>JAWDJE010000018.1:10122500-11422937 GCA_035047345.1 Bradypodion ventrale
GCTTCTCTCTCTCTCACTCACAGCTTCTCTTTCTCTCTCTCTCTCACTCACAGCTTCTCTTTTTCTCTCTCTCTCACTCACAGCTTCTCTTTCTCTCTCTCTCACTCACATCTTCTCTCTCTTTCTATCACTCACTCACAGCTTCTCTCTCTCTCACTCACAGCTTCTCTTTCTCTCTCTCTATCTCACTCACAGCTTCTATATCTTTCTCTCTCTCACACTCACAGCTTCTCTTTCTCTCTCTCTCACTCACACCTTCTCTTTCTCTCTCTCTCTCACTCACAGCTTCTCATTCTCTCTATCTCTCACTCAGCTTCTCTTTCTCTGTCTCTCTCTCACAGCTGGTCTTTCTCTCTCTCTCACTCACAGCTTCTCTCTCTCTCTCTCACTCACAGCTTCTCTTTCTTTCTCTCTCTCTCTCACTCACTCACAGCTTCTCTCTCTCTCTCACTCACAGCTCTTTCTCTCTCTCTCTCTCACTCACAGCTTCTCTTTCTCTCTCTCTTACTCACAGCTACTCTTTCTTTCTCTCGCACACACAGCTTCTCTTTCTCTCTCTCTCTCTCACTCCGTCTCAAAGAGTTTCTTTCTCTCTCACACAGCTTCTCTCTCTCTCACTCACAGCTTCTCTTTCTCTCTTTCTCTCACTCAGCTTATCTTTCTCTCTCTCTCTCTCACTCACAACTACTCTTTCTCTCTCACTCACAGCTTCTCTCTCTCTCTCACTCACAGCTTTTCTCTCTCTCACACACACAGCTTCTCTCTCTCTCTCTCTCACTCACAGCTTCTCTCTCTCTCTCTCTCACTTTCTCTCACAGCTTCTCTCTCTCTCTCACTCACAGCTTCTCTCTCTCTCACTCACAGCTTCTCTTTCTCTCTCTCTCACTCACAGCTTCTCTTTCTCTGTCTCTTTCGAACTCACAGCTTCTCTTTATCTCTCTCTGACTCACAGCTTCTCTCTCTCTCTCTCACTCACAGCTTTTCTCTCTCTCTCACTCACTCACTCACAACATCTCTTTCTCTCTCTCTCTCACTCACAGCTTCTCTTTCTCTGTCTCTCTCTAACTCACAGCTTCTCTTTATCTCTCTCTCACTCACAGCTTCTCTCTCTCTCACTCACAGCTTTTCTCTTTCTCTCTCTCTCTCTCTCACTCACAGCTTCTCTTTCTCTGTCTCTCTCTAACCCACAGCTTCTCTTTATCTCTCTCTCACTCACAGCTTCTCTCTCTCTCATTCACAGCTTCTCTCTCTCTCTCACTCACATCTTCTCTCTCTCTCTTTCTCACTCACAGCTTCTCTCTCTCTCTCACTCACAGCTTTTCTCTCTCTCTCTCTCTCACTCTCTCACAGCTTCTCTCTCTCTCTCACACACACAGCTTCTCTTTTTCTCTCTCTCTCACTCACAACATCTCTTTCTCTCTCTCTCTCTCACTCACAGCTTCTCTCTCTCTCTCTCACTCACAACTTCTCTTTCTCTCTCTCTTTCTCTCTCTCCCTCTCTCACTGCTTCTCTTTCTCTCTCTCTCTCACTCACAGCTTCTCTTTCTCTCTCTCTCACTCACAGCTTCTCTTTATCTCTCTCTCTCTCACTCACATCTCTCTCTCTCTCACTCACAGCTTCTCTCTCTCTCACTCACAGCTTCTCTCTCTCTCACAGCATCTCTTTATCTCTCTCTCTCATTCACAGTGTCTCTTTCTCTGTCTCTCTCTCACAGCTTGACTATATATCTCTCTCACTCACAGCTTCTCTTTCTCTCTCCCTCACAGCTTCTATTTCTCCCTCTCTCTCTCACTCACTCACAGCTTCTCTCTCACACACACACACACAGCCTCTCTTTCTATTTCTCTCTCTCTCTCTCACTCACAGCTTCTCTTTGTCTCTTTCTAACTCACAGCTTCCCTTTATCTCTCTCTCACTCTCAGGTTCTATTTCTCTCTCTCTCACTTACAGCTTCTCTTTCTCTCTCACACACACACAGCTTCTCTCTCTCTCTCTCTCTCTCTCACTCACTCACAGCTTCTCTCTCTCACTCACTCACAGTTTCTCTCTCTCTATCTCACTCACAGCTTCTCTTTCTATCTCTCTCTCTCACTCAAAGCTTCTCTTTCTCTCTCTCTCTCTCTCTCACAGCTTCTATTTCTCTCTCTCTCTCACTCACTCACAGCTTCTCTTTCTCTCTCTCTCTCACTCACAGCTTCTCTTTCTCTGTCTCTCTCTAACTCACAGCTTCTCTTTATCTCTCTCACTCACAGCTTCTCTTTCTCTCTCTCCCTCACTCACAGCTTCTCTTTCACTGTCTCTCTCTAACTCACAGCTTCTCTTTATCTCTCTCTCACTCACAGCTTATCTTACTCTCTCTCTCTCACTCACAGCTTCTCTCTTTCTCTCTCTCTCTCTCTCACTCACAGCTTCTCTTTCTCTGTCTCTATCTAACTCACAGCTTCTCTTTATCTCTCTCTCACTCACAGCTTCTATATCTCTCTCTCACTCACAGCTTCTCTCTCACTCTCTCACTCACATCTTCCCTCTCTCTCTTTCTCACCTACAGCTTCTCTCTCTCTCACACACTCACAGCTTTTCTCTCTCTCTCTCTCACTCTCTCTCACAGCTTCTCTTTCTCTCTCTCTCACTCACAGCTTCTCTCTCTCTCACTCACTCACAACTTCTCTTTCTCTCTCTCTCTCACAGCTTCTCTCTCTCTCTCACTCACATCTTCTCTCTCTCTTTCTCACTCACACCTTCTCTCTCTCTCTCACTCACAGCTTTTCTCTCTCTCACACTCTCTCACAGCTTCTCTTTCTCTCTCTCTCTCACTAACAGCTCTTTCTCTCTCTCCCTCTCTCACTGCTTCTCTTTCTCTCTCTCTCTCTCACTCACAGCTTCTCTTTCTCTCTCTCTCTCACTCACTGCTTCTCTTTCTCTTTCTCTTTCTCTCACTCACTCACATCTCTCTCTCACTCACTCACAGCTTCTCTCTCTCTCACTCACTCAAAGCTTCTCTCGCTCTCAGCATCTCTTTCTCTCTCTCTCTCACTCACAGTGTCTCTTTCTCTGTCTCTCTCTCACAGCTTGACTATATATTTCTCTCACTCACAGCTTCTCTTTCTCTCTCTCTCTCTCACTGAAAGCTTCTCTCTCTCTCTCACTCACAACTTCTCTTTATCTCTATCTCTCTCACTCACAGCTTCTCTCTCTCTCTCCCTCTCTCACTACTTCTCTTTCTCTCTCTCTCTCACTCACAGCTTCTCTTTCTCTTTCTCTCTCTCACTCACATCTCTCTCTCTCTCGCTCACAGCTTCTCTCTCTCTCTCACTCACAGCTTCTCTCTCTCACACACACACACCATCTCTTTCTCTCTCTCTCTCTCACTCACAGTGTCTCTTTCTCTTTCTCTCTCTCACTCACAGCTTCTCTTTCTCCCTCTCTCTCTCACTCACTCACAGCTTCTCTCTCACACACACAGCTTCCCTTTCTCTCTCTCTCTCTCTCACTCAGCTTCTCTTCTCTCTCTCTCACTCAGCTTATCTTTCTCTCTCTCTCTCTCACTCACAGCTTCTCTTTCTATCTCTCTTTCTCAGCTTCTCTTTCTCTCTCTCTCACTCACAGCTACTCTTTCTCTCTCGCACTCTCAGCGTCTTTCGCTCTCTCTCTCTCACTCACAGCTTCTCTTTCTCTCTCTCTCACTCACAGCTTCTCTTTCTCTCTCTCTTTCTCACTCAGCTTCTCTTTCTCTCTCTCTCACTCACAGCTTCTCTTTCTCTCTCTCTCTCTCACTCACAGCTTCTCTTTCTCTCTCTCTCTCACTCACAGCTTCTCTTGCTCTCTCTCTATCACTGTCACAGCTTCTCACTCTCTCTTTCACTCACTCTCACTCACAGCTTCTCTTTCTCTCTCACACACACACAGCTTCTCTCTCTCTCTCACACACAGCTTCTCTCTCTCTCACTCACAGCTTCTCTTACTCTCCCTCTCACACTCACAGAATCTCTTTGTCTCTCTCTCTCATAGCTTCTCTTTCTCTCTCTCTCACTCACATCTTCTCTTTCTCTCTCTCTCTCTCACTCACAGCTTCTCTCTCTCTCACTCACAGCTTCTTTTTCTCTCTCTCTCACTCACAGCTTCTCTTTCTCTCTCTAACTCACAGCTTCTATTTATCTCTCTCTCACTCACTCACAGCTTCTCTTTCTCTCTCTCTCTCACTCACAGATTCTCTTTCCCTCTCTCTCACTCACATCTTCTCTCTCTCTCTATCACTCACTCACAGCTTCTCTCTCTCTCACTCACAGCTTCTCTTTCTCTCTCTCTATCTCACTCAGCTTCTCTTTCTTTCTCTCTCTCTCACTCACAGCTTCTCTTTCTCTCTCTCTCACTCACAGCTTCTCTTTCTTTTTCTCTCTCACTCACAGCTTCTCTTTCTCTCTCTCTCTCTCACAGCTTCTCTTTCTCTCTCTCTCACTCACAGCTTCTCTTTCTCTCTCTCTCTCTCACTCAGCTTCTCTTTCTCTGTCTCTCTCTCACAGCTTGTCTTTATCTCTCTCTCTCACTCACAACTCTTTCTCTCTCTCTCACTCACAGCTTCTCTTTCTCTCTCTCTCACTCACTCACAACTTCTCTTTCTCTCTCTCTCTCTCACAGCTTCTCTTCCTCTCTCTCTCTCACATCCATCTTCTCTCTCTCTTTCTCACTCACACCTTCTCTCTCTCTCTCACTCACAGCTTTTCTCTCTCTCACACTCTCTCACAGCTTCTCTTTCTCTCTCTCTCTCACTAACAGCTTCTCTTTCTCTCTCTCTCTCCCTCTCTCACTGCTTCTCTTTCTCTCTCTCTCTCTCTCACTCACAGCTTCTCTTTCTCTCTCTCTCTCACTCACTGCTTCTCTTTCTCTTTCTTTTTCTCTCACTCACTCACATCTCTCTCTCACTCACTCACAGCTTCTCTCTCTCTCACTCACTCAAAGCTTCTCTCTCTCTCTCTCAGCATCTCTTTCTTTCTCTCTCTCACTCACAGTGTCTCTTTCCCTGTCTCTCTCACAGCTTGACTATATATTTCTCTCACTCACAGCTTCTCTTTCTCTCTCTCTCTCTCACTGACAGCTTCTCTCTCTCTCTCACTCACAACTTCTCTTTATCTCTATCTCTCTCACTCACAGCTTCTCTCTCTCTCTCTCCCTCTCTCACTACTTCTCTTTCTCTCTCTCTCTCACTCACAGCTTCTCTTTCTCTTTCTCTCTCTCACTCACATCTCTCTCTCTCTCGCTCACAGCTTCTCTCTCTCTCACTCACAGCTTCTCTCTCTCACACACACACACCATCTCTTTCTCTCTCTCTCTCACTCACAGTGTCTCCTCCTCTTTCTCTCTCTCACTCACAGCTTCTCTTTCTCCCTCTCTCTCTCACTCACTCACAGCTTCTCTCTCTCACACACACAGCTTCGCTTTCTCTCTCTCTCTCTCACTCAGCTTCTCTTCTCTCTCTCTCACTCAGCTTATCTTTCTCTCTCTCTCTGTCACTCACAGCTTCTCTTTCTATCTCTCTTTCTCAGCTTCTCTTTCTCTCTCTCACTCACAGCTACTCTTTCTCTCTCGCACTCTCAGCATCTCTTTCGCTCTCTCTCTCTCACTCACAGCTTCTCTTTCTCTCTCTCTCACTCACAGCTTCTCTTTCTCTCTCTCTTTCTCACTCAGCTTCTCTTTCTCTCTCTCTCACTCACAGCTTCTCTTTCTCTCTCTCTCACTCACTCACAACTTCTCTTTCTCTCTCTCTCTCTCACAGCTTCTCTCTCTCTCACTCACATCTTCTCTCTCTCTTTCTCACTCACACCTTCTCTCTCTCTCTCACTCACAGCTTTTCTCTCTCTCACACTCTCTCTCACAGCTTCTCTTTCTCTCTCTCTCTCACTAACAGCTTCTCTTTCTCTCTCTCCCTCTCTCACTGCTTCTCTTTCTCTCTCTCTCTCTCACTCACAGCTTTTCTTTCTCTCTCTCTCTCACTCACTGCTTCTCTTTCTCTTTCTCTTTCTCTCACTCACTCACATCTCTCTCTCACTCACTCACAGCTTCTCTCTCTCTCACTCACTCAAAGCTTCTCTCTCTCTCAGCATCTCTTTCTTTCTCTCTCTCACTCACAGTGTCTCTTTCTCTGTCTCTCTCTCACAGCTTGACTATATATTTCTCTCACTCACAGCTTCTCTTTCTATCTCTCTCTCTCACTCAAAGCTTCTCTTTCTCTCTCTCTCTCTCTCACTCACAGCTTCTATTTCTCTCTCTCTCTCTCTCACTCACAGCTTCTCTTTCTCTCTCTCTCTCTCAATCACAGCTTCTCTTTCTCTGTCTCTCTCTAACTCACAGCTTCTCTTTATCTCTCTCACTCACAGCTTCTATTCCTCTCTCTCTCCCTCACTCACAGCTTCTCTTTCTCTGTCTCTCTCTAACTCACAGCTTCTCTTTATCTCTCTCTCACTCACAGCTTCTCTCTCTCTCACTCACAGCTTTTCTCTTTCTCTCTCTCTCTCTCTCACTCACAGCTTCTCTTTCTCTGTCTCTATCTAACTCACAGCTTCTCTTTATCTCTCTCACTCACAGCTTCTTTCTCACTCTCTCACTCACATCTTCCCTCTCTCTCTTTCTCACCAACAGCTTCTCTCTCTCTCACACACTCACAGCTTTTCTCTCTCTCTCTCTCACTCTCTCTCACAGCTTCTCTTTCTCTCTCTCTCACTCACAGCTTCTCTCTCTCTCACTCACTCACAACTTCTCTTTCTTTTTCTCTCTCACTCATAGCTTCTCTTTCTCTCTCTCTCTCTCACAGCTTCTCTTTCTCTCTCACTCACAGCTCTCTCTCTCACTCACAGCTTCTCTTTCTCTCTCTCTCTCTCACTCACTCACAGCTTCTCTATCTCTCACTCACTCACAGCTTCTCTTTCTCTCTCTCTCTCACTCACAGATTCTCTTTCTCTCTCTCACTCACAGCTTCCCTTTTTCTCCCACTCTCTCACTCACAGCTTCTCTTTCTCTCTCTCTCTCACTCACAGCTTCTATTTCTCTCTCTCTCTATCACTCACAGCTTCTCTTTCTCTATCTCTATCACTCACAGCTTCTCTTTATATCTCTCGCTCACTCACAGCTTCTCTTTCTCTCTCTCTCTCACTCACAGCTTCTCTTACTCTCTCTCTCACTCACATCTTCTGTTTCTCTCTCTCTCTCACTCACAGCTTCTCTCTCTCTCACTCACAGCTTCTCTTTTTCTCTCTCTCTCACTCACAGCTTCCCTTTTTCTCTCTCTCTCACTCACAGCTTCTCTTTCTCTCTCTCTCACTCACATCTTCTCTCTCTTTCTATCACTCACTCACAGCTTCTCTCTCTCTCTCTCACTCACAGCTTCTCTTTCTCTCTCTCTATCTCACACAGCTTCTATATCTTTCTCTCTCTCACACTCACAGCTTCTCTTTCTCTCTCTCTCACTCACACCTTCTCTTTCTCTCTCTCTCTCACTCACAGCTTCTCTTTCCCTCTATCTCTCACTCAGCTTCTCTTTCTCTGTCTCTCTCTCACAGCTGGTCTTTCTCTCTCTCTCACTCACAGCTTCTCTCTCTCTCTCTCTCTCTCACTCACAGCTTCTCTTTCTTTCTCTCTCTCTCTCTCACTCACTCACAGCTTCTCTCTCTCTCTCACTCACAGCTCTTTCTCTCTCTCTCTCTCACTCACAGCTTCTCTTTCTCTCTCTCTTACTCACAGATACTCTTTCTTTCTCTCGCACACACAGCTTCTCTTTCTCTCTCTCTCTCTCACTCCCTCTCAAAGAGTTTCTTTCTCTCTCACACAGCTTCTCTCTCTCTCACTCACAGCTTCTCTTTCTCTCTTTCTCTCACTCAGCTTATCTTTCTCTCTCTCTCTCACTCACAGCTACTCTTTCTCTCTCACTCACAGCTTCTCTCTCTCTCTCACTCACAGCTTTTCTCTCTCTCACACACACAGCTTCTCTCTCTCTCTCTCTCACTCACAGCTTCTCTCTCTCTCTCTCTCACTTTCTCTCACAGCTTCTCTCTCTCTCTCACTCACAGCTTCTCTCTCTCACTCACAGCTTCTCTTTCTCTCTCTCTCACTCACAGCTTCTCTTTCTCTGTCTCTTTCGAACTCACAGCTTCTCTTTATCTCTCTCTGACTCACAGCTTCTCTCTCTCTCTCTCACTCACAGCTTTTCTCTCTCTCTCACTCACTCACTCACAACATCTCTTTCTCTCTCTCTCTCACTCACAGCTTCTCTTTCTCTGTCTCTCTCTAACTCACAGCTTCTCTTTATCTCTCTCTCACTCACAGCTTCTCTCTCTCTCACTCACAGCTTTTCTCTTTCTCTCTCTCTCTCTCTCACTCACAGCTTCTCTTTCTCTGTCTCTCTCTAACCCACAGCTTCTCTTTATCTCTCTCTCACTCACAGCTTCTCTCTCTCTCTCACTCACATCTTCTCTCTCTCTCTTTCTCACACAGCTTCTCTCTCTCTCTCACTCACAGCTTTTCTCTCTCTCTCTCTCTCACTCTCTCACAGCTTCTCTCTCTCTCTCTCACACAGCTACTCTCTCTCTCTCTCTCTCACTCACACCTTCTATTTCTCTCTCTCTCTCACTCACAGATTCTCTTTCTCCCTCTCTCTCTCACTCACAGCTTCTCTTTCTCTCGCTCTCTCTCACTGACAGCTTCTCTCTCTCTCTCACTCACAACATCTCTTTCTCTCTCTCTCACTCACAGCTTCTCTCTCTCTCTCTCACTCACAACTTCTCTTTCTCTCTCTCTCTCACTCACACTTTCTCTTTCTCTCTCTCCCTCTCTCACTGCTTCTCTTTCTCTCTCTCTCTCACTCACAGCTTCTCTTTCTCTCTCTCTCTCACTCACAGCTTCTCTTTATCTCTCTCTCTCTCACTCACATCTCTCTCTCTCTCACTCACAGCTTCTCTCTCTCTCTCACTCACAGCTTCTCTCTCTCTCACAGCATCTCTTTATCTCTCTCTCTCATTCACAGTGTCTCTTTCTCTGTCTCTCTCTCACAGCTTGACTATATATCTCTCTCACTCACAGCTTCTCTTTCTCTCTCCCTCACAGCTTCTATTTCTCCCTCTCTCTCTCACTCACTCACAGCTTCTCTCTCTCACACACACACAGCCTCTCTTTCCATTTCTCTCTCTCTCTCTCACTCACAGCTTCTCTTTGTCTCTCTCTAACTCACAGCTTCCCTTTATCTCTCTCTCACTCCCAGGTTCTATTTCTCTCTCTCTCACTTACAGCTTCTCTTTCTCTCTCACACACACACAGCTTCTCTCTCTCTCTCTCTCTCTCTCACTCACTCACAGCTTCTCTCTCTCACTCACTCACAGTTTCTCTCTCTCTCTCACTCACAGCTTCTCTTTCTATCTCTCATTCACACTCAAAGCTTCTCTTTCTCTCTCTCTCTCTCTCACAGCTTCTATTTCTCTCTCTCTCTCACTCACTCACAGCTTCTCTTTCTCTCTCTCTCACTCACAGCTTCTCTTTCTCTGTCTCTCTCTAACTCACAGCTTCTCTTTATCTCTCTCACTCACAGCTTCTCTTTCTCTCTCTCTCCCTCACTCACAGCTTCTCTTTCTCTGTCTCTCTCTAACTCACAGCTTCTCTTTATCTCTCTCTCACTCACAGCTTCTCTCTCTCTCTCTCTCACTCACAGCTTCTCTCTTTCTCTCTCTCTCTCTCTCACTCACAGCTTCTCTTTCTCTGTCTCTATCTAACTCACAGCTTCTCTTTATCTCTCTCTCACTCACAGCTTCTATATCTCTCTCTCACTCACAGCTTCTCTCTCACTCTCTCACTCACATCTTCCCTCTCTCTCTTTCTCACCTACAGCTTCTCTCTCTCTCACACACTCACAGCTTTTCTCTCTCTCTCTCTCACTCTCTCTCACAGCTTCTCTTTCTCTCTCTCTCACTCACAGATTCTCTCTCTCTCTCACTCACTCACAACTTCTCTTTCTCTCTCTCTCTCACAGCTTCTCTCTCTCTCTCACTCACATCTTCTCTCTCTCTTTCTCTCTCACACCTTCTCTCTCTCTCTCACTCACAGCTTTTCTCTCTCTCACACTCTCTCTCACAGCTTCTCTTTCTCTCTCTCTCTCACTAACAGCTTCTCTTTCTCTCTCTCCCTCTCTCACTGCTTCTCTTTCTCTCTCTCTCTCTCACTCACAGCTTCTCTTTCTCTCTCTCTCACTCACTGCTTCTCTTTCTCTTTCTCTTTCTCTCACTCACTCACATCTCTCTCTCACTCACTCACAGCTTCTCTCTCTCTCACTCACTCAAAGCTTCTCTCTCTCTCTCAGCATCTCTTTCTCTCTCTCTCACTCACAGTGTCTCTTTCTCTGTCTCTCTCTCACAGCTTGACTATATATTTCTCTCACTCACAGCTTCTCTTTCTTTCTCTCTCTCTCACTGACAGCTTCTCTCTCTCTCTCACTCACAACTTCTCTTTATCTCTATCTCTCTCACTCACAGCTTCTCTCTCTCTCTCTCCCTCTCTCACTACTTCTCTTTCTCTCTCTCTCTCACTCACAGCTTCTCTTTCTCTTTCTCTCTCTCACTCACATCTCTCTCTCTCGCTCACAGCTTCTCTCTCTCTCTCACTCACAGCTTCTCTCTCTCTTACACACACACCATCTCTTTCTCTCTCTCTCTCTCACTCACAGTGTCTCTTTCTCTTTCTCTCTCTCACTCACAGCTTCTCTTTCTCCCTCTCTCTCTCACTCACTCACAGCTTCTCTCTCACACACACAGCTTCCCTTTTTCTCTCTCTCTCTCTCACTCAGCTTCTCTTCTCTCTCTCTCACTCAGCTTATCTTTCTCTCTCTCTCTCTCACTCACAGCTTCTCTTTCTATCTCTCTTTCTCAGCTTCTCTTTCTCTCTCTCTCACTCACAGCTACTCTTTCTCTCTCGCACTCTCAGCGTCTTTCGCTCTCTCTCTCACTCACAGCTTCTCTTTCTCTCTCTCTCACTCACAGCTTCTCTTTCTCTCTCTCTTTCTCACTCAGCTTCTCTTTCTCTCTCTCTCACTCACAGCTTCTCTTTCTCTCTCTGTCACTCACAGCTTCTCTTTCTCTCTCTCTCTCACTCACAGCTTCTCTTGCTCTCTCTCTATCACTGTCACAGCTTCTCACTCTCTCTTTCACTCACTCTCACTCACAGCTTCTCTTTCTCTCACACACACACACAGCTTCTCTCTCTCACACACACACAGCTTCTCTCTCTCTCTCTCTCTCTCACTCACAGCTTCTCTTACTCTCCCTCTCACACTCACAGAATCTCTTTGTCTCTCTCTCACACAGCTTCTCTTTCTCTCTCTCTCACTCACATCTTCTCTTTCTCTCTCTCTCTCACTCACAGCTTCTCTCTCTCTCACTCACAGCTTCTTTTTCTCTCTCTCTCCCTCACAGCTTCTCTTTCTCTCTCTAACTCACAGCTTCTATTTATCTCTCTCTCACTCACTCACAGCTTCTCTTTCTCTCTCTCTCTCACTCACAGATTCTCTTTCCCTCTCTCTCACTCACATCTTCTCTCTCTCTCTATCACTCACTCACAGCTTCTCTCTCTCTCACTCACAGCTTCTCTTTCTCTCTCTCTATCTCACTCAGCTTCTCTTTCTTTCTCTCTCTCTCACTCACAGCTTCTCTTTCTCTCTCTCTCACTCACAGCTTCTCTTTCTTTTTCTCTCTCACTCACAGCTTCTCTTTCTCTCTCTCTCTCTCACAGCTTCTCTTTCTCTCTCTCTCACTCATAGCTTCTCTTTCTCTCTCTCTCTCACTCAGCTTCTCTTTCTCTGTCTCTCTCTCACAGCTTGTCTTTATCTCTCTCTCTCACTCACAGCTCTTTCTCTCTCTCTCTCACTCACAGCTTCTCTTTCTCTCTCTCTCACTCACTCACAACTTCTCTTTCTCTCTCTCTCACAGCTTCTCTTCCTCTCTCTCTCTCACATCCATCTTCTCTCTCTCTTTCTCACTCACACCTTCTCTCTCTCTCTCACTCACAGCTTTTCTCTCTCTCACACTCTCTCACAGCTTCTCTTTCTCTCTCTCTCTCACTAACATCTTCTCTTTCTCTCTCTCCCTCTCTCACTGCTTCTCTTTCTCTCTCTCTCTCTCACTCACAGCTTCTCTTTCTCTCTCTCTCTCACTCACTGCTTCTCTTTCTCTTTCTCTTTCTCTCACTCACTCACATCTCTCTCTCACTCACTCACAGCTTCTCTCTCTCTCACTCACTCAAAGCTTCTCTCTCTCTCTCTCAGCATCTCTTTCTTTCTCTCTCTCACTCACAGTGTCTCTTTCCCTGTCTCTCTCTCACAGCTTGACCATATATTTCTCTCACTCACAGCTTCTCTTTCTCTCTCTCTCACTGACAGCTTCTCTCTCTCTCTCACTCACAACTTCTCTTTATCTCTATCTCTCTCACTCACAGCTTCTCTCTCTCTCTCTCCCTCTCTCACTACTTCTCTTTTTCTCTCTCTCTCACTCACAGCTTCTCTTTCTCTTTCTCTCTCTCACTCACATCTCTCTCTCTCTCGCTCACAGCTTCTCTCTCTCTCACTCACAGCTTCTCTCTCTCTCACACACACACCATCTCTTTCTCTCTCTCTCTCACTCACAGTGTCTCTTCCTCTTTCTCTCTCTCACTCACAGCTTCTCTTTCTCCCTCTCTCTCTCACTCACTCACAGCTTCTCTCTCTCACACACACAGCTTTGCTTTCTCTCTCTCTCTCTCACTCAGCTTCTCTTCTCTCTCTCTCACTCAGCTTATCTTTCTCTCTCTCTCTCTCACTCACAGCTTCTCTTTCTATCTCTCTTTCTCAGCTTCTCTTTCTCTCTCTCTCACTCACAGCTACTCTTTCTCTCTCGCACTCTCAGCGTCTCTTTCGCTCTCTCTCTCACTCACAGCTTCTCTTTCTCTCTCTCTCTCACTCACAGCTTCTCTTTCTCTCTCTCTTTCTCACTCAGCTTCTCTTTCTCTCTCTCTCACTCACAGCTTCTCTTTCTCTCTCTCTCACTCACTCACAACTTCTCTTTCTCTCTCTCTCTCACAGCTTCTCACTCTCTCTCACTCACATCTTCTCTCTCTCTTTCTCACTCACACCTTCTCTCTCTCTCTCACTCACAGCTTTTCTCTCTCTCACACTCTCTCTCACAGCTTCTCTTTCTCTCTCTCTCTCACTAACAGCTTCTCTTTCTCTCTCTCCCTCTCTCACTGCTTCTCTTTCTCTCTCTCTCTCTCTCACTCACAGCTTCTCTTTCTCTCTCTCTCTCACTCACTGCTTCTCTTTCTCTTTCTCTTTCTCTCACTCACTCACATCTCTCTCTCACTCACTCACAGCTTCTCTCTCTCTCACTCACTCAAAGCTTCTCTCTCTCTCAGCATCTCTTTCTTTCTCTCTCTCACTCACAGTGTCTCTTTCTCTGTCTCTCTCTCACAGCTTGACTATATATTTCTCTCACTCACAGCTTCTCTTTCTCTCTCTCTCTCTCACTGACAGCTTCTCTCTCTCTCTCACTCACAACTTCTCTTTATCGCTATCTCTCTCACTCACAGCTTCTCTCTCTCTCTCTCCCTCTCTCACTACTTCTCTTTCTCTCTCTCTCTCACTCACAGCTTCTCTTTCTCTTTCTCTCTCTCACTCACATCTCTCTCTCTCTCTCGCTCACAGCTTCTCTCTCTCTCTCACTCACAGCTTCTCTCTCTCTCACACACACACCATCTCTTTCTCTCTCTCTCTCACTCACAGCTTCTCTTTCTCCCTCTCTCTCTCACTCACTCACAGCTTCTCTCTCTCACACACACAGCTTCCCTTTCTCTCTCTCTCTCTCACTCAGCTTCTCTTCTCTCTCTCTCACTCAGCTTATCTTTCTCTCTCTCTCTCTCACTCACAGCTTCTCTTTCTATCTCTCTTTCTCAGCTTCTCTTTCTCTCTCTCTCACTCACAGCTACTCTTTCTCTCTCGCACTCTCAGCGTCTTTCGCTCTCTCTCTCACTCACAGCTTCTCTTTCTCTCTCTCTCACTCACAGCTTCTCTTTCTCTCTCTCTTTCTCACTCAGCTTCTCTTTCTCTCTCTCTCACTCACAGCTTCTCTTTCTCTCTCTGTCACTCACAGCTTCTCTTTCTCTCTCTCTCTCACTCACAGCTTCTCTTGCTCTCTCTCTATCACTGTCACAGCTTCTCACTCTCTCTTTCACTCACTCTCACTCACAGCTTCTCTTTCTCTCACACACACACACAGCTTCTCTCTCTCACACACACACAGCTTCTCTCTCTCTCTCTCTCTCACTCACAGCTTCTCTTACTCTCCCTCTCACACTCACAGAATCTCTTTGTCTCTCTCTCACACAGCTTCTCTTTCTCTCTCTCTCACTCACATCTTCTCTTTCTCTCTCTCTCTCACTCACAGCTTCTCTCTCTCTCACTCACAGCTTCTTTTTCTCTCTCTCTCCCTCACAGCTTCTCTTTCTCTCTCTAACTCACAGCTTCTATTTATCTCTCTCTCACTCACTCACAGCTTCTCTTTCTCTCTCTCTCTCACTCACAGATTCTCTTTCCCTCTCTCTCACTCACATCTTCTCTCTCTCTCTATCACTCACTCACAGCTTCTCTCTCTCTCACTCACAGCTTCTCTTTCTCTCTCTCTATCTCACTCAGCTTCTCTTTCTTTCTCTCTCTCTCACTCACAGCTTCTCTTTCTCTCTCTCTCACTCACAGCTTCTCTTTCTTTTTCTCTCTCACTCACAGCTTCTCTTTCTCTCTCTCTCTCTCACAGCTTCTCTTTCTCTCTCTCTCACTCATAGCTTCTCTTTCTCTCTCTCTCTCACTCAGCTTCTCTTTCTCTGTCTCTCTCTCACAGCTTGTCTTTATCTCTCTCTCTCACTCACAGCTCTTTCTCTCTCTCTCTCACTCACAGCTTCTCTTTCTCTCTCTCTCACTCACTCACAACTTCTCTTTCTCTCTCTCTCACAGCTTCTCTTCCTCTCTCTCTCTCACATCCATCTTCTCTCTCTCTTTCTCACTCACACCTTCTCTCTCTCTCTCACTCACAGCTTTTCTCTCTCTCACACTCTCTCACAGCTTCTCTTTCTCTCTCTCTCTCACTAACATCTTCTCTTTCTCTCTCTCCCTCTCTCACTGCTTCTCTTTCTCTCTCTCTCTCTCACTCACAGCTTCTCTTTCTCTCTCTCTCTCACTCACTGCTTCTCTTTCTCTTTCTCTTTCTCTCACTCACTCACATCTCTCTCTCACTCACTCACAGCTTCTCTCTCTCTCACTCACTCAAAGCTTCTCTCTCTCTCTCTCAGCATCTCTTTCTTTCTCTCTCTCACTCACAGTGTCTCTTTCCCTGTCTCTCTCTCACAGCTTGACCATATATTTCTCTCACTCACAGCTTCTCTTTCTCTCTCTCTCACTGACAGCTTCTCTCTCTCTCTCACTCACAACTTCTCTTTATCTCTATCTCTCTCACTCACAGCTTCTCTCTCTCTCTCTCCCTCTCTCACTACTTCTCTTTCTCTCTCTCTCTCACTCACAGCTTCTCTTTCTCTTTCTCTCTCTCACTCACATCTCTCTCTCTCTCGCTCACAGCTTCTCTCTCTCTCACTCACAGCTTCTCTCTCTCACACACACACACCATCTCTTTCTCTCTCTCTCTCACTCACAGTGTCTCTTCCTCTTTCTCTCTCTCACTCACAGCTTCTCTTTCTCCCTCTCTCTCTCACTCACTCACAGCTTCTCTCTCTCACACACACAGCTTTGCTTTCTCTCTCTCTCTCTCACTCAGCTTCTCTTCTCTCTCTCTCACTCAGCTTATCTTTCTCTCTCTCTCTCTCACTCACAGCTTCTCTTTCTATCTCTCTTTCTCAGCTTCTCTTTCTCTCTCTCTCACTCACAGCTACTCTTTCTCTCTCGCACTCTCAGCGTCTCTTTCGCTCTCTCTCTCACTCACAGCTTCTCTTTCTCTCTCTCTCTCACTCACAGCTTCTCTTTCTCTCTCTCTTTCTCACTCAGCTTCTCTTTCTCTCTCTCTCACTCACAGCTTCTCTTTCTCTCTCTCTCACTCACTCACAACTTCTCTTTCTCTCTCTCTCTCACAGCTTCTCACTCTCTCTCACTCACATCTTCTCTCTCTCTTTCTCACTCACACCTTCTCTCTCTCTCTCACTCACAGCTTTTCTCTCTCTCACACTCTCTCTCACAGCTTCTCTTTCTCTCTCTCTCTCACTAACAGCTTCTCTTTCTCTCTCTCCCTCTCTCACTGCTTCTCTTTCTCTCTCTCTCTCTCTCACTCACAGCTTCTCTTTCTCTCTCTCTCTCACTCACTGCTTCTCTTTCTCTTTCTCTTTCTCTCACTCACTCACATCTCTCTCTCACTCACTCACAGCTTCTCTCTCTCTCACTCACTCAAAGCTTCTCTCTCTCTCAGCATCTCTTTCTTTCTCTCTCTCACTCACAGTGTCTCTTTCTCTGTCTCTCTCTCACAGCTTGACTATATATTTCTCTCACTCACAGCTTCTCTTTCTCTCTCTCTCTCTCACTGACAGCTTCTCTCTCTCTCTCACTCACAACTTCTCTTTATCGCTATCTCTCTCACTCACAGCTTCTCTCTCTCTCTCTCCCTCTCTCACTACTTCTCTTTCTCTCTCTCTCTCACTCACAGCTTCTCTTTCTCTTTCTCTCTCTCACTCACATCTCTCTCTCTCTCTCGCTCACAGCTTCTCTCTCTCTCTCACTCACAGCTTCTCTCTCTCTCACACACACACCATCTCTTTCTCTCTCTCTCTCACTCACAGCTTCTCTTTCTCCCTCTCTCTCTCACTCACTCACAGCTTCTCTCTCTCACACACACAGCTTCCCTTTCTCTCTCTCTCTCTCACTCAGCTTCTCTTCTCTCTCTCTCACTCAGCTTATCTTTCTCTCTCTCTCTCTCACTCACAGCTTCTCTTTCTATCTCTCTTTCTCAGCTTGTCTTTATCTCTCTCTCTCACTCACAACTCTTTCTCTCTCTCTCACTCACAGCTTCTCTTTCTCTCTCTCTCACTCACTCACAACTTCTCTTTCTCTCTCTCTCTCTCACAGCTTCTCTTCCTCTCTCTCTCTCACATCCATCTTCTCTCTCTCTTTCTCACTCACACCTTCTCTCTCTCTCTCACTCACAGCTTTTCTCTCTCTCACACTCTCTCACAGCTTCTCTTTCTCTCTCTCTCTCACTAACAGCTTCTCTTTCTCTCTCTCTCTCCCTCTCTCACTGCTTCTCTTTCTCTCTCTCTCTCTCACTCACAGCTTCTCTTTCTCTCTCTCTCTCACTCACTGCTTCTCTTTCTCTTTCTTTTTCTCTCACTCACTCACATCTCTCTCTCACTCACTCACAGCTTCTCTCTCTCTCACTCACTCAAAGCTTCTCTCTCTCTCTCTCTCAGCATCTCTTTCTTTCTCTCTCTCACTCACAGTGTCTCTTTCCCTGTCTCTCTCACAGCTTGACTATATATTTCTCTCACTCACAGCTTCTCTTTCTCTCTCTCTCTCTCACTGACAGCTTCTCTCTCTCTCTCACTCACAACTTCTCTTTATCTCTATCTCTCTCACTCACAGCTTCTCTCTCTCTCTCTCCCTCTCTCACTACTTCTCTTTCTCTCTCTCTCTCACTCACAGCTTCTCTTTCTCTTTCTCTCTCTCACTCACATCTCTCTCTCTCTCGCTCACAGCTTCTCTCTCTCTCACTCACAGCTTCTCTCTCTCACACACACACACCATCTCTTTCTCTCTCTCTCTCACTCACAGTGTCTCTTCCTCTTTCTCTCTCTCACTCACAGCTTCTCTTTCTCCCTCTCTCTCTCACTCACTCACAGCTTCTCTCTCTCACACACACAGCTTCGCTTTCTCTCTCTCTCTCTCACTCAGCTTCTCTTCTCTCTCTCTCACTCAGCTTATCTTTCTCTCTCTCTCTGTCACTCACAGCTTCTCTTTCTATCTCTCTTTCTCAGCTTCTCTTTCTCTCTCTCACTCACAGCTACTCTTTCTCTCTCGCACTCTCAGCGTCTCTTTCGCTCTCTCTCTCTCACTCACAGCTTCTCTTTCTCTCTCTCTCACTCACAGCTTCTCTTTTTCTCTCTCTTTCTCACTCAGCTTCTCTTTCTCTCTCTCTCACTCACAGCTTCTCTTTCTCTCTCTCTCACTCACAACTTCTCTTTCTCTCTCTCTCTCTCACAGCTTCTCTCTCTCTCACTCACATCTTCTCTCTCTCTTTCTCACTCACACCTTCTCTCTCTCTCTCACTCACAGCTTTTCTCTCTCTCACACTCTCTCTCACAGCTTCTCTTTCTCTCTCTCTCTCACTAACAGCTTCTCTTTCTCTCTCTCCCTCTCTCACTGCTTCTCTTTCTCTCTCTCTCTCTCACTCACAGCTTTTCTTTCTCTCTCTCTCTCACTCACTGCTTCTCTTTCTCTTTCTCTTTCTCTCACTCACTCACATCTCTCTCTCACTCACTCACAGCTTCTCTCTCTCTCACTCACTCAAAGCTTCTCTCTCTCTCAGCATCTCTTTCTTTCTCTCTCTCACTCACAGTGTCTCTTTCTCTGTCTCTCTCTCACAGCTTGACTATATATTTCTCTCACTCACAGCTTCTCTTTCTATCTCTCTCTCTCACTCAAAGCTTCTCTTTCTCTCTCTCTCTCTCTCACTCACAGCTTCTATTTCTCTCTCTCTCTCTCTCACTCACAGCTTCTCTCTCTCTCTCTCTCTCAATCACAGCTTCTCTTTCTCTGTCTCTCTCTAACTCACAGCTTCTCTTTATCTCTCTCACTCACAGCTTCTATTCCTCTCTCTCTCCCTCACTCACAGCTTCTCTTTCTCTGTCTCTCTCTAACTCACAGCTTCTCTTTATCTCTCTATCACTCACAGCTTCTCTCTCTCTCACTCACAGCTTTTCTCTTTCTCTCTCTCTCTCTCACTCACAGCTTCTCTTTCTCTGTCTCTATCTAACTCACAGCTTCTCTTTATCTCTCTCACTCACAGCTTCTTTCTCACTCTCTCACTCACATCTTCCCTCTCTCTCTTTCTCACCAACAGCTTCTCTCTCTCTCACACACTCACAGCTTTTCTCTCTCTCTCTCTCACTCTCTCTCACAGCTTCTCTTTCTCTCTCTCTCACTCACAGCTTCTCTCTCTCTCACTCACTCACAACTTCTCTTTCTTTTTCTCTCTCACTCATAGCTTCTCTTTCTCTCTCTCTCTCTCTCACAGCTTCTCTTTCTCTCTCACTCACAGCTCTCTCTCTCTCACTCACAGCTTCTCTTTCTCTCTTTCTCTCTCTCTCACTCACATCTTCTCTTTCTCTCTCTCTCACTCACAGCTTCTCTTTCTCTCTCTCTCACTCAGCTTCTCTTTCTCTGTCTCTCTCGCACAGCTTGTCTTTATCTCTCTCTCTCACTCACAGCTTCTCTTTCTCTCACTCTCACTCACAGCTTCTCTTTCTCTCTCTCTCTCTCACTCACTCACAGCTTCTCTATCTCTCACTCACTCACAGCTTCTCTTTCTCTCTCTCTCTCACTCACAGATTCTCTTTCTCTCTCTCACTCACAGCTTCCCTTTTTCTCCCACTCTCTCACTCACAGCTTCTCTTTCTCTCTCTCTCTCACTCACAGCTTCTATTTCTCTCTCTCTCTATCACTCACAGCTTCTCTTTCTCTATCTCTATCACTCACAGCTTCTCTTTATATCTCTCGCTCACTCACAGCTTCTCTTTCTCTCTCTCTCTCACTCACAGCTTCTCTTACTCTCTCTCTCACTCACATCTTCTGTTTCTCTCTCTCTCTCACTCACAGCTTCTCTCTCTCTCACTCACAGCTTCTCTTTTTCTCTCTCTCTCACTCACAGCTTCTCTTTTTCTCTCTCTCTCACTCACAGCTTCCCTTTTTCTCTCTCTCTCACTCACAGCTTCTCTTTCTCTCTCTCTATCTCACTCACAGCTTCTATATCTTTCTCTCTCTCACACTCACAGCTTCTCTTTCTCTCTCTCTCACTCACACCTTCTCTTTCTCTCTCTCTCTCACTCACAGCTTCTCTTTCTCTCTATCTCTCACTCAGCTTCTCTTTCACTGTCTCTCTCTCACAGCTGGTCTTTCTCTCTCTCTCACTCACAGCTTCTCTCTCTCTCTCTCTCTCTCTCACTCACAGCTTCTCTTTCTTTCTCTCTCTCTCTCTCACTCACTCACAGCTTCTCTCTCTCTCTCACTCACAGCTCTTTCTCTCTCTCTCTCTCACTCACAGCTTCTCTTTCTCTCTCTCTTACTCACAGCTACTCTTTCTTTCTCTCGCACACACAGCTTCTCTTTCTCTCTCTCTCTCTCACTCCCTCTCAAAGAGTTTCTTTCTTTCTCACACAGCTTCTCTCTCTCTCACTCACAGCTTCTCTTTCTCTCTTTCTCTCACTCAGCTTATCTTTCTCTCTCTCTCTCACTCACAGCTACTCTTTCTCTCTCACTCACAGCTTCTCTCTCTCTCTCACTCACAGCTTTTCTCTCTCTCACACACACAGCTTCTCTCTCTCTCTCTCTCACTCACAGCTTCTCTCTCTCTCTCTCTCACTTTCTCTCACAGCTTCTCTCTCTCTCTCACTCACAGCTTCTCTCTCTCACTCACAGCTTCTCTTTCTCTCTCTCTCACTCACAGCTTCTCTTTCTCTGTCTCTTTCGAACTCACAGCTTCTCTTTATCTCTCTCTGACTCACAGCTTCTCTCTCTCTCTCACTCACAGCTTTTCTCTCTCTCTCACTCACTCACTCACAACATCTCTTTCTCTCTCTCTCTCACTCACAGCTTCCCTTTCTCTGTCTCTCTCTAACTCACAGCTTCTCTCTCTCTCACTCACAGCTTTTCTCTTTCTCTCTCTCTCTCTCTCACTCACAGCTTCTCTTTCTCTGTCTCTCTCTAACCCACAGCTTCTCTTTATCTCTCTCTCACTCACAGCTTCTCTCTCTCTCATTCACAGCTTCTCTCTCTCTCTCACTCACATCTTCTCTCTCTCTCTTTCTCACTCACAGCTTCTCTCTCTCTCTCACTCACAGCTTTTCTCTCTCTCTCTCTCTCACTCTCTCACAGCTTCTCTCTCTCTCTCTCACACAGCTACTCTCTCTCTCTCTCTCTCTCTCACACCTTCTATTTCTCTCTCTCTCTCACTCACAGATTCTCTTTCTCCCTCTCTCTCTCACTCACAGCTTCTCTTTCTCTCGCTCTCTCTCACTGACAGCTTCTCTCTCTCTCTCACTCACAACATCTCTTTCTCTCTCTCTCACTCACAGCTTCTCTCTCTCTCTCTCACTCACAACTTCTCTTTCTCTCTCTCTCTCACTCACACTTTCTCTTTCTCTCTCTCCCTCTCTCACTGCTTCTCTTTCTCTCTCTCTCTCACTCACAGCTTCTCTTTCTCTCTCTCTCTCACTCACAGCTTCTCTTTATCTCTCTCTCTCTCACTCACATCTCTCTCTCTCTCACTCACAGCTTCTCTCTCTCTCTCACTCACAGCTTCTCTCTCTCTCACAGCATCTCTTTATCTCTCTCTCTCATTCACAGTGTCTCTTTCTCTGTCTCTCTCTCACAGCTTGACTATATATCTCTCTCACTCACAGCTTCTCTTTCTCTCTCCCTCACAGCTTCTATTTCTCCCTCTCTCTCTCACTCACTCACAGCTTCTCTCTCTCACACACACACAGCCTCTCTTTCCATTTCTCTCTCTCTCTCTCACTCACAGCTTCTCTTTCTATCTCTCTTTCTCAGCTTCTCTTTCTCTCTCTCTCACTCACAGCTACTCTTTCTCTCTCGCACTCTCAGCGTCTTTCGCTCTCTCTCTCTCACTCACAGCTTCTCTTTCTCTCTCTCTTTCTCACTCAGCTTCTCTTTCTCTCTCTCTCACTCACAGCTTCTCTTTCTCTCTCTCTCACTCACAGCTTCTCTTTCTCTCTCTCTCTCACTCACAGCTTCTCTTGCTCTCTCTCTATCACTGTCACAGCTTCTCACTCTCTCTTTCACTCACTCTCACTCACAGCTTCTCTTTCTCTCTAACACACACACAGCTTCTCTCTCTCTCTCACACACAGCTTCTCTCTCTCTCTCTCTCTCACTCACAGCTTCTCTTACTCTCCCTCTCACACTCACAGAATCTCTTTGTCTCTCTCTCACACAGCTTCTCTTTCTCTCTCTCTCACTCACATCTTCTCTTTCTCTCTCTCTCTCTCACTCACAGCTTCTCTCTCTCTCACTCACAGCTTCTTTTTCTCTCTCTCTCACTCACAGCTTCTCTTTCTCTCTCTAACTCACAGCTTCTATTTATCTCTCTCTCACTCACTCACAGCTTCTCTTTCTCTCTCTCTCTCACTCACAGATTCTCTTTCCCTCTCTCTCACTCACATCTTCTCTCTCTCTCTATCACTCACTCACAGCTTCTTTCTCTCTCACTCACAGCTTCTCTTTCTCTCTCTCTATCTCACTCAGCTTCTCTTTCTTTCTCTCTCTCTCACTCACAGCTTCTCTTTCTCTCTCTCTCACTCACAGCTTCTCTTTCTTTTTCTCTCTCACTCACAGCTTCTCTTTCTCTCTCTCTCTCTCACAGCTTCTCTTTCTCTCTCTCTCACTCACAGCTTCTCTTTCTCTCTCTCTCTCACTCAGCTTCTCTTTCTCTGTCTCTCTCTCACAGCTTGTCTTTATCTCTCTCTCTCACTCACAGCTCTTTCTCTCTCTCTCTCACTCACAGCTTCTCTTTCTCTCTCTCTCTCTCACTCACAACTTCTCTTTCTCTCTCTCTCACAGCTTCTCTTCCTCTCTCTCTCTCACATCCATCTTCTCTCTCTCTTTCTCACTCACACCTTCTCTCTCTCTCTCACTCACAGCTTTTCTCTCTCTCACACTCTCTCACAGCTTCTCTTTCTCTCTCTCTCTCACTAACAGCTTCTCTTTCTCTCTCTCCCTCTCTCACTGCTTCTCTTTCTCTCTCTCTCTCTCTCACTCACAGCTTCTCTTTCTCTCTCTCTCACTCACTGCTTCTCTTTCTCTTTCTCTTTCTCTCACTCACTCACATCTCTCTCTCACTCACTCACAGCTTCTCTCTCTCTCACTCACTCAAAGCTTCTCTCTCTCTCTCTCAGCATCTCTTTCTTTCTCTCTCTCACTCACAGTGTCTCTTTCCCTGTCTCTCTCTCACAGCTTGACTATATATTTCTCTCACTCACAGCTTCTCTTTCTCTCTCTCTCTCTCACTGACAGCTTCTCTCTCTCTCTCACTCACAACTTCTCTTTATCTCTATCTCTCTCACTCACAGCTTCTCTCTCTCTCTCCCTCTCTCACTACTTCTCTTTCTCTCTCTCTCTCACTCACAGTGTCTCTTCCTCTTTCTCTCTCTCACTCACAGCTTCTCTTTCTCCCTCTCTCTCTCACTCACTCACAGCTTCTCTCTCTCACACACACAGCTTCGCTTTCTCTCTCTCTCTCTCACACAGCTACTCTCTCTCTCTCTCTCTCACTCACACCTTCTATTTCTCTCTCTCTCTCACTCACAGATTCTCTTTCTCCCTCTCTCTCTCACTCACAGCTTCTCTTTCTCTCGCTCTCTCTCACTGACAGCTTCTCTCTCTCTCTCACTCACAACATCTCTTTCTCTCTCTCTCACTCACAGCTTCTCTCTCTCTCACTCACAACTTCTCTTTCTCTCTCTCTCTCACTCACACTTTCTCTTTCTCTCTCTCCCTCTCTCACTGCTTCTCTTTCTCTCTCTCTCTCACTCACAGCTTCTCTTTCTCTCTCTCTCTCACTCACAGCTTCTCTTTATCTCTCTCTCTCTCACTCACATCTCTCTCTCTCTCACTCACAGCTTCTCTCTCTCTCTCACTCACAGCTTCTCTCTCTCTCACAGCATCTCTTTATCTCTCTCTCTCATTCACAGTGTCTCTTTCTCTGTCTCTCTCTCACAGCTTGACTATATATCTCTCTCACTCACAGCTTCTCTTTCTCTCTCCCTCACAGCTTCTATTTCTCCCTCTCTCTCTCACTCACTCACAGCTTCTCTCTCTCACACACACACAGCCTCTCTTTCCATTTCTCTCTCTCTCTCTCACTCACAGCTTCTCTTTCTATCTCTCTTTCTCAGCTTCTCTTTCTCTCTCTCTCACTCACAGCTACTCTTTCTCTCTCGCACTCTCAGCGTCTTTCACTCTCTCTCTCTCACTCACAGCTTCTCTTTCTCTCTCTCTTTCTCAGTCAGCTTCTCTTTCTCTCTCTCTCACTCACAGCTTCTCTTTCTCTCTCTCTCACTCACAGCTTCTCTTTCTCTCTCTCTCTCACTCACAGCTTCTCTTGCTCTCTCTCTATCACTGTCACAGCTTCTCACTCTCTCTTTCACTCACTCTCACTCACAGCTTCTCTTTCTCTCTAACACACACACAGCTTCTCTCTCTCTCTCTCTCTCACTCACAGCTTCTATTACTCTCCCTCTCACACTCACAGAATCTCTTTGTCTCTCTCTCACACAGCTTCTCTTTCTCTCTCTCTCACTCACATCTTCTCTTTCTCTCTCTCTCTCTCACTCACAGCTTCTCTCTCTCTCACTCACAGCTTCTTTTTCTCTCTCTCTCACTCACAGCTTCTCTTTCTCTCTCTAACTCACAGCTTCTATTTATCTCTCTCTCACTCACTCACAGCTTCTCTTTCTCTCTCTCTCTCACTCACAGATTCTCTTTCCCTCTCTCTCACTCACATCTTCTCTCTCTCTCTATCACTCACTCACAGCTTCTTTCTCTCTCACTCACAGCTTCTCTTTCTCTCTCTCTATCTCACTCAGCTTCTCTTTCTTTCTCTCTCTCTCACTCACAGCTTCTCTTTCTCTCTCTCTCACTCACAGCTTCTCTTTCTTTTTCTCTCTCACTCACAGCTTCTCTTTCTCTCTCTCTCTCTCACAGCTTCTCTTTCTCTCTCTCTCACTCACAGCTTCTCTTTCTCTCTCTCTCTCACTCAGCTTCTCTTTCTCTGTCTCTCTCTCACAGCTTGTCTTTATCTCTCTCTCTCACTCACAGCTCTTTCTCTCTCTCTCTCACTCACAGCTTCTCTTTCTCTCTCTCTCTCTCACTCACAACTTCTCTTTCTCTCTCTCTCACAGCTTCTCTTCCTCTCTCTCTCTCACATCCATCTTCTCTCTCTCTTTCTCACTCACACCTTCTCTCTCTCTCTCACTCACAGCTTTTCTCTCTCTCACACTCTCTCACAGCTTCTCTTTCTCTCTCTCTCTCACTAACAGCTTCTCTTTCTCTCTCTCCCTCTCTCACGGCTTCTCTTTCTCTCTCTCTCTCTCTCACTCACAGCTTCTCTTTCTCTCTCTCTCACTCACTGCTTCTCTTTCTCTTTCTCTTTCTCTCACTCACTCACATCTCTCTCTCACTCACTCACAGCTTCTCTCTCTCTCACTCACTCAAAGCTTCTCTCTCTCTCTCTCAGCATCTCTTTCTTTCTCTCTCTCACTCACAGTGTCTCTTTCCCTGTCTCTCTCTCACAGCTTGACTATATATTTCTCTCACTCACAGCTTCTCTTTCTCTCTCTCTCTCTCACTGACAGCTTCTCTCTCTCTCTCACTCACAACTTCTCTTTATCTCTATCTCTCTCACTCACAGCTTCTCTCTCTCTCTCCCTCTCTCACTACTTCTCTTTCTCTCTCTCTCTCACTCACAGTGTCTCTTCCTCTTTCTCTCTCTCACTCACAGCTTCTCTTTCTCCCTCTCTCTCTCACTCACTCACAGCTTCTCTCTCTCACACACACAGCTTCGCTTTCTCTCTCTCTCTCTCACTCAGCTTCTCTTCTCTCTCTCTCACTCAGCTTATCTTTCTCTCTCTCTCTCTCACTCACAGCTTCTCTTTCTATCTCTCTTTCTCAGCTTCTCTTTCTCTCTCTCTCACTCACAGCTACTCTTTCTCTCTCGCACTCTCAGCGTCTCTTTCGCTCTCTCTCTCTCACTCACAGCTTCTCTTTCTCTCTCTCTCACTCACAGCTTCTCTTTCTCTCTCTCTTTCTCACTCAGCTTCTCTTTCTCTCTCTCTCACTCACAGCTTCTCTTTCTCTCTCTCTCACTCACTCACAACTTCTCTCTCTCTCTCTCTCTCACAGCTTCTCTCTCTCTCTCTCACTCACATCTTCTCTCTCTCTTTCTCACTCACACCTTCTCTCTCTCTCTCACTCACAGCTTTTCTCTCTCTCACACTCTCTCTCACAGCTTCTCTTTCTCTCTCTCTCTCACTAACAGCTTCTCTTTCTCTCTCTCCCTCTCTCACTGCTTCTCTTTCTCTCTCTCTCTCTCTCACTCACAGCTTTTCTTTCTCTCTCTCTCTCACTCACTGCTTCTCTTTCTCTTTCTCTTTCTCTCACTCACTCACATCTCTCTCTCACTCACTCACAGCTTCTCTCTCTCTCACTCACTCAAAGCTTTTCTCTCTCTCAGCATCTCTTTCTGTCTCTCTCTCACTCACAGTGTCTCTTTCTCTGTCTCTCTCTCACTGCTTGACTATATATTTCTCTCACTCACAGCTTCTCTTTCTATCTCTCTCTCTCACTCAAAGCTTCTCTTTCTCTCTCTCTCTCTCTCACTCACAGCTTCTATTTCTCTCTCTCTCTCTCTCTCACTCACAGCTTCTCTTTCTCTCTCTCTCTCAATCACAGCTTCTCTTTCTCTGTCTCTCTCTAACTCACAGCTTCTCTTTATCTCTCTCACTCACAGCTTCTCTTCCTCTCTCTCTCCCTCACTCACAGCTTCTCTTTCTCTGTCTCTCTCTAACTCACAGCTTCTCTTTATCTCTCTCTCACTCACAGCTTCTCTCTCTCTCACTCACAGCTTTTCTCTTTCTCTCTCTCTCTCTCTCACTCACAGCTTCTCTTTCTCTGTCTCTATCTAACTCACAGCTTCTCTTTATCTCTCTCACTCACAGCTTCTTTCTCACTCTCTCACTCACATCTTCCCTCTCTCTCTTTCTCACCAACAGCTTCTCTCTCTCACACACACTCACAGCTTTTCTCTCTCTCTCTCTCTCTCTCTCTCACAGCTTCTCTTTCTCTCACTCACAGCTTCTCTCTCTCTCACTCACTCACAACTTCTCTTTCTTTTTCTCTCTCACTCATAGCTTCTCTTTCTCTCTCTCTCTCACAGCTTCTCTTTCTCTCTCACTCACAGCTCTCTCTCTCACTCACAGCTTCTCTTTCTCTCTTTCTCTCTCTCTCACTCACAGCTTCTCTTTCTCTCTCTCTCTCTCACTCACAGCTTCTCTTTCTCTCTCTCTCACTCAGCTTCTCTTTCTCTGTCTCTCTCTCACAGCTTGTCTTTATCTCTCTCTCTCACTCACAGCTTCTCTTTCTCTCACTCTCACTCACAGCTTCTCTTTCTCTCTCTCTCTCTCACTCACTCACAGCTTCTCTATCTCTCACTCACTCACAGCTTCTCTTTCTCTCTCTCTCTCACTCACAGTTTCTCTTTCTCTCTCTCACTCACAGCTTCCCTTTTTCTCCCACTCTCTCACTCACAGCTTCTCTTTCTCTCTCTCTCTCACTCACAGCTTCTATTTCTCTCTCTCTCTATCACTCACAGCTTCTCTTTCTCTATCTCTCTCACCCACAGCTTCTCTTTCTATCTCTCGCTCACTCACAGCTTCTCTTTCTCTCTCTCTCTCACTCACAGCTTCTCTTACTCTCTCTCTCACTCACATCTTCTGTTTCTCTCTCTCTCTCACTCACAGCTTCTCTCTCTCTCACTCACAGCTTCTCTTTCTCTCTCTCTCTCACTCACAGCTTCTCTTTTTCTCTCTCTCTCACTCACAGCTTCTCTTTCTCTCTCTCTCACTCACATCTTCTCTCTCTTTCTATCACTCACTCACAGCTTCTCTCTCTCTCACTCACAGCTTCTCTTTCTCTCTCTCTATCTCACTCACAGCTTCTATATCTTTCTCTCTCTCACACTCACAGCTTCTCTTTCTCTCTCTCTCACTCACACCTTCTCTTTCTCTCTCTCTCTCACTCACAGCTTCTCATTCTCTCTATCTCTCACTCAGCTTCTCTTTCTCTGTCTCTCTCTCACAGCTGGTCTTTCTCTCTCTCTCACTCACAGCTTCTCTCTCTCTCTCACTCACAGCTTCTCTTTCTTTCTCTCTCTCTCTCTCACTCACTCACAGCTTCTCTCTCTCTCTCACTCACAGCTCTTTCTCTCTCTCTCACTCACAGCTTCTCTTTCTCTCTCTCTTACTCACAGCTACTCTTTCTTTCTCTCGCACACACAGCTTCTCTTTCTCTCTCTCTCTCTCACTCCCTCTCAAAGAGTTTCTTTCTCTCTCACACAGCTTCTCTCTCTCTCACTCACAGCTTCTCTTTCTCTCTTTCTCTCACTCAGCTTATCTTTCTCTCTCTCTCTCTCACTCACAACTACTCTTTCTCTCTCACTCACAGCTTCTCTCTCTCTCTCACTCACAGCTTTTCTCTCTCTCACACACACAGCTTCTCTCTCTCTCTCTCTCACTCACAGCTTCTCTCTCTCTCTCTCTCACTTTCTCTCACAGCTTCTCTCTCTCTCTCACTCACAGCTTCTCTCTCTCTCACTCACAGCTTCTCTTTCTCTCTCTCTCACTCACAGCTTCTCTTTCTCTGTCTCTTTCGAACTCACAGCTTCTCTTTATCTCTCTCTGACTCACAGCTTCTCTCTCTCTCTCACTCACAGCTTTTCTCTCTCTCTCACTCACTCACTCACAACATCTCTTTCTCTCTCTCTCTCACTCACAGCTTCTCTTTCTCTGTCTCTCTCTAACTCACAGCTTCTCTTTATCTCTCTCTCACTCACAGCTTCTCTCTCTCTCACTCACAGCTTTTCTCTTTCTCTCTCTCTCTCTCTCACTCACAGCTTCTCTTTCTCTGTCTCTCTCTAACCCACAGCTTCTCTTTATCTCTCTCTCACTCACAGCTTCTCTCTCTCTCATTCACAGCTTCTCTCTCTCTCTCACTCACATCTTCTCTCTCTCTCTTTCTCACTCACAGCTTCTCTCTCTCTCTCACTCACAGCTTTTTTCTCTCTCTCTCTCTCACTCTCTCACAGCTTCTCTCTCTCTCTCACACACACAGCTTCTCTTTTTCTCTCTCTCTCACTCACAACATCTCTTTCTCTCTCTCTCTCTCACTCACAGCTTCTCTCTCTCTCTCTCACTCACAACTTCTCTTTCTCTCTCTCTCTCACTCACACTTTCTCTTTCTCTCTCTCCCTCTCTCACTGCTTCTCTTTCTCTCTCTCTCTCACTCACAGCTTCTCTTTCTCTCTCTCTCTCACTCACAGCTTCTCTTTATCTCTCTCTCTCTCACTCACATCTCTCTCTCTCTCACTCACAGCTTCTCTCTCTCTCACTCACAGCTTCTCTCTCTCTCACAGCATCTCTTTATCTCTCTCTCTCATTCACAGTGTCTCTTTCTCTGTCTCTCTCTCACAGCTTGACTATATATCTCTCTCACTCACAGCTTCTCTTTCTCTCTCCCTCACAGCTTCTATTTCTCCCTCTCTCTCTCACTCACTCACAGCTTCTCTCTCACACACACACACACAGCCTCTCTTTCTATTTCTCTCTCTCTCTCTCACTCACAGCTTCTCTTTGTCTCTCTCTAACTCACAGCTTCCCTTTATCTCTCTCTCACTCTCAGGTTCTATTTCTCTCTCTCTCACTTACAGCTTCTCTTTCTCTCTCACACACACACAGCTTCTCTCTCTCTCTCTCACTCACTCACAGCTTCTCTCTCTCACTCACTCACAGTTTCTCTCTCTCTATCTCACTCACAGCTTCTCTTTCTATCTCTCTCTCTCACTCAAAGCTTCTCTTTCTCTCTCTCTCTCTCTCTCTCTCTCACAGCTTCTATTTCTCTCTCTCTCTCACTCACTCACAGCTTCTCTTTCTCTCTCTCTCTCACTCACAGCTTCTCTTTCTCTGTCTCTCTCTAACTCACAGCTTCTCTTTATCTCTCTCACTCACAGCTTCTCTTTCTCTCTCTCCCTCACTCACAGCTTCTCTTTCACTGTCTCTCTCTAACTCACAGCTTCTCTTTATCTCTCTCTCACTCACAGCTTCTCTCTCTCTCACTCACTCACAGCTTCTCTCTCTCTCTCTCTCTCTCTCTCTCACTCACAGCTTCTCTTTCTCTGTCTCTATCTAACTCACAGCTTCTCTTTATCTCTCTCTCACTCACAGCTTCTATATCTCTCTCTCACTCACAGCTTCTCTCTCACTCTCTCACTCACATCTTCCCTCTCTCTCTTTCTCACCTACAGCTTCTCTCTCTCACACACACTCACAGCTTTTCTCTCTCTCTCTCTCACTCTCTCTCACAGCTTCTCTTTCTCTCTCTCTCACTCACAGCTTCTCTCTCTCTCACTCACTCACAACTTCTCTTTCTCTCTCTCTCTCACAGCTTCTCTCTCTCTCTCACTCACATCTTCTCTCTCTCTTTCTCACTCACACCTTCTCTCTCTCTCTCACTCACAGCTTTTCTCTCTCTCACACTCTCTCACAGCTTCTCTTTCTCTCTCTCTCTCACTAACAGCTCTTTCTCTCTCTCCCTCTCTCACTGCTTCTCTTTCTCTCTCTCTCTCTCACTCACAGCTTCTCTTTCTCTCTCTCTCTCACTCACTGCTTCTCTTTCTCTTTCTCTTTCTCTCACTCACTCACATCTCTCTCTCACTCACTCACAGCTTCTCTCTCTCTCACTCACTCAAAGCTTCTCTCTCTCTCAGCATCTCTTTCTCTCTCTCTCTCACTCACAGTGTCTCTTTCTCTGTCTCTCTCTCACAGCTTGACTATATATTTCTCTCACTCACAGCTTCTCTTTCTCTCTCTCTCTCTCACTGAAAGCTTCTCTCTCTCTCTCACTCACAACTTCTCTTTATCTCTATCTCTCTCACTCACAGCTTCTCTCTCTCTCTCCCTCTCTCACTACTTCTCTTTCTCTCTCTCTCTCACTCACAGCTTCTCTTTCTCTTTCTCTCTCTCACTCACATCTCTCTCTCTCTCGCTCACAGCTTCTCTCTCTCTCTCACTCACAGCTTCTCTCTCTCTCACACACACACCATCTCTTTCTCTCTCTCTCTCTCACTCACAGTGTCTCTTTCTCTTTCTCTCTCTCACTCACAGCTTCTCTTTCTCCCTCTCTCTCTCACTCACTCACAGCTTCTCTCTCTCACACACACAGCTTCCCTTTCTCTCTCTCTCTCTCTCACTCAGCTTCTCTTCTCTCTCTCTCACTCAGCTTATCTTTCTCTCTCTCTCTCTCACTCACAGCTTCTCTTTCTATCTCTCTTTCTCAGCTTCTCTTTCTCTCTCTCTCACTCACAGCTACTCTTTCTCTCTCGCACTCTCAGCGTCTTTCGCTCTCTCTCTCTCACTCACAGCTTCTCTTTCTCTCTCTCTCACTCACAGCTTCTCTTTCTCTCTCTCTTTCTCACTCAGCTTCTCTTTCTCTCTCTCTCACTCACAGCTTCTCTTTCTCTCTCTCTCTCTCACTCACAGCTTCTCTTTCTCTCTCTCTCACTCACAGCTTCTCTTGCTCTCTCTCTATCACTGTCACAGCTTCTCACTCTCTCTTTCACTCACTCTCACTCACAGCTTCTCTTTCTCTCTCACACACACACAGCTTCTCTCTCTCTCTCACACACAGCTTCTCTCTCTCTCACTCACAGCTTCTCTTACTCTCCCTCTCACACTCACAGAATCTCTTTGTCTCTCTCTCATAGCTTCTCTTTCTCTCTCTCTCACTCACATCTTCTCTTTCTCTCTCTCTCTCTCACTCACAGCTTCTCTCTCTCTCACTCACAGCTTCTTTTTCTCTCTCTCTCACTCACAGCTTCTCTTTCTCTCTCTAACTCACAGCTTCTATTTATCTCTCTCTCACTCACTCACAGCTTCTCTTTCTCTCTCTCTCTCACTCACAGATTCTCTTTCCCTCTCTCTCACTCACATCTTCTCTCTCTCTCTATCACTCACTCACAGCTTCCCTCTCTCTCACTCACAGCTTCTCTTTCTCTCTCTCTATCTCACTCAGCTTCTCTTTCTCTCTCTCTCTCACTCACAGCTTCTCTTGCTCTCTCTCTATCACTGTCACAGCTTCTCACTCTCTCTTTCACTCACTCTCACTCACAGCTTCTCTTTCTCTCTCACACACACACAGCTTCTCTCTCTCTCACACACACAGCTTCTCTCTCTCTCACTCACAGCTTCTCTTACTCTCCCTCTCACACTCACAGAATCTCTTTGTCTCTCTCTCTCATAGCTTCTCTTTCTCTCTCTCTCACTCACATCTTCTCTTTCTCTCTCTCTCTCTCACTCACAGCTTCTCTCTCTCTCACTCACAGCTTCTTTTTCTCTCTCTCTCACTCACAGCTTCTCTTTCTCTCTCTAACTCACAGCTTCTATTTATCTCTCTCTCACTCACTCACAGCTTCTCTTTCTCTCTCTCTCTCACTCACAGATTCTCTTTCCCTCTCTCTCACTCACATCTTCTCTCTCTCTCTATCACTCACTCACAGCTTCTCTCTCTCTCACTCACAGCTTCTCTTTCTCTCTCTCTATCTCACTCAGCTTCTCTTTCTTTCTCTCTCTCTCACTCACAGCTTCTCTTTCTCTCTCTCTCACTCACAGCTTCTCTTTCTTTTTCTCTCTCACTCACAGCTTCTCTTTCTCTCTCTCTCTCTCACAGCTTCTCTTTCTCTCTCTCTCACTCACAGCTTCTCTTTCTCTCTCTCTCTCTCACTCAGCTTCTCTTTCTCTGTCTCTCTCTCACAGCTTGTCTTTATCTCTCTCTCTCACTCACAACTCTTTCTCTCTCTCTCACTCACAGCTTCTCTTTCTCTCTCTCTCACTCACTCACAACTTCTCTTTCTCTCTCTCTCTCTCACAGCTTCTCTTCCTCTCTCTCTCTCACATCCATCTTCTCTCTCTCTTTCTCACTCACACCTTCTCTCTCTCTCTCACTCACAGCTTTTCTCTCTCTCACACTCTCTCACAGCTTCTCTTTCTCTCTCTCTCTCACTAACAGCTTCTCTTTCTCTCTCTCTCTCCCTCTCTCACTGCTTCTCTTTCTCTCTCTCTCTCTCTCACTCACAGCTTCTCTTTCTCTCTCTCTCTCACTCACTGCTTCTCTTTCTCTTTCTTTTTCTCTCACTCACTCACATCTCTCTCTCACTCACTCACAGCTTCTCTCTCTCTCACTCACTCAAAGCTTCTCTCTCTCTCTCTCAGCATCCCTTTCTTTCTCTCTCTCACTCACAGTGTCTCTTTCCCTGTCTCTCTCACAGCTTGACTATATATTTCTCTCACTCACAGCTTCTCTTTCTCTCTCTCTCTCTCACTGACAGCTTCTCTCTCTCTCTCACTCACAACTTCTCTTTATCTCTATCTCTCTCACTCACAGCTTCTCTCTCTCTCTCCCTCTCTCACTACTTCTCTTTCTCTCTCTCTCTCACTCACAGCTTCTCTTTCTCTTTCTCTCTCTCACTCACATCTCTCTCTCTCTCGCTCACAGCTTCTCTCTCTCTCACTCACAGCTTCTCTCTCTCACACACACACACCATCTCTTTCTCTCTCTCTCTCACTCACAGTGTCTCCTCCTCTTTCTCTCTCTCACTCACAGCTTCTCTTTCTCCCTCTCTCTCTCACTCACTCACAGCTTCTCTCTCTCACACACACAGCTTCGCTTTCTCTCTCTCTCTCTCACTCAGCTTCTCTTCTCTCTCTCTCACTCAGCTTATCTTTCTCTCTCTCTCTGTCACTCACAGCTTCTCTTTCTATCTCTCTTTCTCAGCTTCTCTTTCTCTCTCTCACTCACAGCTACTCTTTCTCTCTCGCACTCTCAGCATCTCTTTCGCTCTCTCTCTCTCACTCACAGCTTCTCTTTCTCTCTCTCTCACTCACAGCTTCTCTTTCTCTCTCTCTTTCTCACTCAGCTTCTCTTTCTCTCTCTCTCACTCACAGCTTCTCTTTCTCTCTCTCTCACTCACTCACAACTTCTCTTTCTCTCTCTCTCTCTCACAGCTTCTCTCTCTCTCACTCACATCTTCTCTCTCTCTTTCTCACTCACACCTTCTCTCTCTCTCTCACTCACAGCTTTTCTCTCTCTCACACTCTCTCTCACAGCTTCTCTTTCTCTCTCTCTCTCACTAACAGCTTCTCTTTCTCTCTCTCCCTCTCTCACTGCTTCTCTTTCTCTTTCTCTTTCTCTCACTCACTCACATCTCTCTCTCACTCACTCACAGCTTCTCTCTCTCTCACTCACTCAAAGCTTCTCTCTCTCTCAGCATCTCTTTCTTTCTCTCTCTCACTCACAGTGTCTCTTTCTCTGTCTCTCTCTCACAGCTTGACTATATATTTCTCTCACTCACAGCTTCTCTTTCTATCTCTCTCTCTCACTCAAAGCTTCTCTTTCTCTCTCTCTCTCTCTCACTCACAGCTTCTATTTCTCTCTCTCTCTCTCTCACTCACAGCTTCTCTTTCTCTCTCTCTCTCAATCACAGCTTCTCTTTCTCTGTCTCTCTCTAACTCACAGCTTCTCTTTATCTCTCTCACTCACAGCTTCTATTCCTCTCTCTCTCCCTCACTCACAGCTTCTCTTTCTCTGTCTCTCTCTAACTCACAGCTTCTCTTTATCTCTCTCTCACTCACAGCTTCTCTCTCTCTCACTCACAGCTTTTCTCTTTCTCTCTCTCTCTCTCTCACTCACAGCTTCTCTTTCTCTGTCTCTATCTAACTCACAGCTTCTCTTTATCTCTCTCACTCACAGCTTCTTTCTCACTCTCTCACTCACATCTTCCCTCTCTCTCTTTCTCACCAACAGCTTCTCTCTCTCACACACACTCACAGCTTTTCTCTCTCTCTCTCTCTCACTCTCTCTCACAGCTTCTCTTTCTCTCTCTCTCACTCACAGCTTCTCTCTCTCTCACTCACTCACAACTTCTCTTTCTTTTTCTCTCTCACTAATAGCTTCTCTTTGTCTCTCTCTCTCTCACAGCTTCTCTTTCTCTCTCACTCACAGCTCTCTCTCTCACTCACAGCTTCTCTTTCTCTCTCTCTCTCTCACTCACTCACAGCTTCTCTATCTCTCACTCACTCACAGCTTCTCTTTCTCTCTCTCTCTCACTCACAGATTCTCTTTCTCTCTCTCACTCACAGCTTCCCTTTTTCTCCCACTCTCTCACTCACAGCTTCTCTTTCTCTCTCTCTCTCACTCACAGCTTCTATTTCTCTCTCTCTCTATCACTCACAGCTTCTCTTTCTCTATCTCTATCACTCACAGCTTCTCTTTATATCTCTCGCTCACTCACAGCTTCTCTTTCTCTCTCTCTCTCACTCACAACTTCTCTTACTCTCTCTCTCACTCACATCTTCTGTTTCTCTCTCTCTCTCACTCACAGCTTCTCTCTCTCTCACTCACAGCTTCTCTTTTTCTCTCTCTCTCACTCACAGCTTCCCTTTTTCTCTCTCTCTCACTCACAGCTTCTCTTTCTCTCTCTCTCACTCACATCTTCTCTCTCTTTCTATCACTCACTCACAGCTTCTCTCTCTCTCTCTCACTCACAGCTTCTCTTTCTCTCTCTCTATCTCACTCACAGCTTCTATATCTTTCTCTCTCTCACACTCACAGCTTCTCTTTCTCTCTCTCTCACTCACACCTTCTCTTTCTCTCTCTCTCTCACTCACAGCTTCTCTTTCTCTCTATCTCTCACTCAGCTTCTCTTTCTCTGTCTCTCTCTCACAGCTGGTCTTTCTTTCTCTCTCACTCACAGCTTCTCTCTCTCTCTCTCTCTCACTCACAGCTTCTCTTTCTTTCTCTCTCTCTCTCTCACTCACTCACAGCTTCTCTCTCTCTCTCACTCACAGCTCTTTCTCTCTCTCTCTCTCACTCACAGCTTCTCTTTCTCTCTCTCTTACTCACAGCTACTCTTTCTTTCTCTCGCACACACAGCTTCTCTTTCTCTCTCTCTCTCTCACTCCCTCTCAAAGAGTTTCTTTCTCTCTCACACAGCTTCTCTCTCTCTCACTCACAGCTTCTCTTTCTCTCTTTCTCTCACTCAGCTTATCTTTCTCTCTCTCTCTCACTCACAGCTACTCTTTCTCTCTCACTCACAGCTTCTCTCTCTCTCTCACTCACAGCTTTTCTCTCTCTCACACACACAGCTTCTCTCTCTCTCTCTCTCACTCACAGCTTCTCTCTCTCTCTCTCTCACTTTCTCTCACAGCTTCTCTCTCTCTCTCACTCACAGCTTCTCTCTCTCACTCACAGCTTCTCTTTCTCTCTCTCTCACTCACAGCTTCTCTTTCTCTGTCTCTTTCGAACTCACAGCTTCTCTTTATCTCTCTCTGACTCACAGCTTCTCTCTCTCTCTCACTCACAGCTTTTCTCTCTCTCTCACTCACTCACTCACAACATCTCTTTCTCTCTCTCTCTCACTCACAGCTTCTCTTTCTCTGTCTCTCTCTAACTCACAGCTTCTCTTTATCTCTCTCTCACTCACAGCTTCTCTCTCTCTCACTCACAGCTTTTCTCTTTCTCTCTCTCTCTCTCTCACTCACAGCTTCTCTTTCTCTGTCTCTCTCTAACCCACAGCTTCTCTTTATCTCTCTCTCACTCACAGCTTCTCTCTCTCTCTCACTCACATCTTCTCTCTCTCTCTTTCTCACTCACAGCTTCTCTCTCTCTCTCACTCACAGCTTTTCTCTCTCTCTCTCACTCTCTCACAGCTTCTCTCTCTCTCTCTCACACAGCTACTCTCTCTCTCTCTCTCTCACTCACACCTTCTATTTCTCTCTCTCTCTCACTCACAGATTCTCTTTCTCCCTCTCTCTCTCACTCACAGCTTCTCTTTCTCTCGCTCTCTCTCACTGACAGCTTCTCTCTCTCTCTCACTCACAACATCTCTTTCTCTCTCTCTCACTCACAGCTTCTCTCTCTCTCTCTCACTCACAACTTCTCTTTCTCTCTCTCTCTCACTCACACTTTCTCTTTCTCTCTCTCCCTCTCTCACTGCTTCTCTTTCTCTCTCTCTCTCACTCACAGCTTCTCTTTCTCTCTCTCTCTCACTCACAGCTTCTCTTTATCTCTCTCTCTCTCACTCACATCTCTCTCTCTCTCACTCACAGCTTCTCTCTCTCTCTCACTCACAGCTTCTCTCTCTCTCACAGCATCTCTTTATCTCTCTCTCTCATTCACAGTGTCTCTTTCTCTGTCTCTCTCTCACAGCTTGACTATATATCTCTCTCACTCACAGCTTCTCTTTCTCTCTCCCTCACAGCTTCTATTTCTCCCTCTCTCTCTCACTCACTCACAGCTTCTCTCTCTCACACACACACAGCCTCTCTTTCCATTTCTCTCTCTCTCTCTCACTCACAGCTTCTCTTTGTCTCTCTCTAACTCACAGCTTCCCTTTATCTCTCTCTCACTCTCAGGTTCTATTTCTCTCTCTCTCACTTACAGCTTCTCTTTCCCTCTCACACACACACAGCTTCTCTCTCTCTCTCTCTCTCTCTCACTCACTCACAGCTTCTCTCTCTCACTCACTCACAGTTTCTCTCTCTCTCTCACTCACAGCTTCTCTTTCTATCTCTCATTCACACTCAAAGCTTCTCTTTCTCTCTCTCTCTCTCTCACAGCTTCTATTTCTCTCTCTCTCTCACTCACTCACAGCTTCTCTTTCTCTCTCTCTCACTCACAGCTTCTCTTTCTCTGTCTCTCTCTAACTCACAGCTTCTCTTTATCTCTCTCACTCACAGCTTCTCTTTCTCTCTCTCTCCCTCACTCACAGCTTCTCTTTCTCTGTCTCTCTCTAACTCACAGCTTCTCTTTATCTCTCTCTCACTCACAGCTTCTCTCTCTCTCTCTCTCACTCACAGCTTCTCTCTTTCTCTCTCTCTCTCTCTCACTCACAGCTTCTCTTTCTCTGTCTCTATCTAACTCACAGCTTCTCTTTATCTCTCTCTCACTCACAGCTTCTATATCTCTCTCTCACTCACAGCTTCTCTCTCACTCTCTCACTCACATCTTCCCTCTCTCTCTTTCTCACCTACAGCTTCTCTCTCTCTCACACACTCACAGCTTTTCTCTCTCTCTCTCTCACTCTCTCTCACAGCTTCTCTTTCTCTCTCTCTCACTCACAGATTCTCTCTCTCTCACTCACTCACAACTTCTCTTTCTCTCTCTCTCACACAGCTTCTCTCTCTCTCTCACTCACATCTTCTCTCTCTCTTTCTCTCTCACACCTTCTCTCTCTCTCTCACTCACAGCTTTTCTCTCTCTCACACTCTCTCTCACAGCTTCTCTTTCTCTCTCTCTCTCACTAACAGCTTCTCTTTCTCTCTCTCCCTCTCTCACTGCTTCTCTTTCTCTCTCTCTCTCTCACTCACAGCTTCTCTTTCTCTCTCTCTCACTCACTGCTTCTCTTTCTCTTTCTCTTTCTCTCACTCACTCACATCTCTCTCTCACTCACTCACAGCTTCTCTCTCTCTCACTCACTCAAAGCTTCTCTCTCTCTCTCAGCATCTCTTTCTCTCTCTCTCACTCACAGTGTCTCTTTCTCTGTCTCTCTCTCACAGCTTGACTATATATTTCTCTCACTCACAGCTTCTCTTTCTTTCTCTCTCTCTCACTGACAGCTTCTCTCTCTCTCTCACTCACAACTTCTCTTTATCTCTATCTCTCTCACTCACAGCTTCTCTCTCTCTCTCCCTCTCTCACTACTTCTCTTTCTCTCTCTCTCTCACTCACAGCTTCTCTTTCTCTTTCTCTCTCTCACTCACATCTCTCTCTCTCGCTCACAGCTTCTCTCTCTCTCTCACTCACAGCTTCTCTCTCTCTTACACACACACCATCTCTTTCTCTCTCTCTCTCTCACTCACAGTGTCTCTTTCTCTTTCTCTCTCTCACTCACAGCTTCTCTTTCTCCCTCTCTCTCTCACTCACTCACAGCTTCTCTCTCACACACACAGCTTCCCTTTTTCTCTCTCTCTCTCTCACTCAGCTTCTCTTCTCTCTCTCTCACTCAGCTTATCTTTCTCTCTCTCTCTCTCACTCACAGCTTCTCTTTCTATCTCTCTTTCTCAGCTTCTCTTTCTCTCTCTCTCACTCACAGCTACTCTTTCTCTCTCGCACTCTCAGCGTCTTTCGCTCTCTCTCTCACTCACAGCTTCTCTTTCTCTCTCTCTCACTCACAGCTTCTCTTTCTCTCTCTCTTTCTCACTCAGCTTCTCTTTCTCTCTCTCTCACTCACAGCTTCTCTTTCTCTCTCTGTCACTCACAGCTTCTCTTTCTCTCTCTCTCTCACTCACAGCTTCTCTTGCTCTCTCTCTATCACTGTCACAGCTTCTCACTCTCTCTTTCACTCACTCTCACTCACAGCTTCTCTTTCTCTCACACACACACACAGCTTCTCTCTCTCACACACACACAGCTTCTCTCTCTCTCTCTCTCTCACTCACAGCTTCTCTTACTCTCCCTCTCACACTCACAGAATCTCTTTGTCTCTCTCTCACACAGCTTCTCTTTCTCTCTCTCTCACTCACATCTTCTCTTTCTCTCTCTCTCTCACTCACAGCTTCTCTTTCTCTCTCACTCACAGCTCTCTCTCTCACTCACAGCTTCTCTTTCTCTCTCTCTCTCTCACTCACTCACAGCTTCTCTATCTCTCACTCACTCACAGCTTCTCTTTCTCTCTCTCTCACTCACAGATTCTCTTTCTCTCTCTCACTCACAGCTTCCCTTTTTCTCCCACTCTCTCACTCACAGCTTCTCTTTCTCTCTCTCTCTCACTCACAGCTTCTATTTCTCTCTCTCTCTATCACTCACAGCTTCTCTTTCTCTATCTCTATCACTCACAGCTTCTCTTTATATCTCTCGCTCACTCACAGCTTCTCTTTCTCTCTCTCTCTCACTCACAACTTCTCTTACTCTCTCTCTCACTCACATCTTCTGTTTCTCTCTCTCTCTCACTCACAGCTTCTCTCTCTCTCACTCACAGCTTCTCTTTTTCTCTCTCTCTCACTCACAGCTTCCCTTTTTCTCTCTCTCTCACTCACAGCTTCTCTTTCTCTCTCTCTCACTCACATCTTCTCTCTCTTTCTATCACTCACTCACAGCTTCTCTCTCTCTCTCTCACTCACAGCTTCTCTTTCTCTCTCTCTATCTCACTCACAGCTTCTATATCTTTCTCTCTCTCACACTCACAGCTTCTCTTTCTCTCTCTCTCACTCACACCTTCTCTTTCTCTCTCTCTCTCACTCACAGCTTCTCTTTCTCTCTATCTCTCACTCAGCTTCTCTTTCTCTGTCTCTCTCTCACAGCTGGTCTTTCTTTCTCTCTCACTCACAGCTTCTCTCTCTCTCTCTCTCTCACTCACAGCTTCTCTTTCTTTCTCTCTCTCTCTCTCACTCACTCACAGCTTCTCTCTCTCTCTCACTCACAGCTCTTTCTCTCTCTCTCTCTCACTCACAGCTTCTCTTTCTCTCTCTCTTACTCACAGCTACTCTTTCTTTCTCTCGCACACACAGCTTCTCTTTCTCTCTCTCTCTCTCACTCCCTCTCAAAGAGTTTCTTTCTCTCTCACACAGCTTCTCTCTCTCTCACTCACAGCTTCTCTTTCTCTCTTTCTCTCACTCAGCTTATCTTTCTCTCTCTCTCTCACTCACAGCTACTCTTTCTCTCTCACTCACAGCTTCTCTCTCTCTCTCACTCACAGCTTTTCTCTCTCTCACACACACAGCTTCTCTCTCTCTCTCTCTCACTCACAGCTTCTCTCTCTCTCTCTCTCACTTTCTCTCACAGCTTCTCTCTCTCTCTCACTCACAGCTTCTCTCTCTCACTCACAGCTTCTCTTTCTCTCTCTCTCACTCACAGCTTCTCTTTCTCTGTCTCTTTCGAACTCACAGCTTCTCTTTATCTCTCTCTGACTCACAGCTTCTCTCTTTCTCTCACTCACAGCTTTTCTCTCTCTCTCACTCACTCACTCACAACATCTCTTTCTCTCTCTCTCTCACTCACAGCTTCTCTTTCTCTGTCTCTCTCTAACTCACAGCTTCTCTTTATCTCTCTCTCACTCACAGCTTCTCTCTCTCTCACTCACAGCTTTTCTCTTTCTCTCTCTCTCTCTCTCACTCACAGCTTCTCTTTCTCTGTCTCTCTCTAACCCACAGCTTCTCTTTATCTCTCTCTCACTCACAGCTTCTCTCTCTCTCTCACTCACATCTTCTCTCTCTCTCTTTCTCACTCACAGCTTCTCTCTCTCTCTCACTCACAGCTTTTCTCTCTCTCTCTCACTCTCTCACAGCTTCTCTCTCTCTCTCTCACACAGCTACTCTCTCTCTCTCTCTCTCACTCACACCTTCTATTTCTCTCTCTCTCTCACTCACAGATTCTCTTTCTCCCTCTCTCTCTCACTCACAGCTTCTCTTTCTCTCGCTCTCTCTCACTGACAGCTTCTCTCTCTCTCTCACTCACAACATCTCTTTCTCTCTCTCTCACTCACAGCTTCTCTCTCTCTCTCTCACTCACAACTTCTCTTTCTCTCTCTCTCTCACTCACACTTTCTCTTTCTCTCTCTCCCTCTCTCACTGCTTCTCTTTCTCTCTCTCTCTCACTCACAGCTTCTCTTTCTCTCTCTCTCTCACTCACAGCTTCTCTTTATCTCTCTCTCTCTCACTCACATCTCTCTCTCTCTCACTCACAGCTTCTCTCTCTCTCTCACTCACAGCTTCTCTCTCTCTCACAGCATCTCTTTATCTCTCTCTCTCATTCACAGTGTCTCTTTCTCTGTCTCTCTCTCACAGCTTGACTATATATCTCTCTCACTCACAGCTTCTCTTTCTCTCTCCCTCACAGCTTCTATTTCTCCCTCTCTCTCTCACTCACTCACAGCTTCTCTCTCTCACACACACACAGCCTCTCTTTCCATTTCTCTCTCTCTCTCTCACTCACAGCTTCTCTTTGTCTCTCTCTAACTCACAGCTTCCCTTTATCTCTCTCTCACTCTCAGGTTCTATTTCTCTCTCTCTCACTTACAGCTTCTCTTTCCCTCTCACACACACACAGCTTCTCTCTCTCTCTCTCTCTCTCTCACTCACTCACAGCTTCTCTCTCTCACTCACTCACAGTTTCTCTCTCTCTCTCACTCACAGCTTCTCTTTCTATCTCTCATTCACACTCAAAGCTTCTCTTTCTCTCTCTCTCTCTCTCACAGCTTCTATTTCTCTCTCTCTCTCACTCACTCACAGCTTCTCTTTCTCTCTCTCTCACTCACAGCTTCTCTTTCTCTGTCTCTCTCTAACTCACAGCTTCTCTTTATCTCTCTCACTCACAGCTTCTCTTTCTCTCTCTCTCCCTCACTCACAGCTTCTCTTTCTCTGTCTCTCTCTAACTCACAGCTTCTCTTTATCTCTCTCTCACTCACAGCTTCTCTCTCTCTCTCTCTCACTCACAGCTTCTCTCTTTCTCTCTCTCTCTCTCACTCACAGCTTCTCTTTCTCTGTCTCTATCTAACTCACAGCTTCTCTTTATCTCTCTCTCACTCACAGCTTCTATATCTCTCTCTCACTCACAGCTTCTCTCTCACTCTCTCACTCACATCTTCCCTCTCTCTCTTTCTCACCTACAGCTTCTCTCTCTCTCACACACTCACAGCTTTTCTCTCTCTCTCTCTCACTCTCTCTCACAGCTTCTCTTTCTCTCTCTCTCACTCACAGATTCTCTCTCTCTCACTCACTCACAACTTCTCTTTCTCTCTCTCTCACACAGCTTCTCTCTCTCTCTCACTCACATCTTCTCTCTCTCTTTCTCTCTCACACCTTCTCTCTCTCTCTCACTCACAGCTTTTCTCTCTCTCACACTCTCTCTCACAGCTTCTCTTTCTCTCTCTCTCTCACTAACAGCTTCTCTTTCTCTCTCTCCCTCTCTCACTGCTTCTCTTTCTCTCTCTCTCTCTCACTCACAGCTTCTCTTTCTCTCTCTCTCACTCACTGCTTCTCTTTCTCTTTCTCTTTCTCTCACTCACTCACATCTCTCTCTCACTCACTCACAGCTTCTCTCTCTCTCACTCACTCAAAGCTTCTCTCTCTCTCTCAGCATCTCTTTCTCTCTCTCTCACTCACAGTGTCTCTTTCTCTGTCTCTCTCTCACAGCTTGACTATATATTTCTCTCACTCACAGCTTCTCTTTCTTTCTCTCTCTCTCACTGACAGCTTCTCTCTCTCTCTCACTCACAACTTCTCTTTATCTCTATCTCTCTCACTCACAGCTTCTCTCTCTCTCTCCCTCTCTCACTACTTCTCTTTCTCTCTCTCTCTCACTCACAGCTTCTCTTTCTCTTTCTCTCTCTCACTCACATCTCTCTCTCTCGCTCACAGCTTCTCTCTCTCTCTCACTCACAGCTTCTCTCTCTCTTACACACACACCATCTCTTTCTCTCTCTCTCTCTCACTCACAGTGTCTCTTTCTCTTTCTCTCTCTCACTCACAGCTTCTCTTTCTCCCTCTCTCTCTCACTCACTCACAGCTTCTCTCTCACACACACAGCTTCCCTTTTTCTCTCTCTCTCTCTCACTCAGCTTCTCTTCTCTCTCTCTCACTCAGCTTATCTTTCTCTCTCTCTCTCTCACTCACAGCTTCTCTTTCTATCTCTCTTTCTCAGCTTCTCTTTCTCTCTCTCTCACTCACAGCTACTCTTTCTCTCTCGCACTCTCAGCGTCTTTCGCTCTCTCTCTCACTCACAGCTTCTCTTTCTCTCTCTCTCACTCACAGCTTCTCTTTCTCTCTCTCTTTCTCACTCAGCTTCTCTTTCTCTCTCTCTCACTCACAGCTTCTCTTTCTCTCTCTGTCACTCACAGCTTCTCTTTCTCTCTCTCTCTCACTCACAGCTTCTCTTGCTCTCTCTCTATCACTGTCACAGCTTCTCACTCTCTCTTTCACTCACTCTCACTCACAGCTTCTCTTTCTCTCACACACACACACAGCTTCTCTCTCTCACACACACACAGCTTCTCTCTCTCTCTCTCTCTCACTCACAGCTTCTCTTACTCTCCCTCTCACACTCACAGAATCTCTTTGTCTCTCTCTCACACAGCTTCTCTTTCTCTCTCTCTCACTCACATCTTCTCTTTCTCTCTCTCTCTCACTCACAGCTTCTCTCTCTCTCACTCACAGCTTCTTTTTCTCTCTCTCTCCCTCACAGCTTCTCTTTCTCTCTCTAACTCACAGCTTCTATTTATCTCTCTCTCACTCACTCACAGCTTCTCTTTCTCTCTCTCTCTCACTCACAGATTCTCTTTCCCTCTCTCTCACTCACATCTTCTCTCTCTCTCTATCACTCACTCACAGCTTCTCTCTCTCTCACTCACAGCTTCTCTTTCTCTCTCTCTATCTCACTCAGCTTCTCTTTCTTTCTCTCTCTCTCACTCACAGCTTCTCTTTCTCTCTCTCTCACTCACAGCTTCTCTTTCTTTTTCTCTCTCACTCACAGCTTCTCTTTCTCTCTCTCTCTCTCACAGCTTCTCTTTCTCTCTCTCTCACTCATAGCTTCTCTTTCTCTCTCTCTCTCACTCAGCTTCTCTTTCTCTGTCTCTCTCTCACAGCTTGTCTTTATCTCTCTCTCTCACTCACAGCTCTTTCTCTCTCTCTCTCACTCACAGCTTCTCTTTCTCTCTCTCTCACTCACTCACAACTTCTCTTTCTCTCTCTCTCACAGCTTCTCTTCCTCTCTCTCTCTCACATCCATCTTCTCTCTCTCTTTCTCACTCACACCTTCTCTCTCTCTCTCACTCACAGCTTTTCTCTCTCTCACACTCTCTCACAGCTTCTCTTTCTCTCTCTCTCTCACTAACAGCTTCTCTTTCTCTCTCTCCCTCTCTCACTGCTTCTCTTTCTCTCTCTCTCTCTCACTCACAGCTTCTCTTTCTCTCTCTCTCTCACTCACTGCTTCTCTTTCTCTTTCTCTTTCTCTCACTCACTCACATCTCTCTCTCACTCACTCACAGCTTCTCTCTCTCTCACTCACTCAAAGCTTCTCTCTCTCTCTCTCAGCATCTCTTTCTTTCTCTCTCTCACTCACAGTGTCTCTTTCCCTGTCTCTCTCTCACAGCTTGACCATATATTTCTCTCACTCACAGCTTCTCTTTCTCTCTCTCTCTCACTGACAGCTTCTCTCTCTCTCTCACTCACAACTTCTGTTTATCTCTATCTCTCTCACTCACAGCTTCTCTCTCTCTCTCTCCCTCTCTCACTACTTCTCTTTCTCTCTCTCTCTCACTCACAGCTTCTCTTTCTCTTTCTCTCTCTCACTCACATCTCTCTCTCTCTCGCTCACAGCTTCTCTCTCTCTCACTCACAGCTTCTCTCTCTCTCACACACACACCATCTCTTTCTCTCTCTCTCTCACTCACAGTGTCTCTTCCTCTTTCTCTCTCTCACTCACAGCTTCTCTTTCTCCCTCTCTCTCTCACTCACTCACAGCTTCTCTCTCACACACACACAGCTTTGCTTTCTCTCTCTCTCTCTCACTCAGCTTCTCTTCTCTCTCTCTCACTCAGCTTATCTTTCTCTCTCTCTCTCTCACTCACAGCTTCTCTTTCTATCTCTCTTTCTCAGCTTCTCTTTCTCTCTCTCTCACTCACAGCTACTCTTTCTCTCTCGCACTCTCAGCGTCTCTTTCGCTCTCTCTCTCACTCACAGCTTCTCTTTCTCTCTCTCTCACTCACAGCTTCTCTTTCTCTCTCTCTTTCTCACTCAGCTTCTCTTTCTCTCTCTCTCACTCACAGCTTCTCTTTCTCTCTCTCTCACTCACTCACAACTTCTCTTTCTCTCTCTCTCTCACAGCTTCTCACTCTCTCTCACTCACATCTTCTCTCTCTCTTTCTCACTCACACCTTCTCTCTCTCTCTCACTCACAGCTTTTCTCTCTCTCACACTCTCTCTCACAGCTTCTCTTTCTCTCTCTCTCTCACTAACAGCTTCTCTTTCTCTCTCTCCCTCTCTCACTGCTTCTCTTTCTCTCTCTCTCTCTCTCACTCACAGCTTCTCTTTCTCTCTCTCTCTCACTCACTGCTTCTCTTTCTCTTTCTCTTTCTCTCACTCACTCACATCTCTCTCTCACTCACTCACAGCTTCTCTCTCTCTCACTCACTCAAAGCTTCTCTCTCTCTCAGCATCTCTTTCTTTCTCTCTCTCACTCACAGTGTCTCTTTCTCTGTCTCTCTCTCACAGCTTGACTATATATTTCTCTCACTCACAGCTTCTCTTTCTCTCTCTCTCTCTCACTGACAGCTTCTCTCTCTCTCTCACTCACAACTTCTCTTTATCGCTATCTCTCTCACTCACAGCTTCTCTCTCTCTCTCTCCCTCTCTCACTACTTCTCTTTCTCTCTCTCTCTCACTCACAGCTTCTCTTTCTCTTTCTCTCTCTCACTCACATCTCTCTCTCTCTCTCGCTCACAGCTTCTCTCTCTCTCTCACTCACAGCTTCTCTCTCTCTCACACACACACCATCTCTTTCTCTCTCTCTCTCACTCACAGCTTCTCTTTCTCCCTCTCTCTCTCACTCACTCACAGCTTCTCTCTCTCACACACACAGCTTCCCTTTCTCTCTCTCTCTCTCACTCAGCTTCTCTTCTCTCTCTCTCACTCAGCTTATCTTTCTCTCTCTCTCTCTCACTCACAGCTTCTCTTTCTATCTCTCTTTCTCAGCTTCTCTTTCTCTCTCTCTCACTCACAGCTACTCTTTCTCTCTCGCACTCTCAGCGTCTCTTTCGCTCTCTCTCTCTCACTCACAGCTTCTCTTTCTATCTCTCATTCACACTCAAAGCTTCTCTTTCTCTCTCTCTCTCTCTCACAGCTTCTATTTCTCTCTCTCTCTCACTCACTCACAGCTTCTCTTTCTCTCTCTCTCACTCACAGCTTCTCTTTCTCTGTCTCTCTCTAACTCACAGCTTCTCTTTATCTCTCTCACTCACAGCTTCTCTTTCTCTCTCTCTCCCTCACTCACAGCTTCTCTTTCTCTGTCTCTCTCTAACTCACAGCTTCTCTTTATCTCTCTCTCACTCACAGCTTCTCTCTCTCTCTCTCTCACTCACAGCTTCTCTCTTTCTCTCTCTCTCTCTCTCACTCACAGCTTCTCTTTCTCTGTCTCTATCTAACTCACAGCTTCTCTTTATCTCTCTCTCACTCACAGCTTCTATATCTCTCTCTCACTCACAGCTTCTCTCTCACTCTCTCACTCACATCTTCCCTCTCTCTCTTTCTCACCTACAGCTTCTCTCTCTCTCACACACTCACAGCTTTTCTCTCTCTATCTCTCACTCTCTCTCACAGCTTCTCTTTCTCTCTCTCTCACTCACAGATTCTCTCTCTCTCACTCACTCACAACTTCTCTTTCTCTCTCTCTCACACAGCTTCTCTCTCTCTCTCACTCACATCTTCTCTCTCTCTTTCTCTCTCACACCTTCTCTCTCTCTCTCACTCACAGCTTTTCTCTCTCTCACACTCTCTCTCACAGCTTCTCTTTCTCTCTCTCTCTCACTAACAGCTTCTCTTTCTCTCTCTCCCTCTCTCACTGCTTCTCTTTCTCTCTCTCTCTCTCACTCACAGCTTCTCTTTCTCTCTCTCTCACTCACTGCTTCTCTTTCTCTTTCTCTTTCTCTCACTCACTCACATCTCTCTCTCACTCACTCACAGCTTCTCTCTCTCTCACTCACTCAAAGCTTCTCTCTCTCTCTCAGCATCTCTTTCTCTCTCTCTCACTCACAGTGTCTCTTTCTCTGTCTCTCTCTCACAGCTTGACTATATATTTCTCTCACTCACAGCTTCTCTTTCTTTCTCTCTCTCTCACTGACAGCTTCTCTCTCTCTCTCACTCACAACTTCTCTTTATCTCTATCTCTCTCACTCACAGCTTCTCTCTCTCTCTCCCTCTCTCACTACTTCTCTTTCTCTCTCTCTCTCACTCACAGCTTCTCTTTTTCTCTCTCTCACTCACATCTCTCTCTCTCGCTCACAGCTTCTCTCTCTCTCTCACTCACAGCTTCTCTCTCTCTTACACACACACCATCTCTTTCTCTCTCTCTCTCTCACTCACAGTGTCTCTTTCTCTTTCTCTCTCTCACTCACAGCTTCTCTTTCTCCCTCTCTCTCTCACTCACTCACAGCTTCTCTCTCACACACACAGCTTCCCTTTTTCTCTCTCTCTCTCTCACTCAGCTTCTCTTCTCTCTCTCTCACTCAGCTTATCTTTCTCTCTCTCTCTCTCACTCACAGCTTCTCTTTCTATCTCTCTTTCTCAGCTTCTCTTTCTCTCTCTCTCACTCACAGCTACTCTTTCTCTCTCGCACTCTCAGCGTCTTTCGCTCTCTCTCTCACTCACAGCTTCTCTTTCTCTCTCTCTCACTCACAGCTTCTCTTTCTCTCTCTCTTTCTCACTCAGCTTCTCTTTCTCTCTCTCTCACTCACAGCTTCTCTTTCTCTCTCTGTCACTCACAGCTTCTCTTTCTCTCTCTCTCTCACTCACAGCTTCTCTTGCTCTCTCTCTATCACTGTCACAGCTTCTCACTCTCTCTTTCACTCACTCTCACTCACAGCTTCTCTTTCTCTCACACACACACACAGCTTCTCTCTCTCACACACACACAGCTTCTCTCTCTCTCTCTCTCTCACTCACAGCTTCTCTTACTCTCCCTCTCACACTCACAGAATCTCTTTGTCTCTCTCTCACACAGCTTCTCTTTCTCTCTCTCTCACTCACATCTTCTCTTTCTCTCTCTCTCTCACTCACAGCTTCTCTCTCTCTCACTCACAGCTTCTTTTTCTCTCTCTCTCCCTCACAGCTTCTCTTTCTCTCTCTAACTCAAAGCTTCTATTTATCTCTCTCTCACTCACTCACAGCTTCTCTTTCTCTCTCTCTCTCACTCACAGATTCTCTTTCCCTCTCTCTCACTCACATCTTCTCTCTCTCTCTATCACTCACTCACAGCTTCTCTCTCTCTCACTCACAGCTTCTCTTTCTCTCTCTCTATCTCACTCAGCTTCTCTTTCTTTCTCTCTCTCTCACTCACAGCTTCTCTTTCTCTCTCTCTCACTCACAGCTTCTCTTTCTTTTTCTCTCTCACTCACAGCTTCTCTTTCTCTCTCTCTCTCTCACAGCTTCTCTTTCTCTCTCTCTCACTCATAGCTTCTCTTTCTCTCTCTCTCTCACTCAGCTTCTCTTTCTCTGTCTCTCTCTCACAGCTTGTCTTTATCTCTCTCTCTCACTCACAGCTCTTTCTCTCTCTCTCTCACTCACAGCTTCTCTTTCTCTCTCTCTCACTCACTCACAACTTCTCTTTCTCTCTCTCTCACAGCTTCTCTTCCTCTCTCTCTCTCACATCCATCTTCTCTCTCTCTTTCTCACTCACACCTTCTCTCTCTCTCTCACTCACAGCTTTTCTCTCTCTCACACTCTCTCACAGCTTCTCTTTCTCTCTCTCTCTCACTAACAGCTTCTCTTTCTCTCTCTCCCTCTCTCACTGCTTCTCTTTCTCTCTCTCTCTCTCACTCACAGCTTCTCTTTCTCTCTCTCTCTCACTCACTGCTTCTCTTTCTCTTTCTCTTTCTCTTTCTCTCACTCACTCACATCTCTCTCTCACTCACTCACAGCTTCTCTCTCTCTCACTCACTCAAAGCTTCTCTCTCTCTCTCTCAGCATCTCTTTCTTTCTCTCTCTCACTCACAGTGTCTCTTTCCCTGTCTCTCTCTCACAGCTTGACCATATATTTCTCTCACTCACAGCTTCTCTTTCTCTCTCTCTCTCACTGACAGCTTCTCTCTCTCTCTCACTCACAACTTCTGTTTATCTCTATCTCTCTCACTCACAGCTTCTCTCTCTCTCTCTCCCTCTCTCACTACTTCTCTTTCTCTCTCTCTCTCACTCACAGCTTCTCTTTCTCTTTCTCTCTCTCACTCACATCTCTCTCTCTCTCGCTCACAGCTTCTCTCTCTCTCACTCACAGCTTCTCTCTCTCTCACACACACACCATCTCTTTCTCTCTCTCTCTCACTCACAGTGTCTCTTCCTCTTTCTCTCTCTCACTCACAGCTTCTCTTTCTCCCTCTCTCTCTCACTCACTCACAGCTTCTCTCTCACACACACACAGCTTTGCTTTCTCTCTCTCTCTCTCACTCAGCTTCTCTTCTCTCTCTCTCACTCAGCTTATCTTTCTCTCTCTCTCTCTCACTCACAGCTTCTCTTTCTATCTCTCTTTCTCAGCTTCTCTTTCTCTCTCTCTCACTCACAGCTACTCTTTCTCTCTCGCACTCTCAGCGTCTCTTTCGCTCTCTCTCTCACTCACAGCTTCTCTTTCTCTCTCTCTCACTCACAGCTTCTCTTTCTCTCTCTCTTTCTCACTCAGCTTCTCTTTCTCTCTCTCTCACTCACAGCTTCTCTTTCTCTCTCTCTCACTCACTCACAACTTCTCTTTCTCTCTCTCTCTCACAGCTTCTCACTCTCTCTCACTCACATCTTCTCTCTCTCTTTCTCACTCACACCTTCTCTCTCTCTCTCACTCACAGCTTTTCTCTCTCTCACACTCTCTCTCACAGCTTCTCTTTCTCTCTCTCTCTCACTAACAGCTTCTCTTTCTCTCTCTCCCTCTCTCACTGCTTCTCTTTCTCTCTCTCTCTCTCTCACTCACAGCTTCTCTTTCTCTCTCTCTCTCACTCACTGCTTCTCTTTCTCTTTCTCTTTCTCTCACTCACTCACATCTCTCTCTCACTCACTCACAGCTTCTCTCTCTCTCACTCACTCAAAGCTTCTCTCTCTCTCAGCATCTCTTTCTTTCTCTCTCTCACTCACAGTGTCTCTTTCTCTGTCTCTCTCTCACAGCTTGACTATATATTTCTCTCACTCACAGCTTCTCTTTCTCTCTCTCTCTCTCACTGACAGCTTCTCTCTCTCTCTCACTCACAACTTCTCTTTATCGCTATCTCTCTCACTCACAGCTTCTCTCTCTCTCTCTCCCTCTCTCACTACTTCTCTTTCTCTCTCTCTCTCACTCACAGCTTCTCTTTCTCTTTCTCTCTCTCACTCACATCTCTCTCTCTCTCTCGCTCACAGCTTCTCTCTCTCTCTCACTCACAGCTTCTCTCTCTCTCACACACACACCATCTCTTTCTCTCTCTCTCTCACTCACAGCTTCTCTTTCTCCCTCTCTCTCTCACTCACTCACAGCTTCTCTCTCTCACACACACAGCTTCCCTTTCTCTCTCTCTCTCTCACTCAGCTTCTCTTCTCTCTCTCTCACTCAGCTTATCTTTCTCTCTCTCTCTCTCACTCACAGCTTCTCTTTCTATCTCTCTTTCTCAGCTTCTCTTTCTCTCTCTCTCACTCACAGCTACTCTTTCTCTCTCGCACTCTCAGCATCTCTTTCGCTCTCTCTCTCTCACTCACAGCTTCTCTTTCTCTCTCTCTCACTCACAGCTTCTCTTTCTCTCTCTCTTTCTCACTCAGCTTCTCTTTCTCTCCCTCTCACTCACAGCTTCTTTTTCTCTCTCTCTCACTCACAGCTTCTCTTTTTCTCTCTCTCTCACTCACAGCTTCTCTTGCTCTCTCTCTATCACTGTCACAGCTTCTCACTCTCTCTTTCACTCACTCTCACTCACAGCTTCTCTTTCTCTCTCACACACACAGCTTCTCTCTCTCTCACACACACAGCTTCTCTCTCTCTCTCTCTCTCTCTCACTCACAGCTTCTCTTACTCTCCCTCTCACACTCACAGAATCTCTTTGTCTCTCTCTCACACAGCTTCTCTTTCTCTCTCTCTCACTCACATCTTCTCTTTCTCTCTCTCTCTCTCACTCACAGCTTCTCTCTCTCTCACTCACAGCTTCTTTTTCTCTCTCTCTCACTCACAGCTTCTCTTTCTCTCTCTAACTCACAGCTTCTATTTATCTCTCTCTCACTCACTCACAGCTTCTCTTTCTCTCTCTCTCTCACTCACAAATTCTCTTTCCCTCTCTCTCACTCACATCTTCTCTCTCTCTCTATTACTCACTCACAGCTTCTCTCTCTCTCACTCACAGCTTCTCTTTCTCTCTCTCTATCTCACTCAGCTTCTCTTTCTTTCTCTCTCTCACTCACAGCTTCTCTTTCTCTCTCTCTCACTCACAGCTTCTCTTTCTTTTTCTCTCTCACTCACAGCTTCTCTTTCTCTCTCTCTCTCACAGCTTCTCTTTCTCTCTCTCTCACTCACAGCTTCTCTTTCTCTCTCTCTCTCACTCAGCTTCTCTTTCTCTTTCTCTAACTCACAGCTACTCTTTTTCTCTCTCACACACACAGCTTCTCTATTTCTCTCTCTCACTCTCTCTCACAGAGTGTCTTTCTCTCTCTCTCACAGCTTCTCTCTCTCTCATTCAAAGCTTCTCTCTCTCTTACTCACAGCTACTCTGTCTCTCTCTCGCACTCTCAGCTTCTCTTTCTCTCTCTCTCTCACTCACTCACAGCTTCTCTCTCACTCTCACTCACATCTCTTTCTCTCTCTCTCTCACTCACAGCTTCTCTTTCTCTCTCTCTCACTCACAGCATCTCTCTCTCTCTCACTCACAGCTTCTCTCTCTCTCACTCACTCACAACTTCTCTTTCTCTCTCTCTCTCACAGCTTCTCTCTCTCTCTCTCACTCACATCTTCTCTCTCTTTCTCACTCACACCTTCTCTCTCTCTCTCACTCACAGCTTTTCTCTCTCTCACACTCTCTCTCACAGCTTCTCTTTCTCTCTCTCTCACTAACAGCTTCTCTTTCTCTCTCTCCCTCTCTCACTGCTTCTCTTTCTCTCTCTCTCTCTCACTCACAGCTTCTCTTTCTCTCTCTATCTCACTCACTGCTTCTCTTTCTCTTTCTCTTTCTCTCACTCACTCACATCTCTCTCTCACTCACTCACAGCTTCTCTCTCTCTCACTCACTCAAAGCTTCTCTCTCTCTCTCAGCATCTCTTTCTTTCTCTCTCTCACTCACAGTGTCTCTTTCTCTGTCTCTCTCTCACAGCTTGACTATATATTTCTTTCACTCACAGCTTCTCTTTCTCTCTCTCTCTCTCACTGACAGCTTCTCTCTCTCTCTCACTCACAACTTCTCTTTATCTCTATCTCTCTCACTCACAGCTTCTCTCTCTCTCTCTCCCTCTCTCACTACTTCTCTTTCTCTCTCTCTCTCACTCACAGCTTCTCTTTCTCTTTCTCTCTCTCACTCACATCTCTCTCTCTCTCTCACTCACAGCTTCTCTCTCTCACTCACAGCTTTTCTCTTTCTCTCTCTCTCTCTCTCACTCACTGCTTCTCTTTCTCTCTCTCTCTCACTCACAGTGTCTCTTTCTCTTTCTCTCTCTCACTCACAGCTTCTCTTTCTCCCTCTCTCTCTCACTCACTCACAGCTTCTCTCTCTCACACACACAGCATCCCTTTCTCTCTCTCTCTCACTCAGCTTCTCTTTCTCTCTCTCTCACTCAGCTTATCTTTCTCTCTCTCTCTCACTCACAGCTTCTCTTTCTATCTCTCTTTCTCAGCTTCTCTTTCTCTCTCTCTCACTCACAGCTACTCTTTCTCTCTCTCTCTCACTCACAGCTTCTCTTTCTCTCTCTCTCTCACTCAGCTTCTCTTTCTCTGTCTCTCTCTCACAGCTTGTCTTTATCTCTCTCTCTCACTCACAGCTTCTCTTTCTCTCTCTCTCTCACTCACAGCTTCTCTTTCTCTCTCTCTCACTCACTCACAGCTTCTCTCTCTCTCTCTCACTCACAGCTTCTCTTTCTCTCTCTCTCTCACTCACAACTTCTCTTTCTCTTTCTCTAACTCACAGCTACTCTTTTTCTCTCACACACACACAGCTTCTCTATCTCTCTCTCACTCTCTCTCACAGAGTTTCTTTCTCTCTCTCTCACAGCTTCTCTCTCTCTCTCTCACTCAAAGCTTCTCTCTCTCTCTCTTACTCACAACTACTCTGTCTCTCTCTCTCGCACTCTCAGCTTCTCTTTCGCTCTCTCTCTCTCACTCACTCACAGCTTCTCTCTCTCTCACTCACAGCTCTTTCTCTTTCTCTCACTCACAGCTTCTCTTTCTCTCTCTCTCACTCACAGCTTCTCTCTCTCTCTCACTCACAGCTTCTCTTTCTCCCTCTCTCTCTAACTCACAACTTCTCTCTCTCTCTCACTCACTCACAGCTTCTATTTCTTTCTTTCTCTCTCACTCACAGCTTCTCTCTCTCACACACACAGCTTCTCTTTCTCTCTCTCTCACTCACTCACAGCTTCTCTTTCTCTCTCTCTCACTCACAGCTTCTCTTTCTCTCTCTCTCACTCACAGCTTCTCTTTCTCTCTCACTCACAGCTTCTCTTTCTCTCTCTCTCACTCATAGCTTCTCTTTCTCTCTCTCTCTCTCACTCACAGCTTCTCTCTCTCTCACTCACAGCTTCTCTCTCTCTCACTCATAGCTTCTCACTCTCTCTCTCTCACTCACAGCTTCTCTCTCTCTCTCTCCCTCTCTCACTCACATCTTCTCTTTCTTTCTTTCTCTCTCTCTCTCACTCACAGATTCTCTCTCTCACACACAGCTCCTCTTTCTCTCTCTCTCACTCACAGCTTCTCTTTCTCTCTCTCTCTAACTCACAGCTTCTCTTTCTCTCTCTCTCACTCACAGCTTCTCTTTCTCTCTCTCTCTCCATCACACACAGCTTCTCTTTCTCTCTCTCACTCACAGCTTCTCTCTCTCTCTCACTCACTCACAGCTTTTCTCTCTCTCTCACTCACAGCTACTCTCTCTCTCTCTCACTCACAGCTTCTATTTCTCTCTCTCTCTCTCTCACACAGATTCTCTTTCTCCCTCTCTCTCTCACTCACAGCTTCTCTCTCTCACTCATAGCTTCTCTTTCTTTCTCTCTCTCTCACTCACAGTTTCTCTTTCTCTCTTTCTCTCTCCCACTGTCACAGCTTCTCTCTCTCTCATTCTCACTCACAGCTTCCCTTTTTCTCTCTCTCTCTCACTCACAGCTTCTCTTTCTCTCTATCTCACTCACAGCTTCTCTTTCTCTCTCTCTCACTCACAGCTTCTCTTTCTCTCTCTCACTCACAGCTTCTCTTTCTCTCTCTCACTCACAGCTTCTCTCTCTCTCACTCACAGCTTCTCTCTCTCTCACTCACAGCTCTCTCTCTCACTCACAGCTTCTCTTTCTCTCTTTCTCTCTCTCTCACTCACAGCTTCTCTTTCTCTCTCGCTCACTCACAGCTTCTCTTTCTCTCTCTCTCACTCAGCTTCTCTTTCTCTGTCTCTCTCTCACAGCTTGTCTTTATCTCTCTCTCTCACTCAAAGCTTCTCTTTCTCTCACTCTCACTCACAGCTTCTCTTTCTCTCTCTCTCTCTCACTCACTCACAGCTTCTCTCTCTCTCACTCACAGCTTCTCTTTCTCTCTCTCTCTCACTCACAGCTTATCTTTCTCTCTCTCACTCACAGCTTCCCTTTTTCTCCCACTCTCTCACTCACAGCTTCTCTTTCTCTCTCTATCTTACTCACAGCATCTCTTTCTCTCTCTCACTCACTCACAGCTTCTCTTTCTCTCTCTCTCTATCACTCACAGCTTCTCTTTCTCTATCTCTCTCACTCACAGCTTCTCTTTCTCTCTCTCTCTCACTCACAGCTTCTCTTTCTCTCTCTCTCTCACTCACAGCTTCTCTTACTCTCTCTCACTCACATCTTCTCTTTCTCTCTCTCTCTCACTCACAGCTTCTCTCTCTCACACGCACAGCTTCTCTTTCTCTCTCTCTCTCACTCACAGCTTCTCTTTTTCTCTCTCTCTCACTCACAGCTTCTCTTTCTCTCTCTCTCACTCACATCTTCTCTCTCTCTCTTTCTATCACTCACTCACAGATTCTCTCTCTCTCTCTCACTCACAGCTTCTCTTTCTCTCTCTCTATCTCACTCACAGATTCTCTATCTTTCTCTCACACTCACAGCTTCTCTTTCTCTCTCTCTCACTCACAGCTTCTCTTTCTCTCTCTCTCTCACTCACAGCTTCTCTTTCTCTCTATCTCTCACTCAGCTTCTCTTTCTCTGTCTCTCTCTCACAGCTGGTCTTTCTCTCTCTCTGACTCACACCTTCTCTCTCTCTCTCTCTCAATCACAGCTTCTCTTTCTCTCTCTCTCTCACTCACTCACAGCTTCTCTCTCTCTCACTCACAGCTCTTTCTCTCTCTCTCTCACTCACAGCTTCTCTTTCTCTCTCTCTTACTCACAGCTACTCTTTCTTTCTCTCGCACACACAGCTTCTCTTTCTCTCTCTCTCTCTCACTCCCTCTCAAAGAGTTTCTTTCTCTCTCACACAGCTTCTCTCTCTCTCACTCACAGCTTCTCTTTCTCTCTCTCTCTCACTCACAGCTTCTCTTTCTCTCTTTCTCTCACTCAGCTTATCTTTCTCTCTCTCTCTCTCACTCACAGCTACTCTTTCTCTCTCACTCACAGCTTCTCACTCTCTCTCACTCACAGCTTTTCTCTCTCACACACACAGCTTCTCTCTCTCTCTCACTCACAGCTTCTCTCTCTCTCTCTCACTCTCTCTCACAGCTTCTCTCTCTCTCACTCACTCACAGCTTCTCTCTCTCTCTCTCACTCACAGCTTCTCTTTCTCTCTCTCTCTCTCACTCACAGCTTCTCTTTCTCTGTCTCTTTCGAACTCACAGCTTCTCTTTATCTCTCTCTGACTCACAGCTTCTCTCTCTCTCTCTCTCACAGCTTTTCTCTCTCTCTCTCTCACTCACTGCGTCTCTTTCTCTCTCTCTCTCACTCACAGCTTCTCTTTCTCTGTCTCTCTCTAACTCACAGCTTCTCTTTCTCTCTCTCTTACTCACAGCTACTCTTTCTTTCTCTCGCACACACAGCTTCTCTTTCTCTCTCTCTCTCTCACTCCCTCTCAAAGAGTTTCTTTCTCTCTCACACAGCTTCTCTCTCTCTCACTCACAGCTTCTCTTTCTCTCTCTCTCTCACTCACAGCTTCTCTTTCTCTCTTTCTCTCACTCAGCTTATCTTTCTCTCTCTCTCTCTCACTCACAGCTACTCTTTCTCTCTCACTCACAGCTTCTCACTCTCTCTCACTCACAGCTTTTCTCTCTCACACACACAGCTTCTCTCTCTCTCACTCACAGCTTCTCTCTCTCTCTCTCACTCTCTCTCACAGCTTCTCTCTCTCTCACTCACTCACAGCTTCTCTCTCTCTCTCTCACTCACAGCTTCTCTTTCTCTCTCTCTCTCTCACTCACAGCTTCTCTTTCTCTGTCTCTTTCGAACTCACAGCTTCTCTTTATCTCTCTCTGACTCACAGCTTCTCTCTCTCTCTCACTCACAGCTTTTCTCTCTCTCTCTCTCACTCACTGCGTCTCTTTCTCTCTCTCTCTCACTCACAGCTTCTCTTTCTCTGTCTCTCTCTAACTCACAGCTTCTCTTTATCTCTCTCTCACTCACAGCTTCTTTTTTTAAAAAAAAATATTTTTTTTATTAAGTTTTTAATAGACATACAAAAAAAGAAAAGAAAACATTAACAGTACATTAACAATACATTACACTAACAAGTCCATAATATCATACTAACAAACATTACTATATGCTAGCACATAACAATATCTATATTCATTAACTACTATTTAACCACCAAATATTAAGAACCATTATTTCAAAGTCCAAAATAATAGAAAGAAACTTTCTGTACTACCACTAATCTTTTTAACCAATAAAAAAACACCCTGTGAATATATACAATGCCCGGAGAGTTTATTTTCTACTCAGCTCCAGAAACTTCTTTGAGATGGTACTGGTCCTGAACTATCACCTGCCATAGTAGAGTGATCCACGAACGGTTTCCATATATTCCAAAATCTATTCTCTTTTAAATTATCACTTTTGACTTTAATCTCCCATGTCAATTTATCGTTCAATGCTAAACTCCACATTTCTTTATACCATTCTCCAACCTGAATATCTACATCGTTTTTCCAATTTCTGGCTATACATTGTCTACCCGTTGTCAGTACAATTTCCAGTAATTCTTTTTCCTCCTTGTTTAAACCCAAATCTTCCACATTCGTTAAAAGAATAGTACCCGACACCAACTTAACACTTTTACCCAATATTTCACCAAATTCATTTTCTATTCTTCCCCAAAAATCCCTTATTTTTTTACAACTCCACCACATATGTTCATATGTTCCATCAAATTCTTTACATCTCCAACATAACTTATCTCTTTTATTATCCATCTGGTAAAGTCTTAATGGTGTCAGGTACCATTGCCACAACATCTTGAAATTATGTTCTTTAATTCTTACAGACATTGTTCTCATAATTCTCTTTTTCCATTTATTTTTCCATTCAATCTCCCCAATTTTTATATTCAAATTTTGTTCCCACTTCCGTTTCAAATCCTCCTGTGGATCTGCACCTCTATTCAATATATTATAAAGCTTACTTACAAGACCCTTAATACTACTTTCCCCTTTTCTAATCTTCCTTACCAATTCCTCAAATTCCGTAAGTACTCTATCTGACCCTAGTTCTCTTTTATATTTTTTATTCCAATTGTCCACCTTTAACTTCTGAAACCAATTCAAATTTAGTATCTCAAACATTTTTTTTCGCTCGGCATCAACATCACATGCTTTTAACCAATCCTTCAGTAACAACGTCCCATTTTTATCCAATATTTCTATTTTTTCTTTGTCTAATTTTATTGGGAAACACATCATATCAGTCAATTCCAAGATTGGGGAGAGATTCGGAACCATATCTTTTTTTACCTTCTTCCACACCTCCATGAGACCTTTCATCATAGTATTATTCGACCTTTTCACCTTATCCTTCATTCCCAGAAAATTCAAGTTTCCAATATTTCTGTATTCTTTCATTTCCAATTGTTCCCAAATTACCTTTTCTCTTGCCAAGATCTTCACAACATTCTTGACTTGAAATGCTTGGTAATATACTGACAGATTTGGCATACCCAACCCCCCTTTTTTCTGAGACAAATACCATAGTTTCTTTGGAAGCCTAGATTTTTTTCCTCCATTACAAAAATCATTAAACATTTTTTGAAACTCATTAATTTCTTTCTCTTTTAAGTGGATCGCGAGCGTATCAAATAAAAAGTTAATCTTTGGTAACAGTATCATTTTACACATAGCAATCCTTCCGAACCATGACAGCTTTAACTTCTGAAGTTCTCGTATTTTATTCCTAAATTCAATTCTCAAGCTGTCATAATTCAATCGTTTAAGTTCTTCTAATTTGTTTGAAATAATTATCCCTAAATACTTCAACTTATCTTTAATTTGTATATTAAGTGTCGACACCGTCCTACCCATCTCGCTCAATTTCAAATTACACAACATCAATTCAGATTTATCCCAATTTATCTTTAATCCAGTTATAGCTTGAAATACTTGTAGATGATCTTTAATCCTGTCCATTACCTGTTCCGGGTGCTTCACCATAAGCAATGTATCATCAGCGTACATGCTCACTTTATTACCCATAATCCCTTCTATATTTGAATCCTCCCTTATACTTTTAGCTAAAATCTCCATTGCCATTATAAACAAGATAGGAGATAATGGGCAACCCTGCCTAGTGCCTGCCTCTAGCTTTACCACATCCGTGAGCTCCTCGTTTACTCTAACCCTGGCATTTCCTTTTTGATATAGTAAATCTATAACCCTATTAAATTTATCTCCAAACCCATATTTTCTAACTATTTCCTTAATTGAAGACCACTGCAATGAATCAAATGCCTTAAAAATATCCAATGATAGTAATCCCACTTTTTCCTTTGTTTGATTGACATTGTCTATTAAATCTAATACCCTTCTAGTCAAATCCGCCATGTGTCGTCCTTTTAGAAACCCAGCTTGATCAACATTTATATATTCCCCCATAAAACTATTTAAACGATTAGCCAATATTGCCGTGAAGATCTTCGCATCTTGATTTATAAGCGAAATTGGTCTGTACGAATCCACTCTTTCCAAATTCTTACCAGGTTTTGGCAAAAGAACAATTGTGGTGTTATACCATGAAGTCGGGATTGATCCTCCATCTAGTATATAATTATATAACTTCACCAATTTCGGGACCACCACCTCTTTAAATTCTTTGTAAAACTCTGTTGATAATCCATCATCCCCCGGGGCTTTCCCTATCTTCAATCCGCTTATTACCCCCTTAACCTCTTTGTCAGTTATCTTTTCCTCCATTTTCTCCCTATGCTCTTGTTTTATCCCATTCCCTAACTGCCTCTCCAATATCCTTTTAAGCTTTTCCATATCTATTTCTTTTTTTGCATATAACACCTGGTAAAATTCCCTAACTATTTTACATTTATCGCTAGTCTTATTACACCTTGAACCCTGCCTGTCGACTAACACCCCAATTTCTCTTTTTTCCCTTTTAACCTTAGCTGCTCTTGCTAATAGTTTTGAGTTCTTATTACTAAATTCAAAATATTCTCTGTTTAAATAAATCAAATCTCGTTTAACTTTATCAATATCTTTACCCATTTCTTCTGCCTTGAGTCCTTGTAGTTTCAAGAGAATTTTTTTATCTTTACTTTTTGCGTGTTCTTCCTGTAATTGTTTTATTTCCCTTTCTTTTTCTATATGTTCTGCTTTATACTTTTTATATTTGAGGCTTGCCAATTTTATGCTTTCCCCCCTAAAAACTGACTTCATGGTATCCCATACAATGTTAAAATTAACCTCATTATTATCGTTCCATTGCCAACTTTCTTTCCAGCTTTCCACAATTGCCTCTTTGCTTTTCTGATCTTTGAACAAATTAGGATCGTACCTCCAATTTCTAACTTTTTGAATATTTTTTGGTGCTTTCAATTCCAAATATACTTTAGCATGATCCGATTCCTTAATAATCCCAATTTCCGTACCTTCTATATCCCCAATTAAGTTTTCCGACAGAAAAACATAATCTATTCTCGAGTAGGTCCCATGTACATGCGAAAAAAAGGAATATGCCCTTTCCAAGCCTTTAAACTCTCTCCACGAATCCTTCAAACCCATAACTTTCATCCATTTGTCCATCGCCTTCCCTTTCACACCCATTCCACTTCTAGCTATGTTTGTGCAATCTATTCCTGACCTAATCAAATTAAAATCACCAGCCACAATAGTTTTTGCAACGTTTTCCAACTCCACTATTCTCCGAATTTTTTCAAGAAACACTACTTGGTGGTCATTCGGAGCATAAATATTTACCAACAATATTTCCTCATCCTCCAATTTTCCTCTTAACAACAAATACCTACCCTCTTGATCAGCCATCTTTTTTGTGATTTCAAATCCTAACTTTCTAGAAATCATAGTTGCCACCCCTCTTGCTTTAGATGTTCCAAACGCCATCTCATAGTGTTGCATCCAACCCAGATAAAGTTTATTCGTATCTTTTGATTTCTGATGTGTTTCCTGTAAAAATAAAATATCTGGTCTATCTTTTTTCAACGCCGATTCCAGCCTCCGTCTCTTAAGAACAGAACCTGTACCTTTCACATTCCACGATATTATTTTAATACTACCCATAACCAAATTCTCCTCCCAACTTTAAACTCTCCATCGGGCGTGCCACCAAGAACCCTACACCATACCCACTACATAAAACACACATTTTCACTCTCCCCACCTTCCAACGAAAAGTCGCCTCTGTCAACCAAAGAGGGGAGAGGGGGGACCTGCAAGATGCGCCCTACTGCCGGCGCTATGCGCTATTTACCCATTCTACCTCTATTAGGTAATTAAGATTACTACTATCTAATGCTCATTATTCCTTACCTATCTCCTCCTCCACCATAATCAAGGACGGCTCCTCCTCCTCCTCCCCTCGCTGTGGTGTTCCACCTGTTGCCCCACCAGGCTCCTCCCTCCCATATTCCCTCCCCAAAGCTCCAGAATCCATCATTTCCTTCTTAAGATTTTTCCATTCCTCCGAATCTACTTGTACCAATCCCAACAAACTCAAGTATTCCAATGGATTAGTGCCTTCATCAATAACTTGCATTCTTTTATCATAGAAAAAGCGCAATTGTTGTGGAAATCTCCAATTATACCTTATATTTTTACTCATCAATAATTTAGTAACAGGCCTCATCTTATACCTCCATGTTCTTTCTTTTAATGAAATATCATTGTAGACTTCTACATCTGAACCATCAAATTTCAAGGCGTCTGAACCAACTCTTTTCAGATGAGCCATTACTTTTAATTTATCTGCCCAATTTGCAAATTTAACCAACACATTTCTTTGAACCACTCTCCCTCTTCTTGGACCCACCCGGAATACACTTCCTAAATCCTCCTGAACAAATTCCTTCCCCATTTTTAAACCATTTAACCACTGAACCACCCTCTCTCTTAACAAATCCGGAGTGCGTTCCGGCACCTGACGGATCAGAATGTTCTGCTTTCTCATCATATCTTCAACAGCATCTATCCTCATTTCTTGTTCCTCCAGTTTTAACTTGCTGTCCCGCACCACCTCCTGAGTCCCTTTTACTTCCTTCTTTACAGCATCCACCTCGATTTGAACCACTTTCAGCATTCCCTCAAATTTATTCAAACTTAAGTCCACCTTTTTGGTATAATCTGTCAGTGTTGACATCATCTTTTCTTGCCTTTTAAACATTTCATTTTTATCTTTCACCCTTGAAGCCTCATTTTTCTCCATTTTTTGCATCAACTTGCCAATTTCCACCATAATTTGAGTCTGGTCCAATGGCACTGTGGGCACAGATGTTGACTGAGCAGATTCATCCATTGGTGCTTTTTCAATCTTCTTAGGTTTTACAACTTGTTCTTCTTCTTTTGCTTTCGCTCTCGTACCTTTATCCATGGTGATGTAATATATTTCAAACCCAGTGTTGCAGATCGCTATAACAAATGCCAATACAGTAAGGCTTACTACACTGCAGCCATAGGTTCCACCGATACAACCGGAAAGTTCTTATGTCAGCAGAAGATCCAAAATTTACTGTAATCCACAACGATGAAACAAAAGAAAACAAAAGAAAACAGCTCTCCAAACAGGCAGTTTAAAAGTAAAAATTATTAACCACAAATAATCCTTTCCCACAAAGCCAGCAGTCAAATGACGTCTTCCAACCACAGCAAAAAGGCTTCAGAGAAACAATTAATCAGGTTGCTGAAGGGGGGGGGAGCTCAGAAGGAAAGAAAAATCCAGCCACCAAGGGGTTAAGGTGAGAAGTTGAGCAGCTATTTGTAATCCACACGGTGATGAAACCATACAATCAAAGCCACATAATCCTTCCTTTGAAGTGGATAATCAAAGCACCATTTTCCAGCGAGTGCCTTAACTTTGAAGTGAGAAGAAGCCCCCCCCCTCTTCCCCCTCTTCCCTGAATGAGCAGGCAGCTTACGCAGAAGAGAGAGAAAAAAAAACCTCCCACAGCTTCTCCACTTTTCCAGTCCAGAGAGGAGAGAGATCTCAGAATGTGGCGCGGTCCTCTGGTATGTAGGAAAAAAAACCACAGTCTATACACGATCACTTTCGTTTTCCCTGACCGTCGCCATTACAGTACCTCCGCCACTTCCCCCCCCCCTTTTTTTTTTTTGAGAAACTCAGCCGGTTTTATGGCTTGCAGCTAGGAATGTAGCTCCCTTCAGGCACTTACACACAAATTGCCTTCACTCCAGCTGCTTCTTGCCACTTCCAAAACCAGTTCCAAAGCCTTCCCCACAATCTCGCTGATCCCGTTCCTCGGCTCTCCAGCGGAAAAGCCGCGACTACCGTCACAGCTCAACCGCGCAGAAAACCTCCCGAACTTCGATCATCCAGCTTCAAAAGCTCAGCAAACTTCCCAAGGAGACAGGCAAGGATCTTATCTTTAAGCTTTACCACTTTAAAATTTTTCTATTCCGCTCCTTCACATTGTTCACCACTTTGTTGAGCGCGAGCGTCCGAAACTAGATGTTACACAGCGGCCATCTTAGTCACGCCCCACTCACAGCTTCTGTCTCTCTCTCACTCACAGCTTTTCTCTTTCTCTCTCTCTCTCTCTCACTCACAGCTTCTCTTTCTCTGTCTCTCTCTAACCCACAGCTTCTCTTTATCTCTCTCTCACTCACAGCTTCTCTCTCTCTCATTCACAGCTTCTCTCTCTCTCTCACTCACATCTTCTCTCTCTCTCGTTCTCACTCACAGCTTCTCTCTCTCTCTCTCACTCAAAGCTTTTCTCTCTCTCTCTCTCACTCTCTCACAGCTTCTCTTTCTCTCTCTCTCTCACTCACAACTTCTCTTTCTCTCTCTCTCTCACTCACACCTTCTCTTTCTCTCTCTCCCTCTCTCACTGATTCTCTTTCTCTCTCACTCTCACTCACAGCTTCTCTTTCTCTCTCTCTCTCACTCACAGCTTCTCTTTATCTCTCTCTCTCACTCATAGCTTCTCTTTCTCTTTCTCTCTCTCACTCACATCTCTCTCTCTCTCTCACTCACAGCTTCTCTCTCTCTCTCACTCACATCTTCTCTCTCTCTCTGTCACTCACAGCATCTCTTTCTCTCTCTCTCTCACTCTCAGCTTCTCTTTCTCTCTCTCTCACTCACAGCTTCTCTTTCTCTCTCTCTCACTCAGCTTCTCTTTCTCTGTCTCTCTCTCACAGCTTGTCTTTATCTCTCTCTCTCACTCACAGCTTCTCTTTCTCTCACTCTCACTCACAGCTTCTCTTCCTCTCTCTCTCTATCACTCACTCACAGCTTCTCTCTCTCTCACACACCGCTTCTCTTTCTCTCTCTCTACCTCACTCACAGCTTCTCTTTCTCTCTCTCTCTCACTCACAGCTTCTCTTCCTCTTTCTCTCTGTAACTCACAGCTTCTATTTATCTCTCTCTCACTCACAGCTTCTCTTTCTCTCTCTCACACACAGCTTCTCTTTCTCTCTCTCTCACTCACATCTTCTCTCACTCTCTCTCTATCACTCACTCACAGCTTCTCTCTCTCTCACTCACAGCATCTCTTTCTCTCTATCTCACTCACAGCTTCTCTTTCTCTCTCTCTCACTCACAGCTTCTCTTTCTCTCTCTCACTCACAGCTTCTCTTTCTTTCTCTCTCTCACTCACAGCTTCTCTCTCTCTCTCACTCACAGCTTCTCTCTCTCTCACTCACAGCTTCTCTTTCTCTCTCACTCACAGCTCTCTCTCTCACTCACAGCTTCTCTTTCTCTCTCTCTCTCTCTCACTCACAGCTTCTCTTTCTCTCTCTCGCTCACTCACAGCTTCTCTTTCTCTCTCTCACTCAGCTTCTCTTTCTCTGTCTCTCTCTCACAGATTGTCTTTATCTCTCTCTCTCACTCACAGCTTCTCTTTCTCTCACTCTCACTCACAGCTTCTCTTTCTCTCTCTCTCTCTCACTAACTCACAGCTTCTCTCTCTCTCACTCACTCACAGCTTCTCTTTCTCTCTCTCTCTCACTCACAGCTTATCTTTCTCTCTCTCTCACTCACAGCTTCCCTTTTTCTCCCACTCTCTCACTCACAGCTTCTCTTTCTCTCTCTATCTCACTCACAGCATCTCTTTCTCGCTCTCTCTCACTCACAGCTTCTCTTTCTCTCTCTCTCTATCACTCACAGCTTCTCTTTCTCTATCTCTCTCACTCACAGCTTCTCTTTCTCTCTCTCTCTCACTCACAGCTTCTCTTTCTCTCTCTCTCTCACTCACAGCTTCTCTTACTCTCTCTCTCACTCACATCTTCTCTTGCTCTCTCTCTCTCACTCACAGCTTCTCTCTCTCTCACGCACAGCTTCTCTTTCTCTCTCTCTCTCACTCACAGCTTCTCTTTTTCTCTCTCTCTCACTCACAGCTTCTCTTTCTCTCTCTCTCACTCACATCTTCTCTCTCTCTTTCTATCACTCACTCACAGCTTCTCTCTCACTCACTCACTCACAGCTTCTCTTTCTCTCTCTCTATCTCACTCACAGCTTCTCTATCTTTCTCTCACACTCACAGCTTCTCTTTCTCTCTCTCTCACTCACAGCTTCTCTTTCTCTCTCTCTCTCACTCACAGCTTCTCTTTCTCTCTATCTCTCACTCAGCTTCTCTTTCTCTGTCTCTCAATCACAGCTTCTCTTTCTCTCTCTCTCTCTCACTCACTCACAGCTTCTCTCTCTCTCTCTCACTCACAGCTCTTTCTCTCTCTCTCACACACACAGCTTCTCTTTCTCTCTCTCTTACTCACAGCTACTCTTTCTTTCTCTCGCACACACAGCTTCTCTTTCTCTCTCTCTCTCACTCCCTCTCAAAGAGTTTCTTTCTCTCTCACACAGCTTCTCTCTCTCTCACTCACAGCTTCTCTTTCTCTCTCTCTCTCACTCACAGCTTCTCTTTCACTCTTTCTCTCTCTCAGCTTATCTTTCTCTCTCTCTCTCACTCACAGCTACTCTTTCTCTCTCACTCACAGCTTCTCTCTCTCTCTCACTCACAGCTTTTCTCTCTCACACACACAGCTTCTCTCTCTCTCACTCACAGCTTCTCTCTCTCTCTCTCACTCTCTCTCACAGCTTCTCTCTCTCTCACTCACTCACAGCTTCTCTCTCTCTCTCTCACTCACAGCTTCTCTTTCTCTCTCTCTCTCACTCACAGCTTCTCTTTCTCTGTCTCTTTCGAACTCACAGCTTCTCTTTATCTCTCTCTGACTCACAGCTTCTCTCTCTCTCTCACTCACAGCTTTTCTCTCTCTCTCACTCACTCACTCACAGCATCTCTTTCTCTCTCTCTCTCACTCACAGCTTCTCTTTCTCTGTCTCTCTCTAACTCACAGCTTCTCTTTATCTCTCTCTCACTCACAGCTTCTCTCTCTCTCTCACTCACAGCTTTTCTCTTTCTCTCTTTCTCTCTCACTCACAGCTTCTCTTTCTCTGTCTCTCTCTCACCCACAGCTTCTCTTTATCTCTCTCTCACTCACAGCTTCTCTCTCTCATTCACAGCTTCTCTCTCTCACTCACTCACATCTTCTCTCTCTCTCGTTCTCACTCACAGCTTCTCTCTCTCTCTCTCACTCACAGCTTTTCTCTCTCTCTCTCTCTCTCTCACTCTCTCACAGATTCTCTTTCTCTCTCTCTCTCACTCACAACTTCTCTTTCTCTCTCTCTCTCACTCACACCTTCTCTTTCTCTCTCTCCCTCTCTCACTGCTTCTCTTTCTCTCTCTCTCTCACTCACAGCTTCTCTTTCTCTCTCTCTCTCACTCACAGCTTCTCTTTATCTCTCTCTCTCACTCACAGCTTCTCTTTCTCTTTCTCTCTCTCACTCACAGCTTCTCTCTCTCTCTCACTCACAGCTTCTCTCTCTCTCACAGCATCTCTTTATCTCTCTCTCTCATTCACACTGTCTCTTTCTCTGTCTCTCTCTCACAGCCTGACTATATATCTCTCTCACTCACAGCTTCTCTTTCTCTCTCTCACACAGCTTCTATTTCTCCCTCTCTCTCTCACTCACTCACTCTTTCTCTCTCTCTCTCACTCACAGCTTCTCTTTGTCTCTCTCTAACTCACAGCTTCCCTTTATCTCTCTCTCACTCTCAGGTTCTATTTCTCTCTCTCTCACTTACAGCTTCTCTTTCTCTCTCTCTCTCTCACAGCTTCTCTCTCTCTCTGTCTCTCACTCACTCACAGCTTCTCTCTCTCACTCACTCACAGTTTCTCTCTCTCTATCTCACTCACAGCTTCTCTTTCTCTCTCTCTCACTCAAAGCTTCTCTTTCTCTCTCTCTCTCTCACTCACAGCTTCTCTTTCTCTCTCTCTCTCTCTCACTCACAGCTTCTCTTTCTCTCTCTCTCTCAATCAAAGCTTCTCTTTCTCTCTCTCTCTCACTCACAGCTTCTCTTTCTCTGTCTCTCTCTAACTCACAGCTTCTCTTTATCTCTGTCTCACTCACGGCTTCTCTTTCTCTCCCTCTCTCACTCACAGCTTCTCTTTCTCTGTCTCTCTCTAACTCACAGCTTCTCTTTATCTCTCTCTCACTCACAGCTTCTCTCTCTCTCTCTCTCTCACTCACAGCTTTTCTCTCTCTCTCTCTCTCTCTCTCTCACTCACAGCTTCTCTTTCTCTGTCTCTAACTCACAGCTTCTCTTTATCTCTCTCTCACTCACAGCTTCTCTATCTCTCTCTCACTCACAGCTTCTCTCTCACTCTCTCACTCACATCTTCCCTCTCTCTCTTTCTCACCTACAGCTTCTCTCTCTCTCTCTCTCTCTCACAGCTTTTCTCTCTCTCTCTCACTCTCTCTCACAGCTTCTCTTTCTCTCTCTCTCACTCACAGCTTCTCTCTCTCTCACTAACTCACAACTATTCTTTCTCTCTCTCTCACTCACAGCTTCTCTCTCTCTCCCTCTCTCACTGCTTCTCTTTCTCTCTCTCTCTCACTCACAGCTTCTCTTTCTCTCTCTCACTCACTGCTTCTCTTTCTCTTTCTCTCACTCACTCACATCTCTCTCTCTCACTCACTCACAGCTTCTCTCTCTCTCACTGAAAGCTTCTCTCTCTCTCTCAGCATCTCTTTCTCTCTCTCTCTCACTCACAGTGTCTCTTTCTCTGTCTCTCTCTCACAGCTTGACTATATATCTCTCTCACTCACAGCTTCTCTTTCTCTCTCTCTCTCACTGACAGCTTCTCTCTCTCTCTCACTCACAACTTCTCTTTCTCTCTCTCTCTCACTCACAGCTTCTCTTTCTCTCTCTCCCTCTCTCACTACTTCTCTTTCTCTCTCTCTCACTCACAGCTTCTCTTTCTCTTTCTCTCTCTCACTCACATCTCTCTCTCTCTCACTCACAGCTTCTCTTTCTCTCTCTCTCACTCACAGCTACTCTTTCTCTCTCGCACTATCAGCATCTCTTTCGCTCTCTCTCTCTCTCACTCACAGCTTCTCTTTCTCTCTCTCTCACTCACAGCTTCTCTTTCTCTCTCTCTTTCTCACTCAGCTTCTCTTTCTCTCTCTCTCACTCACAGCTTCTCTTTCTCTCTCTCTCACTCACAGCTTTTCTTTTGCTCTCTCTCTATCACTGTCACAGCTTCTCTCTCTCTTTATTTATTTATTTATTTATTTATTTATTTTTCATTTTTCTATCCCGCTTTCCTGACACAAGTGCCACTCAAAGCGGCTTACAACATATATAAAAATACAATAAACAGAGCAAAAAACAAAAACATTAACCTCAACCACCCAGCAGCCACAAAGGTGCCCAATGGTTCAAAGACCATAAGGGCAGCTGCGTCGACAGCAGTGGTTCCCACCTGTCACTCCCCTCGTCACTCACACTCACTCACAGCTTCTCTTTCTCTCTCTCACACACACAGCTTCTCTCTCTCTCTCTCTCACAGCTTCTCTCTCTCTCTCTCTCACTAACAGCTTCTCTTACTCTCTCTCTCTCACTCACAGCTTCTCTTTGTCTCTCTCTCACACAGCTTCTCTTTCTCTCTCTCTCACTCACATCTTCTCTTTCTCTCTCTCTCTCTCACTCACAGCTGGTCTCTCTCTCTCACTCACAGCTTCTCTTTCTCTCTCTCTCACTCACAGCTTCTCTTTCTCTCTCTCTCTCACTCACAGATTCTCTTTCCCTCTCTCTCACTCACATCTTCTCTCTCTCTCTATCACTCACTCACAGCTTCTCTCTCTCTCTCACTCACAGCTTCTCTTTCTCTCTCTCTATCTCACTCAGCTTCTCTTTCTTTCTCTCTCTCACTCACAGCTTCTCTTTCTCTCTCTCTCTCACTCACAGCTTCTCTTTCTTTTTCTCTCTCACTCACAGCTTCTCTTTCTCTCTCTCACACAGCTTCTCTTTATCTCTCTCTCTCACTCACAGCTTCTCTTTCTCTCTCTCTCTCACTCACAACTTCTCTTTCTATCTCTCTCACTCACTCACAGCTTCTCTCTCTCTCTCTCACTCACAGCTTCTCTTTCTCTCTCTCTCTCTCACTTCTCTTTCTCTTTCTCTAACTCACAGCTACTCTTTTTCTCTCTCACACACAGCTTCTCTATCTCTCTCTCTCACTCTCTCTCACAGAGTATCTTTCTCTCTCTCTCACAGCTTCTCTCTCTCTCACTCAAAGCTTCTCTCTCTCTCTTACTCACAGCTACTCTGTCTCTCTCTCTCGCACTCTCAGCTTCTCTTTCTCTAACTCACAGCTACTCTTTTTCTCTCTCACACACAGCTTCTCTATCTCTCTCTCTCACTCTCTCTCACAGAGTTTCTTTCTCTCTCTCTCACAGCTTCTCTCTCTCTCTCACTCAAAGCTTCTCTCTCTCTCTTACTCACAGCTACTCTGTCTCTCTCTCTCGCACTCTCAGCTTCTCTTTCTCTCTCTCTCTCACTCACCCACAGCTTCTCTCTCTCTCTCACTCACAGCTCTTTCTCTCTCTCTCTCTCTCACAGCTTCTCTTTCTCTCTCTCTCACTCACAGCTTCTCTCTCTCTCACTCACTCACAGCTTCTCTTTCTCCCTCTCTCTCTAACTCACAACTTCTCTCTCTCTCTCACTCACTCACAGCTTCTATTTCTTTCTTTCTCTCTCACTCACAGCTTCTCTCTCTCTCACACACAGCTTCTCTTTCTCTCTCTCTCACTCACTCACAGCTTCTCTTTCTCTATCTCTCTCACTCACAGCTTCTCTTTCTCTCTCTCTCTCTCACTCACAGCTTCTCTTTCTCTCTCACTCACAGCTTCTCTTTCTCTCTCTCTCACTCATAGCTTCTCTTTCTCTGTCTCTTTCGAACTCACAGCTTCTCTTTATCTCTCTCTGACTCACAGCTTCTCTCTCTCTCTCACTCACAGCTTTTCTCTCTCTCTCACTCACTCACTCACAGCGTCTCTTTCTCTCTCTCTCTCACTCACAGCTTCTCTTTCTCTGTCTCTCTCTAACTCACAGCTTCTCTTTATCTCTCTCTCACTCACAGCTTCTCTCTCTCTCTCACTCACAGCTTTTCTCTTTCTCTCTCTCTCACTCACAGCTTCTCTTTCTCTGTCTCTCTCTAACCCACAGCTTCTCTTTATCTCTCTCTCACTCACAGCTTCTCTCTCTCTCATTCACAGCTTCTCTCTCTCTCTCACTCACATCTTCTCTCTCTCTCGTTCTCACTCACAGCTTCTCTCTCTCTCTCACTCACAGCTTTTCTCTCTCTCTCTCACTCTCTCACAGCTTCTCTTTCTCTCTCTCTCTCACTCACAACTTCTCTTTCTCTCTCTCTCTCACTCACACCTTCTCTTTCTCTCTCTCCCTCTCTCACTGCTTCTCGTTCTCTCTCTCTCTCACTCACAGCTTCTCTTTCTCTCTCTCTCTCACTCACAGCTTCTCTTTATCTCTCTCTCTCACTCACAGCTTCTCTTTCTCTTTCTCTCTCTCACTCACAGCTTCTCTCTCTCTCTCACTCACAGCTTCTCTCTCTCTCACAGCATCTCTTTATCTCTCTCTCCCATTCACAGTGTCTCTTTCTCTGTCTCTCTCTCACAGCCTGACTATATATCTCTCTCACTCACAGCTTCTCTTTCTCTCTCTCTCACAGCTTCTATTTCTCCCTCTCTCTCTCACTCACTCACTCTTTCTCTCTCTCTCTCACTCACAGCTTCTCTTTGTCTCTCTCTAACTCACAGCTTCCCTTTATCTCTCTCTCACTCTCAGGTTCTATTTCTCTCTCTCTCACTTACAGCTTCTCTTTCTCTCTCTCTCTCTCACAGCTTCTCTCTCTCTCTCTCTCACTCACTCACAGCTTCTCTCTCTCACTCACTCACAGTTTCTCTCTCTCTATCTCACTCACAGCTTCTCTTTCTCTCTCTCTCTCTCACTCAAAGCTTCTCTTTCTCTCTCTCTCTCTCACTCACAGCTTCTCTTTCTCTCTCTCTCTCTCTCTCACTCACAGCTTCTCTTTCTCTCTCTCTCTCAATCACAGCTTCTCTTTCTCTCTCTCTCTCACTCACAGCTTCTCTTTCTCTGTCTCTCTCTAACTCACAGCTTCTCTTTATCTCTCTCTCACTCACGGCTTCTCTTTCTCTCCCTCTCTCACACAGCTTCTCTTTCTCTGTCTCTCTAACTCACAGCTTCTCTTTATCTCTCTCTCACTCACAGCTTATCTCTCTCTCTCTCACTCACAGCTTTTCTCTTTCTCTCTCTCTCTCTCTCACTCACAGCTTCTCTTTCTCTGTCTCTATCTAACTCACAGCTTCTCTTTATCTCTCTCTCACTCACAGCTTCTCTATCTCTCTCTCACTCACAGCTTCTCTCTCACTCTCTCACTCACATCTTCCCTCTCTCTCTTTCTCACCTACAGCTTCTATCTCTCTCACACTCACAGCTTTTCTCTCTCTCTCTCTCACTCTCTCTCACAGCTTCTCTTTCTCTCTCTCTCACTCACAGCTTCTCTCTCTCTCACTAACTCACAACTTCTCTTTCTCTCTCTCTCTCACTCACAGCTTCTCTCTCTCTCCCTCTCTCACTGCTTCTCTTTCTCTCTCTCTCTCTCTCACTCACAGCTTCTCTTTCTCTCTCTCACTCACTGCTTCTCTTTCTCTTTCTCTCACTCACTCACATCTCTCTCTCTCACTCACTCACAGCTTCTCTCTCTCTCTCACTGAAAGCTTCTCTCTCTCTCTCAGCATCTCTTTCTCTCTCTCTCTCACTCACAGTGTCTCTTTCTCTGTCTCTCTCTCACAGCTTGACTATATATCTCTCTCACTCACAGCTTCTCTTTCTCTCTCTCTCTCTCACTGACAGCTTCTCTCTCTCTCTCACTCACAACTTCTCTTTCTCTCTCTCTCTCACTCACAGCTTCTCTTTCTCTCTCTCCCTCTCTCACTACTTCTCTTTCTCTCTCTCTCTCACTCACAGCTTCTCTTTCTCTTTCTCTCTCTCACTCACATCTCTCTCTCTCTCTCACTCACAGCTTCTCTCTCTCTCTCACTCACAGCTTCTCTCTCTCTCACACACACAGCATCTCTTTCTCTCTCTCTCTCACTCACAGTGTCTCTTTCTCTGTCTCTCACTCACTCACAGCTTCTCTTTCTCCCTCTCTCTCTCACTCACTCACAGCTTCTCTCTCTCACGCACACAGCTTCCCTTTCTCTCTCTCTCTCACTCAGCATCTCTTTCTCTCTCTCTCACTCAGCTTATCTTTCTCTCTCTCTCTCTCACTCACAACTTCTCTTTCTATCTCTCTTTCTCAGCTTCTCTTTCTCTCTCTCTCACTCACAGCTACTCTTTCTCTCTCGCACTATCAGCATCTCTTTCGCTCTCGCTCTCTCTCACTCACAGCTTCTCTTTCTCTCTCTCTCACTCACAGCTTCTCTTTCTCTCTCTCTTTCTCACTCAGCTTCTCTTTCTCTCTCTCTCACTCATAGCTTCTCTTTCTCTCTCTCTCACTCACAGCTTTTCTTTTGCTCTCTCTCTATCACTGTGACAGCTTCTCTCTCTCTTTATTTATTTATTTATTTATTTATTTATTTTTCATTTTTCTATCCCGCTTTCCTGACACAAGTGCCACTCAAAGCGGCTTACAAGATATATAAAAATACAATAAACAGAGCAAAAAACAAAAACATTAACCTCAACCACCCAGCAGCCACAAAGGTGCCCAATGGTTCAAAGACCATAAGGGCAGCTGCGTCGACAGCAGTGGTTTCCACCTGTCACTCCCCTCGTCACTCACACTCACTCACAGCTTCTCTTTCTCTCTCTCACACACACAGCTTCTCTCTCTCTCTCTCTCACAGCTTCTCTCTCTCTCTCTCTCTCACTCACAGCTTCTCTTACTCTCTCTCTCTCACTCACAGCTTCTCTTTGTCTCTCTCTCACACAGCTTCTCTTTCTCTCTCTCTCACTCACATCTTCTCTTTCTCTCTCTCTCTCTCACTCACAGCTGGTCTCTCTCTCTCACTCACAGCTTCTCTTTCTCTCTCTCTCACTCACAGCTTCTCTTTCTCTCTCTAACTTAAAGCTTCTATTTATCTCTCTCTCACTCACAGCTTCTCTTTCTCTCTCTCTCTCACTCACAGATTCTCTTTCCCTCTCTCTCACTCACATCTTCTCTCTCTCTATCACTCACTCACAGCTTCTCTCTCTCTCTCACTCACAGCTTCTCTTTCTCTCTCTCTATCTCACTCAGCTTCTCTTTCTTTCTCTCTCTCACTCACAGCTTCTCTTTCTCTCTCTCTCTCACTCACAGCTTCTCTTTCTTTTTCTCTCTCACTCACAGCTTCTCTTTCTCTCTCTCACACAGCTTCTCTTTCTCTCTCACTCACTCACAGCCTCTTTCTCTCTCTCTCACTCAGCTTCTCTTACTCTGTCTCTCTCTCACAGCTTGTCTTTATCTCTCTCTCTCACTCACAGCTTCTCTTTCTCTCTCTCTCTCACTCACAACTTCTCTTTCTCTGTCTCTCACTCACTCACAGCTTCTCTCTCTCTCACTCACAGCTTCTCTTTCTCTCTTTCTCTCTCACTTCTCTTTCTCTTTCTCTAACTCACAGCTACTCTTTTTCTCTCTCACACACAGCTTCTCTCTCTCTCTCTCTCTCTCACAGCTTCTCTCTCTCTCTCACTCAAAGCTTCTCTCTCTCTCTTACTCACAGCTACTCTGTCTCTCTCTCTTGCACTCTCAGCTTCTCTTTCTCTCTCTCTCTCTCACAGCTTCTCTCTCTCTCTCACTCACAGCTCTTTCTCTCTCTCTCTCACACAGCTTCTCTTTCTCTCTCTCTAACTCACAGCTTCTCTCTCTCTCACTCACTCACAGCTTCTCTTTCTCCCTCTCTCTCTAACTCACAACTTCTCTCTCTCTCTCACTCACTCACAGCTTCTATTTCTTTCTTTCTCTCTCACTCACAGCTTCTCTCTCTCTCACACACAGCTTCTCTTTCTCTCTCTCTCACTCACTCTCAGCTTCTCTTTCTCTCTCTCTCTCACTCACAGCTTCTCTTTCTCTCTCTCTCTCTCACTCACAGCTTCTCTTTCTCTCTCACTCACAGCTTCTCTTTCTCTCTCTCTCACTCATAGCTTCTCTTTCTCTCTCTCTCTCACTCACAGCTTCTCAATCTCTCTCTCACTCACAGCTTCTCTCTCTCTCACTCACAGCTTCTCACTCTCTCTCTCACTCACAGCTTCTCACTCTCTCTCTCTCACTCACAGATTCTCTCTCTCTCACACAACTTCTCTTTCTCTCTCTCTCACTCACAGCTTCTCTTTCTCTCTCTCTCTCTCACAGCTTCTCTTTCTCTCTCTCACTCACAGCTTCTCTTTCTCTCTCTCTCTCCATTACTCACAGCTTCTCTTTCTCTCTCTCACTCACAGCTTCTCTCTCTCTCACTCACTCACAGTTTTTCTCTCTCTCTCACTCACAGCTTCTATTTCTCTCTCTCTCTCACTCACAGATTCTCTTTCTCCCTCTCTCTCTCACTCACAGCTTCTCTCTCTCACTCATAGCTTCTCTTTCTTTCTCTCTCTCACTCACAGCTTCTCTTTCTCTCTTTCTCTCTCCCACTGTCACAGCTTCTCTCTCTCTCACTCTCACTCACAGCTTCCCTTTTTCTCACTCTCTCTCACACTCACAGATTCTCTTTCTCTCTCTCTCACTCACAGCTTCTCTTTCTCTCTCTCTCTCACTCACAGCTTCTCTTTCTTTCTCTCTCTCTCACTCACAGCTTCTCTTTCTCTCACTCTCTCACTCACAGCTTCTCTTTCTCTCTCACTCTCACTCACAGCTTCTCTCTCTCGCTCACTCACAGCTTCTCTTTCTCTCTCTCTCTCACTCACTCACAGCTTCTCTTTCTCTGTCTCTCTCTAACTCACAGCTTCTCTTTATCTCACTCTCTCTCTCACAGCTTCTCTTTCTCTCTCTCTCTCATTCACATCTTCTCTTTCTCTCTCTCTCACAGCTTTTCTCTCTCTCTCTAACTCACAGCTTCCCTTTTTCTCACTCTCTCTCACACTCACAGATTCTCTTTCTCTCTCTCTCACTCACAGCTTCTCTTTCTCTCTCTCTCTCACTCACAGCTTCTCTTTCTTTCTCTCTCTCTCACTCACAGCTTCTCTTTCTCTCACTCTCTCACTCACAGCTTCTCTTTCTCTCTCACTCTCACTCACAGCTTCTCTCTCTCGCTCACTCACAGCTTCTCTTTCTCTCTCTCTCTCACTCACTCACAGCTTCTCTTTCTCTGTCTCTCTCTAACTCACAGCTTCTCTTTATCTCACTCTCTCTCTCACAGCTTCTCTTTCTCTCTCTCTCTCATTCACATCTTCTCTTTCTCTCTCTCTCACAGCTTTTCTCTCTCTCTCTCTAACTCACAACTTCTCTTTATCTCTCTCTCACTCACAGCTTCTCTTACTTTCTCTCTCTCTCAATCACAGCATCTCTTTCTCTCACTCTCTCACTCACACCTTCTCTTTCTCTCTCTCTCTCTCACTCACAGCTTCTCTCTCTCTCTCTCACTTACAGCTTCTCTCTCGCTCACTCACAGATTCTCTTTTTCTCTCTCTCTCTCACTCACAGCTTCTCTTTTTCTCTCTCTCTCTCTAACTCACAGCTTCTCTTTATCTCTCTCTCACTCACAGCTTCTCTTTCTCTCTCTCTCTCACTCACAGCTTCTCTTTCTCTCTCTCACTCACTCACAGCTTCTAGCTCTCTCTCTCACTCACAGCTTCTCTTTCTCTGTCTCTCTCTCACTCACAGCTTCTCTTTCCCTCTCTCTCTCACTCACAGCATCTCTCTCACTCACAGCTTCTCTCTCTCACTCACAGCTTCTCTCTCTCTCACACACAGCTTCTCTTTCTCTCTCTCTCACTCACTCTCAGCTTCTCTTTCTCTCTCTCTCTCACTCACAGCTTCTCTTTCTCTCTCTCTCTCTCACTCACAGCTTCTCTTTCTCTCTCACTCACAGCTTCTCTTTCTCTCTCTCTCACTCATAGCTTCTCTTTCTCTCTCTCTCTCACTCACAGCTTCTCAATCTCTCTCTCACTCACAGCTTCTCTCTCTCTCTCACTCACAGCTTCTCACTCTCTCTCTCACTCACAGCTTCTCACTCTCTCTCTCTCACTCACAGATTCTCTCTCTCTCACACAACTTCTCTTTCTCTCTCTCTCACTCACAGCTTCTCTTTCTCTCTCTCTCTCTCACAGCTTCTCTTTCTCTCTCTCACTCACAGCTTCTCTTTCTCTCTCTCTCTCCATTACTCACAGCTTCTCTTTCTCTCTCTCACTCACAGCTTCTCTCTCTCTCACTCACTCACAGTTTTTCTCTCTCTCTCACTCACAGCTTCTATTTCTCTCTCTCTCTCACTCACAGATTCTCTTTCTCCCTCTCTCTCTCACTCACAGCTTCTCTCTCTCACTCATAGCTTCTCTTTCTTTCTTTCTCTCTCTCACTCACAGCTTCTCTTTCTCTCTTTCTCTCTCCCACTGTCACAGCTTCTCTCTCTCTCACTCTCACTCACAGCTTCCCTTTTTCTCACTCTCTCTCACACTCACAGATTCTCTTTCTCTCTCTCTCACTCACAGCTTCTCTTTCTCTCTCTCTCTCACTCACAGCTTCTCTTTCTTTCTCTCTCTCTCACTCAAAGCTTCTCTTTCTCTCACTCTCTCACTCACAGCTTCTCTTTCTCTCTCACTCTCACTCACAGCTTCTCTCTCTCGCTCACTCACAGCTTCTCTTTCTCTCTCTCTCACTCACTCACAGCTTCTCTTTCTCTGTCTCTCTCTAACTCACAGCTTCTCTTTATCTCACTCTCTCTCTCACAGCTTCTCTTTCTCTCTCTCTCTCATTCACATCTTCTCTTTCTCTCTCTCTCACAGCTTTTCTCTCTCTCTCTCTAACTCACAGCTTCCCTTTTTCTCACTCTCTCTCACACTCACAGATTCTCTTTCTCTCTCTCTCACTCACAGCTTCTCTTTCTCTCTCTCTCTCACTCACAGCTTCTCTTTCTTTCTCTCTCTCACTCACAGCTTCTCTTTCTCTCACTCTCTCACTCACAGCTTCTCTTTCTCTCTCACTCTCACTCACAGCTTCTCTCTCTCACTCACTCACAGCTTCTCTTTCTCTCTCTCTCTCACTCACTCACAGCTTCTCTTTCTCTGTCTCTCTCTAACTCACAGCTTCTCTTTATCTCACTCTCTCTCTCACAGCTTCTCTTTCTCTCTCTCTCTCATTCACATCTTCTCTTTCTCTCTCTCTCACAGCTTTTCTCTCTCTCTCTCTAACTCACAACTTCTCTTTATCTCTCTCTCACTCACAGCTTCTCTTACTTTCTCTCTCTCTCAATCACAGCATCTCTTTCTCTCACTCTCTCACTCACACCTTCTCTTTCTCTCTCTCTCTCTCACTCACAGCTTCTCTCTCTCTCTCTCACTTACAGCTTCTCTCTCTCGCTCACTCACAGATTCTCTTTTTCTCTCTCTCTCTCACTCACAGCTTCTCTTTTTCTCTCTCTCTCTCTAACTCACAGCTTCTCTTTATCTCTCTCTCACTCACAGCTTCTCTTTCTCTCTCTCTCTCACTCACAGCTTCTCTTTCTCTCTCTCACTCACTCACAGCTTCTAGCTCTCTCTCTCACTCACAGCTTCTCTTTCCCTCTCTCTCTCACTCACAGCATCTCTCTCACTCACAGCTTCTCTCTCTCACTCACAGCTTCTCTCTCTCACACACACAGCTTCTCTTTCTCTCTCTCTCACTCACTCTCAGCTTCTCTTTCTCTCTCTCTCTCACTCACATCTTCTCTTTCTCTCTCTCTCTCTCACTCACAGCTTCTCTTTCTCTCTCACTCACAGCTTCTCTTTCTCTCTCTCTCACTCATAGCTTCTCTTTCTCTCTCTCTCTCACTCACAGCTTCTCAATCTCTCTCTCACTCACAGCTTCTCTCTCTCTCTCACTCACAGCTTCTCACTCTCTCTCTCACTCACAGCTTCTCACTCTCTCTCTCTCACTCACAGATTCTCTCTCTCTCACACAACTTCTCTTTCTCTCTCTCTCACTCACAGCTTCTCTTTCTCTCTCTCTCTCACAGCTTCTCTTTCTCTCTCTCACTCACAGCTTCTCTTTCTCTCTCTCTCTCCATTACTCACAGCTTCTCTTTCTCTCTCTCACTCACAGCTTCTCTCTCTCTCACTCACTCACAGTTTTTCTCTCTCTCTCACTCACAGCTACTCTCTCTCTCTCTCTCTCTCTCACAGCTTCTATTTCTCTCTCTCTCTCACTCACAGATTCTCTTTCTCCCTCTCTCTCTCACTCACAGCTTCTCTCTCTCACTCATAGCTTCTCTTTCTTTCTCTCTCTCACTCACAGCTTCTCTTTCTCTCTTTCTCTCTCCCACTGTCACAGCTTCTCTCTCTCTCACTCTCACTCACAGCTTCCCTTTTTCTCACTCTCTCTCACACTCACAGATTCTCTTTCTCTCTCTCTCACTCACAGCTTCTCTTTCTCTCTCTCTCTCACTCACAGCTTCTCTTTCTTTCTCTCTCTCTCACTCACAGCTTCTCTTTCTCTCACTCTCTCACTCACAGCTTCTCTTTCTCTCTCACTCTCACTCACAGCTTCTCTCTCTCGCTCACTCACAGCTTCTCTTTCTCTCTCTCTCTCACTCACTCACAGCTTCTCTTTCTCTGTCTCTCTCTAACTCACAGCTTCTCTTTATCTCACTCTCTCTCTCACAGCTTCTCTTTCTCTCTCTCTCTCATTCACATCTTCTCTTTCTCTCTCTCTCACAGCTTTTCTCTCTCTCTCTCTAACTCACAGCTTCCCTTTTTCTCACTCTTCTCTCACACTCACAGATTCTCTTTCTCTCTCTCTCACTCACAGCTTCTCTTTCTCTCTCTCTCTCACTCACAGCTTCTCTTTCTTTCTCTCTCTCTCACTCACAGCTTCTCTTTCTCTCACTCTCTCACTCACAGCTTCTCTTTCTCTCTCACTCTCACTCACAGCTTCTCTCTCTCGCTCACTCACAGCTTCTCTTTCTCTCTCTCTCTCACTCACTCACAGCTTCTCTTTCTCTGTCTCTCTCTAACTCACAGCTTCTCTTTATCTCACTCTCTCTCTCACAGCTTCTCTTTCTCTCTCTCTCTCATTTACATCTTCTCTTTCTCTCTCTCTCACAGCTTTTCTCTCTCTCTCTCTAACTCACAACTTCTCTTTATCTCTCTCTCACTCACAGCTTCTCTTACTTTCTCTCTCTCTCAATCACAGCATCTCTTTCTCTCACTCTCTCACTCACACCTTCTCTTTCTCTCTCTCTCTCTCACTCACAGCTTCTCTCTCTCTCTCTCACTTACAGCTTCTCTCTCTCGCTCACTCACAGATTCTCTTTTTCTCTCTCTCTCTCACTCACAGCTTCTCTTTTTCTCTCTCTCTCTCTAACTCACAGCTTCTCTTTATCTCTCTCTCACTCACAGCTTCTCTTTATCTCTCTCTCACTCACAGCTTCTCTTTCTCTCTCTCTCTCACTCACAGCTTCTCTTTCTCTCTCCCACTCACTCACAGCTTCTAGCTCTCTCTCTCACTCACAGCTTCTCTTTCTCTGTCTCTCTCTCACTCACAGCTTCTCTTTCCCTCTCTCTCTCACTCACAGCATCTCTCTCACTCACAGCTTCTCTCTCTCACTCATAGCTTCTCTTTCTTTCTCTCTCTCTCTCACTCACAGCATCTCATTCTTTCCCTCTCTCACTCAAATCTTTTCTCTCTCTCTCACTCACAGCTTCTCTCTCTCTCACTCACATCTTCTCTCTCTCTCTCTGTCACTCACTCACAGCTTCTCTCTCTCTCTCACTCTCTCACTCACAGCTTCTCTTTCTCTCTCTCTCTCTCACTCACAGCTTCACTTTCTCTCTCTCACTCACATCTTCTCTCTCTCTCTCACTCACAGCTTCTCTCTCTCTTTCTCTCTCTCACAGCTTCTCTTTCTCTCTCTCTCTCACTCACAGCTTCTCTCTCTCTCACTCACTCACTCACAGCTTCTCTTTCTCTCTCTCTCTTTCACTCTCAGCTTCTCTTTTCTCTTTCTTTCTGTCTCTCTCACTCACAGCTTCTCTCTCTTTCTCACACACCTTCTCTTTCTCTCTCTCTCACTCCCAGCTTCTCTTTCTCTCTCTCTCTCACTCACAGCTCCTCTTTATCTCTCTCTCTCTCACACTCACAGCTTCTCTGTCTCACTCACATCTTCTCTCTCTCTCACTCACTCACAGCTTCTCTTTCTCTCTCACACACACAGCTTGTCTTTCTCTCTCTCTCTCACTCACAGCTTCTCTCTCTCCCTCACAGCATATATCTCTGTCTCTCACAGCTTCTCTCTCTCTCTCTCACTCACAGCTTCTCTTTCTCTCTCTCTCTCTCACTCACATCTTCTCTTTCTCTCTCTCTCTCACTCACATCTTCTCTTTCTCTCTCTCTCTCACTCACAGCTTCTCTCTCTCATTCTCAGGTTCTCTTTCTCTCTCTCTCTATCACACACAGCATATCTTCCTCTGTCTCTCTCTAACTCACAGCTTCTCTTTATCTCTCCCTCACTCACAGCTTCTCTTTCTCTCTCTCTCTTTCACTCACAGCTTCTCTTTCTCTGTCTCTCTCTAACTCACAGCTTCTCTTTATCTCTCCCTCACTCACAGCTTCTCTTTCTCTCTCTCTCTCTCTCACTCACAGCTTCTCTTTCACTCTCTCTCACTCACAGCTTCTCTCTCACTCTCTCTCACGCACTCACAGATTCTCTCTCTCTTACTCACAGCTTCTCTTTCTCTCTCTCTATCTCACTCACAGCTTCTCTCTTTCTCTCTCTCTCTCACTCACAGCATATCTCTCTCTCACTCACAGCTTCTGTTTCTCTCTCTCTCTCCCTCACAGCTTCTCTTTCTCTCTCACTCACAGCTTCTCTTTCTTTCCCTCTCTCTCTCACTCACAGCTTCTCTTTCTCTCTCTCTCACTCACAGCTTCTCTTTCTCTCTCTCTCTCACTCACAGCTACTCTTTCTCTCTCTCTCTCACTCACAGCTTCTCTTTCCCTTTCTCTCTCTCACTCACAGCTTCTCTTTCTCTCTCTCTTCTCTCACTCACAGCTTCTCTTTCTCTGTCTCTCTCTAACTCACAGCTTCTGTTTTTCTCTCTCTCACTCACAGCTTCTCTTTCTCTCTCTCTCTCACTCACAGCGTGTCTTTCTCTCTCACTCACAGCTTCTCTCTCTCTCTCTCTCTCACAGCTTCTCTTTCTCTCTCTCTCACTCACAGCTTCTCTTTCTCTCTCTCTCTCACTCACAGCTTCTCTTTCTCTGTCTCTGTCTAACTCACAGCTTCTCTTTATTTCTCTCCCTCACTTACAGGTTCTCTTTCTTTCTCTCTCTCTCTCACTCACAGTTTTTCTTTCTCTCTCTCTCACTCACATCTACTCTCTCTCTCTCTCTCTCTCTCTCACTCACAGCTTCTCTCTCTTTCTCTCTCACAGCTTCTCTCTCTCTCTCTCACTCACAGCTCCTCTTTCTCTGTCTCTCTCTAACTCACTGCTAGTCTTTATCTCTCTCTAAGTCACAGCTTCTCTTACTTTCTGTCTCTCTCTCTCACTCACAGCTTCTCTTTCTCTCTCACTCACATCTTCTCTTTCTCTCTCTCTCACTCACAGCTTCTCTCTCTTTCTCACTCACAGCTCTCTCTCTCACTCACAGCTTCTCTTTCTCTGTCTCTCTCTAACTCACAGCTTCTATTTATCTCTCTCTCTCACTCACAGCTTCTCTCTCTCTCACAGCTTCTCTCTCACACTCACAGCTTCTCTTTCTTTCTCTCTCTCTCACTCACAGCTTCTCTCTCTCTATCACACACACACAGCTTCTCCCACTCTCTCACTCACAGCCTCTATCTCTCTCACTCACAGCTTCTCTTTCTCTCTCTCTCACTCACAGCTTCTCTTTCTCTCTCTCTCTCTCACTCACAGCTTCTCTCTCACACTCACAGCTTCTCTTTCTTTCTCTCTCTCTCTCACTCACAGCTTCTCTCTCTCTATCACACACACAGCTTCTCCCACTCTCTCACTCACAGCCTCTCTCTCTCTCACTCACAGCTTCTCTTTCTCTCTCTCTCACTCACAGCTTCTCTTTCTCTCTCTCTCTCTCTCACTCACAGCTTCTCTCTCTTTCTCACTCACAGCTTCTCTTTCTCTGTCTCTCTCTAACTCACAGCTTTTCTTTCTCTCTCTCTGTCACTCACAGCTTCTCTTTCTCTCTCCCTCTCACACAGCTTCTCTTTCTCTCTCTCTCACTCGCAGCTTCTCTTTCTTTCTGTCTCTCTCACTCACAGCTTCTCTCTCTCTCACACAGCTTCTCTCTCTTTCTCACTCACAGCTTCACTTTCTCTGTCTCTCTCTAACTCACAGCTTTTCTTTCTCTCTCTCTCTCACTCACAGCTTCTCTTTCTCTCTCCCTCTCACACAGCTTCTCTTTCTCTCTCTCTCACTCGCAGCTTCTCTTTCTTTCTGTCTCTCTCACTCACAGCTTCTCTCTCTCTCACAGCTTCTCTCTCTCACTCACATCTTCTCTCTCTCACTCACTCACAGCTTCTCTTTCTCTCTCACACACACAGCTTGTCTTTCTCTCTCTCTCTCACTCACAGCTTCTCTCTCTCTCCCTCACAGCATCTCTCTCTCTCTCTCACAGCTTCTCTCTCTCTCTCTCACTCACAGCTTCTCTTTCTCTCTCTCTCTCTCACTCACATCTTCTCTTTCTCTCTCTCTCTCACTCACATCTTCTCTTTCTCTCTCTCTCTCACTCACAGCTTCTCTCTCTCATTCACAGGTTCTCTTTCTCTCTCTCTCTATCACACACAGCATATCTTCCTCTCTCTCTCTAACTCACAGCTTCTCTTTTTCTCTCTCTCACTCACAGCTTCTCTCTCTCTCTCTCTCTCTCTCACTCACAGCATGTCTTTCTCTCTAACACTCACAGCTTTCTCTCTCTCACTCACTCACAGCTTCTCTCTCTTTCTCACTCAAAGCTTCTCTTTCTCTGTCTCTCTCTAACTTACAGCTTCTCTTTATCAATCTCTCACTCACAGCTTCTCTTTCTTTCTGTCTCTCTCACTCACAGCTTCTCTCTCTCTCACACAGCTTCTCTCTCTTTCTCACACACCTTCTCTTTCTCTCTCTCTCACTCCCAGCTTCTCTTTCTCTCTCTCTCTCACTCACAGCTTCTCTTTATCTCTCTCTCTCACACTCACAGCTTCTCTCTCTCACTCACATCTTCTCTCTCTCTCACTCACTCACAGCTTCTCTTTCTCTCTCACACACACAGCTTGTCTTTCTCTCTCTCTCACTCACAGCTTCTCTCTCTCTCCCTCACAGCATATCTCTCTCTCTCTCACAGCTTCTCTCTCTCTCTCTCTCACTCACAGCTTCTCTTTCTCTCTCTCTCTCACTCACATCTTCTCTTTCTCTCTCTCTCACTCACAGCTTCTCTCTCTCATTCACAGGTTCTCTTTCTCTCTCTCTCTCACTCACAGCATATCTTCCTCTGTCTCTCTCTAACTCACAGCTTCTCTTTTTCTCTCTCTCACTCACAGCTTCTCTGTCTCTCTCTCTCTCTCTCACTCACAGCATGTCTTTCTCTCTAACACTCACAGCTTTCTCTCTCTCTCTCACTCACAGCTTCTCTCTCTTTCTCACTCACAGCTTCTCTTTCTCTGTCTCTCTCTAACTTACAGCTTCTCTTTATCTCTCTCTCACTCACAGCTTCTCTTTCTTTCTCTCTCTCTCTCACTCACAGTTTCTCTTTCTCTCTCTCACTCACATCTTCTCTTTCTATCTCTCTCTCTCACTCACAGCTTCTCTCTCTTTCTCACTCATAGCTACTCTCTCTCTATCTCACTCACAACTTATCTTTCTCTTTCTCTCTCTAACTCACAGCTTGTCTTTATCTCTCACTCTCAGTCACAGCTTCTCTTTCATTCTCTCTCTCACTCACAGCTTCTCTTTCTCTCTCTCTCTCTCACTCACACCTCTTTCTCTCTCTCACTCTCTCACTCACAGCTTCTCTTTCTCTCTCTCTCTCTCTCACTCACAGCTTCTGTTTCTCCCTCTCTCTCTCACTCACAGCTTCTCTCTCTCTCACTCACAGCTTCTCTTTCTTTCTCTCTCTCTCTCACTCACAGCTTCTCTTTCTCTCTGTCTCTCTCACTCACATCTTCTCTTTCTGTCTCACTCACATCTTCTCTTTCTTTCTTTCTCTCTCACTCACAGCTTCTATCTCTCTCTCACTCACAGCTTCTCTCTCTCACTCACAGCTTCTCTTTCTCTCTCTCTCTCACTCACAGCTTCTCTCTCTCTCTCACTCACAGCTTCTCTTTATCTCTCTCTATCACTCACAGCTTCACTTTATCTCTCTCTCACTCACTCAAAGCTTCTCTTTCTCTTTCTCTCTCACACTCACATCTTCTCTCTCTCTCTCCTCACACCTTCTATCTCTCTCACTCACAGCTTCTCTCTCTCTTTCTCACTCACAGGTTCTCTTTCTCTCTCTCACTCTCTTACTAACATCTTCTCTTTCTCTCTCTCTCTCTCTCACAGCTTCTCTCTCACACACACACACAGCTTCTCTTTCTTTCTCTCTCTCTCTCACTCACAGCTTCTCTTTCTCTCTCTCTCACTCACAGCTTCTCTCACTCACTCACAGCTTTTCTTTCTCTCTCTCTCTCACTCACAGCTTCTCTTACTCCCTCACTCTCTCACTCACAGCTTCTGTCTCTCTCTCACTCACAGCTTCTCTTACTCTCTCTCACTCACAGCTTCTCTTTCTCTCTCTCTCTCACTCAAAGCTTCTCTTTCTGTCTCTCTCTAACTCACAGCTTCTCTTTATCTCTCTCTCAATCACAGATTCTCTTTCTCTCTCTCTCACTATCACTCACAGCCTCTCTTTCTCTCTCTCACTCACAGCTTCTCTCTCTCTCTCTCACTCACAGCTTCTCTCTCTCTCACTCACAGCTTCTCTTTCTTTCTCTCTCTCTCTCACTCACAGCTTCTCTTTCTCTCTCTCTCACTCACAGCTTCTCTTTCTCTCTCTCTCACTAACATCTTCTCTTTCTGTCTCTCTCACTCACAGCTTCTCTCTCTCTCACACACACAGCTTCTATTTCTCTCTCTCTCTCTCACTCACAGCTTCATTTTCTCTGTTTCTCTCTAACTCACAGCTTCTCTTTCTCTCTCGCTCTCTCACTCACAGCTTCTCTCTCTCTCACTCACAGCTTCTCTTTCTCTCTCTCACTCTCTCACTATCTTCTCTTTCTCTCTCTCTCACTCACAGCTTCTCTCTCTCACACACACACAGCTTCTCTTTCTCTCTCTCTCACTCATAGCTTCTCTTTCAATGTTTCTCTCTAACTCACAGCTTCTCTTTATCTCTCTCTCACTCACAGCTTCTCTTTCTCTCTCTCTCACTCACAGCTTCTCTCTCTCTCTGTCACTCACATCTTCTCTTTTTTTTCTCTCTCTCTTACTCACAGCTTCTCTTTCTCTCTCTCACTCACCGCTTCTCTTGCTCCCTCACACTCTCACTCACAGCTTCTCTCTCTCACTCTCTCACAGCATCTCTCTCTTTCTCTCTCTCTGACAGCTTCTCTTTCTCTCTCTCTCTCACTCACAGCTTCTCTTTCTCTCTCTCTCTCTCACTCACAGCTTCTCTTTCTCTCTCTCTCTCTCACTCACAGCTTCTCTTTCTCTGTCTCTCTCTAACTCACAGCTTCTCTTTATCTCTCTCTCACTCACAGCTTCTCTTTCTTTCTCTCTCTCTCTCACTCACAGTTTCTCTTTCTCTCTCTCACTCACATCTTCTCTTTCCCTCTCTCTCTCTCACTCACAGCTTCTCTCTCTTTCTCACTCACAGCTACTCTCTCTCTATCTCACTCACAACTTATCTTTCTCTGTCTCTCTCTAACTCACAGCTTGTCTTTATCTCTCTCTCAGTCCCAGCTTCTCTTTCATTCTCTCTCTCACTCACAGCTTCTCTTTCTCTCTCTCTCTCACACCTCTTTCCTTCTCTCACTCTCTCACTCACATCTTCTCTCTCTCTCTCTCACTCACAGCTTCTCTTTCTTTCTCTCTCTCTCTCACTCACAGCTTCTCTTTCTCCCTCTCTCTCTCACTCAAAGCTTCTCTCTCTCTCTCACTCACAGCTTCTCTTTCTTTCTCTCTCTCTCACTCACAGCTTCTCTTTCTCTCTGTCTCTCTCACTCACATCTTCTCTTTCTCTCTCACTCACATCTTCTCTTTCTTTCTTTCTCTCTCACTCACAGCTTCTATCTCTCTCTCACTCACAGCTTCTATCTCTCACTCACAGCTTCTCTTTCTCTCTCTCACTCACAGCTTCTCTTTCTCTCTCACTCACTCACAGTTTCTCTTTCTCTCTCTCTCACTCACAGCTTCTCTCTCACACTCACAGCTTCTCTTTCTTTCTCTCTCTCTCACTCACAGCTTCTCTCTCTCTATCACACACACACAGCTTCTCCCACTCTCTCACTGACAGCCTCTCTCTCTCTCACTGACAGCTTCTCTTTCTCTCTCTCTCACTCACAGCTTCTCTCTCTCTCTCTCTCTCTCACTCACAGCTTCTCTCTCACACTCACAGCTTCTCTTTCTTTCTCTCTCTCTCTCACTCACAGCTTCTCTCTCTCTATCACACACACACAGCTTCTCCCACTCTCTCACTCAGAGCCTCTCTCTCTCTCTCACTCACAGCTTCTCTTTCTCTCTCTCTCACTCACAGCTTCTCTTTCTCTCTCTCTCTCTCACTCACAGCTTCTCTCTCTTTCTCACTCACAGCTTCTCTTTCTCTGTCTCTCTCTAACTCACAGCTTCTCTTTCTCTCTCTCTCTCACTCACAGCTTCTCTTTCTCTCTCCCTCTCACACAGCTTCGCTTTCTCTCTCTCTCACTCACAGCTTCTCTTTCTTTCTGTCTCTCTCACTCACAGCTTCTCTCTCTCTCACAGCTTCTCTCTCTTTCTCACACACCTTCTCTTTCTCACTCTCTCACTCCCAGCTTCTCTTTCTCTCTCTCTCTCACTCACAGCTTCTCTTTATCTCTCTCTCTCTCACACTCACAGCTTCTCTCTCTCACTCACATCTTCTCTCTCTCTCACTCACTCACAGCTTCTCTTTCTCTCTCTCACACACAGCTTGTCTTTCTCTCTCTCTCACTCACAGCTTCTCTCTCTCTCCCTCACAGCATATCTCTCTCTCTCACAGCTTCTCTCTCTCTCTCACTCACAGCTTCTCTTTCTCTCTCTCTCTCACTCACATCTTCTCTTTCTCTCTCTCTCTCACTCACATCTTCTCTTTCTCTCTCTCTCTCACTCACAGCTTCTCTCTCTCATTCACAGGTTCTCGTTCTCTCTCTCTCTATCACACACAGCATATCTTCCTCTGTCTCTCTCTAACGCACAGCTTCTCTTTATCTCTCCCTCACTCACAGCTTCTCTTTCTCTCTCTCTCTTTCACTCACAGCTTCTCTTTCTCTGTCTCTCTCTAACTCACAGCTTCTCTTTATCTCTCCCTCACTCACAACTTCTCTTTCTCTCCCTCTCTCTCTCACTCACAGCTTCTCTTTCACTCTCTCTCACTCACAGCTTCTCTCTCACTCTCTCTCACGCACTGACAGATTCTGTTTCTCTCTCTTACTCACAGCTTCTCTTTCTCTCTCTCTATCTCACTCACAGCTTCTCTCTTTCTTTCTCTCTCTCTCTCACTGACAGCATATCTCTCTCTCTCACTCACAGCTTCTGTTTCTGTCTCTCTCTCACTCACAGCTTCTATTTCTCTCTCACTCACAGCTTCTCTTTCTTTCCCTCTCTCTCTCACTCACAGCTTCTCTTTCTCTCTCTCACTCACAGCTTCTCTTTCTCTCTCTCTCTCACTCACAGCTTCTCTTTCTCTCTCTCTCTCACTCACAGCTTCTCTTTCCCTTTCTCTCTCTCACTCACAGCTTCTCTTTCTCTCTCTCTTCTCTCACTCACAGCTTCTCTTTCTCTGTCTCTCTCTAACTCACAGCTTCTGTTTTTCTCTCTCTCACTCACAGCTTCTCTTTCTCTCTCTCTCTCACTCACAGCGTGTCTTTCTCTCTCACTCTCAGCTTCTCTCTCTCTCTCTCTCACTCACAGCTTCTCTTTCTCTCTCTCTCACTCACAGCTTCTCTTTCTCTCTCTCTCTCTCACTCACAGCTTCTCTTTCTCTGTCTCTCTCTAACTCACAGCTTCTCTTTATTTCTCTCCCTCACTTACAGCTTCTCTTTCTTTCTCTCTCTCTCTCACTCACAGTTTTTCTTTCTCTCTCTCTCACTCACATCTTCTCTTTCTCTCTCTCTCTCTCACTCACAGCTTCTCTCTCTTTCTCTCTCACAGCTTCTCGCTCTCTCTCTCTCACTCACAGCTTCTCTTTCTCTGTCTCTCTCTAATTCACCGCTAGTCTTTATCTCTCTCTAAGTCACAGCTTCTCTTTCTTTCTGTCTCTCTCTCTCACTCACAGCTTCTCTTTCTCTCTCACTCACATCTTCTCTTTATCTCTCTCTCACTCACAGCTTCTCTCTCTTTCTCACTCACAGCTCTCTCTCTCTCTCTCACTCACAGCTTCTCTTTCTCTGTCTCTCTCTAACTCACAGCTTCTATTTATCTCTCTCTCTCACTCACAGCTTCTCTCTCTCTCACAGCTTCTCTTTCTCTCTCACTCACTCACAGCTTCTCTCTCTCTCACTCACAGCTTCTCTTTCTCTCTCTCTCTCACTCACAGCTTCTCTTTCTCTCTCACTCACTCACAGCTTCTCTTTCTCTCTCTCTCACTCACAGCTTCTCTCTCACACTCACAGCTTCTCTTTCTTTCTCTCTCTCTCACTCACAGCTTCTCTCTCTCTATCACACACACACAGCTTCTCCCACTCTCTCACTCACAGCCTCTCTCTCTCTCACTCACAGCTTCTCTTTCTCTCTCTCTCACTCACAGCTTCTCTTTCTCTCTCTCTCTCTCTCTCACAGCTTCTCTCTCACACTCACAGCTTCTCTTTCTTTCTCTCTCTCTCTCACTCACAGCTTCTCTCTCTCTATCACACACACACAGCTTCTCCCACTCTCTCACTCACAGCCTCTCTCTCTCTCACTCACAGCTTCTCTTTCTCTCTCTCACTCACAGCTTCTCTTTCTCTCTCTCTCTCTCACTCACAGCTTCTCTCTCTTTCTCACTCACAGCTTCTCTTTCTCTGTCTCTCTCTAACTCACAGCTTCTCTTTCTCTCTCTCTCTCACTCACAGCTTCTCTTTCTCTCTCCCTCTCACACAGCTTCTCTTTCTCTCTCTCTCACTCACAGCTTCTCTTTCTTTCTGTCTCTCTCACTCACAGCTTCTCTCTCTCTCTCACAGCTTCTCTCTCTTTCTCACACACCTTCTCTTTCTCTCTCTCACTCCCAGCTTCTCTTTCTCTCTCTCTCTCACTCACAGCTTATCTTTATCTCTCTCTCTCTCACACTCACAGCTTCTCTCTCTCACTCACATCTTCTCTCTCTCTCACTCACTCACAGCTTCTCTTTCTCTCTCACACACACAGCTTGTCTTTCTCTCTCTCTCTCACTCACAGCTTCTCTCTCTCCCTCACAGCATATCTCTCTCTCTCACACAGCTTCTCTCTCTCTCTCTCACTCACAGCTTCTCTTTCTCTCTCTCTCTCTCACTCACATCTTCTCTTTCTCTCTCTCTCTCACTCACATCTTCTCTTTCTCTCTGTCTCTCACTCACAGCTTCTCTCTCTCATTCACAGGTTCTCTTTCTCTCTCTCTCTATCACACACAGCATATCTTCCTCTGTCTCTCTCTAACTCACAGCTTCTCTTTTTCTCTCTCTCACTCACAGCTTCTCTGTCTCTCTCTCTCACTCACAGCATGTCTTTCTCTCTAACACTCACAGCTTTCTCTCTCTCTCTCACTCACAGCTTCTCTCTCTTTCTCACTCACAGCTTCTCTTTCTCTGTCTCTCTCTAACTTACAGCTTCTCTTTATCTCTCTCTCACTCACAGCTTCTCTTTCTTTCTGTCTCTCTCACACACAGCTTCTCTCTCTCTCTCTCACAGCTTCTCTCTCTTTCTCACACACCTTCTCTTTCTCTCTCTCTCACTCCCAGCTTCTCTTTCTCTCTCTCTCTCACTCACAGCTTCTCTTTATCTCTCTCTCTCTCACTCACAGCTTCTCTCTCTCACTCACATCTTCTCTCTCTCTCACTCACTCACAGCTTCTCTTTCTCTCTCACACACACAGCTTGTCTTTCTCTCTCTCTCTCACTCACAGCTTCTCTCTCTCTCCCTCACAGCATATCTCTCTCTCTCTCACAGCTTCTCTCTCTCTCTCTCACTCACAGCTTCTCTTTCTCTCTCTCTCTCTCACTCACATCTTCTCTTTCTCTCTCTCTCTCACTCACATCTTCTCTTTCTCTCTCTCTCTCACTCACAGCTTCTCTCTCTCATTCACAGGTTCTCTTTCTCTCTCTCTCTCTCTCACTCACAGCATATCTTCCTCTGTCTCTCTCTAACTCACAGCTTCTCTTTTTCTCTCTCTCACTCACAGCTTCTCTGTCTCTCTCTCTCTCTCAATCACAGCATGTCTTTCTCTCTAACACTCACAGCTTTCTCTCTCTCTCTCACTCACAGCTTCTCTCTCTTTCTCACTCACAGCTTCTCTTTCTCTGTCTCTCTCTAACTTACAGCTTCTCTTTATCTCTCTCTCACTCACAGCTTCTCTTTCTTTCTCTCTCTCTCTCACTCACAGTTTCTCTTTCTCTCTCTCACTCACATCTTCTCTTTCTATCTCTCTCTCTCACAGCTTCTCTCTCTTTCTCACTCATAGCTACTCTCTCTCTATCTCACTCACAACTTATCTTTGTCTCTCTCTAACTCACAGCTTGTCTTTATCTCTCACTCTCAGTCACAGCTTCTCTTTCATTCTCTCTCTCACTCACAGCTTCTCTTTCTCTCTCTCTCTCACTCACACCTCTTTCTCTCTCTCACTCTCTCACTCACATCTTCTCTCTCTCTCTCACTCACAGCTTCTCTTTCTTTCTCTCTCTCTCTCACTCACAGCTTCTCTTTCTCCCTCTCTCTCACTCACAGCTTCTCTCTCTCTCTCTCACTCACAGCTTCTCTTTCTTTCTCTCTCTCTCTCACTCACAGCTTCTCTTTCTCTCTGTCTCTCTCACTCACATCTTCTCTTTCTCTCTCACATCTTCTCTTTCTTTCTTTCTCTCTCACTCACAGCTTCTATCTCTCTCTCACTCACAGCTTCTCTCTCTCACTCACAGCTTCTCTTTCTCTCTCTCTCTCTCACTCACAGCTTCTCTCTCTCTCTCACTCACAGCTTCTCTTTATCTCTCTCTATCACTCACAGCTTCTCTTTATCTCTCTCTCTCACTCACTCAAAGCTTCTCTATCTCTTTCTCTCTCACACTCACATCTTCTCTCTCTCTCTCCTCACACCTTCTCTCTCTCTCACTCACAGCTTCTCTCTCTCTTTCTCACTCACAGGTTCTCTTTCTCTCTCTCACTCTCTTACTAACATCTTCTCTTTCTCTCTCTCTCTCTCTCTCACAGCTTCTCTTTCTCACACACACACAGCTTCTCTTTCTTTCTCTCTCTCTCTCACTCACAGCTTCTCTTTCTCTCTCTCTCCCTCACAGCTTCTCTCACTCACTCACAGCTTTTCTTTCTCTCTCTCTCTCACTCACAGCTTCTCTTACTCCCTCACTCTCTCACTCACAGCTTCTGTCTCTCTCTCACTCACAGCTTCTCTTACTCTCTCTCTCACTCACAGCTTCTCTTTCTCTCTCTCTCTCACTCAAAGCTTCTCTTTCTCTGTCTCTCTCTAACTCACAGCTTCTCTTTATCTCTCTCTCAATCACAGATTCTCTTTCTCTCTCTCTCTCTATCACTCACAGCCTCTCTTTCTCTCTCTCACTCACAGCTTCTCTCTCTCTCTCACTCACAGCTTCTCTCTCTCTCACTCACAGCTTCTCTTTCTTTCTCTCTCTCTCTCACTCACAGCTTCTCTTTCTCTCTCTCTCACTCACAGCTTCTCTTTCTCTCTCTCTCACTCACAGCTTCACTTTCTCTGTTTCTCTCTAACTCACAGCTTCTCTTTCTCTCTCGCTCTCTCACTCACAGCTTCTCTCTCTCACTCACAGCTTCTCTTTCTCTCTCTCACTCTCTCACTATCTTCTCTTTCTCTCTCTCTCTCACTCACAGCTTCTCTCTCACACACACACACAGCTTCTCTTTCTCTCTCTCACTCATAGCTTCTCTTTCACTGTTTCTCTCTAACTCACAGCTTCTCTTTATCTCTCTCTCACTCACAGCTTCTCTTTCTCTCTCTCTCACTCACAGCTTCTCTTTCTCTATCTCTCTCACAGCTTCTCTCTCTCTCTCTCTCACTCACAGCTTCTCTCTCTCTCTCTCTCACTCACATCTTCTCTTTTTCTCTCTCTCTCTCTTACTCACAGCTTCTCTTTCTCTCTCTCACTCACCGCTTCTCTTGCTCCCTCTCACTCTCACTCACAGCTTCTCTCTCTCACTCACTCACAGCATCTCTCTCTTTCTCTCGCTCTCTGAGAGCTTCTCTTTCTCTCTCTCTCTCACTCACAGCTTCTCTTTATCTCTCTCTCTCTCACTCACAGCTTCTCTTTCTCTCTCTCTCTCTCTCTCTCACAGCTTCTCTTTCTCTGTCTCTCTCTAACTCACAGCTTCTCTTTATCTCTCTCTCACTCACAGCTTCTCTTTCTTTCTCTCTCTCTCTCACTCACAGTTTCTCTTTCTCTCTCTCACTCACATCTTCTCTTTCCCTCTCTCTCTCTCACTCACAGCTACTCTCTCTTTCTCACTCACAGCTACTCTCTCTCTATCTCACTCACAACTTATCTTTCTCTGTCTCTCTCTAACTCACAGCTTGTCTTTATCTCTCTCTCAGTCACAGCTTCTCTTTCATTCTCTCTCTCACTCACAGCTTCTCTTTCTTTCTTTCTCTCTCACTCACACCTCTTTCTCTCTCTCACTCTCTCACTCACATCTTCTCTCTCTCTCTCACTCACAGCTTCTCTTTCTCTCTCTCTCTCTCTCACTCACAGCTTCTCTTTCTCCCTCTCTCTCTCAGTCACAGCTTCTCTCTCTCTCTCACTCACAGCTTCTCTTTCTTTCTCTCTCTCTCACTCACAGCTTCTCTTTCTCTCTGTCTCTCTCACTCACATCTTCTCTTTCTCTCTCACTCACATCTTCTCTTTCTTTCTTTCTCTCTCACTCACAGCTTCTATATCTCTCTCACTCACAGCTTCTCTCTCTCACTCACAGCTTCTCTTTCTCTCTCTCTCACTCACAGCTTCTCTCTCTCTCTCACTCACAGCTTCTCTTGATCTCTCTCTATCACTCACAGCTTCTCTTTATCTCTCTCTCTCACTCACTCAATGCTTCTCTTTCTCTTTCTCTCTCACACTCACATCTTCTCTCTCTCTCTCTCCTCACAACTTCTCTCTCTCTCACTCACAGCTTCTCCCTCTCTTTCTCACTCACAGGTTATCTTTCTCTCTCTTTCACTCTCTTACTAACATCTTCTCTTTCTATCTCTCTCTCACACTCACAGCTTCTCTCTCTCTCTCACACACACAGCTTCTCTTTCTCTCTCTCTCTCTCTCACTCACAGCTTCTCTTTCTCTGCCTCTCTCTCACTCACAGCTTCTCTTTCTCTCTCTCTCTCTCACTCACAGCTTCTCTCTCTCTCTCTCACTCACAGCTTCTATCTCTCTCTCTCTCACTCTCAGCTTCTATCTCTCTCTCTCTCACTCACAGCTTCTCTCTCTCTCTTACTGACAGATTCTCTTTTTTTCTCTCTCTCTCTCGCACTCACAGCTTCTCTTATTCTCTCTCTCTCACTCACCGCTTCACTTTCTCCCTCTCTCACTCACTCAAAGCTTCTCTTTCTCTCACTCACAGCTTCTCTTCCTTTCTCTCTCTCTCTCTCACTCACAGCTTCTCTTTCTCTCTCTCTCACTCACAGCTTCTCTTTTTCTCTCTCTCTCTCACAGCTTCTCTTTCTCTCTCTCTCACTCACAGCTTCTCTTTCTCTGTCTCTCTCTCACAGCTTCTCTTTATCTCTCTCTCTCACTCACAGCTTCTCTTTCTCTCTCTCTCTCTCTCTCACTCAAAGGTTCTCTTTCTCTCTCTCACTCACATCTTCTCTTTCTCTCTCTCTCTCTCACTCACAGCTTCTCTCTCTTTCTCACTCACAGCTTCTCTCTCTCTCTCTCTCACTCACAGCTTCTCTTTCTCTGTCTCTCTCTAACTCGCAGCTTGTCTTTATCTCTCTCACTCAGTCACAGTTTCTCTTTCTATCTCTCTCTCACTCACAGCTTCTCTTTCTTTCTCTCTCTCTCACTCACAGTTTCTCTTTCTCTCTCTCACTCACATCTTCTCTTTCTCTCTCTCTCTCTCTCACTCACAGCTTCTCTTTATCTCTCTCTCACTCTCACTCAAAGGTTCTCTTTCTCTCTCTCACTCACATGTTCTCTCTCTCTCTCACTCACAGCTTCTCTCTCTCACTCACTCACAGCATCTCTCTCTTTCTCTCTCTCTCTGACAGCTTCTCTTTCTCTCTCTCTCTCACTCACAGCTTCTCTTTCTCTCTCTCTCTCTCTCTCACTCACAGCTTCTCTTTCTCTCTCTCTCTCTCACTCACAGCTTCTCTTTCTCTGTCTCTCTCTAACTCACAGCTTCTCTTTATCTCTCTCTCACTCACAGCTTCTCTTTCTTTCTCTCTCTCTCTCACTCACAGTTTCTCTTTCTCTCTCTCACTCACATCTTCTCTTTCTCTCTCTCTCTCTCTCACTCACAGCTTCTCTCTCTTTCTCACTCACAGCTACTCTCTCTCTATCTCACTCACAACTTATCTTTCTCTGTCTCTCTCTAACTCACAGCTTGTCTTTATCTCTCTCTCTCAGTCACAGCTTCTCTTTCATTCTCTCTCTCACTCACAGCTTCTCTCTCTCTCTCTCTCACTCACAGCTTCTCTCTCTCTCTCACTCACAGTTTCTCTTTCTTTCTCTCTCTCACTCACAGCTTCTCTTTCTCTCTGTCTCTCTCACTCACAGCTTCTCTCTCTCTCTCTCTCTCTCACTCATAGCTTCTCTTTCTTTCTTTCTCTCTCACTCACAGCTTCTCTCTCTCTCTCACTCACAGCTTCTCTCTCTCACTCACTCACAGCTTCTCTTTCTCTTTCTCTCTCTCACTCACAGCTTCTCTTTCTCTCTCTCACAGCTTCTCTTTATCTCTCTCTATCCCTCACAGCTTCTCTTTATCTCTCTCTCACTCACTCACAGCTTCTCTTTCTCTTTCTCTCACACACTCACATCTTCTCTCTCACTCTCTCACTCACAGCTTCTCTCTCTCTCTCACTCACAGCTTCTCTTTCTCTCTCTCTCTCTCACATCTTCTCTTTCTCTCTCTCTCTCTCGCACTCACAGCTTATCTTTCTCTCTCTCACTCTCAGCTTCTCTTTCTCTCTCTCTCTCACAGCTTCTCTTTCTCTCACTCTCTCACTCACAGCTTCTCTTTCTCTCTCTGTCACTCACAGTTTCTCTCTCTCTCTCCCTCTCACTCACAGCTTCTCTTTCTCTCTCTCTCTCACTCACAGCTTCTCATTCTCCCTCTCTCTCTCACTCACAGCTTCTCTCTCTCTCACTCACAGATCTCTTTCTTTTTCTCTCTCTCACTCTTAGCTTCTCTTTTTCTCTCTCTCTCACTCACAGCTTCTCTTTCTCTGTCTCTCTCTCGCACAGCATCGCTTTATCTCTATCTCTTACTCACAGATTCTCTTTCTCTCTCTCTGTCACTCACAGCTTCTCTCTCTCTCTCACTCACAGATTCTCTCTCTCTCTCACTTACATCTTCTCTTTCTCTCTCTCTCTCTCTCTCACTCACAGCTTCACTCTCTCTCTCTCACTCATAGCTTCTCTTTCTCTGTCTCTCTCTCTCACTCACAGCTTCTCTTTCTCTTTCACTCACAGCTTCTCTTTCTCTCTCTCTCGCAGCTTCTCTTTCTCTCTCTAACTCTCTCTCACACTCTTTCTCTCTCTCACAGCTTCTCTCTCTCACTCACAGCTTCTCTCTCTGTCTCTTACTCAAAGCTTCTCTTTCTCTCTCTCTCTCTCTCGCACTCACAGCTTATCTTTCTCTCTCTCACACTCAGCTTCTCTTTCTCTCTCTCTCTCACAGCTTCTCTTTCTTTCTCTCTCTCTCACTCACAGCTTCTCTTTCTCTCTGTCACTCACAGCTTCTCCCTCTCCCTCTCACTCACAGCTTCTCTCTCACTCACACACAGATCTATTTCTTTTTCTCTCTTTCACTCACAGCTTCTTTCTCCCTCTCTCTCTCACTCACAGCTTCTCTCTCTCTCTCTCACTCACAGCTTCTCTCTCTCTCACTCACAGCTTCTCTTTCTCTCTCTCACTCACTCACAGCGTCTCTCTCTCTCTCTCTCACACACACTCACAGCTTCTCTTTGTCTCTCTCTCGCACAGCATCGCTTTATCTCTATCTCTTACTCACAGATTCTCTTTCTCTCTCTCTGTCACTCACAGCTTCTCTCTCTCACTCACTCACAGCTTCTCTCTCTCTCTCACTCACAGCTTCTCTTTCTCTCTCCCTCTCTCACTCATAGCTTCACTCTCTCTCTCACTCAGCTTCTCTTTCTCTCTCTCTCTCTCACTCATAGCTTCTCTTTCTCTGTCTCTCTCTATCACTCACAGCTTCTCTTTCTCTCTCTCTCTCACTGACAGCTTCTTTCACTCTCTCTCTCACTAACAGCTTCTCTTTCTCTCTCTCTCTCACTCACAGCTTCTCTTTCTCTCTCTCACTAACTCACAGCTTCTCTTTCTCTCTCTCATTCTCTCTCACAGTCTTTCTCTCTCTCACAGCTTCTCTCTCTCTCTCACTCACAGATTCTCTCTCTCTCTCACTCACAGATTCTCTTTCGCTCTCTCTCTCACTCACAGCTTCTCTTTCTCTCACTCTCTCTCCCACTCACAGCTTCTCTTTCTCTTGCTCTCTCACTCACAGCTTGCTTTCTCACACTCTCACTCACAGCTTCTCTTTCTCTCTCTCTCTCTCACTCACAGCTTCTTTCACTCTCTCTCTCACTCACAGCTTCTCTTTCTCTTTCTCTCTCACTCACACCTTCGCTCTCTCTCTCACTCCCAGCTTCTCTCTCTGTCTTACTCACAGCTTCTCTTTCTCTCTCTCTCTCTCTCTCGCACGCACAGCTTATCTTACTCTCTCTCTCACTCCCAGCTTCTCTTTCTCTCTCTCTCACACAGCTTCTCTTTCTCTCTCTCTCTCACTCACAGCTTCTCTTTCTCTCTCTGTCACTCACAGCTTCTCTCTCTCTCTCCCTCTCACTCACAGTTTCTCTTTATCTCTCTCTCTCACTCACAGCTTCTCTCTCTCTCACTCACAGATCTCTTTCTATTTCTCTCTCTCACTCACAGCTTCTCTTTCTCTCTCTCTCACTCACAGCTTCTCTTTCTCTCTGTCTCTCACTCACAGCTTCTCTCTCTCTCTCTCTCACTCACAGCTTCTCTCTCTCTCTCTCTCACTCACAGCTTCTCTTTTTCTGTCTCTCTCTCGCACAGCATCGCTTTATCTCTCTCTCTTACTCACAGATTCTCTTTCTCTTTCTCTCTCTCTCACTCACAGCTTCACTCTCCCTCTCTCACTCAGCTTCTCTTTCTCTCTCTCTCTCTCAATCATAGCTTCTCTTTCTCTGTCTCTCTCTCTCACTCACAGATTCTCTTTCTCTCTCTCTCTCACAGACAGCTTATTTCACTCTCTCTCTCACTAACAGCTTCTCTTTCTCTCTCTCTCTCACTCACAGCTTCTCTTTCTCCCTCTCTCTCACTCACAGCTTCTCTTTCTCTCTCTCATTCTCACAGAGTCTCTTTCTCTCTCTCACAGCTTCTCTCTCTCTCTCTCACTCACAGATTCTCTCTCTGTCTCTTACTCACAGCTTCACTTTCTCTCTCTCTCTCTCTCTCGCACTCACAGCTTCTCTTTCTCTCTCTCTCTCACTCACAGCTTCTCTTTCTCTCTCTCTCACAGTTTCTCTCTCTCTCTCACTTCTTCTCTTTTTCTCTCTCTCTGTCACTCACAGCTTCTCTTTCTCTGTCTCTCTCTCGCACAGCATCGCTTTATCTCTCTCTCTTACTCACAGATTCTCTTTCTCTTTCTCTCACTCACAGATTCACTCTCTCCCTCTCACTCACAGCTTCTCTTTCTCTCTCTCTCTCACTCACAGCTTCTCTTTCTCCCTCTTTCTCTCACTCACAGCTTCTCTCTCTCTCACTCACAGCTTCTCTTTCTCTCTCTCTCTCACTCACACCTTCTGTATCTCTCTCTATCACTCACTCACAGCTTCTCTTTCTCTCACTCTCACACTCACAGCATCTCTATCTCTATCTCTCACTCACAGCTTCTCATTCTCTCTCTCTCTCACTCACAGCTTCTCTTTTTCTGTCTCTCTCTCTCACAGCATTGCTTTATGACTCTCTCTTACTCACAGCTTTTCTTTTTCTCTCTCTCTGACTCACAGCTTCTCTCTCTCTCTCACTCACAGCTTCTCTCTCTCTCTCACTCACTCACATCTTCTCTTTCTCTTTCTCTCACTCACTGCTTCACTCTCTCTCTCTCTCAGCTTCTTTCTCTCTCTCTCTCTCACTCACAGCTTCTCTCTCTCTCTCTCTCACTCACCGCTTCTCTTTCTCTCTCTCTCTCTCTCACTCACAGCTTCTCATACTCACTCTCTCTCACTCTCTCACTCACAGCTTCTCTCTCTCTCTCACTCACAGCTTCTCTTTCTCCCTCTCTCTCACTCACAGCTTCTCTTTCTCTCTCTCACTCACAGCTTCTCTTCCTCTCTCTCTCTCCCACTCACAGCTTCTCTTTCTCTCTCTCTCTCACTCACTCACAGCTTCTCTTTCTCTCTCTCTCTCACTCACAGCTTCTCTTTCTCTCTCTCTCTCACTCACAGCTTCTCTTTCTCTCTCTCTCTCACTCAAAGCTTCTCTTTCTCTCTCTCTCCCTCTCTCACACAGCTTCTCTTTCTCTCTCTCTCTCACAGCTTCTCTTTCTCTCTCTCTCACTCACAGCTTCTCTTTCTCTCTCTCACTCACAGCTGCTCTCTCTCTCTCTCTCATTCACAGCTTCTCTCTCTCTCCCTCTCACTCACAGCTTCTCTTTCTCTCTCACACACACTAACAGCTTCTCTTTCTCTCTCTCACTCACACCTTCTCTCTCTCTCTCACTCACTCACACCTTCTCTTTCTCTCTCTCACCCACAGCTTCTCTTTCTAACTCTCACTCACAGCTTCTCTTTCTCTCTCTCTCTCCCACTCACAGCTTCTCTCTCTCTCTCTCTCTCACTCACAGCTTCTCTTTCTCTCTCTCTCACTCACAGCTTCTTTTTCTCTCTCTCACTGCTTCTCTTTCTCTCTCTCACTCACAGCTTCTTCTTTCTTTCTCTCTCTCTCACTCACAGCTTCTCTTTTGCTCTCTCTCTCTCACTGTCACAGATTCTCTCTCTCTCTCTCACTCACAGCTTCTCTTTCTCTCTCTCTCACTCACAGCTTCTCTTTCTCTCTCTCTCATTCTCTCTCAGTCTCTTTCTCTCTCTCACAGCTCCTCTCTCTCTCACACACACAGCATCTCTCTCTCTCTCATACTCACAGCTTCTCTTTCTCTCTCTCTCGCACTCACATCTTCTCTTTCTCTCTCTCTCTCACTCACAGCTTCTCTTTCTCTCTCTCTCACAGCTTCTCTTTCTCTCTCACACACACAGATTCTCTTTCTCTCTCTCTCTCTCACTCACAGCTTCTCTTTCTCTCTCTCTGTCACTCACAGCTTCTCTCTCTCTCTGTCACTCACAGCTTCTCTCTCTCTCTCTCTCTCACTCACAGCTTCTCTTTCTCTCTCTCTCTCACTCACAGCTTCTCTTTCATCCTCTCTCTCTCACTCACAGCTTCTCTCTCTCTCACTCACAGCTTTTCTTTCATTTTCTCTCTCTCACTAACAGCTTCTCTTTCTCTCTTTCTCACTCACAGCTTCTCTTTCTCTCTCTCTCTCACTCACAGCATCTCTTTTTCTCTCTCTCACTCACAGCTCCTCTTTCTCTCTGTCACTCACAACTTCTCTCTCTCTCTCTCACTCACAGCTTCTCTTTCTCTCTGTCACTCACAGCTTCTCTTTCTCTGTCTCTCTCTAACTCACAGCTTTGCTTTATCTCTCTCTCACTCACAGCTTCTCTTTCTCTCTCTCTCTCTCACTCACAGCTTCTCTCTCTCACTCACAGCTTCTTTCTCTCTCTCTCTCACTCGCATCTTCTCTTTCTCTCTCTCTCTCACAGCTTCTCTCTCTCTCACTCACAGCTTCTCTCTCTCTCTCCCTCACTCACAGCTTCTCTCTCTCACTCACAGCTTCTCTTTCTCTCTCTCTCACTCACAGCTTCTCTTTCTCTGTCTCTCTCTAACTCACAGCTTCTCTTTATCTCTCTCTCTCACTCACAGTTTCTCTTTCTCTCTCACTCACAGCTTCTCTTTCTCTCTCACTCACAGCTTCTCTCTCTCACTCACTCACAGCTTCTATCTCTCTCTCTCTCTCACTCACAGCTTCTCTTTTTCTCTCTCTCTCTCACTCACAGCTTCTCTCTCTCACACTCACAGCTTTTCTTTCTTTTTCTCTCTCTCACTCACAACTTCTCTTTCTCTCTCTCTCTCACTCACACCTTCTGTATCTCTCTCTATCACTCACTCACAGCTTCTCTTTCTCTCACTCTCACACTCACACTCACAGCATCTCTTTCTCTCTCTCTCTCTCACTCACAGCTTCTCATTCTCTCTCTCTCTCACTCACAGCTTCTCTTTCTCTGTCTCTCTCCCTCACAGCATTGCTTTATCACTCTCTCTTACTCACAGCTTTTCTTTTTCTCTCTCTCTGACTCACAGCTTCTCTCTCTCTCACTCACAGCTTCTCTCTCTCTCACACACTCACATCTTCTCTTTCTCTGTCTCTCTCTCACTCACAGCTTCACTCTCTCTATCTCAGCTTCTTTCTCTCTCTCTCTCTCACTTATAGCTTCTCTTTCTCTGTCTCTCTCTCTCACTGACAGCTACTCTTTCTCTCTCTCTCTCTCTCACTAACAGCTTCTCTCTCTCTCACTCACATCTCTTTCTCTCTCTATCTCTCTCTCACTCACAGCTTCTCTCTCTCTGACTCACAGCTTCTCTTTCTCTGTCTCTCTCTAACTCACAGCTTCTCTTTATCTCTCTCTCTCACTCACAGCTTCTCTCTCTCTCTCTCACCGCTTCTCTTTCTCTCTCTCTCTCTCACTCACAGCTTCTCATACTCACTCTCTCTCTCTCTCACTCACAGCTTCTCTCTCTTTCTCTCACTCACAGCTTCTCTTTCTCCCTCTCTCTCTCACTCACAGCTTCTCTTTCTCTCTCTCACTCACAGCTTCTCTTTCTCTCTCTCTCTCCCACTCACAGCTTCTCTTTCTCTCTCTCTCACTCACAGCTTCTCTTTCTCTCTCTCTCACTCACAGCTTCTCTTTCTCTCTCACACAGCTTCTCTCTCTCTCACACAGCTTCTCTCTCTCTCTCACTCACAACTTCTCTTTCTCTCTCTCTCTCACTCACAGCTTCTCTTTCTCTCTCTCACTCACTCACAGCTTCTCTTTCTCTCTCTCACTCACAGCTTCTCTTTCTCTCTCTCACAGTTTCTCTTTCTCTCTCTCTCACTCACAGCTTCTCTTTCTCTCTCTCACTCACAGCTGATCTTTCTCTCTCTCTCATTCACAGCTTCTCTCTCTCTCTCCCTCTCACTCACAGCTTCACTTTCTCTCTCACACACACTCACAGCTTCTCTTTCTCTCTCTCACTCACAACTTCTCTCTCTCTCACTCACTCACAGCTTCTCTTTCTCTCTCTCTCTCTCACCCACAGCTTCTCTTTCTCTCTCTCTCACTCACAGCTTCTCTTTCTCTGTCTCTCTCCCTCACAGCATTGCTTTATCACTCTCTCTTACTCACAGCTTTTCTTTTTCTCTCTCTCTGACTCACAGCATGTCTCTCTCTCACTCACAGCTTCTCTCTCTCTCACACACTCACATCTTCTCTTTCTCTGTCTCTCTCTCACTCACAGCTTCACTCTCTCTATCTCAGCTGCTTTCTCTCTCTCTCTCACTTATAGCTTCTCTTTCTCTGTCTCTCTCTCTCACTCACAGCTACTCTTTCTCTCTCTCTCTCTCTCACTAACAGCTTCTCTCTCTCTTACTCACATCTTCTCTTTCTCTCTCTTTCTCTCTCTCACTCACAACTTCTCTCTCTCTCACTCACTCACAGCTTCTCTCTCTCTCTCACCCACAGCTTCTCTTTCTCTCTCTCTCACTCACAGCTTCTCTTTCTCTCTCTCTCTCCCACTCACAGCTTCTCTTTCTCTCTCTCTCTCACTCACAGCTTCTCTTTCTCTCTCTCTCACTCACAGCTTCTTTTTCTCTCTCTCACAGCTTCTCTTTCTCTCTCTCTCACTCACAGCTTCTTCTTTCTTTCTCTCTCTCTCACTCACAGCCTCTCTTTTACTCTCTCTCTCACTGTCACAGCTTCTCTCTCTCTCTCTCACACTCACAGCTTCTCTTTTTCTCTATCTCACTCACAGCTTCACTTTCTCTATCTCTCATTCTCTCTCAGTCGATTTCTCTCTCTCACAGCTTCTCTCTCTCACACACACAGCATCTCTCTCTCTCATACTCACAGCTTCTCTTTCTCTCTCTCTCGCACTCACATCTTCTCTTTCTCTCTCTCTCTCATTCACAGCTTCTCTTTCTCTCTCTCTCTCACAGCTTCTCTCTCACTCACTTATAGCTTCTCTTTCTCTGTCTCTCTCTCTCACTCACAGCTTCTCTTTCTCTCTCTCTCTCGCTCACTAACAGCTTCTCTCTCTCTCACTCACATCTTCTCTTTCTCTCTCTCTCTCTCACTCACAGCTTCTCTCTCTCTGACTCACAGCTTCTCTTTCTCTGTCTCTCTCTAACTCACAGCTTCTCTTTATCTCTATCTCTCTCACTCACAGCTTCTCTCTCTCTCACTCACCGCTGCTCTTTCTCTCTCTCTCTCTCACTCACCGCTTCTCTTTCTCTCTCTCTCTCTCATTCACAGCTTCTCATACTCACTATCTCTCACTCTCTCACTCACAGCTTCTCTCTCTTTCTCTCACTCACAGCTTCTCTTTCTCTCTCACTCACAGCTTCTCTCTCTCACTCACTCACAGCTTCTATCTCTCTCTCTCTCACTCACAGCTTCTCTTTTTCTCCCTCTCTCACTCACAGCTTCTCTCTCTCTCACTCACAGCTTTTCTTTCTTTTTCTCTCTCTCACTCACAACTTCTCTTTCTCTCTCTCTCTCACTCACACCTTCTGTATCTCTCTCTATCACTCACTCACAGCTTCTCTTTCTCTCACTCTCACACTCACACTCACAGCATCTCTTTCTCTCTCTCTCTCTCACTCACAGCTTCTCATTCTCTCTCTCTCACTCACAGCTTCTCTTTCTCTGTCTCTCTCCCTCACAGCATTGCTTTATCACTCTCTCTTACTCACAGCTTTTCTTTTTCTCTCTCTCTGACTCACAGCTTCTCTCTCTCTCACTCACAGCTTCTCTCTCTCTCTCACAATCACATCTTCTCTTTCTCTGTCTCTCTCTCACTCACAGCTTCACTCTCTCTATCTCAGCTTCTTTCTCTCTCTCTCTCACTTATAGCTTCTCTTTCTCTGTCTCTCTCTCTCACTCACAGCTACTCTTTCTCTCTCTCTCTCTCACAAACAGCTTCTCTCTCTCACTCACATCTTCTCTTTCTCTCTCTATCTCTCTCTCACTCACAGCTTCTCTCTCTCTGACTCACAGCTTCTCTTTCTCTGTCTCTCTCTAACTCACAGCTTCTCTTTATCTCTCTCTCTCACTCACAGCTTCTCTCTCTCTCTCTCACCGCTTCTCTTTCTCTCTCTCTCTCACACTCACAGCTTCTCATACTCACTCTCTCTCTCTCTCTCACTCACAGCTTCTCTCTCTTTCTCTCACTCACAGCTTATCTTTCTCCCTCTCTCTCTCACTCACAGCTTCTCTTTCTCTCTCTCACTCACAGCTTCTCTTTCTCCCTCTCTCTCTCACTCACAGCTTCTCTTTCTCTCTCTCTCACTCACAGCTTCTTTTTCTCTCTCACACAGCTTCTCTCTCTCACACACAGCTTCTCTCTCTCTCTCACTCACAACTTCTCTTTCTCTCTCTCTCTCACTCACAGCTTCTCTTTCTCTCTCTCACTCACTCACAGCTTCTCTTTCTCTCTCTCACTCACAGCTTCTCTTTCTCTCTCTCTCTCACTCAAAGCTTCTCTTTCTCTCTCTCCCTCTCTCACTCACAGCTTCTCTTTCTCTCTCTCACAGTTTCTCTTTCTCTCTCTCTCACTCACAGCTTCTCTTTCTCTCTCTCACTCACAGCTGCTCTTTCTCTCTCTCTCATTCACAGCTTCTCTCTCTCTCTCCCTCTCACTCACAGCTTCTCTTTCTCTCTCACACACACTCACAGCTTCTCTTTCTCTCTCTCACTCACAACTTCTCTCTCTCACTCACTCACAGCTTCTCTTTCTCTCTCTCTCTCTCACCCACAGCTTCTCTTTCTCTCTCTCTCACTCACAGCTTCTCTTTCTCTCTCTCTCTCCCACTCACAGCTTCTCTCTCTCTCTCTATTTCTCTCACTCACAGCTTCTCTTTCTCTCTCTCTCACTCACAGCTTCTTTTTCTCTCTCTCACAGCTTCTCTTTCTCTCTCTCTCTCACTCACAGCTTCTTCTTTCTTTCTCTCTCTCTCACTCACAGCCTCTCTTTTACTCTCTCTCTCACTGTCACAGCTTCTCTCTCTCTCACACACACACTCACAGCTTCTCTTTTTCTCTCTCTCACTCACAGCTTCACTTTCTCTATCTCTCATTCTCTCTCAGTCTCTTTCTCTCTCTCACAGCTTCTCTCTCTCACACACACAGCATCTCTCTCTCTCTCATACTCACAGCTTCTCTTTCTCTCTCTCTCGCACTCACATCTTCTCTTTCTCTCTCTTTCTCACTCACAGCTTCTCTTTCTCTCTCTCTCACAGCTTCTCTCTCTCTCACTTATAGCTTCTATTTCTCTGTCTCTCTCTCTCACTCACAGCTTCTCTTTCTCTCTCTCTCTCTCTCACTAACAGCTTCTCTCTCACTCACTCACATCTTCTCTTTCTCTCTCTCTCTCTCTCTCTCTCTCTCTCACTCACAGCTTCTCTCTCTCTGACTCACAGCTTCTCTTTCTCTGTCTCTCTCTAACTCACAGCTTCTCTTTATCTCTATCTCTCTCACTCACAGCTTCTCTCTCTCTCACTCACCGCTTCTCTTTCTCTCTCTCTCTCTCACTCACCGCTTCTCTTTCTCTCTCTCTCTCTCATTCACAGCTTCTCATACTCACTATCTCTCACTCTCTCACTCACAGCTTCTCTCTCTTTCTCTCACTCACAGCTTCTCTTTCTCTCTCTCACTCACAGCTTCTCTTTCTCTCTCTCTCCCACTCACAGCTTCTCTTTCTCTCTCTCTCACTCACAGCTTCTCTTTCTCTCTCTCTCTCACTCACAGCTTCTTTTTCTCTCTCTCACAGCTTCTCTCTCTCTCACACAGCTTCTCTCTCTCTCTCTCACTCACAACTTCTCTTTCTCTCTCTCTCTCTCACTCACAGCTTCTCTTTCTCTCTCTCTCACTCACAGCTTCTCTTTCTCTCTCTCACTCGCAGCTTCTCTTTCTTTCTCTCTCTTTCTCTCACTCAAAGCTTCTCTTTCTCTCTCTCTCCCTCTCTCACTCACAGCTTCTCTTTCTCTCTCTCTCTCTCACAGCTTCTCTTTCTCTCTCTCTCACTCACAGCTTCTCTTTCTCTCTCTCACTCACAGCTGCTCTTTCTCTCTCTCTCATTCACAGCTTCTCTCTCTCTCTCTCCCTCTCACTCACAGCTTCTCTTTCTCTCACACACACACTCACAGCTTCTCTTTCTCTCTCTCACTCACAACTTCTCTCTCTCTCACTCACTCACAGCTTCTCTTTCTCTCTCTCTCTCTCACCCACAGCTTCTCTTTCTATCTCTCTCACTCACAGCTTCTCTTTCTCTCTCTCTCTCCCACTCACAGCTTCTCTTTCTCTCTCTCTCTCTCTCACTTACAGCTTCTCTTTCTCTCTCTCTCTGTCACTCACAGCTTCTCTTTTTCTCTCTGTCACTCACAGCTTCTCTCTCTCTCTCCCTCTCACTCGCAGCTTCTCTTTCTCTCTCTCTCACTCACAGCTTCTCTTTCATCCTCTCTCTCTCACTCACAGCTTCTCTCTCTCTCACTCACAGCTTTTCTTTCATTTTCTCTCTCTCACTCACAGCTTCTCTCTCTCTCTCTCACTCACAGCTTCTCTTTTTCTCTCTCTCTCACTCACAGCTCCTCTTTCTCTCTGTCACTCACAGCTTCTCTCTCTCTCTCACTCACAGCTTCTCTTTCTCTCTCTCTCTCACTCACAGCTTCTCTTTCTCTGTCTCTCTCTAACTCACAGCTTTGCTTTATCTCTCTCTCTCACTCACAGCTTCTCTTTCTCTGTCTCTCTCTCACTCACAGCTTCTCTCTCTCTCACTCACAGCTTCTCTCTCTCACTCACTCGCATCTTCTTTTTCTCTCTCTCTCCCTCTCACAGCTTCTCTCTCTCTCACTCACAGCTTCTCTCTCTCTCTCCCTCCCTCACAGCTTCTCTCTCTCACTCACAGCTTCTCTTTCTCTCTCTCTCACTCACAGCTCTTTCTCTGTCTTTCTCTAACTCACTGCTTCTCTTTATCTCTCTCTCTCACTCACAGTTTCTCTTCCTCTCTCTCTCACTCACAGCTTCTCTTTCTCTCTCTCTCACTCACAGCTTCTCTTTCTCTCTCTCTCTCTCACAGCTTCTCTCTCTCTCTCTCTCACTCGCAGCTTCTCTTTTTCTCTCCCTCTCTCTCACTCACAGCTTCTCTTTCTCTCTCTCTCTCACTCAGAGCTTCTCTCTCTCTTACTCACAGCTTCTCTTTCTTTCTCTCTCTCTCTCACTCACTGCTTCTCTTTCTCCCTCTCTCTCTCACTCACAGCTTCTCTTTCTCTCTCTCTCACTCACAGCTTCTCTCTCTCTCACTCACAGCTTCTCTTTCTTTCTCTCTCTCTCACTAACAGCTTCTCTTTCTCTCTCTCTCTCTCACTCACAGCTTCACTCTCTCTCTCTCAGCTTCTTTCTCTCTCTCTCTCACTTATAGCTTCTCTGTCTCTCTCTCTCACTCACAGCTTCTCTTTCTCTTTCTCTCTCTCACTAACAGCTTCTCTCTCTCTCTCACTCACATCTTCTCTTTCTCTCTCTCTCTCTCTCACTCACAGCTTCTCTCTGACTCACAGCTTCTCTTTCTCTGTCTCTCTTTAACTCACAGCTTCTCTTTCTCTCTCTCTCTCACTCACAGCTTCTCTCTCTCTCACTCACCACTTCTCTTTCTCTCTCTCTCTCTCACTCACAGCTTCTCATACTCACTCTCTCTCACTCTCTCACTCACAGCTTCTCTCTCTCTCTCTCACTCACAGCTTTTCTTTCTCCCACTCTCTCTCACTCACAGCTTCTCTTTCTCTCTCTCACTCACAGCTTCTCTTTCTCTCTCTCTCTCCCACTCACAGCTTCTCTTTCTCTCTCTCTCACTCACAGCTTCTCTTTCTCTCTCTCTCACTCACAGCTTCTTTTTCTCTCTCTCACAGCTTCTCTCTCTCTCTCTCACTCACAGCTTCTCTTTCTCTCTCTCACTCACAGCTTCTCTTTCTCTCTCTCTCTCCCACTCACAACTTCTCTTTCTCTCCCTCTCTCTCTCACAGCTTCTCTTTCTCTCTCTCTCTCACTCACAGCTTCTCTTTCTCTCTCTCACTCACAGCTGCTCTTTCTCTCTCTCTCATTCACAGCTTCTCTCTATCTCCCTCTCACTCACAGCTTCTCTTTCTCTCTCACACACACTCACAGCTTCTCTTTCTCTCTCTCACTCACACCTTCTCTCTCTCTCACTCACTCACAGCTACTCTTTCTCTCTCTCTCTCTCACACCCACAGCTTCTCTTTCTCTCTCTCTCACTCAGCTTCTCTTTCTCTCTCTCTCTCCCACTCACACCTTCTCTCTCTCTCTCTCTTACTCACTGCTTCTCTTTCTCTCTCTCTCACTCACAGCTTCTTTTTCTCTCTCCCACAGCTTCTCTTTCTCTCTATCTCTCACTCACAGCTTCTTCTTTCTTACTCTCTCTCTCACTCACAGCCTCTCTTTTACTCTCTCTCTCTGTCACAGCTTCTCTCTCTCTCTCTCACTCTCACTCACAGCTTCTCTTTCTCTCTCTCACACTCACAGCTTCTCTTTCTCTCTCTCTCATTCTCTCTCAGTCTCTTTCTCTCTCTCACAACTTCTCTCTCTCACACACACAGCATCTCTCTCTCTCTCATACTCACAGCTTCTCTTTCTCTCTCTCTCTCTCACTCACAGCTTCTCTTTCTCTCTCTGTCACTCACAGCTTCTCTCTCTCTCTCTCCCTCTCACTCACAGCTTCTCTCTCACTCACTCACAGATCTCTTTCTTTTTCTCTCTCTCACTCACAGCTTCTCTTTCTTTCTCTCTCTCTCACTCACAGCTTCTCTCTATCTCTCTCACAGCTTCTCTCTCTCTCACTCACAGCTTCTCTTTCTCTCTCTCACACTCACATCTTCTCTTTCTCTCTCTCTCTCACTCACAGCTTCACTTTCTCTCTCTCACTCACATCTTCTCTCTCTCTCTCACTCACAGCTTCTCTCTCTCTTTCTCTCTCTCTCACAGATTCTCTTTCTCTCTCTCTCTCACTCACAGCTTCTCTCTCTCTCACTCACTCACTCACAGCTTCTCTTTCTCTCTCTCTCTTTCACTCACAGCTTCTCTTTCTCTGTCTCTCTCTAACTCACAGCTTCTCTTTATCTCTCCCTCACTCACATCTTCTCTTTCTCTCTCACTCACATCTTCTCTTTCTTTCTTTCTCTCTCACTCACAGCTTCTATCTCTCTCTCTCACTCACAGCTTCTCTCTCACACTCACAGCTTCTCTTTCTTTCTCTCTCTCTCACTCACAGCTTCTCTCTCTCTATCACACACACTCAGCTTCTCCCACTCTCTCACTGACAGCCTCTCTCTCTCTAACTGACAGCTTCTCTTTCTCTCTCTCTCACTCACAGCTTCTCTTTCTCTCTCACTCACTCACAGCTTCTCTTTCTCTCTCTCTCACTCACAGCTTCTCTCTCACACTCACAGCTTCTCTTTCTTTCTCTCTCTCTCACTCACAGCTTCTCTCTCTCTATCACACACACTCAGCTTCTCCCACTCTCTCACTGACAGCCTCTCTCTCTCTCACTGACAGCTTCTCTTTCTCTCTCTCTCACTCACAGCTTCTCTCTCTCTCTCTCTCTCACTCACAGCTTCTCTCTCACACTCACAGCTTCTCTTTCTTTCTCTCTCTCTCTATCACACACACACAGCTTCTCCCACTCTCTCACTCACAGCCTCTCTCTCTCTCACTCACAGCTTCTCTTTCTCTCTCTCTCACTCACAGCTTCTCTTTCTCTCTCTCTCTCACTCACAGCTTCTCTCTCTTTCTCACTCACAGCTTCTCTTTCTCTGTCTCTCTCTAACTCACAGCTTCTCTTTCTCTCTCTCTCTCACTCACAGCTTCTCTTTCTCTCTCCCTCTCACACAGCTTCGCTTTCTCTCTCTCTCACTCACAGCTTCTCTTTCTTTCTGTCTCTCTCACTCACAGCTTCTCTCTCTCTCTCACAGCTTCTCTCTCTTTCTCACACACCTTCTCTTTCTCACTCTCTCACTCCCAGCTTCTCTTTCTCTCTCTCTCTCACTCATAGCTTCTCTTTATATCTCTCTCTCTCACACTCACAGCTTCTCTCTCTCACTCACATCTTCTCTCTCTCTCACTCACTCACAGCTTCTCTTTCTCTCTCACACACACAGCTTGTCTTTCTCTCTCTCTCTCACTCACAGCTTCTCTCTCTCTCCCTCACAGCATATCTCTCTCTCTCTCACAGCTTCTCTCTCTCTCTCTCTCACTCACAGCTTCTCTTTCTCTCTCTCTCTCACTCACATCTTCTCTTTCTCTCTCTCTCTCACTCACATCTTCTCTTTCTCTCTCTCTCTCACTCACAGCTTCTCTCTCTCATTCACAGGTTCTCTTTCTCTCTCTCTCTATCACACACAGCATATCTTCCTCTGTCTCTCTCTAACTCACAGCTTCTCTTTATCTCTCCCTCACTCACAGCTTCTCTTTCTCTCTCTCTCTTTCACTCACAGCTTCTCTTTCTCTGTCTCTCTCTAACTCACAGCTTCTCTTTATCTCTCCCTCACTCACAGCTTCTCTTTCTCTCTCTCTCTCTCTCACTCACAGCTTCTCTTTCACTCTCTCTCACTCACAGCTTCTCTCTCACTCTCTCTCACGCACTCACAGATTCTGTCTCTCTCTTACTCACAGCTTCTCTTTCTCTCTCTCTATCTCACTCACAGCTTCTCTCTTTCTCTCTCTCTCTCACTGACAGCATATCTCTCTCTCTCACTCACAGCTTCTGTTTCTGTGTCTCTCTCACTCACAGCTTCTCTTTCTCTCTCACTCACAGCTTCTCTTTCTTTCCCTCTCTCTCTCACTCACAGCTTCTCTTTCTCTCTCTCACTCACAGCTTCTCTTTCTCTCTCTCTCTCACTCACAGCTTCTCTTTCTCTCTCTCTCACTCACAGCTTCTCTTTCCCTTTCTCTCTCTCACTCACAGCTTCTCTTTCTCTCTCTCTTCTCTCACTCACAGCTTCTCTTTCTCTGTCTCTCTCTAACTCACAGCTTCTGTTTTTCTCTCTCTCACTCACAGCTTCTCTTTCTCTCTCTCTCTCACTCACAGCGTGTCTTTCTCTCTCACTCACAGCTTCTCTCTCTCTCTCTCTCACTCACAGCTTCTCTTTCTCTCTCTCTCACTCACAGCTTCTCTTTCTCTCTCTCTCACTCACAGCTTCTCTTTCTCTGTCTCTCTCTAACTCACAGCTTCTCTTTATTTCTCTCCCTCACTTACAGCTTCTCTTTCTTTCTCTCTCTCTCTCACTCACAGTTTTTCTTTCTCTCTCTCTCACTCACAACTTCTCTTTCTCTCTCTCTCTCTCACTCGCAGCTTCTCTCTCTCTCTCTCACTCACAGCTTCTCTTTCTCTCTCTCACTCACAGCTTCTCTTTCTCTCTCTCTCTCCCACTCACAACTTCTCTTTCTCTCCCTCTCTCTCTCACAGCTTCTCTTTCTCTCTCTCTCTCACTCACAGCTTCTCTTTCTCTCTCTCACTCACAGCTGCTCTTTCTCTCTCTCTCATTCACAGCTTCTCTCTATCTCCCTCTCACTCACAGCTTCTCTTTCTCTCTCACACACACTCACAGCTTCTCTTTCTCTCTCTCACTCACACCTTCTCTCTCTCTCACTCACTCACAGCTACTCTTTCTCTCTCTCTCTCTCACACCCACAGCTTCTCTTTCTCTCTCTCTCACTCAGCTTCTCTTTCTCTCTCTCTCTCCCACTCACACCTTCTCTCTCTCTCTCTCTTACTCACTGCTTCTCTTTCTCTCTCTCTCACTCACAGCTTCTTTTTCTCTCTCCCACAGCTTCTCTTTCTCTCTATCTCTCACTCACAGCTTCTTCTTTCTTACTCTCTCTCTCACTCACAGCCTCTCTTTTACTCTCTCTCTCTGTCACAGCTTCTCTCTCTCTCTCTCACTCTCACTCACAGCTTCTCTTTCTCTCTCTCACACTCACAGCTTCTCTTTCTCTCTCTCTCATTCTCTCTCAGTCTCTTTCTCTCTCTCACAACTTCTCTCTCTCACACACACAGCATCTCTCTCTCTCTCATACTCACAGCTTCTCTTTCTCTCTCTCTCTCTCACTCACAGCTTCTCTTTCTCTCTCTGTCACTCACAGCTTCTCTCTCTCTCTCTCCCTCTCACTCACAGCTTCTCTCTCACTCACTCACAGATCTCTTTCTTTTTCTCTCTCTCACTCACAGCTTCTCTTTCTTTCTCTCTCTCTCACTCACAGCTTCTCTCTATCTCTCTCACAGCTTCTCTCTCTCTCACTCACAGCTTCTCTTTCTCTCTCACACACTCACATCTTCTCTTTCTCTCTCTCTCACTCACAGCTTCACTTTCTCTCTCTCACTCACATCTTCTCTCTCTCTCTCACTCACAGCTTCTCTCTCTCTTTCTCTCTCTCTCACAGATTCTCTTTCTCTCTCTCTCTCACTCACAGCTTCTCTCTCTCTCACTCACTCACTCACAGCTTCTCTTTCTCTCTCTCTCTTTCACTCACAGCTTCTCTTTCTCTGTCTCTCTCTAACTCACAGCTTCTCTTTATCTCTCCCTCACTCACATCTTCTCTTTCTCTCTCACTCACATCTTCTCTTTCTTTCTTTCTCTCTCACTCACAGCTTCTATCTCTCTCTCTCACTCACAGCTTCTCTCTCACACTCACAGCTTCTCTTTCTTTCTCTCTCTCTCACTCACAGCTTCTCTCTCTCTATCACACACACTCAGCTTCTCCCACTCTCTCACTGACAGCCTCTCTCTCTCTAACTGACAGCTTCTCTTTCTCTCTCTCTCACTCACAGCTTCTCTTTCTCTCTCACTCACTCACAGCTTCTCTTTCTCTCTCTCTCACTCACAGCTTCTCTCTCACACTCACAGCTTCTCTTTCTTTCTCTCTCTCTCACTCACAGCTTCTCTCTCTCTATCACACACACTCAGCTTCTCCCACTCTCTCACTGACAGCCTCTCTCTCTCTCACTGACAGCTTCTCTTTCTCTCTCTCTCACTCACAGCTTCTCTCTCTCTCTCTCACTCACAGCTTCTCTCTCACACTCACAGCTTCTCTTTCTTTCTCTCTCTCTCTATCACACACACACAGCTTCTCCCACTCTCTCACTCACAGCCTCTCTCTCTCTCACTCACAGCTTCTCTTTCTCTCTCTCTCACTCACAGCTTCTCTTTCTCTCTCTCTCTCTCACTCACAGCTTCTCTCTCTTTCTCACTCACAGCTTCTCTTTCTCTGTCTCTCTCTAACTCACAGCTTCTCTTTCTCTCTCTCTCTCACTCACAGCTTCTCTTTCTCTCTCCCTCTCACACAGCTTCGCTTTCTCTCTCTCTCACTCACAGCTTCTCTTTCTTTCTGTCTCTCTCACTCACAGCTTCTCTCTCTCTCTCACAGCTTCTCTCTCTTTCTCACACACCTTCTCTTTCTCACTCTCTCACTCCCAGCTTCTCTTTCTCTCTCTCTCTCACTCACAGCTTCTCTTTATATCTCTCTCTCTCACACTCACAGCTTCTCTCTCTCACTCACATCTTCTCTCTCTCTCACTCACTCACAGCTTCTCTTTCTCTCTCACACACACAGCTTGTCTTTCTCTCTCTCTCTCACTCACAGCTTCTCTCTCTCTCCCTCACAGCATATCTCTCTCTCTCTCACAGCTTCTCTCTCTCTCTCTCTCACTCACAGCTTCTCTTTCTCTCTCTCTCTCACTCACATCTTCTCTTTCTCTCTCTCTCTCACTCACATCTTCTCTTTCTCTCTCTCTCTCACTCACAGCTTCTCTCTCTCATTCACAGGTTCTCTTTCTCTCTCTCTCTATCACACACAGCATATCTTCCTCTGTCTCTCTCTAACTCACAGCTTCTCTTTATCTCTCCCTCACTCACATCTTCTCTTTCTCTCTCTCTCTTTCACTCACAGCTTCTCTTTCTCTGTCTCTCTCTAACTCACAGCTTCTCTTTATCTCTCCCTCACTCACAGCTTCTCTTTCTCTCTCTCTCTCTCTCACTCACAGCTTCTCTTTCACTCTCTCTCACTCACAGCTTCTCTCTCACTCTCTCTCACGCACTCACAGATTCTGTCTCTCTCTTACTCACAGCTTCTCTTTCTCTCTCTCTATCTCACTCACAGCTTCTCTCTTTCTCTCTCTCTCTCACTGACAGCATATCTCTCTCTCTCACTCACAGCTTCTGTTTCTGTGTCTCTCTCACTCACAGCTTCTCTTTCTCTCTCACTCACAGCTTCTCTTTCTTTCCCTCTCTCTCTCACTCACAGCTTCTCTTTCTCTCTCTCACTCACAGCTTCTCTTTCTCTCTCTCTCTCACTCACAGCTTCTCTTTCTCTCTCTCTCACTCACAGCTTCTCTTTCCCTTTCTCTCTCTCACTCACAGCTTCTCTTTCTCTCTCTCTTCTCTCACTCACAGCTTCTCTTTCTCTGTCTCTCTCTAACTCACAGCTTCTGTTTTTCTCTCTCTCACTCACAGCTTCTCTTTCTCTCTCTCTCTCACTCACAGCGTGTCTTTCTCTCTCACTCACAGCTTCTCTCTCTCTCTCTCTCACTCACAGCTTCTCTTTCTCTCTCTCTCACTCACAGCTTCTCTTTCTCTCTCTCTCACTCACAGCTTCTCTTTCTCTGTCTCTCTCTAACTCACAGCTTCTCTTTATTTCTCTCCCTCACTTACAGCTTCTCTTTCTTTCTCTCTCTCACTCACAGATTTTCTTTCTCTCTCTCTCACTCACAACTTCTCTTTCTCTCTCTCTCTCTCACTCGCAGCTTCTCTCTCTTTCTCTCTCACAGCTTCTCGCTCTCTCTCTCTCACTCACAGCTTCTCTTTCTCTGTCTCTCTCTAACTCACCGCTAGTCTTTATCTCTCTCTAAGTCACAGCTTCTCTTTCTTTCTGTCTCTCTCTCTCACTCACAGCTTCTCTTTCTCTCTCACTCACATCTTCTCTTTCTCTCTCTCTCACTCACAGCTTCTCTCTCTTTCTCACTCACAGCTCTCTCTCTCTCTCTCTCACTCACAGCTTCTCTTTCTCTGTCTCTCTCTAACTCACAGCTTCTATTTATCTCTCTCTCTCACTCACAGCTTCTCTCTCTCTCACAGCTTCTCTTTCTCTCTCACTCACTCACAGCTTCTCTCTCTCTCACTCACAGCTTCTCTTTCTCTCTCTCTCTCTCACTCACAGCTTCTCTTTCTCTCTCACTCACTCACAGCTTCTCTTTCTCTCTCTCTCACTCACAGCTTCTCTCTCACTCTCACAGCTTCTCTTTCTTTCTCTCTCTCTCACTCACAGCTTCTCTCTCTCTATCACACACACACAGCTTCTCCCACTCTCTCACTCACAGCCTCTCTCTCTCTCACTCACAGCTTCTCTTTCTCTCTCTCTCACTCACAGCTTCTCTTTCTCTCTCTCTCTCACACAGCTTCTCTCTCACACTCACAGCTTCTCTTTCTTTCTCTCTCTCTCTCACTCACAGCTTCTCTCTCTCTATCACACACACACAGCTTCTCCCACTCTCTCACTCACAGCCTCTCTCTCTCTCACTCACAGCTTCTCTTTCTCTCTCTCTCACTCACAGCTTCTCTTTCTCTCTCTCTCTCTCACTCACAGCTTCTCTCTCTTTCTCACTCACAGCTTCTCTTTCTCTGTCTCTCTCTAACTCACAGCTTCTCTTTCTCTCTCTCTCTCACTCACAGCTTCTCTTTCTCTTTCCCTCTCACACAGCTTCTCTTTCTCTCTCTCTCACTCACAGCTTCTCTTTCTGTCTCTCTCACTCACATCTTCTCTCTCTCTCTCACAGCTTCTCTCTCTTTCTCACACACCTTCTCTTTCTCTCTCTCTCACTCCCAGCTTCTCTTTCTCTCTCTCTCTCACTCACAGCTTCTCTTTATCTCTCTCTCTCACTCACAGCTTCTCTCTCACTCTCTCTCACGCACTCACAGATTCTGTCTCTCTCTTACTCACAGCTTCTCTTTCTCTCTCTCTATCTCACTCACAGCTTCTCTATTTCTCTCTCTCTCTCACTGACAGCATATCTCTCTCTCTCACTCACAGCTTCTCTTTCTCTGTCTCTCTCTAACTCACAGCTTCTATTTATCTCTCTCTCTCACTCACAGCTTCTCTCTCTCTCACAGCTTCTCTTTCTCTCTCACTCACTCACAGCTTCTCTCTCTCTCACTCACAGCTTCTCTTTCTCTCTCTCTCTCTCACTCACAGCTTCTCTTTCTCTCTCACTCACTCACAGCTTCTCTTTCTCTCTCTCTCACTCACAGCTTCTCTCTCACTCTCACAGCTTCTCTTTCTTTCTCTCTCTCTCACTCACAGCTTCTCTCTCTCTATCACACACACACAGCTTCTCCCACTCTCTCACTCACAGCCTCTCTCTCTCTCACTCACAGCTTCTCTTTCTCTCTCTCTCACTCACAGCTTCTCTTTCTCTCTCTCTCTCACAGCTTCTCTCTCACACTCACAGCTTCTCTTTCTTTCTCTCTCTCTCTCACTCACAGCTTCTCTCTCTCTATCCCACACACACAGCTTCTCCCACTCTCTCACTCACAGCCTCTCTCTCTCTCACTCACAGCTTCTCTTTCTCTCTCTCTCACTCACAGCTTCTCTTTCTCTCTCTCTCTCTCACTCACAGCTTCTCTCTCTTTCTCACTCACAGCTTCTCTTTCTCTGTCTCTCTCTAACTCACAGCTTCTCTTTCTCTCTCTCTCTCACTCACAGCTTCTCTTTCTCTCTCCCTCTCACACAGCTTCTCTTTCTCTCTCTCTCACTCACAGCTTCTCTTTCTGTCTCTCTCACTCACATCTTCTCTCTCTCTCTCACAGCTTCTCTCTCTTTCTCACACACCTTCTCTTTCTCTCTCTCTCACTCCCAGCTTCTCTTTCTCTCTCTCTCTCACTCACAGCTTCTCTTTATCTCTCTCTCTCTCACACTCACAGCTTCTCTCTATCACTCACAGCTTCTCTCTCTCTCCCTCACAGCATATCTCTCTCTCTCTCACAGCTTCTCTCTCTCTCTCTCTCACTCACAGCTTCTCTTTCTCTCTCTCTCTCACTCACATCTTCTCTTTCTCTCTCTCTCTCACTCACATCTTCTCTTTCTCTCTCTCTCTCACTCACAGCTTCTCTCTCTCATTCACAGGTTCTCTTTCTCTCTCTCTCTATCACACACAGCATATCTTCCTCTGTCTCTCTCTAACTCACAGCTTCTCTTTATCTCTCCCTCACTCACAGCTTCTCTTTCTCTCTCTCTCTTTCACTCACAGCTTCTCTTTCTCTGTCTCTCTCTAACTCACAGCTTCTCTTTATCTCTCCCTCACTCACAGCTTCTCTTTCTCTCTCTCTCTCTCTCACTCACAGCTTCTCTTTCACTCTCTCTCACTCACAGCTTCTCTCTCACTCTCTCTCACGCACTCACAGATTCTGTCTCTCTCTTACTCACAGCTTCTCTTTCTCTCTCTCTATCTCACTCACAGCTTCTCTCTTTCTCTCTCTCTCTCACTGACAGCATATCTCTCTCTCTCACTCACAGCTTCTGTTTCTGTGTCTCTCTCACTCACAGCTTCTCTTTCTCTCTCACTCACAGCTTCTCTTTCTTTCCCTCTCTCTCTCACTCACAGCTTCTCTTTCTCTCTCTCACTCACAGCTTCTCTTTCTCTCTCTCTCTCACTCACAGCTTCTCTTTCTCTCTCTCTCACTCACAGCTTCTCTTTCCCTTTCTCTCTCTCACTCACAGCTTCTCTTTCTCTCTCTCTTCTCTCACTCACAGCTTCTCTTTCTCTGTCTCTCTCTAACTCACAGCTTCTGTTTTTCTCTCTCTCACTCACAGCTTCTCTTTCTCTCTCTCTCTCACTCACAGCGTGTCTTTCTCTCTCACTCACAGCTTCTCTCTCTCTCTCTCTCACTCACAGCTTCTCTTTCTCTCTCTCTCACTCACAGCTTCTCTTTCTCTCTCTCTCACTCACAGCTTCTCTTTCTCTGTCTCTCTCTAACTCACAGCTTCTCTTTATTTCTCTCCCTCACTTACAGCTTCTCTTTCTTTCTCTCTCTCTCTCACTCACAGATTTTCTTTCTCTCTCTCTCACTCACAACTTCTCTTTCTCTCTCTCTCTCTCACTCGCAGCTTCTCTCTCTTTCTCTCTCACAGCTTCTCGCTCTCTCTCTCTCACTCACAGCTTCTCTTTCTCTGTCTCTCTCTAACTCACCGCTAGTCTTTATCTCTCTCTAAGTCACAGATTCTCTTTCTTTCTGTCTCTCTCTCTCACTCACAGCTTCTCTTTCTCTCTCACTCACATCTTCTCTTTCTCTCTCTCTCACTCACAGCTTCTCTCTCTTTCTCACTCACAGCTCTCTCTCTCTCTCTCACTCACAGCTTCTCTTTCTCTGTCTCTCTCTAACTCACAGCTTCTATTTATCTCTCTCTCTCACTCACAGCTTCTCTCTCTCTCACAGCTTCTCTTTCTCTCTCACTCACTCACAGCTTCTCTCTCTCTCACTCACAGCTTCTCTTTCTCTCTCTCTCTCTCACTCACAGCTTCTCTTTCTCTCTCACTCACTCACAGCTTCTCTTTCTCTCTCTCTCACTCACAGCTTCTCTCTCACTCTCACAGCTTCTCTTTCTTTCTCTCTCTCTCACTCACAGCTTCTCTCTCTCTATCACACACACACAGCTTCTCCCACTCTCTCACTCACAGCCTCTCTCTCTCTCACTCACAGCTTCTCTTTCTCTCTCTCTCACTCACAGCTTCTCTTTCTCTCTCTCTCTCTCACAGCTTCTCTCTCACACTCACAGCTTCTCTTTCTTTCTCTCTCTCTCTCACTCACAGCTTCTCTCTCTCTATCACACACACACAGCTTCTCCCACTCTCTCACTCACAGCCTCTCTCTCTCTCACTCACAGCTTCTCTTTCTCTCTCTCTCACTCACAGCTTCTCTTTCTCTCTCTCTCTCTCACTCACAGCTTCTCTCTCTTTCTCACTCACAGCTTCTCTTTCTCTGTCTCTCTCTAACTCACAGCTTCTCTTTCTCTCTCTCTCTCACTCACAGCTTCTCTTTCTCTTTCCCTCTCACACAGCTTCTCTTTCTCTCTCTCTCACTCACAGCTTCTCTTTCTGTCTCTCTCACTCACATCTTCTCTCTCTCTCTCACAGCTTCTCTCTCTTTCTCACACACCTTCTCTTTCTCTCTCTCTCACTCCCAGCTTCTCTTTCTCTCTCTCTCTCACTCACAGCTTCTCTTTATCTCTCTCTCTCACTCACAGCTTCTCTCTCACTCTCTCTCACGCACTCACAGATTCTGTCTCTCTCTTACTCACAGCTTCTCTTTCTCTCTCTCTATCTCACTCACAGCTTCTCTCTTTCTCTCTCTCTCTCACTGACAGCATATCTCTCTCTCTCACTCACAGCTTCTCTTTCTCTGTCTCTCTCTAACTCACAGCTTCTATTTATCTCTCTCTCTCACTCACAGCTTCTCTCTCTCTCACAGCTTCTCTTTCTCTCTCACTCACTCACAGCTTCTCACTCTCTCACTCACAGCTTCTCTTTCTCTCTCTCTCTCTCACTCACAGCTTCTCTTTCTCTCTCACTCACTCACAGCTTCTCTTTCTCTCTCTCTCACTCACAGCTTCTCTCTCACTCTCACAGCTTCTCTTTCTTTCTCTCTCTCTCACTCACAGCTTCTCTCTCTCTATCACACACACACAGCTTCTCCCACTCTCTCACTCACAGCCTCTCTCTCTCTCACTCACAGCTTCTCTTTCTCTCTCTCTCACTCACAGCTTCTCTTTCTCTCTCTCTCTCACAGCTTCTCTCTCACACTCACAGCTTCTCTTTCTTTCTCTCTCTCTCTCACTCACAGCTTCTCTCTCTCTATCCCACACACACAGCTTCTCCCACTCTCTCACTCACAGCCTCTCTCTCTCTCACTCACAGCTTCTCTTTCTCTCTCTCTCACTCACAGCTTCTCTTTCTCTCTCTCTCTCTCACTCACAGCTTCTCTCTCTTTCTCACTCACAGCTTCTCTTTATCTCTCTCTCTCACTCACAGCTTCTCTCTCACTCTCTCTCACGCACTCACAGATTCTGTCTCTCTCTTACTCACAGCTTCTCTTTCTCTCTCTCTATCTCACTCACAGCTTCTCTCTTTCTCTCTCTCTCTCACTGACAGCATATCTCTCTCTCTCACTCACAGCTTCTCTTTCTCTGTCTCTCTCTAACTCACAGCTTCTATTTATCTCTCTCTCTCACTCACAGCTTCTCTCTCTCTCACAGCTTCTCTTTCTCTCTCACTCACTCACAGCTTCTCTCTCTCTCACTCACAGCTTCTCTTTCTCTCTCTCTCTCTCACTCACAGCTTCTCTTTCTCTCTCACTCACTCACAGCTTCTCTTTCTCTCTCTCTCACTCACAGCTTCTCTCTCACTCTCACAGCTTCTCTTTCTTTCTCTCTCTCTCACTCACAGCTTCTCTCTCTCTATCACACACACACAGCTTCTCCCACTCTCTCACTCACAGCCTCTCTCTCTCTCACTCACAGCTTCTCTTTCTCTCTCTCTCACTCACAGCTTCTCTTTCTCTCTCTCTCTCACAGCTTCTCTCTCACACTCACAGCTTCTCTTTCTTTCTCTCTCTCTCTCACTCACAGCTTCTCTCTCTCTATCCCACACACACAGCTTCTCCCACTCTCTCACTCACAGCCTCTCTCTCTCTCACTCACAGCTTCTCTTTCTCTCTCTCTCACTCACAGCTTCTCTTTCTCTCTCTCTCTCTCACTCACAGCTTCTCTCTCTTTCTCACTCACAGCTTCTCTTTCTCTGTCTCTCTCTAACTCACAGCTTCTCTTTCTCTCTCTCTCTCACTCACAGCTTCTCTTTCTCTCTCCCTCTCACACAGCTTCTCTTTCTCTCTCTCTCACTCACAGCTTCTCTTTCTGTCTCTCTCACTCACATCTTCTCTCTCTCTCTCACAGCTTCTCTCTCTTTCTCACACACCTTCTCTTTCTCTCTCTCTCACTCCCAGCTTCTCTTTCTCTCTCTCTCTCACTCACAGCTTCTCTTTATCTCTCTCTCTCTCACACTCACAGCTTCTCTCTATCACTCACATCTTCTCTCTCTCTCACTCACTCACAGCTTCTCTTTCTCTCTCTCACACACAGCTTGTCTTTCTCTCTCTCTCACTCACAGCTTCTCTCTCTCTCCCTCACAGCATATCCCTCTCTTTCTCACAGCTTCTCTCTCTCTCTCTCACTCACAGCTTCTCTTTCTCTCTCTCTCTCTCACTCACATCTTCTCTTTCTCTCTCTCTCTCACTCACAGCTTCTCTCTCTCATTCACAGGTTCTCTTTCTCTCTCTCTCTATCACACACAGCATATCTTCCTCTGTCTCTCTCTAACTCACAGCTTCTCTTTTTCTCTCTCTCACTCACAGCTTCTCTGTCTCTCTCTCTCTCTCACTCACAGCATGTCTTTCTCTCTAACACTCACAGCTTTCTCTCTCTCTCTCACTCACAGCTTCTCTCTCTTTCTCACTCACAGCTTCTCTTTCTCTGTCTCTCTCTAACTTACAGCTTCTCTTTATCTCTCTCTCACTCACAGCTTCTCTTTCTTTCTGTCTCTCTCACACACAGCTTCTCTCTCTCTCACAGCTTCTCTCTCTTTCTCACACACCTTCTCTTTCTCTCTCTCACACTCCCAGCTTCTCTTTCTCTCTCTCTCTCACTCACAGCTTCTCTTTATCTCTCTCTCTCTCACACTCACAGCTTCTCTCTCTCACTCACATCTTCTCTCTCTCTCACTCACTCACAGCTTCTCTTTCTCTCTCACACACACAGCTTGTCTTTCTCTCTCTCTCTCACTCACAGCTTCTCTCTCTCTCCCTCACAGCATATCTCTCTCTTTCACACAGCTTCTCTCTCTCTCTCTCACTCACATCTTCTCTTTCTCTCTCTCTCTCTCACTCACATCTTCTCTTTCTCTCTCTCTCTCACTCACATCTTCTCTTTCTCTCTCTCTCTCACTCACAGCTTCTCTCTCTCATTCACAGGTTCTCTTTCTCTCTCTCTCTCTCACTCACAGCATATCTTCCTCTGTCTCTCTCTAACTCACAGCTTATCTTTTTCTCTCTCTCACTCACAGCTTCTCTGTCTCTCTCTCTCTCTCTCACTCACAGCATGTCTTTCTCTCTAACACTCACAGCTTTCTCTCTCTCTCTCACTCACAGCTTCTCTCTCTTTCTCACTCACAGCTTCTCATTCTCTGTCTCTCTCTAACTTACAGCTTGTCTTTATCTCTCACTCTCAGTCACAGCTTCTCTTTCATTCTCTCTCTCACTCACAGCTTCTCTTTCTCTCTCTCTCTCACTCACACCTCTTTCTTTCTCTCACTCTCTCACTCACATCTTCTCTCTCTCTCTCTCACTCACAGCTTCTCTTTCTCTCTCTCTCTCTCACTCACAGCTTCTCTTTCTCCCTCTCTCTCTCACTCACAGCTTCTCTCTCTCTCTCACTCACAGCTTCTCTTTCTTTCTTTCTCTCTCTCACTCACAGCTTCTCTTTCTCTCTGTCTCTCTCACTCACATCTTCTCTTTCTCTCTCACATCTTCTCTTTCTTTCTTTCTCTCTCAATCACAGCTTCTATCTCTCTCTCACTCACAGCTTCTCTCTCTCACTCACAGCTTCTCTTTCTCTCTCTCTCTCTCACTCACAGCTTCTCTTTCTCTCTCTCTTTCTCACTCACAGCTTCTGTCTCTCTCTCACTCACAGCTTCTCTTACTCTCTCTCTCACTCACAGCTTCTCTTTATCTCTCTGTCAATCACAGATTCTCTTTCACTCTCTCTCTCTATCACTCACAGCCTCTCTTTCTCTCTCTCACTCACAGCTTCTCTCTCTCTCTCACTCACAGCTTCTCTCTCTCTCACTCACAGCTTCTCTTTCTTTCTCTCTCTCTCTCACTCACAGCTTCTCTTTCTCTCTCTCTCACTCACAGCTTCTCTTTCTCTCTCTCTCACTCACAGCTTCACTTTCTCTGTTTCTCTCTAACTCACAGCTTCTCTTTCTCTCTCGCTCTCTCACTCACAGCTTCTCTCTCTCTCACTCACAGCTTCTCTTTCTCTCTCTCACTATCTCACTATCTTCTCTTTCTCTCTCTCTCTCACTCACAGCTTCTCTCTCACACACACACACAGCTTCTCTTTCTCTGTCTCTCTCACTCATAGCTTCTCTTTCACTGTTTCTCTCTAACTCACAGCTCTATCTCTCTCTCACTCACAGCTTCTCTTTCTCTCTCTCTCACTCACAGCTTCTCTTTCTCTATCTCTCTCACAGCTTCGCTCTCTCTCTCTCTCACTCACAGCTTCTCTCTCTCTCTCTCTCACTCACATCTTCTCTTTCTCTCTCTCTCTCTCTTACTCACAGCTTCTCTTTCTCTCTCTCACTCACTGCTTCTCTTGCTCGCTCTCACTCTCACTCACAGCTTCTCTCTCTCACTCACTCACAGCATCTCTCTCTTTCTCTCTCTCTCTGACAGCTTCTCTTTCTCTCTCTCTCTCACTCACAACTTCTCTTTATCTCTCTCTCTCTCACTCACAGCTTCTCTTTCTCTCTCTCTCTCTCACTCACAGCTTCTCTTTCTCTGTCTCTCTCTAACTCACAGCTTCTCTTTATCTCTCTCTCACTCACAGCTTCTCTTTTTTTCTCTCTCTCTCTCACTCACAGTTTCTCTTTCTCTCTCTCACTCACATCTTCTCTTTCCCTCTCTCTCTCTCACTCACAGCTTCTCTCTCTTTCTCACTCACAGCTACTCTCTCTCTATCTCACTCACAACTTATCTTTCTCTGTCTCTCTCTAACTCACAGCTTGTCTTTATCTCTCTCTCAGTCACAGCTTCTCTTTCATTCTCTCTCTCACTCACAGCTTCTCTTTCTTTCTCTCTCTCTCACTCACACCTCTTTCTCTCTCTCACTCTCTCACTCACATCTTCTCTCTCTCTCTCTCTCACAGCTTCTCTCTCTTTCTCACACACCTTCTCTTTCTCTCTCTCTCACTCCCAGCTTCTCTTTCTCTCTCTCTCTCACTCACAGCTTCTCTTTATCTCTCTCTCTCTCACACTCACAGCTTCTCTCTCTCACTCACATCTTCTCTCTCTCTCACTCACTCACAGCTTCTCTTTCTCTCTCACACACACAGCTTGTCTTTCTCTCTCTCTCTCACTCACAGCTTCTCTCTCTCTCCCTCACAGCATATCTCTCTCTCTCACACAGCTTCTCTCTCTCTCTCTCACTCACAGCTTCTCTTTCTCTCTCTCTCTCTCACTCACATCTTCTCTTTCTCTCTCTCTCTCACTCACATCTTCTCTTTCTCTCTCTCTCTCACTCACAGCTTCTCTCTCTCATTCACAGGTTCTCTTTCTCTCTCTCTCTCTCACTCACAGCATATCTTCCTCTGTCTCTCTCTAACTCACAGCTTCTCTTTTTCTCTCTCTCACTCACAGCTTCTCTGTCTCTCTCTCTCTCTCACAGCATGTCTTTCTCTCTAACACTCACAGCTTTCTCTCTCTCTCTCACTCACAGCTTCTCTCTCTTTCTCACTCACAGCTTCTCTTTCTCTGTCTCTCTCTAACTTACAGCTTCTCTTTATCTCTCTCTCACTCACAGCTTCTCTTTCTTTCTCTCTCTCTCTCACTCACAGTTTCTCTTTCTCTCTCTCACTCACATCTTCTCTTTCTATCTCTCTCTCTCACTCACAGCTTCTCTATCTTTCTCACTCATAGCTACTCTCTCTCTATCTCACTCACAACTTATCTTTCTCTGTCTCTCTCTAACTCACAGCTTGTCTTTATCTCTCACTCTCAGTCACAGCTTCTCTTTCATTCTCTCTCTCACTCACAGCTTCTCTTTCTCTCTCTCTCTCACTCACACCTCTTTCTCTCTCTCACTCTCTCACTCACATCTTCTCTCTCTCTCTCTCACTCACAGCTTCTCTTTCTCTCTCTCTCTCTCACTCACAGCTTCTCTTTCTCCCTCTCTCTCTCACTCACAGCTTCTCTCTCTCTCTCACTCACAGCTTCTCTTTCTTTCTTTCTCTCTCTCACTCACAGCTTCTCTTTCTCTCTGTCTCTCTCACTCACATCTTCTCTTTCTCTCTCACATCTTCTCTTTCTTTCTTTCTCTCTCAATCACAGCTTCTATCTCTCTCTCACTCACAGCTACTCTCTCTCACTCACAGCTTCTCTTTCTCTCTCTCTCTCTTACTCACAGCTTCTCTCTCTCTCACTCACAGCTTCTCTTTATCTCTCTCTATCACTCACAGCTTCTCTTTATCTCTCTCTCTCACTCACTCAAAGCTTCTCTTTCTCTTTCTCTCTCACACTCACATCTTCTCTCTCTCTCCTCACACCTTCTCTCTCTCTCACTCACAGCTTCTCTCTCTCTTTCTCACTCACAGGTTCTCTTTCTCTCTCTCACTCTCTTACTAACATCTTCTCTTTCTCTCTCTCTCTCTCTCTCTCACAGCTTCTCTCTCTCACACACACACACAGCTTCTCTTTCTTTCTCTCTCTCTCTCACTCACAGCTTCTCTTTCTCTCTCTCTCACTCACAGCTTCTCTCACTCACTCATAGCTTTTCTTTCTCTCTCTCTCTCACTCACAGCTTCTCTTACTCCCTCACTCTCTCACTCACAGCTTCTGTCTCTCTCTCACTCACAGCTTCTCTTACTCTCTCTCTCACTCACAGCTTCTCTTTATCTCTCTCTCAATCACAGATTCTCTTTCTCTCTTTCTCTCTATCACTCACAGCCTCTCTTTCTCTCTCTCACTCACAGCTTCTCTCTCTCTCACTCACAGCTTCTCTCTCTCTCACTCACAGCTTCTCTTTCTTTCTCTCTCTCTCTCACTCACAGCTTCTCTTTCTCTCTCTCTCACTCACAGCTTCTCTTTCTCTCTCTCTCACTCACAGCTTCACTTTCTCTGTTTCTCTCTAACTCACAGCTTCTCTTTCTCTCTCGCTCTCTCACTCACAGCTTCTCTCTCTCTCACTCACAGCTTCTCTTTCTCTCTCTCACTATCTCACTATCTTCTCTTTCTCTCTCTCTCTCACTCACAGCTTCTCTCTCACACACACACAGCTTCTCTTTCTCTCTCTCTCTCACTCATAGCTTCTCTTTCACTGTTTCTCTCTAACTCACAGCTTCTCTTTATCTCTCTCTCACTCACAGCTTCTCTTTCTCTCTCTCTCACTCACAGCTTCTCTTTCTCTATCTCTCTCACAGCTTCGCTCTCTCTCTCTCTCACACAGCTTCTCTCTCTCTCTCTCTCACTCACATCTTCTCTTTCTCTCTCTCTCTCTTACTCACAGCTTCTCTTTCTCTCTCTCACTCACTGCTTCTCTTGCTCCCTCTCACTCTCACTCACAGCTTCTCTCTCTCACTCACTCACAGCATCTCTCTCTTTCTCTCTCTCTCTGACAGCTTCTCTTTCTCTCTCTCTCTCACTCACAGCTTCTCTTTATCTCTCTCTCTCTCACTCACAGCTTCTCTTTCTCTCTCTCTCTCACTCACAGCTTCTCTTTCTCTGTCTCTCTCTAACTCACAGCTTCTCTTTATCTCTCTCTCACTCACAGCTTCTCTTTTTTTCTCTCTCTCTCTCACTCACAGTTTCTATTTCTCTCTCTCACTCACATCTTCTATTTCCCTATCTCTCTCACTCACAGCTTCTCTCTCTTTCTCACTCACAGCTACTCTCTCTCTATCTCACTCACAACTTATCTTTCTCTGTCTCTCTCTAACTCACAGCTTGTCTTTATCTCTCTCTCAGTCACAGCTTCTCTTTCATTCTCTCTCTCACTCACAGCTTCTCTTTCTTTCTCTCTCTCTCACTCACACCTCTTTCTCTCTCTCACTCTCTCACTCACATCTTCTCTCTCTCTCACTCACTCACAGCTTCTCTTTCTCTCTCTCTCTCTCTCTCTCTCTCACTCACAGCTTCTCTTTCTCCCTCTCTCTCTCACTCACAGCTTCTCTCTCCCTCTCACTCACAGCTTCTCTTTCTTTCTCTCTCACTCAGAGCTTCTCTTTCTCTCTGTCTCTCTCACTCACATCTTCTCTTTCTTTCTTTCTCTCTCACTCACAGCTTCTATATCTCTCTCTCACTCACAGCTTCTCTATCTCACTCACAGCTTCTCTTTCTCTCTCTCTCACTCACAGCTTCTCTCTCTCTCTCACTCACAGCTTCTCTTTATCTCTCTCTATCACTCACAGCTTCTCTTTATCTCTCTCTCTCACTCACTCAAAGCTTCTCTTTCTCTTTCTCTCTCACACTCACATCTTCTCTCTCTCTCTCTCCTCACAACTTCTCTCTCTCTCACTCACAGCTTCTCTCTCTCTTTCTCACTCACAGGTTATCTTTCTCTCTCTTTCACTCTCTTACTAACATCTTATCTTTCTATCTCTCTCTCACACTCACAGCTTCTCTCTCTCTCTCACACACACAGCTTCTCTTTCTCTCTCTCTCTCTCTCTCTCACTCACAGCTTCTCTTTCTCTGCCTCTCTCTCACTCACAGCTTCTCTTTTTCTCTCTCTCTCACTCACAGCTTCTCTCTCTCTCTCTCACTCACAGCTTCTATCTCTCTCTCTCTCACTCTCAGCTCCTATCTCTCTCTCTCTCACTCACAGCTTCTCTCTCTCTCTTACTGACAGATTCTCTTTTTTTCTCTCTCTCTCTCGCACTCACAGCTTCTCTTATTCTCTCTCTCTCACTCACCGCTTCACTTTCTCCCTCTCTCACTCACTCAAAGCTTCTCTCTCTCTCACTCACAGCTTCTCTTCCTTTCTCTCTCTCTCTCTCACTCACAGCTTCTCTTTCTCTCTCTCTCACTCACAGCTTCTCTTTCTCTCTCTCACTCACAGCTTCTCTTTCTCTGTCTCTCTCTCACAGCTTCTCTTTATCTCTCTCTCTCACTCACAGCTTCTCTTTCTCTCTCTCTCTCTCACTCAAAGGTTCTCTTTCTCTCTCTCACTCACAGCTTCTCTCTCTCTCTCTCTCTCTCACTCACAGCTTCTCTTTCTCTTTCTCTGTCTCTCTCTAACTCGCAGCTTGTCTTTATCTCTCTCACTCAGTCACAGTTTCTCTTTCTATCTCTCTCTCACTCACAGCTTCTCTTTCTTTCTCTCTCTCTCACTCACAGTTTCTCTTTCTCTCTCTCACTCACATCTTCTCTTTCTCTCTCTCTCTCTCTCACTCACAGCTTCTCTTTATCTCTCTCTCACTCACAGCTTCTCTTTCTTTCTCTCTCTCTCTCTCACTCAAAGGTTCTCTTTCTCTCTCTCACTCACATCTTCTCTCTCTCTCTCACTCACAGCTTCTCTCTCTCACTCACTTACAGCATCTCTCTTTCTCTCTCTCTCTGACAGCTTCTCTTTCTCTCTCTCTCTCACTCACAGCTTCTCTCTCTCTCTCTCACTCACAGCTTCTCTTTCTCTCTCTCTCTCTCACTCACAGCTTCTCTTTCTCTGTCTCTCTCCAACTCACAGCTTCTCTTTCTCTCTCTCTCACTCACAGCTTCTCTTTCTCTCTCTCTCTCACAGCTTCTCTCTCACACTCACAGCTTCTCTTTCTTTCTCTCTCTCTCTCACTCACAGCTTCTCTCTCTCTATCCCACACACACAGCTTCTCCCACTCTCTCACTCACAGCCTCTCTCTCTCTCACTCACAGCTTCTCTTTCTCTCTCTCTCACTCACAGCTTCTCTTTCTCTCTCTCTCTCTCACTCACAGCTTCTCTCTCTTTCTCACTCACAGCTTCTCTTTCTCTGTCTCTCTCTAACTCACAGCTTCTCTTTCTCTCTCTCTCTCACTCACAGCTTCTCTTTCTCTCTCCCTCTCACACAGCTTCTCTTTCTCTCTCTCTCACTCACAGCTTCTCTTTCTGTCTCTCTCACTCACATCTTCTCTCTCTCTCTCACAGCTTCTCTCTCTTTCTCACACACCTTCTCTTTCTCTCTCTCTCACTCCCAGCTTCTCTTTCTCTCTCTCTCTCACTCACAGCTTCTCTTTATCTCTCTCTCTCTCACACTCACAGCTTCTCTCTATCACTCACAGCTTCTCTCTCTCTCCCTCACAGCATATCTCTCTCTCTCTCACAGCTTCTCTCTCTCTCTCTCTCACTCACAGCTTCTCTTTCTCTCTCTCTCTCACTCACATCTTCTCTTTCTCTCTCTCTCTCACTCACATCTTCTCTTTCTCTCTCTCTCTCACTCACAGCTTCTCTCTCTCATTCACAGGTTCTCTTTCTCTCTCTCTCTATCACACACAGCATATCTTCCTCTGTCTCTCTCTAACTCACAGCTTCTCTTTATCTCTCCCTCACTCACAGCTTCTCTTTCTCTCTCTCTCTTTCACTCACAGCTTCTCTTTCTCTGTCTCTCTCTAACTCACAGCTTCTCTTTATCTCTCCCTCACTCACAGCTTCTCTTTCTCTCTCTCTCTCTCTCACTCACAGCTTCTCTTTCACTCTCTCTCACTCACAGCTTCTCTCTCACTCTCTCTCACGCACTCACAGATTCTGTCTCTCTCTTACTCACAGCTTCTCTTTCTCTCTCTCTATCTCACTCACAGCTTCTCTCTTTCTCTCTCTCTCTCACTGACAGCATATCTCTCTCTCTCACTCACAGCTTCTGTTTCTGTGTCTCTCTCACTCACAGCTTCTCTTTCTCTCTCACTCACAGCTTCTCTTTCTTTCCCTCTCTCTCTCACTCACAGCTTCTCTTTCTCTCTCTCACTCACAGCTTCTCTTTCTCTCTCTCTCTCACTCACAGCTTCTCTTTCTCTCTCTCTCACTCACAGCTTCTCTTTCCCTTTCTCTCTCTCACTCACAGCTTCTCTTTCTCTCTCTCTTCTCTCACTCACAGCTTCTCTTTCTCTGTCTCTCTCTAACTCACAGCTTCTGTTTTTCTCTCTCTCACTCACAGCTTCTCTTTCTCTCTCTCTCTCACTCACAGCGTGTCTTTCTCTCTCACTCACAGCTTCTCTCTCTCTCTCTCTCACTCACAGCTTCTCTTTCTCTCTCTCTCACTCACAGCTTCTCTTTCTCTCTCTCTCACTCACAGCTTCTCTTTCTCTGTCTCTCTCTAACTCACAGCTTCTCTTTATTTCTCTCCCTCACTTACAGCTTCTCTTTCTTTCTCTCTCTCTCTCACTCACAGATTTTCTTTCTCTCTCTCTCACTCACAACTTCTCTTTCTCTCTCTCTCTCTCACTCGCAGCTTCTCTCTCTTTCTCTCTCACAGCTTCTCGCTCTCTCTCTCTCACTCACAGCTTCTCTTTCTCTGTCTCTCTCTAACTCACCGCTAGTCTTTATCTCTCTCTAAGTCACAGCTTCTCTTTCTTTCTGTCTCTCTCTCTCACTCACAGCTTCTCTTTCTCTCTCACTCACATCTTCTCTTTCTCTCTCTCTCACTCACAGCTTCTCTCTCTTTCTCACTCACAGCTCTCTCTCTCTCTCTCACTCACAGCTTCTCTTTCTCTGTCTCTCTCTAACTCACAGCTTCTATTTATCTCTCTCTCTCACTCACAGCTTCTCTCTCTCTCACAGCTTCTCTTTCTCTCTCACTCACTCACAGCTTCTCTCTCTCTCACTCACAGCTTCTCTTTCTCTCTCTCTCTCTCACTCACAGCTTCTCTTTCTCTCTCACTCACTCACAGCTTCTCTTTCTCTCTCTCTCACTCACAGCTTCTCTCTCACTCTCACAGCTTCTCTTTCTTTCTCTCTCTCTCACTCACAGCTTCTCTCTCTCTATCACACACACACAGCTTCTCCCACTCTCTCACTCACAGCCTCTCTCTCTCTCACTCACAGCTTCTCTTTCTCTCTCTCTCACTCACAGCTTCTCTTTCTCTCTCTCTCTCTCACAGCTTCTCTCTCACACTCACAGCTTCTCTTTCTTTCTCTCTCTCTCTCACTCACAGCTTCTCTCTCTCTATCACACACACACAGCTTCTCCCACTCTCTCACTCACAGCCTCTCTCTCTCTCACTCACAGCTTCTCTTTCTCTCTCTCTCACTCACAGCTTCTCTTTCTCTCTCTCTCTCTCACTCACAGCTTCTCTCTCTTTCTCACTCACAGCTTCTCTTTCTCTGTCTCTCTCTAACTCACAGCTTCTCTTTCTCTCTCTCTCTCACTCACAGCTTCTCTTTCTCTTTCCCTCTCACACAGCTTCTCTTTCTCTCTCTCTCACTCACAGCTTCTCTTTCTGTCTCTCTCACTCACATCTTCTCTCTCTCTCTCACAGCTTCTCTCTCTTTCTCACACACCTTCTCTTTGTCTCTCTCTCACTCCCAGCTTCTCTTTCTCTCTCTCTCTCACTCACAGCTTCTCTTTATCTCTCTCTCTCACTCACAGCTTCTCTCTCACTCTCTCTCACGCACTCACAGATTCTGTCTCTCTCTTACTCACAGCTTCTCTTTCTCTCTCTCTATCTCACTCACAGCTTCTCTCTTTCTCTCTCTCTCTCACTGACAGCATATCTCTCTCTCTCACTCACAGCTTCTCTTTCTCTGTCTCTCTCTAACTCACAGCTTCTATTTATCTCTCTCTCTCACTCACAGCTTCTCTCTCTCTCACAGCTTCTCTTTCTCTCTCACTCACTCACAGCTTCTCTCTCTCTCACTCACAGCTTCTCTTTCTCTCTCTCTCTCTCACTCACAGCTTCTCTTTCTCTCTCACTCACTCACAGCTTCTCTTTCTCTCTCTCTCACTCACAGCTTCTCTCTCACTCTCACAGCTTCTCTTTCTTTCTCTCTCTCTCACTCACAGCTTCTCTCTCTCTATCACACACACACAGCTTCTCCCACTCTCTCACTCACAGCCTCTCTCTCTCTCACTCACAGCTTCTCTTTCTCTCTCTCTCACTCACAGCTTCTCTTTCTCTCTCTCTCTCACAGCTTCTCTCTCACACTCACAGCTTCTCTTTCTTTCTCTCTCTCTCTCACTCACAGCTTCTCTCTCTCTATCCCACACACACAGCTTCTCCCACTCTCTCACTCACAGCCTCTCTCTCTCTCACTCACAGCTTCTCTTTCTCTCTCTCTCACTCACAGCTTCTCTTTATCTCTCTCTCTCTCACTCACAGCTTCTCTCTCTTTCTCACTCACAGCTTCTCTTTATCTCTCTCTCTCACTCACAGCTTCTCTCTCACTCTCTCTCACGCACTCACAGATTCTGTCTCTCTCTTACTCACAGCTTCTCTTTCTCTCTCTCTATCTCACTCACAGTTTCTCTCTTTCTCTCTCTCTCTCACTGACAGCATATCTCTCTCTCTCACTCACAGCTTCTCTTTCTCTGTCTCTCTCTAACTCACAGCTTCTATTTATCTCTCTCTCTCACTCACAGCTTCTCTCTCTCTCACAGCTTCTCTTTCTCTCTCACTCACTCACAGCTTCTCTCTCTCTCACTCACAGCTTCTCTTTCTCTCTCTCTCTCTCACTCACAGCTTCTCTTTCTCTCTCACTCACTCACAGCTTCTCTTTCTCTCTCTCTCACTCACAGCTTCTCTCTCACTCTCACAGCTTCTCTTTCTTTCTCTCTCTCTCACTCACAGCTTCTCTCTCTCTATCACACACACAGCTTCTCCCACTCTCTCACTCACAGCCTCTCTCTCTCTCACTCACAGCTTCTCTTTCTCTCTCTCTCACTCACAGCTTCTCTTTCTCTCTCTCTCTCACAGCTTCTCTCTCACACTCACAGCTTCTCTTTCTTTCTCTCTCTCTCTCACTCACAGCTTCTCTCTCTCTATCCCACACACACAGCTTCTCCCACTCTCTCACTCACAGCCTCTCTCTCTCTCACTCACAGCTTCTCTTTCTCTCTCTCTCACTCACAGCTTCTCTTTCTCTCTCTCTCTCTCACTCACAGCTTCTCTCTCTTTCTCACTCACAGCTTCTCTTTTTCTGTCTCTCTCTAACTCACAGCTTCTCTTTCTCTCTCTCTCTCACTCACAGCTTCTCTTTCTCTCTCCCTCTCACACAGCTTCTCTTTCTCTCTCTCTCACTCACAGCTTCTCTTTCTGTCTCTCTCACTCACATCTTCTCTCTCTCTCTCACAGCTTCTCTCTCTTTCTCACACACCTTCTCTTTCTCTCTCTCTCACTCCCAGCTTCTCTTTCTCTCTCTCTCTCACTCACAGCTTCTCTTTATCTCTCTCTCTCTCACACTCACAGCTTCTCTCTATCACTCACATCTTCTCTCTCTCTCACTCACTCACAGCTTCTCTTTCTCTCTCTCACACACAGCTTGTCTTTCTCTCTCTCTCACTCACAGCTTCTCTCTCTCTCCCTCACAGCATATCCCTCTCTTTCTCACAGCTTCTCTCTCTCTCTCTCACTCACAGCTTCTCTTTCTCTCTCTCTCTCTCACTCACATCTTCTCTTTCTCTCTCTCTCTCACTCACAGCTTCTCTCTCTCATTCACAGGTTCTCTTTCTCTCTCTCTCTATCACACACAGCATATCTTCCTCTGTCTCTCTCTAACTCACAGCTTCTCTTTTTCTCTCTCTCACTCACAGCTTCTCTGTCTCTCTCTCTCTCTCACTCACAGCATGTCTTTCTCTCTAACACTCACAGCTTTCTCTCTCTCTCTCACTCACAGCTTCTCTCTCTTTCTCACTCACAGCTTCTCTTTCTCTGTCTCTCTCTAACTTACAGCTTCTCTTTATCTCTCTCTCACTCACAGCTTCTCTTTCTTTCTGTCTCTCTCACACACAGCTTCTCTCTCTCTCACAGCTTCTCTCTCTTTCTCACACACCTTCTCTTTCTCTCTCTCACACTCCCAGCTTCTCTTTCTCTCTCTCTCTCACTCACAGCTTCTCTTTATCTCTCTCTCTCTCACACTCACAGCTTCTCTCTCTCACTCACATCTTCTCTCTCTCTCACTCACTCACAGCTTCTCTTTCTCTCTCACACACACAGCTTGTCTTTCTCTCTCTCTCTCACTCACAGCTTCTCTCTCTCTCCCTCACAGCATATCTCTCTCTTTCACACAGCTTCTCTCTCTCTCTCTCACTCACATCTTCTCTTTCTCTCTCTCTCTCTCACTCACATCTTCTCTTTCTCTCTCTCTCTCACTCACATCTTCTCCTTCTCTCTCTCTCTCACTCACAGCTTCTCTCTCTCATTCACAGGTTCTCTTTCTCTCTCTCTCTCTCACTCACAGCATATCTTCCTCTGTCTCTCTCTAACTCACAGCTTATCTTTTTCTCTCTCTCACTCACAGCTTCTCTGTCTCTCTCTCTCTCTCTCACTCACAGCATGTCTTTCTCTCTAACACTCACAGCTTTCTCTCTCTCTCTCACTCACAGCTTCTCTCTCTTTCTCACTCACAGCTTCTCTTTCTCTGTCTCTCTCTAACTTACAGCTTGTCTTTATCTCTCACTCTCAGTCACAGCTTCTCTTTCATTCTCTCTCTCACTCACAGCTTCTCTTTCTCTCTCTCTCTCACTCACACCTCTTTCTTTCTCTCACTCTCTCACTCACATCTTCTCTCTCTCTCTCTCACTCACAGCTTCTCTTTCTCTCTCTCTCTCTCACTCACAGCTTCTCTTTCTCCCTCTCTCTCTCACTCACAGCTTCTCTCTCTCTCTCACTCACAGCTTCTCTTTCTTTCTTTCTCTCTCTCACTCACAGCTTCTCTTTCTCTCTGTCTCTCTCACTCACATCTTCTCTTTCTCTCTCACATCTTCTCTTTCTTTCTTTCTCTCTCAATCACAGCTTCTATCTCTCTCTCACTCACAGCTTCTCTCTCTCACTCACAGCTTCTCTTTCTCTCTCTCTCTCTCACTCACAGCTTCTCTTTCTCTCTCTCTTTCTCACTCACAGCTTCTGTCTCTCTCTCACTCACAGCTTCTCTTACTCTCTCTCTCACTCACAGCTTCTCTTTATCTCTCTGTCAATCACAGATTCTCTTTCACTCTCTCTCTCTATCACTCACAGCCTCTCTTTCTCTCTCTCACTCACAGCTTCTCTCTCTCTCTCACTCACAGCTTCTCTCTCTCTCACTCACAGCTTCTCTTTCTTTCTCTCTCTCTCTCACTCACAGCTTCTCTTTCTCTCTCTCTCACTCACAGCTTCTCTTTCTCTCTCTCTCACTCACAGCTTCACTTTCTCTGTTTCTCTCTAACTCACAGCTTCTCTTTCTCTCTCGCTCTCTCACTCACAGCTTCTCTCTCTCTCACTCACAGCTTCTCTTTCTCTCTCTCACTATCTCACTATCTTCTCTTTCTCTCTCTCTCTCACTCACAGCTTCTCTCTCACACACACACAGCTTCTCTTTCTCTCTCTCTCTCACTCATAGCTTCTCTTTCACTGTTTCTCTCTAACTCACAGCTCTATCTCTCTCTCACTCACAGCTTCTCTTTCTCTCTCTCTCACTCACAGCTTCTCTTTCTCTATCTCTCTCACAGCTTCGCTCTCTCTCTCTCTCACTCACAGCTTCTCTCTCTCTCTCTCTCACTCACATCTTCTCTTTCTCTCTCTCTCTCTCTTACTCACAGCTTCTCTTTCTCTCTCTCACTCACTGCTTCTCTTGCTCGCTCTCACTCTCACTCACAGCTTCTCTCTCTCACTCACTCACAGCATCTCTCTCTTTCTCTCTCTCTCTGACAGCTTCTCTTTCTCTCTCTCTCTCACTCACAACTTCTCTTTATCTCTCTCTCTCACTCACAGCTTCTCTTTCTCTCTCTCTCTCTCACTCACAGCTTCTCTTTCTCTGTCTCTCTCTAACTCACAGCTTCTCTTTATCTCTCTCTCACTCACAGCTTCTCTTTTTTTCTCTCTCTCTCTCACTCACAGTTTCTCTTTCTCTCTCTCACTCACATCTTCTCTTTCCCTCTCTCTCTCTCACTCACAGCTTCTCTCTCTTTCTCACTCACAGCTACTCTCTCTCTATCTCACTCACAACTTATCTTTCTCTGTCTCTCTCTAACTCACAGCTTGTCTTTATCTCTCTCTCAGTCACAGCTTCTCTTTCATTCTCTCTCTCACTCACAGCTTCTCTTTCTTTCTCTCTCTCTCACTCACACCTCTTTCTCTCTCTCACTCTCTCACTCACATCTTCTCTCTCTCTCTCTCTCACAGCTTCTCTCTCTTTCTCACACACCTTCTCTTTCTCTCTCTCTCACTCCCAGCTTCTCTTTCTCTCTCTCTCTCACTCACAGCTTCTCTTTATCTCTCTCTCTCTCACACTCACAGCTTCTCTCTCTCACTCACATCTTCTCTCTCTCTCACTCACTCACAGCTTCTCTTTCTCTCTCTCACACACAGCTTGTCTTTCTCTCTCTCTCTCACTCACAGCTTCTCTCTCTCTCCCTCACAGCATATCTCTCTCTCTCACACAGCTTCTCTCTCTCTCTCTCACTCACAGCTTCTCTTTCTCTCTCCCTCTCTCACTCACATCTTCTCTTTCTCTCTCTCTCTCACTCACATCTTCTCTTTCTCTCTCTCTCTCACTCACAGCTTCTCTCTCTCATTCACAGGTTCTCTTTCTCTCTCTCTCTCTCACTCACAGCATATCTTCCTCTGTCTCTCTCTAACTCACAGCTTCTCTTTTTCTCTCTCTCACAGCATGTCTTTCTCTCTAACACTCACAGCTTTCTCTCTCTCTCTCACTCACAGCTTCTCTCTCTTTCTCACTCACAGCTTCTCTTTCTCTGTCTCTCTCTAACTTACAGCTTCTCTTTATCTCTCTCTCACTCACAGCTTCTCTTTCTTTCTCTCTCTCTCTCACTCACAGTTTCTCTTTCTCTCTCTCACTCACATCTTCTCTTTCTATCTCTCTCTCTCACTCACAGCTTCTCTATCTTTCTCACTCATAGCTACTCTCTCTCTATCTCACTCACAACTTATCTTTCTCTGTCTCTCTCTAACTCACAGCTTGTCTTTATCTCTCACTCTCAGTCACAGCTTCTCTTTCATTCTCTCTCTCACTCACAGCTTCTCTTTCTCTCTCTCTCTCACTCACACCTCTTTCTCTCTCTCACTCTCTCACTCACATCTTCTCTCTCTCTCTCTCACTCACAGCTTCTCTTTCTCTCTCTCTCTCTCACTCACAGCTTCTCTTTCTCCCTCTCTCTCTCACTCACAGCTTCTCTCTCTCTCTCACTCACAGCTTCTCTTTCTTTCTTTCTCTCTCTCACTCACAGCTTCTCTTTCTCTCTGTCTCTCTCACTCACATCTTCTCTTTCTCTCTCACATCTTCTCTTTCTTTCTTTCTCTCTCAATCACAGCTTCTATCTCTCTCTCACTCACAGCTACTCTCTCTCACTCACAGCTTCTCTTTCTCTCTCTCTCTCTTACTCACAGCTTCTCTCTCTCTCACTCACAGCTTCTCTTTATCTCTCTCTATCACTCACAGCTTCTCTTTATCTCTCTCTCTCACTCACTCAAAGCTTCTCTTTCTCTTTCTCTCTCACACTCACATCTTCTCTCTCTCTCCTCACACCTTCTCTCTCTCTCACTCACAGCTTCTCTCTCTCTTTCTCACTCACAGGTTCTCTTTCTCTCTCTCACTCTCTTACTAACATCTTCTCTTTCTCTCTCTCTCTCTCTCTCTCACAGCTTCTCTCTCTCTCACACACACACAGCTTCTCTTTCTTTCTCTCTCTCTCTCACTCACAGCTTCTCTTTCTCTCTCTCTCACTCACAGCTTCTCTCACTCACTCATAGCTTTTCTTTCTCTCTCTCTCTCACTCACAGCTTCTCTTACTCCCTCACTCTCTCACTCACAGCTTCTGTCTCTCTCTCACTCACAGCTTCTCTTACTCTCTCTCTCACTCACAGCTTCTCTTTATCTCTCTCTCAATCACAGATTCTCTTTCTCTCTCTCTCTCTCTCACTCACAGCTTCTCTCTCTTTCTCACTCACAGCTTCTCTTTCTCTGTCTCTCTCTAACTCACAGCTTCTCTTTCTCTCTCTCTCTCACTCACAGCTTCTCTTTCTCTTTCCCTCTCACACAGCTTCTCTTTCTCTCTCTCTCACTCACAGCTTCTCTTTCTGTCTCTCTCACTCACATCTTCTCTCTCTCTCTCACAGCTTCTCTCTCTTTCTCACACACCTTCTCTTTCTCTCTCTCTCACTCCCAGCTTCTCTTTCTCTCTCTCTCTCACTCACAGCTTCTCTTTATCTCTCTCTCTCACTCACAGCTTCTCTCTCACTCTCTCTCACGCACTCACAGATTCTGTCTCTCTCTTACTCACAGCTTCTCTTTCTCTCTCTCTATCTCACTCACAGCTTCTCTCTTTCTCTCTCTCTCTCACTGACAGCATATCTCTCTCTCTCACTCACAGCTTCTCTTTCTCTGTCTCTCTCTAACTCACAGCTTCTATTTATCTCTCTCTCTCACTCACAGCTTCTCTCTCTCTCACAGCTTCTCTTTCTCTCTCACTCACTCACAGCTTCTCTCTCTCTCACTCACAGCTTCTCTTTCTCTCTCTCTCTCACTCACAGCTTCTCTTTCTCTCTCACTCACTCACAGCTTCTCTTTCTCTCTCTCTCACTCACAGCTTCTCTCTCACTCTCACAGCTTCTCTTTCTTTCTCTCTCTCTCACTCACAGCTTCTCTCTCTCTATCACACACACACAGCTTCTCCCACTCTCTCACTCACAGCCTCTCTCTCTCTCACTCACAGCTTCTCTTTCTCTCTCTCTCACTCACAGCTTCTCTTTCTCTCTCTCTCTCACAGCTTCTCTCTCACACTCACAGCTTCTCTTTCTTTCTCTCTCTCTCTCACTCACAGCTTCTCTCTCTCTATCCCACACACACAGCTTCTCCCACTCTCTCACTCACAGCCTCTCTCTCTCTCACTCACAGCTTCTCTTTCTCTCTCTCTCACTCACAGCTTCTCTTTCTCTCTCTCTCTCTCACTCACAGCTTCTCTCTCTTTCTCACTCACAGCTTCTCTTTCTCTGTCTCTCTCTAACTCACAGCTTCTCTTTCTCTCTCTCTCTCACTCACAGCTTCTCTTTCTCTCTCCCTCTCACACAGCTTCTCTTTCTCTCTCTCTCACTCACAGCTTCTCTTTCTGTCTCTCTCACTCACATCTTCTCTCTCTCTCTCACAGCTTCTCTCTCTTTCTCACACACCTTCTCTTTCTCTCTCTCTCACTCCCAGCTTCTCTTTCTCTCTCTCTCTCACTCACAGCTTCTCTTTATCTCTCTCTCTCTCACACTCACAGCTTCTCTCTATCACTCACATCTTCTCTCTCTCTCACTCACTCACAGCTTCTCTTTCTCTCTCTCACACACAGCTTGTCTTTCTCTCTCTCTCACTCACAGCTTCTCTCTCTCTCCCTCACAGCATATCTCTCTCTTTCTCACAGCTTCTCTCTCTCTCTCTCACTCACAGCTTCTCTTTCTCTCTCTCTCTCTCACTCACATCTTCTCTTTCTCTCTCTCTCTCACTCACAGCTTCTCTCTCTCATTCACAGGTTCTCTTTCTCTCTCTCTCTATCACACACAGCATATCTTCCTCTGTCTCTCTCTAACTCACAGCTTCTCTTTTTCTCTCTCTCACTCACAGCTTCTCTGTCTCTCTCTCTCTCTCACTCACAGCATGTCTTTCTCTCTAACACTCACAGCTTTCTCTCTCTCTCTCACTCACAGCTTCTCTCTCTTTCTCACTCACAGCTTCTCTTTCTCTGTCTCTCTCTAACTTACAGCTTCTCTTTATCTCTCTCTCACTCACAGCTTCTCTTTCTTTCTGTCTCTCTCACACACAGCTTCTCTCTCTCTCACAGCTTCTCTCTCTTTCTCACACACCTTCTCTTTCTCTCTCTCACACTCCCAGCTTCTCTTTCTCTCTCTCTCTCACTCACAGCTTCTCTTTATCTCTCTCTCTCTCACACTCACAGCTTCTCTCTCTCACTCACATCTTCTCTCTCTCTCACTCACTCACAGCTTCTCTTTCTCTCTCACACACACAGCTTGTCTTTCTCTCTCTCTCTCACTCACAGCTTCTCTCTCTCTCCCTCACAGCATATCTCTCTCTTTCACACAGCTTCTCTCTCTCACTCACATCTTCTCTTTCTCTCTCTCTCTCTCACTCACATCTTCTCTTTCTCTCTCTCTCTCACTCACATCTTCTCTTTCTCTCTCTCTCTCACTCACAGCTTCTCTCTCTCATTCACAGGTTCTCTTTCTCTCTCTCTCTCTCACTCACAGCATATCTTCCTCTGTCTCTCTCTAACTCACAGCTTATCTTTTTCTCTCTCTCACTCACAGCTTCTCTGTCTCTCTCTCTCTCTCTCACTCACAGCATGTCTTTCTCTCTAACACTCACAGCTTTCTCTCTCTCTCTCACTCACAGCTTCTCTCTCTTTCTCACTCACAGCTTCTCATTCTCTGTCTCTCTCTAACTTACAGCTTGTCTTTATCTCTCACTCTCAGTCACAGCTTCTCTTTCATTCTCTCTCTCACTCACAGCTTCTCTTTCTCTCTCTCTCTCACTCACACCTCTTTCTTTCTCTCACTCTCTCACTCACATCTTCTCTCTCTCTCTCTCACTCACAGCTTCTCTTTCTCTCTCTCTCTCTCACTCACAGCTTCTCTTTCTCCCTCTCTCTCTCACTCACAGCTTCTCTCTCTCTCTCACTCACAGCTTCTCTTTCTTTCTTTCTCTCTCTCACTCACAGCTTCTCTTTCTCTCTGTCTCTCTCACTCACATCTTCTCTTTCTCTCTCACATCTTCTCTTTCTTTCTTTCTCTCTCAATCACAGCTTCTATCTCTCTCTCACTCACAGCTTCTCTCTCTCACTCACAGCTTCTCTTTCTCTCTCTCTCTCTCACTCACAGCTTCTCTTTCTCTCTCTCTTTCTCACTCACAGCTTCTGTCTCTCTCTCACTCACAGCTTCTCTTACTCTCTCTCTCACTCACAGCTTCTCTTTATCTCTCTGTCAATCACAGATTCTCTTTCACTCTCTCTCTCTATCACTCACAGCCTCTCTTTCTCTCTCTCACTCACAGCTTCTCTCTCTCTCTCACTCACAGCTTCTCTCTCTCTCACTCACAGCTTCTCTTTCTTTCTCTCTCTCTCTCACTCACAGCTTCTCTTTCTCTCTCTCTCACTCACAGCTTCTCTTTCTCTCTCTCTCACTCACAGCTTCACTTTCTCTGTTTCTCTCTAACTCACAGCTTCTCTTTCTCTCTCGCTCTCTCACTCACAGCTTCTCTCTCTCTCACTCACAGCTTCTCTTTCTCTCTCTCACTATCTCACTATCTTCTCTTTCTCTCTCTCTCTCACTCACAGCTTCTCTCTCACACACACACACAGCTTCTCTTTCTCTCTCTCTCTCACTCATAGCTTCTCTTTCACTGTTTCTCTCTAACTCACAGCTCTATCTCTCTCTCACTCACAGCTTCTCTTTCTCTCTCTCTCACTCACAGCTTCTCTTTCTCTATCTCTCTCACAGCTTCGCTCTCTCTCTCTCTCACTCACAGCTTCTCTCTCTCTCTCTCTCACTCACATCTTCTCTTTCTCTCTCTCTCTCTCTTACTCACAGCTTCTCTTTCTCTCTCTCACTCACTGCTTCTCTTGCTCGCTCTCACTCTCACTCACAGCTTCTCTCTCTCACTCACTCACAGCATCTCTCTCTTTCTCTCTTTCTCTGACAGCTTCTCTTTCTCTCTCTCTCTCACTCACAACTTCTCTTTATCTCTCTCTCTCTCACTCACAGCTTCTCTTTCTCTCTCTCTCTCTCACTCACAGCTTCTCTTTCTCTGTCTCTCTCTAACTCACAGCTTCTCTTTATCTCTCTCTCACTCACAGCTTCTCTTTTTTTCTCTCTCTCTCTCACTCACAGTTTCTCTTTCTCTCTCTCACTCACATCTTCTCTTTCCCTCTCTCTCTCTCACTCACAGCTTCTCTCTCTTTCTCACTCACAGCTACTCTCTCTCTATCTCACTCACAACTTATCTTTCTCTGTCTCTCTCTAACTCACAGCTTGTCTTTATCTCTCTCTCAGTCACAGCTTCTCTTTCATTCTCTCTCTCACTCACAGCTTCTCTTTCTTTCTCTCTCTCTCACTCACACCTCTTTCTCTCTCTCACTCTCTCACTCACATCTTCTCTCTCTCTCTCTCTCACAGCTTCTCTCTCTTTCTCACACACCTTCTCTTTCTCTCTCTCTCACTCCCAGCTTCTCTTTCTCTCTCTCTCTCACTCACAGCTTCTCTTTATCTCTCTCTCTCTCACACTCACAGCTTCTCTCTCTCACTCACATCTTCTCTCTCTCTCACTCACTCACAGCTTCTCTTTCTCTCTCACACACACAGCTTGTCTTTCTCTCTCTCTCTCACTCACAGCTTCTCTCTCTCTCCCTCACAGCATATCTCTCTCTCTCACACAGCTTCTCTCTCTCTCTCTCACTCACAGCTTCTCTTTCTCTCTCTCTCTCTCACTCACATCTTCTCTTTCTCTCTCTCTCTCACTCACATCTTCTCTTTCTCTCTCTCTCTCACTCACAGCTTCTCTCTCTCATTCACAGGTTCTCTTTCTCTCTCTCTCTCTCACTCACAGCATATCTTCCTCTGTCTCTCTCTAACTCACAGCTTCTCTTTTTCTCTCTCTCACTCACTGCTTCTCTGTCTCTCTCTCTCTCTCACAGCATGTCTTTCTCTCTAACACTCACAGCTTTCTCTCTCTCTCTCACTCACAGCTTCTCTCTCTTTCTCACTCACAGCTTCTCTTTCTCTGTCTCTCTCTAACTTACAGCTTCTCTTTATCTCTCTCTCACTCACAGCTTCTCTTTCTTTCTCTCTCTCTCTCACTCACAGTTTCTCTTTCTCTCTCTCACTCACATCTTCTCTTTCTATCTCTCTCTCTCACTCACAGCTTCTCTATCTTTCTCACTCATAGCTACTCTCTCTCTATCTCACTCACAACTTATCTTTCTCTGTCTCTCTCTAACTCACAGCTTGTCTTTATCTCTCACTCTCAGTCACAGCTTCTCTTTCATTTTCTCTCTCACTCACAGCTTCTCTTTCTCTCTCTCTCTCACTCACACCTCTTTCTCTCTCTCACTCTCTCACTCACATCTTCTCTCTCTCTCTCTCACTCACAGCTTCTCTTTCTCTCTCTCTCTCTCACTCACAGCTTCTCTTTCTCCCTCTCTCTCTCACTCACAGCTTCTCTCTCTCTCTCACTCACAGCTTCTCTTTCTTTCTTTCTCTCTCTCACTCACAGCTTCTCTTTCTCTCTGTCTCTCTCACTCACATCTTCTCTTTCTCTCTCACATCTTCTCTTTCTTTCTTTCTCTCTCAATCACAGCTTCTATCTCTCTCTCACTCACAGCTACTCTCTCTCACTCACAGCTTCTCTTTCTCTCTCTCTCTCTTACTCACAGCTTCTCTCTCTCTCACTCACAGCTTCTCTCTCTCATTCACAGGTTCTCTTTCTCTCTCTCTCTCTCACTCACAGCATATCTTCCTCTGTCTCTCTCTAACTCACAGCTTCTCTTTTTCTCTCTCTCACTCACAGCTTCTCTGTCTCTCTCTCTCTCTCACAGCATGTCTTTCTCTCTAACACTCACAGCTTTCTCTCTCTCTCTCACTCACAGCTTCTCTCTCTTTCTCACTCACAGCTTCTCTTTCTCTGTCTCTCTCTAACTTACAGCTTCTCTTTATCTCTCTCTCACTCACAGCTTCTCTTTCTTTCTCTCTCTCTCTCACTCACAGTTTCTCTTTCTCTCTCTCACTCACATCTTCTCTTTCTATCTCTCTCTCTCACTCACAGCTTCTCTATCTTTCTCACTCATAGCTACTCTCTCTCTATCTCACTCACAACTTATCTTTCTCTGTCTCTCTCTAACTCACAGCTTGTCTTTATCTCTCACTCTCAGTCACAGCTTCTCTTTCATTTTCTCTCTCACTCACAGCTTCTCTTTCTCTCTCTCTCTCACTCACACCTCTTTCTCTCTCTCACTCTCTCACTCACATCTTCTCTCTCTCTCTCTCACTCACAGCTTCTCTTTCTCTCTCTCTCTCTCTCACTCACAGCTTCTCTTTCTCCCTCTCTCTCTCACTCACAGCTTCTCTCTCTCTCTCACTCACAGCTTCTCTTTCTTTCTTTCTCTCTCTCACTCACAGCTTCTCTTTCTCTCTGTCTCTCTCACTCACATCTTCTCTTTCTCTCTCACATCTTCTCTTTCTTTCTTTCTCTCTCAATCACAGCTTCTATCTCTCTCTCACTCACAGCTACTCTCTCTCACTCACAGCTTCTCTTTCTCTCTCTCTCTCTTACTCACAGCTTCTCTCTCTCTCACTCACAGCTTCTCTTTATCTCTCTCTATCACTCACAGCTTCTCTTTATCTCTCTCTCTCACTCACTCAAAGCTTCTCTTTCTCTTTCTCTCTCACACTCACATCTTCTCTCTCTCTCCTCACACCTTCTCTCTCTCTCACTCACAGCTTCTCTCTCTCTTTCTCACTCACAGGTTCTCTTTCTCTCTCTCACTCTCTTACTAACATCTTCTCTTTCTCTCTCTCTCTCTCTCTCTCACAGCTTCTCTCTCTCTCACACACACACAGCTTCTCTTTCTTTCTCTCTCTCTCTCACTCACAGCTTCTCTTTCTCTCTCTCTCACTCACAGCTTCTCTCACTCACTCATAGCTTTTCTTTCTCTCTCTCTCTCACTCACAGCTTCTCTTACTCCCTCACTCTCTCACTCACAGCTTCTGTCTCTCTCTCACTCACAGCTTCTCTTACTCTCTCTCTCACTCACAGCTTCTCTTTATCTCTCTCTCAATCACAGATTCTCTTTCTATCTCTCTCTCTATCACTCACAGCCTCTCTTTCTCTCTCTCACTCACAGCTTCTCTCTCTCTCACTCACAGCTTCTCTCTCTCTCACTCACAGCTTCTCTTTCTTTCTCTCTCTCTCTCACTCACAGCTTCTCTTTCTCTCTCTCTCACTCACAGCTTCTCTTTCTCTCTCTCTCACTCACAGCTTCACTTTCTCTGTTTCTCTCTAACTCACAGCTTCTCTTTCTCTCTCGCTCTCTCACTCACAGCTTCTCTCTCTCTCACTCACAGCTTCTCTTTCTCTCTCTCACTATCTCACTATCTTCTCTTTCTCTCTCTCTCTCACTCACAGCTTCTCTCTCACACACACACAGCTTCTCTTTCTCTCTCTCTCTCACTCATAGCTTCTCTTTCACTGTTTCTCTCTAACTCACAGCTTCTCTTTATCTCTCTCTCACTCACAGCTTCTCTTTCTCTCTCTCTCACTCACAGCTTCTCTTTCTCTATCTCTCTCACAGCTTCGCTCTCTCTCTCTCTCACACAGCTTCTCTCTCTCTCTCTCTCACTCACATCTTCTCTTTCTCTCTCTCTCTCTTACTCACAGCTTCTCTTTCTCTCTCTCACTCACTGCTTCTCTTGCTCCCTCTCACTCTCACTCACAGCTTCTCTCTCTCACTCACTCACAGCATCTCTCTCTTTCTCTCTCTCTCTGACAGCTTCTCTTTCTCTCTCTCTCTCACTCACAGCTTCTCTTTATCTCTCTCTCTCTCACTCACAGCTTCTCTTTCTCTCTCTCTCTCACTCACAGCTTCTCTTTCTCTGTCTCTCTCTAACTCACAGCTTCTCTTTATCTCTCTCTCACTCACAGCTTCTCTTTTTTTCTCTCTCTCTCTCACTCACAGTTTCTCTTTCTCTCTCTCACTCACATCTTCTATTTCCCTATCTCTCTCACTCACAGCTTCTCTCTCTTTCTCACTCACAGCTACTCTCTCTCTATCTCACTCACAACTTATCTTTCTCTGTCTCTCTCTAACTCACAGCTTGTCTTTATCTCTCTCTCAGTCACAGCTTCTCTTTCATTCTCTCTCTCACTCACAGCTTCTCTTTCTTTCTCTCTCTCTCACTCACACCTCTTTCTCTCTCTCACTCTCTCACTCACATCTTCTCTCTCTCTCACTCACTCACAGCTTCTCTTTCTCTCTCTCTCTCTCTCTCTCTCACTCACAGCTTCTCTTTCTCCCTCTCTCTCTCACTCACAGCTTCTCTCTCTCTCTCACTCACAGCTTCTCTTTCTTTCTCTCTCACTCAGAGCTTCTCTTTCTCTCTGTCTCTCTCACTCACATCTTCTCTTTCTTTCTTTCTCTCTCACTCACAGCTTCTATATCTCTCTCTCACTCACAGCTTCTCTATCTCACTCACAGCTTCTCTTTCTCTCTCTCTCACTCACAGCTTCTCTCTCTCTCTCACTCACAGCTTCTCTTTATCTCTCTCTATCACTCACAGCTTCTCTTTATCTCTCTCTCTCACTCACTCAAAGCTTCTCTTTCTCTTTCTCTCTCACACTCACATCTTCTCTCTCTCTCTCTCCTCACAACTTCTCTCTCTCTCACTCACAGCTTCTCTCTCTCTTTCTCACTCACAGGTTATCTTTCTCTCTCTTTCACTCTCTTACTAACATCTTATCTTTCTATCTCTCTCTCACACTCACAGCTTCTCTCTCTCTCTCACACACACAGCTTCTCTTTCTCTCTCTCTCTCTCTCTCTCACTCACAGCTTCTCTTTCTCTGCCTCTCTCTCACTCACAGCTTCTCTTTTTCTCTCTCTCTCACTCACAGCTTCTCTCTCTCTCTCTCACTCACAGCTTCTATCTCTCTCTCTCTCACTCTCAGCTCCTATCTCTCTCTCTCTCACTCACAGCTTCTCTCTCTCTCTTACTGACAGATTCTCTTTTTTTCTCTCTCTCTCTCGCACTCACAGCTTCTCTTATTCTCTCTCTCTCACTCACCGCTTCACTTTCTCCCTCTCTCACTCACTCAAAGCTTCTCTCTCTCTCACTCACAGCTTCTCTTCCTTTCTCTCTCTCTCTCTCACTCACAGCTTCTCTTTCTCTCTCTCTCACTCACAGCTTCTCTTTCTCTCTCTCACTCACAGCTTCACTTTCTCTGTCTCTCTCTCACAGCTTCTCTTTATCTCTCTCTCTCACTCACAGCTTCTCTTTCTCTCTCTCTCTCTCTCTCACTCAAAGGTTCTCTTTCTCTCTCTCACTCACAGCTTCTCTCTCTCTCTCTCTCTCTCACTCACAGCTTCTCTTTCTCTTTCTCTGTCTCTCTCTAACTCGCAGCTTGTCTTTATCTCTCTCACTCAGTCACAGTTTCTCTTTCTATCTCTCTCTCACTCACAGCTTCTCTTTCTTTCTCTCTCTCTCACTCACAGTTTCTCTTTCTCTCTCTCACTCACATCTTCTCTTTCTCTCTCTCTCTCTCACTCACAGCTTCTCTTTATCTCTCTCTCACTCACAGCTTCTCTTTCTTTCTCTCTCTCTCTCTCACTCAAAGGTTCTCTTTCTCTCTCTCACTCACATCTTCTCTCTCTCTCTCACTCACAGCTTCTCTCTCTCACTCACTTACAGCATCTCTCTTTCTCTCTCTCTCTGACAGCTTCTCTTTCTCTCTCTCTCTCACTCACAGCTTCTCTCTCTCTCTCTCACTCACAGCTTCTCTTTCTCTCTCTCTCTCTCACTCACAGCTTCTCTTTCTCTGTCTCTCTCCAACTCACAGCTTCTCTTTATCTCTCTCTCACTCATCGCTTCTCTTTCTTTCTCTCTCTCTCTCACTCACAGTTTCTCTTTCTCTCTCTCACTCACATCTTCTCTTTCTCTCTCTCTCTCTCTCACTCACAGCTTCTCTCTCTTTCTCACTCACAGCTACTCTCTCTCTATCTCACTCACAACTTATCTTTCTCTGTCTCTCTCTAACTCACAGCTTGTCTTTATCTCTCTCTCTCAGTCACAGCTTCTCTTTCATTCTCTCTCTCACTCACAGCTTCTCTTTCTCTCTCTCTCTCACTCACACCTCTTTCTCTCTCTCACTCTCTCACTCACAACTTCTCTCTCTCTCTCTCTCACTCACAGGTTCTCTTTCTCTCTCTCTCTCTCTCACTGCTTCTCTTTCTCCCTCTCTCTCTCACTCACAGCTTCTCTCTCTCTCACTCACAGTTTCTCTTTCTTTCTCTCTCTCACTCACAGCTTCTCTTTCTCTCTGTCTCTCTCACTCACAGCTTCTCTCTCTCTCTCACTCACAGCTTCTCTCTCTCACTCACTCACAGCTTCTCTTTCTCTTTCTCTCTCTCACTCACAGCTTCTCTTTCTCTCTCTCACAGCTTCTCTTTATCTCTCTCTATCCCTCACAGCTTCTCTTTATCTCACTCTCACTCACTCACAGCTTCTCTTTCTCTTTCTCTCTCACACTCACATCTTCTCTCTCACTCTCTCACTCACAGCTTTTCTCTCTCTCTCACTCACAGCTTCTCTTTCTCTCTCTCTCACACATCTTCTCTTTCCCTCTCTCTCTCTCACTCACAGCTTCTCTCTCTCTCACTCACAGCTTCTCTTTCTCTCTCTCTCTCACAACTTCTCTTTCTCTCTCTCTCTCTCACTCACAGCTTCTCTCTCTCTCTCTCTTACTCACAGCTTCTCTTTCTCTCTCACACACACACTCCCAGCTTCTCAATCTCTCTCCCACTCACAGCTTCTCTTCTCTCTCTCTCTCACTCACAGCTTCTCTTTCGCTCTCTCTCTCTCTCACTGTAACAGCTTCTCTTTCTCTCTCTCTCACTTTCACTCACAGCTTCTCTTTCTCTCACTCTCTCTCCCACTCACAGCTTCTCTTTCTCTCGCTCTCTCACTCACAGCTTGCTTTCTCTCTCTCTCACTCACAGCTTCTCTTTCTCTATCTCTCTCACTCACAGCTTCTTTCACTCTCTCTCTCACTCACAGCTTCTCTTTCTCTCTCACTCACAGCTTCTCTTTCTCTCTCTCTCTCACAGCTTCTCTTTCTCTCTCTCATTCTCTCTCACACTCTTTCTCTCTCTCACAGCTTCTCTCTCTCACTTACAGCTTCTCTCTCTGTCTCTTACTCACAGCTTCTCTTTCTCTCTCTCTCTCTCTCGCACTCACAGCTTATCTTTCTCTCTCTCACTCTCAGCTTCTCTTTCTCTCTCTCTCTCACAGCTTCTCTTTCTCTCACTCTCTCACTCACAGCTTCTCTTTCTCTCTCTGTCACTCACAGTTTCTCTCTCTCTCTCCCTCTCACTCACAGCTTCTCTTTCTCTCTCTCTCACTCACAGCTTCTCTTTCTCTCTCTCTCACTCACAGCTTCTCTTTCTCTCTCTCTCACTCACAGCTTCACTTTCTCTGTTTCTCTCTAACTCACAGCTTCTCTTTCTCTCTCGCTCTCTCACTCACAGCTTCTCTCTCTCTCACTCACAGCTTCTCTTTCTCTCTCTCACTATCTCACTATCTTCTCTTTCTCTCTCTCTCTCACTCACAGCTTCTCTCACACACACACACACAGCTTCTCTTTCTCTCTCTCTCTCACTCATAGCTTCTCTTTCACTGTTTCTCTCTAACTCACAGCTTCTCTTTCTCTCTCTCTCACTCACAGCTTCTCTTTCTCTCTCTCTCACTCACAGCTTCTCTTTCTCTATCTCTCTCACAGCTTCGCTCTCTCTCTCTCTCACTCACAGCTTCTCTCTCTCTCTCTCTCACTCACATCTTCTCTTTCTCTCTCTCTCTCTCTTACTCACAGCTTCTCTTTCTCTCTCTCACTCACTGCTTCTCTTGCTCCCTCTCACTCTCACTCACAGCTTCTCTCTCTCTCACTCACAGCTTCTCTTTCTCTCTCTCACTATCTCACTATCTTCTCTTTCTCTCTCTCTCACTCACAGCTTCTCTCACACACACACACACAGCTTCTCTTTCTCTCTCTCTCTCACTCATAGCTTCTCTTTCACTGTTTCTCTCTAACTCACAGCTTCTCTTTCTCTCTCTCTCACTCACAGCTTCTCTTTCTCTCTCTCTCACTCACAGCTTCTCTTTCTCTATCTCTCTCACAGCTTCGCTCTCTCTCTCTCTCACTCACAGCTTCTCTCTCTCTCTCTCACTCACATCTTCTCTTTCTCTCTCTCTCTCTCTTACTCACAGCTTCTCTTTCTCTCTCTCACTCACTGCTTCTCTTGCTCCCTCTCACTCTCACTCACAGCTTCTCTCTCTCACTCACTCACAGCATCTCTCTCTTTCTCTCTCTCTCTGACAGCTTCTCTTTCTCTCTCTCTCTCACTCACAGCTTCTCTTTATCTCTCTCTCTCTCACTCACAGCTTCTCTTTCTCTCTCTCTCTCACTCACAGCTTCTCTTTCTCTGTCTCTCTCTAACTCACAGCTTCTCTTTATCTCTCTCTCACTCACAGCTTCTCTTTTTTTCTCTCTCTCTCTCACTCACAGTTTCTCTTTCTCTCTCTCACTCACATCTTCTCTTTCCCTCTCTCTCTCTCACTCACAGCTTCTCTCTTTCTCACTCACAGCTACTCTCTCTCTATCTCACTCACAACTTATCTTTCTCTGTCTCTCTCTAACTCACAGCTTGTCTTTATCTCTCTCTCAGTCACAGCTTCTCTTTCATTCTCTCTCTCACTCACAGCTTCTCTTTCTTTCTCTTTCTCTCACTCACACCTCTTTCTCTCTCTCACTCTCTCACTCACATCTTCTCTCTCTCTCTCTCTCTCACAGCTTCTCTTTCTCTCTCTCTTTCTCTCACTCACAGCTTCTCTTTCTCCCTCTCTCTCTCACTCACAGCTTCTCTCTCTCTCTCACTCACAGCTTCTCTTTCTTTCTCTCTCTCTCACTCAGAGCTTCTCTTTCTCTCTGTCTCTCTCACTCACATCTTCTCTTTCTCTCTCACTCACATCTTCTCTTTCTTTCTTTCTCTCTCACTCACAGCTTCTATATCTCTCTCTCACTCACAGCTTCTCTATCTCACTCACAGCTTCTCTTTCTCTCTCTCTCACTCACAGCTTCTCTCTCTCTCACTCAGAGCTTCTCTTTATCTCTCTCTATCACTCACAGCTTCTCTTTATCTCTCTCTCTCACTCACTCAAAGCTTCTCTTTCTCTTTCTCTCTCACACTCACATCTTCTCTCTCTCTCTCCTCACAACTTCTCTCTCTCTCACTCACAGCTTCTCTCTCTCTTTCTCACTCACAGGTTATCTTTCTCTCTCTTTCACTCTCTTACTAACATCTTATCTTTCTATCTCTCTCTCACACTCACAGCTTCTCTCTCTCACACACACACACAGCTTCTCTTTCTCTCTCTCTCTCTCACTCACAGCTTCTCTTTCTCTGCCTCTCTCTCACTCACAGCTTCTCTTTTTCTCTATCTCTCACTCACAGCTGCTCTCTCTCTCTCTCACTCACAGCTTCTATCTCTCTCTCTCACTCTCAGCTTCTATCTCTCTCTCTCTCACTCACAGCTTCTCTCTCTCTCTTACTGACAGATTCTCTTTTTCTCTCTCTCTCTCTCGCACTCACAGCTTCTCTTATTCTCTCTCTCTCACTCACCGCTTCACTTTCTCCCTCTCTCACTCACTCAAAGCTTCTCTCTCTCTCACTCACAGCTTCTCTTCCTTTCTCTCTCTCTCTCTCACTCACAGCTTCTCTTTCTCTGTCTCTCACTCACAGCTTCTCTTTCTCTCTCTCTCACTCTCAGCTTCTCTTTTTCTCTCTCTCTCTCACTCACAGCTTCTCTTTCTCTGTCTCTCTCTCGCACAGCATCGCTTTATCTCTATCTCTTACTCACAGATTCTCTTTCTCTCTCTCTGTCACTCACAGCTTCTCTCTCTCTCTCACTCACAGCTTCTCTCTCTCTCTCACTTACATCTTCTCTTTCTCTCTCTCTCTCTCTCACTCACAGCTTCACTCTCTCTCTCTCACTCATAGCTTCTCTTTCTCTGCCTCTCTCTCTCACTCACAGCTTCTCTTTCTCTTTCACTCACAGCTTCTCTTTCTCTCTCTCTCTCACAACTTCTCTTTCTCTCTCTAATTCTCTCTCACACTCTTTCTCTCTCTCACAGCTTCTCTCTCTCACTCACAGCTTCTCTCTCTGTCTCTTACTCACAGCTTCTCTTTCTCTCTCTCTCTCTCTCTCTCGCACTCACAGCTTATCTTTCTCTCTCTCACACTCAGCTTCTCTTTCTCTCTCTCTCACAGCTTCTCTTTCTCTCTCTCTCTCTCTCACTCACAGCTTCTCTTTCTCTCTCTGTCACTCACAGCTTCTCCCTCTCCCTCTCACTCACAGCTTCTCTCTCACTCACTCACAGATCTATTTCTTTTTCTCTCTTTCACTCACAGCTTCTTTCTCCCTCTCTCTCTCACTCACAGCTTCTCTCTCTCTCTCTCACTCACAGCTTCTCTCTCTCTCTCACTCACAGCTTCTCTTTCTCTCTCTCACTCACTCACAGCGTCTCTCTCTCTCTCTCTCTCACTCACAGCTTCTCTTTGTCTCTCTCTCGCACAGCATCGCTTTATCTCTATCTCTTACTCACAGATTCTCTTTCTCTCTCTCTGTCACTCACAGCTTCTCTCTCTCACTCACTCACAGATTCTCTCTCTCTCTCACTCACAGCTTCTCTTTCTCTCTCCCTCTCTCACTCATAGCTTCACTCTCTCTCTCACTCAGCTTCTCTTTCTCTCTCTCTCTCTCACTCATAGCTTCTCTTTCTCTGTCTCTCTCTATCACTCACAGCTTCTCTTTCTCTCTCTCTCACTGACAGCTTCTTTCACTCTCTCTCTCACTAACAGCTTCTCTTTCTCTCTCTCTCTCACTCACAGCTTCTCTTTCTCTCTCTCACTCACTCACAGCTTCTCTTTCTCTCTCATTCTCTCTCACAGTCTCTTTCTCTCTCTCACAGCTTCTCTCTCTCTCTCACTCACAGATTCTCTCTCTCTCTCTCACTCACAGCTTCTCTTTCGCTCTCTCTCTCACTCACTGTAACAGCTTCTCTTTCTCTCTCTCTCACTCTCACTCACAGCTTCTCTTTCTCTCACTCTCTCTCCCACTCACAGCTTCTCTTTCTCTTGCTCTCTCACTCACAGCTTGCTTTCTCACACTCTCACTCACAGCTTCTCTTTCTCTCTCTCTCACTCACAGCTTCTTTCACTCTCTCTCTCACTCACAGCTTCTTTTTCTCTTTCTCTCTCACTCACACCTTCGCTCTCTCTCTCACTCCCAGCTTCTCTCTCTGTCTTACTCACAGCTTCTCTTTCTCTCTCTCTCTCTCGCACGCACAGCTTATCTTACTCTCTCTCTCACTCCCAGCTTCTCTTTCTCTCTCTCTCACACAGCTTCTCTTTCTCTCTCTCTCTCACTCACAGCTTCTCTTTCTCTCTCTGTCACTCACAGCTTCTCTCTCTCTCTCCCTCTCACTCACAGTTTCTCTTTATCTCTCTCTCTCTCACTCACAGCTTCTCTCTCTCTCACTCACAGATCTCTTTCTATTTCACTCTCTCACTCACAGCTTCTCTTTCTCTCTCTCACTCACAGCTTCTTTTTCTCTCTCTCTCTCACTCACAGCTTCTCTCTCTCTCACTCACTCACAGCTTCTCTTTCTCTGTCTCTCTCTCGCACAGCATCGCTTTATCTCTCTCTCTTACTCACAGATTCTCTTTCTCTTTCTCTCTCTCTCACTCACAGCTTCACTCTCCCTCTCTCACTCAGCTTCTCTTTCTCTCTCTCTCTCTCTCACTCATAGCTTCTCTTTCTCTGTCTCTCTCTCTCACTCACAGATTCTCTTTCTCTCTCTCTCTCTCACGGACAGCTTATTTCACTCTCTCTCTCACTAACAGCTTCTCTTTCTCTCTCTCTCTCACTCACAGCTTCTCTTTCTCTCTCTCATTCTCACAGAGTCTCTTTCTCTCTCTCACAGCTTCTCTCTCTCTCTCTCACTCACAGATTCTCTCTCTGTCTCTTACTCACAGCTTCACTTTCTCTCTCTCTCTCTCTCGCACTCACAGCTTCTCTTTCTCTCTCTCTCTCACTCACAGCTTCTCTTTCTCTCTCTCTCACAGCTTCTCTCTCTCTCTCTCTCTCACTCACTTCTTCTCTTTTTCTCTCTCTCTGTCACTCACAGCTTCTCTTTCTCTGTCTCTCTCTCGCACAGCATCGCTTTATCTCTCTCTCTTACTCACAGATTCTCTTTCTCTTTCTCTCACTCACAGCTTCTCTCTCTCTCTCACTCAGCTTCTCTTTCTCTCTCTCTCACTCATAGCTTCTCTTTCTCTGTCTCTCTCTCTCACTCACAGCTTCTCTTTCTCTCTCTCTCTCACGGACAGCTTATTTCACTCTCTCTCTCACTAACAGCTTCTCTTTCTCTCTCTCTCTCACTCAAAGCTTCTCTTTCTCTCTCTCTCTCACTCACAGCTTCTCTTTCTCTCTCTCATTCTCACAGAGTCTCTTTCTCTCTCTCACAGCTTCTCTCTCTCTGTCTCACTCACAGATTCTCTCTCTGTCTCTTACACACAGCTTCACTTTCTCTCTCTCTCTCGCACTCACAGCTGCTCTTTCTCTCTCTCTCTCACTCACAGCTTCTCTTTCTCTCTCTCTCTCACAGCTTCTCTTTCTCTCTCTCTCTCACTCACTTCTTCTCTTTTTCTCTCTCTCTGTCACTCACAGCTTCTCTTTCTCCCTCTGTCACTCACAGCTTCTCTTTCTCTCTCCCTCTCTCACTCATAGCTTCACTCTCTCTCTCACTCAGCTTCTCTTTCTCTCTCTCTCTCTCACTCATAGCTTCTCTTTCTCTGTCTCTCTCTATCACTCACAGCTTCTCTTTCTCTCTCTCTCACTGACAGCTTCTTTCACTCTCTCTCTCACTAACAGCTTCTCTTTCTCTCTCTCTCTCACTCACAGCTTCTCTTTCTCTCTCTCACTCACTCACAGCTTCTCTTTCTCTCTCTCATTCTCTCTCAGTCTCTTTCTCTCTCTCACAGCTTCTCTCTCTCTCTCACTCACAGATTCTCTCTCTCTCACTCACAGCTTCTCTTTCGCTCTCTCTCTCACTCACTGTAACAGCTTCTCTTTCTCTCTCTCTCACTCTCACTCACAGCTTCTCTTTCTCTCACTCTCTCTCCCACTCACAGCTTCTCTTTCTCTTGCTCTCTCACTCACAGCTTGCTTTCTCACACTCTCACTCACAGCTTCTCTTTCTCTCTCTCTCTCACTCACAGCTTCTTTCACTCTCTCTCTCACTCACAGCTTCTTTTTCTCTTTCTCTCTCACTCACACCTTCGCTCTCTCTCTCACTCCCAGCTTCTCTCTCTGTCTTACTCACAGCTTCTCTTTCTCTCTCTCTCTCTCGCACGCACAGCTTATCTTACTCTCTCTCTCACTCCCAGCTTCTCTTTCTCTCTCTCTCACACAGCTTCTCTCTCTCTCTCTCTCTCACTCACAGCTTCTCTTTCTCTCTCTGTCACTCACAGCTTCTCTCTCTCTCTCCCTCTCACTCACAGTTTCTCTTTATCTCTCTCTCTCTCACTCACAGCTTCTCTCTCTCTCACTCACAGATCTCTTTCTATTTCACTCTCTCACTCACAGCTTCTCTTTCTCTCTCTCACTCACAGCTTCTCTTTCTCTCTCTCTCTCACTCACAGCTTCTCTCTCTCTCTCTCACTCACAGCTTCTCTTTCTCTGTCTCTCTCTCGCACAGCATCGCTTTATCTCTCTCTCTTACTCACAGATTCTCTTTCTCTTTCTCTCTCTCTCACTCACAGCTTCACTCTCCCTCTCTCACTCAGCTTCTCTTTCTCTCTCTCTCTCTCTCACTCATAGCTTCTCTTTCTCTGTCTCTCTCTCTCACTCACAGATTCTCTTTCTCTCTCTCTCTCTCACGGACAGCTTATTTCACTCTCTCTCTCACTAACAGCTTCTCTTTCTCTCTCTCTCTCTCACTCACAGCTTCTCTTTCTCTCTCTCTCTCACTCACAGCTTCTCTTTCTCTCTCTCATTCTCACAGAGTCTCTTTCTCTCTCACACAGCTTCTCTCTCTCTCTCTCACTCACAGATTCTCTCTCTGTCTCTTACTCACAGCTTCACTTTCTCTCTCTCTCTCTCTCTCGCACTCACAGCTTCTCTTTCTCTCTCTCTCTCACTCACAGCTTCTCTTTCTCTCTCTCTCTGTCACTCACAGCTTCTCTTTCTCTGTCTCTCTCTCGCACAACATCGCTTTATCTCTCTCTCTTACTCACAGATTCTCTTTCTCTTTCTCTCACTCACAGCTTCACTCTCTCTCTCTCACTCAGCTTCTCTTTCTCTCTCTCTCTCACTCATAGCTTCTCTTTCTCTGTCTCTCTCTCTCACTCACAGCTTCTCTTTCTCTCTCTCTCTCACGGACAGCTTATTTCACTCTCTCTCTCACTAACAGCTTCTCTTTCTCTCTCTCTCTCACTCAAAGCTTCTCTTTCTCTCTCTCTCTCACTCACAGCTTCTCTTTCTCTCTCTCATTCTCACAGAGTCTCTTTCTCTCTCTCACAGCTTCTCTCTCTCTGTCTCACTCACAGATTCTCTCTCTGTCTCTTACACACAGCTTCACTTTCTCTCTCTCTCTCGCACTCACAGCTGCTCTTTCTCTCTCTCTCTCACTCACAGCTTCTCTTTCTCTCTCTCTCTCACAGCTTCTCTTTCTTTCTCTCTCTCACTCACTTCTTCTCTTTTTCTCTCTCTCTGTCACTCACAGCTTCTCTTTCTCCCTCTGTCACTCACAGCTTCTCTCTCTCTCTCCCTCTCAATCACAGCTTCTCTTTCTCTCTCTCTCTCACTCACAGCTTCTCTTTCTCCCTCTCTCTCTCACTCACAGCTTCTCTCTCTCTCACTCACAGCTTCTCTTTCTCTCTCTCTCTCACTCACACCTTCTGTATCTCTCTCTATCACTCACTCACAGCTTCTCTTTCTCTCACTCTCACACTCACAGCATCTCTCTCTCTCTCTCTCACTCTCAGCTTCTCATTCTCTCTCTCTCTCTCACTCACAGCTTCTCTTTCTCTCTCTCTCTCACAGCTTCTCTCTCTCTCTCACTCACTCACATCTTCTCTTTCTCTTTCTCTCACTCACTGCTTCACTCTCTCTCTCTCAGCTTCTTTCTCTCTCTCTCTCTCACTCACAGCTTCTCTCTCTCTCTCTCACTCACCGCTTCTCTTTCTCTCTCTCTCTCTCTCTCACTCACAGCTTCTCATACTCACTCTCTCTCACTCTCTCACTCACAGCTTCTCTCTCTCTCTCACTCACAGCTTCTCTTTCTCCCTCTCTCTCTCACTCACAGCTTCTCTTTCTCTCTCTCACTCACAGCTTCTCTTCCTCTCTCTCTCTCCCACTCACAGCTTCTCTTTCTCTCTCTCTCACTCACAGCTTCTCTTTCTCTCTCTCTCTCACTCACAGCTTCTCTTTCTCTCTCTGTCACTCACAGCTTCTCCCTCTCCCTCTCACTCACAACTTCTCTCTCACTCACTCACAGATCCATTTCTTTTTCTCTCTTTCACTCACAGCTTCTTTCTCCCTCTCTCTCTCACTCACAGCTTCTCTCTCTCTCTCTCACTCACAGCTTCTCTCTCTCTCTCACTCACAGCTTCTCTTTCTCTCTCTCACTCACTCCCAGCGTCTCTCTCTCTCTCTCACTCACTCACAGCTTCTCTTTGTCTCTCTCTCGCACAGCATCGCTTTATCTCTATCTCTTACTCACAGATTCTCTTTCTCTCTCTCTGTCACTCACAGCTTCTCTCTCTCACTCACTCACAGCTTCTCTCTCTCTCTCACTCACAGCTTCTCTTTCTCTCTCCCTCTCTCACTCATAGCTTCACTCTCTCTCTCACTCAGCTTCTCTTTCTCTCTCTCTCTCTCACTCATAGCTTCTCTTTCTCTGTCTCTCTCTATCACTCACAGCTTCTCTTTCTCTCTCTCTCTCACTGACAGCTTCTTTCACTCTCTCTCTCACTAACAGCTTCTCTTTCTCTCTCTCTCTCACTCACAGCTTCTCTTTCTCTCTCTCACTCACTCACAGCTTCTCTTTCTCTCTCTCATTCTTTCTCACAGTCTCTTTCTCTCTCTCACAGCTTCTCTCTCTCTCTCACTCACAGATTCTCTCTCTCTCTCTCACTCACAGCTTCTCTTTCGCTCTCTCTCTCACTCACAGCTTCTCTTTTTCTGTCTCTCTCTCACACAGCATTGCTTTATGACTCTCTCTTACTCACAGCTTTTCTTTTTCTCTCTCTCTGACTCACAGCTTCTCTCTCTCTCTCACTCACAGCTTCTCTCTCTCTCTCACTCACTCACATCTTCTCTTTCTCTTTCTCTCACTCACTGCTTCACTCTCTCTCTCTCTCAGCTTCTTTCTCTCTCTCTCTCTCACTCACAGCTTTTCTCTCTCTCTCTCTCACTCACCGCTTCTCTTTCTCTCTCTCTCTCTCTCACTCACAGCTTCTCATACTCACTCTCTCTCACTCTCTCACTCACAGCTTCTCTCTCTCTCTCACTCACAGCTTCTCTTTCTCCCTCTCTCTCACTCACAGCTTCTCTTTCTCTCTCTCACTCACAGCTTCTCTTCCTCTCTCTCTCTCCCACTCACAGCTTCTCTTTCTCTCTCTCTCACTCACAGCTTCTCTTTCTCTCTCTCTCTCTCACTCACAGCTTCTCTCTCTCTCACTCACAGCTTCTCTCTCTCTCTCTCTCACTCGCATCTTCTCTTTCTCTCTCTCTCACAGCTTCTCTCTCTCTCACTCACAGCTTCTCTCTCTCTCTCCCTCACTCACAGCTTCTCTCTCTCACTCACAGCTTCTCTTTCTCTCTCTCTCACTCACAGCTTCTCTTTCTCTGTCTCTCTCTAACTCACAGCTTCTCTTTATCTCTCTCTCTCACTCACAGTTTCTCTTTCTCTCTCACTCACAGCTTCTCTTTCTCTCTCTCTCTCACTCATAGCTTCTCTTTCTCTGTCTCTCTCTCTCACTCACAGCTTCTCTTTCTCTCTCTCTCTCACGGACAGCTTATTTCACTCTCTCTCTCACTAACAGCTTCTCTTTCTCTCTCTCTCTCACTCAAAGCTTCTCTTTCTCTCTCTCTCTCACTCACAGCTTCTCTTTCTCTCTCTCATTCTCACAGAGTCTCTTTCTCTCTCTCACAGCTTCTCTCTCTCTGTCTCACTCACAGATTCTCTCTCTGTCTCTTACACACAGCTTCACTTTCTCTCTCTCTCTCGCACTCACAGCTGCTCTTTCTCTCTCTCTCTCACTCACAGCTTCTCTTTCTCTCTCTCTCTCACAGCTTCTCTTTCTTTCTCTCTCTCACTCACTTCTTCTCTTTTTCTCTCTCTCTGTCACTCACAGCTTCTCTTTCTACCTCTGTCACTCACAGCTTCTCTCTCTCTCTCCCTCTCAATCACAGCTTCTCTTTCTCTCTCTCTCTCACTCACAGCTTCTCTTTCTCCCTCTCTCTCTCACTCACAGCTTCTCTCTCTCTCACTCACAGCTTCTCTTTCTCTCTCTCTCTCACTCACACCTTCTGTATCTCTCTCTATCACTCACTCACAGCTTCTCTTTCTCTCACTCTCACACTCACAGCATCTCTCTCTCTCTCTCTCACTCTCAGCTTCTCATTCTCTCTCTCTCTCTCACTCACAGCTTCTCTTTCTCTCTCTCTCTCACACAGCATTGCTTTATGACTCTCTCTTACTCACAGCTTTTCTTTTTCTCTCTCTCTGACTCACAGCTTCTCTCTCTCTCTCACTCACAGCTTCTCTCTCTCTCTCACTCACTCACATCTTCTCTTTCTCTTTCTCTCACTCACTGCTTCACTCTCTCTCTCTCAGCTTCTTTCTCTCTCTCTCTCTCACTCACAGCTTCTCTCTCTCTCTCTCACTCACCGCTTCTCTTTCTCTCTCTCTCTCTCTCTCACTCACAGCTTCTCATACTCACTCTCTCTCACTCTCTCACTCACAGCTTCTCTCTCTCTCACTCACAGCTTCTCTTTCTCCCTCTCTCTCTCACTCACAGCTTCTCTTTCTCTCTCTCACTCACAGCTTCTCTTCCTCTCTCTCTCTCCCACTCACAGCTTCTCTTTCTCTCTCTCTCACTCACAGCTTCTCTTTCTCTCTCTCTCTCACTCACAGCTTCTCTTTCTCTCTCTGTCACTCACAGCTTCTCCCTCTCCCTCTCACTCACAACTTCTCTCTCACTCACTCACAGATCCATTTCTTTTTCTCTCTTTCACTCACAGCTTCTTTCTCCCTCTCTCTCTCACTCACAGCTTCTCTCTCTCTCTCTCACTCACAGCTTCTCTCTCTCTCTCACTCACAGCTTCTCTTTCTCTCTCTCACTCACTCCCAGCGTCTCTCTCTCTCTCTCACTCACTCACAGCTTCTCTTTGTCTCTCTCTCGCACAGCATCGCTTTATCTCTATCTCTTACTCACAGATTCTCTTTCTCTCTCTCTGTCACTCACAGCTTCTCTCTCTCACTCACTCACAGCTTCTCTCTCTCTCTCACTCACAGCTTCTCTTTCTCTCTCCCTCTCTCACTCATAGCTTCACTCTCTCTCTCACTCAGCTTCTCTTTCTCTCTCTCTCTCTCACTCATAGCTTCTCTTTCTCTGTCTCTCTCTATCACTCACAGCTTCTCTTTCTCTCTCTCTCTCACTGACAGCTTCTTTCACTCTCTCTCTCACTAACAGCTTCTCTTTCTCTCTCTCTCTCACTCACAGCTTCTCTTTCTCTCTCTCACTCACTCACAGCTTCTCTTTCTCTCTCTCATTCTTTCTCACAGTCTCTTTCTCTCTCTCACAGCTTCTCTCTCTCTCTCACTCACAGATTCTCTCTCTCTCTCTCACTCACAGCTTCTCTTTCGCTCTCTCTCTCACTCACAGCTTCTCTTTTTCTGTCTCTCTCTCACACAGCATTGCTTTATGACTCTCTCTTACTCACAGCTTTTCTTTTTCTCTCTCTCTGACTCACAGCTTCTCTCTCTCTCTCACTCACAGCTTCTCTCTCTCTCTCACTCACTCACATCTTCTCTTTCTCTTTCTCTCACTCACTGCTTCACTCTCTCTCTCTCTCAGCTTCTTTCTCTCTCTCTCTCTCACTCACAGCTTTTCTCTCTCTCTCTCTCACTCACCGCTTCTCTTTCTCTCTCTCTCTCTCTCACTCACAGCTTCTCATACTCACTCTCTCTCACTCTCTCACTCACAGCTTCTCTCTCTCTCTCACTCACAGCTTCTCTTTCTCCCTCTCTCTCACTCACAGCTTCTCTTTCTCTCTCTCACTCACAGCTTCTCTTCCTCTCTCTCTCTCCCACTCACAGCTTCTCTTTCTCTCTCTCTCACTCACAGCTTCTCTTTCTCTCTCTCTCTCTCACTCACAGCTTCTCTCTCTCTCACTCACAGCTTCTCTCTCTCTCTCTCTCACTCGCATCTTCTCTTTCTCTCTCTCTCACAGCTTCTCTCTCTCTCACTCACAGCTTCTCTCTCTCTCTCCCTCACTCACAGCTTCTCTCTCTCACTCACAGCTTCTCTTTCTCTCTCTCTCACTCACAGCTTCTCTTTCTCTGTCTCTCTCTAACTCACAGCTTCTCTTTATCTCTCTCTCTCACTCACAGTTTCTCTTTCTCTCTCACTCACAGCGTCTCTTTCTCTCTCACTCACAGCTTCTCTCTCTCACTCACTCACAGCTTCTATCTCTCTCTCTCTCACTCACAGCTTCTCTTTTTCTCTCTCTCTCACTCACAGCTTCTCTCTCTCTCACTCACAGCTTTTCTTTCTTTTTCTCTCTCTCACTCACAACTTCTCTTTCTCTCTCTCTCTCACTCACACCTTCTGTATCTCTCTCTATCACTCACTCACAGCTTCTCTTTCTCTCACTCTCACACTCACACTCACAGCATCTCTTTCTCTCTCTCTCTCTCTCACTCACAGCTTCTTATTCTCTCTCTCTCTCACTCACAGCTTCTCTTTCTCTGTCTCTCTCCCTCACAGCATTGCTTTATCACTCTCTCTTACTCACAGCTTTTCTTTTTCTCTCTCTCTGACTCACAGCTTCTCTCTCTCTCACTCACAGCTTCTCTCTCTCTCACACACTCACATCTTCTCTTTCTCTGTCTCTCTCTCACTCATAGCTTCACTCTCTCTATCTCAGCTTCTTTCTCTCTCTCTCACTTATAGCTTCTCTTTCTCTGTCTCTCTCTCTCTCACTCACAGCTACTCTTTCTCTCTCTCTCTCTCACTAACAGCTTCTCTCTCTCTCAGTCACATCTTCTCTTTCTCTCTCTATCTCTCTCTCACTCACAGCTTCTCTCTCTCTGACTCACAGCTTCTCTTTCTCTGTCTCTCTCTAACTCACAGCTTCTCTTTATCTCTCTCTCTCACTCACAGCTTCTCTCTCTCTCTCTCACCGCTTCTCTTTCTCTCTCTCTCTCTCACTCACAGCTTCTCATACTCACTCTCTCTCTCTCACTCACTCACAGCTTCTCTCTCTTTCTCTCACTCACAGCTTCTCCCTCTCTCTCTCACTCACAGCTTCTCTTTCTCTCTCTCACTCACAGCTTCTCTTTCTCTCTCTCTCTCCCACTTCCAGCTTCTCTTTCTCTCTCTCTCACTCACAGCTTCTCTTTCTCTCTCTCTCACTCACAGCTTCTTTTTCTCCCTCACACAGCTTCTCTCTCTCTCACACAGCTTCTCTCTCTCTCACTCACTCACAACTTCTCTTTCTCTCTCTCTCTCACTCACAGCTTCTCTTTCTCTCTCTCACTCACTCACAGCTTCTCTTTCTCTCTCACTCACAGCTTCTCTTTCTCTCTCTCTCTCACTCAAAGCTTCTCTTTCTCTCTCTCCCTCTCTCACTCACAGCTTCTCTTTCTCTCTCTCACAGTTTCTCTTTCTCTCTCTCTCACTCACAGCTTCTATGTCTCTCTCTCACTCACAGCTGCTCTTTCTCTCTCTCTCATTCACAGCTTCTCTCTCTCTCTTCCTCTCACTCACAGCTTCACTTTCTCTCTCACACACACTCACAGCTTCTCTTTCTCTCTCTCACTCACAACTTCTCTCTCTCTCACTCACTCACAGCTTCTCTTTCTCTCTCTCTCTCTCACCCACAGCTTCTCTTTCTCTCTCTCTCACTCACAGCTTCTCTTTCTCTCTCTCTCCCACTCACAGCTTCTCTTTCTCTCTCTCTCTCTCTCACTCACAGCTTCTCTTTCTCTCTCTCTCACTCACAGCTTCTTTTTCTCTCTCACACAGCTTCTCTTTCTCTCTCTCTCTCACTCACAGCTTCTTCTTTCTTTCTCTCTCTCTCACTCACAGCCTCTCTTTTACTCTCTCTCTCACTGTCACAGCTTCTCTCTCTCACACACTCACAGCTTCTCTTTTTCTCTCTCTCACTCACAGCTTCACTTTCTCTATCTCTCATTCTCTCTCAGTCTCTTTCTCTCTCACACAGCTTCTCTCTCACACACACACAGCATCTCTCTCTCTCTCATACTCACAGCTTCTCTTTCTCTCTCTCTCGCACTCACATCTTCTCTTTCTCTCTCTCTCTCACTCACAGCTTCTCTTTCTCTCTCTCTCACAGCTTCTCTCTCTCTCACTTATAGCTTCTCTTTCTCTGTCTCTCTCTCTCACTCACAGCTTCTCTTTCTCTCTCTCTCTCGCTCACTAACAGCTTCTCTCTCTCTCACTCACATCTTCTCTTTCTCTCTCTCTCTCTCTCACTCACAGCTTCTCTCTCTCTGACTCACAGCTTCTCTTTCTCTGTCTCTCTCTAACTCACAGCTTCTCTTTATCTCTATCTCTCTCACTCACAGCTTCTCTCTCACACACTCACCGATTCTCTTTCTCTCTCTCTCTCTCACTCACCGCTTCTCTTTCTCTCTCTCTCTCATTCACAGCTTCTCATACTCACTATCTCTCACTCTCTCACTCACAGCTTCTCTCTCTTTCTCTCACTCACAGCTTCTCTTTCTCTCTCACTCACAGCTTCTCTCTCTCACTCACTCACAGCTTCTATCTCTCTCTCTCTCACTCACAGCTTCTATGTCTCTCTCTCACTCACAGCTGCTCTTTCTCTCTCTCTCATTCACAGCTTCTCTCTCTCTCTTCCTCTCACTCACAGCTTCACTTTCTCTCTCACACACACTCACAGCTTCTCTTTCTCTCTCTCACTCACAACTTCTCTCTCTCTCACTCACTCACAGCTTCTCTTTCTCTCTCTCTCTCTCACCCACAGCTTCTCTTTCTCTCTCTCTCACTCACAGCTTCTCTTTCTCTGTCTCTCTCCCTCACAGCATTGCTTTATCACTCTCTCTTACTCACAGCTTTTCTTTTTCTCTCTCTCTGACTCACAGCTTCTCTCTCTCTCTCACTCACAGCTTCTCTCTCTCTCACACACTCACATCTTCTCTTTCTCTGTCTCTCTCTCACTCACAGCTTCACTCTCTCTATCTCAGCTTCTTTCTCTCTCTCTCTCACTTATAGCTTCTCTTTCTCTGTCTCTCTCTCTCACTCACAGCTACTCTTTCTCTCTCTCTCTCTCACTAACAGCTTCTCTCTCACTCACTCACATCTTCTCTTTCTCTCTCTATCTCTCTCTCCCTCACAGCTTCTCTCTCTCTGACTCACAGCTTCTCTTTCTCTGTCTCTCTCTAACTCACAGCTTCTCTTTATCTCTCTCTCTCACTCACAGCTTCTCTCTCTCTCTCTCACCGCTTCTCTTTCTCTCTCTCTCTCTCACTCACAGCTTCTCATACTCACTCTCTCTCTCTCTCTCACTCACAGGTTCTCTCTCTTTCTCTCACTCACAGCTTCTCCCTCTCTCACACTCACTGCTTCTCTTTCTCTCTCTCACTCACAGCTTCTCTTTCTCTCTCTCTCTCCCACTCACAGCTTCTCTTTCTCTCTCTCTCACTCACAGCTTCTCTTTCTCTCTCTCTCACTCACAGCTTCTTTTTCTCTCTCACACACCTTCTCTCTCTCTCACACAGCTTCTCTCTCTCTCACTCACTCACAACTTCTCTTTCTCTCTCTCTCTCACTCACAGCTTCTCTTTCTCTCTCTCACTCACTCACAGCTTCTCTTTCTCTCTCTCACTCACAGCTTCTCTTTCTCTCTCTCTCTCACTCAAAGCTTCTCTTTCTCTCTCTCCCTCTCTCACTCACAGCTTCTCTTTCTCTCTCTCACAGTTTCTCTTTCTCTCTCTCTCACTCACAGCTTCTCTGTCTCTCTCCCTCTCACTCACAACTTCACTTTCTCTCTCACACACACTCACAGCTTCTCTTTCTCTCTCTCACTCACAACTTCTCTCTCTCTCACTCACTCACAGCTTCTCTTTCTCTCTCTCTCTCTCACCCACAGCTTCTCTTTCTCTCTCTCTCACTCACAGCTTCTCTTTCTCTCTCTCTCTCCCACTCACAACTTCTCTTTCTCTCTCTCTCTCTCTCTCTCACAGCTTCTCTTTCTCTCTCTCTCACTCACAGCTTCTTTTTCTCTCTCTCACAGCTTCTCTTTCTCTCTCTCTCTCACTCACAGCTTCTTCTTTCTTTCTCTCTCTCTCACTCACAGCCTCTCTTTTACTCTCTCTCTCACTGTCACAGCTTCTCTCTCTCTCTCTCACACTCACAGCTTCTCTTTTTCTCTCTCTCACTCACACCTTCACTTTCTCTATCTCTCATTCTCTCTCAGTCTCTTTCACTCTCTCACAGCTTCTCTCTCTCACACTCACAGCATCTCTCTCTCTCTCATACTCACAGCTTCTCTTTCTCTCTCTCTCACACATCTTCTCTTTCTCTCTCTCTCACTCACAGCTTCTCCTTCTCTCTCTCACACACAGCTTCTCTCTCTCTCACTTATAGCTTCTCTTTCTCTGTCTCTCTCTCTCACTCACAGCTTCTCTTTCTCTCTCTCTCTCGCTCACTAACAGCTTCTCTCTCTCTCACTCACATCTTCTCTTTCTCTCTCTCTCTCTCTCACTCACAGCTTCTCTCTCTCTGAATCACAGCTTCTCTTTCTCTGTCTCTCTCTAACTCACAGCTTCTCTTTATCTCTATCTCTCTCACTCACAGCTTCTCTCTCTCACACTCACCGCTTCTCTTTCTCTCTCTCTCTCTCACTCACCGCTTCTCTTTCTCTCTCTCTCTCTCATTCACAGCTTCTCATACTCACTATCTCTCACTCTCTCACTCACAGCTTCTCTCTCTTTCTCTCACTCACAGCTTCTCTTTCTCTCTCACTCACAGCTTCTCTCTCTCACTCACTCACAGCTTCTATCTATCTCTCTCTCACTCACAGCTTCTCTTTTTCTCTCTCTCTCTCACTCACAGCTTCTCTCTCTCTCACTCACAGCTTTTCTTTCTTTTTCTCTCTCTCACTCACAACTTCTCTTTCTCTCTCTCTCTCACTCACACCTTCTGTATCTCTCTCTATCACTCACTCACAGCTTCTCTTTCTCTCACTCTCACACTCACACTCACAGCATCTCTTTCTCTCTCTCTCACTCACAGCTTCTCATTCTCTCTCTCTCTCACTCACAGCTTCTCTTTCTCTGTCTCTCTCCCTCACAGCATTGCTTTATCACTCTCTCTTACTCACAGCTTTTCTTTTTCTCTCTCTCTGACTCACAGCTTCTCTCTCTCTCACTCACAGCTTCTCTCTCTCTCTCACACTCACATCTTCTCTTTCTCTGTCTCTCTCTCACTCACAGCTTCACTCTTTCTATCTCAGCTTCTTTCTCTCTCTCTCTCACTTATAGCTTCTCTTTCTCTGTCTCTCTCTCTCACTCACAGCTACTCTTTCTCTCTCTCTCTCTCTCACTAACAGCTTCTCTCTCTCTCACTCACATCTTCTCTTTCTCTCTCTATCTCTCTCTCACTCACAGCTTCTCTCTCTCTGACTCACAGCTTCTCTTTCTCTGTCTCTCTCTAACTCACAGCTTCTCTTTATCTCTCTCTCTCACTCACAGCTTCTCTCTCTCTCTCTCACAGCTTCTCTTTCTCTCTCTCTCTCACTCACAGCTTCTCATACTCACTCTCTCTCTCTCTCTCACTCACAGCTTCTCTCTCTTTCTCTCACTCACAGCTTCTCTTTCTCCCTCTCTCTCTCACTCACAGCTTCTCTTTCTCTCTCTCACTCACAGCTTCTCTTTCTCTCTCTCTCTCCCACTCACAGCTTCTCTTTCTCTCTCTCTCACTCACAGCTTCTCTTTCTCTCTCTCTCACTCACAGCTTCTTTTTCTCTCTCACACAGCTTCTCTCTCTCTCACACAGCTTCTCTCTCTCTCTCACTCACAACTTCTCTTTCTCTCTCTCTCTCACTCACAGCTTCTCTTTCTCTCTCTCACTCACTCACAGCTTCTCTTTCTCTCTCTCACTCACAGCTTCTCTTTCTCTCTCTCTCTCACTCAAAGCTTCTCTTTCTCTCTCTCCCTCTCTCACTCACAGCTTCTCTTTCTCTCTCTCACAGTTTCTCTTTCTCTCTCTCTCACTCACAGCTTCTCTTTCTCTCTCTCACTCACAGCTGCTCTTTCTCTCTCTCTCATTCACAGCTTCTCTCTCTCTCTCCCTCTCACTCACAGCTTCTCTTTCTCTCTCACACACACTCACAGCTTCTCTTTCTCTCTCTCACTCACAACTTCTCTCTCTCTCACTCACTCACAGCTTCTCTTTCTCTCTCTCTCTCTCACCCACAGCTTCTCTTTCTCTCTCTCTCACTCACAGCTTCTCTTTCTCTCTCTCTCTCCCACTCACAGCTTCTCTTTCTCTCTCTCTCTCTCTCACTCACAGCTTCTCTTTCTCTCTCTCTCACTCACAGCTTCTTTTTCTCTCTCTCACAGCTTCTCTTTCTCTCTCTCTCTCACTCACAGCTTCTTCTTTCTTTCTCTCTCTCTCACTCACAGCCTCTCTTTTACTCTCTCTCTCACTGTCACAGCTTCTCTCTCTCACACACACACTCACAGCTTCTCTTTTTCTTTCTCTCACTCACAGCTTCACTTTCTCTATCTCTCATTCTCTCTCACTCTTTCTCTCTCTCACAGCTTCTCTCTCTCACACACACAGCATCTCTCTCTCTCATACTCACAGCTTCTCTTTCTCTCTCTCTCGCACTCACATCTGCTCTTTCTCTCTCTCTCTCACTCACAGATTCTCTTTCTCTCTCTCTCTCTCTCACTAACAGCTCCTCTCTCTCTCACTCACATCTTCTCTTTCTCTCTCTCTCTCTCTCTCACTCACAGCTTCTCTCTCTCTGACTCACAGCTTCTCTTTCTCTGTCTCTCTCTAACTCACAGCTTCTCTTTATCTCTATCTCTCTCACTCACAGCTTCTCTCTCTCTCACTCACCGCTTCTCTTTCTCTCTCTCACTCTCACTCACCGCTTCTCTTTCTCTCTCTCTCTCTCATTCACAGCTTCTCATACTCACTATCTCTCACTCTCTCACTCACAGCTTCTCTCTCTTTCTCTCACTCACAGCTTCTCTTTCTCCCTCTCTCTCACTCACAGCTTCTCTTTCTCTCTCTCACTCACAGCTTCTCTTTCTCTCTCTCTCTCCCACTCACAGCTTCTCTTTCTCTCTCTCTCACTCACAGCTTCTCTTTCTCTCTCTCTCACTCACAGCTTCTTTTCTCTCTCTCACAGCTTCTCTCTCTCTCACACAGCTTCTCTCTCTCTCTCTCACTCACAACTTCTCTTTCTCTCTCTCTCTCTCACTCACAGCTTCTCTTTCTCTCTCTCTCACTCACAGCTTCTCTTTCTCTCTCTCACTCACAGCTTCTCTTTCTTTCTCTCTCTTTCTCTCACTCAAAGCTTCTCTTTCTCTCTCTCTCCCTCTCTCACTCACAGCTTCTCTTTCTCTCTCTCTCTCTCACAGCTTCTCTTTCTCTCTCTCACTCACAGCTTCTCTTTCTCTCTCTCACTCACAGCTGCTCTTTCTCTCTCTCTCATTCACAGCTTCTCTCTCTCTCCCTCTCACTCACAGCTTCTCTTTCTCTCACACACACACTCACAGCTTCTCTTTCTCTCTCTCACTCACAACTTCTCTCTCTCTCACTCACTCACAGCTTCTCTTTCTCTCTCTCTCTCTCACCCACAGCTTCTCTTTCTATCTCTCTCACTCACAGCTTCTCTTTCTCTCTCTCTCCCACTCACAGCTAATCTTTCTCTCTCTCTCTCTCTCACTTACAGCTTCTCTTTCTCTCTCTCTCTGTCACTCACAGCTTCTCTTTTTCTCTCTGTCACTCACAGCTTCTCTCTCTCTCTCCCTCTCACTCGCAGCTTCTCTTTCTCTCTCTCTCACTCACAGCTTCTCTTTCATCCTCTCTCTCTCACTCACAGCTTCTCTCTCTCTCACTCACAGCTTTTCTTTCATTTTCTCTCTCTCACTCACAGCTTCTCTCTCTCTCTCTCTCTCACTCACAGCTTCTCTTTTTCTCTCTCTCTCACTCACAGCTCCTCTTTCTCTCTGTCACTCACAGCTTCTCTCTCTCTGTCACTCACAGCTTCTCTTTCTCTCTCTCTCTCACTCACAGCTTCTCTTTCTCTGTCTCTCTCTAACTCACAGCTTTGCTTTATCTCTCTCTCTCACTCACAGCTTCTCTTTCTCTGTCTCTCTCTCACTCACAGCTTCTCTCTCTCTCACTCACAGCTTCTCTCTCTCACTCACTCGCATCTTCTTTTTCTCTCTCTCTCCCTCTCACAGCTTCTCTCTCTCTCTCTCCCTCACAGCTTCTCTCTCTCACTCACAGCTTCTCTTTCTCTCTCTCTCACTCACAGCTCTTTCTCTGTCTCTCTCTAACTCACTGCTTCTCTTTATCTCTCTCTCTCACTCACAGTTTCTCTTCCTCTCTCTCTCTCACTCACAGCTTCTCTTTCTCTCTCTCTCACTCACAGCTTCTCTTTCTCTCTCTCTCTCTCACAGCTTCTCTCTCTCTCTCTCTCACTCGCAGCTTCTCTTTTTCTCTCCCTCTCTCTCACTCACAGCTTCTCTTTCTCTCTCTCTCTCACTCACAACTTCTCTTTCTCCCTCTCTCTCTCACTCACAGCTTCTCTCTCTCTCACTCACAGCTTCTCTTTCTCCCTCTCTCTTTCACTCACAGCTTCTCTTTTTCTCTCTCTCACTCACAGCTTCTCTCTCTCTCACTCACAGCTTCTCTTTCTTTCTCTCTCTCTCACTAACAGCTTCTCTTTCTCTCTCTCTCTCTCTCACTCACAGCTTCTCTTTCTCTTTCTCTCTCTCACTAACAGCTTCTCTCTCTCACTCACATCTTCTCTTTCTCTCTCTCTCTCTCTCACTCTTTCTCTCTCTCTCTCTCTCACTCACAGCTTCTCTCTGACTCACAGCTTCTCTTTCTCTGTCTCTCTAACTCACAGCTTCTCTTTCTCTCTCTCTCTCACTCACAGCTTCTCTCTCTCTCACTCACCACTTCTCTTTCTCTCTCTCTCTCTCACTCACAGCTTCTCATACTCACTCTCTCTCACTCTCTCACTCACAGCTTCTCTCTCTCTCTCTCACTCACAGCTTTTCTTTCTCCCACTCTCTCTCACTCACAGCTTCTCTTTCTCTCTCTCACTCACAGCTTCTCTTTCTCTCTCTCTCTCCCACTCACAGCTTCTCTTTCTCTCTCTCTCACTCACAGCTTCTCTTTCTCTCTCTCTCACTCACAGCTTCTTTTTCTCTCTCTCACAGCTTCTCTCTCTCTCTCTCACTCACAGCTTCTCTTTCTCTTTCTCACTCACAGCTTCTCTTTCTCTCTCTCTCTCCCACTCACAACTTCTCTTTCTCTCCCTCTCTCACTCACAGCTTCTCTTTCTCTCTCTCTCTCACTCACAGCTTCTCTTTCTCTCTCTCTCTCACTCAAAGATTCTCTCTCTCTCGCCCTCTCTCACTCACAGCTTCTCTTTCTCTCTCTCTCTCACAGCTTCTCTTTCTCTCTCTCTCTCACTCACAGCTTCTCTTTCTCTCTCTCACTCACAGCTGCTCTTTCTCTCTCTCTCATTCACAGCTTCTCTCTCCCTCTCACTCACAGCTTCTCTTTCTCTCTCACACACACTCACAACTACTCTTTCTCTCTCTCACTCACACCTTCTCTCTCTCTCACTCACTCACAGCTACTCTTTCTCTCTCTCTCTCTCTCACCCACTGCTTCTCTTTCTCTCTCTCTCACTCAGCTTCTTTTTCTCTCTCTCTCTCCCACTCACAGCTTCTCTCTCTCTCTCTCTCTTACTCACTGCTTCTCTTTCTCTCTCTCTCACTCACAGCTTCTTTTTCTCTCTCCCACAGCTTCTCTTTCTCTCTATCTCTCACTCACAGCTTCTTCTTTCTTACTCTCTCTCTCACTCACAGCCTCTCTTTTACTCTCTCTCTCTCTGTCACAGCTTCTCTCTCTCTCTCACTCTCACTCACAGCTTCTCTTTCTCTCTCTCACAACTTCTCTCTCTCTCACACACAGCATCTCTCTCTCTCTCATACTCACAGCTTCTCTTTCTCTCTCTCTCTCACTCACAGCTTCTCTTTCTCTCTCTGTCAATCACAGCTTCTCTCTCTCTCTCTCCCTCTCACTCACAGCTTCTCTCTCACTCACTCACAGATCTCTTTCTTTTTCTTTCTCTCACACACAGCTTCTCTTTCTTTCTCTCTCTCTCACTCACAGCTTCTCTCTATCTCTCTCACAGCTTCTCTCTCTCTCACTCACAGCTTCTCTTTCTCTCTCTCACACTCACATCTTCTCTTTCTCTCTCTCTCTCACTCACAGCTTCACTTTCTCTCTCTCACTCACATCTTCTCTCTCTCTCTCACTCACAGATTCTCTCTCTCTTTCTCTCTCACTCACAGCTTCTCTCTCTCTCACTCACTCACTCACAGCTTCTCTTTCTCTCTCTCTCTTTCACTCACAGCTTCTCTTTCTCTGTCTCTCTCTAACTCACAGCTTCTCTTTATCTCTCCCTCACTCACAGCTTCTCTTTCTCTATCTCTCTCTCTCTCACTCACAGCTTCTCTTTCACTCTCTCTCACTCACAGCTTCTCTCTCGCTCTCTCTCACGCACTCAAAGCTTCTCTCTCTCTCTTACTCACAGCTTCTCTTTCTCTCTCTCAATCTCACTCACAGCTTCTCTCTCTCTCACACACACACAGCATATCTCTCTCTCTCACTCACAGCTTCTCTTTCTCTCTCTCACTCACAGCTTCTCTTTCTCCCTCTCTCTCTCACTCACAGCTTCTCCTTCTTTCCCTCTCTCTCACTCACAGCTTCTCTTTCTCTCTCTCTCTCACTCACAGCTTCTCTTTCTCTCTCTCTCTCTCACTCACAGCTTCTCTTTGTCTCTCTCTCTCACTCACATCTTCTCTCTCTCTCACTCACAGCTTCTCTCTCTCTCTTTCTCTCTCTCTCACAGCTTCTCTTTCTCTCTCTCTCTCTCACTGACAGCTTCTCTCTCTCTCTCTCACTCACTCACTCACAGCTTCTCTTTCACTCTCTCTCACTCACAGCTTCTCTCTCGCTCGCTCTCACGCACTCACAGCTTCTCTCTCTCTCTCTTACTCACAGCTTCTCTTTCTCTCTCTCTCTATCTCACAGCTTCTCTCTCTCTCTCACTCACAGCATATCTCTCTCTCTCACTCACAGCTTCTCTTTCTCTCTCTCTCACTCACAGCTTCTCTTTCTCCCTCTCTCTCTCACTCACAGCTTCTCCTTCATTCCCTCTCTCTCACTCACAGCTTCTCTTTCTCTCTCTCTCTCACTCACAGCTTCTCTTTCTCTCTCTCTCTCTCACTCACAGCTTCTCTTTCTCTCTCTCTCACTCACAGCTTCTCTTTCTCTCTCTCACTCACAGCTTCTCTTTCTCTCTCTCTTCTCTCACTCACAGCTTCTCTTTCTCTGTCTCTCTCTAACTCACAGCTGCTCTTTCTCTCTCTCTCTCTCACTCACAGTTTCTCTTTCTCTCTCTCACTCACATCTTCTCTCTCTCTCTCACACAGCTTCTCTCTCTTTCTCACTCACAGCTTCTCTTTCTCTGTCTCTCTCTAACTCACAGCTTCTCTTTATCTCTCTCTGTCACTCACAGCTTCTCTTTCTCTCTCTCTCTCACAGCTTCTCTTTCTCTCTCTCTCACTCACAGCTTCTCTCTCTCTTTATCTCACTCACTCACAGCTTCTCTCTCTTTCACTCAAAGATTCTCTTTCTCTCTCACACACACTCACAGCTTCTCTTTCTCTCTCTCACTCACAGCTTCTCTTTCTCTCTCTCTTCTCTCACTCACATCTTCTCTCTCTCTCTCTCTCACAGCTTCTCTCTCTTTCTCACTCACAGCTTCTCTTTCTCTGTCTCTCTCTAACACACAGCTTCTCTTTATCTCTCTCTGTCACTCACAGCTTCTCTTTCTCTCTCTCTCTCTCACAGCTTCTCTTTCTCTCTCTCTCACTCACAGCTTCTCTCTCTCATTATCTCACTCACTCACAGCTTCTCTCTCTTTCACTCACATCTTCTCTTTCTCTCTCTCTCACTCACATCTTCACTTTCTCTCTCTCTCTCTCTCACTCACAGCTTCACTTTCTCTCTCTCACTCACATCTTCTCTCTCTCTCACTCACTCACACCTTCTCTCTCTCTTTCTCTCTCTCAAAGCTTCTCTTTCTCTCTCTCTCTCACTCACAGCTTCTCTCTCACTCACTCACTCACTCACAGCTTCTCTTTCTCTCTCTCTCACTCACAGCTTCTCTCTCGCTCTCTCTCACGCACTCACAGCTTCTCTCTCTCTTACTCACAGCTTCTCTTTCTCTCTCTCTATCTCACAGCTTCTCTCTCTCTCTCTCTCTCACTCACAGCATATCTCTCTCTCTCACTCACAGCTTCTCTTTCTCTCTCTCTCACTCACAGCTTCTCTTTCTCCCTCTCTCTCACTCACAGCTTCTCCTTCATTCCCTCTCTCTCACTCACAGCTTCTCTTTCTCTCTCTCTCTCACTCACAGCTTCTCTTTCTCTCTCTCTCTCTCACTCACAGCTTCTCTTTCTCTCTCTCTCACTCACAGCTTCTCTTTCTCTCTCTCACTCACAGCTTCTCTTTCTCTCTCTCTCTCTCACTCACAGTTTCTCTTTCTCTCTCTCACTCACATCTTCTCTCTCTGTCACACACAGCTTCTCTCTCTTTCTCACTCACAGCTTCTCTTTCTCTGTCTCTCTCTAACTCACAGCTTCTCTTTATCTCTCTCTGTCACTCACAGCTTCTCTTTCTCTCTCTCTCTCACAGCTTCTCTTTCTCTCTCTCTCACTCACAGCTTCTGTCTCTCTTTATCTCACTCACTCACAGCTTCTCTCTCTTTCACTCAAAGATTCTCTTTCTCTCTCACACACACTCACAGCTTCTCTTTCTCTCTCTCACTCACAGCTTCTCTTTCTCTCTCTCTTCTCTCACTCACAGCTTCTCTTTCTCTGTCTCTCTCTAATTCACAGCTTCTCTTTCTCTCTCTCTCTCTCACTCACAGTATCTCTTTCTCTCTCTCACTCACATCTTCTCTCTCTCTCTCTCACAGCTTCTCTCTCTTTCTCACTCACAGCTTCTCTTTCTCTCTCTCTCTCACACAGCTTCTCTTTCTCTCTCTCTCACTCACAGCTTCTCTCTCTCTTTATCTCACTCACTCACAGCTTCTCTCTCTTTCATTCACATCTTCTCTTTCTCTCTCTCTCTCACTCACATCTTCTCTTTCTCTCTCTCTCTCTCACTCACAGCTTCACTTTCTCTCTCTCACTCACATCTTCTCTCTCTCTCACTCACTCACACCTTCTCTCTCTCTTTCTCTCTCTCACAGCTTCTCTTTCTCTCTCTCTCTCACTCACAGCTTCTCTCTCTCTCACTCACTCACTCACAGCTTCTCTTTCTCTCTCTCTCTTTCACTCACAGCTTCTCTTTCTCTGTCTCTCTCTAACTCACAGCTTCTCTTTATCTCTCCCTCACTCACAGCTTCTCTTTCTCTCTCTCTCTCTCTCACTCACAGCTTCTCTTTCACTCTCTCTCACTCACAGCTTCTCTCTCACTCTCTCTCACGCACTCACAGATTCTCTCTCTCTCTCTTACTCACAGCTTCTCTTTCTCTCTCTCTATCTCACTCACATCTTCTCTCTCTCTCTCTCACTCACAGCATATCTCTCTCTCTCACTCACAGCTTCTCTTTCTCTCGCTCTCTCACTAACAGCTTCTCTTTCGCTCTCACTCACAGCTTCTCTTTCTTTCCCTCTCTCTCTCACTCACAGTTTCTCTTCCTCTCTCTCTCACTCACAGCTTCTCTTTCTCGCTCTCTCTCACTCACAGCTTCTCTTTCTCTCTCTCTCACTCACAGCTTCTCTTTCCCTTTCTCTCTCTAACTCACAGCTTCTCTTTATCTCTCTCTGTCACTCACAGCTTCTCTTTCTCTCTCTCTCACACAGCTTCTCTTTCTCTCTCTCTCACTCACAGCTTCTGTCTCTCTTTATCTCACTCACTCACAGCTTCTCTCTCTTTCACTCAAAGATTCTCTTTCTCTCTCACACACACTCACAGCTTCTCTTTCTCTCTCTCACTCACAGCTTCTCTTTCTCTCTCTCTTCTCTCACTCACAGCTTCTCTTTCTCTGTCTCTCTCTAATTCACAGCTTCTCTTTCTCTCTCTCTCTCTCACTCACAGTATCTCTTTCTCTCTCTCACTCACATCTTCTCTCTCTCTCTCTCACAGCTTCTCTCTCTTTCTCACTCACAGCTTCTCTTTCTCTCTCTCTCTCACACAGCTTCTCTTTCTCTCTCTCTCACTCACAGCTTCTCTCTCTCTTTATCTCACTCACTCACAGCTTCTCTCTCTTTCATTCACATCTTCTCTTTCTCTCTCTCTCACTCACATCTTCTCTTTCTCTCTCTCTCTCTCACTCACAGCTTCACTTTCTCTCTCTCACTCACATCTTCTCTCTCTCTCACTCACTCACACCTTCTCTCTCTCTTTCTCTCTCTCACAGCTTCTCTTTCTCTCTCTCTCTCACTCACAGCTTCTCTCTCTCTCACTCACTCACTCACAGCTTCTCTTTCTCTCTCTCTCTTTCACTCACAGCTTCTCTTTCTCTGTCTCTCTCTAACTCACAGCTTCTCTTTATCTCTCCCTCACTCACAGCTTCTCTTTCTCTCTCTCTCTCTCTCACTCACAGCTTCTCTTTCACTCTCTCTCACTCACAGCTTCTCTCTCACTCTCTCTCACGCACTCACAGATTCTCTCTCTCTCTCTTACTCACAGCTTCTCTTTCTCTCTCTCTATCTCACTCACATCTTCTCTCTCTCTCTCTCACTCACAGCATATCTCTCTCTCTCACTCACAGCTTCTCTTTCTCTCGCTCTCTCACTAACAGCTTCTCTTTCGCTCTCACTCACAGCTTCTCTTTCTTTCCCTCTCTCTCTCACTCACAGTTTCTCTTTCTCTCTCTCTCACTCACAGCTTCTCTTTCTCGCTCTCTCTCACTCACAGCTTCTCTTTCTCTCTCTCTCACTCACAGCTTCTCTTTCCCTTTCTCTCTCTCACTCACAGCTTCTCTTTCTCTCTCTCTTCTCTCACAGCTTCTCTTTCTCTGTCTCTCTCTAACTCACAGCTTCTGTTTTTCCCTCTCTCACTCACAGCTTCTCTTTCTCTCTCTCTCTCACTCACAGCGTGTCTTTCTCTCTCACTCACAGCTTCTCTCTCCCACTCACAGCTTCTCTTTCTCTCTCTCTCTCTCTCACTTACAGCTTCTCTTTCTCTCTCTCTCTGTCACTCACAGCTTCTCTTTTTCTCTCGGTCACTCACAGCTTCTCTCTCTCTCTCCCTCTCACTTGCAGCTTCTCTTTCTCTCTCTCTCACTCACAGCTTCTCTTTCATCCTCTCTCTCTCACTCACAGCTTCTCTCTCTCTCACTCACAGCTTTTCTTTCATTTTCTCTCTCTCACTCACAGCTTCTCTCTCTCTCTCTCACTCACAGCTTCTCTTTTTCTCTCTCTCTCACTCACAGCTTCTCTTTCTCTCTGTCACTCACAGCTTCTCTCTCTCTCTCACTCACAGCTTCTCTTTCTCTCTCTCTCTCACTCACAGCTTCTCTTTCTCTGTCTCTCTCTAACTCACAGCTTTGCTTTATCTCTCTCTCTCACTCACAGCTTCTCTTTCTCTGTCTCTCTCTCACTCACAGCTTCTCTCTCTCACTCAATCGCATCTTCTTTTTCTCTCTCTCTCCCTCTCACAGCTTCTCTCTCTCTCACTCACAGCTTCTCTCTCTCCCTCCCTCACAGCTTCTCTCTCTCACTCACAGCTTCTCTTTCTCTCTCTCTCACTCACAGCTCTTTCTCTGTCTCTCTCTAACTCACTGCTTCTCTTTATCTCTCTCTCTCACTCACAGTTTCTCTTCCTCTCTCTCTCTCACTCACAGCTTCTCTTTCTCTCTCTCTCTCTCGCAGCTTCTCTTTTTCTCTCCCTCTCTCTCACTCACAGCTTCTCTTTCTCTCTCTCTCTCACTCACAACTTCTCTTTCTCCCTCTCTCTCTCACTCACACCTTCTCTCTCTCTCACTCACAGCTTCTCTTTCTTTCTCTCTCTCTCTCACTCACAGCTTCTCTTTCTCCCTCTCTCTTTCACTCACAGCTTCTCTTTCTCTCTCTCTCACTCACAGCTTCTCTTTCTTTCTCTCTCTCACTAACAGCTTCTCTTTCTCTCTCTCTCTCTCACTCACAGCTTCACTCTCTCTCTCTCAGCTTCTTTCTCTCTCTCTCTCACTTATAGCTTCTCTGTCTCTCTCTCTCACTCACAGCTTCTCTTTCTCTTTCTCTCTCTCACTAACAGCTTCTCTCTCTCACTCACATCTTCTCTTTCTCTCTCTCTCTCTCACTCACAGCTTCTCTCTGACTCACAGCTTCTCTTTCTCTGTCTCTCTCTAACTCACAGCTTCTCTTTTTCTCTCTCTCTCACTCACAGTTTCTCTCTCTCTCACTCACCACTTTTCTTTCTCTCTCTCTCTCTCACTCACACCTTCTCATACTCACTCTCTCTCACTCTCTCACTCACAGCTTCTCTCTCTCTCTCTCACTCACAGCTTTTCTTTCTCCCACTCTCTCTCACTCACAGCTTCTCTTTCTCTCTCTCACTCACAGCTTCTCTTTCTCTCTCTCTCCCACTCACAGCTTCTCTTTCTCTCTCTCTCACTCACAGCTTCTCTTTCTCTCTCTCTCACTCACAGCTTCTTTTTCTCTCTCTCACAGCTTCTCTCTCTCTCTCACTCACAGCTTCTCTTTCTCTCTCTCACTCACAGCTTCTCTTTCTCTCTCTCTCTCCCACTCACAACTTCTCTTTCTCTCCCTCTCTCACTCACAGCTTCTCTTTCTCTCTCTCTCTCACTCACAGCTTCTCTTTCTCTCTCTTACTCACTCAAAGATTCTCTCTCTCTCGCCCTCTCTCACTCACAGCTTCTCTTTCTCTCTCTCTCACACAGCTTCTCTTTCTCTCTCTCTCTCTCACTCACAGCTTCTCTTTCTCTCTCTCACTCACAGCTGCTCTTTCTCTCTCTCTCATTCACAGCTTCTCTCTCTCTCCCTCTCACTCACAGCTTCTCTTTCTCTCTCACACACACTCACAGCTTCTCTTTCTCTCTCTCACTCACACCTTCTCTCTCTCTCACTCACTCACAGCTACTCTTTCTCTCTCTCTCTCTCTCTCACCCACTGCTTCTCTTTCTCTCTCTCTCACTCAGCTTCTCTTTCTCTCTCTCTCTCCCACACACAGCTTCTCTTTCTCTTTCTCTCTCTTACTCACTGCTTCTCTCTCTCACTCACATCTTCTCTTTCTCTCTCTCTCTCTCTCTCTCTCACAGCTTCTCTCTGACTCACAGCTTCTCTCTGACTCACAGCTTCTCTTTCTCTGTCTCTCTCTAACTCACAGCTTCTCTTTTTCTCTCTCTCTCACTCACAGTTTCTCTCTCTCTCACTCACCACTTCTCTTTCTCTCTCTCTCTCTCACTCACACCTTCTCATACTCACTCTCTCTCACTCTCTCACTCACAGCTTCTCTCTCTCTCTCTCACTCACAGCTTTTCTTTCTCCCACTCTCTCTCACTCACAGCTTCTCTTTCTCTCTCTCACTCACAGCTTCTCTTTCTCTCTCTCTCCCACTCACAGCTTCTCTTTCTCTCTCTCTCACTCACAGCTTCTCTTTCTCTCTCTCTCACTCACAGCTTCTTTTTCTCTCTCTCACAGCTTCTCTCTCTCTCTCACTCACAGCTTCTCTTTCTCTCTCTCACTCACAGCTTCTCTTTCTCTCTCTCTCTCCCACTCACAACTTCTCTTTCTCTCCCTCTCTCACTCACAGCTTCTCTTTCTCTCTCTCTCTCACTCACAGCTTCTCTTTCTCTCTCTTACTCACTCAAAGATTCTCTCTCTCTCGCCCTCTCTCACTCACAGCTTCTCTTTCTCTCTCTCTCTCACAGCTTCTCTTTCTCTCTCTCTCTCTCACTCACAGCTTCTCTTTCTCTCTCTCACTCACAGCTGCTCTTTCTCTCTCTCTCATTCACAGCTTCTCTCTCTCTCCCTCTCACTCACAGCTTCTCTTTCTCTCTCACACACACTCACAGCTTCTCTTTCTCTCTCTCACTCACACCTTCTCTCTCTCTCACTCACTCACAGCTACTCTTTCTCTCTCTCTCTCTCTCTCACCCACTGCTTCTCTTTCTCTCTCTCTCACTCAGCTTCTCTTTCTCTCTCTCTCTCCCACTCACAGCTTCTCTTTCTCTTTCTCTCTCTCACTAACAGCTTCTCTCTCTCACTCACATCTTCTCTTTCTCTCTCTCTCTCTCTCTCACTCACAGCTTCTCTCTGACTCACAGCTTCTCTTTCTCTGTCTCTCTCTAACTCACAGCTTCTCTTTCTCTCTCTCTCTCACTCACAGCTTCTCTCTCTCTCACTCACCACTTCTCTTTCTCTCTCTCTCTCTCACTCACAGCTTCTCATACTCACTCTCTCTCACTCTCTCACTCACAGCTTCTCTCTCTCTCTCTCACTCACAGCTTTTCTTTCTCCCACTCTCTCTCACTCACAGCTTCTCTTTCTCTCTCTCACTCACAGCTTCTCTTTCTCTCTCTCTCTCCCACTCACAGCTTCTCTTTCTCTCTCTCTCACTCACAGCTTCTCTTTCTCTCTCTCTCACTCACAGCTTCTTTTTCTCTCTCTCACAGCTTCTCTCTCTCTCTCTCACTCACAGCTTCTCTTTCTCTTTCTCACTCACAGCTTCTCTTTCTCTCTCTCTCTCCCACTCACAACTTCTCTTTCTCTCCCTCTCTCACTCACAGCTTCTCTTTCTCTCTCTCTCTCACTCACAGCTTCTCTTTCTCTCTCTCTCTCACTCAAAGATTCTCTCTCTCTCGCCCTCTCTCACTCACAGCTTCTCTTTCTCTCTCTCTCTCACAGCTTCTCTTTCTCTCTCTCTCTCACTCACAGCTTCTCTTTCTCTCTCTCACTCACAGCTGCTCTTTCTCTCTCTCTCATTCACAGCTTCTCTCTCCCTCTCACTCACAGCTTCTCTTTCTCTCTCACACAACTACTCTTTCTCTCTCTCACTCACACCTTCTCTCTCTCTCACTCACTCACAGCTACTCTTTCTCTCTCTCTCTCTCACCCACTGCTTCTCTTTCTCTCTCTCTCACTCAGCTTCTTTTTCTCTCTCTCTCTCCCACTCACAGCTTCTCTCTCTCTCTCTCTCTTACTCACTGCTTCTCTTTCTCTCTCTCTCACTCACAGCTTCTTTTTCTCTCTCCCACAGCTTCTCTTTCTCTCTATCTCTCACTCACAGCTTCTTCTTTCTTACTCTCTCTCTCACTCACAGCCTCTCTTTTACTCTCTCTCTCTCTCTGTCACAGCTTCTCTCTCTCTCTCACTCTCACTCACAGCTTCTCTTTCTCTCTCACACAACTTCTCTCTCTCTCACACACAGCATCTCTCTCTCTCATACTCACAGCTTCTCTTTCTCTCTCTCTCTCACTCACAGCTTCTCTTTCTCTCTCTGTCAATCACAGCTTCTCTCTCTCTCTCTCCCTCTCACTCACAGCTTCTCTCTCACTCACTCACAGATCTCTTTCTTTTTCTCTCTCTCACACACAGCTTCTCTTTCTTTCTCTCTCTCTCACTCACAGCTTCTCTCTATCTCTCTCACAGCTTCTCTCTCTCTCACTCACAGCTTCTCTTTCTCTCTCTCACACTCACATCTTCTCTTTCTCTCTCTCTCTCACTCACAGCTTCACTTTCTCTCTCTCACTCACATCTTCTCTCTCTCTCTCACTCACAGATTCTCTCTCTCTTTCTCTCTCACTCACAGCTTCTCTCTCTCTCACTCACTCACTCACAGCTTCTCTTTCTCTCTCTCTCTTTCACTCACAGCTTCTCTTTCTCTGTCTCTCTCTAACTCACAGCTTCTCTTTATCTCTCCCTCACTCACAGCTTCTCTTTCTCTATCTCTCTCTCTCTCACTCACAGCTTCTCTTTCACTCTCTCTCACTCACAGCTTCTCTCTCGCTCTCTCTCACGCACTCAAAGCTTCTCTCTCTCTCTTACTCACAGCTTCTCTTTCTCTCTCTCAATCTCACTCACAGCTTCTCTCTCTCTCACACACACACAGCATATCTCTCTCTCTCACTCACAGCTTCTCTTTCTCTCTCTCACTCACAGCTTCTCTTTCTCCCTCTCTCTCTCACTCACAGCTTCTCCTTCTTTCCCTCTCTCTCACTCACAGCTTCTCTTTCTCTCTCTCTCTCACTCACAGCTTCTCTTTCTCTCTCTCTCTCTCACTCACAGCTTCTCTTTCTCTCTCTCTCTCTCACTCACATCTTCTCTCTCTCTCACTCACAGCTTCTCTCTCTCTCTTTCTCTCTCTCTCACAGCTTCTCTTTCTCTCTCTCTCTCTCACTGACAGCTTCTCTCTCTCTCTCTCACTCACTCACTCACAGCTTCTCTTTCACTCTCTCTCACTCACAGCTTCTCTCTCGCTCGCTCTCACGCACTCACAGCTTCTCTCTCTCTCTCTTACTCACAGCTTCTCTTTCTCTCTCTCTATCTCACAGCTTCTCTCTCTCTCTCTCACTCACAGCATATCTCTCTCTCTCACTCACAGCTTCTCTTTCTCTCTCTCTCACTCACAGCTTCTCTTTCTCCCTCTCTCTCTCACTCACAGCTTCTCCTTCATTCCCTCTCTCTCACTCACAGCTTCTCTTTCTCTCTCTCTCTCACTCACAGCTTCTCTTTCTCTCTCTCTCTCTCACTCACAGCTTCTCTTTCTCTCTCTCTCACTCACAGCTTCTCTTTCTCTCTCTCACTCACAGCTTCTCTTTCTCTCTCTCTTCTCTCACTCACAGCTTCTCTTTCTCTGTCTCTCTCTAACTCACAGCTGCTCTTTCTCTCTCTCTCTCTCACTCACAGTTTCTCTTTCTCTCTCTCACTCACATCTTCTCTCTCTCACACAGCTTCTCTCTCTTTCTCACTCACAGCTTCTCTTTCTCTGTCTCTCTCTAACTCACAGCTTCTCTTTATCTCTCTCTGTCACTCACAGCTTCTCTTTCTCTCTCTCTCTCACAGCTTCTCTTTCTCTCTCTCTCACTCACAGCTTCTCTCTCTCTTTATCTCACTCACTCACAGCTTCTCTCTCTTTCACTCAAAGATTCTCTTTCTCTCTCACACACACTCACAGCTTCTCTTTCTCTCTCTCACTCACAGCTTCTCTTTCTCTCTCTCTTCTCTCACTCACAGCTTCTCTTTCTCTGTCTCTCTCTAATTCACAGCTTCTCTTTCTCTCTCTCTCTCTCACTCACAGTATCTCTTTCTCTCTCTCACTCACATCTTCTCTCTCTCTCTCTCACAGCTTCTCTCTCTTTCTCACTCACAGCTTCTCTTTCTCTGTCTCTCTCTAACACACAGCTTCTCTTTATCTCTCTCTGTCACTCACAGCTTCTCTTTCTCTCTCTCTCTCTCACAGCTTCTCTTTCTCTCTCTCTCACTCACAGCTTCTCTCTCTCTTTATCTCACTCACTCACAGCTTCTCTCTCTTTCACTCACATCTTCTCTTTCTCTCTCTCTCACTCACATCTTCTCTTTCTCTCTCTCTCTCTCTCACTCACAGCTTCACTTTCTCTCTCTCACTCACATCTTCTCTCTCTCTCACTCACTCACACCTTCTCTCTCTCTTTCTCTCTCTCAAAGCTTCTCTTTCTCTCTCTCTCTCACTCACAGCTTCTCTCTCACTCACTCACTCACTCACAGCTTCTCTTTCTCTCTCTCTCACTCACAGCTTCTCTCTCGCTCTCTCTCACGCACTCACAGCTTCTCTCTCTCTTACTCACAGCTTCTCTTTCTCTCTCTCTATCTCACAGCTTCTCTCTCTCTCTCTCTCTCACTCACAGCATATATCTCTCTCTCACTCACAGCTTCTCTTTCTCTCTCTCTCACTCACAGCTTCTCTTTCTCCCTCTCTCTCACTCACAGCTTCTCCTTCATTCCCTCTCTCTCACTCACAGCTTCTCTTTCTCTCTCTCTCTCACTCACAGCTTCTCTTTCTCTCTCTCTCTCTCTCTCACTCACAGCTTCTCTTTCTCTCTCTCTCACTCACAGCTTCTCTTTCTCTCTCTCACTCACAGCTTCTCTTTCTCTCTCTCTCTCTCACTCACAGTTTCTCTTTCTCTCTCTCACTCACATCTTCTCTCTCTGTCACACACAGCTTCTCTCTCTTTCTCACTCACAGCTTCTCTTTCTCTGTCTCTCTCTAACTCACAGCTTCTCTTTATCTCTCTCTGTCACTCACAGCTTCTCTTTCTCTCTCTCTCTCACAGCTTCTCTTTCTCTCTCTCTCACTCAAAGCTTCTGTCTCTCTTTATCTCACTCACTCACAGCTTCTCTCTCTTTCACTCAAAGATTCTCTTTCTCTCTCACACACACTCACAGCTTCTCTTTCTCTCTCTCACTCACAGCTTCTCTTTCTCTCTCTCTTCTCTCACTCACAGCTTCTCTTTCTCTGTCTCTCTCTAATTCACAGCTTCTCTTTCTCTCTCTCTCTCTCACTCACAGTATCTCTTTCTCTCTCTCACTCACATCTTCTCTCTCTCTCTCTCACAGCTTCTCTCTCTTTCTCACTCACAGCTTCTCTTTCTCTCTCTCTCTCACACAGCTTCTCTTTCTCTCTCTCTCACTCACAGCTTCTCTCTCTCTTTATCTCACTCACTCACAGCTTCTCTCTCTTTCATTCACATCTTCTCTTTCTCTCTCTCTCACTCACATCTTCTCTTTCTCTCTCTCTCTCTCACTCACAGCTTCACTTTCTCTCTCTCACTCACATCTTCTCTCTCTCTCACTCACTCACACCTTCTCTCTCTCTTTCTCTCTCTCACAGCTTCTCTTTCTCTCTCTCTCTCACTCACAGCTTCTCTCTCTCTCACTCACTCACTCACAGCTTCTCTTTCTCTCTCTCTCTTTCACTCACAGCTTCTCTTTCTCTGTCTCTCTCTAACTCACAGCTTCTCTTTATCTCTCCCTCACTCACAGCTTCTCTTTCTCTCTCTCTCTCTCTCACTCACAGCTTCTCTTTCACTCTCTCTCACTCACAGCTTCTCTCTCACTCTCTCTCACGCACTCACAGATTCTCTCTCTCTCTCTTACTCACAGCTTCTCTTTCTCTCTCTCTATCTCACTCACATCTTCTCTCTCTCTCTCTCACTCACAGCATATCTCTCTCTCTCACTCACAGCTTCTCTTTCTCTCGCTCTCTCAATAACAGCTTCTCTTTCGCTCTCACTCACAGCTTCTCTTTCTTTCCCTCTCTCTCTCACTCACAGTTTCTCTTTCTCTCTCTCTCACTCACAGCTTCTCTTTCTCGCTCTCTCTCACTCACAGCTTCTCTTTCTCTCTCTCTCTCACTCACAGCTTCTCTTTCCCATTCTCTCTCTCACTCACAGCTTCTCTTTCTCTCTCTCTTCTCTCACAGCTTCTCTTTCTCTGTCTCTCTCTAACTCACAGCTTCTGTTTTTCCCTCTCTCACTCACAGCTTCTCTTTCTCTCTCTCTCTCACTCACAGCGTGTCTTTCTCTCTCACTCACAGCTTCTCTCTCCCACTCACAGCTTCTCTTTCTCTCTCTCTCTCTCTCACTTACAGCTTCTCTTTCTCTCTCTCTCTGTCACTCACAGCTTCTCTTTTTCTCTCGGTCACTCACAGCTTCTCTCTCTCTCTCCCTCTCACTTGCAGCTTCTCTTTCTCTCTCTCTCACTCACAGCTTCTCTTTCATCCTCTCTCTCTCACTCACAGCTTCTCTCTCTCTCACTCACAGCTTTTCTTTCATTTTCTCTCTCTCACTCACAGCTTCTCTCTCTCTCTCTCACTCACAGCTTCTCTTTTTCTCTCTCTCTCACTCACAGCTTCTCTTTCTCTCTGTCACTCACAGCTTCTCTCTCTCTCTCACTCACAGCTTCTCTTTCTCTCTCTCTCTCACTCACAGCTTCTCTTTCTCTGTCTCTCTCTAACTCACAGCTTTGCTTTATCTCTCTCTCTCACTCACAGCTTCTCTTTCTCTGTCTCTCTCTCACTCACAGCTTCTCTCTCTCACTCACTCGCATCTTCTTTTTCTCTCTCTCTCCCTCTCACAGCTTCTCTCTCTCTCACTCACAGCTTCTCTCTCTCTCCCTCCCTCACAGCTTCTCTCTCTCACTCACAGTTTCTCTTCCTCTCTCTCTCTCACTCACAGCTTCTCTTTCTCTCTCTCTCTCTCGCAGCTTCTCTTTTTCTCTCCCTCTCTCTCACTCACAGCTTCTCTTTCTCTCTCTCTCTCACTCACAACTTCTCTTTCTCCCTCTCTCTCTCACTCACACCTTCTCTCTCTCTCACTCACAGCTTCTCTTTCTTTCTCTCTCTCTCTCACTCACAGCTTCTCTTTCTCCCTCTCTCTTTCACTCACAGCTTCTCTTTCTCTCTCTCTCACTCACAGCTTCTCTCTCTCTCACTCACAGCTTCTCTTTCTTTCTCTCTCTCACTAACAGCTTCTCTTTCTCTCTCTCTCTCTCACTCACAGCTTCACTCTCTCTCTCTCAGCTTCTTTCTCTCTCTCTCTCACTTATAGCTTCTCTGTCTCTCTCTCTCACTCACAGCTTCTCTTTCTCTTTCTCTCTCTCACTAACAGCTTCTCTCTCTCACTCACATCTTCTCTTTCTCTCTCTCTCTCTCTCACTCACAGCTTTTCTCTGACTCACAGCTTCTCTTTCTCTGTCTCTCTCTAACTCACAGCTTCTCTTTTTCTCTCTCTCTCACTTACAGTTTCTCTCTCTCTCACTCACCACTTCTCTTTCTCTCTCTCTCTCTCACTCACACCTTCTCATACTCACTCTCTCTCACTCTCTCACTCACAGCTTCTCTCTCTCTCTCTCACTCACAGCTTTTCTTTCTCCCACTCTCTCTCACTCACAGCTTCTCTTTCTCTCTCTCACTCACAGCTTCTCTTTCTCTCTCTCTCCCACTCACAGCTTCTCTTTCTCTCTCTCTCACTCACAGCTTCTCTTTCTCTCTCTCTCACTCACAGCTTCTTTTTCTCTCTCTCACAGCTTCTCTCTCTCTCTCACTCACAGCTTCTCTTTCTCTCTCTCACTCACAGCTTCTCTTTCTCTCTCTCTCCCACTCACAACTTCTCTTTCTCTCCCTCTCTCACTCACAGCTTCTCTTTCTCTCTCTCTCTCACTCACAGCTTCTCTTTCTCTCTCTTACTCACTCAAAGATTCTCTCTCTCTCGCCCTCTCTCACTCACAGCTTCTCTTTCTCTCTCTCTCTCACAGCTTCTCTTTCTCTCTCTCTCTCTCACTCACAGCTTCTCTTTCTCTCTCTCACTCACAGCTGCTCTTTCTCTCTCTCTCATTCACAGCTTCTCTCTCTCTCCCTCTCACTCACAGCTTCTCTTTCTCTCTCACACACACTCACAGCTTCTCTTTCTCTCTCTCACTCACACCTTCTCTCTCTCTCACTCACTCACAGCTACTCTTTCTCTCTCTCTCTCTCTCTCACCCACTGCTTCTCTTTCTCTCTCTCTCACTCAGCTTCTCTTTCTCTCTCTCTCTCCCACTCACAGCTTCTCTCTCTCTCTCTCTCTTACTCACTGCTTCTCTTTCTCTCTCTCTCACTCACAGCTTCTTTTTCTCTCTCTCTCACTCAGCTTCTCTTTCTCTCTCTCTCTCCCACTCACAGCTTCTCTCTCTCTCTCTCTCTTACTCACTGCTTCTCTTTCTCTCTATCTCTCACTCACAGCTTCTTCTTTCTTACTCTCTCTCTCACTCACAGCCTCTCTTTTACTCTCTCTCTCTTTCTGTCACAGCTTCTCTCTCTCTCTCTCACTCTCACTCACAGCTTCTCTTTCTCTCTCACACACTCACAGCTTCTCTTTCTCTCTCTCTCATTCTCTCTCAGTCTCTTTCTCTCTCTCACAACTTCTCTCTCTCTCACACACAGCATCTCTCTCTCTCTCATACTCACAGCTTCTCTTTCTCTCTCTCTCTCTTACTCACAGCTTCTCTTTCTCTCTCTGTCAATCACAGCTTCTCTCTCTCTCTCTCCCTCTCACTCACAGCTTCTCTCTCACTCACTCACAGATCTCTTTCTTTTTCTCTCTCTCACTCACAGCTTCTCTTTCTTTCTCTCTCTCTAACTCACAGCTTCTCTCTATCTCTCTCACAGCTTCTCTCTCTCTCACTCACAGCTTCTCTTTCTCTCTCTCACACTCACATCTTCTCTTTCTCTCTCTCTCTCACTCACAGCTTCACTTTCTCTCTCTCACTCACATCTTCTCTCTCTCTCACTCACAGCTTCTCTCTCTCTTTCTCTCTCTCTCACAGATTCTCTTTCTCTCTCTCTCTCACTCACAGCTTCTCTCTCTCTCACTCACTCACTCACAGCTTCTCTTTCTCTCTCTCTCTTTCACTCACAGCTTCTCTTTCTCTGTCTCTCTCTAACTCACAGCTTCTCTTTATCTCTCCCTCACTCACAGCTTCTCTTTCTCTATCTCTATCTCTCTCTCTCTCACTCACAGCTTCTCTTTCACTCTCTCTCACTCACAGCTTCTCTCTCGCTCTCTCTCACGCACTCACAGCTTCTCTCTCTCTCTCTTACTCACAGCTTCTCTTTCTCTCTCTCAATCTCACTCACAGCTTCTCTCTCTCACACACACACACAGCATATCTCTCTCTCTCACTCACAGCTTCTCTTTCTCTCTCTCACTCACAGCTTCTCTTTCTCCCTCTCTCTCTCACTCACAGCTTCTCCTTCTTTCCCTCTCTCTCACTCACAGCTTCTCTTTCTCTCTCTCTCTCACTCACAGCTTCTCTTTCTCTCTCTCTCTCTCACTCACAGCTTCTCTTTCTCTCTCTCTCACTCACATCTTCTCTCTCTCTCTCACTCACAGCTTCTCTCTCTCTCTCTCTCTCACAGCTTCTCTTTCTCTCTCTCTCTCTCACTGACAGCTTCTCTCTCTCTCACTCACTCACTCACAGCTTCTCTTTCACTCTCTCTCACTCAAAGCTTCTCTCTCGCTCTCTCTCACGCACTCACAGCTTCTCTCTCTCTCTCTTACTCACAGCTTCTCTTTCTCTCTCTATCTCACAGCTTCTCTCTCTCTCTCTCTCTCACTCACAGCATATCTCTCTCTCACACTCACAGCTTCTCTTTCTCTCTCTCTCACTCACAGCTTCTCTTTCTCCCTCTCTCTCTCACTCACAGCTTCTCCTTCATTCCCTCTCTCTCACTCACAGCTTCTCTTTCTCTCTCTCTCACTCACAGCTTCTCTTTCTCTCTCTCTCTCACTCACAGCTTCTCTTTCTTTCTCTCTCACTCACAGCTTCTCTTTCTCTCTCTCACTCACAGCTTCTCTTTCTCTCTCTCTTCTCTCACTCACAGCTTCTCTTTCTCTGTCTCTCTCTAACTCACAGCTTCTCTTTCTCTCTCTCTCTCTCTCACTCACAGTTTCTCTTTCTCTCTCTCACTCACATCTTCTCTCTCTCACACACACAGCTTCTCTCTCTTTCTCACTCACAGCTTCTCTTTCTCTGTCTCTCTCTCACTCACAGCTTCTCTTTCTCTCTCTCACTCACAGCTTCTCTTTCTCCCTCTCTCTCTCACTCACAGCTTCTCCTTCTTTCCCTCTCTCTCACTCACAGCTTCTCTTTCTCTCTCTCTCTCACTCACAACTTCTCTTTCTCTCTCTCTCTCTCACTCACAGCTTCTCTTTCTCTCTCTCTCACTCACATCTTCTCTCTCTCTCTCTCTCACTCACAGCTTCTCTCTCTCTCTTTCTCTCTCTCTCACAGCTTCTCTTTCTCTCTCTCTCTCACTGACAGCTTCTCTCTTTCTCACTCACTCACTCACAGCTTCTCTTTCACTCTCTCTCACTCACAGCTTCTCTCTCGCTCTCTCTCACGCACTCACAGCTTCTCTCTCTCTCTCTTACTCACAGCTTCTCTTTCTCTCTCTCTATCTCACAGCTTCTCTCTCTCTCTCTCTCACTCACAGCATATCTCTCTCTCACACTCACAGCTTCTCTTTCTCTCTCTCTCACTCACAGCTTCTCTTTCTCCCTCTCTCTCTCACTCACAGCTTCTCCTTCATTCCCTCTCTCTCACTCACAGCTTCTCTTTCTCTCTCTCTCACTCACAGCTTCTCTTTCTCTCTCTCTCTCTCTCACTCACAGCTTCTCTTTCTCTCTCTCTCACTCACAGCTTCTCTTTCTCTCTCTCACTCACAGCTTCTCTTTCTCTCTCTCTTCTCTCACTCACAGCTTCTCTTTCTCTGTCTCTCTCTAACTCGCAGCTTCTCTTTCTCTCTCTCTCTCTCACTCACAGTTTCTCTTTCTCTCTCTCACTCACATCTTCTCTCTCTCTCTCACACAGCTTCTCTCTCTTTCTCACTCACAGCTTCTCTTTCTCTGTCTCTCTCTAACTCACAGCTTCTCTTTATCTCTCTCTGTCACTCACAGCTTCTCTTTCTCTCTCTGTCTCACAGCTTCTCTTTCTCTCTCTCTCACTCACAGCTTCTCTCTCTCTTTATCTCACTCACTCACAGCTTCTCTCTCTTTCACTCAAAGATTCTCTTTCTCTCTCACACACACTCACAGCTTCTCTTTCTCTCTCTCACTCACAGCTTCTCTTTCTCTCTCTCTTCTCTCACTCACAGCTTCTCTTTCTCTGTCTCTCTCTAATTCACAGCTTCTCTTTCTCTCTCTCTCTCACTCACAGTATCTCTTTCTCTCTCTCACTCACATCTTCTCTCTCTCTCTCTCTCACAGCTTCTCTCTCTTTCTCACTCACAGCTTCTCTTTCTCTGTCTCTCTCTAACACACAGCTTCTCTTTATCTCTCTCTGTCACTCACAGCTTCTCTTTCTCTCTCTCTCACTCACAGCTTCTCTCTCTCTTTATCTCACTCACTCACAGCTTCTCTCTCTTTCACTCACATCTTCTCTTTCTCTCTCTCTCACTCACATCTTCTCTTTCTCTCTCTCTCTCTCTCACTCACAGCTTCACTTTCTCTCTCTCACTCACATCTTCTCTCTCTCTCACTCACTCACACCTTCTCTCTCTCTTTCTCTCTCTCACAGCTTCTCTTTCTCTCTCAATCTCAATCACAGCTTCTCTCTCTCTCACTCACTCACTCACAGCTTCTCTTTCTCTCTCTCTCTTTCACTCACAGCTTCTCTTTCTCTGTCTCTCTCTAACTCACAGCTTCTCTTTATCTCTCCCTCACTCACAGCTTCTCTTTCTCTCTCTCTCTCTCTCACTCACAGCTTCTCTTTCACTCTCTCTCACTCACAGCTTCTCTCTCACTCTCTCTCACGCACTCACAGATTCTCTCTCTCTCTCTTACTCACAGCTTCTCTTTCTCTCTCTCTATCTCACTCACAGCTTCTCTCTCTCTCTCTCTCACTCACAGCATATCTCTCTCTCTCACTCACAGCTTCTCTTTCTCTCGCTCTCTCACTAACAGCTTCTCTTTCGCTCTCACTCACAGCTTCTCTTTCTTTCCCTCTCTCTCTCACTCACAGCTTCTCTTTCTCTCTCTCTCACTCACAGCTTCTCTTTCTCTCTCTCTCTCACTCACAGCTTCTCTTTCTCTCTCTCTCTCACTCACAGCTTCTCTTTCCCTTTCTCTCTCTCACTCACAGCTTCTCTTTCTCTCTCTCTTCTCTCACAGCTTCTCTTTCTCTGTCTCTCTCTCACTCACAGCTTCTGTTTTTTTCTCTCTCACTCACAGCTTCTCTTTCTCTCTCTCTCTCTCTCACTTACAGCTTCTCTTTCTCTCTCTCTCTGTCACTCACAGCTTCTCTTTTTCTCTCTGTCACTCACAGCTTCTCTCTCTCTCTCCCTCTCACTCGTAGCTTCTCTTTCTCTCTCTCTCACTCACAGCTTCTCTTTCATCCTCTCTCTCTCACTCACAGCTTCTCTCTCTCTCACTCACAGCTTTTCTTTCATTTTCTCTCTCTCACTCACAGCTTCTCTCTCTCTCTCTCTCTCACTCACAGCTTCTTTTTCTCTCTCTCTCACTCACAGCTCCTCTTTCTCTCTGTCACACAGCTTCTCTCTCTCTCTCACTCACAGCTTCTCTTTCTCTCTCTCTCTCACTCACAGCTTCTCTTTCTCTGTCTCTCTCTAACTCACAGCTTTGCTTTATCTCTCTCTCTCACTCACAGCTTCTATCTCTCTCCCTCCCTCACAGCTTCTCTCTCTCACTCACAGCTTCTCTTTCTCTCTCTCTCACTCACAGCTCTTTCTCTGTCTCTCTCTAACTCACTGGTTCTCTTTATCTCTCTCTCTCACTCACAGTTTCTCTTCCTCTCTCTCTCTCACTCACAGCTTCTCTTTCTCTCTCTCTCACTCACAGCTTCTCTTTCTCTCTCTCTCTCTCACAGCTTCTCTCTCTCTCTCTCTCACTCGCAGCTTCTCTTTTTCTCTCCCTCTCTCTCACTCACAGCTTCTCTTTCTCTCTCTCTCTCACTCACAACTTCTCTTTCTCCCTCTCTCTCTCACTCACAGCTTCTCTCTCTCTCACTCACAGCTTCTCTTTCTTTCTCTCTCTCTCTCACTCACAGCTTCTCTTTCTCCCTCTCTCTCTCACTCACAGCTTCTCTTTCTCTCTCTCTCACTCACAGCTTCTCTCTCTCTCACTCACAGCTTCTCTTTCTTTCTCTCTCTCTCACTAACAGCTTCTCTTTCTCACTCTCTCTCTCACTCACAGCTTCACTCTCTCTCTCTCAGCTTCTTTCTCTCTCTCTCTCTCACTTATAGCTTCTCTGTCTCTCTCTCTCACTCACAGCTTCTCTTTCTCTTTCTCTCTCTCACTAACAGCTTCTCTCTCTCACTCACATCTTCTCTTTCTCTCTCTCTCTCTCTCACTCACAGCTTCTCTCTGACTCACAGCTTCTCTTTCTCTGTCTCTCTCTAACTCACAGCTTCTCTTTCTCTCTCTCTCTCACTCACAGCTTCTCTCTCACTCACTCACTCACAGCTTCTCTTTCATCCTCTCTCTCTCACTCACAGCTTCTCTCTCTCTCACTCACAGCTTTTCTTTCATTTTCTCTCTCTCACTCACAGCTTCTCTCTCTCTCTCTCTCTCTCTCACTCACAGCTTCTCTTTTTCTCTCTCTCTCACTCACAGCTCCTCTTTCTCTCTGTCACTCACAGCTTCTCTCTCACTCACAGCTTCTCTTTCTCTCTCTCTCTCTCACTCACAGCTTCTCTTTCTCTGTCTCTCTCTAACTCACAGCTTTGCTTTATCTCTCTCTCTCACTCACAGCTTCTCTTTCTCTGTCTCTCTCTCACTCACCGCTTCTCTCTCTCTCACTCACAGCTTCTCTCTCTCACTCACTCGCATCTTCTTTTTCTCTCTCTCTCCCTCTCACAGCTTCTCTCTCTCTCACTCACAGCTTCTCTCTCTCTCCCTCCCTCACAGCTTCTCTCTCTCACTCACAGCTTCTCTTTCTCTCTCTCTCACTCACAGCTCTTTCTCTGTCTCTCTCTAACTCACTGCTTCTCTTTATCTCTCTCTCTCACTCACAGTTACTCTTCCTCTCTCTCTCTCACTCACAGCTTCTCTTTCTCTCTCTCTCACTCACAGCTTCTCTTTCTCTCTCTCTCTCTCACAGCTTCTCTCTCTCTCTCTCTCACTCGCAGCTTCTCTTTTTCTCTCCCTCTCTCTCACTCACAGCTTCTCTTTCTCTCTCTCTCTCACTCACAACTTCTCTTTCTCCCTCTCTCTCTCACTCACAGCTTCTCTCTCTCTCACTCACAGCTTCTCTTTCTTTCTCTCTCTCTCTCAATCACAGCTTCTCTTTCTCCCTCTCTCTCTCACTCACAGCTTCTCTTTCTCTCTCTCTCACTCACAGCTTCTCTCCCTCTCACTCACAGCTTCTCTTTCTTTCTCTCTCTCTCACTAACAGCTTCTCTTTCTCTCTCTCTCTCTCTCACTCATAGCTTCACTCTCTCTCTCAGCTTCTTTCTCTCTCTCTCTCACTTATAGCTTCTCTGTCTATCTCTCTCACTCACAGCTTCTCTTTCTCTTTCTCTCTCTCACTAACAGCTTCTCTCTCTCACTCACATCTTCTCTTTCTCTCTCTCTCTCTCTCTCACTCACAGCTTCTCTCTGACTCACAGCTTCTCTTTCTCTGTCTCTCTCTAACTCACAGCTTCTCTTTCTCTCTCTCTCTCACTCACAGCTTCTCTCTCTCTCACTCACCACTTCTCTTTCTCTCTCTCTCTCTCACTCACAGCTTCTCATACTCACTCTCTCTCACTCTCTCACTCACAGCTTCTCTCTCTCTCTCTCACTCACAGCTTTTCTTTCTCCCACTCTCTCTCACTCACAGCTTCTCTTTCTCTCTCTCACTCACAGCTTCTCTTTCTCTCTCTCTCTCCCACTCACAGCTTCTCTTTCTCTCTCTCTCACTCACAGCTTCTCTCTCTCTCTCACTCACAGCTTCTTTTTCTCTCTCTCACAGCTTCTCTCTCTCTCTCTCACTCACAGCTTCTCTTTCTCTCTCTCTCTCCCACACAACTTCTCTTTCTCTCCCTCCCTCACTCACAGCTTCTCTTTCTCTCTCTCTCTCACTCACAGCTTCTCTTTCTCTCTCTCTCTCACTCAAAGATTCTCTCTCTCTCTCGCCCTCTCTCACTCACAGCTTCTCTTTCTCTCTCTCTCTCACAGCTTCTCTTTCTCTCTCTCACTCACTCACAGCTTCTCTTTCTCTCTCTCACTCACAGCTGCTCTTTCTCTCTCTCTCATTCACAGCTTCTCTCTCTCTCCCTCTCACTCACAGCTTCTCTTTCTCTCACACACACACTCACAGCTTCTCTTTCTCTCTCTCACTCACACCTTCTCTCTCACTCACTCACTCACAGCTACTCTTTCTCTCTCTCTCTCTCTCTCACCCACAGCTTCTCTTTCTCTCTCTCTCACTCAGCTTCTCTTTCTCTCTCTCTCTCCCACTTACAGCTTCTCTCTCTCTCTCTCTCTTACTCACTGCTTCTCTTTCTCTCTCTCTCACTCACAGCTTCTTTTTCTCTCTCCCACAGCTTCTCTTTCTCTCTATCTCTCACTCACAGCTTCTTCTTTCTTACTCTCTCTCTCACTCACAGCCTCTCTTTTACTCTCTCTCTCTCTGTCACAGCTTCTCTCTCTCTCTCTCACTCTCACTCACAGCTTCTCTTTCTCTCTCTCACACTCACAGCTTCTCTTTCTCTCTCTCTCATTCTCTCTCAGTCTCTTTCTCTCTCTCACAACGTCTCTCTCTCTCACACACAGCATCTCTCTCTCTCTCATACTCACAGCTTCTCTTTCTCTCTCTCTCTCTCTCTCACTCACAGCTTCTCTTTCTCTCTCTGTCACTCACAGCTTCTATCTCTCTCTCTCCCTCTCACTCACAGCTTCTCTCTCACTCACTCACAGATCTCTTTCTTTTTCTCTCTCTCACACACAGCTTCTCTTTCTTTCTTTCTCTCTCACTCATAGCTTCTCTCTATCTCTCTCACAGCTTCTCTCTCTCTCACTCACAGCTTCTCTTTCTCTCTCTCACACTCACATCTTCTCTTTCTCTCTCTCTCTCACTCACAGCTTCACTTTCTCTCTCTCACTCACATCTTCTCTCTCTCTCTCACTCACAGCTTCTCTCTCTCTTTCTCTCTCTCTCACAGATTCTCTTTCTCTCTCTCTCTCACTCACAGCTTCTCTCTCTCTCACTCACTCACTCACAGCATCTCTTTCTCTCTCTCTCTTTCACTCACAGCTTCTCTTTCTCTGTCTCTCTCTAACTCACAGCTTCTCTTTATCTCTCCCTCACTCACAGCTTCTCTTTCTCTATCTCTCTCTCTCTCACTCACAGCTTCTCTTTCACTCTCTCACTCACAGCTTCTCTCTCGCTCTCTCTCACGCACTCACAGCTTCTCTCTCTCTCTTACTCACAGCTTCTCTTTCTCTCTCTCAATCTCACTCACAGCTTCTCTCTCTCACACACACACACAGCATATCTCTCTCTCTCACTCACAGCTTCTCTTTCTCTCTCTCTCACTCACAGCTTCTCTTTCTCCCTCTCTCTCTCACTCACAGCTTCTCCTTCTTTCCCTCTCTCTCACTCACAGCTTCTCTTTCTCTCTCTCTCTCACTCACAGCTTCTCTTTCTCTCTCTCTCTCTCACTCACAGCTTCTCTTTCTCTCTCTCTCACTCACATCTTCTCTCTCTCTCTCTCACTCACAGCTTCTCTCTTTCTTTCTCTCTCTCTCACAGCTTCTCTTTCTCTCTCTCTCTCTCACTGACAGCTTCTCTCTCTCTCACTCACACTCACAGCTTCTCTTTCACTCTCTCTCTCACTCACAGCTTCTCTCTCACTCTCTCTCACGCACTCACAGCTTCTCTCTCTCTCTCTTACTCACAGCTTCTCTTTCTCTCTCTCTATCTCACAGCTTCTCTCTCTCTCTCTCTCTCTCTCACAGCATATCTCTCTCTCTCACTCACAGCTTCTCTTTCTCTCTCACTCACTCACAGCTTCTCTTTCTCCCTCTCTCTCTCACTCACAGCGTCTCCTTCATTCCCTCTCTCTCACTCACAGCTTCTCTTTCTCTCTCTCTCTCACTCACAGCTTCTCTTTCTCTCTCTCTCTCACTCACAGCTTCTCTTTCTCTCTCTCTCACTCACAGTTTCTCTTTCTCTCTCTCACTCACAGCTTCTCTTTCTCTCTCCTCTCACTCACAGCTTCTCTTTCTCTGTCTCTCTCTAACTCACAGCTTCTCTTTCTCTCTCTCTCTCACTCACAGTTTCTCTTTCTCTCTCTCACTCACATCTTCTCTCTCTCTCACACACAGCTTCTCTCTCTTTCTCACTCACAGCTTCTCTTTCTCTGTCTCTCTCTAACTCACAGCTTCTCTTTATCTCTCTCTGTCACTCACAGCTTCTCTTTCTCTCTCTCTCTCACAGCTTCTCTTTCTCTCTCTCTCACTCACAGCTTCTCTCTCTCTTTATCTCACTCACTCACAGCTTCTCTCTCTTTCACTCAAAGATTCTCTTTCTCTCTCACACACACACAGCTTCTCTTTCTCTCTCTCACTCACAGCTTCTCTTTCTCTCTCTCTTCTCTCACTCACAGCTTCTCTTTCTCTGTCTCTCTCTAATTCACAGCTTCTCTTTCTCTCTCTCTCTCTCACTCACAGTATCTCTTTCTCTCTCTCACTCACATCTTCTATCTCTCTCTCTCTCACAGCTTCTCTCTCTTTCTCACTCACAGCTTCTCTTTCTCTGTCTCTCTCTAACACACAGCTTCTCTTTATCTCTCTCTGTCACTCACAGCTTCTCTTTCTCTCTCTCTCTCTCACAGCTTCTCTTTCTCTCTCTCTCACTCACAGCTTCTCTCTCTCTTTATCTCACTCACTCACAGCTTCTCTCTCTTTCACTCACACCTTCTCTCTCTCTTTCTCTCTCTCACAGCTTCTCTTTCTCTCTCTCTCTTACTCACAGCTTCTCTCTCTCTCACTCACTCACTCACAGCTTCTCTTTCTCTCTCTCTCTTTCACTCACAGCTTCTCTTTCTCTGTCTCTCTCTAACTCACAGCTTCTCTTTATCTCTCCCTCACTCACAGCTTCTCTTTCTCTCTCTCTCTCTCACTCACAGCTTCTCTTTCACTCTCTCTCACTCACAGCTTCTCTCTCACTCTCTCTCACGCACTCACAGATTCTCTCTCTCTCTCTTACTCACAGCTTCTCTTTCTCTCTCTCTATCTCACTCACAGCTTCTCTCTCTCTCTCTCTCACTCACAGCATATCTCTCTCTCTCACTCACAGCTTCTCTTTCTCTCGCTCTCTCACTAACAGCTTCTCTTTCGCTCTCACTCACAGCTTCTCTTTCTTTCCCTCTCTCTCTCACTCACAGCTTCTCTTTCTCTCTCTCTCACTCACAGCTTCTCTCTCTCTCTCTCTCTCACTCACAGCTTCTCTTTCTCTCTCTCTCTCTCACTCACAGCTTCTCTTTCTCTGTCTCTCTCTAACTCACAGCTTCTCTTTATCTCTCTCCCTCACTTACAGCTTCTCTTTCTTTCTCTCTCTCTCTCTCACTCACAGTTTTTCTTTCTCTCTCCCTCACTCACATCTTCTCTTTCTCTCTCTCTCTCACTCACAGCTTCTCTCTCTTTCTCTCTCACAGTCTCTCTCTCTCTCTCTCACTCACAGCTTCTCTTTCTCTGTCTCTCTCTAACTCACAGCTAGTTTTTATCTCTCTCTAAGTCACAGCTTCTCTTTCTTTCTATCTCTCTCTCTCACTCACAGCTTCTCTTTCTCTCTCACTCACATCTTCTCTTTCTCTCTCTCTCACTCACAGCTTCTCTCTCTTTCTCACTCACAGCTCTCTCTCTCTCACTCACAGCTTCTCTTTCTCTGTCTCTCTCTAACTCACAGCTTGTCTTTATCTCTCTCTCTCAGTCACAGCTTCTCTTTCATTCTCTCTCTCACACAGCTTCTCTTTCTCTCTCTCACTCTCTCACTCACATCTTCACTCTCTCTCTCTCTCACTCACAGCTTCTCTTTCTCTCTCTCTCTCTCACTCACAGCTTCTCTTTCTCCATCTCTCTCTCACTCACAGCATCTCTCTCTCTCTCACTCACAGCTTCTCTTTCTTTCTCTCTCTCTCTCACTCACAGCTTCTCTTTCTCTCTCTCTCTCACTCACATCTTCTCTCTCTCTCTCTCACTCAAATCTTCTCTTTCTTTATTTCTCTCTCACTCAAAGCTTCTATCTCTCTCTCTCAATCACAGCTTCTCTCTCTCTCACTCACAGCTTCTCTTTCTCTCTCTCTCTCACTCACAGCTTCTCTCTCTCTCACTAGCAGCTTCTCTTTATCTCTCTCTATCACTCACAGCTTCTCTTTATCTCTCTCACTCACTCACAGCTTCTCTTTCTCTTTCTCTCTCACACTCACATCTTCTCTCACTCTCTCCTCACACCTTCTCTCTCTCTCACTCACAGCTTCTCTCTCTCTGTCTCACTCACAGGTTCTCTTTCTCTCTCTCACTCTCTCACTAACATCTTCTCTTTCTCTCTCTCTCTCACTCACAGCTTCTCTCTCTCACACACACACAGCTTCTCTTTCTCTTTCTCTCTCTTTCTCACAGATTCTCTTTCTCTCTCTCTCTCGCACTCACAGCTTCTCTTTTTTTCTCTCTCTCACTCACCGCTTCACTTTCTCCCTCTCTCTCTCACTCACAGCTTCTCTTTCTTTATCTCTCTCTCACTCACAGCTTCTCTTTCTCTCTCTCACTCTCAGCTTCTGACTCTCTCTCTCACTCACAGCTTCTCTTTCTCTGTCTCTCTCTCACTCACAGCTTCTCTTTCTCTCTCTCTCTCTCTCTCACTCACAGCTTCTCTTTCTCTCTCTCACTCACAGCTTCTATCTCTCTCTCTCACTCACAGCTTCTCTCTCTCTTACTCACAGATTCTCTTTCTCTCTCTCTCTCTCGCACTCACAGCTTCTCTTTTTCTCTCTCTCTCACTCACCACTTCACTTTCTCCCTCTCTCTCTCACTCAAAGCTTCTCTCTCTCACTCACAGCTTCTCTTTCTTTCTCTCTCACTCACAGCTTCTCTTTCTCTCTCTCTCACTCACATCTTCTCTCTCTCTCTCTCACTCAAATCTTCTCTTTCTTTATTTCTCTCTCACTCAAAGCTTCTATCTCTCTCTCTCAATCACAGCTTCTCTCTCTCTCACTCACAGCTTCTCTTTCTCTCTCTCTCTCACTCACAGCTTCTCTCTCTCTCACTAGCAGCTTCTCTTTATCTCTCTCTATCACTCACAGCTTCTCTTTATCTCTCTCACTCACTCACAGCTTCTCTTTCTCTTTCTCTCTCACACTCACATCTTCTCTCACTCTCTCCTCACACCTTCTCTCTCTCTCACTCACAGCTTCTCTCTCTCTGTCTCACTCACAGGTTCTCTTTCTCTCTCTCACTCTCTCACTAACATCTTCTCTTTCTCTCTCTCTCTCACTCACAGCTTCTCTCTCTCACACACACACAGCTTCTCTTTCTCTTTCTCTCTCTTTCTCACAGATTCTCTTTCTCTCTCTCTCTCGCACTCACAGCTTCTCTTTTTTTCTCTCTCTCACTCACCGCTTCACTTTCTCCCTCTCTCTCTCACTCACAGCTTCTCTTTCTTTATCTCTCTCTCACTCACAGCTTCTCTTTCTCTCTCTCACTCTCAGCTTCTGACTCTCTCTCTCACTCACAGCTTCTCTTTCTCTGTCTCTCTCTCACTCACAGCTTCTCTTTCTCTCTCTCTCTCTCTCTCACTCACAGCTTCTCTTTCTCTCTCTCACTCACAGCTTCTATCTCTCTCTCTCACTCACAGCTTCTCTCTCTCTTACTCACAGATTCTCTTTCTCTCTCTCTCTCTCGCACTCACAGCTTCTCTTTTTCTCTCTCTCTCACTCACCACTTCACTTTCTCCCTCTCTCTCTCACTCAAAGCTTCTCTCTCTCACTCACAGCTTCTCTTTCTTTCTCTCTCACTCACAGCTTCTCTTTCTCTCTCTCTCACTAACATCTTCTCTTTCTCTCTCACTCACTCACAGCTTCTCTCTCACACACACACAGCTTCTCTTTCTCTCTCTCTCTCACTCACAGCTTCTCTTTCTCTGTTTCTCTAACTCACAGCTTCTCTTTCTCTCTCGCTCTCTCACTCACAGCTTCTCTCTCTCTCTCACTCACAGCTTCTCTTTCTCTCTCTCATTCTCTCACTATCTTCTCTTTCTCTCTCTCTCTCACTCACAGCATCTCTCTCTCACACACACACAGCTTCTATTTCTCTCTCTCTCACTCATAGCTTCTCTTTCACTGTTTCTCTCTAACTCACAGCTTCTCTTTATCTCTCTCTCACTCACACCTTCTCTTTCTCTCTCACTCACTCACAGCTTCTCTTTCTCTATCTCTCTCACAGCTTCGCTCTCTCTCTCTCACTCACAGCTTCTCTCTCTCTCTCTCTCACTCACATCTTCTCTTTTTCTCTCTCTCTCTCTCACTCACAGCTTCTCTTTCTCTCTCTCTCTCACTCACAGCTTCTCTTTCTCTCTCTCTCTCACTCACAGCTTCTCTTTCTCCCTCTCTCTCTCACTCTCAGCTTCTCTCTCTCTCACTCACAGCTTCTCTTTCTTTCTCTCTCTCTCTCACTCACAGCTTCTCTTTCTCTCTCTCACACACATCTTCTCTTTCTCTCTCTCTCTCATTCACATCTCTTTCTTTCTTTCTTTCTCTCTCACTCACAGCTTCTATCTCTCTCTCTCACTCACAGCTTCTCTCTCTCTCACTCACAGCTTCTCTTTATCTCTCTCTCTCACTCACTCACAGCCTCTCTTTCTCTTTCTCTCTCACACTCACATCTTCTCTCTCTCTCTCCTCACACCTTCTCTCTCTCTCACTCACTCACATATTCTCTCTCTCTCTCTCACTCACAGGTTCTCTTTCTCTCACTCTCCAACTAACATCTTCTCTTTCTCTCTCTCTCTCACTCACAGCTTCTCTCTCTCACACACACACACAGCTTCTCTTTCTCTCTCTCTCTCACTCACAGCTTCTCTTTCTCTGTCTCTCTCTCACTCACAGCTTCTCTGTCTCTCTCTCTCTCTCACTCACAGCTTCTCTCTCTCTCTCTTACTCACAGATTCTCTTTCTCTCTCTCTCTCGCACTCACAGCTTCTCTTTTTCTCTCTCTCTCACTCACCGCTTCACTTTCTCCCTCTCTCTCTCTCACTCAAAGCTTCTCTCTCTCACTCACAGCTTCTCTTTCTTTCTCTCTCTCTCACTCACAGCTTCTCTTTCTCTCTCTCTCACACAGCTTCTCTCTCTCTCACTCACAGCTTCTCTTTCTCTGTCTCTCTCTCACTCACAGCTTCTCTTTCTCTCTCTCTCTCTCTCACTCACAGCTTCTCTTTCTCTCTCACTCACAGCTTCTATCTCTCTCTCTCACACTCACAGCTTCTCTCTCTCTCTCTTAATCACAGATTCTCTTTCTCTCTCTCTCGCACTCACAGCTTCTCTTTTTCTCTCTCTCTCACTCACCGCTTCACTTTCTCCCTCTCTCTCTCACTCAAAGCTTCTCTCTCTCTCACTCACAGCTTCTCTTTCTTTCTCTCTCTCTCATCACAGCTTCTCTTTCTCTCTCTCTCACTCACAGCTTCTCTTTGCCTCTCTCTCACTAACATCTTCTCTTTCTCTCTCTCTCACTCACAGCTTCTCTCTCACACACACACAGCTTCTCTTTCTCTCTCACTCACAGCTTCTCTTTCTCTGTTTCTCTCTAACTCACAGCTTCTCTTTCTCTCTCGCTCTCTCACTCACAGCTTCTCTCTCTCTCTCACTCACAGCTTCTCTTTCTCTCTCTCACTCTCTCACTATCTTCTCATTCTCTCTCTCACTCACTCACAGCATCTCTCTCTCTCACACACACAGCTTCTATTTCTCTCTCTCTCTCACTCATAGCTTCTCTTTCACTGTTTCTCTCTAACTCACAGCTTCTCTTTATCTCTCTCTCTCTCACAGCCTCTCTTTCTGTCTCTCTCACTCACAGCTTCTCTTTCTCTATCTCTCTCACAGCTTCGCTCTCTCTCTCTCTCACTCACAGCTTCTCTCTCTCTCTCTCACTCACATCTTCTCTTTTTCTCTCTCTCTCTCACTCACAGCTTCTCTTTCTCTCTCTCTCTCACTCACCGCTTCTCTTGCTCCCTCTCTCTCTCACAGCTTCTCTCTCTCACTCACTCACAGCATCTCTTTGTTTCCCTCTCTCTCTCTGACAGCTTCTCTTTCTCTCTCTCTCTCACTCACAGCTTCTCTTTCTCTCTCTCTCTCACTCACAGCTTCTCTTTCTCTCTCTCTCTCACTCACAGCTTCTCTTTCTCCCTCTCTCTCTCACTTTCAGCTTCTCTCTCTCTCACTCACAGCTTCTTTCTTTCTCTCTCTCTCTCACTCACAGCTTCTCTTTCTCTCTCTCACACACATCTTCTCTTTCTCTCTCTCTCACTTACATCTCTTTCTTTCTTTCTTTCTTTCTCACTCACAGCTTCTATCTCTCTCTCTCACACACTCACAGCTTCTCTCTCTCTCACTCACATCTTCTCTTTTTCTCTCTCTCTCTCTCACTCATAGCTTCTCTTTCTCTCTCTCTCTCACTCACCGCTTCTCTTGCTCCCTCTCTCTCTCACAGCTTCTCTCTCTCACTCACTCACAGCATCTCTTTCTTTCCCTCTCTCTCTCTGACAGCTTCTCTTTCTCTCTCTCTCTCACTCACAGCTTCTCTTTCTCTCTCTCTCTCACTCACAGCTTCTCTTTCTCTCTCTCTCTCTCTCACTCACAGCTTCTCTTTCTCCCTCTCTCTCTCACTTTCAGCTTCTCTCTCTCTCACTCACAGCTTCTTTCTTTCTCTCTCTCTCTCACTAACAGCTTCTCTTTCTCTCTCTCTCTCACATCTTCTCTTTCTCTCTCTCTCTCACTCACATCTCTTTCTTTCTTTCTCTCTCTCTCACTCACAGCTTCTATCTCTCTCTCTCTCACTCACAGCTTCTCTCTCTCTCACTCACAGCTTCTCTTTCTCACTCTCTCTCACTCACAGCTTCTCTCTCTCTCACTCACATCTTCTCTTTATCTCTCTCTATCACTCACAGCTTCTCTTTATCTCTCTCTCTCACTCACTCACTCACAGCTTCTCTTTCTCTTTCTCTCTCACACTCACATCTTCTCTCTCTCTCTCCTCACACCTTCCCTCTCTCTCACTCACAGACTCTCTCTCTCTCTCACTCACAGGTTCTCTTTCTTTGTCTCACTCTCTCACTAACATCTTCTCTTTCTCTTTCTCTCTCTCACTCACACCTTCTCTTTCTCTCTCTCCCTCTCACTCACAGCTTCTCCCTCTCTCACTCACAGCTTCTCTTTCTCTCTCTCAATCTCACTAACATCTTCTCTTTCACTCTCTCTCACTCACAGCTTCTCTCTCTCTCACACACACACAGCTTCTCTTTCTCTCTCTCTCTCTCTCACTCACAGCTTCTCTTTCTCTGTCTCTCTCTCACTCACAGCTTCTCTGTCTCTCTCTCTCTCTCACTCACAGCTTCTCTTTCTCTCTCTCACTCACAGCTTCTATCTCTCTCTCACACTCACAGCTTCTCTCTCTCTCTTACTCACAGATTCTCTTTCTCTCTCTCTCTCGCACTCACAGCTTCTCTTTTTCTCTCTCTCTCACTCACCGCTTCACTTTCTCCCTCTCTCTCTCTCACTCAAAGCTTCTCTCTCTCACTCACAGCTTCTCTTTCTTTCTCTCTCTCTCACTCACAGCTTCTCTTTCTCTCTCTCTCACTCACAGCTTCTCTCTCTCTCACTCACAGCTTCTCTTTCTCTGTCTCTCTCTCACTCTCAGCTTCTCTTTCTCTCTCTCTCTCTCTCACTCACAGCTTCTCTTTCTCTCTCTCACTCACAGCTTCTCTCTCTCTCACACACACTCACAGCTTCTCTCTCTCTCTCTTACTCACAGATTCTCTTTCTCTCTCTCTCTCGCACTCACAGCTTCTATTTTTCTCTCTCTCTCACTCACCGCTTCACTTTCTCCCTCTCTCTCTCACTCAAAGCTTCTCTCTCTCTCACTCACAGCTTCTCTTTCTTTCTCTCTCTCTCACTCACAGCTTCTCTTTCTCTCTCTCTCACTCACAGCTTCTCTTTGCCTCTCTCTCACTAACATCTTCTCTTTCTCTCTCTCTCACTCACAGCTTCTCTCTCACACACACACAGCTTCTCTTTCTCTCTCACTCACAGCTTCTCTTTCTCTGTTTCTCTCTAACTCACAGCTTCTCTTTCTCTCTCGCTCTCTCACTCACAGCTTCTCTCTCTCTCTCACTCACAGCTTCTCTTTCTCTCTCTCACTCTCTCACTATCTTCTCATTCTCTCTCTCACTCACTCACAGCATCTCTCTCTCTCACACACACAGCTTCTATTTCTCTCTCTCTCTCACTCATAGCTTCTCTTTCACTGTTTCTCTCTAACTCACAGCTTCTCTTTATCTCTCTCTCTCTCACAGCCTCTCTTTCTGTCTCTCTCACTCACAGCTTCTCTTTCTCTATCTCTCTCACAGCTTCACTCTCTCTCTCTCTCACTCACAGCTTCTCTCTCTCTCTCTCTCACTCACATCTTCTCTTTTTCTCTCTCTCTCTCACTCACAGCTTCTCTTTCTCTCTCTCTCTCACTCACCGCTTCTCTTGCTCCCTCTCTCTCTCACAGCTTCTCTCTCTCACTCACTCACAGCATCTCTTTGTTTCCCTCTCTCTCTCTGACAGCTTCTCTTTCTCTCTCTCTCTCACTCACAGCTTCTCTTTCTCTCTCTCTCTCACTCACAGCTTCTCTTTCTCTCTCTCTCACTCACAGCTTCTCTTTCTCCCTCTCTCTCTCACTTTCAGCTTCTCTCTCTCTCACTCACAGCTTCTTTCTTTCTCTCTCTCTCTCACTCACAGCTTCTCTTTCTCTCTCTCACACACATCTTCTCTTTCTCTCTCTCTCACTCACATCTCTTTCTTTCTTTCTTTCTTTCTCACTCACAGCTTCTATCTCTCTCTCTCACACACTCACAGCTTCTCTCTCTCTCACTCACATCTTCTCTTTTTCTCTCTCTCTCTCTCACTCATAGCTTCTCATTCTCTCTCTCTCTCACTCACCGCTTCTCTTGCTCCCTCTCTCTCTCACAGCTTCTCTCTCTCACTCACTCACAGCATCTCTTTCTTTCCCTCTCTCTCTCTGACAGCTTCTCTTTCTCTCTCTCTCTCACTCACAGCTTCTCTTTCTCTCTCTCTCTCACTCACAGCTTCTCTTTCTCTCTCTCTCTCTCTCACTCACAGCTTCTCTTTCTCCCTCTCTCTCTCACTTTCAGCTTCTCTCTCTCTCACTCACAGCTTCTTTCTTTCTCTCTCTCTCTCACTAACAGCTTCTCTCTCTCTCTCTCTCTCACATCTTCTCTTTCTCTCTCTCTCTCACTCACATCTCTTTCTTTCTTTCTCTCTCTCTCACTCACAGCTTCTATCTCTCTCTCTCTCACTCACAGCTTCTCTCTCTCTCACTCACAGCTTCTCTTTCTCACTCTCTCTCACTCACAGCTTCTCTCTCTCTCACTCACATCTTCTCTTTATCTCTCTCTATCACTCACAGCTTCTCTTTATCTCTCTCTCTCACTCACTCACTCACAGCTTCTCTTTCTCTTTCTCTCTCACACTCACATCTTCTCTCTCTCTCTCCTCACACCTTCTCTCTCTCTCACTCACAGACTCTCTCTCTCTCTCACTCACAGGTTCTCTTTCTTTGTCTCACTCTCTCACTAACATCTTCTCTTTCTCTTTCTCTCTCTCACTCACACCTTCTCTTTCTCTCTCTCCCTCTCACTCACAGCTTCTCCCTCTCTCACTCACAGCTTCTCTTTCTCTCTCTCAATCTCACTAACATCTTCTCTTTCACTCTCTCTCACTCACAGCTTCTCTCTCTCTCACACACACACAGCTTCTCTTTCTCTCTCTCTCTCTCTCACTCACAGCTTCTCTTTCTCTGTCTCTCTCTCACTCACAGCTTCTCTGTCTCTCTCTCTCTCTCACTCACAGCTTCTCTTTCTCTCTCTCAATCACAGCTTCTATCTCTCTCTCACACTCACAGCTTCTCTCTCTCTCTTACTCACAGATTCTCTTTCTCTCTCTCTCTCGCACTCACAGCTTCTCTTTTTCTCTCTCTCTCACTCACCGCTTCACTTTCTCCCTCTCTCTCTCTCACTCAAAGCTTCTCTCTCTCACTCACAGCTTCTCTTTCTTTCTCTCTCTCTCACTCACAGCTTCTCTTTCTCTCTCTCTCACTCACAGCTTCTCTCTCTCTCACTCACAGCTTCTCTTTCTCTGTCTCTCTCTCACTCACAGCTTCTCTTTCTCTCTCTCTCTCTCTCACTCACAGCTTCTCTTTCTCTCTCTCACTCACAGCTTCTCTCTCTCACACACACACTCACAGCTTCTCTCTCTCTCTCTTACTCACAGATTCTCTTTCTCTCTCTCTCTCGCACTCACAGCTTCTATTTTTCTCTCTCTCTCACTCACCGCTTCACTTTCTCCCTCTCTCTCTCACTCAAAGCTTCTCTCTCTCTCACTCACAGCTTCTCTTTCTTTCTCTCTCTCTCACTCACAGCTTCTCTTTCTCTCTCTCTCACTCACAGCTTCTCTTTGCCTCTCTCTCACTAACATCTTCTCTTTCTCTCTCTCTCACTCACAGCTTCTCTCTCTCTCACACACAGCTTCTCTTTCTCTCTCACTCACAGCTTCTCTTTCTCTGTTTCTCTCTAACTCACAGCTTCTCTTTCTCTCTCGCTCTCTCACTCACAGCTTCTCTCTCTCTCTCACTCACAGCTTCTCTCTCTCTCTCTCACTCTCTCACTATCTTCTCATTCTCTCTCTCACTCACTCACAGCATCTCTCTCTCTCACACACACAGCTTCTATTTCTCTCTCTCTCTCACTCATAGCTTCTCTTTCACTGTTTCTCTCTAACTCACAGCTTCTCTTTATCTCTCTCTCTCTCACAGCTTCTCTTTATCTCTCTCTCACTCACAACTTCTCTTTCTCTATCTCTCTCACAGCTTCGCTCTCTCTCTCTCTCACTCACAGCTTCTCTCTCTCTCTCTCTCACTCACAGCTTCTCTTTTTCTCTCTCTCTCTCACTCACAGCTTCTCTTTCTCTCTCTCTCTCACTCACCGCTTCTCTTGCTCCCTCTCTCTCTCACAGCTTCTCTCTCTCACTCACTCACAGCATCTCTTTGTTTCCCTCTCTCTCTCTGACAGCTTCTCTTTCTCTCTCTCTCTCACTCACAGCTTCTCTTTCTCTCTCTCTCTCACTCACAGCTTCTCTTTCTCTCTCTCTCTCTCACTCACAGCTTCTCTTTCTCCCTCTCTCTCTCGCTTTCAGCTTCTCTCTCTCTCACTCACAGCTTCTTTCTTTCTCTCTCTCTCACTCACAGCTTCTCTTTCTCTCTCTCACACACATCTTCTCTTTCTCTCTCTCTCACTCACATCTCTTTCTTTCTTTCTTTCTCTCTCACTCACAGCTTCTATCTCTCTCTCTCTCACTCACAGCTTCTCTCTCTCTCACTCACATCTTCTCTTTTTGTCTCTCTCTCTCACTCACAGCTTCTCTTTCTCTCACTCTCTCACTCACCGCTTCTCTTGCTCCCTCTCTCTCTCACAGCTTCTCTCTCTCACTCACTCACAGCATCTCTTTCTTTCCCTCTCTCTCTCTGACAGCTTATCTTTCTCTCTCTCTCTCACTCACAGCTTCTCTTTCTCTCTCTCTCTCACTCACAGCTTCTCTTTCTCCCTCTCTCTCTCACTTTCAGCTTCTCTCTCTCACTCACAGCTTCTTTCTTTCTCTCTTTCTCTCACTCACAGCTTCTCTTTCTCTCTCTCTCTCACATCTTCTCTTTCTCTCTCTCTCTCACTCACATCTCTTTCTTTCTTTCTTTCTCTCTCACTCACAGCTTCTATCTCTCTCTCTCTCACTCACAGCTTCTCTCTCTCTCACTCACAGCTTCTCTTTCTCACTCTCTCTCACTCACAGCTTCTCTCTCTCTCACTCACAGCTTCTCTTTATCTCTCTCTATCACTCACAGCTTCTCTTTATCTCTCTCTCTCACTCACTCACAGCTTCTCTTTCTCTTTCTCTCTCACACTCACATCTTCTCTCTCTCTCTCCTCACACCTTCTCTCTCTCTCACTCACAGATTCTCTCTCTCTCTCACTCACAGGTTCTCTTTCTCTCTCTCACTCTCTCACTAACACCTTCTCTTTCTCTTTCTCTCTCTCACTCACACCTTCTCTTTCTCTCTCTCCCTCTCACTCACAGCTTCTCCCTCTCTCACTCACAGCTTCTCTTTCTCTCTCTCAATCTCACTAACATCTTCTCTTTCACTCTCTCTCACTCAGCTTCTCTCTCTCTCACTCACAGCTTCTCTTTCTCTGTCTCTCTCTCACTCACAGCTTCTCTTTCTCTCTCTCTCACTCACAGCTTCTCTCTCTCACTCACAGCTTCTCTCTCTCTCTCTCTCTCTCTCACTCACAGCTTCTCTTTCTCTCTGTCTCACTCACAGCTTCTCTCTCTCTCTCACTCACAGCTTCTCTTTCTCTGTCTCTCTCTCACTCACAGCTTCTCTTTCTCTCTCTCTCTCTCACACACAGCTTCTCTTTCTCTCTCTCACTCACAGCTTCTATCTCTCTCTCTCTCACTCACAGCTTCTCTCTCTCTCTCTCTTACTCACAGATTCTCTTTCTCTCTCTCACACACTCACAGCTTCTCTTTTTCTCTCTCTCTCACTCACCGCTTCACTTTCTCCCTCTCTCTCTCACAAAGCTTCTCTCTCTCTCACTCACAGCTTCTCTTTCTTTCTCTCTCTCTCACTCACAGCTTCTCTTTCTCTCTCTCTCACTCACAGCTTCTCTTTGTCTCTCTCTCACTAACATCTTCTCTTTCTCTCTCTCACTCAGAGCTTCTCTCTCACACACACACACAGCTTCTCTTTCTCTCTCTCTCTCACTCACAGCTTCTCTTTCTCTGTTTCTCTCCATCTCACAGCTTCTCTTTCTCTCTCGCTCTCTCACTCACAGCTTCTCTCTCTCTATCACTCACAGCTTCTCTTTCTCTCTCACTCTCTCACTCTCTTCTCTTTCTCTCTCTCTCTCACTCACAGCTTCTCTCTCTCACACACACAAAGCTTCTCTTTCTCTCTCTCTCTCTCACTCATAGCTTCTCTTTCACTGTTTCTCTCTAACTCACAGCTTCTCTTTATCTCTCTCTCACTCACAGCTTCTCTTTCTCTCTCTCTCACTCACAGCTTCTCTTTCTTTCTCTCTCTCTCTCTCTCACTCAGAGCTTCTCTCTCTCTCTCTTACTCACAGATTCTCTTTCTCTCTCTCTCTCGCACTCACAGCTTCTCTTTTTCTCTCTCTCTCACTCACCGCTTCACTTTCTCCCTCTCTCTCTCACTCAAAGCTTCTCTCTCTCTCACTCACAGCTTCTCTTTCTTTCTCTCTCTCTCACTCAAAGCTTCTCTCTCTCACTCACAGCTTCTCTTTCTTTCTCTCTCTCTCTCACTCACAGCTTCTCTTTCTCTCTGTCTCACTCACAGCTTCTCTCTCTCTCACTCACAGCTTCTCTTTCTCTGTCTCTCTCTCACTCACAGCTTCTCTCTCTCTCTCTCTCTCTCTCTCACACAGCTTCTCTTTCTCTCTCTCACTCACAGCTTCTATCTCTCTCTCTCACTCACAGCTTCTCTCTCTCTCTCTTACTCACAGATTCTCTTTCTCTCTCTCTCTCGCACTCACAGCTTCTCTTTTTCTCTCTCTCTCACTCACCGCTTCACTTTCTCCCTCTCTCTCTCACTCAAAGCTTCTCTCTCTCTCACTCACAGCTTCTCTTTCTTTCTCTCGCTCTCTCACTCACAGCTTCTCTTTCTCTCTCTCTCACTCACAGCTTCTCTTTCTCTCTCTCTCACTCACAGCTTCTCTTTCTCTCTCTCACTCACAGCTTCTCTCTCTCTCACACACACTGCTTCTCTTTCTCTCTCTCTCTCACTCACAGCTTCTCTTTCTCTGTTTCTCTCTAACTCACAGCTTCTCTTTCTCTCTCGCTCTCTCACTCATAGCTTCTCTCTCTCTATCACTCACAGCTTCTCTTTCTCTCTCACTCTCTCACTCTCTTCTCTTTCTCTCTCTCTCTCACTCACAGCTTCTCTCTCACACACACACAAAGCTTCTCTTTCTCTCTCTCTCTCTCACTCACAGCTTCTCTTTCACTGTTTCTCTCTAACTCACAGCTTCTCTTTATCTCTCTCTCACTCACAGCTTCTCTTTCTCTCTCTCTCACTCACAGCTTCTCTTTCTTTCTCTCTCTCTCTCTCACTCAGAGCTTCTATCTCTCTCTCTCACTCACAGCTTCTCTCTCTCTCTTACTCACAGATTCTCTTTCTCTCTCACTCTCGCACTCACAGCTTCTCTTTTTCTCTCTCTCTCACTCACCGCTTCACTTTCTCCCTCTCTCTCTCACTCAAAGCTTCTCTCTCTCTCACTCACAGCTTCTCTTTCTTTCTCTCTCTCTCACTCACAGATTCTCTTTCTCTCTCTCTCACTCACAGCTTCTCTTTCTCTCTCTCTCACTAACATCTTCTCTTTCTCTCTCTCTCACTCACAGCTTCTCTCTCTCACACACACACAGCTTCTCTCTCTCTCTCTCTCTCTCACAGCTTCTCTTTCTCTGTTTCTCTCTAACTCACAGCTTCTCTTTCTCTGTTTCTCTCTAACTCACAGCTTCTCTTTCTCTCTCGCTCTCTCACTCACAGCTTCTCTTTCTCTCTCACTCTCTCACTATCTTCTCTTTCTCTCTCTCTCTCACACAGCTACTCTCTCTCTCACACACACAGCTTCTCTTTCTCTCTCTCTCACTCATAGCTTCTCTTTCACTGTTACTCTCTAACTCACAGCTTCTCTTTATCTCTCTCTCACTCACAGCTTCTCTTTCTCTCTCTCTCACTCACAGCTTCTCTATCTCTATCTCTCTCACAGCTTCGCTCGCTCTCTCTCTCACTCACAGCTTCTCTCTCTCTCACTCACTCAAAGCTTCTCTTTCTCTCCCTCTCTCACTCTCCGCTTCTCTTGCTCCCTCTCTCTCTCACTCACAGCTTCTCTCTCTCACTCACTCACAGCATCTCTTTCTTTCTCTCTCTCTCTGACAGCTTCTCTCTCTCTCTCTCTCTCTCACTCACAGCTTCTCTTTCTCTCTCTCTCTCTCACTCTCAGCTTCTCTTTTTCTCTCTCTCTCACTCACAGCTTCTCTTTCTCTGTCTCTCTAACTCACAGCTTCTCTTTATCTCTCTCTCACTCACAGCTTCTCTTTCTTTCTCTCTCTCTCTCACTCACAGTTTCTCTTTCTCTCTCTCACTCACATCTTCTCTTTCTCTGTTTCTCTCTAACTCACAGCTTCTCTTTCTCTCTCGCTCTCTCACTCACAGCTTCTCTCTCTCACATACACACAGCTACTCTTTCTCTCTCTCTCACTCATAGCTTCTCTTTCACTGTTTCTCTCTAACTCACAGCTTCTCTTTATCTCTCTCTCACTCACAGCTTCTCTTTCTCTCTCTCTCACTCACAGCTTCTCTTTCTTTCTCTCTCTCTCTCTCACTCACAGCTTCTCTTTCTCTCTCTCTCACTCACAGCTTCTCTCTCTCTCTCACTCACAGCTTCTCTTTCTCTGTCTCTCTCTCACTCACAGCTTCTCTTTCTCTCTCTCACTCAGAGCTTCTATCTCTCTCTCTCACTCACAGCTTCTCTCTCTCTCTTACTCACAGATTCTCTTTCTCTCTCTCTCTCGCACTCACAGCTTCTCTTTTTCTCTCTCTCTCACTTACCGCTTCACTTTCTCCCTCTCTCTCTCACTCAAAGCTTCTCTCTCTCTCACTCACAGCTTCTCTTTCTTTCTCTCTCTCTCACTCACAGCTTCTCTTTCTCTCTCTCTCACTCACAGCTTCTCTTTCTCTCTCTCTCACTAACATCTTCTCTTTCTCTCTCTCTCACTCACAGCTTCTCTCTCTCATACACACATAGCTTCTCTTTCTCTCTCTCTCTCACTCACAGCTTCTCTTTCTCTGTTTCTCTCTAACTCACAGCTTCTCTTTCTCTCTCGCTCTCTCACTCACAGCTTCTCTCTCTCTATCACTCACAGCTTCTCTTTCTCTATCACTCTCTCACTATCTTCTCTTTCTCTCTCTCTCACACACACAGCTTCTCTCTCTCACACACACACAGCTTCTCTTTCTCTCTCTCTCTCACTCATAGCTTCTCTTTCACTGTTTCTCTCTAACTCACAGCTTCTCTTTATCTCTCTCTCACTCACAGCTTCTCTTTCTCTCTCTCTCACTCACATCTTCTCTTTTTCTCTCTCTCTCTCTCACTCACAGCTTCTCTTTCTCTCTCTCTCTCACTCACAGCTTCTCTTTCTTTCTCTCTCTCTCTCACTCACAGTTTCTCTTTCTCTCTCTCACTCACATCTTCTCTTTCTCTCTCTCTCTCCCACTCACAGCTTCTCTCTCTTTCTCACTCACAGCTTCTCTCTCTCTCACTCACTCACAGCTTCTCTTTCTCTGTCTCTCTCTAACTCACAGCTTGTCTTTATCTCTCTCTCAGTCATAGTTTCTCTTTCTCTCTCACACACACAGCTTCTCTCTCTCTCTCTCACTCACACCTCTTTCTCTCTCTCTCTCACTCACATCTTCACTTTCTCTCTCTCTCTCTCACTCACAGCTTCTCTTTCTCTCTCTCTCTCACTCACATCTTCTCTTTCTCCCTCTCTCTCTCACTCACAGCTTCTCTCTCACACACAGCTTCTCTTTCTTTCTCTCTCTCTCTCACTCACAGCTTCTCTTTCTTTCTTTCTCTCTCAATCACAGCTTCTCTCTCTCTCACTCAAAGCTTCTCTCTCTCACTCACTCACAGCTTCTCTTTCTCTCTCTCTCTCTCACTCACAGCTTCTCTTTTTCTCTCTCACAGCTTCTCTTTCTCTCTCTCTCTCACTCACAGCTTCTCTTTTTCTCTCTCACAGCTTCTCTTTATCTCTCTCTATCACTCACAGCTTCTCTTTATCTCTCTCTCACTCACTCACAGCTTCTCTTTCTCTTTCTCTCTCACACTCACAGCTTCTCTTTCTCACTCTCTCACTCACTCACAGCTTCTCTCTCTCTCTCACTCACAGCTTCTCTTTCTCTCTCTCTCTCACACAGCTTCTCTTTCACTCTCTCTCTCACTCACAGCTTCTCTCTCTCTCACTCACAGCTTCTCTTTCTCTCTCTAACTCTCTCACTAACATCTTCTCTTTCTCTCTCTCTTACTCACAGCTTCTCTCTCTCTCTCTCACAGCTTCTCTTTCTCTCTCTCACTCACAGCTTCTCTTTCTCTGTCTCTCTCTAACTCACATCTTCTCTTTATCTCTCTCTCACTCACAGCTTCTCTTTATCTCTCTCTCACTCACAGCTTCTCTTTCTCTCTCTCTCTCTCTCACTCACAGCTTCTCTTTCTCTCTCTCACTCACAGCTTCTCTCTCTCTCTCACTCACAGATTCTCTTTTTCTCTCTCTCTCTCACTCACAGCTTCTCTCTCTTTCTCACTCACAGCTTCTCTCTCTCTCACTCACTCACAGCTTCTCTTTCTCTGTCTCTCTCTAACTCACAGCTTGTCTTAATCTCTCTCTCTCAGTCATAGTTTCTCTTTCTCTCTCTCTCACTCACAGCTTCTCTCTCTCTCTCTCTCTCACACCTCTTTCTCTCTCTCACTCTCTCACTCACATCTTCACTTTCTCTCTCTCTCTCTCTCACTCACAGCTTATCTTTCTCTCTCTCTCTCACTCACATCTTCTCTTTCTCCCTCTCTCTCTCACTCACAGCTTCTCTCTCTCACACAGCTTCTCTTTCTTTCTCTCTCTCTCACTCACAGCTTCTCTTTCTCTCTCTCTCTCTCACTCACAGCTTCTCTTTCTCTCTCTCTCACTCACAGCTTCTCTCTCTCACTCACTCACAGCTTCTCTTTCTCTCTCTCTCTCACTCACAGCTTCTCTTTCTCTCTCTCACAGCTTCTCTTTATCTCTCTCTATCACTTACAGCTTCTCTTTATCTCTCTCTCACTCACTCACAGCTTCTCTTTCTCTTTCTCTCTCACACTCACATCTTCTCACTCTCTCTGTCACTCACAGCTTCTCTCTCTCTCTCACAATCATGGCTTCTCTTTCACCCTCTCTCTCTCACTCACAGCTTCTCTTTCTTTCTCTCTCTCTCTCTCACAGCTTCTCTTTCTCTCACTCCCTCACTCACAGCTTTTCTTTCTCTCTCTCTCTCTCACTCACAGCTTCTCTATCTCTCTCTCTCACACACTCACAGCTTCTCTTTCTCTCTCTCTCTCACTCACAGCTTCTCTTTCTCTCTCTCTCTCACTCACAGCTTCTCTTTCTCTGTCTCTCTCTAACTCACAGCTTCTCTTTATCTCTCTCTCACTCACAGCTTCTCTTTCTTTCTCTCTCTCTCTCACTCACAGTTTCTCTTTCTCTCTCTCACTCACATCTCCTTCTCTCTCTCACACACACACACAGGTTCTCTCTCTTTCTCTCTCTCTCTCTCACTCACAAGTTCTCTTTCTCTCTCTCACTCACATCTTCTCTTTCTCTTTCTCTCTCTCACTCACAGCTTCTCTCTCTTTCTCACTCACAGCTTCTCTCTCTCTCACTCACTCACAGCTTCTGTTTCTCTGTCTCCCTCTAACTCACAGCTTGTCTTTATCTCTCTCCCTCAGTCGTAGTTTCTCTTTCTCTCTCACACACACAGCTTCTCTCTCTCTCTCTCACTCACACCTCTTTCTCTCTCTCACTCTCTCACTCACATCTTCACTTTCTCTCTCTCTCTCTCACTCACAGCTTCTCTTTCTCTCTCTATCTCTCACTCACATCTTCTCTTTCTCCCTCTCTCTCACACAGCTTCTCTCTCTCACACAGCTTCTCTTTCTTTCTCTCTCTCTCTCTCACAGCTTCTCTTTCTCTCTCTCTCACTCACAGCTTCTCTTTCTTTCTTTCTCTCTCAATCACAGCTTCTCTCTCTCTCACTCACAGCTTCTCTCTCTCACTCACTCACAGCTTCTCTTTCTCTCTCTCTCTCACTCACAGCTTCTCTTTCTCTCTCACACAGCTTCTCTTTATCTCTCTCTATCACTCACAGCTTCTCTTTATCTCTCTCTCACTCACTCACAGCTTCTCTTTCTCTTTCTCTCTCACACTCACAGCTTCTCTTTCTCACTCTCTCTCTCACTCACAGCTTCTCTCTCTCTCTCACTCACAGCTTCTCTTTCTCTCTCTCTCTCACACAGCTTCTCTTTCACTCTCTCTCTCACTCACAGCTTCTCTCGCTCTCACTCACAGCTTCTCTTTCTCTCTCTAACTCTCTCACTAACATCTTCTCTTTCTCTCTCTCTTACTCACAGCTTCTCTCTCTCTCACAGCTTCTCTTTCTTCTCTCTCACTCACAGCTTCTCTTTCTCTGTCTCTCTCTAACTCACATCTTCTCTTTATCTCTCTCTCACTCACAGCTTCTCTTTATCTCTCTCTCACTCACAGCTTCTCTTTCTCTCTCTCTCTCTCTCATTCACAGCTTCTCTTTCTCTCTCTCACTCACAGCTTCTCTCTCTCTCTCACTCACAGATTCTCTTTTTCTCTCTCTCTCTCTCTCACTCACAGCTTCTCTTTCTCTCTCTCTCTAACTCACAGCTTCTCTTTATCTCTCTCTCACTCACAGCTTCTCTTTCTCTCTCTCACACACGCACAGCTTCTCTTTCTCTCTCTCACTCACTCACTCACAGCTTCTAGCTCTCTCTCTCTCACTCACAGCTTCTCTTTCTCTGTCTCTCTCTCTCACTCACAGCTTCTCTTTCCCTCTCTCTCTCACTCACAGCTTCTCTCTCTCTCTCTCTCACTCATAGCTTCTCTTTCTTTCTCTCTCACTCACAGCTTCTCTTTCTCTCTCTCTCTCTCCCACTGTCACAGCTTCTCTCTCTCTCTCACGCTCACTCACGCTTCCCTTTTTCTCCCTCTCTCTCACAATCACAGCTTCTCTTTCACCCTCTCTCTCACACTCACAGCTTCTCTTTCTTTCTCTCTCTCTCACTCACAGCTTCTCTTTCTCTCACTCCCTCACTCACAGCTTTTCTTTCTCTCTCTCTCTCTCACTCACAGCTTCTCTTTCTCTCACTCTCTCACTCACAGCTTCTCTTTCTCTCTCTCACTCAAGCTTCTCTTTCTCTGTCTCTCTCTAACTCACAGCTTCTCTTTATCTCTCTCTCACTCACAGCATCTCTATCTCTCTCTCACACTCACAGCTTCTCTCTCTCTCTCACTCAAGCTTCTCTTTCTCTGTCTCTCTCTAACTCACAGCTTCTTTTTATCTCTCTCTCACTCACAGCTTGTCTTTCTTTCTCTCTCTCTCTCACTCACAGTTTCTCTTTCTCTCTCTCACTCACATCTCTTTCTATCTCTCTCTCACTCACAGCTTCTCTATCTCTCTCTCTCACACTCACAGCTTCTCTTTCTCTCTCTCTCTCACTCACAGCTTCTCTTACTCTCTCTCTCTCTCTCACTCACAGCTTCTCTTTCTCTGTCTCTCTCTAACTCACAGCTTCTCTTTATCTCTCTCTCACTCACAGCTTCTCTTACTTTCTCTCTCTCTCTCACTCACAGTTTCTCTTTCTTTCTCTCTCTCACTCACATCTCTTTCTCTCTCTCTCTCACTCACAGCTTCTCTCTCTTTCTCACTCACAGCTACTCTCTCTCTCTCTGTCTCTCTCTAACTCACAGATTGTCTTTATCTCTCTTTCAGTCACAGCTTCTCTTTCTCTCTCTCTCACTCACAGCTTCTCTTTCTCTCTCTCTCTCACTCACACCTCTTTCTCTCTCTCACTCACATCTTCACTTTCTCTCTCTCTCTCTCTCTCTCACAGCTTCTCTTTCTTTCTCTCTCTCTCTCACACAGCTTCTATTTCTCTCTCTCTCTCACTCACAGCTTCACTTTCTCTCTCTCTCTCACTCACAGCTTCTCTTTCTCTCTCTCTCTCACTCACAGCTTCTCTCTCTCACTCACTCACAGCTTCTCTTTCTCTCTCTCTCTCACTCACAGCTTCTCTTTCTCTCTCTCACAGCTTCTCTTTATCTCTCTCTATCACTCACAGCTTCTCTTTATCTCTCTCTCACTCACTCACAGCTTCTCTTTCTCTTTCTCTCTCACACTCACATCTTCTCACTCTCTCTGTCACTCACAGCTTCTCTCTCTCTCACACAATCACAGCTTCTCTTTCACCCTCTCTCTCTAACTCACAGCTTCTCTTTCTTTCTCTCTCTCTCTCACAGAGCTTCTCTTTCTCTCACTCCCTCACTCACAGCTTTTCTTTCTCTCTCTCTCTCACTCACATCTTCTCTTTCTCCCTCTCTCTCTCACTCATAGCTTCTCTCTCTCACACAGCTTCTCTTTCTTTCTCTCTCTCTCTCACTCACAGCTTCTCTTTCTCCATCTCTCTCTCACTCACAGCTTCTCTTTCTCTCTCTCTCTCACTCACAGCTTCTCTTTCTTTCTTTCTCTCTCAATCACAGCTTCTCTCTCTCTCACTCACAGCTTCTCTCTCTCACTCACTCACAGCTTCTCTTTCTCTCTCTCTCTCACTCACAGCTTCTCTTTCTCTCTCTCACAGCTTCTCTTTATCACTCTCTATCACTCACAGCTTCTCTTTATCTCTCTCTCACTCACTCACAGCTTCTCTTTCTCTTTTTCTCTCACACTCACATCTTCTCTCTCTCTCTCACTCACAGCTTCTCTCTCTCTCACTCACAGCTTCTCTTTCTTTCTCTCTATGACACAGCTTCTCTTTCACTCTCTCTCTCACTCACAGCTTCTCTCTCTCTCACTCACAGCTTCTTTTTCTCTCTCTCACTCTCTCACTAACATCTTCTCTTTCTCTTACTCACAGCTGCTCTCTCTCTCTCTCACAGATTCTCTTTCTCTCTCTCTCTCACTCACAGCTTCTCTTTCTCTCTCTCTCACTCACAGCTTCTCTTTCTCTCTCTCTATCTCACTCACAGCTTCTCTTTCTCTCTCTCACTCACAGCTTCTCTCTCTCTTAAACTCACAGCTTCTCTTTTTCTCTCTCTCTCTCTCACTCACAGCTTCTCTTTCTCTCTCTCTCACTCACAGCTTCTCTTTCTCTCTCTCTCTAACTCACAGCTTCTCTTTATCTCTCTCTCACTCACAGCTTCTCTTTCTCTGTCTCTCTCTCTCACTCACAGCTTCTCTTTCCCTCTCTCTCTCACTCACAGATTCTCTCTCTCTCTCGCTCATAGCTTCTCTTTCTTTCTCTCTCTCTCACTCACAGCTTCTCTTTCTCTCTCTCTCTCTCCGACTGTCACAGCTTCTCTCTCTCTCTCACGCTCACTCACAGCTTCCCTTTTTCTCCCTCTCTCTCACAATCACAGCTTCTCTTTCACCCTCTCTCTCTCACTCACAGCTTCTCTTTCTTTCTCTCTCTCTCACTCACAGCTTCTCTTTCTCTCACTCCCTCACTCACAGCTTTTCTTTCTCTCTCTCTCTCTCACTCACAGCGTCTCTATCTCTCTCTCTCACACACTCACAGCTTCTCTTTCTCTCTCTCTCTCACTCACAGCTTCTCTCTCTCTCTCTCTCTCACTCACAGCTTCTCTTTCTCTGTCTCTCTCTAACTCACAGCTTCTCTTTATCTCTCTCTCACTCAGAGCTTCTCTTTCTTTCTCTCTCTCTCTCACTCACAGTTTCTCTTTCTCTCTCTCACTCACATCTCTTTCTCTCTCTCTCTCTCTCACGCACAGCTTCTCTCTCTCTCTCACTCACAGGTTCTCTTTCTCTCTCTCACTCACATCTTCTCTTTCTCTCTCTCTCTCTCTCACTCACAGCTTCTCTCTCTTTCTCACTCACAGCTTCTCTTTCTCTCTCTCACTCACAGCTTCTCTTTCTCTGTCTCTCTCTAACTCACAGCTTGTCTTTATCTCTCTCTCTCAGTCATAGTTTCTCTTCCTGTCTCTCTCTCACTCACAGCTTCTCTCTCTCTCTCTCTCACTCACACCTCTTTCTCTCTCTCACTCACATCTTCACTTTCTCTCTCTCTCTCACTCACAGCTTCTCTTTCTCTCTCTCACTCACATCTTCTCTTTCTCCCTCTCTCTCTCACTCACAGCTTCTCTTTCTCTGTCTCTCTCTCTCACTCACAGCTTCTCTTTCCCTCTCTCTCTCACTCACAGCTTCTCTCTCTCTCTCTGTCATAGCTTCTCTTTCTTTCTCTCTCTCTCACTCACAGCTTCTCTTTCTCTCTCTCTCTCTCCCACTGTCACAGCTTCTCTCTCTCTCTCACGCTCACTCACAGCTTCCCTTTTTCTCCCTCTCTCTCACAATCACAGCTTCTCTTTCCCTCTCTCTCTCACTCACAGCTTCTCTCTCTCTCTCTGTCATAGCTTCTCTTTCTTTCTCTCTCTCTCACTCACAGCTTCTCTTTCTCTCTCTCTCTCTCCCACTGTCACAGCTTCTCTCTCTCTCTCACGCTCACTCACAGCTTCCCTTTTTCTCCCTCTCTCTCACAATCACAGCTTCTCTTTCACCCTCTCTCTCTCTCACTCACAGTTTCTCTTTCTTTCTCTCTCTCTCACTCACAGCTTCTCTTTCTCTCACTCCCTCACTCACAGCTTTTCTTTCTCTCTCTCTCTCTCACTCACAGCTTCTCTTTCTCTCTCTCTCTCTCTTACTCACAGCTTCTCTTTCTCTGTCTCTCTCTAACTCACAACTTCTCTTTATCTCTCTCTCACTCACAGCTTCTCTTTCTTTCTCTCTCTCTCTCACTCACATCTCTTTCTCTCTCTCTCTCTCACGCACAGCTTCTCTCTTTCGCACTCACAGCTACTCTCTCTCTCTCTCTCTCTAACTCACACCTCTTTCTCTCACTCATATATCTCTCTCAGTCACAGCTTCTCTTTCTCTCTCTCTCTCTCACTCACAGCTTCTCTTTCTCTCTCACTCACACCTCTTTCTCTCAATCACATCTTCACTTTCTCTCTCTCTCTCACTCACAGCTTCTCTTTCTTTCTCTCTCTCTCACTCACAGCTTCTCTTTCTCTCTCTCTCTCACTCACAGCTTCTCTCTCTCTCTCTCTCTCACTCACACCTTCTCTCTCACTCACTCACTCACAGCTTCTCTTTCTCTCTCTCTCTCACTCACAGCTTCTCTCTCTCTCTCAGAGCTTCTCTATCTCTCTATCACTCACAGCTTCTCTTTATCTCTCTCTCTCTCTCACTCACTCACAACTTCTCTTTCTCTTTCTCTCTCACACTCACATCTTCTCTCTCTCTCTCATTGACAGCTTCTCTCTCTCTCTCACTCACAGCTTCTCTCTCTCTCTCACAACTTCTCTTTCTCTCTCTCTCTCTCACTCACAGCTTCTCTCTCACTCTCACTCACAGCTTCTCTTTCTCTCTCTCACTCTCTCACTAACATCTTCTCTTTTTCTCTCTCTCTCACTCACAGCTTCTCTCACACACACACACAGCTTCTCTTTCTCTCTCTCTCTCACTCACAGCTTCTCTTTATCTGTCTCGCTCTAACTCACAGCTTCTTTATCTCTCTCTCACTCACAGCTTCTCTTTCTCTCTCTCTCTCTCACTCAGCTTCTCTTTCTCTCTCTCACTCACACCTTCTCTCTTTCTCTCTCTCACTCACAGCTTCTCTCTCTCTCTCACTCACAGATTCTCTTTTTCTCTCTCTCTCACTCACAGCTTCTCTTTCTCTCTCTCTCTAACTCACAGCTTCTCTTTATCTCTCTCTCACTCACAGCTTCTCTTTCTCTCTCTCACTCACTCACAGCTTCTCTTTCTCTCACTCACTCACAGCTTCTCTCTCTCACTCACTCACTCACAGCTTCTAGCTCTCTCTCTCTCACTCACAGCTTCACTTACTCTGTCTCTCTCTCAAACTCACAGCTTCTCTTTCCCTCTCTCTCTCACTCACAGCTTCTCTTTCTCCCTCTCTCTCTCACTCACAGCGTCTCTATCTCTATCTCTCTCAAACTCACAGCTTCTCTCTCTCTCTCACTCAAGCTTCTCTTTCTCTGTCTCTCTCTAACTCACAGCTTCTCTTTATCTCTCTCTCACTCACAGCTTGTCTTTCTTTCTCTCTCTCACAGTTTCTCTTTCTCTCTCTCACTCACATCTCTCTCTCTCTCTCACTCACAGCTTCTCTTTCTCTGTCTCTCTCTAACTCACAGCTTGTCTTTATCTCTCTCTCTCAGTCACAGCTTCTCTTTCTCTCTCTCTCAGTCACAGCTTCTCTCTCTCTCTCTCACTCACACCTCTTTCTCTCTCTCACATCTTCACTTTCTCTCTCTCTCACTCACAGCTTCTCTTTCTTTCTCTCTCTCACACAGCTTCTCTTTCTCCATCTCTCTCTCACTCACAGCTTCTCTCTCTCTCACTCACAGCTTCTCTTTCTTTCTCTCTCTCTCACTCACAGCTTCTCTTTCTCTTTCTCTCTCTCTCTCACTCACAGTTTCTCTCTCTCTCTCTCTCACTCACTCACAGCTTCTCTTTCTCTCTCGCTCTCTCACTCACAGCTTCTCACTCTCTCTCACTCACAGCTTCTTTTTCTCTCTCACACACTCTCACTATCTTCTCTTTCTCTCTCTCTCTCACTCACAGCTTCTCTCTCTCACACACACACAGCTTCTCTTTCTCTCTCTCTCTCACTCATAGCTTCTCTTTCACTGTTTCTCTCTAACTCACAGCTACTCTTTATCTCTCTCTCACTCACAGCTTCTCTTTCTCTCTCTCTCACTCACAGCTTCTCTTTCTCTATCTCTCTCACAGCTTCGCTCTCTCTCTCTCTCACTCACAGCTTCTCTCTCTCTCTCTCACTCACATCTTCACTTTCTCTCTCTCTCTCACTCACAGCTTCTCTTTCTCTCTCTCTCTCTCACCGCTTCTCTTGCTCCCTCTCTCTCTCACAGCTTCTCTCTCTCACTCACTCACAGCATCTCTTTCTTTCTCTCTCTCTCTCTGACAGCTTCTCTTTCTCTCTCTCTCTCTCACTCACAGCTTCTCTTTCTCTCTCTCTCTCACAGCTTCTCTTTCTCCCTCTCTCTCTCTCTCACAGCTTCTCTCTCTCACTCACTCACAGCATCTCTTTCTTTCTCTCTCTCTCTCTGACAGCTTCTCTTTCTCTCTCTCTCTCTCACTCACAGCTTCTCTTTCTCTCTCTCTCTCACAGCTTCTCTTTCTCCCTCTCTCTCTCACTCACAGCTTCTCTCTCGCTCTCACTCACAGCTTCTCTTTCTTTCTCTCTCTCTCACTCACAGCTTCTCTTTCTCTCTCACACACACATCTTCTCTTTCTCTCTCTCTCTCACTCACATCTCTTTCTTTCTTTCTTTCTCTCTCACTCACAGCTTCTATCTCTCTCTCTCTCACAGCTTCTCTCTCTCTCACTCACAACTTCTCTTTCTCTCTCTCTCTCACTCACAGCTTCTCTCTCTCACTCACAGCATCTCTTTATCTCTCTCTATCACTCACAGCTCCTCTTTATCTCTCTCTCTCTCTCACTCACTCACAGCTTCTCTTTCTCTTTCTCTCTCACACTCACATCTTCTCTCTCTCTCTCCTCACACTTTCTCTCTCTCTCACTCACAGATTCTCTCTCTCTCACTCACAGGTTCTCTTTCTCTCTCTCACTCTCTCACTAACATCTTCTCTTTCTCTCTCTCTCTCACTCACAGATTCTCTCTCTCTCACACACACACAGCTTCTCTATCTCTATCTCTCTCACTCACAGCTTCTCTTTCTCTCTCTCTCACTCACAGCTTCTCTTTCTCTGTCTCTCTCTAACTAACAGCTTCTCTTTCTCTCTCTCACTCGCAGCTTTTATCTCTCTCTAACTCACAGCTTCTCTCTCTCTCTTACTCACAGATTCTCTTTCTCTCTCTCTCTCTCTCTCGCACTCACAGCTTCTCTTTCTCTCTCTCTCTCACTCACCGCTTCACTTTCTCCCTCTCTCTCACTCAAAGCTTCTCTCTCTCACTCACAGCTTCTCTATCTTTCTCTCTCTCTCTCACTCACATCTTCTCTTTCTCTCTCTCTCACTCACAGCTTCTCTCTCTCTCACTCACAGCTTCTCTTTCTCTCTCTCTCACTCACAGCTTCTCTTTCGCTCTCTCTCTCTCACTCACAGCTTCTCTTTCTCTCTCTCACTCACAGCTTCTATCTCTCTCTCTCTCACTCACAGCTTCTCTCTCTCTCTTACTCACAGATTCTCTTTCTCTCTCTCTCGCACTCACAGCTTCTCTTTTTCTCTCTCTCTCACTCACCGCTTCACTTTCTCCCTCACTCTCTCACTCAAGGCTTCTCTCTCTCTCACTCACAGCTTCTCTTTCTTTCTCTCTCTCTCACTCACAGCTTCTCTTTCTCTCTCTCTCACACAGCTTCTCTTTCTCTCTCTCTCACTAACATCTCTTTCTCTCTCTCTCAATCACAGCTTCTCTCTCACACACACACACAGCTTCTCTCTCTCTCTCTCTCACTCACAGCTTCTCTTTCTCTGTTTCTCTCTAACTCACAGCTTATTTTTCTCTCTCGCTCTCTCACTCACAGCTTCTCTCTCTATCACTCACAGCTTCTCTTTCTCTCTCACTCTCTCACTATCTTCTCTTTCTCTCTCTCTCTCACTCACAGCTTCTCTCTCTCTCTCTTACTCACAGATTCTCTTTCTCCCTCTCTCTCTCACTCAAAGCTTCTCTCTCACTCACAGCTTCTCTTTCTTTCTCTCTCTCTCACTCACAGCATCTCTTTCTCTCTCACACAGACGCACAGCTTCTCTTTCTCTCTCTCATTCACTCACAGCTTCTAGCTCTCTCTCTCTCACTCACAGCTTCTCTTTCTCTGTCTCTCTCTCACTCACAGCTTCTCTTTCCCTCTCTCTCTCACTCACAGCTTCTCTCTCTCTCTCTCTCTCGCTCATAGCTTCTCTTTCTTTCTCTCTCTCACTCACATCTTCTCTTTCTCTCTCTCTCTCCCACTGTCACAGCTTCTCTCACTCTCTCACGCTCACTCACAGCTTCCCTTTTTCTCCTTCTCTCTCACAATCACAGCTTCTCTTTCACCCTCTCTCTCTCACTCACAGCTTCTCTTTCTTTCTTTCTCTCTCACTCACAGCTTCTCTTTCTCTCTCTCTCTCTCACTCACACCTCTTTCTCTCTCACACATCTTCACTTTCTTTCTCTCTCTCACTCACAGATTCTCTTTCTTTCTCTCTCTCACACAGCTTCTCTTTCTCCATCTCTCTCTCACTCACAGCTTCTCTCTCTCTCTCACTCACAGCTTCTCTTTCTTTCTCTCTCTCTCTCACTCACAGCTTCTCTTTCTCTTTCTCTCACTCACTCACAGTTTCTCTCTCTCTCTCTCTCACTCACTCACAGCTTCTCTTTCTTTCTTTCTATCTCACTCACAGCTTCTCTCTCTCTCTCTCACTCACAGCTTCTCTCTCTCTCTCTCACTCACAGCTTCTCTTTCTCTCTCTTACTCACTCCCAGCTTCTCTTTCTCTCTCACTCACAGCTTTTCTTTATCTCTCTATCACTCACAGCTTCTCTTTATCTCTCTCTCACTCACTCACAGCTTCTCTTTCTCTTTCTCTCACTCACATCTTCTTTCTCTCTCACTCACAGTTTCTCTTTCTCTCTCTCTCTCACTCACAGTTTCTCTCTCTCTCACTCACTCACAGCTTCTCTTTCTTTCTTTCTCTCTCACTCACAGCTTCTCTCTCTCTCTCTCACTCACAGCCTCTCTTTCTCTCTCTTACTCACTCCCAGCTTCTCTTTCTCTCTCTCACTCACAGCTTTTCTTTATCTCTCTCACTCACTCACAGCTTCTCTTTCTCTTTCTCTCTCACACTCACATCTTCTCTCTCTCTCTCTCATTGACAGCTTCTCTCTCTCTCTCACTCACAGCTTCTCTCTCTCACACACACACAACTTCTCTTTCTCTCTCTCTCTGTCACTCACAGCTTCTCTCTCACTCTCACTCACAGCTTCTCTTTCTCTCTCTCACTCTCTCACTAACATCGTCTCTTTCTCTCTCTCTCTCACTCACAGCTTCTCTCTCTCACACACACAGCTTCTCTTTCTCTCTCTCTCTCACTCACAGCTTCTTTTTCTCTGTCTCTCTCTAACTCACAGCTTCTTTATCTCTCTCTCACTCACAGCTTCTCTTTCTCTCTCTCTCTCTCACTCACAGCTTCTCTTTTTCTCTCTCACACAGCTTCTCTCTTTCTCTCTCTCACTCACAGCTTCTCTCTCTCTCTCTCACTCACAGATTCTCTTTTTCTCTCTCTCTCTCACTCACAGCTTCTCTCTCTCTCTCTCTCTCTAACTCACAGCTTCTCTTTATCTCTCTCTCACTCACAGCTTCTCTCTCTCTCTCTCACTCACAGCTTCTCTTTCTCTCACTCACTCACAGCTTCTCTCTCTCTCTCACTCACACACAGCTTCTAGCTCTCTCTCTCTCACTCACAGCTTCTCTTTCTCTGTCTCTCTCTCACACTCACAGCTTCTCTTTCCCTCTCTCTCTCACTCACAGCTTCTCTTTCTCCCTCTCTCTCTCACTCACAGCTTCTCTCTCTCACTCATAGCTTCTCTTTCTTTCTTTCTCTCTCTCTCACTCACAGCTTCTCTTTCTCTCTCTCTCTCCCACTGTCACACCTTCTCTCTCTCTCACGCTCACTCACAGCTTCCCTTTTTCTCCCTCTCTCTCACACACAGTTTCTATTTCACCCTCTCTCTCACTCACAGCTTCTCTTTCTCTCACTCTCTCACTCACAGCTTTTCTTTGTCTCTCTCTCTCTCACTCACAGCGTCTCTATCTCTATCTCTCTCACACTCACAGCTTGTCTTTCTTTCTCTCTCTCTCTCACTCACAGTTTCTCTTTCTCTCTCTCACTCACATCTCATTCTCTCTCTCTCTCACTCACAGCTTCTCTTTCTCTGTCTCTCTCTAACTCACAGCTTGTCTTTATCTCTTTCTCAGTCACAGCTTCTCTCTCTCTCTCTCTCACTCACACCTCTTTCTCTCTCACACATCTTCACTTTCTTTCTCTCTCTCACTCACAGATTCTCTTTCTTTCTCTCTCTCACACAGCTTCTCTTTCTCCATCTCTCTCTCACTCACAGCTTCTCTCTCTCTCTCACTCACAGCTTCTCTTTCTTTCTCTCTCTCTCTCACTCACAGCTTCTCTTTCTCTCTCTCTCACTCACTCACAGTTTCTCTCTCTCTCTCTCACTCACTCACAACTTCTCTTTCTTTCTTTCTCTCTCACTCACAGCTTCTCTCTCTCTCTCTCACTCACAGCTTCTCTCTCTCTCTCTCACTCACAGCTTCTCTTTCTCTCTCTTACTCACTCCCAGCTTCTCTTTCTCTCTCTCACTCACAGCTTCTCTTACTCTCTCTCTCTCTCACTCACAGCTTCTCTCTTTTTCTTTCTCTCTCACTCACAGCTTCTCTCTCTCTCACTCACACCTTCTCTCTCACTCACTCACTCACAGCTTCTCTTTCTCCCTCTCTCTCTCACTCACTGCTTCTCTCTCTCACTCATAGCTTCTCTTTCTTTCTTTCTCTCTCTCTCACTCACAGCTTCTCTTTCTCTCTCTCCCACTGTCACACCTTCTCTCTCTCTCTCACGCTCACTCACAGCTTCCCTTTTTCTCCCTCTCTCTCACACACAGTTTCTCTTTCACCCTCTCTCTCTCACTCACAGCTTCTCTTTCTCTTCACTCTCTCACTCACAGCTTTTCTTTCTCTCTCTCTCACTCACAGCGTCTCTATCTCTATCTCTCTCACACTCACAGCTTCTCTCTCTCTCTCACTCAAGCTTCTCTTTCTCTGTCTCTCTCTAACTCACAGCTTCTCTTTATCTCTCTCTCACTCGCAGCTTGTCTTTCTTTCTCTCTCTCTCTCACTCACAGTTTCTCTTTCTCTCTCTCACTCACATCTCATTCTCTCTCTCTCTCACTCACAGCTTCTCTTTCTCTGTCTCTCTCTAACTCACAGCTTGTCTTTATCTCTTTCTCAGTCACAGCTTCTCTTTCTCTCTCTCTCACTCACAGCTTCTCTCTCTCTCTCTCTCTCACTCACACCTCTTTCTCTCTCACACATCTTCACTTTCTTTCTCTCTCTCAATCACAGATTCTCTTTCTTTCTCTCTCTCACACAGCTTCTCTTTCTCCATCTCTCTCTCACTCACAGCTTCTCTCTCTCTCTCACTCACAGCTTCTCTTTCTCTCTCTCTCTCTCACTCACAGCTTCTCTTTCTCTCTCTCTCACTCACTCACAGTTTCTCTATCTCACTCACTCACAGCTTCTCTTTCTTTCTTTCTCTCTCACTCACAGCTTCTCTCTCTCTCTCTCTCTCTCACAGCTTCTCTCTCTCTCACTCACTCACAGCTTCTCTTTCTCTCTCTTACTCACTCCCAGCTTCTCTTTCTCTCTCACTCACAGCTTTTCTTTATCTCTCTCTATCACTCACAGCTTCTCTTTATCTCTCTCTCACTCACTCACAGCTTCTCTTTCTCTTTCTCTCACTCACATCTTCTCTCTCTCTCACTCACAGTTTCTCTTTCTCTCTCTCTCTCACTCACAGTTTCTCTCTCTCTCTCTCACTCACTCACAGCTTCTCTTTCTTTCTTTCTCTCTCACTCACAGCTTCTCTCTCTCTCTCTCACTCACAGCCTCTCTTTCTCTCTCTTACTCACTCCCAGCTTCTCTTTCTCTCTCTCACTCACAGCTTTTCTTTATCTCTATCACTCACAGCTTCTCTTTATCTCTCTCTCTCACTCACTCACAGCTTCTCTTTCTCTTTCTCTCACTCACATCTTCTCTCACTCACTCACAGCTTCTCTCTCTCTCACTCACACACAGCTTCTAGCTCTCTCTCTCTCACTCACAGCTTCTCTTTCTCTGTCTCTCTCTCACACTCACAGCTTCTCTTTCCCTCTCTCTCTCACTCACAGCTTCTCTTTCTCCCTCTCTCTCTCACTCACAGCTTCTCTCTCTCACTCATAGCTTCTCTTTCTTTCTTTCTCTCTCTCTCACTCACAGCTTCTCTTTCTCTCTCTCTCTCCCACTGTCACACCTTCTCTCTCTCTCACGCTCACTCACAGCTTCCCTTTTTCTCCCTCTCTCTCACACACAGTTTCTCTTTCACCCTCTCTCTCACTCACAGCTTCTCTTTCTCTCACTCTCTCACTCACAGCTTTTCTTTCTCTCTCTCTCTCTCACTCACAGCGTCTCTATCTCTATCTCTCTCACACTCACAGCTTCTCTCTCTCTCTCACTCAAGCTTCTCTTTCTCTGTCTCTCTCTAACTCACAGCTTCTCTTTATCTCTCTCTCACTCGCAGCTTGTCTTTCTTTCTCTCTCTCTCTCTCACTCACAGGTTCTCTTTCTCTCTCTCACTCACATCTCATTCTCTCTCTCTCACTCACAGCTTCTCTTTCTCTGTCTCTCTCTAACTCACAGCTTGTCTTTATCTCTTTCTCAGTCACAGCTTCTCTTTCTCTCTCTCTCACTCACAGCTTCTCTCTCTCTCTCTCACTCACACCTCTTTCTCTCTCACACATCTTCACTTTCTTTCTCTCTCTCACTCACAGATTCTCTTTCTTTCTCTCTCTCACACAGCTTCTCTTTCTCCATCTCTCTCTCACTCACAGCTTCTCTCTCTCTCTCACTCACAGCTTCTCTTTCTTTCTCTCTCTCTCTCACTCACAGCTTCTCTCTCTCTCTCTCTCACTCACTCACAGTTTCTCTCTCTCTCACTCACTCACTCACAACTTCTCTTTCTTTCTCTCTCACTCACAGCTTCTCTCTCTCTCTCTCTCACTCACAGCTTCTCTCTCTCTCTCTCACTCACAGCTTCTCTTTCTCTCTCTTACTCACTCCCAGCTTCTCTTTCTCTCTCTCACATCTTCTCTCTCTCCTCACTCACATCTTCTCTCTCTCTCTCACTCACAGCTTCTCTTTCTCTCTCACACACACACCTTCTCTTTCTCTCTCTCTCTCTCACTCACAGCTTCTCTTTCTCTCTCTCACTCTCTCACTAACATCTTCTCTTTCTCTCTCTCTCACTCACAGCTTCTCTCTCTGTCACACACAGCTTCTCTTTCTCTCTCTCTCTCTCTCACTCACAGCTTCTCTTTCTCTGTCTCTCTCTTACTCACAGCTTCTCTTTATCTCTCTCTCACTCACAGCTTCTCTCTCTCTCTCTCACTCACAGCTTTTCTCTCTCTTTATCTCACTCACACATTCTTTTTTTTCTCTCTCTCTCTCACTCACAGCTTCTCTTTCTCTCTCTCTCTCACTCACCGCTTCAATTTCTCCCTCTCTCTCTCACTCACAGCTTCTCTCTCTCTCACTCACAGCTTCTCTTTCTCTCTCTCTCTAACTCACAGCTTCTCTTTATCTCTCTCTCACTCACAGCTTCTCTTTCTCTCTCTCTCTCACTCACAGCTTCTCTTTCTCTCTCTCACTCACAGCTTCTCTCTCTCTCACTCACTCACACCTTCTAGCTCTCTCTCTCTCACTCACAGCTTCTCTTTCTCTGTCTGTCTCTCTCTCTCACAGCTTCTCTTTCTCTCTCTCTCTCACAGCTTCTCTTTCTCCCTCTCTCTCTCACTTACAGCTTCTCTCTCTCACTCATAGCTTCTCTTTCTTTCTCTCTCACTCACTCACAGCTTCTCTTTCTCTCTCTCCCACTGTCACAGCTTCTCTCTCTCTCACACACTCACTGACAGCTTTTTCTCCCTCTCTCTCACAATCACAGCTTCTCTTTCACCCTCTCTCTCTCACTCACAGCATCTCTTTCTTTCTCTCTCTCTCTCACTCACAGCTTCTCTTTCTCTCTCTCTCTCACTCACAGCTTCTCTTTCTCTCTCACTCTCTCACTCACAGCTTCTCTTTCTCTATCTCTCTCTAACTCACAGCTTCTCTTTATCTCTCTCTCACACTCACAGCTTCTCTTTATCTCTCTCTCACTCACTCACAGCTTCTCTTTCCCTTTCTCTCACTCACATCTTCTCTCTCTCTCACTCACATCTTCTCTCTCTCTCTCACTCACAGCTTCTCTTTCTCTCTCACACACACACCTTCTCTTTCTCTCTCTCTCTCACTCACAGCTTCTCTCTCTCACACACACACACAGCTTCTCTTTCTCTCTCTCTCTCACTCACAGCTTCTCTTTCTCTGTCTCTCTCTAACTCACAGCTTCTCTTTATATCTCTCTCACTCACAGCTTTTCTTTCTCTCTCTCTCTCTCACACACAGCTTCTCTTTCTCTCTCTCACTCACAGCTTCTCTCTCTCTATCACTCACTCACAGCTTCTCTCTCTCTCTCTCACTCACAGATACTTTTTTTCTCGCTCTCTCTGTCACTCACAGCTTTGCTTTCTCTCTCTCTCTCACTCACCGCTTCACTTTCTCCCTCTCTCTCTCACTCACAGCTTCTCTCTCTCTCACTCACAGCTTCTCTCTCTCTCTAACTCACAGCTTCTCTTTATCTCTCTCTCACTCACAGCTTCTCTTTCTCTCTCTCACTCACAGCTTCTCTCTCTCTCACTCACTCACAGCTTCTAGCTCTCTCTCTCTCACTCACAGCTTCTCTTTCTCTGTCTGTCTCTCTCACTCACAGCTTCTCTTTCTCTCTCTCACACACAGCTTCTCTTTCTCCCTCTCTCTCTCACTTACAGCTTCTCTCTCTCTCACTCATTGCTTCTCTTTCTTTCTCTCTCACTCACTCACAGCTTCTCTTTCTCTCTCTCCCACTGTCACAGCTTCTCTCTCTCTCACGCTCACTGACAGCTTTTTCTCCCTCTCTCTCACAATCACAGCTTCTCTTTCACCCTCTATCTCTCACTCACAGCATCTCTTTCTTTCTCTCTCTCTCACTCACAGCTTCTCTTTCTCTCTCTCTCACACACAGCTTCTCTTTCTCTCTCACTCTCTCACTCACAGCTTCTCTTTCTCTGTCTCTCTCTAACTCACAGCTTCTCTTTATCTCTCTCTCACACTCACAGCTTCTCTTTCTTTCTCTCTCTCTCACTCACAGCTTCTCTTTCTCTGTTTCTCTCTCTCACAGCTTCTCTTTATTTCTCTCTCTCACTCACAGCTTCTCTCTATCTCTCTCACTCACTCACAGCTTCTCTTTATTTCTCTCTCTCACTCACAGCGTCTATCTCTCTCACTCACTCACTCACACCTTCTCTCTCGCTCTCACTCACAGTTTCTCTCTCTCTCTCACACACTCACAGCTTCTCTCTCTCTCTCTCACTCACAGCTTCTCTTTCACTTTCTCTCTCACTCACAGCTTTCTCTCTCACTCACAGCTTCTCTCTCTCTCTCTCTCTCACTCACAGCTTCTCTCTCTCTCACACACACACAGCTTCTCTTTCTCTCTTTCTCACTCACAGCTTCTCTTTCTCTCTCTCTAACTCACAGCTTCTCTTTATCTCTCTCTCACTCAGCTTCTCTCTCTCTCTCTCACTCACAGCCTCTCTTTCTCTCTCACTCACAGCTTCTCTCTCTCTCACTCACAGCTTCTCTCTCTCTCTCTCACAAACAGCCTCTCTTTCCCTTTCTCTCTCACTCACAGCTTCTCTCTCTCACTCACTCACAGCTTCTCTCTCTCTCACTCACTCACAGCTTCTATTTCTTTCTTTCCCTCTCACTCACAGCTTCTCTCTCTCTCACACAGCTTCTCTTTCTCTCTCTCTCTCTCACTCACAGCTTCTCTCTCTCTCTCTCACTCACAGCTTCTCTTTCTCTCTCTCTCTCACTCACAGTTTCTCTTTCTCTGTCACTCACAGCTTCTCTTTCTCTCTCTCACAGCTTCTCTTTCTCTCTCTCTCTCACTCACAGCTTCTCTTTCTCTCTCTCTCTCTCTCACTCGCAGCTTCTCTCTCTCTCACTCACAGCTTCTCTCTCTCTCACTCACTCACAGCTTCTATTTCTTTCTTTCTATCTCACTCACAGCTTCTCTCTCTCTCTCACACAGCTTCTCTTTCTCTCTCTCTCTCTCACTCACAGCTTCTCTTTCTCTCTCTCTCTCTCTCTCACTCACAGCCTCTCTTTCCCTTTCTCTCTCACTCACAGCTTCTATCTCTCTCTCTCACTCACAGCTCTCGCTCTCACTCACTCACAGCTTCTATTTCTTTCTCTCTCTCTCACTCACAGCTCCTCTCTCTCTCTCTCACAGCTTCTCTTTCTCTCTCTCTCTCTCACTCACAGCTTCTCTTTTTCTCTCTCTCACTCACAGCTTCTCTTACTCTCTCTCTCACTCACAGCTTCTCTTTCTCTCTCACTCACAGTTTCTCTCTCTCTTTCACTCACTCACAGCTTCTCTTTCTTTCTTTCTTTCTCACTCACAGCTTCTCTCTCTCTCTCACTCACAGCTTCTCTCTCTCTCTCTCACTCACAGCTTCTCTTTCTCTCTCTTACTCACTCCCAGCTTCTCTTTCTCTCTCTCACTCACAGCTTTTCTTTATCTCTCTCTATCACTCACAGCTTCTCTTTATATCTCTCACACTCACTCACAGCTTCTCTTTCTCTTTCTCTCACTCACATCTTCTCTCTCACACTCACATCTTCTCTCTCTCTCTCACTCACAGCTTCTCTTTCTCTCTCACACACACACCTTCTCTTTCTCTCTCTCTCTCACTCACAGCTTCTCTCTCTCTCACTCACAACTTCTCTTTCTCTCTCTCACTCTCTCACTAACATCTTCTCTTTCTCTCTCTCTCTCACTCACAGCTTCTCTCTCTCACACACACACAGCTTCTCTTTCTCTCTCTCTCTCACTCACAGCTTCTCTTTCTCTCTCACACAAACTCACAGCTTCTCTTTCTCTCTCTCACTCACAACTTCTCTCTCTCTCACTCACTCACAGCTTCTCTTTCTCTCTCACACTCACAGCTTCTCTCTCTCTCTCTCACTCACAGCTTCTCTTTATCTCTCTCTCACTCACAGCTTCTCTCTCTCTCTCTCTCTCACTCACCGCTTCACTTTATCCCTCTCTCTCTCACTCACAGCTTCTCTCTCTCTCACTCACAGCTTCTCTTTCTCTCTCTCTAACTCACAGCTTCTCTTTATCTCTCTCTCACTCACAGCTTCTCTTTCTCTCTCTCTCTCACTCACAGCTTCTCTTTCTCTCTCTCACTCACAGCTTGTCTCTCCCTCACTCACTCACAACTTCTAGCTCTCTCTCTCTCACTCACAGGTTCTCTTTCTCTGTCTCTCTCTCTCACTCACAGCTTCTCTTTCTCTATCTCTCTCACAGCTTCTCTTTCTCCCTCTCTCTCCCACTGTCACAGCTTCTCTCTCTCTCTCTCAAGCTCACTGACAGCTTCCCTTTTTCTCCCTCTCTCTCACAATCACAGCTTCTCTTTCACCCTCTCTCTCTCACTCACAGCCTCTCTTTCTCTCTCACTCACAGCTTCTCTCTCTCTCTCTCACTCACAGCTTCTCTCTCTCTCTCACTCACAGCTTCTCTTTCTCTGTCTCTCTCTAACTCACAGCTTCTCTTTATCTCTCTCTCACTCACAGCTTCTCTTTCTCTCTCTCTCTCACTCACAGCTTCTCTTTGTCTCTCTCACTCACAGCTTCTCTCTCTCTCTCTCTCACTCACAGCTTCTCTCTCTCTCTCTCACTCACAGATTCTTTTTTTCTCGCTCTCTCTCTCACTCACAGCTTCTCTATCTCTCTCTCTCACTCACCGCTTCACTTTCTCCCTCTCTCTCTCACTCACAGCTTCTCTCTCTCTCACTCACAGCTTCTCTTTCTCTTTCTCTCTAACTCAAAGCTTCTCTTTATCTCTCTCTCACTCACAGCTTCTCTTTCTCTCTCTCTCTCACTCACAGCTTCTCTTTCTCTCTCTCACTCACAGCTTCTCTCTCTCTCTCTCACTCACAGCTTCTCTCTCTCTCACTCACTCACAGCTTCTATTTCTTTCTTTCTCTCTCACTCACAGCTTCTCTCTCTCACACACACATCTTCGCTTTCTCTCTCTCTCTCACTCACAGCTTCACTCTCTCTCTCTCTCACTCACAGCCTCTCTTTCCCTTTCTCTCTCACTCAGAGCTTCTCTCTCTCTCACTCACAGCTTCTCTCTCTCACTCACTCACAGCTTCTATTTCTTTCTTTCTCTCTCACTCACAGCTTCTCTCTCTCTCTCACAGCTTCTCTTTCTCTCTCTCTCTCACTCACAGCTTCTCTTTCTCTCTCTCTCACTCACAGCTTCTCTTTCTCTCTCTCTCACTCACAGCTTCTCTTTCTCTCTCACTCACAGCTTCTCTTTCTCTCTCTCACAGCTTCTCTTTCTCTCTCTCTCTCACTCACAGCTTCTCTTTCTCTCTCTCTCTCTCACTCACATCTTCTCTCTCTCTCACACTCACAGCTTCTCTCTCACTCACTCACAGCTTCTATTTCTTTCTTTCTCTCTCACTCACAGCTTCTCTCTCTCTCTCACAGCTTCTCTTTCTCTCTCTCTCTCTCACACACAGCTTCTCTTTCTCTCTCTCTCTCTCTCACTCACAGCTTCTCTCTCTTTCTCTCTCACTCACAACTTCTCACTCTCTCTCTCTCTCACTCACAGCTTCTCTTTCTCTCCCTCTCTCACACAGCTTATCTTTCTCTCTCTCTCTCTCTCACAGTTTCTCTCTCTCTCTCTCTCCCTCTCTCACTGATATCTTCTCTTTCTCTCTCTCTCTCACTCACAGATTCTCTCTCTCACACAGCTTCTCTTTCTCTCCCTCTCTCACTCACAACTTCTCTTTCTCTCTCTCTCTAACTCACAGCTTCTCTTTATCTCTCTCTCACTCACAGCTTCTCTTTCTCTCTCTCTCTTTCTCTCACTCACAGCTTCTCTTTCTCTCTCTCACTCACAGCTTCTCTCTCTCTCTCACTCACTCACAGCTTTCTCTCTCACTCACAGCTACTCTATCTCTCTCTCTCTCACTCACAGATTCTCTTTCTCCTTCTCTCTTTCACTCACAGCTTCTCTCTCTCACTCATAGCTTCTCTTTCTTTCTCTCTCTCTCACTCACAGCTTCTCTTTCTCTCTTTCTCTCTCCCACTGTCACAGCTTCTCTCTCTCACACGCTCACTCACAACTTCCCTTTTTCTCACTCTCTCTCACAGCTTCTCTTTCTCTCTCTCTCACTCAGAGCATCTCTTTCTCTCTCTCTCTCACTCACAGCTTCTCTCTCTCACTCACAGCTTCTCTTTCTCCCTCTCTCTCTCACTCACAGCTTCTCTCTCTCTCACTCACAGCTTCTCTTTCTTTCTCTCTCTCTCTCACTCACAGCTTCTCTTTCTCTCTCTCACTCACAGCTTCACTCTCTCTCTCACTCACTCACAGCTTCTCTCTCTCTCTCTCACTCACAGCTACTCTCTCTCTCTCTCTCACTCACAGATTCTCTTTCTCCTCTCTCTCACTCACAGCTTCTCTCTCTCTCACTCATAGCTTCTCTTTCTCACTCTCTCTCACACTCACAGCTTCTCTTTCTCTCTCTCTCTCAGAGCTTCTCTTTCTCTCTCTCTCACTCACAGCTTCTCTCTCTCACTCACAGCTTCTCTTTCTTTCTCTCTCTCTCACTCACAGCTTCTCTTTCTCTCACTCTCTCACTCACAGCTTCTCTTTCTCTCTCACCCTCACTCACAGCTTCTCTCTCTGTCTCTCACTCACAGCTTCTCTTTATCTCTCTCTCTCTCACTCACAGCTTCTTTTTCTCTCTCTCTCTCACTCACAGATTCTCTTTCTCTCTCTCTCTAACTCACAGCTTCTTTTTATCACTCTCTCACTCACAGCTTCTCTTTCATTCTCTCTCTCACTCACAACTTCTCTTTCTCTCTCTCTCTCTCACAGCTTCTCTCTCTCTCTCTCACACACACAGCTTCTCTTTCTCTCTCACTCACAGCTTCTCTTTCTCTCTCACTCACAGCTTCTCTCTCTCTCTCACTCACAGCTTCTCTTTCTCTCTCTATCTCACAGCTCCTCACTCTCTCTCTCTCTCACTCACAGCTTCTCTTTCACTCTCTCTCTAACTCATAGCTTCTCTTTCTCTCTCACTCACAGCTTCTCTTTCTCTCTCACACACAGCTTCTCTCTCTCTCTCTCACTCACAGCTTCTCTTTCTCTCTCTCTATCTCACTCACAGCTTCTCCTTCTCTCTCTCTCACTCACAGCTTCTCTCTCTCACAGCTTCTCTCTCTCTCACTCACTCACAACTTCTCTCTCTCTCTTTCACAGCTTCTCTTTCTCTCTCTCTCTCACTCACAGCTTCTCTTTCTCTCTCTCTCACTCACAGCTTCTCTTTCTCCCTCTCTCTCTCACTCACAGCTTCTCTCTCTCTCACTCACAGCTTCTCTTTCTTTCTCTCTCTCTCACTCACAGCTTCTCTTTCTCTCTCTCTCTCTCACTCACAGTTTCTCTCTCTCTCTCTCACTCACTCACAGCTTCTCTTTCTTTCTTTCTTTCTCTCTCACTCACAGCTTCTCTCTCTCTCTCTTACTCACTCCCAGCTTCTCTTTCTCTCTCTCACTCACAGCTTTTCTTTATCTCTCTCTATCACTCACAGCTTCTCTTTATCTCTCTCTCTCACTCACTCACAGTTTCTCTTTCTCTTTCTCTCTCTCACTCACATCTTCTCTCCCTCTCTCTCACTCACAGCTTCTCTCTCTCTCACTCACAGCTTCTCTTTCTCTCTCTCACTCACACCTTCTCTTTCTCTCTCTCCCTCTCACTCACAGGTTCTCTCTCTCACTCACAGCTTCTCTTTCTCTCTCTCAATCTCACTAACATCTTCTCTTTCTCTCTCTCTCACTCACAGCTTCTCTCTCACACACACACACAGCTTCTCTTTCTCTCTCTCTCTCAGTCACAGCTTCTCTTTCTCTCTCTCTCTCTAACTCACAGCTTCTCTTTCTCTCTCTCTGACTCACAGCTTCTCTTTATCTCTCTCTCACTCACAGCTTCTCTTTCTATCTCTCTCTCACTCACAGCTTCTCTTTCTCCCTCTCACTCACAGCTTCTCTTTCTCTCTCTCACTCACAGCTTCTCTCTCTCACTCACAGCTTCTCTTTCTCTCTCACAATCTCACACTCACATCTTCTCTCTCTCTCTCACTCACAGCTTCTCTCTCTCTCTCTCACTCACAGCTTCTCTTTCTCTCTCACACACAACTTCTCTTTCTCTCTCTCTCTCACTCACAGCTTCTCTTTCTCTCTCTCTCACTCACAGCTTCTCTCTCTCTCTCTCACAGCTTCTCTTTCTCTCTCTCTCTCACTCACAGCTCTTTCTCTGTCTCTCTCTAACTCACAGCTTCTCTTTATCTCTCTCTCACTCACAGCTTCTCTTTCTCTCTCTCTCTTTCACTCACAGCTTCTCTTTCTCTCTCTCTCTCTCACTCACAGCTTCTCTTTCTCTCTCTTACTCACAGCTTCTCTCTCTCTCTCTCACTCACAGATTCTCTTTTTCTCTCTCACTCTCTCACTCACAGCTTCTCTTTCTCTCTCTCTCTCTAACTCACAGCTTCTCTATCTCTCTCTCACTCACAGCTCCTCTTTCTCTCTCTCTCTCAATTACACCTTCTCTTTCCCTCTCTCACTCACTCACAGCTTCTAGCTCTCTCTCTCTCACTCACAGCTTCTCTTTCTCCCTCTCTCTCTAACTCACAGCTTCTCTCTCTCTCGCTCATAGCTTCTCTTTCTTTATCTCTCTCTCACTCGCAGCTTGTCTTTCTTTCTCTCTCTCTCTCACTCACAGTTTCTCTTTCTCTCTCTCACTGACATCTCATTCTCTCTCTCACTCACTCACAGCTTCTCTTTCTCTGTCTCTCTCTAACTCACAGCTTGTCTTTATCTCTTTCTCAGTCACAGCTTCTCTTTCTCTCTCTCTCACTCACAGCTTCTCTCTCTCTCTCTCTCTCTCTCTCTCACTCACTCACACCTCTTTCTCTCTCACACATCTTCACTTTCTTTCTCTCTCTCACTCACAGATTCTCTTTCTTTCTCTCTCTCACACAGCTTCTCTTTCTCCATCTCTCTCTCACTCACAGCTTCTCTCTCTCTCTCACTCAGCTTCTCTTTCTTTCTCTCTCTCTCTCACTCACAGCTTCTCTTTCTCTCTCTCTCACTCACTCACAGTTTCTCTCTCTCTCTCTCACTCACTCACAGCGTCTCTTTCTTTCTTTCTCTCTCACTCACAGCTTCTCTCTCTCTCTCACAGCTTCTCTCCCTCTCTCTCACTCACAGCTTCTCTTTCTCTCTCTTACTCACTCCCAGCTTCTCTTTCTCCCTCACTCACAGCTTTTCTTTATCTCTCTCTATCACTCACAGCTTCTCTTTATCTCTCTCTCACTCACTCACAGCTTCTCTTTCTCTTTCTCTCACTCACATCTTCTCTCTCTCTCTCTCACTCACATCTTCTCTCTCTCTCTCACAGCTTCTCTTTCTCTCTCACACACACACCTTCTCTTTCTCTCTCTCACTCTCTCACTAACATCTTCTCTTTCTCTCTCTCTCACTCACAGCTTCTCTCTCTCACACACACAGCTTCTCTTTTTCTCTCTCTCTCACTCACAGCTTCTCTTTCTCTGTCTCTCTCTAATTCACAGCTTCTTTATCTCTCTCTCACTCACAGCTTCTCTTTCTCTCTCTCTCACTCACAGCTTCTCTTTCTCTCTCTCACTCACAGCTTCTCTCTTTCTCTCTCTCACTCACAGATTCTCTTTTTCTCTCTCTCTCTCTCACTCACAGCTTCTCTTTCTCTCTCTCTCTAACTCACAGCTTCTCTTTATCTCTCTCTCACTCACAACTTCTCTTTCTCTCTCTCTCTCACTCACAGCTTCTCTTTCTCTCACTCACTCACAGCTTCTCTCTCTCTCACTCACTCACAGCTTCTAGCTCTCTCTCTCTCACTCACAGCTTCTCTTTCTCGGTCTCTCTCTCACACTCACAGCTTCTCTTTCCCCCTCTCTCTCACTCATAGCTTCTCTTTCTCCCTCTCTCTCTCACTCACAGCTTCTCTCTCTCACTCATAGCTTCTCTTTCTTTCTTTCTCCTTCTCTCACTCACAGCTTCTCTTTCTCTCTCTCTCTCCCACTGTCACACCTTCTCTCTCTCTCTCACGCTCACTCACAGCTTCCCTTTTTCTCCCTCTCTCTCACACACAGTTTCTCTTTCACCCTCTCCCTCTCACTCACAGCTTCTCTTTCTCTCACTCTCTCACTCACAGCTTCTCTTTCTCTCTCTCTCTCACTCTCAGCTTCTCTATCTCTATCTCTCTAACACTCACAGCTTCTCTCTCTCTCTCACTCACAGCTTCTCTTTCTCTTTCTCTCTCTAACTCACAGCTTCTCTTTATCTCTCTCTCACTCACAGCTTGTCTTTCTTTCTCTCTCTCTCTCACTCACAGTTTCTCTTTCTCTCTCTCACTCACATCTCTTTCTCTCTCTCTCTCACTCACAGCTTCTCTTTCTCTGTCTCTCTCTAACTCACAGCTTGTCTTTATCTCTCTCTCTCAGTCACAGCTTCTCTTTCTCTCTCTCTCTCACTCACAGCTTCTCTCTCTCTCTCTCACTCACACCTCTTTCTCTCTCTCACATCTTCACTTTCTCTCTCTCTCACACCCACAGCTTCTCTTTCTTTCTCTCTCTCACACGGCTTCTCTTTCTCCATCTCTCTCTCACTCACAGCTTCTCTCTCTCTCTCACTCACAGCTTCTCTTTCTTTCTTTCTCTCTCTCACTCACAGCTTCTCTTTCTCTCTCTCTCTCTCTCACTCACAGTTTCTCTCTCTCTCTCTCACTCACTCACAGCTTCTCTTTCTTTCTTTCTCTCTCACTCACAGCTTCTCTCTCTCTCTCTCTCACTCACAGCTTCTCTCTCTCTCTCACTCACAGCTTCTCTTTCTCTCTCTTACTCACTCCCAGCTTCTCTTTCTCTCTCTCACTCACAGCTTTTGTTTATCTCTCTCTATCACTCACAGCTTCTCTTTATCTATCTCTCTCACTCACTCACAGCTTCTCTTTCTCTTTCTCTCACTCACATCTTCTCTCTCTCTCTCACTCACATCTTCTCTCTCTCTCTCACTCCCAGCTTCTCTTTCTCTCTCACACACACACCTTCTCTTTCTCTCTCTCTCTCTCACTCACAGCTTCTCTTTCTCTCTCTCACTCTCTCACTAACATCTTCTCTTTCTCTCTCTCTCACTCACAGCTTCTCTCTCTGTCACACACAGCTTCTCTTTCTCTCTCTCTCTCTCACTCACAGCTTCTCTTTCTCTGTCTCTCTCTAACGCACAGCTTCTCTTTATCTCTCTCTCACTCACAGCTTCTCTCTCTTTCTCTCACTCACAGCTTTTCTCTCTCTTTCTCTCACTCACACATTCTTTTTTCTCGCTCTCTCTCTCACTCACAGCTTCTCTTTCTCTCTCTCTCACTCACCGCTTCACTTTCTCCCTCTCTCTCTCACTCACAGCTTCTCTCTCTCTCACTCACAGCTTCTCTTTCTCTCTCTCTCTAACTCACAGCTTCTCTTTATCTCTCTCTCACTCACAGCTTCTCTTTCTCTCTCTCTCTCACTCACAGCTTCTCTTTCTCTCTCTCACTCACAGCTTCTCTCTCTCTCACTCACACCTTCTAGCTCTCTCTCTCTCACTCACAGCTTCTCTTTCTCTGTCTGTCTCTCACTCACAGCTTCTCTTTCTCTCTCTCTCTCACAGCTTCTCTTTCTCCCTCTCTCTCTCACTTACAGCTTCTCTCTCTCACTCATAGCTTCTCTTTCTTTCTCTCTCACTCACTCACAGCTTCTCTTTCTCTCTCTCCCACTGTCACAGCTTCTCTCTCTCTCACACACTCACTGACAGCTTTTTCTCCCTCTCTCTCACAATCACAGCTTCTCTTTCACCCTCTCTCTCTCACTCACAGCATCTCTTTCTTTCTCTCTCTCTCACTCACAGCTTCTCTTTCTCTCTCTCTCTCACTCACAGCTTCTCTTTCTCTCTAACTCTCTCACTCACAGCTTCTCTTTCTCTGTCTCTCTCTAACTCACAGCTTCTCTTTATCTCTCTCTCACACTCACAGCTTCTCTTTATCTCTCTCACTCACTCACAGCTTCTCTTTCCCTTACTCTCACTCACATCTTCTCTCTCTCTCACTCACATCTTCTCTCTCTCTCTCACTCACAGCTTCTCTTTCTCTCTCACACACACTCCTTCTCTTTCTCTCTCTCTCTCACTCACAGCTTCTCTCTCTCTCACACACAAACAGCTTCTCTTTCTCTCTCTCTCTCACTCACAGCTTCTCTTTCTCTGTCTCTCTCTAACTCACAGCTTCTCTTTATATTTCTCTCACTCACAGCTTTTCTTTCTCTCTCTCTCTCACTCACAGCTTCTCTTTCTCTGTCTCTCTCTAACTCACAGCTTGTCTTTATCTCTCTCTCTCAGTCACAGCTTCTCTTTCTCTCTCTCTCTCTCACTCACAGCTTCTCTCTCTCTCTCTCACTCACACCTCTTTCTCTCTCTCACATCTTCACTTTCTCTCTCTCTCTCACCCACAGCTTCTCTTTCTTTCTCTCTCTCACACGGCTTCTCTTTCTCCATCTCTCTCTCACTCACAGCTTCTCTTTCTCTCTCTCTCTCTCACTCACAGTTTCTCTCTCTCTCACTCACTCACAGCTTCTCTTTCTTTCTTTCTCTCTCACTCACAGCTTCTCTCTCTCTCTCTCACTCACAGCTTTTGTTTATCTCTCTCTATCCCTCACAGCTTCTCTTTATCTCTCTCTCTCACTCACTCACAGCTTCTCTTTCTCTTTCTCTCACTCACATCTTCTCTCTCTCTCTCACTCACATCTTCTCTCTCTCTCTCACTCACAGCTTCTCTTTCTCTCTCACACACACACCTTCTCTTTCTCTCTCTCTCTCACTCACAGCTTCTCTTTCTCTCTCACACACACACCTTCTCTTTCTCTCTCTCTCTCACTCACAGCTTCTCTTTCTCTCTCTCACTCTCTCACTAACATCTTCTCTTTCTCTCTCTCTCACTCACAGCTTCTCTCTCTGTCACACACAGCTTCTCTTTCTCTCTCTCTCTCTCACTCACAGCTTCTCTTTCTCTGTCTCTCTCTCACTCACAGCTTCTCTCTCTCTCTCTCACTCACAGCTTTTCTCTCTCTTTCTCTCACTCACACATTCTTTTTTCTCGCTCTCTCTCTCACTCACAGCTTCTCTTTCTCTCTCTCTCTCACTCACCGCTTCACTTTCTCCCTCTCTCTCTCACTCACAGCTTCTCTTTCTCTATCTCTCTAACTCACAGCTTCTCTTTATCTCTCTCTCACTCACAGCTTCTCTTTCTCTCTCTCTCTCACTCACAGCTTCTCTTTCTCTCTCTCACTCAAAGCTTCTCTCTCTCTCACTCACTCACACCTTCTAGCTCTCTCTCTCACTCACAGCTTCTCTTTCTCTGTCTGTCTCTCACTCACAGCTTCTCTTTCTCTCTCTCTCTCACAGCTTCTCTTTCTCCCTCTCTCTCTCACTTACAGCTTCTCTCTCTCACTCATAGCTTCTCTTTCTTTCTCTCTCACTCACTCACAGCTTCTCTTTCTCTCTCTCCCACTGTCACAGCTTCTCTCTCTCTCTCAGACTCACGGACAGCTTTTTCTCCCTCTCTCTCACAATCACAGCTTCTCTTTCACCCTCTCTCTCTCACTCACAGCATCTCTTTCTTTCTCTCTCTCTCACTCACAGCTTCTCTTTCTCTCTCTCTCTCACTCACAGCTTCTCTTTCTCTCTCACTCTCTCACTCACAGCTTCTCTTTCTCTGTCTCTCTCTAACTCACAGCTTCTCTTTATCTCTCTCTCACACTCACAGCTTCTCTTTATCTCTCTCTCACTCACTCACAGCTTCTCTTTCCCTTTCTCTCACTCACATCTTCTCTCTCTCTCACTCACATCTTCTCTCTCTCTGTCACTCACAGCTTCTCTTTCTCTCTCACACACACACCTTCTCTTTCTCTCTCTCTCTCACTCACAGCTTCTCTCTCTCACACACACACACAGCTTCTCTTTTTCTCTCTCTCTCTCTCACAGCTTCTCTTTCTCTGTCTCTCTCTAACTCACAGCTTCTCTTTATATCTCTCTCACTCACAGCTTTTCTTTCTCTCTCTCTCACACACACACAGCTTCTCTTTCTCTCTCTCACTCACAGCTTCTCTCTCTCTCTCACTCACTCACAGCTTCTCTCTCTCTCTCTCACTCACAGATTCTTTTTTTCTCGCTCTCTCTGTCACTCACAGCTTCGCTTTCTCTCTCTCTCACTCACCGCTTCACTTTCTCCCTCTCTCTCTCACTCACAGCTTCTCTCTCTCTCACTCACAGCTTCTCTTTCTCTCTCTCTCTAACTCACAGCTTCTCTTTATATCTCTCTCACTCACAGCTTCTCTTTCTCTCTCTCACTCACAGCTTCTCTCTCCCTCACTCACTCACAGCTTCTAGCTCTCTCTCTCTCACTCACAGCTTCTCTTTCTCTGTCTGTCTCTCTCACTCACAGCTTCTTTTTCTCTCTCTCACACACAGTTCTCTTTCTCCCTCTCTCTCTCACTTACAGCTTCTCTCTCTCTCACTCATTGCTTCTCTTTCTTTCTCTCTCACTCACTCACAGCTTCTCTTTCTCTCTCTCCCACTGTCACAGCTTCTCTCTCTCTCTCACGCTCACTGACAGCTTTTTCTCCCTCTCTCTCACAATCACAGCTTCTCTTTCACCCTCTCTCTCTCACTCACAGCATCTCTTTCTTTCTCTCTCTCTCACTCACAGCTTCTCTTTCTCTCTCTCTCTCACACAGCTTCTCTTTCTCTGTCACTCTCTCACTCACAGCTTCTCTTTCTCTGTCTCTCTCTAACTCACAGCTTCTCTTTATCTCTCTCTCACACTCACAGCTTCTCTTTCTTTCTCTCTCTCTCACTCACAGCTTCTCTTTCTCTGTTTCTCTCTAACTCACAGCTTCTATTTATCTCTCTCTCACTCAGCTTCTCTCTCTCTCTCACTCACAGCCTCTCTTTCTCTCACACTCACAGCTTCTCTCTCTCTCTTACTCACAGCTTCTCTCTCTCTCTTTCACTCACATCCTCTCTTTCCCTTTCTCTCTCACTCACAGCTTCTCTCTCTCTGACTCACTCACAGCTTCTCTCTCTCTCACTCACTCACAGCTTCTATTTCTTTCTTTCTCTCTCACTCACAGCTTCTCTCTCTCTCACAGCTTCTCTTTCTCTCTCTCTCTCACTCACAGCTTCTCTCTCTCTCTCTCACAGCTTCTCTTAAACTCTCTCTCACTCACAGCTTCTCTTTCTCTCTCACTCACAGCTTCCCTTTCTCTCTCTCACAACTTCTCTTTCTCTCTCTCACTCACAGCTTCTCTTTATTTCTCTCTCTCACTCACAGCTTCTCTCTATCTCTCTCACTCACTCACAGCTTCTCTTTATTTCTCTCTCTCACTCACAGCTTCTATCTCTCTCACTCACTCACTCACACCTTCTCTCTTGCTCTCACTCACAGTTTCTCTCTCTCTCACACACTCACAGCTTCTCTCTCTCTCTCTCACTCACAGCTTCTCTTTCTCTTTCTCTCTCACTCACAGCTTTCTCTCTCACTCACAGCTTTCTTTCTCACTCACAGCTTCTCTCTCTCTCTCTCTCACTCACAGCTTCTCTCTCTCACACACACACACAGCTTCTCTTTCTCTCTTTCTCACTCACAGCTTCTCTGTCTCTCTCTCTCTAACTCACAGCTTCTCTTTATCTCTCTCTCACTCAGCTTCTCTCTCTCTCTCACTCACAGCTTCTCTTTCTCTCTCTCTCTCACTCACAGCCTCTCTTTCTCTCTCACTCACAGCTTCTCTCTCTCTCTCACTCACTGCTTCTCTCCCTCTCTCTCTCACTCACAGCCTCTCTTTCCCTTTCTCTCTCACTCACAGCTTCTCTCTCTCTCTCACTCACAGCTTCTCTCTCTCTCACTCACTCACAGCTTCTATTTCTTTCTTTCCCTCTCACTCACAGCTTCTCTCTCTCTCACACACAGCTTCTCTTTCTCTCTCTCTCTCTCACTCACAGCTTCTCTCTCTCTCTCTCTCACTCACAGCTTCTCTTTCTCTCTCTCTCTCACTCACAACTTCTCTTTCTCTGTCACTCACAGCTTCTCTTTCTCTCTCTCACAGCTTCTCTTTCTCTCTCTCTCTCACTCACAGCTTCTCTTTCTCTCTCTCTCTCTCTCTCACTCACAGCTTCTCTCTCTCTCACTCACAGCTTCTCTCTCTCACTCACTCACAGCTTCTATTTCTTTCTTTCTATCTCACTCACAGCTTCTCTCTCTCTCTCACATAGCTTCTCTTTCTCTCTCTCTCTCTCACTCACAGCTTCTCTTTCTCTCTCTCTCTCTCTCTCTCACTCACAGCCTCTCTTTCCCTTTCTCTCTCACTCACAGCTTCTATCTCTCTCTCTCACTCACAGCTCTCGCTCTCACTCACTCACAGCTTCTATTTCTTTCTCTCTCTCTCACTCACAGCTCCTCTCTCTCTCTCTCACAGCTTCTCTTTCTCTCTCTCTCTCTCTCACTCACAGCTTCTCTTTTTCTCTCTCTCACTCACAGCTTCTCTTTCTCTCTCTCTCACTCACAGCTTCTCTTTCTCTCTCACTCACAGTTTCTCTCTCTCACTCACTCACTCACAGCTTCTCTTTCTTTCTTTCTTTCTCACTCACAGCTTCTCTCTCTCTCTCACTCACAGCTTCTCTCTCTCTCTCTCACTCCCAGCTTCTCTTTCTCTCTCTTACTCACTCCCAGCTTCTCTTTCTCTCTCTCACTCACAGCTTTTCTTTATCTCTCTCTATCACTCACAGCTTCTCTTTATCTCTCTCTCACACTCACTCACAGCTTCTCTTTATCTTTCTCTCACTCACATCTTCTCTCTCACACTCACATCTTCTCTCTCTCTCTCACTCACAGCTTCTCTTTCTCTCTCACACACACACCTTCTCTCTCTCTCTCTCTCACTCACAGCTTCTCTCTCTCTCACTCACAACTTCTCTTTCTCTCTCTCACTCTCTCACTAACATCTTCTCTTTCTCTCTCTCTCTCACTCACAGCTTCTCTCTCTCTCACACACACAGCTTCTCTTTCTCTCTCTCTTTCACTCACAGCTTCTCTTTCTCTCTCACACAAACTCACAACTTCTCTTTCTCTCTCTCACTCACAACTTCTCTCTCTCTCACTCACTCACAGCTTCTCTTTCTCTCTCACACTCACAGCTTCTCTCTCTCTCTCTCACTCACAGCTTCTCTCTCTCTCTCTCGCTCACAGATTCTTTTTTTCTCGCTCTCTCTCTCACTCACAGCTTCTCTCTCTCTCTCTCACTCACCGCTTCACTTTCTCCCTCTCTCCCTCACTCAGCTTCTCTCTCTCACTCACAGCTTCTCTTTCTCTCTCTCTCTAACTCACAGCTTCTCTTTATCTCTCTCTCACTCACAGCTTCTCTTTCTCTCTCTCTCTCACTCACAGCTTCTCTTTCTCTCTCTCACTCACAGCTTGTCTCTCCCTCACTCACTCACAACTTCTAGCTCTCTCTCTCTCACTCACAGGTTCTCTTTCTCTGTCTCTCTCTCTCACTCACAACTTCTCTTTCTCTATCTCTCTCACAGCTTCTCTTTCTCCCTCTCTCTCACTTACAGCTTCTCTCTCTCTCACTCATAGCTTCTCTTTCTTTCTCTCTCACTCACTCACAGCTTCTCTTTCTCTCTCTCCCACTGTCACAGCTTCTCTCTCTCTCTCTCACGCTCACTGACAGCTTCCCTTTTTCTCCCTCTCTCTCACAATCACAGCTTCTCTTTCACCCTCTCTCTCTCACTCACAGCCTCTCTTTCTCTCTCACTCACAGCTTCTCTCTCTCTCTCTCTCACAGCTTCTCTCTCTCTCTCTCACTCACAGCTTCTCTTTCTCTGTCTCTCTCTAACTCACAGCTTCTCTTTATCTCTCTCTCACTCACAGCTTCTCTTTCTCTCTCTCTCACTCACAGCTTCTCTTTCTCTCTCTCACTCACAGCTTCTCTCTCTCTCTCTCTCACTCACAGCTTCTCTCTCTCTCTCTCACTCACAGATTCTTTTTTTTTCTCTCTCTCTCTCACTCACAGCTTCTCTATCTCTCTCTCTCTCACTCACCACTTCACTTTCTCCCTCTCTCTCTCACTCACAGCTTCTCTCTCTCTCACTCACAGCTTCTCTTTCTCTTTCTCTCTAACTCAAAGCTTCTCTTTATCTCTCTCTCACTCACAGCTTCTCTTTCTCTCTCTCTCTCACTCACAGCTTCTCTTTCTCTCTCTCACTCACAGCTTCTCTCTCTCTCACTCACAGCTTCTCTCTCTCTCACTCACTCACAGCTTCTATTTCTTTCTTTCTCTCTCACACAGCTTCTCTCTCTCTCACACACATCTTCGCTTTCTCTCTCTCTCTCACTCACAGCTTCACTCTCTCTCTCTCTCTCTCACTCACAGCCTCTCTTTCCCTTTCTCTCTCACTCACAGCTTCTCTCTCTCACTCACAGCTTCTCTCTCTCTCACTCACTCACAGCTTCTATTTCTTTCTTTCTCTCTCACTCACAGCTTCTCTCTCTCTCTCACAGCTTCTCTTTCTCTCTCTCTCTCACTCACAGCTTCTCTTTCTCTCTCTCTCACTCACAGCTTCTCTTTCTCTATCTCTCTCACTCACAGCTTCTCTTTCTCTCTCACTCACAGCTTCTCTTTCTCTCACAGCTTCTCTCTCTCTCACTCACTCACAGCTTCTATTTCTTTCTTTCTCTCTCACTCACAGCTTCTTCTCTCTCTCACACAGCTTCTCTTTCTCTCTCTCTCTCTCACTCACAGCTTCTCTTTCTCTCTCTCTCTCGCTCACTCACAGCTTCTCTCTTTTTCTCTCTCACTCACAACTTCTCACTCTCTCTCTCTCTCACTCACAGCTTCTCTTTCTCTTCCTCTCTCACACAGCTTATCTTTCTCTCTCTCTCTCTCTCACAGCTTCTCTCTCTCTCTCCCTCTCTCACTGATATCTTCTCTTTCTCTCTCTCTCTCACTCACAGATTCTCTCTCTCACACAGCTTCTCTTTCTCTCCCTCTCTCACTCACAACTTCTCTTTCTCTCTCTCTCTAACTCACAGCTTCTCTTTATCTCTCTCTCACTCACAGCTTCTCTTTCTCTCTCTCTCTTTCTCTCACTCACAGCTTCTCTTTCTCTCTCTCACTCACAGCTTCTCTCTCTCTCTCACTCACTCACAGCTTTCTCTCTCACTCACAGCTACTCTCTCTCTCTCTCTCTCTCACTCACAGATTCTCTTTCTCCTTCTCTCTCTCACTCACAGCTTCTCTCTCTCTCTCACTCATAGCTTCTCTTTCTTTCTCTCTCTCTCACTCACAGCTTCTCTTTCTCTCTTTCTCTCTCCCACTGTCACAGCTTCTCTCTCTCACACGCTCACTCACAACTTCCCTTTTTCTCACTCTCTCTCACACTCACAGATTCTCTTTCTCTCTCTCTCACTCAGAGCATCTCTTTCTCTCTCTCTCTCACTCACAGCTTCTCTCTCTCACTCACAGCTTCTCTTTCTCTCTCTCTCTCTCACTCACAGCTTCTCTTTCTCTCACTCTCTCACTCACAGCTTCTCTTTCTCTCTCACTCTCACTCACAGCTTCTCTCTCTCTCTCACTCACAGCTTCTCTTTCTCTCTCTCTCTCTCTCACTCACAGCTTCTCTTTCTCTGTCTCTCTCTAACTCACAGCTTCTCTTTATCTCACTCTCTCACTCACAGCTTCTCTTTCTCTCTCTCTCTCACTCACAGCTTCTCTTTCTCTCTCTCTCACTCACAGCTTCTCTCTGTCTCACACAAACACAGCTTCTCTTTCTCTCACTCACAGCTTCTCTTTCTCTCTCACTCACAGCTTCTCTCTCTCTCTCACTCACAGCTTCTCTTTCTCTCTCACTCACAGCTTCTCTCTCTCACTCACAGCTTCTCTTTCTTTCTCTCTCTCTCACTCACAGCTTCTATTTCTCTCACTCTCTCACTCACAGCTTCTCTTTCTCTCTCACCCTCACTCACAGCTTCTCTCTCTCTCACTCACTCACAGCTTCTCTTTCTCTCTCTCTTTCTCTCACTCACAGCTTCTTTTTTTCTCTCTCTCTCACTCACAGATTCTCTTTCTCTGTCTCTCTCTAACTCACAGCTTCTCTTTATCTCTCACTCACAGTTTCTCTCTCTCACTCACTCACTCACCGCTTCTCTTTCTTTCTTTCTTTCTCACTCACAGCTTCTCTCTCTCTCTCTCTCACTCACAGCTTCTCTCTCTCTCTCTCACTCACAGCTTCTCTTTCTCTCTCTTACTCACTCCCAGCTTCTATTTCTCTCTCTCACTCACAGCTTTTCTTTATCTCTCTCTATCACTCACAGCTTCTCTTTATCTCTCTCTCACACTCACTCACAGCTTCTCTTTCTCTTTCTCTCACTCACATCTTCTCTCTCACACTCACATCTTCTCTCTCTCTCTCACTCACAGCTTCTCTTTCTCTCTCACACACACACCTTCTCTCTCTCTCTCTCTCTCACTCACAGCTTCTCTCTCTCTCACTCACAACTTCTCTTTCTCTCTCTCACTCTCTCACTAACATCTTCTCTTTCTCTCTCTCTCTCACTCACAGCTTCTCTCTCTCTCACACACACAGCTTCTCTTTCTCTCTCTCTTTCACTCACAGCTTCTCTTTCTCTCTCACACAAACTCACAGCTTCTCTTTCTCTCTCTCACTCACAACTTCTCTCTCTCTCACTCACTCACAGCTTCTCTTTCTCTCTCACACTCACAGCTTCTCTCTCTCTCACTCACAGCTTCTCTCTCTCTCTCTCACTCACAGATTCTTTTTTTCTCGCTCTCTCTCTCACTCACAGCTTCTCTCTCTCTCTCTCTCACTCACCGCTTCACTTTCTCCCTCTCTCTCTCACTCAGCTTCTTTCTCTCTCACTCACAGCTTCTCTTTCTCTCTCTCTCTAACTCACAGCTTCTCTTTATCTCTCTCTCACTCACAGCTTCACTCTCTCTCACTCACTCACAGCTTCTCTTTCTCTCTCTCACTCACAGCTTGTCTCTCCCTCACTCACTCACAACTTCTAGCTCTCTCTCTCTCACTCACAGGTTCTCTTTCTCTGTCTCTCTCTCTCACTCACAACTTCTCTTTCTCTATCTCTCACAGCTTCTCTTTCTCCCTCTCTCTCTCACTTACAGCTTCTCTCTCTCTCACTCATAGCTTCTCTTTCTTTCTCTCTCACTCACTCACAGCTTCTCTTTCTCTCTCTCCCACTGTCACAGCTTCTCTCTCTCTCTCTCACGCTCACTGACAGCTTCCCTTTTTCTCCCTCTCTCTCACAATCACAGCTTCTCTTTCACCCTCTCTCTCTCACTCACAGCCTCTCTTTCTCTCTCACACACAGCTTCTCTCTCTCTCACTCACTCACAGCTTCTCTCTCTCTCTCTCACTCACAGCTTCTCTTTCTCTGTCTCTCTCTAACTCACAGCTTCTCTTTATCTCTCTCTCACTCACAGCTTCTCTTTCTCTCTCTCTCTCACTCACAGCTTCTCTTTCTCTCTCTCACTCACAGCTTCTCTCTCTCTCTCTCTCACTCACAGCTTCTCTCTCTCTCTCTCACTCACAGATTCTTTTTTTCTCGCTCTCTCTCTCACTCACAGCTTCTCTATCTCTCTCTCTCTCACTCACCACTTCACTTCCTCCCTCTCTCTCTCACTCACAGCTTCTCTCTCTCTCACTCACAGCTTCTCTTTCTCTTTCTCTCTAACTCAAAGCTTCTCTTTATCTCTCTCTCACTCACAGCTTCTCTTTCTCTCTCTCTCTCTCACTCACAGCTTCTCTTTCTCTCTCTCACTCACAGCTTCTCTCTCTCTCACTCACAGCTTCTCTCTCTCTCACTCACTCACAGCTTCTATTTCTTTCTTTCTCTCTCACTCACAGCTTCTCTCTCTCTCTCTCACATCTTCGCTTTCTCTCTCTCTCTCTCTCACAGCTTCACTCTCTCTCTCTCTCACTCACAGCCTCTCTTTCCCTTTCTCTCTCACTCACAGCTTCTCTCTCTCTCTCACTCACAGCTTCTCTCTCTCTCACTCACTCACAGCTTCTATTTCTTTCTTTCTCTCTCACTCTCAGCTTCTCTCTCTCTCACACAGCTTCTCTTTCTCTCTCTCTCTCACTCACAGCTTCTCTTTCTCTCTCTCTCACTCACAGCTTCTCTTTCTCTATCTCTCTCACTCACAGCTTCTCTTTCTCTCTCACTCACAGCTTCTCTTTCTCTCACAGCTTCTCTTTCTCTCTCTCTCTCACTCACAGCTTCTCTCTCTCACACTCACAGCTTCTCTCTCACTCACTCACAGCTTCTATTTCTTTCTTTCTCTCTCACTCACAGCTTCTCTCTCTCTCTCACAGCTTCTCTTTCTCTCTCTCTCTCTCTCACTCACAGCTACTCTATCTCTCTCTCTCACTCACAGATTCTCTTTCTCCTTCTCTCTCTCCCTCTCTCAATGATATCTTCTCTTTCTCTCTCTCTCTCACTCACAGATTCTCTCTCTCACACAGCTTCTCTTTCTCTCCCTCTCTCACTCACAACTTCTCTTTCTCTCTCTCTCTAACTCACAGCTTCTCTTTATCTCTCTCTCACTCACAGCTTCTCTTTCTCTCTCTCTCTTTCTCTCACTCACAGCTTCTCTTTCTCTCTCTCACTCACAGCTACTCTATCTCTCTCTCTCTCTCACTCAAAGATTCTCTTTCTCCTTCTCTCTCTCACTCACAGCTTCTCTCTCTCTCTCACTCATAGCTTCTCTTTCTTTCTCTCTCTCTCACTCACAGCTTCTCTTTCTCTCTTTCTCTCTCCCACTGTCACAGCTTCTCTCTCTCACACGCTCACTCACAACTTCCCTTTTTCTCACTCTCTCTCACACTCACAGCTTCTCTTTCTCTCTCTCTCACTCAGAGCATCTCTTTCTCTCTCTCTCTCACTCACAGCTTCTCTCTCTCACTCACAGCTTCTCTTTCTTTCTCTCTCTCTCACTCACAGCTTCTCTTTCTCTCTCTCACTCACAGCTTCTCTTTCTCTCTCACTCTCACTCACAGCTTCTCTCTCTCTCTCACTCACAGCTTCTCTTTCTCTCTCTCTCTCACTCACAGCTTCTCTTTCTCTGTCTCTCTCTAACTCACAGCTTCTCTTTATCTCACTCTCTCACTCACAGCTTCTCTTTCTCTCTCTCTCTCACTCACAGCTTCTCTTTCTCTCTCTCTCACTCACAGCTTCTCTCTCTCTCACACAAACACAGCTTCTCTTTCTCTCACTCACAGCTTCTCTTTCTCTCTCACTCACAGCTTCTCTCTCTCTCTCACTCACAGCTTCTCTTTCTCTCTCACTCACAGCTTCTCTCTCTCACTCACAGCTTCTCTTTCTTTCTCTCTCTCTCACTCAGAGCTTCTCTTTCTCTCACTCTCTCACTCACAGCTTCTCTTTCTCTCTCACCCTCACTCACAGCTTCTCTCTCTCTTACTCACTCACAGCTTCTCTTTCTCTCTCTCTTTCTCTCACTCACAGCTTCTTTTTTTCTCTCTCTCTCACTCACAGATTCTCTTTCTCTGTCTCTCTCTAACTCACAGCTTCTCTTTATCTCACTCTCTCACTCACAGCTTCTCTTTCTCTCTCTCTCTCACTCACAGATTCTCTTTCTCTCTCACACACACACAGCTTCTCTCTCTCTCTCACACACACAGCTTCTCTTTCTCTCTCACTCACAGCTTCTCTTTCTCTCTCACTCACAGGTTCTCTCTCTCTCTCACTCACAGCTTCTCTTTCTCTCTCACTCATAGCTTCTCTCTCTCTCTCTCACTCACAGCTTCTCTTTCTCTCTCTCTATCTCACTCACAGCTTCTCCTTCTCTCTCTCTCTCACTCACAGCTTCTCTCTCTCTCTCACAGCTTCTCTCTCTCTCACTCATTCACAACTTCTCTCTCTCTCTCACAGCTTCTCTTTCTTTCTCTCTCTCTCTCTCTCACTCACAGCTTCTCTTTCTCTCTCTCTCACTCACAGCTTCTCTTTCTCCCTCTCTCTCTCACTCACAGCTTCTCTCTCTCTCACTCACAGCTTCTCTTTCTTTCTCTCACTCTCTCACTCACAGCTTCTCTTTCTCTCTCTCACTCACAGCTTCACTCTCTCTCTCACTCACTCACAGCTTCTCTCTCTCTCTCTCACTCACAGCTACTCTCTCTCTCACTCACTCACAGATTCTCTTTCTCCTTCTCTCTCTCACTCACAGCTTCTCTCTCTCTCACTCATAGCTTCTCTTTCTTTCTCTCTCTCTCACTCACAGCTTCTCTTTCTCTCTTTCTCTCTCCCACTGTAACAGCTTCTCTCTCTCTCACGCTGACTCACAGCTTCCCTTTTTCTCACTCTCTCTCACACTCACAGCTTCTCTTTCTCTCTCTCTCTCTCAGAGCTTCTCTTTCTCTCTCTCTCACTCACAGCTTCTCTCTCTCACTCACAGCTTCTCTTTCTTTCTCTCTCTCTCACTCACAGCTTCTCTTTCTCTCACTCTCTCACTCACAGCTTGTCTTTCTCTCTCACCCTCACTCACAGCTTCTCTCTCTCTCTCTCACTCACAGCTTCTCTTTCTCTCTCTCTCTCTCTCACTCACGGCTTCTTTTTTTCTCTCTCTCTCACTCACAGATTCTCTTTCTCTCTCTCTCTAACTCACAGCTTCTCTTTATCTCACTCTCTCACTCACAGCTTCTCTTTCTCTCTCTCTCTCACTCACAGCTTCTCTTTCTCTCTCTCTCTCTCTCACAGCTTCTCTCTATCTCTCACACACACAGCTTCTCTTTCTCTCTCTATCTCACAGCTCCTCACTCTCTCTCTCTCTCACTCACAGCTTCTCTTTCACTCTCTCTCTAACTCATAGCTTCTCTTTCTCTCTCACTCACAGCTTCTCTTTCTCTCTCACACACAGCTTCTCTCTCTCTCTCTCACTCACAGCTTCTCTTTCTCTCTCTCTATCTCACTCACAGCTTCTCCTTCTCTCTCTCTCTCACTCACAGCTTCTCTCTCTCACAGCTTCTCTCTCTCTCACTCACTCACAACTTCTCTCTCTCTCTTTCACAGCTTCTCTTTCTCTCTCTCTCTCTCACTCACAGCTTCTCTTTCTCTCTCTCTCACTCACAGCTTCTCTTTCTCCCTCTCTCTCTCACTCACAGCTTCTCTCTCTCTCACTCACAGCTTCTCTTTCTTTCTCTCTCTCTCTCACTCACAGCTTCTCTTTCTCTCTCTCTCTCTCACTCACAGTTTCTCTCTCTCTCTCACTCACTCACAGCTTCTCTTTCTTTCTTTCTTTCTCTCTCACTCACAGCTTCTCTCTCTCTCTCTTACTCACTCCCAGCTTCTCTCTCTCTCACTCACAGCTTTTCTTTATCTCTCTCTATCACTCACAGCTTCTCTTTATCTCTCTCTCTCACTCACTCACAGTTTCTCTTTCTCTTTCTCTCTCTCACTCACATCTATTCTCCCTCTCTCTCACTCACAGCTTCTCTCTCTCTCTCACTCACAGCTTCTCTTTCTCTCTCTCACTCACACCTTCTCTTTCTCTCGCTCCCTCTCACTCACAGGTTCTCTCTCTCTCACTCACAGCTTCTCTTTCTCTCTCTCAATCTCACTAACATCTTCTCTTTCTCTCTCTCTCACTCACAGCTTCTCTCTCTCACACACACACAGCTTCTCTTTCTCTCTCTCACTCACAGCTTCTCTTTCTCTCTCTCTCTCTCTAACTCACAGCTTCTCTTTCTCTCTCTCTCTCACTCACAGCTTCTCTTTATCTCTCTCTCACTCACAGCTTCTCTTTCTCTCTCTCTCTCACTCACAGATTCTCTTTCTCCCTCTCACTCACAGCTTCTCTTTCTCTCTCTCTCTCACTCACAGCTTCTCTTTCTCTCTCTCTCACTCACAGCTTCTCTCTCTCTCTCTCTAACTCACAGCTTCTCTTTCTCTCTCTCTCTCACTCACAGCTTCTCTTTATCTCTCTCTCACTCACAGCTTCTCTTTCTCTCTCTCTCTCACTCACAGATTCTCTTTCTCCCTCTCACTCACAGCTTCTCTTTCACTCTCTCTCTAACTCATAGCTTCTCTTTCTCTCTCACTCACAGCTTCTCTTTCTCTCTCACACACAGCTTCTCTCTCTCTCTCTCACTCACAGCTTCTCTTTCTCTCTCTCTATCTCACTCACAGCTTCTCCTTCTCTCTCTCTCTCACTCACAGCTTCTCTCTCTCACAGCTTCTCTCTCTCTCACTCACTCACAACTTCTCTCTCTCTCTTTCACAGCTTCTCTTTCTCTCTCTCTCTCTCACTCACAGCTTCTCTTTCTCTCTCTCTCACTCACAGCTTCTCTTTCTCCCTCTCTCTCTCACTCACAGCTTCTCTCTCTCTCACTCACAGCTTCTCTTTCTTTCTCTCTCTCTCTCACTCACAGCTTCTCTTTCTCTCTCTCTCTCTCACTCACAGTTTCTCTCTCTCTCTCTCACTCACTCACAGCTTCTCTTTCTTTCTTTCTTTCTCTCTCACTCACAGCTTCTCTCTCTCTCTCTTACTCACTCCCAGCTTCTCTCTCTCTCACTCACAGCTTTTCTTTATCTCTCTCTATCACTCACAGCTTCTCTTTATCTCTCTCTCTCACTCACTCACAGTTTCTCTTTCTCTCTCTCACTCACATCTATTCTCCCTCTCTCTCACTCACAGCTTCTCTCTCTCTCTCACTCACAGCTTCTCTTTCTCTCTCTCACTCACACCTTCTCTTTCTCTCGCTCCCTCTCACTCACAGGTTCTCTCTCTCTCACTCACAGCTTCTCTTTCTCTCTCTCAATCTCACTAACATCTTCTCTTTCTCTCTCTCTCACTCACAGCTTCTCTCTCACACACACACACAGCTTCTCTTTCTCTCTCTCACTCACAGCTTCTCTTTCTCTCTCTCTCTCTCTAACTCACAGCTTCTCTTTCTCTCTCTCTCTCACTCACAGCTTCTCTTTATCTCTCTCTCACTCACAGCTTCTCTTTCTCTCTCTCTCTCACTCACAGATTCTCTTTCTCCCTCTCACTCACAGCTTCTCTTTCTCTCTCTCTCTCACTCACAGCTTCTCTCTCTCTCTCACAATCTCACACTCACATCTTCTCTCTCTCTCTCTCACTCACAGCTCTTTCTCTGTCTCTCTCTAACTCACAGCTTCTCTTTATCTCTCTCTCACTCACAGCTTCTCTTTCTCTCTCTCTCTTTCACTCACAGCTTCTCTTTCTCTCTCTCTCTCTCACTCACAGCTTCTCTTTCTCTCTCTTACTCACAGCTTCTCTCTCTCTCTCTCACTCACAGATTCTCTTTTTCTCTCTCTCTCTCACTCACAGCTTCTCTTTCTCTCTCTCTCTCTCTAACTCACAGCTTCTCTATCTCTCTCTCACTCACAGCTCCTCTTTCTCTCTCTCTCGCAATTACACCTTCTCTTTCTCTCTCTCACTCACTCACAGCTTCTAGCTCTCTCTCTCTCACTCACAGCTTCTCTTTCTCTGTCTCTCTTTCTCACTCACAGATTCTCTTTCCCTCTCTCTCTCACTCACAGCTTCTCTTTCTCCCTCTCTCTCTAACTCACAGCTTCTCTCTCTCTCTCTCTCGCTCATAGCTTCTCTTTCTTTCTCTCTCTCACTCACAACTTCTCTTTCTCTCTCTCTCCCACTGTCACAGCTTCTCTCTCTCTCTCTCACGCTCACTCACAGCTTCCCTTTTTCTCCCTCTCTCTCACAATCACAGCTTCTCTTTCACCCTCTCTCTCTCACTCACAGCTTCTCTTTCTTTTCACTCTCATACTCACAGCTTCTCTTTCTCTCACTCCCTCACTCACAGCTTTACTTTCTCGCTCTCTCTCCCACTCACAGCTTCTCTCTCTCTCTCTCTCTCACACTCACAGCTTCTCTTTCTCTCTCTCTCTCACTCACAGGTTCTCTCTCTCTCTCACTCACAGCTTCTCTTTCTCTGTCTCTCTCTAACTCACAGCTTCTCTTTATCTCTCTCTCACTCACAGCTTCTCTTTCTTTCTCTCTCTCTCTCTCACTCACAGTTTCTCTTTCTCTCTCTCACTCACATCTCTTTCTCTCTCTGTCTCTCTCTCTCTCACTCACAGCTTCTCTCTTTCTCACTCACAGCTACTCTCTCTCTCTCTCTGTCTCTCTCAAACTCACAACTTGTCTTTATCTGTCTCTCAGTCACAGCTTCTCTTTCTCTCTCACACACACAGCTTCTCTTTCTCTCTCTCTCACTCACACCTCTTTCTCTCTCTCACTCACATCTTCACTTTCTCTCTCTCTCACTCACAGCTTCTCTTTCTTTCTCTCTCTCTCTCACTCACAGCTTCTCTTTCTCACTCTCTCTCTCTCACTCACAGCTTCTCTTTCTCTCTCTCTCTCACTCACAGCTTCTCTATTTTTCTTTCTCTCTCACTCACAGCTTCTCTCTCTCTTACTCACTCACAGCTTCTCTCTATCTCTCTCACTCACTCACAGCTTCTCTTTATTTCTCTCTCTCACTCACAGCTTCTATCTCTCTCACTCACTCACTCACACCTTCTCTCTTGCTCTCACTCACAGTTTCTCTCTCTCTCACACACTCACAGCTTCTCTCTCTCTCTCTCACTCACAGCTTCTCTTTCTCTTTCTCTCTCACTCACAGCTTTCTCTCTCACTCACAGCTTTCTTTCTCACTCACAGCTTCTCTCTCTCTCTCTCTCACTCACAGCTTCTCTCTCTCACACACACACACAGCTTCTCTTTCTCTCTTTCTCACTCACAGCTTCTCTGTCTCTCTCTCTAACTCACAGCTTCTCTTTATCTCTCTCTCACTCAGCTTCTCTCTCTCTCTCACTCACAGCTTCTCTTTCTCTCTCTCTCTCACTCACAGCCTCTCTTTCTCTCTCACTCACAGCTTCTCTCTCTCTCTCACTCACTGCTTCTCTCCCTCTCTCTCTCACTCACAGCCTCTCTTTCCCTTTCTCTCTCACTCACAGCTTCTCTCTCTCTCTCACTCACAGCTTCTCTCTCTCTCACTCACTCACAGCTTCTATTTCTTTCTTTCCCTCTCACTCACAGCTTCTCTCTCTCTCACACACAGCTTCTCTTTCTCTCTCTCTCTCTCACTCACAGCTTCTCTCTCTCTCTCTCTCACTCACAGCTTCTCTTTCTCTCTCTCTCTCACTCACAGCTTCTCTTTCTCTGTCACTCACAGCTTCTCTTTCTCTCTCTCACAGCTTCTCTTTCTCTCTCTCTCTCACTCACAGCTTCTCTTTCTCTCTCTCTCTCTCTCTCTCTCACTCACAGCTTCTCTCTCTCTCACTCACAGCTTCTCTCTCTCACTCACTCACAGCTTCTATTTCTTTCTTTCTATCTCACTCACAGCTTCTCTCTCTCTCTCACATAGCTTCTCTTTCTCTCTCTCTCTCTCACTCACAGCTTCTCTTTCTCTCTCTCTCTCTCTCTCTCACTCACAGCCTCTCTTTCCCTTTCTCTCTCACTCACAGCTTCTATCTCTCTCTCTCACTCACAGCTCTCGCTCTCACTCACTCACAGCTTCTATTTCTTTCTCTCTCTCTCACTCACAGCTCCTCTCTCTCTCTCTCACAGCTTCTCTTTCTCTCTCTCTCTCTCACTCACAGCTTCTCTTTTTCTCTCTCTCACTCACAGCTTCTCTTTCTCTCTCTCTCACTCACAGCTTCTCTTTCTTTCTCTCTCACTCACAGCTTCTCTTTCTCTCTCACTCACAGTTTCTCTCTCTCACTCACTCACTCACAGCTTCTCTTTCTTTCTTTCTTTCTCACTCACAGCTTCTCTCTCTCTCTCACTCACAGCTTCTCTCTCTCTCTCACTCCCAGCTTCTCTTTCTCTCTCTTACTCACTCCCAGCTTCTCTTTCTCTCTCTCACTCACAGCTTTTCTTTATCTCTCTCTATCACTCACAGCTTCTCTTTATCTCTCTCTCACACTCACTCACAGCTTCTCTTTATCTTTCTCTCACTCACATCTTCTCTCTCACACTCACATCTTCTCTCTCTCTCTCACTCACAGCTTCTCTTTCTCTCTCACACACACACCTTCTCTCTCTCTCTCTCACTCCCAGCTTCTCTCTCTCTCACTCACAACTTCTCTTTCTCTCTCTCACTCTCTCACTAACATCTTCTCTTTCTCTCTCTCTCTCACTCACAGCTTCTCTCTCTCACACACACACAGCTTCTCTTTCTCTCTCTCTTTCACTCACAGCTTCTCTTTCTCTCTCACACAAACTCACAACTTCTCTTTCTCTCTCTCACTCACAACTTCTCTCTCTCTCACTCACTCACAGCTTCTCTTTCTCTCTCACACTCACAGCTTCTCTCTCTCTCTCTCACTCACAGCTTCTCTCTCTCTCTCTCGCTCACAGATTCTTTTTTTCTCGCTCTCTCTCTCACTCACAGCTTCTCTCTCTCTCTCTCTCTCACTCACCGCTTCACTTTCTCCCTCTCTCCCTCACTTACAGCTTCTCTCTCTCTCACTCATAGCTTCTCTTTCTTTCTCTCTCACTCACTCACAGCTTCTCTTTCTCTCTCTCCCACTGTCACAGCTTCTCTCTCTCTCTCTCACGCTCACTGACAGCTTCCCTTTTTCTCCCTCTCTCTCACAATCACAGCTTCTCTTTCACCCTCTCTCTCTCACTCACAGCCTCTCTTTCTCTCTCACTCACAGCTTCTCTCTCTCTCTCTCACTCACAGCTTCTCTCTCTCTCTCTCACTCACAGCTTCTCTTTCTCTGTCTCTCTCTAACTCACAGCTTCTCTTTATCTCTCTCTCACTCACAGCTTCTCTTTCTCTCTCTCTCACTCACAGCTTCTCTTTCTCTCTCTCACTCACAGCTTCTCTCTCTCTCTCTCTCACTCACAGCTTCTCTCTCTCTCTCTCACTCACAGATTCTTTTTTTCTCTCTCTCTCTCTCACTCACAGCTTCTCTATCTATCTCTCTCTCTCTCACTCACCACTTCACTTTCTCCCTCTCTCTCTCACTCACAGCTTCTCTCTCTCTCACTCACAGCTTCTCTTTCTCTTTCTCTCTAACTCAAAGCTTCTCTTTATCTCTCTCTCACTCACAGCTTCTCTTTCTCTCTCTCTCTCACTCACAGCTTCTCTTTCTCTCTCTCACTCACAGCTTCTCTCTCTCTCACTCACAGCATCTCTCTCTCTCACTCACTCACAGCTTCTATTTCTTTCTTTCTCTCTCACACAGCTTCTCTCTCTCTCACACACATCTTCGCTTTCTCTCTCTCTCTCACTCACAGCTTCACTCTCTCTCTCTCTCACTCACAGCCTCTCTTTCCCTTTCTCTCTCACTCACAGCTTCTCTCTCTCACTCACAGCTTCTCTCTCTCTCACTCACTCACAGCTTCTATTTCTTTCTTTCTCTCTCACTCACAGCTTCTCTCTCTCTCTCACAGCTTCTCTTTCTCTCTCTCTCTCACTCACAGCTTCTCTCTCTCTCACACACACAGCTTCTCTTTCTCTCTCTCTTTCACTCACAGCTTCTCTTTCTCTCTCACACAAACTCACAACATCTCTTTCTCTCTCTCACTCACAACTTCTCTCTCTCTCACTCACTCACAGCTTCTCTTTCTCTCTCACACTCACAGCTTTTCTCTCTCTCTCTCACTCACAGCTTCTCTCTCTCTCTCTCGCTCACAGATTCTTTTTTTCTCGCTCTCTCTCTCACTCACAGCTTCTCTCTCTCTCTCTCTCTCACTCACCGCTTCACTTTCTCCCTCTCTCCCTCACTTACAGCTTCTCTCTCTCTCACTCATAGCTTCTCTTTCTTTCTCTCTCACTCACTCACAGCTTCTCTTTCTCTCTCTCCCACTGTCACAGCTTCTCTCTCTCTCTCTCACGCTCACTGACAGCTTCCCTTTTTCTCCCTCTCTCTCACAATCACAGCTTCTCTTTCACCCTCTCTCTCTCACTCACAGCCTCTCTTTCTCTCTCACTCACAGCTTCTCTCTCTCTCTCTCACTCACAGCTTCTCTCTCTCTCTCTCACTCACAGCTTCTCTTTCTCTGTCTCTCTCTAACTCACAGCTTCTCTTTATCTCTCTCTCACTCACAGCTTCTCTTTCTCTCTCTCTCACTCACAGCTTCTCTTTCTCTCTCTCACTCACAGCTTCTCTCTCTCTCTCTCTCACTCACAGCTTCTCTCTCTCTCTCTCACTCACAGATTCTTTTTTTCTCTCTCTCTCTCTCACTCACAGCTTCTCTATCTATCTCTCTCTCTCTCACTCACCACTTCACTTTCTCCCTCTCTCTCTCACTCACAGCTTCTCTCTCTCTCACTCACAGCTTCTCTTTCTCTTTCTCTCTAACTCAAAGCTTCTCTTTATCTCTCTCTCACTCACAGCTTCTCTTTCTCTCTCTCTCTCACTCACAGCTTCTCTTTCTCTCTCTCACTCACAGCTTCTCTCTCTCTCACTCACAGCTTCTCTCTCTCTCACTCACTCACAGCTTCTATTTCTTTCTTTCTCTCTCACACAGCTTCTCTCTCTCTCACACACATCTTCGCTTTCTCTCTCTCTCTCACTCACAGCTTCACTCTCTCTCTCTCTCTCACTCACAGCCTCTCTTTCCCTTTCTCTCTCACTCACAGCTTCTCTCTCTCACTCACAGCTTCTCTCTCTCTCACTCACTCACAGCTTCTATTTCTTTCTTTCTCTCTCACTCACAGCTTCTCTCTCTCTCACAGCTTCTCTTTCTCTCTCTCTCTCACTCACAGCTTCTCTTTCTCTCTCTCTCACTCACAGCTTCTCTTTCTCTATCTCTCTCACTCACAGCTTCTCTTTCTCTCTCACTCACAGCTTCTCTTTCTCTCACAGCTTCTCTTTCTCTCTCTCTCTCACTCACAGCTTCTCTCTCTCTCTCTCTCTCTCTCACTCACATCTTCTCTCTCTCTCACACTCACAGCTTCTCTCTCACTCACTCACAGCTTCTATTTCTTTCTTTCTCTCTCACTCACAGCTTCTTCTCTCTCTCACACAGCTTCTCTTTCTCTCTCTCTCTCTCACTCACAGCTTCTCTTTCTCTCTCTCTCTCGCTCACTCACAGCTTCTCTCTTTTTCTCTCACACTCACAACTTCTCACTCTCTCTCTCTCTCACTCACAGCTTCTCTTTCTCTCCCTCTCTCACACAGCTTATCTTTCTCTCTCTCTCTCTCTCACAGCTTCTCTCTCTCTCTCCCTCTCTCACTGATATCTTCTCTTTCTCTCTCTCTCTCACTCACAGATTCTCTCTCTCACACAGCTTCTCTTTCTCTCCCTCTCTCACTCACAACTTCTCTTTCTCTCTCTCTCTAACTCACAGCTTCTCTTTATCTCTCTCTCACTCACAGCTTCTCTTTCTCTCTCTCTCTTTCTCTCACTCACAGCTTCTCTTTCTCTCTCTCACTCACAGCTTCTCTCTCTCTCTCACTCACTCACAGCTTTCTCTCTCACTCACAGCTACTCTCTCTCTCTCTCTCTCTCACTCACAGATTCGCTTTCTCCTTCTCTCTCTCACTCACAGCTTCTCTCTCTCTCACACTCATAGCTTCTCTTTCTTTCTCTCTCTCTCACTCACAGCTTCTCTTTCTCTCTTTCTCTCTCCCACTGTCACAGCTTCTCTCTCTCACACGCTCACACACAACTTCCCTTTTTCTCACTCTCTCTCACACTCACAGATTCTCTTTCTCTCTCTCTCACTCAGAGCATCTCTTTCTCTCTCTCTCTCACTCACAGCTTCTCTCTCTCACTCACAGCTTCTCTTTCTTTCTCTCTCTCTCACTCACAGCTTCTCTTTCTCTCACTCTCTCACTCACAGCTTCTCTTTCTCTCTCACTCTCACTCACAGCTTCTCTCTCTCTCTCACTCACAGCTTCTCTTTCTCTCTCTCTCTCTCACTCACAGCTTCTCTTTCTCTGTCTCTCTCTAACTCACAGCTTCTCTTAATCTCACTCTCTCACTCACAGCTTCTCTTTCTCTCTCTCTCTCACTCACAGCTTCTCTTTCTCTCTCTCTCACTCACAGCTTCTCTCTGTCTCACACAAACACAGCTTCTCTTTCTCTCACTCACAGCTTCTCTTTCTCTCTCACTCACAGCTTCTCTCTCTCTCTCACTCACAGCTTCTCTTTCTCTCTCACTCACAGCTTCTCTCTCTCACTCACAGCTTCTCTTTCTTTCTCTCTCTCTCACTCACAGCTTCTCTTTCTCTCACTCTCTCACTCACAGCTTCTCTTTCTCTCTCACCCTCACTCACAGCTTCTCTCTCTCTCACTCACTCACAGCTTCTCTTTCTCTCTCTCTTTCTCTCACTCACAGCTTCTTTTTTTCTCTCTCTCTCACTCACAGATTCTCTTTCTCTGTCTCTCTCTAACTCACAGCTTCTCTTTATCTCTCACTCACAGTTTCTCTCTCTCACTCACTCACTCACAGCTTCTCTTTCTTTCTTTCTTTCTCACTCACAGCTTCTCTCTCTCTCTCTCACTCACAGCTTCTCTCTCTCTCTCTCACTCACAGCTTCTCTTTCTCTCTCTTACTCACTCCCAGCTTCTCTTTCTCTCTCTCACTCACAGCTTTTCTTTATCTCTCTCTATCACTCACAGCTTCTCTTTATCTCTCTCTCACACTCACTCACAGCTTCTCTTTCTCTTTCTCTCACTCACATCTTCTCTCTCACACTCACATCTTCTCTCTCTCTCTCACTCACAGCTTCTCTTTCTCTCTCACACACACACCTTCTCTCTCTCTCTCTCTCTCACTCACAGCTTCTCTCTCTCTCACTCACAACTTCTCTTTCTCTCTCTCACTCTCTCACTAACATCTTCTCTTTCTCTCTCTCTCTCACTCACAGCTTCTCTCTCTCTCACACACACAGCTTCTCTTTCTCTCTCTCTTTCACTCACAGCTTCTCTTTCTCTCTCACACAAACTCACAGCTTCTCTTTCTCTCTCTCACTCACAACTTCTCTCTCTCTCACTCACTCACAGCTTCTCTTTCTCTCTCACACTCACAGCTTCTCTCTCTCTCACTCACAGCTTCTCTCTCTCTCTCTCTCACTCACAGATTCTTTTTTTCTCGCTCTCTCTCTCACTCACAGCTTCTCTCTCTCTCTCTCTCACTCACCGCTTCACTTTCTCCCTCTCTCTCTCACTCAGCTTCTCTCTCTCTCACTCACAGCTTCTCTTTCTCTCTCTCTCTAACTCACAGCTTCTCTTTATCTCTCTCTCACTCACAGCTTCACTCTCTCTCACTCACTCACAGCTTCTCTTTCTCTCTCTCACTCACAGCTTGTCTCTCCCTCACTCACTCACAACTGCTAGCTCTCTCTCTCTCACTCACAGGTTCTCTTTCTCTGTCTCTCTCTCTCACTCACAACTTCTCTTTCTCTATCTCTCACAGCTTCTCTTTCTCCCTCTCTCTCTCACTTACAGCTTCTCTCTCTCTCACTCATAGCTTCTCTTTCTTTCTCTCTCACTCACTCACAGCTTCTCTTTCTCTCTCTCCCACTGTCACAGCTTCTCTCTCTCTCTCTCACGCTCACTGACAGCCTCCCTTTTTCTCCCTCTCTCTCACAATCACAGCTTCTCTTTCACCCTCTCTCTCTCACTCACAGCCTCTCTTTCTCTCTCACACACAGCTTCTCTCTCTCTCACTCACTCACAGCTTCTCTCTCTCTCTCTCACTCACAGCTTCTCTTTCTCTGTCTCTCTCTAACTCACAGCTTCTCTTTATCTCTCTCTCACTCACAGCTTCTCTTTCTCTCTCTCTCTCACTCACAGCTTCTCTTTCTCTCTCTCACTCACAGCTTCTCTCTCTCTCTCTCTCACTCACAGCTTCTCTCTCTCTCTCTCACTCACAGATTCTTTTTTTCTCGCTCTCTCTCTCACTCACAGCTTCTCTATCTCTCTCTCTCTCACTCACCACTTCACTTCCTCCCTCTCTCTCTCACTCACAGCTTCTCTCTCTCTCACTCACAGCTTCTCTTTCTCTTTCTCTCTAACTCAAAGCTTCTCTTTATCTCTCTCTCACTCACAGCTTCTCTTTCTCTCTCTCTCTCTCACTCACAGCTTCTCTTTCTCTCTCTCACTCACAGCTTCTCTCTCTCTCACTCACAGCTTCTCTCTCTCTCACTCACTCACAGTTTCTATTTCTTTCTTTCTCTCTCACTCACAGCTTCTCTCTCTCTCTCTCACATCTTCGCTTTCTCTCTCTCTCTCTCTCACAGCTTCACTCTCTCTCTCTCTCACTCACAGCCTCTCTTTCCCTTTCTCTCTCACTCACAGCTTCTCTCTCTCTCTCACTCACAGCTTCTCTCTCTCTCACTCACTCACAGCTTCTATTTCTTTCTTTCTCTCTCACTCTCAGCTTCTCTCTCTCTCACACAGCTTCTCTTTCTCTCTCTCTCTCACTCACAGCTTCTCTTTCTCTCTCTCTCACTCACAGCTTCTCTTTCTCTATCTCTCTCACTCACAGCTTCTCTTTCTCTCTCACTCACAGCTTCTCTTTCTCTCACAGCTTCTCTTTCTCTCTCTCTCTCTCACTCACAGCTTCTCTCTCTCACACTCACAGCTTCTCTCTCACTCACTCACAGCTTCTATTTCTTTCTTTCTCTCTCACTCACAGCTTCTCTCTCTCTCACACAGCTTCTCTTTCTCTCTCTCTCTCTCTCACTCACAGCTACTCTATCTCTCTCTCTCACTCACAGATTCTCTTTCTCCTTCTCTCTCTCCCTCTCTCACTGATATCTTCTCTTTCTCTCTCTCTCTCACTCACAGATTCTCTCTCTCACACAGCTTCTCTTTCTCTCCCTCTCTCACTCACAACTTCTCTTTCTCTCTCTCTCTAACTCACAGCTTCTCTTTATCTCTCTCTCACTCACAGCTTCTCTTTCTCTCTCTCTCTTTCTCTCACTCACAGCTTCTCTTTCTCTCTCTCACTCACAGCTACTCTATCTCTCTCTCTCTCTCACTCAAAGATTCTCTTTCTCCTTCTCTCTCTCACTCACAGCTTCTCTCTCTCTCTCACTCATAGCTTCTCTTTCTTTCTCTCTCTCTCTAACTCACAGCTTCTCTTTCGCTCTTTCTCTCTCCCACTGTCACAGCTTCTCTCTCTCACACGCTCACTCACAACTTCCCTTTTTCTCACTCTCTCTCACACTCACAGCTTCTCTTTCTCTCTCTCTCACTCAGAGCATCTCTTTCTCTCTCTCTCTCACTCACAGCTTCTCTCTCTCACTCACAGCTTCTCTTTCTTTCTCTCTCTCTCACTCACAGCTTCTCTTTCTCTCACTCTCTCACTCACAGCTTCTCTTTCTCTCTCACTCTCACTCACAGCTTCTCTCTCTCTCTCACTCACAGCTTCTCTTTCTCTCTCTCTCTCACTCACAGCTTCTCTTTCTCTGTCTCTCTCTAACTCACAGCTTCTCTTTATCTCACTCTCTCACTCACAGCTTCTCTTTCTCTCTCTCTCTCACTCACAGCTTCTCTTTCTCTCTCTCTCACTCACAGCTTCTCTCTCTCTCACACAAACACAGCTTCTCTTTCTCTCACTCACAGCTTCTCTTTCTCTCTCACTCACAGCTTCTCTCTCTCTCTCACTCACAGCTTCTCTTTCTCTCTCACTCACAGCTTCTCTCTCTCACTCACAGCTTCTCTTTCTTTCTCTCTCTCTCACTCAGAGCTTCTCTTTCTCTCACTCTCTCACTCACAGCTTCTCTTTCTCTCTCACCCTCACTCACAGCTTCTCTCTCTCTTACTCACTCACAGCTTCTCTTTCTCTCTCTCTTTCTCTCACTCACAGCTTCTTTTTTTCTCTCTCTCTCACTCACAGATTCTCTTTCTCTGTCTCTCTCTAACTCACAGCTTCTCTTTATCTCACTCTCTCACTCACAGCTTCTCTTTCTCTCTCTCTCTCACTCACAGATTCTCTTTCTCTCTCACACACACACAGCTTCTCTCTCTCTCACACACACACAGCTTCTCTTTCTCTCACTCACAGCTTCTCTTTCTCTCTCACTCACAGGTTCTCTCTCTCTCTCACTCACAGCTTCTCTTTCTCTCTCACTCATAGCTTCTCTCTCTCTCTCTCACTCACAGCTTCTCTTTCTCTCTCTCTGTCTCACTCACAGCTTCTCCTTCTCTCTCTCTCTCACTCACAGCTTCTCTCTCTCTCTCACAGCTTCTCTCTCTCTCACTCATTCACAACTTCTCTCTCTCTCACACAGCTTCTCTTTCTTTCTCTCTCTCTCTCTCTCACTCACAGCTTCTCTTTCTCTCTCTCTCACTCACAGCTTCTCTTTCTCCCTCTCTCTCTCACTCACAGCTTCTCTCTCTCTCACTCACAGCTTCTCTTTCTTTCTCTCACTCTCTCACTCACAGCTTCTCTTTCTCTCTCTCACTCACAGCTTCACTCTCTCTCTCACTCACTCACAGCTTCTCTCTCTCTCTCTCACTCACAGCTACTCTCTCTCTCTCACTCACTCACAGATTCTCTTTCTCCTTCTCTCTCTCACTCACAGCTTCTCTCTCTCTCACTCATAGCGTCTCTTTCTTTCTCTCTCTCTCACTCACAGCTTCTCTTTCTCTCTTTCTCTCTCCCACTGTAACAGCTTCTCTCTCTCTCACGCTGACTCACAGCTTCCCTTTTTCTCACTCTCTCTCACACTCACAGCTTCTCTTTCTCTCTCTCTCTCTCAGAGCTTCTCTTTCTCTCTCTCTCACTCACAGCTTCTCTCTCTCACTCACAGCTTCTCTTTCTTTCTCTCTCTCTCACTCACAGCTTCTCTTTCTCTCACTCTCTCACTCACAGCTTGTCTTTCTCTCTCACCCTCACTCACAGCTTCTCTCTCTCTCTCTCACTCACAGCTTCTCTTTCTCTCTCTCTCTCTCTCACTCACGGCTTCTTTTTTTCTCTCTCTCTCACTCACAGATTCTCTTTCTCTCTCTCTCTAACTCACAGCTTCTCTTTATCTCACTCTCTCACTCACAGCTTCTCTTTCTCTCTCTCTCTCACTCACAGCTTCTCTTTCTCTCTCTCTCTCTCTCACAGCTTCTCTCTATCTCTCACACACACAGCTTCTCTTTCTCTCTCTATCTCACAGCTCCTCACTCTCTCTCTCTCACTCACAGCTTCTCTTTCACTCTCTCTCTAACTCATAGCTTCTCTTTCTCTCTCATTCACAGCTTCTCTTTCTCTCTCACACACAGCTTCTCTCTCTCTCTCTCACTCACAGCTTCTCTTTCTCTCTCTCTATCTCACTCACAGCTTCTCCTTCTCTCTCTCTCTCACTCACAGCTTCTCTCTCTCACAGCTTCTCTCTCTCTCACTCACTCACAACTTTTCTCTCTCTCTTTCACAGCTTCTCTTTCTCTCTCTCTCTCTCACTCACAGCTTCTCTTTCTCTCTCTCTCACTCACAGCTTCTCTTTCTCCCTCTCTCTCTCACTCACAGCTTCTCTCTCTCTCACTCACAGCTTCTCTTTCTTTCTCTCTCTCTCTCACTCACAGCTTCTCTTTCTCTCTCTCTCTCTCACTCACAGTTTCTCTCTCTCTCTCTCACTCTCTCACAGCTTCTCTTTCTTTCTTTCTTTCTCTCTCACTCACAGCTTCTCTCTCTCTCTTACTCACTCCCAGCTTCTCTCTCTCTCACTCACAGCTTTTCTTTATCTCTCTCTATCACTCACAGCTTCTCTTTATCTCTCTCTCTCACTCACTCACAGTTTCTCTTTCTCTTTCTCTCTCTCACTCACATCTATTCTCCCTCTCTCTCACTCACAGCTTCTCTCTCTCTCACACTCACAGCTTCTCTTTCTCTCTCTCACTCACACCTTCTCTTTCTCTCGCTCCCTCTCACTCACAGGTTCTCTCTCTCTCACTCACAGCTTCTCTTTCTCTCTCTCAATCTCACTAACATCTTCTCTTTCTCTCTCTCTCACTCACAGCTTCTCTCTCACACACACACACAGCTTCTCTTTCTCTCTCTCACTCACAGCTTCTCTTTCTCTCTCTCTCTCTCTAACTCACAGCTTCTCTTTCTCTCTCTCTCTCACTCACAGCTTCTCTTTATCTCTCTCTCACTCACAGCTTCTCTTTCTCTCTCTCTCTCACTCACAGATTCTCTTTCTCCCTCTCACTCACAGCTTCTCTTTCTCTCTCTCTCTCACTCACAGCTTCTCTCTCTCTCTCACAATCTCACACTCACATCATCTCTCTCTCTCTCTCACTCACAGCTTCTCTCTCTCTCACTCACAGCTTCTCTTTCTCTCTCTCTCACAACGTCTCTTTCTCTCTCTCTCTCACTCACAGCTTCTCTTTCTCTCTCTCTCACTCACAGCTTCTCTCTCTCTCTCACAGCTTCTCTTTCTCTCTCTCTCTCACTCACAGCTCTTTCTCTGTCTCTCTCTAACTCACAGCTTCTCTTTATCTCTCTCTCACTCACAGCTTCTCTTTCTCTCTCTCTCTTTCACTCACAGCTTCTCTTTCTCTCTCTCTCTCTCACTCACAGCTTCTCTTTCTCTCTCTTACTCACAGCTTCTCTCTCTCTCTCTCACTCACAGATTCTCTTTTTCTCTCTCTCTCTCACTCACAGCTTCTCTTTCTCTCTCTCTCTCTCTAACTCACAGCTTCTCTATCTCTCTCTCACTCACAGCTCCTCTTTCTCTCTCTCTCGCAATTACACCTTCTCTTTCTCTCTCTCACTCACTCACAGCTTCTAGCTCTCTCTCTCTCACTCACAGCTTTTCTTTCTCTGTCTCTCTTTCTCACTCACAGATTCTCTTTCCCTCTCTCTCTCACTCACAGCTTCTCTTTCTCCCTCTCTCTCTAACTCACAGCTTCTCTCTCTCTCTCTCTCGCTCATAGCTTCTCTTTCTTTCTCTCTCTCACTCACAACTTCTCTTTCTCTCTCTCTCCCACTGTCACAGCTTCTCTCTCTCTCTCTCACGCTCACTCACAGCTTCCCTTTTTCTCCCTCTCTCTCACAATCACAGCTTCTCTTTCACCCTCTCTCTCTCACTCACAGATTCTCTTTCTTTTCACTCTCATACTCACAGCTTCTCTTTCTCTCACTCCCTCACTCACAGCTTTACTTTCTCGCTCTCTCTCCCACTCACAGCTTCTCTCTCTCTCTCTCTCTCACACTCACAGCTTCTCGTTCTCTCTCTCTCTCACTCACAGGTTCTCTCTCTCTCTCACTCACAGCTTCTCTTTCTCTGTCTCTCTCTAACTCACAGCTTCTCTTTATCTCTCTCCCACTCACAGCTTCTCTTTCTTTCTCTCTCTCTCTCTCACTCACAGTTTCTCTTTCTCTCTCTCACTCACATCTCTTTCTCTCTCTCTCTCTCTCTCTCTCTCACTCACAGCTTCTCTCTCTTTCTCACTCACAGCTACTCTCTCTCTCTCTCTGTCTCTCTCAAACTCACAACTTGTCTTTATCTGTCTCTCAGTCACAGCTTCTCTTTCTCTCTCACACACACAGCTTCTCTTTCTCTCTCTCTCACTCACACCTCTTTCTCTCTCTCACTCACATCTTCACTTTCTCTCTCTCTCACTCACAGCTTCTCTTTCTTTCTCTCTCTCTCTCACTCACAGCTTCTCTTTCTCACTCTCTCTCTCTCACTCACAGCTTCTCTTTCTCTCTCTCTCTCACTCACAGCTTCTCTATTTTTCTTTCTCTCTCACTCACAGCTTCTCTCTCTCTCTCTCTCTCTCACTCACACCTTGTCTCTCACTCACTCACTCACAGCTTCTCTTTCTCTCTCTCTCTCACTCACAGCTTCTCTCTCTCTCACTCACTCACTCACAGCTTCTCTCTCTCTCTCTCTCACTCACAGTTTCTCTCTCTCTCTCACTCACAGCTTCTCTCTCTCTCTCACTCACAGCTTCTCTTTCTCTTTCTCTCTCACTCACAGCTTTCTCTCTCACTCACAGCTTCTCTTTCTCTCTCTCACTCACAGCTTCTCTCTCTCTCACACACACAGCTTCTCTTTCTCTCTGTCTAACTCACAGCTTCTCTCTCTCTCTCTCTCTCTAACTCACAGCTTCTCTTTATCTCTCTCTCACTCAGCTTCTCTCTCTCTCTCTCTCTTTCACTCACAGCCTCTCTTTCCCTTTCTCTCTCACTCACAGCTTCTCTCTCTCTCACTCACTCACAGCTTCTCTCTCTCTCACTCACTCACAGCTTCTATTTCTTTCTTTCTCTCTCACTCACAGCTTCTCTCTCTCACACAGCTTCTCTCTCTCTCTCTCTCACTCACAGCTTCTCTCTCTCTCTCACAGCTTCTCTTTCTCTCTCCCTCACTCACAGCTTCTCTTTCTCTCTCACTCACAGCTTCCCTTTCTCTCTCTCACAACTTCTCTTTCTCTCTCTCACTCACAGCTTCTCTTTCTCTTTCTCTCTCTCTCTCACTCACAGCTTCTCTCTCTCTCTCACTCACAGCTTCTCTCTCTCTCACTCACTCACAGCTTCTATTTCTTTCTTTCTCTCTCACTCACAGCTTCTCTCTCTCTCACAGCTTCTCTTTCTCTCTCTCTCTCTCACTCACACCTTCTCTTTCTCTCTCTCTCTCTCTCACTCACCGCCTCTCTTTCCCTTTCTCTCTCACTCACAGCTTCTCTCTCTCTCTCTCACTCACGGCTTCTCTCTCTCTCACTCACTCACAGCTTCTATTTCTTTCTTTCTCTCTCACTCACAGCTTCTCTCTCTCTCACAGCTTCTCTTTCTCTCTCTCTCTCTCTCACTCACAGCTTCTCTTTCTCTCTCTCTCACTCACAGCTTCTCTTTCTCTCTCTCTCTCTCACTCACAGCATCTCTTTCTCTGTCACTCACAGCTTCTCTTTCTCTCTCTCACAGCTTCTCTTTCTCTCTCTCACTCTCACTCACAGCTTCTCTCTCTCTCACTCACAGCTTCTCTCTCTCTCACTCACTCACAGCTTCTATTTCTTTCTTTCTCTCTCACTCACAGCTTCTCTCTCTCTCTCTCACAGCTTCTCTTTCTCTCTCTCTCTCACTCACAGCTTCTCTTTCTCTCTCTCTCTCTCACTCACAGCTTCTCTCTCTCTCTCTCTCACTCACAGCTTCTCACTCTCTCTCTCTCACTCACAGCTTCTCTTTCTCTCCCTCTCTCACACAACTTATCTTTCTCTCTCTCTCACTCACAGCTTCTCTCTCTCTCTCCCTCTCTCACTGACATCTTCTCTTTCTTTCTCTCTCTCTCTCTCACTCACAGATTCTCTCTCTCACACAGCTTCTCTTTCTCTCTCTCTCTCACTCACAGCTTCTCTTTCTCTCTCTCTCTTTCTCTCACTCACAGCTTCTCTTTCTCTCTCTCACTCACAGCTTCTCTCTCTCTCACTCACTCATAGCTTCTCTCTCTCTCTCACTCACAGCTACTCTCTCTCTCTCACACTCACAGATTCTCTTTCTCCTTCTCTCTCTCACTCACAGCTTCTCTCTCTCTCACTCATAACTTCTCTTTCTTTCTCTCTCTCTCACTCACAGCTTCTCTTTCTCTCTTTCTCTCTCCCACTGTCACAGCTTCTCTCTCTCACGCTCACTCACAGCTTCCCTTTTTCTCACTCTCTCTCACACTCACAGCTTCTCTTTCTCTCTCTCTCACTCAGAGCTTCTCTTTCTCTCTCTGTCACTCACAGCTTCTCTCTCTCACTCACAGCTTCTCTTTCTTTCTCTCTCTCTCACTCACAGCTTCTCTTTCTCTCACTCTCTCACTCACAGCTTCTCTTTCTCTCTCTCTCTCACTCACAGCTTCTCTTTCTCTCCCTCTCTCACACAACTTATCTTTCTCTCTCTCTCTCACTCACAGCTTCTCTCTCTCTCTCCCTCTCTCACTGACATCTTCTCTTTCTTTCTCTCTCTCTCTCTCACTCACAGATTCTCTCTCTCACACAGCTTCTCTTTCTCTCTCTCTCTCACTCACAGCTTCTCTTTCTCTCTCTCTCTTTCTCTCACTCACAGCTTCTCTTTCTCTCTCTCACTCACAGCTTCTCTCTCTCTCACTCACTCATAGCTTCTCTCTCTCTCTCACTCACAGCTACTCTCTCTCTCTCTCACTCACAGATTCTCTTTCTCCTTCTCTCTCTCACTCACAGCTTCTCTCTCTCTCACTCATAACTTCTCTTTCTTTCTCTCTCTCTCACTCACAGCTTCTCTTTCTCTCTTTCTCTCTCCCACTGTCACAGCTTCTCTCTCTCACGCTCACTCACAGCTTCCCTTTTTCTCACTCTCTCTCACACTCACAGCTTCTCTTTCTCTCTCTCTCACTCAGAGCTTCTCTCTCTCTCTCTCTCACTCACAGCTTCTCTCTCTCACTCACAGCTTCTCTTTCTTTCTCTCTCTCTCACTCACAGCTTCTCTTTCTCTCACTCTCTCACTCACAGCTTCTCTTTCTCTCTCACTCTCACTCACAGCTTCTCTCTCTCTCTCTCACTCACAGCTTCTCTTTCTCTCTCTTTCTCTCTCTCACTCACAGCTTCTTTTTTTTTCTCTCTCTCACTCACAGCTTCTCTTTCTCTGTCTCTCTCTAACTCACAGCTTCTCTTTATCTCACTCTCTCACTCACAGCTTCTCTTTCTCTCTCTCTCACTCACAGCTTCTCTTTCTCTCTCTCTCACTCACAGCTTCTCTCTCTCTCACACACACACAGCTTCTCTTTCTCTCTCACTCACAGCTTCTCTTTCTCTCTCACTCACAGTTTCTCTCTCTCTCACTCACAGCTTCTCTTTCTCTCTCTATCTCACAGCTCCTCACTCTCTCTCTCTCTCACTCACAGCTTCTCTTTCACTCTCTCTCTCTAACTCATAGCTTCTCTTTCTCTCTCACTCACAACTTCTCTTTCTCTCTCACTCACAGCTTCTCTCTCTCTCACTCACAGCTTCTCTTTTTCTCTCTCTATCTCACTCACAGCTTCTCCTTCTCTCTCTCTCTCTCACTCACAGCTTCTCTCCTTCTCTCTCTCACAGCTTCTCTCTCTCACTCACTCACAACTTCTCTCTCTCTCACAGCTTCTCTTTCTCTCTCTCTCTCTCACTCACAGCTTCTCTTTCTCTCTCTCTCACTCACAGCTTCTCTTTCTCCCTCTCTCTCTCACTCACAGCTTCTCTCTCTCTCACTCACAACTTCTCGTTCTCTCTCTTACTCACTCCCAGCTTCTCTTTCTCTCTCTCACTCACAGCTTTTCTTTATCTCTCTCTATCACTCACAGCTTCTCTTTATCTCTCTCTCTCTCACTCACAGCTTCTCTTTCTCTTTCTCTCACTCACATCTTCTCTCTCTCTCTCTCACTCACATCTTCTCTCTCTCTCTCTCACTCACAGCTTCTCTTCCTCTCTCACACACACCTTCTCTTTCTCTCTCTCTCTCTCTCTCACTCACAGCTTCTCTCTCTCTCACTCACAACTTCTCTTTCTCTCTCTCACTCTCTCACTAACATCTTCTCTTTCTCTCTCTCTCTCACTCACAGCTTCTCTCTCTCTCAAACACACAGCTTCTCTTTCTCTCTCTCTCTCTCTCTCTCACTCACAGCTTCTCTTTCTCTGTCTCTCTCTAACTCACAGCTTCTCTTTATCTTTCTCTCACTCACAGCTTCTCTTTCTCTCTCTCTCTCACTCACAGCTTCTCTTTCTCTCTCTCACTCACAGCTTCTCTCTCTCTCACTCACAGCTTCTCTCTCTCTCTCTCTCACTCACAGATTCGTTTTTTTTCTCTCTCTCTCTCACTCACAGCTTCTCTCTCTCTCTCTCACTCACCCCTTCACTTTCTCCCTCTCTCTCTCACTCACAGCTTCTCTCTCTCTCACTCACAGCTTCTCTTTCTCTCTCTCTCACTCACAGCTTCTCTTTATCTCTCTCTCACTCACAGCTTCTCTTTCTCTCTCTCTCTCACTCACAGCTTCTCTTTCTCTCTCTCACTCACAGCTTCTCTCTCTCTCTCACTCACTCACAGCTTCTAGCTCTCTCTCACACTCACAGCTTCTCTTTCTCTGTCTGTCTCTCTCACTCACAGCTTCTCTTTCTCTCTCTCTCACAGCTTCTCTTTCTCCCTCTCTCTCTCACTTACAGCTTCTCTCTCTCTCACTCATAGCTTCTCTTTCTTTCTTTCTCACTCACTCACAGCTTCTCTTTCTCTCTCTCCCACTGTCACAGCTTCTCTCTCTCTCTCACGCTCACTGACAGCTTCCCTTTTTCTCCCTCTCTCTCACAATCACAGCTTCTCTTTCACCCTCTCTCTCTCACTCACAGCATCTCTTTCTTTCTCTCTCTCTCACTCACAGCTTCTCTTTCTCTCTCTCTCTAACTCACAGCTTCTCTTTCTCTCTCACTCTCTCACTCACAGCTTCTCTTTCTCTGTCTCTCTCTAACTCACAGCTTCTCTTTATCTCTCTCTCACACTCACAGCTTCTCTTTCTCTCTCTCTCTCTCACTCACAGCTTCTCTCTCTCTCTCACTCACAGTTTCTCTCTCTCTCTCACTCACAGCTTCTCTCTCTCACTCACAGCTTCTCTTTCTCTTTCTCTCTCACTCACAGCTTTCTCTCTCACTCACAGCTTCTCTTTCTCTCTCTCTCTCACTCACAGATTCTCTCTCTCACACACACACACAGCTTCTCTTTCTCTCTGTCTCACTCACAGCTTCTCTTTCTCTCTCTCTCTCTAACTCACAGCTGCTCTTTATCTCTCTCTCACTCAGCTTCTCTCTCTCTCTCTCACTCACAGCCTCTCTTTTTCTCTCACTCACAGCTTCTCTCTCTCTCTCACTCACAGCTTCTCTCTCTCTCTCTTTCACTCAGCCTCTCTTTCTCTTTCTCTCTCACTCACAGCTTCTCTCTCTCTCTCACTCACATCTTCTCTCTCTCTCACTCACTCACAGCTTCTATTTCTTTCTTTCTCTCTCACTCACAGCTTCTCTCTCTCTCTCTCACAGCTTCTCTTTCTCTCTCTCTCTCACTCACAGCTTCTCTCTCTCTCTCACTCACAGCTTCTCTTTCTCTCTCTCTCTCACTCACAGCTTCTCTTTCTCTCTCACTCACAGCTTCTCTTTCACTCTCTCACAGCTTCTCTTTCTCTCTCTCTCACACTCACAGCTTCTCTCTCTCTCTCTCTCTCTCTCACTCACAGCTTCTCTCTCTCTCTCACTCACAGCTTCTCTCTCTCTCACTCACTCACAGCTTCTATTTCTTTCTTTCTCTCTCACTCACAGCTTCTCTCTCTCTCTCACATCTGCGCTTTCTCTCTCTCTCTCACTCACAGCTTCACTTTCTCTCTCTCTCTCACTCACAGCCTCTCTTTCCCTTTCTCTCTCACTCACAGCTTCTCTCTCTCTCTCTCACTCACAGCTTCACTCTCTCTCACTCACTCACAGCTTCTATTTCTTTCTCTCTCTCTCACTCACAGCTTCTCTCTCTCTCACAGCTTCTATTTCTCTCTCTCTCTCACTCACAACTTCTCTTTCTCTCTCTCTCACTCACAGCTTCTCTTTCTCTATCTCTCTCACTCACAGCTTCTCTTTCTCTCTCACTCACAGCTTCTCTTTCTCTCTCTCACAGCTTCTCTTTCTCTCTCTCTCTCTCTCTCTCACTCACAGCTTCTCTTTCTCTCTCTCTCTCTCTCACTCACATCTTCTCTCTCACACACACTCACAGCTTCTCTCTCACTCACTCACAGCTTCTCTTTCTCTCTCTCTCACTCACAGCTTCTCTCTCTCTCACACACACACAGCTTCTCTTTCTCTCTCACTCACAGCTTCTCTTTCTCTCTCACTCACAGCTTCTCTCTCTCTCTCACTCACAACTTCTCTTTCGCTCTCTATCTCACAGCTCCTCACTCTCTATCTCTCTCACTCACAGCTTCCCTTTCACTCTCTCTCTAACTCATAGGTTCTCTTTCTCTCTCACTCACAGCTTCTCTTTCTCTCTCACTCACAGCTTCTCTCTCTCACTCACAGCTTCTCTTTCTTTCTCTCTCTCTCACTCACAGCTTCTCTTTCTCTCACTCTCTCACTCACAGCTTCTCTTTCTCTCTCTCTCTCTCACTCACAGATTCTCTCTCTCACACACACAAACAGCTTCTCTTTCTCTCTGTCTCACTCACAGCTTCTCTTTCTCTCTCTCTCTCTCTAACTCACAGCTGCTCTTTATCTCTCTCTCACTCAGCTTCTCTCTCTCTCTCTTACTCACAGCCTCTCTTTCTCTCTCACTCACAGCTTCTCTCTCTCTCTCACTCACAGCTTCTCTCTCTCTCTTTCACTCAGCCTCTCTTTCCCTTTCTCTCTCACTCACAGCTTCTCTCTCTCTCTCTCACTCACATCTTCTCTCTCTCTCACTCACTCACAGCTTCTATTTCTTTCTTTCTCTCGCACTCACAGCTTCTCTCTCTCTCTCTCACAGCTTCTCTTTCTCTCTCTCTCTCACTCACAGCTTCTCTCTCTCTCTCTCACTCACAGCTTCTCTTTCTCTCTCTCTCTCACTCACAGCTTCTCTTTCTCTCTCACTCACAGCTTCTCTTTCAATCTCTCACAGCTTCTCTTTCTCTCTCTCTCTCACTCACAGCTTCTCTTTCTCTCTCTCTCTCTCTCTCACTCACAGCTTCTCTCTCTCTCTCACTCACAGCTTCTCTCTCTCTCACTCACAGCTTCTATTTCTTTCTTTCTCTCTCACTCACAGCTTCTCTCTCTCTCTCACATCTGCGCTTTCTCTCTCTCTCTCACTCACAGCTTCACTTTCTCTCTCACTCTCTCACTCACAGCCTCTCTTTCCCTTTCTCTCTCACTCACAGCTTCTCTCTCTCTCTCTCACTCACAGCTTCACTCTCTCTCACTCACTCACAGCTTCTATTTCTTTCTCTCTCTCTCACTCACAGCTTCTCTCTCTCTCACAGCTTCTCTTTCTCTCTCTCTCTCTCACTCACAACTTCTCTTTCTCTCTCTCTCACTCACAGCTTCTCTTTCTCTATCTCTCTCACTCACAGCTTCTCTTTCTCTCTCACTCACAGCTTCTCTTTCTCTCTCTCACAGCTTCTCTTTCTCTCTCTCTCTCTCTCTCACTCACAGCTTCTCTTTCTCTCTCTCTCTCACTCACATCTTCTCTCTCACACACACTCACAGCTTCTCTCTCACTCACTCACAGCTTCTCTTTCTCTCTCTCTCACTCACAGCTTCTCTCTCTCTCACACACACACAGCTTCTCTTTCTCTCTCACTCACAGCTTCTCTTTCTCTCTCACTCACAGCTTCTCTCTCTCTCTCACTCACAACTTCTCTTTCGCTCTCTATCTCACAGCTCCTCACTCTCTATCTCTCTCACTCACAGCTTCCCTTTCACTCTCTCTCTCTAACTCATAGGTTCTCTTTCTCTCTCACTCACAGCTTCTCTTTCTCTCTCACTCACAGCTTCTCTCTCTCACTCACAGCTTCTCTTTCTTTCTCTCTCTCTCACTCACAGCTTCTCTTTCTCTCACTCTCTCACTCACAGCTTCTCTTTCTCTCTCACCCTCACTCACAGCTTCTCTCTCTCACTCACTCACAGCTTCTCTTTCTCTCTCTCTTTCTCTCACTCACAGCTTCTTTTTTTCTCTCTCTCTCACTCACAGATTCTCTTTCTCTGTCTCTCTCTAACTCACAGCTTCTGTTTATCTCACTCTCTCACTCACAGCTTCTCTTTCTCTCTCTCTCTCACTCACAGCTTCTCTTTCTCTCTCACACACACAGCTTCTCTCTCTCTCACACACACACAGCTTGTCTTTCTCTCTCACTCACAGCTTCTCTTTCTCTCTCACTCACAGGTTCTCTCTCTCTCTCACTCACAGCTTCTCTTTCTCTCTCACTCACAGCTTCTCTCTCTCTCTCTCACTCACAGCTTCTCTTTCTCTCTCTCTATCTCACTCACAGCTACTCCTTCTCTCTCTCTCTCTCACTCACAGCTTCTCTCTCTCACAGCTTCTCTCTCTCTCACTCACAACTTCTCTCTCTCTCACACAGCTTCTCTTTCTCTCTCTCTCTCTCTCACTCACAGCTTCTCTTTCTCTCTCTCTCACTCACAGCTTCTTTTTCTCCCTCTCTCTCTCACTCACAGCTTCTCTCTCTCTCACTCACAGCTTCTCTTTCTCTCTCTCTCTCACTCACAGCTTCTCTTTCTCTCTCTCACTCACAGCTTCACTCTCTCTCTCACTCACTCACAGCTTCTCTCTCTCTCTCTCACTCACAGCTACTCTCTCTTTCTCTCTCTCACTCACAGATTCTCTTTCTCCTTCTCTCTCTCACTCACAGCTTCTCTCTCTCTCACTCATAGCTTCTCTTTCTTTCTCTCTCTCTCACTCACAGCTTCTCTTTCTCTCTTTCTCTCTCCCACTGTCACAGCTTTTCTCTCTCTCACGCTCACTCACAGCTTCCCTTTTTCTCACTCTCTCTCACACTCACAGCTTCTTTCTCTCTCTCTCTCAGAGCTTCTCTTTCTCTCTCTCTCACTCACAGCTTCTCTCTCTCACTCACAGCTTCTCTTTCTTTCTCTCTCTCTCACTCACAGCTTCTCTTTCTCTCACTCTCTCACTCACAGCTTCTCTTTCTCTCGCACCCTCACTCACAGCTTCTCTCTCTCTCTCTCACTCACAGCTTCTCTTTCTCTCTCTCTCTCTCTCACTCACAGCTTTTTTTCTCTCTCTCTCACTCACAGATTCTCTTTCTCTCTCTCTCTAACTCACAGCTTCTCTTTATCTCACTCTCTCACTCACAGCTTCTCTTTCTCTCTCTCACTCACTCACAGCTTCTCTTTCTCTCTCTCTCACTCACAGCTTCTCTCTCTCTCACACACACAGCTTCTCTTTCTCTCTCACTCACAGCTTCTCTCTCTCTCACTCACAGCTTCTCTTTCTCTCTCTATCTCACAGCTCCTCACTCTCTCTCTCTCTCACTCACAGCTTCTCTTTCACTCTCTCTCTAACTCATAGCTTCTCTTTCTCTCTCACATACAGCTTCTCTCTCTCTATCTCACTCACAGCTTCTCCTTCTCTCTCTCTCTCACTCACAGCTTCTCTCTCTCACAGCTTCTCTCTCTCTCACTCACTCAAAACTTCTCTCTCTCTCTTTCACAGCTTCTCTTTCTCTCTCTCTCTCTCACTCACAGCTTCTCTTTCTCTCTCTCTCACTCACAGCTTCTCTTTCTCCCTCTCTCTCTCACTCACAGCTTCTCACTCACTCACGCACAGCTTCTCTTTCTTTCTCTCTCTCTCTCACTCACAGCTTCTCTTTCTCTCTCTCTCTCTCACTCACAGTTTCTCTCTCTCTCTCTCACTCACTCACAGCTTCTCTTTCTTTCTTTCTTTCTCTCTCACTCACAGCTTCTCTCTCTCTCTCTTACTCACTCCCAGCTTCTCTTTCTCTCTCTCACTCACAGCTTTTCTTTATCTGTCTCTATCACTCACAGCTTCTCTTTATCTCTCTCTCTCACTCACTCACAGTTTCTCTTTCTCTTTCTCTCTCTCACTCACATCTTCTCTCCCTCTCTCTCACTCACAGCTTCTCTTTCTCTCTCACTCACAGCTTCTCTTTCTCTCTCTCACTCACACCTTCTCTTTCTCTCTCTCCCTCTCACTCACAGGTTCTCTCTCTCTCACTCACAGCTTCTCTTTATTTCTCTCTCTCACTCACAGCTTCTCTCTCACTCACTCACTCACTCACAGCTTCTCTCTCTCTCTCACTCACAGTTTCTCTCTCTCTCTCTCACTCACAGCTTCTCTCTCTCTCACTCACAGCTTCTCTTTCTCTTTCTCTCTCACTCACAGCTTTCTCTCTCACTCACAGCTTCTCTTTCTCTCTCTCTCTCTCACTCACAGATTCTCTCTCTCACACACACACACAGCTTCTCTTTCTCTCTGTCTCACTCACAGCTTCTCTTTCTCTCTCTCTCTCTCTAACTCACAGCTGCTCTTTATCTCTCTCTCACTCAGCTTCTCTCTCTCTCTCTCACTCACAGCCTCTCTTTCTCTCTCACTCACAGCTTCTCTCTCTCTCTCACTCACAGCTTCTCTCTCTCTCTCTTTCACTCAGCCTCTCTTTCCCTTTCTCTCTCACTCACAGCTTCTCTCTCTCTCTCTCACTCACATCTTCTCTCTCTCTCACTCACTCACAGCTTCTATTTCTTTCTTTCTCTCTCACTCACAGCTTCTCTCTCTCTCTCTCACAGCTTCTCTTTCTCTCTCTCTCTCACTCACAGTTTCTCTCTCTCTCTCTCACTCACAGCTTCTCTTTCTCTCTCTCTCACTCACAGCTTCTCTTTCTCTCTCACTCACAGCTTCTCTTTCACTCTCTCACAGCTTCTCTTTCTCTCTCTCTCTCACTCACAGCTTCTCTTTCTCTCTCTCTCTCTCTCACTCACAGCTTCTCTCTCTCTCTCACTCACAGCTTCTCTCTCTCTCACTCACTCACAGCTTCTATTTCTTTCTTTCTCTCTCACTCACAGCTTCTCTCTCTCTCACACATCTTCGCTTTCTCTCTCTCTCTCACAGCTTCACTTTCTCTCTCTCTCTCACTCACAGCCTCTCTTTCCCTTTCTCTCTCACTCACAGCTTCTCTCTCTCTCTCTCACTCACAGCTTCACTCTCTCTCACTCACTCACAGCTTCTATTTCTCTCTCTCTCTCTCACTCACAGCTTCTCTCTCTCTCACAGCTTCTCTTTCTCTCTCTCTCTCACTCACAACTTCTCTTTCTCTCTCTCTCACTCACAGCTTCTCTTTCTCTATCTCTCTCACTCACAGCTTCTCTTTCTCTCTCACTCACAGCTTCTCTTTCTCTCTCTCACAGCTTCTCTTTCTCTCTCTCTGTCTCTCTCACTCACAGCTTCTCTTTCTCTCTCTCTCTCTCACTCACATCTTCTCTCTCTCACACACTCACAGCTTCTCTCTCACTCACTCACAGCTTCTCTTTCTCTCTCTCTCACTCACAGCTTCTCTCTCTCTCACACACACACAGCTTCTCTTTCTCTCTCACTCACAGCTTCTCTTTCTCTCTCACTCACAGCTTCTCTCTCTCTCTCACTCACAACTTCTCTTTCACTCTCTATCTCACAGCTCCTCACTCTCTATCTCTCTCACTCACAGCTTCTCTTTCACTCTCTCTCTCTAACTCATAGGTTCTCTTTCTCTCTCACTCACAGCTTCTCTTTCTCTCTCACTCACAGCTTCTCTCTCTCACTCACAGCTTCTCTTTCTTTCTCTCTCTCTCACTCACAGCTTCTCTTTCTCTCACTCTCTCACTCACAGCTTCTCTTTCTCTCTCACCCTCACTCACAGCTTCTCTCTCTCACTCACTCACAGCTTCTCTTTCTCTCTCTCTTTCTCTCACTCACAGCTTCTTTTTTTCTCTCTCTCTCACTCACAGATTCTCTTTCTCTGTCTCTCTCTAACTCACAGCTTCTCTTTATCTCACTCTCTCACTCACAGCTTCTCTTTCTCTCTCTCTCTCTCTCACAGCTTCTCTTTCTCTCTCACACACACAGCTTCTCTCTCTCACACACACACACAGATTGTCGTTCTCTCTCACTCACAGCTTCTCTTTCTCTCTCACTCACAGGTTCTCTCTCTCTCTCACTCACAGCTTCTCTTTCTCTCTCACTCACAGCTTCTCTCTCTCTCTCTCACTCACAGCTTCTCTTTCTCTCTCTCTATCTCACTCACAGCTTCTCCTTCTCTCTCTCTCTCTCTCACTCACAGCTTCTCTCTCTCTCTCTCACAGCTTCTCTCTCTCTCACTCACAACTTCTCTCTCTCTCTCACAGCTTTTCTTTCTCTCTCTCTCTCTCACTCACAGCTTCTCTTTCTCTCTCTCTCACTCACAGCTTCTCTTTCTCCCTCTCTCTCTCACTCACAGCTTCTCTCTCTCTCACTCACAGCTTCTCTTTCTCTCTCTCTCTCACTCACAGCTTCTCTTTCTCTCTCTCACTCACAGCTTCACTCTCTCTCTCACTCACTCACAGCTTCTCTCTCTCTCTCACTCACAGCTACTCTCTCTTTCTCTCTCTCACTCACAGATTCTCTTTCTCCTTCTCTCTCTCACTCACAGCTTCTCTCTCTCTCACTCATAGCTTCTCTTTCTTTCTCTCTCTCTCACTCACAGCTTCTCTTTCTCTCTTTCTCTCTCCCACTGTCACAGCTTTTCTCTCTCTCACGCTCACTCACAGCTTCCCTTTTTCTCACTCTCTCTCACACTCACAGCTTCTCTTTCTCTCTCTCTCTCAGAGCTTCTCTTTCTCTCTCTCTCACTCACAGCTTCTCTCTCTCACTCACAGCTTCTCTTTCTTTCTCTCTCTCTCACTCACAGCTTCTCTTTCTCTCACTCTCTCACTCACAGCTTCTCTTTCTCTCTCACCCTCACTCACAGCTTCTCTCTCTCTCTCTCACTCACAGCTTCTCTTTCTCTCTCTCTCTCTCTCGCTCACAGCTTTTTTTCTCTCTCTCTCACTCACAGATTCTCTTTCTCTCTCTCTCTAACTCACAGCTTCTCTTTATCTCACTCTCTCACTCACAGCTTCTCTTTCTCTCTCTCTCTCACTCACAGCTTCTCTTTCTCTCTCTCTCACTCACAGCTTCTCTCTCTCTCTCACACACACAGCTTCTCTTTCTCTCTCACTCACAGCTTCTCTTTCTCTCTCACTCACAGCTTCTCTCTCTCTCACTCACAGCTTCTCTTTCTCTCTCTATCTCACAGCTCCTCACTCTCTCTCTCTCTCACTCACAGCTTCTCTTTCACTCTCTCTCTAACTCATAGCTTCTCTTTCTCTCTCACTCACAGCTTCTCTTTCTCTCTCACACACAGCTTCTCTCTCTCTATCTCACTCACAGCTTCTCCTTCTCTCTCTCTCTCACTCACAGCTTCTCTCTCTCACAGCTTCTCTCTCTCTCACTCACTCACAACTTCTCTCTCTCTCTTTCACAGCTTCTCTTTCTCTCTCTCTCTCTCACTCACAGCTTCTCTTTCTCTCTCTCTCACTCACAGCTTCTCTTTCTCCCTCTCTCTCTCACTCACAGCTTCTCTCTCTCTCACTCACAGCTTCTCTTTCTTTCTTTCTCTCTCACACTCACAGCTTCTCTTTCTCTCTCTCTCTCTCACTCACAGTTTCTCTCTCTCTCTCTCACTCACTCACAGCTTCTCTTTCTTTCTTTCTTTCTCTCTCACTCACAGCTTCTCTCTCTCTCTCTTACTCACTCCCAGCTTCTCTTTCTCTCTCTCACTCACAGCTTTTCTTTATCTCTCTCTATCACTCACAGCTTCTCTTTATCTCTCTCTCTCACTCACTCACAGTTTCTCTTTCTCTTTCTCTCTCTCACTCACATCTTCTCTCCCTCTCTCTCACTCACAGCTTCTCTCTCTCTCTCACTCACAGCTTCTCTTTCTCTCTCTCACTCACACCTTCTCTTTCTCCCTCTCCCTCTCCCTCACAGGTTCTCTCTCTCTCACTCACAGCTTCTCTTTCTCTCTCTCAATTTCACTAACATCTTCTCTTTCTCTCTCTCTCACTCACAGCTTCTCTCTCTCACACACACACAGCTTCTCTTTCTCTCTCTCTCACTCACAGCTTCTCTTTCTCTCTCTCTCTAACTCACAGCTTCTCTTTCTCTCTCTCTCTCACTCACAGCTTCTCTTTCTCTCTCTCACTCACAGCTTCTCTTTCTCTCTCTCTCACTCACAGCTTCTCTCTCTCACTCACAGCTTCTCTTTCTCTCTCACAATCTCACACTCACATCTTCTCTCTCTCTCTCTCACTCACAGCTTCTCTCTCTCTCTCACTCACAGCTTCTCTTTCTCTCTCTCACACAACTTCTCTTTCTCTCTCTCTCTCTCACAGCTTCTCTTTCTCTCTCTCTCACTCACAGCTTCTCTCTCTCCCTCTCACAGCTTCTCTTTCTCTCTCTCACACACACAGCTCTTTCTCTGTCTCTCTCTAACTCACAGCTTCTCTTTATCTCTCTCTCACTCACAGCTTCTCTTTCTCTCTCTCTCTTTCACTCACAGCTTCTCTTTCTCTCTCTCTCTCTCACTCACAGCTTCTCTTTCTCTCTCTTACTCACAGCTTCTCTCTCTCTCTCTCACTCACAGATTCTCTTTTTCTCTCTCTCCCTCACTCACAGCTTCTCTTTCTCTCTCTCTCTCTAACTCACACCTTCTCTATCTCTCTCTCACACTCACAGCTCCTCTTTCTCTCTCTCTCGCACTTACACCTTCTCTTTCTCTCTCTCACTCACTCACAGCTTCTAGCTCTCTCTCTCTCACTCACAGCTTCTCTTTCTCTGTCTCTCTTTCTCACTCACAGCTTCTCTTTCCCTCTCTCTCTCACTCACAGCTTCTCTTTCTCCCTCTCTCTCTAACTCACAGCTTCTCTCTCTCTCTCTCGCTCATAGCTTCTCTTTCTTTCTCTCTCTCTCACTCACAGCTTCTCTTTCTCTCTCTCTCTCTCCCACTGTCACAGCTTCTCTCTCTCTCTCACGCTCACTCACAGCTTCCCTTTTTCTCCCTCTCTCTCACAATCACAGCTTCTCTTTCACCCTCTCTCTCTCACTCACAGCTTCTCTTTCTTTCTCACTCTCATACTCACAGCTTCTCTTTCTCTCACTCCCTCACTCACAGCTTTTCTTTCTCTCTCTCTCTCTCACTCACAGCTTCTCTATCTCTCTCTCTCTCACACTCACAGCTTCTCTTTCTCTCTCTCTCTCACTCACAGCTTCTCTCTCTCTCTCACTCACAGCTTCTCTTTCTCTGTCTCTCTCTAACTCACAGCTTCTCTTTATCTATCTCTCACTCACAGCTTCTCTTTCTTTCTCTCTCTCTCTCTCACTCACAGTTTCTCTTTCTCTCTCTCACTCACATCTCTTTCTCTCTCTCTCACACACACAGCTCTTTCTCTGTCTCTCTCTAACTCACAGCTTCTCTTTATCTCTCTCTCACTCACAGCTTCTCTTTCTCTCTCTCTCTTTCACTCACAGCTTCTCTTTCTCTCTCTCTCTCTCACTCACAGCTTCTCTTTCTCTCTCTTACTCACAGCTTCTCTCTCTCTCTCTCACTCACAGATTCTCTTTTTCTCTCTCTCCCTCACTCACAGCTTCTCTTTCTCTCTCTCTCTCTAACTCACACCTTCTCTATCTCTCTCTCACTCACAGCTCCTCTTTCTCTCTCTCTCGCACTTACACCTTCTCTTTCTCTCTCTCACTCACTCACAGCTTCTAGCTCTCTCTCTCTCACTCACAGCTTCTCTTTCTCTGTCTCTCTTTCTCACTCACAGCTTCTCTTTCCCTCTCTCTCTCACTCACAGCTTCTCTTTCTCCCTCTCTCTCTAACTCACAGCTTCTCTCTCTCTCTCACTCACAGCTTCTCTTTCTCCCTCTCTCTCTAACTCACAGCTTCTCTCTCTCTCTCTCTCTCGCTCATAGCTTCTCTTTCTTTCTCTCTCTCTCACTCACAACTTCTCTTTCTCTCTCTCCCACTGTCACAGCTTCTCTCTCTCTCTCACGCTCACTCACAGCTTCCCTTTTTCTCCCTCTCTCTCACAATCACAGCTTCTCTTTCACCCTCTCTCTCTCACTCACAGCTTCTCTTTCTTTCTCACTCTCATACTCACAGCTTCTCTTTCTCTCACTCCCTCACTCACAGCTTTTCTTTCTCTCTCTCTCTCTCACTCACAGCTTCTCTATCTCTCTCACTCTCACACTCACAGCTTCTCTTTCTCTCTCTCTCTCTCACTCACAGCTTCTCTCTCTCTCACTCACAGCTTCTCTTTCTCTGTCTCTCTCTAACTCACAGCTTCTCTTTATCTCTCTCTCACTCACAGCTTCTCTTTCTTTCTCTCTCTCTCTCTCACTCACAGCTACTCTCTCTCTCTCTCTCTGTCTCTCTCTAACTCACAACTTGTCTTTATCTCTCTCTCAGTCACAGCTTCTCTTTCTCTCTCTCTCTCTTACAGCTTCTCTTTCTCTCTCTCTCACTCACACCTCTTTCTCTCTCTCACTCACATCTTCAGTTTCTCTCTCTCTCCCACTCACAGCTTCTCTTTCTTTCTCTCTCTCTCTCTCACTCACAGCTTCTCTTTCTCTCTCTCTCTCTCTCACTCACAGCTTCTCTTTCTCTCTCTCTCACTCACAGCTTCTCTATCTTTCTTTCTCTCTCACTCACAGCTTCTCTCTCTCTCTCTCACTCACACCTTGTCTCTCACTCACTCACTCACAGCTTCTCTCTCTCTCTCTCACTCACACTTTCTCTCTCTCTCTCACTCACAGCTTCTCTTTCTCTTTCTCTCTCACTCACAGCTTTCTCTCTCACTCACAGCTTCTCTTTCTCTCTCTCTCACTCACAGCTTCTCTCTCTCACACACACACACAGCTTCTCTTTCTCTCTGTCTCACTCACAGTTTCTCTTTCTCTCTCTCTCTCTAACTCACAGCTTCTCTTTATCTCTCTCTCACTCAGCTTCTCTCTCTCTCACTCACTCACAGCCTCTCTTTCTCTCACACTCACAGCTTCTCTCTCTCTCTTACTCACAGCTTCTCTCTCTCTCTCTTTCACTCACAGCCTCTCTTTCCCTTTCTCTCTCACTCACAGCTTCTCTCTCTCTCACTCACTCACAGCTTCTCTCTCTCTCACTCACTCACAGCTTCTATTTCTTTCTTTTTCTCTCACTTACAGCTTCTCTCTCTCACACAGCTTCTCTTTCTCTCTCTCTCTCACTCACAGCTTCTCTCTCTCTCTCTCACAGCTTCTCTTTCTCTCTCTCTCACTCACAGCTTCTCTTTCTCTCTCACTCACAGCTTCCCTTTCTCTCTCTCACAACTTCTCTTTCTCTCTCTCACTCACAGCTTCTCTTTCTCTCTCTCTCTCTCTCTCTCACTCACAGCTTCTCTCTCTCACTCACAGCTTCTATTTCTTTCTTTCTCTCTCACTCACAGCTTCTCTCTCTCACACAGCTTCTCTTTCTCTCTCTCTCTCTCACTCACACCTTCTCTTTCTCTCTCTCTCTCTCTCACTCACAGCCTCTCTTTCCCTTTCTCTCTCACTCACAGCTTCTCTCTCTCTCTCTCACTCACGGCTTCTCTCTCTCTCACTCACTCACAGCTTCTATTTCTTTCTTTCTCTCTCTCTCACAGCTTCTCTCTCTCTCTCACAGCTTCTCTTTCTCTCTCTCTCTCACTCACAGCTTCTCTTTCTCTCTCTCTCACTCACAGCTTCTCTTTCTCTCTCTCTCACTCACAGCTTCTCTTTCTCTCTCACTCACAGCTTCTCTTTCTCTCTCTCACAGCTTCTCTTTCTCTCTCTCTCTCACTCACAGCTTCTCTTTCTCTCTCTCTCTCTCTCACTCACAGCTTCTCTCTCTCACTCACAGCTTCTCTCTCTCTCACTCACTCACAGCTTCTATTTCTTTCTTTCTCTCTCACTCACAGCTTCTCTCTCTCTCTCTCACAGCTTCTCTTTCTCTCTCTCTCTCTCACTCACAGCTTCTCTCTCTCTCTCTCACTCACAGCTTCTCACTCTCTCTCTCTCTCACTCACAGCTTCTCTTTCTCTCCCTCTCTCACACAGCTTATCTTTCTCTCTCTCTCTCACTCACAGCTTCTCTCTCTCTCTCCCTCACTCACTGACATCTTCTCTTTATTTCTCTCTCTCTCTCTCACTCACAGATTCTCTCTCTCACACAGCTTCTCTTTCTCTCTCTCTCTCACTCACAGCTTCTCTTTCTCTCTCTCTCTAACTCACAGCTTCTCTATATATCTCTCTCACTCACAGCTTCTCTTTCTCTCTCTCTCTTTCTCTCACTCACAGCTTCTCTTTCTCTCTCTCACTCACAGCTTCTCTCTCTCTCACTCACTCACAGCTTCTCTCTCTCTCACTCATAGCTTCTCTTTCTTTCTCTCTCTCTCACTCACAGCTTCTCTTTCTCTCTTTCTCTCTCCCACTGTCACAGCTTCTCTCTCTCTCACGCTCACTCACAGCTTCCCTTTTTCTCACTCAGTCTCACACTCACAGCTTCTCTTTCTCACTCTCTCTCTCACTCACAGCTTCTCTCTCTCTCACTCACAGCTTCTCTTTCTCTGTCTCTCTCTAACTCACAGCTTCTCTTTATCTCTATCTCACTCACAGCTTCTCTTTCTTTCTCTCTCTCTCTCTCACTCACAGTTTCTCTTTCTCTCTCTCACTCACATCTCTTTCTCTCTCTCTCTCACTCACAGCTTCTCTCTCTTTCTCACTCACAGCTACTCTCTCTCTCTCTCTCTCTGTCTCTCTCTAACTCACAACTTGTCTTTATCTCTCTCTCAGTCACAGCTTCTCTTTCTCTCTCTCTCTCTCACACCTCTTTCTCTCTCTCACTCACATCTTTACTTTCTCTCTCTCTCTCACTCACAGCTTCTCTTTCTTTCTCTCTCTCTCTCTCACTCACAGCTTCTCTTTCTCTCTCTCTCTCTCTCACTCACAGCTTCTCTTTCTCTCTCTCTCACTCACAGCTTCTCTATCTTTCTTTCTCTCTCACTCACAGCTTCTCTCTCTCTCTCTCACTCACACCTTGTCTCTCACTCACTCACTCACAGCTTCTCTTTCTCTTTCTCTCTCACTCACAGCTTCTCTCTTTCTCACTCACTCACTCACAGCTTCTCTCTCTCTCTCACTCACACTTTCTCTCTCTCTCTCACTCACAGCTTCTCTTTCTCTTTCTCTCTCACTCACAGCTTTCTCTCTCACTCACAGCTTCTCTTTCTCTCTCTCTCACTCACAGCTTCTCTCTCTCTCTCACACACACAGCTTCTCTTTCTCTCTGTCTCACTCACAGCTTCTCTTTCTCTCTCTCTCTCTAACTCACAGCTTCTCTTTATCTCTCTCTCACTCAGCTTCTCTCTCTCTCTCTCTCTCACTCACAGCCTCTCTTTCTCTCACACTCACAGCTTCTCTCTCTCTCTTACTCACAGCTTCTCTCTCTCTCTCTTTCACTCACAGCCTCTCTTTCCCTTTCTCTCTCACTCACAGCTTCTCTCTCTCTCAGTCACTCACAGCTTCTCTCTCTCTCACTCACTCACAGCTTCTATTTCTTTCTTTCTCTCTCACTTACAGCTTCTCTCTCTCACACAGCTTCTCTTTCTCTCTCTCTCTCACTCACAGCTTCTCTCTCTCTCTCACAGCTTCTCTTTCTCTCTCTCTCACTCACAGCTTCTCTTTCTCTCTCACTCACAGCTTCCCTTTCTCTCTCTCACAACTTCTCTTTCTCTCTCTCACTCACAGCTTCTCTTTCTCTCTCTCTCTCTCTCTCACTCACAGCTTCTCTCTCTCACTCACAGCTTCTATTTCTTTCTTTCTCTCTCACTCACAGCTTCTCTCTCTCTCTCACAGCTTCTCTTTCTCTCTCTCTCTCTCACTCACACCTTCTCTTTCTCTCTCTCTCTCTCTCACTCACAGCCTCTCTTTCCCTTTCTCTCTCACTCACAGCTTCACTCTCTCTCTCTCACTCACGGCTTCTCTCTCTCTCACTCACTCACAGCTTCTATTTCTTTCTTTCTCTCTCTCACACAGCTTCTCTCTCTCTCACACCGCTTCTCTTTCTCTCTCTCTCTCTCACTCACAGCTTCTCTTTCTCTCTCTCTCACTCACAGCTTCTCTTTCTCTCTCTCTCACTCACAGCTTCTCTTTCTCTCTCACTCACAGCTTCTCTTTCTCTCTCTCACAGCTTCTCTTTCTCTCTCTCTCTCACTCACAGCTTCTCTTTCTCTCTCTCTCTCTCTCACTCACAGCTTCTCTCTCTCACTCACAGCTTCTCTCTCTCTCACTCACTCACAGCTTCTATTTCTTTCTTTCTCTCTCACTCACAGCTTCTCTCTCTCTCTCTCACAGCTTCTCTTTCTCTCTCTCTCTCTCACTCACAGCTTCTCTCTCTCTCTCTCTCACTCACAGCTTCTCACTCTCTCTCTCTCACTCACAGCTTCTCTTTCTCTCCCTCTCTCACACAGCTTATCTTTCTCTCTCTCTCTCACTCACAGCTTCTCTCTCTCTCTCTCCCTCACTCACTGACATCTTCTCTTTATTTCTCTCTCTCTCTCTCACTCACAGATTCTCTCTCTCACACAGCTTCTCTTTCTCTCTCTCTCTCACTCACAGCTTCTCTTTCTCTCTCTCTCTAACTCACAGCTTCTCTATATATCTCTCTCACTCACAGCTTCTCTTTCTCTCTCTCTCTTTCTCTCACTCACAGCTTCTCTTTCTCTCTTTCTCTCTCCCACTGTCACAGCTTCTCTCTCTCTCACGCTCACTCACAGCTTCCCTTTTTCTCACTCAGTCTCACACTCACAGCTTCTCTTTCTCACTCTCTCACTCAGAGCTTCTCTTTCTCTCTCTCTCTCACTCACAGCTTCTCTCTCTCACTCACAGCTTCTCTTTCTCTCTCTCTCACTCAGAGCTTCTCTTTCTCTCACTCTCTCACTCACAGCTTCTCTTTCTCTCTCACTCTCACTCACAGCTTCTCTCTCTCTCACTCACTCACAGCTTCTCTTTATCTCTGTATCTCTCTAACTCACAGCTTCTCTTTATCTCTCTCTCACACTCACAGTTTCTCTTTCTCTCTCTCTCACTCACAGCTTCTCTCTCTCTCTCTCTCACTCACAGCTTCCCTTTCTCTCTCTCTCTCTCTCTCACTCACAGCTTTCCTCTCTCACTCACTCACAGCTTCTCTCTCTCTCACTCACAGCTTCTCTTTCTCTCTCTCTCTCACTCACAGCTTCTTTTTTTCTCTCTCTCTGACTCACAGCTTCTCTTTCTCTGTCTCTCTCTAACTCACAGCTTCTCTTAATCTCACTCTCTCACTCACAGCTTCTCTTTCTCTCTCTCTCTCATTCACAGCTTCTCTTTCTCTCTCTCTCACTCACAGCTTCTCTCTCTCACACACACACAGCTTCTCTTTCTCTCTCACTCACAGCTTCTCTTTCTCTCTCACACAGTTTCTCTCTCTCTCTCTCACTCACAGCTTCTCTTTCTCTCTCTATCTCACAGCTCCTCACTCTCTCTCTCACTCACAGCTTCTCTTTCACTCTCTCTCTCTCACTCACAGCTTCTCTTTCTCTCCCTCTCTCACACAGCATATCTTTCTCTCTCTCTCTCACTCACAGCTTCTCTCTCTCTCTCCCTCTCTCACTGACATCTTCTCTTTCTTTCTCTCTCTCTCTCACTCACAGATTCTCTCTCTCACACAGCTTCTCTTTCTCTCTCTCTCTCACTCACAGCTTCTCTTTCTCTCTCTCTCACTCACATCTTCTCTTTCTCTCTCTCTCTCACTCACAGCTTCTCTTTCTCTCTCACTCACATCTTCTCTTTCTTTCTCTCTCTCTCTCTCCCTCACAGATTCTCTCTCTCACACAGCTTCTCTTTCTCTCTCTCTCACTCACTGACATCTTCTCTTTCTTTCTCTCTCTCTCACTCACAGATTCTCTCTCACACAGCTTCTCTTTCTCTCTCTCTCTCACTCACAGCTTCTCTTTCTCTCTCTCTAACTCACAGCTTCTCTATATCTCTCTCTCACTCACAGCTTCTCTTTCTCTCTCTCTCTTTCTCTCACTCACAGCTTCTCTTTCTCTCTCTCACTCACAGCTTCTCTCTCTCTCTCACTCACTCACAGCTTCTCTCTCTCTCACTCACAGCTACTCTATCTCTCTCTCTCTCACTCACAGATTCTCTTTCTCCTTCTCTCTCTCACTCATAGCTTCTCTCTCTCTCACTCATAGCTTCTCTTTCTTTCTCTCTCTCTCACTCACAGCTTCTCTTTCTCTCTTTCTCTCTCCCACTGTCACAGCTTCTCTCTCTCTCACACTCACTCACAGCTTCCCTTTTTCTCACTCTCTCTCACACTCACAGCTTCTCTTTCTCTCTCTCTCTCACTCACAGCTTCTCTCTCTCACTCACAGCTTCTCTTTCTCTCTCTCTCACTCAGAGCTTCTCTTTCTCTCACTCTCTCACTCACAGCTTCTCTTTCTCTCATTCTCACTCACAGCTTCTCTCTCTCTCACTCACTCACAGCTTCACTTTCTCTCTCTCTCTCTCTCACTCACAGCTTCTTTTTTTCTCTCTCTCTCACTCACAGCTTCTCTTTCTCTGTCTCTCTCTAACTCACAGCTTCTCTTTATCTCACTCTCTCACTCACAGCTTCTCTTTCTCTCTCTCTCTCACTCACAGCTTCTCTTTCTCTCTCTCTCACTCACAGCTTCTCTCTCTCACACACACACACAGCTTCTATTTCTCTCTCACTCACAGCTTCTCTTTCTCTCTCACTCACAGTTTCTCTCTCTCTCTCTCTCACTCACAGCTTCTCTTTCTCTCTCTATCTCACAGCTCCTCACTCTCTCTCTCTCTCTCACAGCTTCTCTTTCACTCTTTCTCTCTAACTCATAGCTTCTCTTTCTCTCTCTCTCTCACAGCTTCTCTTTCTCTCTCACTCACAGCTTCTCTCTCTCTCTCTCACTCACAGCTTCTCTTTCTCTCTCTCTATCTCACTCACAGCTTCTCCTTCTCTCTCTCTCTCACTCACAGCTTCTCCCTCTCTCTCTCTCTCACAGCTTCTCTCTCACTCACTCACTCACAACTTCTCTCTCTCTCACAGCTTCTCTTTCTCTCTCTCTCTCTCTCTCAAACACAGCTTCTCTTTCTTTCTCTCTCTCTCACTCACAGCTTCTCTTTCTCCCTCTCTCTCTCACTCACAGCTTCTCTCTCTCTCACTCACAACTTCTCTTTCTTTCTCTCTCTCTCTCACTCACAGCTTCTCTTTCTCTCTCTCTCTCTCTCACTCACATTTTTTCTCTCTCTCTCTCTCACTCATCACAGCTTCTCTTTCTTTCTTTCTCTCGCACTCACAGCTTCTCTCTCTCTCTCTCACTCACAGCTTATCTCTCTCTCACACACTCACAGCTTCTCTTTCTCTCTCTTACTCACTCCCAGCTTCTCTTTCTCTCTCTCACTCACAGCTTTTCTTTATCTCTCTCTATCATTCACAGCTTCTCATTATCTCTCTCTCACTCACTCACAGTTTCTCTTTCTCTTTCTCTCTCTCACTCACATCTTCTCTCTCTCACTCACTCACAGCTTCTCTCTCTCTCACTCACAGCTTCTCTTTCTCTCTCTCTAACTCACAGCTTCTCTTTCTCTCTCTCTCTCACTCACAGCTTCTCTTTCTCTCTCTCTCTCTAACTCACAGCTTCTCTTTCTCTCTCTCTCTCACTCACAGCTTATCTTTATCTCTCTCTCACTCACAGCTTCTCTTTCTCTCTCTCTCTCACTCACAGCTTCTCTTTCTCTCTCTCACTCACATCTTCTCTCTCTCTCTCACTCACAGCTTCTCTCTCTCTCACTCACAGCTTCTCTTTCTCTCTCTCACTCACACCTTCTCTTTCTCTCTCTCTCACTCACAGGTACTCTTTCTCTCTCTCACTCACTCACAGATTCTCTCTCTCACACAGCTTCTCTTTCTCTCTCTCTCACTCACAGCTTCTCTCTCTCTCTCTCCCTCACTCACTGACATCTTCTCTTTCTTTCTCTCTCTCTCTCTCACTCACAGATTCTCTCTCTCACACAGCTTCTCTTTCTCTCTCTCTCTCACTCACAGCTTCTCTTTCTCTCTCTCTCTAACTCACAGCTTCTCTATATCTCTCTCTCACTCACAGCTTCTCTCTCTCACTCACAGCTTCTCTTTCTCTCTCACTCACTCACAGATTCTCTCTCTCACACAGCTTCTCTTTCTCTCTCTCTCTCACTCACAGCTTCTCTTTCTCTCTCTCTCTAACTCACAGATTCTCTATATCTCTCTCTCACTCACAGCTTCTCTTTATCTCTCTCTCACTCACAGCTTCTCTTTCTCTCTCTCTCTTACTCACAGCTTCTCTTTCTCTCTCTCTCTTTCTCTCACTCACAGCTTCTCTTTCTCTCTCTCACTCACAGCTTCTCTCTCTCTCTCACTCACTCACAGCTTCTCTCTCTCTCTCACTCACAGCTACTCTCTCTCTCTCTCTCTCACTCACAGATTCTCTTTCTCCTTCTCTCTCTCACTCATAGCTTCTCTCTCTCACACTCATAGCTTCTCTTTCTTTCTCTCTCTCTCACTCACAGCTTCTCTTTCTCTCTTTATCTCTCCTACTGTCACAGCTTCTCTCTCTCTCACACTCACTCACAGCTTCCCTTTTTCTCACTCTATCTCACACTCACAGCTTCTCTTTCTCTCTCTCTCACTCACAGCTTCTCTCTCTCACTCACAGCTTCTCTTTCTCTCTCTCTCACTCAGAGCTTCTCTTTCTCTCACTCTCTCACTCACAGCTTCTCTTTCTCTCTCATTCTCACTCACAATTTCTCTCTCTCTCTCTCACTCACAGCTTCACTTTCTCTCTCTCTCTCTCTCACTCACAGCTTCTTTTTTTCTCTCTCTCTCACTCACAGCTTCTCTTTCTCTGTCTCTCTCTAACTCACAGCTTCTCTTTATCTCACTCTCTCACTCACAGCTTCTCTTTCTCTCTCTCTCTCACTCACAGCTTCTCTTTCTCTCTCTCTCACTCACAGCTTCTCTCTCTCACACACACACACAGCTTCTATTTCTCTCTCACTCACAGCTTCTCTTTCTCTCTCACTCACAGTTTCTCTCTCTCTCTCACTCACAGCTTCTCTTTCTCTCTCTATCTCACAGCTCCTCACTCTCTCTCTCTCACTCACAGCTTCTCTTTCACTCTCTCTCTCTAACTCATAGCTTCTCTTTCTCTCTCACTACCAGCTTCTCTTTCTCTCTCACTCACAGCTTCTCTCTCTCTCTCTCACTCACAGCTTATCTTTTTCTCTCTCTATCTCACTCACAGCTTCTCCTTCTCTCTCTCTCTCTCACTCACAGCTTCTCCCTCTCTTTCTCTCTCACAGCTTCTCTCTCTCTCACTCACTCACAACTTCTCTCTCTCTCACAGCTTCTCTTTCTCTCTCTCTCTCAAACACAACTTCTCTTTCTCTCTCTCTCACTCACAGCTTCTCTTTCTCCCTCTCTCTCTCACACACAGCTTCTCTCTCTCTCACTCACAGCTTCTCTTTCTCTCTCTTACTCACTCCCAGCTTCTCTTTCTCTCTCTCACTCACAGCTTTTCTTTATCTCTCTCTATCATTCACAGCTTCTCATTATCTCTCTCTCTCTCTCACAGCTTCTCTTTCTCTCTCACTCACAGCTTCTCTCTCTCTCACTCACAGCTTCTCTTTCTCTCTCTCTCCCACTGTCACAGCTTCTCTCTCTCTCTCACGCTCACTCACAGCTTCCCTTTTTCTTCCTCTCTCTCACAATCACAGCTTCTCTTTCACCCTCTCTCTCTCACTCACAGCTTCTCTTTCTTTCTCACTCTCATACTCACAGCTTCTCTTTCTCTCACTCCCTCACTCACAGCTTTTCTCTCTCTCTCTCTCACACAGCTTCTCTATCTCTCTCTCTCACACACTCACAGCTTTTCTTTCTCTCTCTCTCTCACTCACAGCTTCTCTTTAACTCTCTCTAACTCAAAGCTTCTCTTTATCTCTCTCTCACTCACAGCTTCTCTTTCTCTCTCTCTCTCACTCACAGCTTCTCTTTCTCTCTCTCTCTAACTCACAGCTTCTCTTTAACTCTCTCTCACTCACAGCTTCTCTTTATCTCTCTCTCACTCACAGCTTCTCTTTCTCTCTCTCTCTTACTCACAGCTTCTCTTTCTCTCTCTCTCTTTCTCTCACTCACAGCTTCTCTTTCTCTCTCTCACTCACAGCTTCTCTCTCTCTCTCACTCACTCACAGCTTCTCTCTCTCTCTCACTCACAGCTACTCTATCTCTCTCTCTCTCACACTCACAGATTCTCTTTCTCCTTCTCTCTCTCACTCATAGCTTCTCTCTCTCACTCTCATAGCTTCTCTTTCTTTCTTTCTCTCTCTCTCACTCACAGCTACTCTTTCTCTCTTTCTCTCTCCCACTGTCACAGCTTCTCTCTCTCTCACGCTCACTCACAGCTTCCCTTTTTCTCACTCTATCTCACACTCACAGCTTCTCTTTCTCTCTCTCTCACTCACAGCTTCTCTCTCTCACTCACAGCTTCTCTTTCTCTCTCTCTCACTCAGAGCTTCTCTTTCTCTCACTCTCGCACTCACAGCTTCTCTTTCTCTCTCATTCTCACTCACAGTTTCTTTCTCTCTCTCTCACTCACAGCTTCACTTTCTCTCTCTCTCTCTCTCACTCACAGCTTCTTTTTTTCTCTCTCTCTCACTCACAGCTTCTCTTTCTCTGTCTCTCTCTAACTCACAGCTTCTCTTTATCTCACTCTCTCACTCACAGCTTCTCTTTCTCTCTCTCTCTCACTCACAGCTTCTCTTTCTCTCTCTCTCACTCACAGCTTCTCTCTCTCACACACAAACACAGCTTCTATTTCTCTCTCACTCACAGCTTATCTTTCTCTCTCACTCACAGTTTCTCTCTCTCTCTCTCACTCACAGCTTCTCTTTCTCTCTCTATCTCACAGCTCCTCACTCTCTCTCTCTCACTCACAGCTTCTCTTTCACTCTCTCTCTCTAACTCATAGCTTCTCTTTCTCTCTCACTCACAGCTTCTCTTTCTCTCTCACTCACAGCTTCTCTCTCTCTCTCTCACTCACAGCTTCTCTTTCTCTCTCTCTATCTCACTCACAGCTTCTCCTTCTCTCTCTCTCTCTCACTCACAGCTTCTCCCTCTCTTTCTCTCTCACAGCTTCTCTCTCTCTCACTCACTCACAACTTCTCTCTCTCTCACAGCTTCTCTCTCTCTCTCTCTCTCTCTCAAACACAGCTTCTCTTTCTCTCTCTCTCACTCACAGCTTCTCTTTCTCCCTCTCTCTCTCACTCACAGCTTCTCTCTCTCTCACTCACAGCTTCTCTTTCTTTCTCTCTCTCTCTCACTCACAGCTTCTCTTTCTCTCTCTCTCTCTCACTCACATTTTTTTTCTCTCTCTCTCTCACTCATCACAGCTTCTCTTTCTTTCTTTCTCTCGCACTCACAGCTTCTCTCTCTCTCACTCACTCACAGCTTCTCTCTCTCACACACACTCACAGCTTCTCTTTCTCTCTCTTACTCACTCCCAGCTTCTCTTTCTCTCTCTCACTCACAGCTTTTCTTTATCTCTCTCTATCATTCACAGCTTCTCATTATCTCTCTCTCTCACTCACTCACAGTTTCTCTTTCTCTTTCTCTCTCTCACTCACATGTTCTCTCTCTCTCTCACTCACAGCTTCTCTCTCTCTCACTCACAGCTTCTCTTTCTCTCTCTCTCTCTAACTCACAGCTTCTCTTTCTCTCTCTCTCTCACTCACAGCTTCTCTCTCTCTCTCTCTCTCTAACTCACAGCTTCTCTTTCTCTCTCTCTCTCACTCACAGCTTCTCTTTATCTCTCTCTCACTCACAGCTTCTCTTTCTCTCTCTCTCTCACTCACAGCTTCTCTTTCTCTCTCTCTCTCACTCACAGCTTCTCTTTCTCTTTCTCTCTCTCACTCACATCTTCTCACTCTCTCTCACTCACAGCTTCTCTCTCTCTCTCTCACTCACAGCTTCTCTTTCTCTCTCTCACTCACACCTTCTCTTTCTCTCTCTCTCTCACTCACAGCATTTCTCTCTCACTCACAGCTTCTCTTTCTCTCTCTCAATCTCACACTCACATCTTCTCTCTCTCTCACTCACAGCTTCTCTCTCTCTCTCACTCACAGCTTCTCTTTCTCTCTCTCTCTCTCTCACAACTTCTCTTTCTCTCTCTCTCTCTCTCACTCACAGCTTCTCTTTCTCTCTCTCACTCTCTCACTAACATCTTCTCTTTCTCTCTCTCTCACTCACAGCTTCTCTCTCTCTCACAGCTTCTCTTTCTCTCTCTCTCTCACTCACAGCTCTTTCTCTATCTCTCTCTAACTCACAGCTTCTCTTTATCTCTCTCTCACTCACAGCTTCTCTTTCTCTCTCTTACTCACAGCTTCTCTCTCTCTCTCACTCAGAGATTCTCTTTTCTCTCTCTCTCTCTCACACAGCTTCTCTTTCTCTCTCTCTCTCTAACTCACAGCTTCTCTTTATCTCTCTCTCACTCACAGCTTCTCTTTCTCTCTCTCTCGCACTCACAGCTTCTCTTTCTCTCTCTCACTCACTCACAGCTTCTAGCTCTCTCTCTCTCACTCACAGCTTCTCTTTCTCTGTCTCTCTTTCTCACTCACAGCTTCTCTTTCCCTCTCTTCTCACTCACAGCTTCTCTTTCTCCCTCTCTCTCTCACTCACAGCTTCTATCTCTCTCTCGCTCATAGCTTCTCTTTCTTTCTCTCTCTCTCACTCACAGCTTCTCTTTCTCTCTCTCTCCCACTGTCACAGCTTCTCTCTCTCTCTCACGCTCACTCACAGCTTCCCTTTTTCTTCCTCTCTCTCACAATCACAGCTTCTCTTTCACCCTCTCTCTCTCACTCACAGCTTCTCTTTCTTTCTCACTCTCATACTCACAGCTTCTCTTTCTCTCACTCCCTCACTCACAGCTTTTCTCTCTCTCTCTCTCACAGCTTCTCTATCTCTCTCTCTCACACTCACAGCTTCTCTTTCTCTCTCTCTCTCACTCACAGCTTCTCTTTAACTCTCTCTAACTCACAGCTTCTCTTTGTCTCTCTCTCACTCACAGCTTCTCTTTCTTTCTCTCTCTCTCTCTCACTCACAGTTTCTCTTTCTCTCTCTCACTCACATCTCTTTCTCTCTCTCTCACTCACAGCTTCTCTCTCTTTCTCACTCACAGCTACTCTCTCTCTCTCTGTCTCTCTCTAACTCACAGCTTGTCTTTATCTCTCTCTCAGTCACAGCTTCTCTTTCTCTCTCTCTCTCACTCACAGCTTCTCTTTCTCTCTCTCACTCTCTCACTAACATATTCTCTTTCTCTCTCTCTCTCACTCACAGCTTCTGTTTCTCTGTCTCTCTCTAACTCACAGCTTCTCTTTATCTCTGTCACTCACAGCTTCTCTTTCTCTCTCTCTCTCTCACTCACAGCTTCTCTTTCTCTCTCTCACTCACAGCTTCTCTCTCTCTCTCTCACTAACAGATTCTCTTTTTCTCTCTCTCTCTCTCACTCACAGCTTCTCTTTCTCTATCTCTCTCTAACTCACAGCTTCTCTTTATCTCTCTCTCACTCACAGCTTCTCTTTCTCTCTCTCTCTCACTCACAGCTTCTCTTTCTCTCACTCACTCACAGCTTCTCTCTCTCTCTCACTCACAGCTTCTAGCTCTCTCTCTCTCACTCACAGCTTCTCTTTCTCTGTCTCTCTCTCACACTCACAGCTTCTCTTTCCCTCTCTCTCTCACTCACAGCTTCTCTTTCTCCCTCTCTCTCTCACTCACAGCTTCTCTTTCTTTCTCTCTCTCACACAGCTTCTCTTTCTCCATCTCTCTCTCACTCACAGCTTCTCTTTCTTTCTCTCTCTCACACAGCTTCTCTTTCTCCATCTCTCTCTCACTCACAGCTTCTCTCTCTCTCTCACTCACAGCTTCTCTTTCTTTCTTTCTCTCTCACTCACAGCTTCTCTTTCTCTCTCTCTCTCCCACTGTCACACCTTCTCTCTCTCTCTCTCACGCTCACACAAAGCTTCCCTTTTTCTCCCTCTCTCTCACACAGAGTTTCTCTTTCACCCTCTCTCTCTCACTCACAGTTTCTCTTTCTCTCACTCTCTCACTCACAGCTTCTCTTGCTCTCTCTCTCTCTCACTCACAGCTTCTCTATCTCTATCTCTCTCACACTCACAGCTTCTCTCTCTCTCTCACTCACAGCTTCTCTTTCTCTGTCTCTCTCTAACTCACAGCTTCTCTTTATCTCTCTCTCACTCACAGCTTGTCTTTCTTTCTCTCTCTCTCTCTCACTCACAGTTTCTCTTTCTCTCTCTCACTCACATCTCTTTCTCTCTCTCACTCACAGCTTCTCTTTCTCTGTCTCTCTCTAACTCACAGCTTGTCTTTATCTCTCTCTCTCAGTCACAGCTTCTCTTTCTCTCTCTCTCTCACTCACAGCTTCTCTCTCTCACTCACTCGCTCACACCTCTTTCTCTCTCTCACATCTTCACTTTCTCTCTCTCTCACTCACAGCTTCTCTTTCTTTCTCTCTCTCACACAGCTTCTCTTTCTCCATCTCACTCTCACTCACAGCTTCTCTCTCTCACTCACAGCTTCTCTTTCTTTCTCTCTCTCACTCACAGCTTCTCTTTCTCTCTCTCTCTCTCACTCACAGTTTCTCTCTCTCACTCACTCACAGTTTCTCTTTCTTTCTCTCCCTCTCACTCACAGCTTCTCTCTCTCTCTCTCACTCACAGCTTCTCTCTCTCTCTCACTCACAGCTTCTCTTTCTCTCTCTTACTCACTCCCAGCTTCTCTTTCTCTCTCTCACTCACAGCGTTTCTTTATCTCTCTCTATCACTCACAGCTTCTCTTTATCACTCTCTCTCACTCACTCACAGCTTCTCTTTCTCTTTCTCTCTCACTCACATCTTCTCTCTCTCTCTCACTCACATCTTCTCTCTCTCTCACTCACAGCTTCTCTTTCTCTCTCTCACTAACATCTTATCTTTCTCTCTCTCTCTCACTCACAGCTTCTCTCTCTCTCACACACACAGCTTCTCTTTCTCTCTCTCTCTCACTCACAGCTTCTCTTTCTCTGTCTCTCTCTAACTCACAGCTTCTCTTTATCTCTCTCTCACTCACAGCTTCTCTCTCTCTCTCTCACTCACAGATTCTTTTTTTCTCTCTCTCTCTCTCTCACACCTTCTCTTTCTCTCTCTCTCTCACTCACCGCTTCACTTTCTCCCTCTCTCTCTCACTCACAGCTTCTCTCTCACACACTCACAGCTTCTCTTTCTCTCTCTCTCTAACTCACAGCTTCTCTTTATCTCACTCTCTCGCTCACAGCTTCTCTTTCTTTCTCTCTCACTCACAGCTTCTCTTTCTCTCTCTCTCACTCACAGCTTCTCTCTCTCTCACACACAGACAGCTTCTCTTTCTCTCTCACTCACAGCTTCTCTTTCTCTCTCACTCACAGTTTCTCTCTCTCTCTCTCTCACTCACAGCTTCTCTCTCTCTCTCACTCACAGCTTCTCTTCCTCTCTCTCTATCTCACTCACAGCTTCTCCTTCTCTCTCTCTCTCTCACACTCACAGCTTCTCTCTCTCTCTCTCTCAGCTTCTCTCTCTCTCACTCACTCACAACTTCTCTCTCTCTCACAGCTTCTCTTTCTCCCTCTCTCTCACTCACAGCTTCTCTCTCTCTCACTCACAGCCTCTCTTTCTTTCTCTCTCACTCTCACTCACAGCTTCTCTTTCTCTCTCTCTCTCTCTCACTCACAGCTTCTCTTTCTCTCTCTCTCTCTCTCACTCACAGCTTCTCTTTCTCTCTCACTCACAGCTTCTCTTTCTCTCTCTCACAGCTTCTCTTTCTCTCTCTCTCTCACTCACAGCTTCTCTTTCTCTCTCTCTCTCACTCACAGCTTCTCTCTCTCTCTCACTCACAGCTTCTCTCTCTCTCACTCACTCACAGCTTCTATTTCTTTCTTTCTCTCTCACTCACAGCTTCACTCTCTCTCTCACAGCTTCTCTTTCTCTCTCTCTCTCTCACTCACACCTTCTCTTTCTCTCTCTCTCTCACAGCCTCTCTTTCCCTTTCTCTCTCACTCACAGCTTCTCTCTCTCTCTCACTCACAGCTTCTCTCTCTCTCACTCACTCACTCACAGCTTCTGTTTCTTTCTTTCTCTCTTACTCACAGCTTCTCTCTCTCTCACACAGCTTCTCTTTCTCTCTCTCTCTCACTCACAGCTTCTCTTTCTCTCTCTCTCACTCACAGCTTCTCTTTCTCTCTCTCTCTCACTCACAGCTTCTCTTTCTCTCTCACTCACAGCTTCTCTTTCTCTCTCTCACAGCTTCTCTTTCTCTCTCTCTCTCTCACTCACAGCTTCTCTCTCTCTCACACACACTCACAGCTTCTCTCTCTCTCTCATTCACAGCTTCTCTCTCTCACTCACTCACAGCTTCTATTTCTTTCTTTCTCTCTCACTCAAGGCTTCTCTCTCTCTCACAGCTTCTCTTTCTCTCTCTCTCTCACTCACAGCTTCTCTTTCTCTCTCTCTCTCTCTCACTCACATCTTCTCTCTCTCTCTCTCTCACTCACAGCTTCTCACTCTCTCTCTCTCACACAGCTTCTCTTTCCCTCCCTCTCTCACACAGCTTATCTTTCTCTCTCTCACTCACAGCTTCTCTCTCTCTCTCCCTCTCTCACTGACATCTTCTCTCTCTCTCTCTCTCTCTCTCTCTCACTCACAGATTCTCTATCTCACACAGCTTCTCTTTCTCTCTCTTTCTCACTCACAGCTTCTCTTTCTCTCTCTCTCACTCACAGCTTCTCTTTCTCTCTCTCTCTCACTCACAGCTTCTCTTTCTCTCTCTCACAGCTTCTCTTTCTCTCTCTCTCTCTCACTCACAGCTTCTCTTTCTCTCTCTCTCTCTCACTCACAGCTTCTCTCTCTCTCACTCACAGCTTCTCTCTCTCTCACTCACTCACAGCTTCTATTTCTTTCTTTCTCTCTCACTAACAGCTTCTCTCTCTCTCACACACAGCTTCTCTTTCTCTCTCTCTCTCACACTCATAGCTTCTCTTTCTTTCTCTCTCTCTCACTCACAGCTTCTCTTTCTCTCTTTATCTCTCCCACTGTCACAGCTTCTCTCTCTCTCACACTCACTCACAGCTTCCCTTTTTCTCACTCTATCTCACACTCACAGCTTCTCTTTCTCTCTCTCTCACTCACAGCTTCTCTCTCTCACTCACAGCTTCTCTTTCTCTCTCTCTCACTCAGAGCTTCTCTTTCTCTCACTCTCTCACTCACAGCTTCTCTTTCTCTCTCATTCTCACTCACAGTTTCTCTCTCTCTCTCTCACTCACAGCTTCACTTTCTCTCTCTCTCTCTCTCTCACTCACAGCTTCTTTTTTTCTCTCTCTCTCACTCACAGTTTCTCTTTCTCTGTCTCTCTCTAACTCACAGCTTCTCTTTATCTCACTCTCTCACTCACAGCTTCTCTTTCTCTCTCTCTCTCACTCACAGCTTCTCTTTCTCTCTCTCTCACTCACAGCTTCTCTCTCTCACACACACACACAGCTTCTATTTCTCTCTCACTCACAGCTTCTCTTTCTCTCTCACTCACAGTTTCTCTCTCTCTCTCACTCACAGCTTCTCTTTCTCTCTCTATCTCACAGCTCCTCACTCTCTCTCTCTCACTCACAGCTTCTCTTTCACTCTCTCTCTAACTCATAGCTTCTCTTTCTCTCTCACTCACAGCTTCTCTTTCTCTCTCACTCACAGCTTCTCTCTCTCTCTCTCACTCACAGCTTATCTTTCTCTCTCTCTATCTCACTCACAGCTTCTCCTTCTCTCTCTCTCTCTCACTCACAGCTTCTCCCTCTCTTTCTCTCTCACAGCTTCTCTCTCTCTCACTCACTCACAACTTCTCTCTCTCTCACAGCTTCTCTTTCTCTCTCTCTCTCAAACACAACTTCTCTTTCTCTCTCTCTCACTCACAGCTTCTCTTTCTCCCTCTCTCTCTCACACACAGCTTCTCTCTCTCTCACTCACAGCTTCTCTTTCTCTCTCTTACTCACTCCCAGCTTCTCTTTCTCTCTCTCACTCACAGCTTTTCTTTATCTCTCTCTATCATTCACAGCTTCTCATTATCTCTCTCTCTCTCTCACAGCTTCTCTTTCTCTCTCACTCACAGCTTCTCTCTCTCTCACTCACAGCTTCTCTATCTCTCTCTCTCCCACTGTCACAGCTTCTCTCTCTCTCTCACGCTCACTCACAGCTTCCCTTTTTCTTCCTCTCTCTCACAATCACAGCTTCTCTTTCACCCTCTCTCTCCAACTCACAGCTCCTCTTTCTTTCTCACTCTCATACTCACAGCTTCTCTTTCTCTCACTCCCTCACTCACAGCTTTTCTCTCTCTCTCTCTCACACAGCTTCTCTATCTCTCTCTCTCACACACTCACAGCTTCTCTTTCTCTCTCTCTCTCACTCACAGCTTCTCCTTAACTCTCTCTAACTCAAAGCTTCTCTTTATCTCTCTCTCACTCACAGCTTCTCTTTCTCTCTCTCTCTCACTCACAGCTTCTCTTTCTCTCTCTCTCTAACTCACAGCTTCTCTTTAACTCTCTGTCACTCACAGCTTCTCTTTATCTCTCTCTCACTCACAGCTTCTCTTTCTCTCTCTCTTACTCACAGCTTCTCTTTCTCTCTCTCTCTTTCTCTCACTCACAGCTTCTCTTTCTCTCTCTCACTCACAGCTTCTATCTCTCTCTCACTCACTCACAGCTTCTCTCTCTCTCTCACTCACAGCTACTCTATCTCTCTCTCTCTCACACTCACAGATTCTCTTTCTCCTTCTCTCTCTCACTCATAGCTTCTCTCTCTCACTCTCATAGCTTCTCTTTCTTTCTTTCTCTCTCTCTCACTCACAGCTTCTCTTTCTCTCTTTCTCTCTCCCACTGTCACAGCTTCTCTCTCTCTCACGCTCACTCACAGCTTCCCTTTTTCTCACTCTATCTCACACTCACAGCTTCTCTTTCTCTCTCTCTCACTCACAGCTTCTCTCTCTCACTCACAGCTTCTCTTTCTCTCTCTCTCACTCAGAGCTTCTCTTTCTCTCACTCTCGCACTCACAGCTTCTCTTTCTCTCTCATTCTCACTCACAGTTTCTCTCTCTCTCTCTCACTCACAGCTTCACTTTCTCTCTCTCTCTCTCACTCACAGCTTCTTTTTTTCTCTCTCTCTCACTCACAGCTTCTCTTTCTCTGTCTCTCTCTAACTCACAGCTTCTCTTTATCTCACTCTCTCACTCACAGCTTCTCTTTCTCTCTCTCTCTCACTCACAGCTTCTCTTTCTCTCTCTCTCACTCACAGCTTCTCTCTCTCACACACAAACACAGCTTCTATTTCTCTCTCACTCACAGCTTATCTTTCTCTCTCACTCACAGTTTCTCTCTCTCTCTCTCACTCACAGCTTCTCTTTCTCTCTCTATCTCACAGCTCCTCACTCTCTCTCTCTCACTCACAGCTTCTCTTTCACTCTCTCTCTCTAACTCATAGCTTCTCTTTCTCTCTCACTCACAGCTTCTCTTTCTCTCTCACTCACAGCTTCTCTCTCTCTCTCTCACTCACAGCTTCTCTTTCTCTCTCTCTATCTCACTCACAGCTTCTCCTTCTCTCTCTCTCTCTCACTCACAGCTTCTCCCTCTCTTTCTCTCTCACAGCTTCTCTCTCTCTCACTCACTCACAACTTCTCTCTCTCTCACAGCTTCTCTCTCTCTCTCTCTCTCTCAAACACAGCTTCTCTTTCTCTCTCTCTCACTCACAGCTTCTCATTCTCCCTCTCTCTCTCACTCACAGCTTCTCTCTCTCTCACTCACAGCTTCTCTTTCTTTCTCTCTCTCTCACTCACAGCTTCTCTTTCTCTCTCTCTCTCTCACTCACATTTTTTTTTCTCTCTCTCTCACTCATCACAGCTTCTCTTTCTTTCTTTCTCTCGCACTCACAGCTTCTCTCTCTCTCACTCACTCACAGCTTCTCTCTCTCACACACACTCACAGCTTCTCTTTCTCTCTCTTACTCACTCCCAGCTTCTCTTTCTCTCTCTCACTCACAGCTTTTCTTTATCTCTCTCTATCATTCACAGCTTCTCATTATCTCTCTCTCTCACTCACTCACAGTTTCTCTTTCTCTTTCTCTCTCTCACTCACATGTTCTCTCTCTCTCTCACTCACAGCTTCTCTCTCTCACTCACAGCTTCTCTTTCTCTCTCTCTCTCTAACTCACAGCTTCTCTTTCTCTCTCTCTCTCACTCACAGCTTCTCTCTCTCTCTCTCTCTCTAACTCACAGCTTCTCTTTCTCTCTCTCTCACTCACAGCTTCTCTTTATCTCTCTCTCACTCACAGCTTCTCTTTCTCTCTCTCTCTCACTCACAGCTTCTCTTTCTCTCTCTCTCTCACTCACAGCTTCTCTTTCTCTTTCTCTCTCTCACTCACATCTTCTCACTCTCTCTCACTCACAGCTTCTCTCTCTCTCTCTCACTCACAGCTTCTCTTTCTCTCTCTCACTCACACCTTCTCTTTCTCTCTCTCTCTCACTCACAGCATTTCTCTCTCACTCACAGCTTCTCTTTCTCTCTCTCAATCTCACACTCACATCTTCTCTCTCTCTCACTCACAGCTTCTCTCTCTCTCTCACTCACAGCTTCTCTTTCTCTCTCTCTCTCTCTCACAACTTCTCTTTCTCTCTCTCTCTCTCACTCACAGCTTCTCTTTCTCTTTCTCACTCTCTCACTAACATCTTCTCTTTCTCTCTCTCTCACTCACAGCTTCTCTCTCTCTCACAGCTTCTCTTTCTCTCTCTCTCTCACTCACAGCTCTTTCTCTATCTCTCTCTAACTCACAGCTTCTCTTTATCTCTCTCTCACTCACAGCTTCTCTTTCTCTCTCTTACTCACAGCTTCTCTCTCTCTCTCACTCAGAGATTCTCTTTTCTCTCTCTCTCTCTCACAGCTTCTCTTTCTCTCTCTCTCTCTAACTCACAGCTTCTCTTTATCTCTCTCTCACTCACAGCTTCTCTTTCTCTCTCTCTCGCACTCACAGCTTCTCTTTCTCTCTCTCACTCACTCACAGCTTCTAGCTCTCTCTCTCTCACTCACAGCTTCTCTTTCTCTGTCTCTCTTTCTCACTCACAGCTTCTCTTTCCCTCTCTTCTCACTCACAGCTTCTCTTTCTCCCTCTCACTCTCACTCACAGCTTCTATCTCTCTCTCGCTCATAGCTTCTCTTTCTTTCTCTCTCTCTCACTCACAGCTTCTCTTTCTCTCTCTCTCCCACTGTCACAGCTTCTCTCTCTCTCTCACGCTCACTCACAGCTTCCCTTTTTCTTCCTCTCTCTCACAATCACAGCTTCTCTTTCACCCTCTCTCTCTCACTCACAGCTTCTCTTTCTTTCTCACTCTCATACTCACAGCTTCTCTTTCTCTCACTCCCTCACTCACAGCTTTTCTCTCTCTCTCTCTCACAGCTTCTCTATCTCTCTCTCTCACACTCACAGCTTCTCTTTCTCTCTCTCTCTCACTCACAGCTTCTCTTTAACTCTCTCTAACTCACAGCTTCTCTTTGTCTCTCTCTCACTCACAGCTTCTCTTTCTTTCTCTCTCTCTCTCTCACTCACAGTTTCTCTTTCTCTCTCTCACTCACATCTCTTTCTCTCTCTCTCACTCACAGCTTCTCTCTCTTTCTCACTCACAGCTACTCTCTCTCTCTCTGTCTCTCTCTAACTCACAGCTTGTCTTTATCTCTCTCTCAGTCACAGCTTCTCTTTCTCTCTCTCTCTCACTCACAGCTTCTCTTTCTCTCTCTCACTCTCTCACTAACATATTCTCTTTCTCTCTCTCTCTCACTCACAGCTTCTGTTTCTCTGTCTCTCTCTAACTCACAGCTTCTCTTTATCTCTGTCACTCACAGCTTCTCTTTCTCTCTCTCTCTCTCACTCACAGCTTCTCTTTCTCTCTCTCACTCACAGCTTCTCTCTCTCTCTCACTAACAGATTCTCTTTTTCTCTCTCTCTCTCTCACTCACAGCTTCTCTTTCTCTATCTCTCTCTAACTCACAGCTTCTCTTTATCTCTCTCTCACTCACAGCTTCTCTTTCTCTCTCTCTCTCACTCACAGCTTCTCTTTCTCTCACTCACTCACAGCTTCTCTCTCTCTCTCACTCACAGCTTCTAGCTCTCTCTCTCTCACTCACAGCTTCTCTTTCTCTGTCTCTCTCTCACACTCACAGCTTCTCTTTCCCTCTCTCTCTCACTCACAGCTTCTCTTTCTCCCTCTCTCTCTCACTCACAGCTTCTCTTTCTTTCTCTCTCTCACACAGCTTCTCTTTCTCCATCTCTCTCTCACTCACAGCTTCTCTTTCTTTCTCTCTCTCACACAGCTTCTCTTTCTCCATCTCTCTCTCACTCACAGCTTCTCTCTCTCTCTCACTCACAGCTTCTCTTTCTTTCTTTCTCTCTCACTCACAGCTTCTCTTTCTCTCTCTCTCTCCCACTGTCACACCTTCTCTCTCTCTCTCTCACGCTCACTCAAAGCTTCCCTTTTTCTCCCTCTCTCTCACACAGAGTTTCTCTTTCACCCTCTCTCTCTCACTCACAGTTTCTCTTTCTCTCACTCTCTCACTCACAGCTTCTCTTGCTCTCTCTCTCTCTCACTCACAGCTTCTCTATCTCTATCTCTCTCACACTCACAGCTTCTCTCTCTCTCTCACTCACAGCTTCTCTTTCTCTGTCTCTCTCTAACTCACAGCTTCTCTTTATCTCTCTCTCACTCACAGCTTGTCTTTCTTTCTCTCTCTCTCTCTCACTCACAGTTTCTCTTTCTCTCTCTCACTCACATCTCTTTCTCTCTCTCACTCACAGCTTCTCTTTCCCTGTCTCTCTCTAACTCACAGCTTGTCTTTATCTCTCTCTCTCAGTCACAGCTTCTCTTTCTCTCTCTCTCTCACTCACAGCTTCTCTCTCTCACTCACTCGCTCACACCTCTTTCTCTCTCTCACATCTTCACTTTCTCTCTCTCTCACTCACAGCTTCTCTTTCTTTCTCTCTCTCACACAGCTTCTCTTTCTCCATCTCACTCTCACTCACAGCTTCTCTCTCTCACTCACAGCTTCTCTTTCTTTCTCTCTCTCACTCACAGCTTCTCTTTCTCTCTCTCTCTCTCACTCACAGTTTCTCTCTCTCACTCACTCACAGTTTCTCTTTCTTTCTCTCCCTCTCACTCACAGCTTCTCTCTCTCTCTCTCACTCACAGCTTCTCTCTCTCTCTCTCACTCACAGCTTCTCTTTCTCTCTCTTACTCACTCCCAGCTTCTCTTTCTCTCTCTCACTCACAGCGTTTCTTTATCTCTCTCTATCACTCACAGCTTCTCTTTATCACTCTCTCTCACTCACTCACAGCTTCTCTTTCTCTTTCTCTCTCACTCACATCTTCTCTCTCTCTCTCACTCACATCTTCTCTCTCTCTCTCACTCACAGCTTCTCTTTCTCTCTCTCACACACACCTTCTCTTTCTCTCTCTCTCTCTCACTCACAGCTTCTCTCTCTCTCACTCACAGCTTCGCTTTCTCTCTCTCACTCTCTCACTAACATCTTATCTTTCTCTCTCTCTCTCACTCACAGCTTCTCTCTCTCTCACACACACAGCTTCTCTTTCTCTCTCTCTCTCACTCACAGCTTCTCTTTCTCTGTCTCTCTCTAACTCACAGCTTCTCTTTATCTCTCTCTCACTCACAGCTTCTCTCTCTCTCTCTCACTCACAGATTCTTTTTTTCTCTCTCTCTCTCTCTCACACCTTCTCTTTCTCTCTCTCTCTCACTCACCGCTTCACTTTCTCCCTCTCTCTCTCACTCACAGCTTCTCTCTCACACACTCACAGCTTCTCTTTCTCTCTCTCTCTAACTCACAGCTTCTCTTTATCTCACTCTCTCGCTCACAGCTTCTCTTTCTTTCTCTCTCACTCACAGCTTCTCTTTCTCTCTCTCTCACTCACAGCTTCTCTCTCTCACACACACAGACAGCTTCTCTTTCTCTCTCACTCACAGCTTCTCTTTCTCTCTCACTCACAGTTTCTCTCTCTCTCTCTCTCACTCACAGCTTCTCTCTCTCTCTCACTCACAGCTTCTCTTCCTCTCTCTCTATCTCACTCACAGCTTCTCCTTCTCTCTCTCTCTCTCACTCACAGCTTCTCTCTCTCTCTCACAGCTTCTCTCTCTCTCACTCACTCACAACTTCTCTCTCTCTCACAGCTTCTCTTTCTCCCTCTCTCTCACTCACAGCTTCTCTCTCTCTCACTCACAGCCTCTCTTTCTTTCTCTCTCTCTCTCACTCACAGCTTCTCTTTCTCTCTCTCTCTCTCTCACTCACAGCTTCTCTTTCTCTCTCTCTCTCTCTCTCTCACTCACAGCTTCTCTTTCTCTCTCACTCACAGCTTCTCTTTCTCTCTCTCACAGCTTCTCTTTCTCTCTCTCTCTCTCACTCACAGCTTCTCTTTCTCTCTCTCTCTCACTCACAGCTTCTCTCTCTCTCTCACTCACAGCTTCTCTCTCTCTCACTCACTCACAGCTTCTATTTCTTTCTTTCTCTCTCACTCACAGCTTCACTCTCTCTCTCACAGCTTCTCTTTCTCTCTCTCTCTCTCACTCACACCTTCTCTTTCTCTCTCTCTCTCACAGCCTCTCTTTCCCTTTCTCTCTCACTCACAGCTTCTCTCTCTCTCTCACTCACAGCTTCTCTCTCTCTCACTCACTCACTCACAGCTTCTGTTTCTTTCTTTCTCTCTTACTCACAGCTTCTCTCTCTCTCACACAGCTTCTCTTTCTCTCTCTCTCTCACTCACAGCTTCTCTTTCTCTCTCTCTCACTCACAGCTTCTCTTTCTCTCTCTCTCTCACTCACAGCTTCTCTTTCTCTCTCACTCACAGCTTCTCTTTCTCTCTCTCACAGCTTCTCTTTCTCTCTCTCTCTCTCACTCACAGCTTCTCTCTCTCTCACACACACTCACAGCTTCTCTCTCTCTCTCATTCACAGCTTCTCTCTCTCACTCACTCACAGCTTCTATTTCTTTCTTTCTCTCTCACTCAAGGCTTCTCTCTCTCTCACAGCTTCTCTTTCTCTCTCTCTCTCACTCACAGCTTCTCTCTCTCTCTCTCTCTCTCTCACTCACATCTTCTCTCTCTCTCTCTCTCACTCACAGCTTCTCTTTCCCTCCCTCTCTCACACAGCTTATCTTTCTCTCTCTCTCTCACTCACAGCTTCTCTCTCTCTCTCCCTCTCTCACTGACATCTTCTCTTTCTTTCTCTCTCTCTCTCTCTCACTCACAGATTCTCTATCTCACACAGCTTCTCTTTCTCTCTCTTTCTCACTCACAGCTTCTCTTTCTCTCTCTCTCACTCACAGCTTCTCTTTCTCTCTCTCTCTCACTCACAGCTTCTCTTTCTCTCTCTCACAGCTTCTCTTTCTCTCTCTCTCTCACTCACACCTTCTCTTTCTCTCTCTCTCTCTCACTCACAGCTTCTCTCTCTCTCACTCACAGCTTCTCTCTCTCTCACTCACTCACAGCTTCTATTTCTTTCTTTCTCTCTCACTAACAGCTTCTCTCTCTCTCTCACACAGCTTCTCTTTCTCTCTCTCTCTCTCACTCACAGCTTCTCTTTCTCTCTCTTTCTCTCTCACTCACAGCTTCTCTCTCTCTCTCACTCACAGCTTCTCACACTCTCTCTCTCTCTCACTCACAGCTTCTCTTTCTCTCCCTCTCTCACACAGCTTATCTTTCTCTCTCTCTCTCACTCACAGCTTCTCTCTCTCTCCCTCACTCACTGACATCTTCTCTTTCTTTCTCTCTCTCTCTCACTCACAGCTTCTCTCTCTCACACAGCTTCTCTTTCTCTCTCTCTCACTCACAGTTTCTCTTTCTCTCTCTCTCTAACTCACAGCTTCTCTATATCTCTCTCTCGCTTACAGCTTCTCTTTCTCTCTCTCTCTTTCTCTCACTCACAGCTTCTCTTTCTCTCTCTCACTCACAACTTCTCTCTCTCTCTCACTCACTCACAGCTTCTCTCTCTCTCTCACTCACAGCTACTCTATCTCTCTCTGTCTCACTCACAGATTCTCTTTCTCCTTCTCTCTCTCACTCATAGCTTCTCTCTCTCTCACTCATAGCTTCTCTTTCTTTCTCTCTCTCTCACTCACAGCTTCTCTTTCTCTCTTTCTCTCTCCCACTGTCACAGCTTCTCTCTCTCTCACGCTCACTCACAGCTTCCCTTTTTCTCACTCTCTCTCACACTCACAGCTTCTCTTTCTCTCTCTCTCTCACTCAGAGCTTCTCTTTCTCTCTCTCTCTCACTCACTGCTTCTCTCTCTCACTCACAGCTTCTCTTTCTCTCTCTCACTCAGAGCTTCTCTTTCTCTCACTCTCTCACTCACAGCTTCTCTTTCTCTCTCACTCTCACTCACAGCTTCTCTCTCTCTCTCTCACTCACAGCTTCTCTTTCTCTTTCTCTCTCTCTCTCACTCACAGTTTCTTTTTTCTCTCTCTCTCACTCACAGCTTCTCTTTCTCTATCTCTCTCTAACTCACAGCTTCTCTTTATCTCACTCTCTCACTCACAGCTTCTCTTTCTCTCTCTCTCTCTCACTCACAGCTTCTCTTTCTCTCTCTCTCACTCACAGCTTCTCTCTCTCACACACACACACAGCTTCTATCTCTCTCACTCACAGCTTCTCTTTCTCTCTCACTCACAGTTTCTCTCTCTCTCTCTCACTCACAGCTTCTCTTTCTCTCTCTATCTCACAGCTCCTCACTCTCTCTCTCTCACTCACAGCTTCTCTTTCACTCTCTCTCTCTAACTCATAGCTTCTCTTTCTCTCTCACTCACAGCTTCTCTTTCTCTCTCACTCACAGCTTCTCTCTCTCTCTCTCACTCACAGCTTCTCTTTCTCTCTATATATATCACTCACGGCTTCTCCTTCTCTCTCTCTCTCTCTCTCACTCACAGCTTCTCCCTCTCTCTCTCTCACAGCTTCTCTCTCTCTCACTCACTCACAACTTCTCTCTCTCACAGATTCTCTTTCTCTCTCTCTCTCTCTCACTTACAGCTTCTCTTTCTCTCTCTCTCTTTCTCTCACTCACAGCTTCTCTTTCTCTCTCTCACTCACAACTTCTCTCTCTCTCTCACTCACTCACAGCTTCTCTCTCTCTCTCACTCACAGCTACTCTATCTCTCTCTCTGTCTCACTCACAGATTCTCTTTCTCCTTCTCTCTCTCACTCATAGCTTCTCTCTCTCTCACTCATAGCTTCTCTTTCTTTCTCTCTCTCTCACTCACAGCTTCTCTTTCTCTCTTTCTCTCTCCCACTGTCACAGCTTCTCTCTCTCTCACGCTCACTCACAGCTTCCCTTTTTCTCACTCTCTCTCACACTCACAGCTTCTCTTTCTCTCTCTCTCACTCAGAGCTTCTCTTTCTCTCTCTCTCTCACTCACTGCTTCTCTCTCTCACTCACAGCTTCTCTTTCTCTCTCTCACTCAGAGCTTCTCTTTCTCTCACTCTCTCACTCACAGCTTCTCTTTCTCTCTCACTCTCACTCACAGCTTCTCTCTCCCTCTCTCTCACTCACAGCTTCTCTTTCTCTTTCTCTCTCTCTCTCACTCACAGTTTCTTTTTTCTCTCTCTCTCACTCACAGCTTCTCTTTCTCTATCTCTCTCTAACTCACAGCTTCTCTTTATCTCACTCTCTCACTCACAGCTTCTCTTTCTCTCTCTCTCTCACTCACAGCTTCTCTTTCTCTCTCTCTCACTCACAGCTTCTCTCTCTCACACACACACACAGCTTCTATCTCTCTCACTCACAGCTTCTCTTTCTCTCTCACTCACAGTTTCTCTCTCTCTCTCTCACACACAGCTTCTCTTTCTCTCTCTATCTCACAGCTCCTCACTCTCTCTCTCTCACTCACAGCTTCTCTTTCACTCTCTCTCTCTAACTCATAGCTTCTCTTTCTCTCTCACTCACAGCTTCTCTTTCTCTCTCACTCACAGCTTCTCTCTCTCTCTCTCTCACTCACAGCTTCTCTTTCTCTCTATATATATCACTCACGGCTTCTCCTTCTCTCTCTCTCTCTCTCTCTCACTCACAGCTTCTCCCTCTCTCTCTCTCACAGCTTCTCTCTCTCTCACTCACTCACAACTTCTCTCTCTCACAGCTTCTCTTTCTCTCTCTCTCTCTCTCACTCACAGCTTCTCTTTCTCTCTCACTCACAGCTTCTCTTTCTCCCTCCCTCTCTCACTCACAGCTTCTCTCTCTCTCACTCACAGCTTCTCTTTCTTTCTCAATCTCTCTCACTCACAGCTTCTCTTTCTCTCTCTCACTCACAGCTTCTCTCTCTCACTCAGCTTCTCTTTCTCTCTCTCACGCAGAGCTTCTTTTTCTCTCACTCTCTCACTCACAGCTTCTCTTTCTCTCTCACTCTCACTCACAGCTTCTCTCTCTCTCTCTCACTCACAGCTTCTCTTTCTCTATTCTCTCTCTCACTCACAGCTTCATTTTTTCTCTCTCTCTCACTCACAGCTTCTCTTTCTCTGTCTCTCTCTAACTCACAGCTTCTCTTTATCTCACTCTCTCACTCACAGCTCCTCTTTCTCTCTCTCTCTCACTCACAGCTTCTCTTTCTCTCTCTCTCACTCACAGCTTCTCTCTCTCTCACACACACACAGCTTCTATTTCTCTCTCACTCACAGCTTCTCTTTCTCTCTCACTCACAGTTTCTCTCTCTCTCTCACTCACAGCTTCTCTTTCTCTCTCTATCTCACAGCTCCTCACTCTCTCTCTCTCTCACTCACAGCTTCTCTTTCACACTCTCTCTTTAACTCATAGCTTCTCTTTCTCTCTCACTCACAACTTCTCTTTCTCTCTCACTCACAGCTTCTCTCTCTCTCTCACTCACAGCTTCTCTTTCTCTCTCTCTATCTCACTCACAGCTTCTCCTTCTCTCTCTCTCTCTCTCACTCACAGCTTCTCTCTCTCTCTCTCACAGCTTCTCTCTCTCTCACTCACTCACAACTTCTCTCTCTCTCACAGCTTCTCTTTCTCTCTCTCTCTCTCACTCACAGCTTCTCTTTCTCTCTCTCTCACTCACAGCTTCTCTTTCTCCCTCTCTCTCTCACTCACAGCTTCTCTCTCTCTCACTCACAGCTTCTCTTTCTTTCTCTCTCTCTCTCACTCACAGCTTCTCTTTCTCTCTCTCTCTCTCTCTCTCACTCACAGCTTCTCTTTCTCTCTCTCTCTCACTCACAGCTTCTCTTTCTCTCTCACTCACAGCTTCTCTTTCTCTTTCTCTCTCTCTCACTCACAGCTTCTCTCTCTCTCACTCACTCACAGCTTCTATTTCTTTCTTTCTCTCTCACTCACAGCTTCTCTCTCTCTCACAGCTTCTCTTTCTCTCTCTCTCACTCACAGCTTCTCTTTCTCTCTCTCTCACTCACAGCTTCTCTTTCTCTCTCTCTCTCACTCACAGTTTCTCTTTCTTTCTCACTCACAGCTTCTCTTTCTCTCTCTCACAGCTTCTCTTTCTCTCTCTCTCTCTCACTCACAGCTTCTCTCTCTCTCTCTCACTCACAGCTTCTCTCTCTCTCTCACTCACAGCTTCTCTCTCTCTCACTCACTCACAGCTTCTATTTCTTTCTTTCTCTCTCACTCACAGCTTCTCTCTCTCTCTCTCACAGCTTCTCTTTCTCTCTCTCTCTCTCACTCACAGCTTCTCTTTCTCTCTCTCTCTCTCTCACTCACACCTCTTTCTCTCTCTCACTCTCTCACTCACATCTTCTCTCTCTCTCTCACTCACAGCTTCTCACTCTCTCTCTCTCACTCACAGCTTCTCTTTCTCTCCCTCTCTCACACAGCTTATCTTTCTCTCTCACACTCACTCACAGCTTCTCTCTCTCTCCCTCTCTCACTGACATCTTCTCTTTCTTTCTCTCTCTCTCTCTCACTCACAGATTCTCTCTCTCACACAGCTTCTCTTTCTCTCTCTCTCACTCACAGCTTCTCTTTCTCTCTCTCTCACAGCTTCTATTTCTCTCTCTCTCTCACTCACAGCTTCTCTTTCTCTCTCACTCACATCTTCTCTTTCTTTCTCTCTCTCTCTCTCACTCACAGATTCTCTCTCTCACACAGCTTCTCTTTCTCTCTCTCTCTCACTCACAGCTTCTCTCTCTCTCTCCCTCACTCACTGACATCTTCTCTTTCTTTCTCTCTCTCTCTCTCACTCACAGATTCTCTCTCTCACACAGCTTCTCTTTCTCTCTCTCTCTCACTCACAGCTTCTCTTTCTCTCTCTCTCTAACTCACAGCTTCTCTATATCTCTTTCTCACTCACAGCTTCTCTCTCTCTCTCTCTTTCTCACACTCACAGCTTCTCTTTCTCTCTCACTCACAGCTTCTCTCTCTCTCTCACTCACTCAAAGCTTCTCTCTCTCTCACTCACAGCTACTCTCTCTCTCTCTCTCTCTCACTCACAGATTCTCTTTCTCCTTCTCTCTCTCACTCATAGCTTCTCTCTCTCTCACTCATAGCTTCTCTTTCTTTCTCTCTCTCTCACTCACAGCTTCTCTTTCTCTCTTTCTCTCTCCCACTGTCACAGCTTCCCTCTCTCTCACGCTCACTCACAGCTTCTCTTTCTCTCTCTCTCACTCAGAGCTTCTCTTTCTCTCTCTCTCTCACTCACAGCTTCTCTCTCTCACTCACAGCTTCTCTTTCTCTCTCTCTCACTCAGAGCTTCTCTTTCTCTCACTCTCTCACTCACAGCTTCTCTTTCTCTCTCACTCTCACTCACAGCTTCTCTCTCTCTCTCACTCACAGCTTCTCTTTCTCTCTCTCTCTCTCTCTCACTCACAGTTTCTTTTTTTCTCTCTCTCTCACTCACAGCTTCTCTTTCTCTATCTCTCTCTAACTCACAGCTTCTCTTTATCTCACTCTCTCACTCACAGCTTCTCTTTCTCTCTCTCTCTCACTCACAGCTTCTCTTTCTCTCTCTCTCACTCACAGCTTCTCTCTCTCACACACACACACAGCTTCTATTTCTCTCTCACTCACAGCTTCTCTTTCTCTCTCACTCACAGTTTCTCTCTCTCTCTCTCACTCACAGCTTCTCTTTCACTCTCTCTCTCTAACTCATAGCTTCTCTTTCTCTCTCACTCACAGCTTCTCTCTCTCTCTCTCACTCACAGCTTCTCTTTCTCTCTCTCTATCTCACTCACGGCTTCTCCTTCTCTCTCTCTCTCTCTCTCACTCACAGCTTCTCCCTCTCTCTCTCTCACAGCTTCTCTCTCTCTCACTCACTCACAACTTCTCTCTCTCTCACAGCTTCTCTTTCTCTCTCTCTCTCTCTCTCTCACTCACAGCTTCTCTTTCTCTCTCTCTCACTGACAGCTTCTCTTTCTCCCTCTCTCTCTCACTCACAGCTTCTCTCTCTCTCACTCACAGCTTCTCTTTCTTTCTCTCTCTCTCTCACTCACAGCTTCTCTTTCTCTCTCTCACTCACAGCTTCTCTCTCTCACTCAGCTTCTCTTTCTCTCTCTCACTCAGAGCTTCTCTTTCTCTCACTCTCTCACTCACAGCTTCTCTTTCTCTCTCACTCTCACTCACAGCTTCTCTCTCTCTCACTCACAGCTTCTCTTTCTCTCTCTCTCTCTCACTCACAGCTTCTTTTTTTCTCTCTCTCTCACTCACAGCTTCTCTTTCTCTGTCTCTCTCTAACTCACAGCTTCTCTTTATCTCACTCTCTCACTCACAGCTTCTCTTTCTCTCTCTCTCTCACTCACAGCTTCTCTTTCTCTCTCTCTCTCTCACAGCTTCTCTCTCTCACACACACACAGCTTCTATTTCTCTCTCACTCACAGCTTCTCTTTCTCTCTCACTCACAGTTTCTCTCTCTCTCTCTCACTCACAGCTTCTCTTTCTCTCTCTATCTCACAGCTCCTCACTCTCTCTCTCTCTCACTCACAGCTTCTCTCACTCTCTCTCTCTAACTCATAGCTTCTCTTTCTCTCTCACTCACAACTTCTCTTTCTCTCTCACTCACAGCTTCTCTCTCTCTCTCACTCACAGCTTCTCTTTCTCTCTCTCTCTCTCACTCACAGCTTCTCCTTCTCTCTCTCTCTCTCACTCACAGCTTCTCTCTCTCTCTCTCACAGCTTCTCTCTCTCTCACTCACTCACAACTTCTCTCTCTCACACAGCTTCTCTTTCTCTTTCTCTCTCTCACTCACAGCTTCTCTTTCTCTCTCTCTCACTCACAGCTTCTCTTTCTCCCTCTCTCTCTCACTCACAGCTTCTCTCTCTCTCACTCACAGCTTCTCTTTCTTTCTCTCTCTCTCTCACTCACAGCTTCTCTTTCTCTCTCTCTCTCTCACTCACAGCTTCTCTTTCTCTCTCTCTCTCACTCACAGCTTCTCTTTCTCTCTCACTCACAGCTTCTCTTTGTCTCTCTCACAGCTTCTCTTTCTCTCTCTCTCTCTCTCACTCACAGCTTCTCTTTCTCTTTCTCTCTCTCTCACTCACAGCTTCTCTCTCTCTCACTCACTCACAGCTTCTATTTCTTTCTTTCTCTCTCACTCACAGCTTCTCTCTCTCTCACAGCTTCTCTTTCTCTCTCTCTCTCTCTCACTCACAGCTTCTCTTTCTCTCTCTCTCACTCACAGCTTCTCTTTCTCTCTCTCTCTCACTCACAGCTTCTCTTTCTCTCTCACTCACAGCTTCTCTTTCTCTCTCTCACAGCTTCTCTTTCTCTCTCTCTCTCACTCACAGCTTCTCTCTCTCTCTCTCTCACTCACAGCTTCTCTCTCTCTCTCACTCACAGCTTCTCTCTCACTCACTCACAGCTTCTATTTCTTTCTTCCTCTCTCACTCACAGCTTCTCTCTCTCTCTCTCACAGCTTCTCTTTCTCTCTCTCTCTCACTCACAGCTTCTCTTTCTCTCTCTCTCTCTCTCACTCACACCTCTTTCTCTCTCTCACTCTCTCACTCACATCTTCTCTCTCTCTCTCTCTCACTCACAGCTTCTCACTCTCTCTCTCTCTCACTCACAGCTTCTCTTTCTCTCCCTCTCTCACACAGCTTATCTTTCTCTCTCTCACTCACTCACAGCTTCTCTCTCTCTCTCCCTCTCTCACTGACATCTTCTCTTTCTCTCTCTCTCTCTCACTCACAGATTCTCTCTCTCACACAGCTTCTCTTTCTCTCTCTCTCTCACTCACAGCTTCTCTTTCTCTCTCTCACTCACAGCTTCTCTTTCTCTCTCACTCACATCTTCTCTTTCTTTCTCTCTCTCTCTCTCACTCACAGATTCTCTCTCTCACACAGCTTCTCTTTCTCTCTCTCTCTCACTCACAGCTTCTCTCTCTCTCTCCCTCACTCACTGACATCTTCTCTTTCTTTCTCTCTCTCTCTCTCACTCACAGATTCTCTCTCTCACACAGCTTCTCTTTCTCTCTCTCTCTCACTCACAGCTTCTCTTTCTCTCTCTCTCTAACTCACAGCTTCTCTATATCTCTCTCTCACTCACAGCTTCTCTCTCTCTCTCTCTTTCTCTCACTCACAGCTTCTCTTTCTCTCTCTCACTCACAGCTTCTCTCTCTCTCTCACTCACTCACAGCTTCTCTCTCTCTCACTCACAGCTACTCTCTCTCTCTCACTCACAGATTCTCTTTCTCCTTCTCTCTCTCACTCATAGCTTCTCTCTCTCTCACTCATAGCTTCTCTTTCTTTCTCTCTCTCTCACTCACAGCTTCTCTTTCTCTCTTTCTCTCTCCCACTGTCACAGCTTCTCTCTCTCTCACGCTTCTCTCTCTCTCTCTCTTTCTCCTTCTCTCTCTCACTCATAGCTTCTCTCTCTCTCACTCATAGCTTCTCTTTCTTTCTCTCTCTCTCACTCACAGCTTCTCTTTCTCTCTTTCTCTCTCCCACTGTCACAGCTTCTCTCTCTCTCATGCTCACTCACAGCTTCCCTTTTTCTTACTCTCTCTCACACTCACAGCTTCTCTTTCTCTCTCTCTCACTCAGAGCTTCTCTTTCTCTCTCTCTCACTCACAGCTTCTCTCTCTCACTCACAGATTCTCTTTCTCTCTCTCTCACTCAGAGCTTCTCTTTCTCTCACTCTCTCACTCAGAGCTTCTCTTTCTCTCTCACTCTCACTCACAGCTTCTCTCTCTCTCTCACTCACAGCTTCTCTTTCTCTCTCTCTCTCTCTCTCACTCACAGCTTCTTTTTTTCTCTCTCTCTCACTCACAGCTTCTCTTTCTCTGTCTCTCTCTAACTCACAGCTTCTCTTTATCTCACTCTCTCACTCACAGCTTCTCTCTCTCTCTCACAGCTTCTCTCTCTCTCTCTCACTCACATTCTCTCTCTCACACAGCTTCTCTTTCTCTCTCTCTCTCACTCACAGCTTCTCTTTCTCTCTCTCTCTAACTCACAGCTTCTCTATATCTCTCTCTCACTCACAGCTTCTCTCTCTCTCTCTCTTTCTCTCACTCACAGCTTCTCTTTCTCTCTCTCACTCACAGCTTCTCTCTCTCTCTCACTCACTCACAGCTTCTCTCTCTCTCACTCACAGCTACTCTCTCTCTCTCTCTTCTCACTCACAGATTCTCTTTCTCCTTCTCTCTCTCACTCATAGCTTCTCTCTCTCTCACTCATAGCTTCTCTTTCTTTCTCTCTCTCTCACTCACAGCTTCTCTTTCTCTCTTTCTCTCTCCCACTGTCACAGCTTCTCTCTCTCTCACGCTTCTCTCTCTCTCTCTCTTTCTCCTTCTCTCTCTCACTCATAGCTTCTCTCTCTCTCACTCATAGCTTCTCTTTCTTTCTCTCTCTCTCACTCACAGCTTCTCTTTCTCTCTTTCTCTCTCCCACTGTCACAGCTTCTCTCTCTCTCATGCTCACTCACAGCTTCCCTTTTTCTTACTCTCTCTCACACTCACAGCTTCTCTTTCTCTCTCTCTCACTCAGAGCTTCTCTTTCTCTCTCTCTCTCACTCACAGCTTCTCTCTCTCACTCACAGATTCTCTTTCTCTCTCTCTCACTCAGAGCTTCTCTTTCTCTCACTCTCTCACTCAGAGCTTCTCTTTCTCTCTCACTCTCACTCACAGCTTCTCTCTCTCTCTCACTCACAGCTTCTCTTTCTCTCTCTCTCTCTCTCACTCACAGCTTCTTTTTTTCTCTCTCTCTCACTCACAGCTTTTCTTTCTCTGTCTCTCTCTAACTCACAGCTTCTCTTTATCTCACTCTCTCACTCACAGCTTCTCTTTCTCTCTCTCTCACTCACAGCTTCTCTTTCTCCCTCTCTCTCTCACTCACAGCTTCTCTCTCTCTCACTCACAGCTTCTCTTTCTTTCTCTCTCTCTCTCACTCACAGCTTCTCTTTCTCTCTCTCTCTCTCACTCACAGTTTTTTCTCTCTCTCTCTCTCACTCATCACAGCTTCTCTTTCTTTCTTTCTCTTGCACACACAGCTTCTCTCTCTCTCTCTCTCACTCACAGCTTCTCTCTCTCACACACACTCACAACTTCTCTTTCTCTCTCTTACTCACTCCCAGCTTCTCTTTCTCTCTCTCACTCACAGATTTTCTTTATCTCTCTCTATCATTCACAGCTTCTCATTATCTCTCTCTCTCACTCACTCACAGTTTCTCTTTCTCTTTCTCTCTCTCACTCACATCTTCTCTCTCTCTCACTCACAGCTTCTCTCTCACTCACAGCTTCTCTTTCTCTCTCACAGCTTCTCTTTCTCTCTCTCTCTCACTCACAGCTTCTCTTTCTCTCTCTCTCTCTAACTCACAGCTTCTCTTTCTCTCTCTCTCAGTCACAGCTTCTCTTTCTCTCTCTCTAACTCACAGCTTCTCTTTCTCTCTCTCTCTCACTCACAGCTTCTCTTTCTCTCTCACACTCACATCTTCTCTCTCTCTCTCACTCACAGCTTCTCTCTCTCTCTCTCACTCACAGCTTCTCTTTCTCTCTCTCACTCACACCTTCTCTTTCTCTCTCTCTCTCTCACTCACAGCTTCTCTCTCTCACTCACAGCTTCTCTTTCTCTCTCTCAATCTCACACTCACATCTTCTCTCTCTCTCACTCACAGCTTCTCTCTCTCTCTCACTCACATCTTCACTTTCTCTCTCTCTCTCTCTCACAACTTCTCTTTCTCTCTCTCTCTCACTCACAGCTTCTCTTTCTCTCTCTCACTCTCTCACTAACATCTTCTCTTTCTCTCTCTCACTCACAGCTTCTCTCTCTCTCTCACAGCTTCTCTTTCTCTCTCTCTCTCTCACTCACAGCTCTTTCTCTATCTCTCTCTAACTCACAGCTTCTCTTTCTCTCTCTCTCACTCACAGCTTCTCTTTCTCTCTCTCACTCACATCTTCTCTCTCTCTCTCACTCACAGCTTCTCTCTCTCTCTCTCACTCACAGCTTCTCTTTCTCTCTCTCACTCACACCTTCTCTTTCTCTCTCTCTCTCACTCACAGCTTCTCTCTCTCACTCACAGCTTCTCTTTCTCTCTCTCAATCTCACACTCACATCTTCTCTCTCTCTCACTCACAGCTTCTCTCTCTCTCACTCACAGCTTCTCTTTCTCTCTCTCTCTCTCTCACAACTTCTCTTTCTCTCTCTCTCTCTCACTCACAGCTTCTCTTTCTCTCTCTCACTCTCTCACTAACATCTTCTCTTTCTCTCTCTCTCACTCACAGCTTCTCTCTCTCTCACACAGCTTCTCTTTTCTCACTCTCACTCACAGCTCTTTCTCTATCTCTCTCTAACTCACAGCTTCTCTTTATCTCTCTCTCACTCACAGCTTCTCTTTTTCTCACTCCCTCACTCACAGCTTTTCTCTCTCTCTCTCTCTCTCACTCACAGCTTCTCTCTCTCTCTCACACACACTCACAGCTTCTCTTTCTCTCTCTCTCTCTCACTCACAGCTTCTCTTTATCTCTCTCTAACTCACAGCTTCTCTTTCTCTCTCTCTCCCTCACAGCTTCACTTTCTTTCTCTCTCTCTCTCTCACTCACAGTTTCTCTTTCTCTCTCTCACTCACATCTCTTTCTCTCTCTCTCACTCACAGCTTCTCTCTCTTTCTCACTCACAGCTACTCTCTCTCTCTCTGTCTCTCTCTAACTCACAGCTTGTCTTTATCTCTCTCAGTCACAGCTTCTCTTTCTCTCTCTCTCTCACTCACAGCTTCTCTTTCTCTCTCTCACTCTCTCACTAACATATTCTCATTCTCTCTCTCTCTCATTCACAGCTTCTCTCTCACAGACACACAGCTTCTCTTTCTCTCTCTCACTCACAGCTTCTGTTTCTCTGTCTCTCTCTAACTCACAGCTTCTCTTTATCTCTCTCAGTCACAGCTTCTCTTTCTCTCTCTCTCTCTCACTCACAGCTTCTCTTTCTCTCTCTCACTCACAGCTTCTCTCTTTCTCTCTCTCACTCACAGCTTCTCTCTCTCACACACACTCACAGATTCTCTTTTTCTCTCTCTCTCTCTCACTCACAGCTTCTCTTTCTCTATCTCTCTCTAACTCACAGCTTCTCTTTATCTCTCTCTCACTCACAGCTTCTCTTTCTCTCTCTCTCTCACTCACAGCTTCTAGCTCTCTCTCTCTCACTCACAGCTTCTCTTTCTCTGTCTCTCTCTCACACTCACAGCTTCTCTTTCCCTCTCTCTCTCACTCACAGCTTCTCTTTCTCCCTCTCTCTCTCACTCACAGCTTCTCTCTCTCTCTCACTCACAGCTTCTCTTTCTTTCTCTCTCTCACACAGCTTCTCTTTCTCCATCTCTCTCTCACTCACAGCTTCTCTCTCTCTCTCACTCACAGCTTCTCTTTCTTTCTTTCTCTCTCCCTCACTCACAGCTTCTCTTTCTCTCTCTCTCCCACTGTCACACCTTCTCTCTCTCTCTCTCTCACGCTCACTCACAGCTTCCCTTTTTCTCCCTCTCTCTCACACACAGTTTCTCTTTCACCCTCTCTCTCACTCACAGTTTCTCTTCCTCTCACTCTCTCACTCACAGCTTCTCTTTCTCTCTCTCTCTCTCACTCACAGCTTCTCTATCTCTATCTCTCTCACACTCACAGCTTCTCTCTCTCTCTCTCACTCACAGCTTCTCTTTCTCTGTCTCTCTCTAACTCACAGCTTCTCTTTATCTCTCTCTCACTCACAGCTTGTCTTTCTTTCTCTCCCTCTCTCTCTCACTCACAGTTTCTCTTTCTCTCTCTCACATCTTCTCTTTCTCTCTCTCTCACTCACAGCTTCTCTTTCTTTCTCTCTCTCACACAGCTTCTCTTTCTCCATCTTTCTCTCACTCACAGCTTCTCTCTCTCTCTCACTCACAGCTTCTCTTTCTTTCTCTCTCTCACTCACAGCTTATCTTTCTCTCTCTCTCTCTCACTCACAGTTTCTCTCTCTCACTCACTCACAGTTTCTCTTTCTTACTTTCTCTCTCACTCACAGCTTCTCTCTCTCTCTCTCACTCACAGCTTCTCTTTCTCTCTCTTACGCACTCCCAGCTTCTCTTTCTCTCTCTCACTCACAGCGTTTCTTTATCTCTCTCTATCACTCACAGCTTCTCTTTATCACTCTCTCTCACTCACTCACAGCTTCTCTTTCTCTTTCTCTCTCTCACTCACATCTTCTTTCTCTCTCTCACTCACATCTTCTCTCTCTCTCACTCACAGCTTCTCTTTCTCTCTCTCACACACACCTTCTCTTTCTCTCTCTCTCTCACTCACAGCTTCTCTCTCTCTCACTCACAGCTTCTCTTTCTCTCTCTCACTCTCTCACTAACATCTTCTCTTTCTCTCTCTCTCTCTCACTCACAGCTTCTCTCTCTCTCACACACACAGCTTCTCTTTCTCTTTCTCTCTCACTCACAGCTTCTCTTTCTCTGTCTCTCTCTAACTCACAGCTTCTCTTTATCTCTCTCTCACTCACAGCTTCTCTCTCTCTCTCTCTCACTCACAGATTCTTTTTTTTCTCTCTCTCTCTCTCACAGCTTCTCTTTCTCTCTCTCTCTCACTCACAGCTTCACTTTCTCCCTCTCTCTCACTCACAGCTTCTCTCTCACACATTCACAGCTTCTCTTTCTCTCTCTCTCTAACTCACAGCTTCTCTTTATCTCACTCTCTCACTCACAGATTCTCTTTCTCTCTCTCTCTCACTCACAGCTTCTCTTTCTCTCTCTCTCACTCACAGCTTCTCTCTCTCTCACACACACACAGCTTCTCTTTCTCTCTCACTCACAGCTTCTCTTTCTCTCTCACTCACAGTTTCTCTCTCTCTCTCTCACTCACAGCTTCTCTTTCTCTCTCTATCTCACAGCTCCTCACTCTCTCTCTCTCTCACTCACAACTTCTCTTTCACTCTCTCTCTGTAACTCATAGCTTCTCTTTCTCTCTCACTCACAACTTCTCTTTCTCTCTCACTCACAGCTTCTCTCTCTCTCTCACTCACAGCTTCTCTTTCTCTCTCTCTATCTCACTCACAGCTTCTCCTTCTCTCTCTCTCTCTCACTCACAGCTTCTCTCTCTCTCACACAGCTTCTCTCTCTCTCACTCACTCACAACTTCTCTCTCTCTCACAGCTTCTCTTTCTCTCTCTCTCTCTCACTCACAGCTTCTCGTTCTCTCTCTCTCACTCACAGCTTCTCTTTCTCCCTCTCTCTCTCACTCACAGCTTCTCTCTCTCACTCACAGCTTCTCTTTCTTTCTCTCTCTCTCTCACTCACAGCTTCTCTTTCTCTCTCTCTCTCTCACACTCACAGCTTCTCTTTCTCTCTCTCTCTCACTCACAGCTTCTCTTTCTCTCTCACTCACAGCTTCTCTTTCTCTCTCTCACAGCTTCTCTTTCTCTCTCTCTCTCTCACTCACAGCTTCTCTTTCTCTCTCACTCTCACTCACAGCTTCTCTCTCTCTCTCTCACTCACAGCTTCTCTTTCTCTCTCTCTCTCTCTCACTCAAGCTTCTTTTTTCTCTCTCTCTCACTCACAGCTTCTCTTTCTCTGTCTCTCTCTAACTCACAGTTTCTCTTTATCTCACTCTCTCACTCACAGCTTCTCTTTCTCTCTCTCTCTCACTCACAGCTTCTCTTTCTCTCACTCTCTCACTCACAGCTTCTCTTTCTCTCTATCTCTCACTCACAGCTTCTCTATCTCTATCTCTCTCACACTCACAGCTTCTCTCTCTCTCTCACTCACAGCTTCTCTTTCTCTGTCTCTCTCTAACTCACAGCTTCTCTTTATCTCTCTCTCACTCACAGCTTGTCTTTATTTCTCTCTCTCACTCTCACTCACAGATTCTCTTTCTCTCTCTCACTCACATCTCTTTCTCTCTCTCACTCACAGCTTCTCTTTCTCTGTCTCTCTCTAACTCACAGCTTGTCTTTATCTCTCTCTCTCAGTCACAGCTTCTCTTTCTCTCTCTCTCTCACTCACAGCTTCTCTCTCTCTCTCACTCACTCACACCTCTTTCTCTCTCACACATCTTCACTTTCTCTCTCTCTCTCACTCACAGCTTCTCTTTCTTTCTCTCTCTCACACAACTTCTCTTTCTCCATCTCTCTCTCACTCAGAGCTTCTCTCTCTCTCACACACACACAGCTTCTATTTCTCTCTCACTCACAGCTTCTCTTTCTCTCTCACTCACAGTTTCTCTCTCTCTCTCTCACTCACAGCTTCTCTTTCTCTCTCTTTCTCACAGCTCCTCACTCTCTCTCTCTCACTCACAGCTTCTCTTTCACTCTCTCTCTCTAACTCATAGCTTCTCTTTCTCTCTCACTCACAGCTTCTCTCTCTCTCTCACTCACAGCTTCTCTCTCTCTCTCTCACTCACAGCTTCTCTTTCTCTCTCTCTATCTCACTCACAGCTTCTCCTTCTCTCTCTCTCTCTCACTCACAGCTTCTCCCTCTCTCTCTCTCTCACAGCTTCTCTCTCTCTCACTCACTCACAACTTCTCTCTCTCACACAGCTTCTCTTTCTCTCTCTCTCTCTCACTCACAGCTTCTCTTTCTCTCTCTCTCACTCACAGTTTCTCTTTCTCCCTCTCTCTCTCACTCACAGCTTCTCTCTCTCTCACTCACAGCTTCTCTTTCTTTCTCTCTCTCTCTCACTCACAGCTTCTCTTTCTCTCTCTCTCACTCACAGTTTCTCTCTCTCTCTCTCACTCATCACACCTTCTCTTTCTTTCTTTCTCTCGCACTCACAGCTTCTCTCTCTCTCTCTCACTCACAGCTTCTCTCTCTCTCACACACTCACAGCTTCTCTTTCTCTCTCTTACTCACTCCCAGCTTCTCTCTCTCTCTCTCACTCACAGCTTCTAGCTCTCTCTCTCTCACTCACAGCTTCTCTTTCTCTGTCTCTCTCTCACACTCACAGCTTCACTTTCCCTCTCTCTCTCACTCACAGCTTCTCTTTCTCCCTCTCTCTCTCACTCACAGCTTCTCTTTCTTTCTCTCTCTCACACAGCTTCTCTTTCTCCATCTCTCTCTCACTCACAGCTTCTCTTTCTTTCTCTCTCTCACACAGCTTCTCTTTCTCCATCTCTCTCTCACTCACAGCTTCTCTCTCTCTCTCACTCACAGCTTCTCTTTCTTTCTTTCTCTCTCTCTCACTCACAGCTTCTCTTTCTCTCTCTCTCTCCCACTGTCACACCTTCTCTCTCTCTCTCATGCTCACTCACAGCTTCCCTTTTTCTCCCTCTCTCTCACACACAGTTTCTCTTTCACCCTCTCTCTCTCACTCACAGTTTCTCTTTCTCTCACTCTCTCACTCACAGCTTCTCTTTCTCTCTCTCTCTCTCACTCACAGCTTCTCTATCTCTATCTCTCTCACACTCACAGCTTCTCTCTCTCTCTCACTCACAGCTTCTCTTTCTCTGTCTCTCTCTAACTCACAGCTTCTCTTTATCTCTCTCTCACTCACAGCTTGTCTTTCTTTCTCTCTCTCTCTCACTCTCACTCACAGATTCTCTTTCTCTCTCTCACTCACATCTCTTTCTCTCTCTCACTCACAGCTTCTCTTTCTCTGTCTCTCTCTAACTCACAGCTTGTCTTTATCTCTCTCTCTCAGTCACAGCTTCTCTTTCTCTCTCTCTCTCACTCACAGCTTCTCTCTCTCTCTCACTCACTCACACCTCTTTCTCTCTCACACATCTTCACTTTCTCTCTCTCTCTCACTCACAGCTTCTCTTTCTTTCTCTCTCTCACACAGCTTCTCTTTCTCCATCTCTCTCTCACTCACAGCTTCTCTCTCTCTCTCACTCACAGCTTCTCTTTCTTTCTCTCTCTCACTCACAGCTTCTCTTTCTCTCTCTCTCTCTCACTCACAGTTTCTCTCTCTCACTCACTCACAGTTTCTCTATCTTTCATTCTCTCTCACTCACAGCTTCTCTCTCTCTCTCTCACTCACAGCTTCTCTCTCTCTCTCTCACTCACAGCTTCTCTTTCTCTCTCTTTCTCACTCCCGGCTTCTCTTACTCTCTCTCACTCACAGCGTTTCTTTATCTCTCTCTATCACTCACAGCTTCTCTTTATCACTCTCTCTCACTCACTCACAGCCTCTTTCTCTTTCTCTCTCTCACTCACAACCTCTCTCTCTCACTCACATCTTCTCTCTCTCTCTCACTCACAGCTTCTCTTTCTCTCTCACACACACACCTTCTCTTTCTCTCTCTCTCTCTCACTCACAGCTTCTCTCTCTCTCACTCACAGCTTCTCTTTGTCTCTCTCACTCTCTCACTAACATCTTCTCTTTCTCTCTCTCTCTCACTCACAGCTTCTCTCTCTCACACACACACAGCTTCTCTTTCTCTCTCTCTCTCACTCACAGCTTCTCTTTCTCTGTCTCTCTCTAACTCACAGCTTCTCTTTATCTCTCTCTCACTCACAGCTTCTCTCTCTCTCTCTCACTCACAGATTCTTTTTTTTTTCTCTCTCTCTCTCTCAGCTTCTCTTTCTCTCTCTCTCTCACTCACCGCTTCACTTTCTCCCTCTCTCTCTCACTCACAGCTTCTCTCTCACACACTCACAGCTTCTCGTTCTCTCTCTCTCTAACTCACAGCTTCTCTTTATCTCTCTCTCACTCACAGATTCTCTTTCTCTCTCTCTCACTCACAGCTGCTCTTTCTCTCTCTCACTCACAGCTGCTCTCTCTCTCACTCACTCACAGCTTCTAGCTCTCTCTCTCTCACTCACAGCTTCTCTTTCTCTGTCTGTCTCTCTCACTCACAGCTTCTCTTTCTCTCCCTCTCTCACACAGCATATCTTTCTCTCTCTCTCTCTCTCACAGCTTCTCTCTCTCTCTCCCTCTCTCACTGACATCTTGTCTTTCTTTCTCTCTCTCTCTCTCACTCACAGATTCTCTCTCTCTCACACAGCTTCTTTTTCTCTGTCTCTCTCACTCACAGCTTCTCTTTCTCTCTCACTCTCTCACAGCTTCTCTTTCTCTCACTCACAGCCTCTCTTTCTCTCTCTCTCTCACTCACAGCTTCTCTCTCTCTCACTCACAGCTTCTCTTTCTCTCTCTCACTCTCTCACTAACATCTTCTCTTTCTCTCTCTCTCTCACTCACAGCGTCTCTCTCTCACACACACACAGCTTCTCTTTCTCTCTCTCTCTCTCACTCACAGCTTCTCTTTCTCTGTCTCTCTCTAACTCACAGCTTCTCTTTATCTCTCTCTCACTCACAGCTTCTCTCTCTCTCTCACTCACTCACAGATTCTTTTTTTCCTCTCTCTCTCACTCACAGCTTCTCTCTCACACACTCACAGCTTCTCGTTCTCTCTCTCTCTAACTCACATCTTCTCTTTCTCTCTCTCTCACTCACAGCTTCTCTTTCTCTCTCTCTCACTCACAGCTGCTCTTTCTCTCTCTCACTCACAGCTTCTCTCTCACTCACTCACAGCTTCTAGCTCTCTCTCTCTCACTCACAGCTTCTCTTTCTCTGTCTGTCTCTCTCACTCACAGCTTCTCTTTCTCTCCCTCTCTCAGACAGCATATCTTTCTCTCTCTCTCTCACTCACAGCTTCTCTCTCTCTCCTTCTCTCACTGACATCTTGTCTTTCTTTCTCTCTCTCTCTCTCACTCACAGATTCTCTCTCTCTCACACAGCTTCTCTTTCTCTCTCTCTCTCACTCACAGCTTCTCTTTCTCTCTCTCTCACTCACAGCTCCTCTTTCTCTCTCTCTCACTCACAGCTTCTCTCTCTCTCTCACAACTTCTCTTTCTTTCTCTCTCTCTCACTCACAGCTTCTCCTTCTCTCACTCACAGCCTCTCTTTCTCTCTCACTCTCACTCACAGCTTCTCTCTCTCTCTCTCACTCACAGCTTCTCTCTCTCTCTCTCTCTCACTCACAGCTTCTTCTTCTCTCTCTCTCTCTCACTCATAGCTTCTCTTTCTCTGTCTCTCTCTAACTCACAGCTTCTCTTTATCTCACTCTCTCACTCACAGCTTCACTTTCTCTATCTCTCTCACTCACAGCTTCACTTTCTCTCTCTCTCACTCACAGCTTCTCTCTCTCTCACACACACACAGCTTCTCTTTCTCTCTCACTCACAGCTTCTCTTTCTCTCTCACTCACAGCTTCTCTCTCTCTCTCACTCACAGTTTCTCTTTCTCTCGCTATCTCACAGCTTCTCATTCTCTCTCTCTCTCACTCATAGATTCTCTTTCATTCTCTCTCTCTAACTCATAGCTTCTCTTTCTCTCTCACTCACAGCTTCTCTTTCTCTCTCTCTCACTCACAGCTTCTCTTTCTCTCTCTCTCTCACTCACACCTTCTCTCTCTCACTCACAGCTTCTCTTTCTTTCTCTCTCTCTCTCTCTCACAGCTTCTCTTTCTCTCACTCTCTCACTCACAGCTTCTCTTTCTCTCTCACTCTCACTCACAGCTTCTCTCTCTCTCTCACTCACAGCTTCTCTCTCTCTCTCTCTCTCTCTCACTCACAGCTTCTTCTTCTCTCTCTCTCACTCACAGCTTCTCTTTCTCTGTCTCTCTCTAACTCACAGCTTCTCTTTATCTCACTCTCTCACTCACAGCTTCACTTTCTCTCTCTCTCTCACTCACAGCTTCTCTTTCTCTCTCTCTCACTTACAGCTTCTCTCTCTCTCACACACACACAGCTTCTCTTTCTCTCTCACTCACAGCTTCTCTTTCTCTCTCACTCACAGCTTCTCTCTGTCTCTCTCACTCACAGCTTCTCTTTCTCTCGCTATCTCACAGCTTCTCATTCTCTCTCTCTCTCACTCACAGCTTCTCTTTCACTCTCTCTCTCTAACTCATAGCTTCTCTTTCTCTCTCACTCACAGCTTCTCTTTCTCTCTCACTCACAGCTTCTCTCTCTCTTTCACTCACAGCTTCTCTTTCTCTCTCTCTATCTCACTCACAGCTTCTCCTACTCTCTCTCTCACTCACAGCTTCTCTCTCTCACACACACACAGCTTCTCTTTCTCTCTCTCTCTCTCACTCACTCACAGCTTCTCTTTCTCTCTCTCTCTCACTCACAGCTTCTCTTTCTCCCTCTCTCTCTCACTCACAGCTTCTCTCACTCACAGCTTCTCTTTCTCTCTCTCTCTCACTCACAGCTTCTCTTTCTCTCTCTCTCTCTCTCTCACACAGTTTCTCTCTCTCTCTCTCTCTCACTCACTCACAACTTCTCTTTCTTTCTTTCTCTCTCACTCACAGCTTCTCTCTCTCTCTCACTCACAACTTCTCTCTCTCTCACACACTCACAGCTTCTCTTTCTCTCTCTTACTCACAGCTTTTCTTTATCTCTCTCTCTCACTCACAGCTTCTCTTTATCTCTCTCACTCACTCACAGCTTCTCTTTCTCTTTCTCTCTCACTCACATCTTCTCTCTCTCTCTCTCTCACTCACAGCTTCTCTCTCTCTCACTCACAGCTTCTCTTTCTCTCTCTCACTCACACCTTCTCTTTCTCTCTCTCTCTCTCACTCACAGCTTCTCTCTCTCTCACTCACAGCTTCCCTTTCTCTTTCACTCTCACTCACAGCTTCTCTTTCTCTGTCTCTCTCTAACTCACAGCTTCTCTTTATCTCTCTCTCACTCACAGCTTCTCTTTCTCTCTCTCTCTCACTCACAGCTTCTCTCTCTCACTCACAGCTTCTCTTTCTTTCTCTCTCTCTCACTCACAGCTTCACTTTCTCTCACTCACAGCTTCTCTTTCTCTCTCACTCTCACTCACAGCTTCTCTCTCTCTCACTCACAGCTTCTCTTTCTCTTTCTCTCTCACTCACAGCTTCTCTCTCTCTCACACACAGCTTCTCTTTCTCTCTCTCTCTCTCTCTCACTCACAGCTTCTCTTTCTCTCTCTCTCTCTCTCACTCACAGCTTCTCTTTCTCCTTCTCTCTCTCACTCACAGCTTCTCTCTCACTCACAGCTTCTCTTTCTTTCTCTCTCTCTCACAGCTTCTCTTTCTCTCTCTCTCTCTCTCACTCACAGTTTCTCTCTCTCTCTCTCACTCACCACTTCTCTTTCTTTCTCTCTCTCTCACTCACAGCTTCTCTCTCTCTCTCACTCACTCACAGCTTCTCTCTCTCTCACACACTCCCAGCTTCTCTTTCTCTCTCTTACTCACTCCCAGCTTCTCTTTCTCTCTCTCACTCACAGCTTTTCTTTATCTCTCTCTATCACTCACAGCTTCTCTTTATCTCTCTCACTCACTCACAGCTTCTCTTTCTCTTTCTCTCTCTCACTCACATCTTCTCTCTCTCTCTCTCACTCACAGCTTCTCTCTCTCTCTCACTCACAGCTTCTCTTTCTCTCTCTCACTCACACCTTCTCTTTCTCTCTCTCTCTCTCACTCACAGCTTCTCTCTCTCTCACTCACAGCTTCTCTTTCTCTCTCTCAATCTCTCACTAACATCTTCTCTTTCTCTCTCTCTCTCACTCACAGCTTCTCTCTCACACACACACAGCTTCTCTTTCACTTTCTCTCTCACTCGCAGCTTCTCTTTCTCTGTCTCTCTCTTACTCACAGCTTCTCTTTATCTCTCTCTCACTCACAGCTTCTCTTTCTCTCTCTCTCTCACTCACAGCTTCTCTCTCTCACTCACAGCTTCTCTTTCTCTCACTCACAGCTTCTCTTTCTCTCTCACTCTCACTCACAGCTTCTCACTCTCTCTCACTCTCACTCACAGCTTCTCTCTCTCTCTCACTCACAGCTTCTCTTTCTCTGTCTCTCTCTAACTCACAGCTTCTCTTTATCTCACTCTCTCACTCACAGCTTCACTTTCTCTCTCTCTCTCACTCACAGCTTCTCTTTCTCTCTCTCTCACTCACAGCTTCTCTCTCTCACACACACACAGCTTCTCTTTCTCTCTCACTCACAGCTTCTCTTTCTCTACCTCTCTCTCACTCACAGCTTCTCTTTCTCCTTCTCTCTCTCACTCACAGCTTCTCTCTCACTCACAGCTTCTCTTTCTTTCTCTCTCTCTCACAGCTTCTCTTTCTCTCTCTCTCTCTCTCACTCACAGTTTCTCTCTCTCTCTCTCACTCACAACTTCTCTTTCTTTCTCTCTCTCTCACTCACAGCTTCTCTCTCTCTCTCTCTCACTCACAGCTTCTCTCTCTCTCACACACTCACAGCTTCTCTTTCTCTCTCTTACTCACTCCCAGCTTCTCTTTCTCTCTCTCACTCACAGCTTTTCTTTATCTCTGTCTATCACTCACAGCTTCTCTTTATCTCTCTCACTCACTCACAGCTTCTCTTTCTCTTTCTCTCTCTCACTCACATCTTCTCTCTCTCTCTCTCACTCACAGCTTCTCTCTCTCTCTCACTCACAGCTTCTCTTTCTCTCTCTCACTCACACCTTCTCTTTCTCTCTCTCTCTCTCACTCACAGCTTCTCTCTCTCTCACTCACAGCTTCTCTTTCTCTCTCTCAATCTCTCACTAACATCTTCTCTTTCTCTCTCTCTCTCACTCACAGCTTCTCTCTCACACACACACAGCTTCTCTTTCACTTTCTCTCTCACTCGCAGCTTCTCTTTCTCTGTCTCTCTCTTACTCACAGCTTCTCTTTATCTCTCTCTCACTCACAGCTTCTCTTTCTCTCTCTCTCTCACTCACAGCTTCTCTCTCTCACTCACAGCTTCTCTTTCTCTCACTCACAGCTTCTCTTTCTCTCTCACTCTCACTCACAGCTTCTCACTCTCTCTCTCACTCTCACTCACAGCTTCTCTCTCTCTCTCTCACTCACAGCTTCTCTTTCTCTGTCTCTCTCTAACTCACGGCTTCTCTTTATCTCACTCTCTCACTCACAGCTTCACTTTCTCTCTCTCTCTCACTCACAGCTTCTCTTTCTCTCTCTCTCACTCACAGCTTCTCTCTCTCACACACACACAGCTTCTCTTTCTCTCTCACTCACAGCTTCTCTTTCTCTCTCACTCACAGCTTCTCTCTCTCTCTCTCACTCACAGCTTCTCTTTCTCTCGCTATATCACAGCTTCTCATTCTCTCTCTCTCACTCACAGCTTCTCTTTCACTCTCTCTCTCTAACTCATAGCTTCTCTTTCTCTATCACTCATAGCTTCTCTTTCTCTCTCTCACTCACAGCTTCTCTTTCTCTCTCTCTCTCACTCACAGCTTCTCTCTCTCACTCACAGCTTCTCTTTCTTTCTCTCTCTCTCACTCACAGCTTCTCTTTCTCTCACTCTCTCACTCACAGCTTCACTCTCTCTTTCTCTCTCTCACTCACATCTTCTCTCTCTCTCACTCACAGCTTCTCTCTCTCTCACACACACCTTCTCTTTCTCTCTCTCTCTCTCTCTCACTCACAGCTTCTCTTTCTCTCTCTCACTCACAGCTTCTCTTTCTCCTTCTCTCTCTCACTCACAGCTTCTCTCTCACTCACAGCTTCTCTTTCTTTCTCTCTCTCTCACAGCTTCGATTTCTCTTTCTCTCTCTCTCTCTCTCACTCACAGTTTCTCTCTCTCTCTCTCTCACTCACAACTTCTCTTTCTTTCTCTCTCTCTCACTCACAGCTTCTCTCTCTCTCTCTCACTCACAGCTTCTCTCTCTCTCACACACTCACAGCTTCTCTTTCTCTCTCTTACTCACTCCCAGCTTCTCTTTCTCTCTCTCACTCACAGCTTTTCTTTATCTCTCTCTATCACTCACAGCTTCTCTTTATCTCTCTCACTCACTCACAGCTTCTCTTTCTCTTTCTCTCTCTCACTCACATCTTCTCTCTCTCTCTCACTCACAGCTTCTCTTTCTCTCTCTCACTCACAGCTTCTCTTTCTCTCTCTCACTCACACCTTCTCTTTCTCTCTCTCTCTCTCACTCACAGCTTCTCTCTCTCTCACTCACAGCTTCTCTTTCTCTCTCTCAATCTCTCACTAACATCTTCTCTTTCTCTCTCTCTCACTCACAGCTTCTCTCTCACACACACACAGCTTCTCTTTCACTTTCTCTCTCACTCACAGCTTCTCTTTCTCTGTCTCTCTCTTACAGCTTCTCTTTATCTCTCTCTCACTCACAGCTTCTCTTTCTCTCTCTCTCTCACTCACAGCTTCTCTCTCTCACTCACAGCTTCTCTTTCTCTCACTCACAGCTTCTCTTTCTCTCTCACTCTCACTCACAGCTTCTCACTCTCTCTCTCACTCTCACTCACAGCTTCTCTCTCTCTCTCTCACTCACAGTTTCTCTGTCTCTCTCTAACTCACAGCTTCTCTTTATCTCACTCTCTCACTCACAGCTTCACTTTCCCTCTCTCTCTCACTCACAGCTTCTCTTTCTCTCTCTCTCACTCACAGCTTCTCTCTCTCACACACACACAGCTTCTCTTTCTCTCTCACTCACAGCTTCTCTTTCTCTCTCACTCACAGCTTCTCTCTCTCTCTCTCACTCACAGCTTCTCTTTCTCTCGCTATATCACAGCTTCTCATTCTCTCTCTCTCACTCACAGCTTCTCTTTCACTCTCTCTCTCTAACTCATAGCTTCTCTTTCTCTATCACTCATAGCTTCTCTTTCTCTCTCTCACTCACAGCTTCTCTTTCTCTCTCTCTCTCACTCACAGCTTCTCTCTCTCACTCACAGCTTCTCTTTCTTTCTCTCTCTCTCACTCACAGCTTCTCTTTCTCTCACTCTCTCACTCACAGCTTCACTCTCTCTCTCACTCACAGCTTCTCTTTCTCTCTCTCTCTCACTCACAGCTTCTTCTTCTCTCGCTCTCTCACTCACAGCTTCTCTTTCTCTGTCTCTCTCTAACTCACAGCTTCTCTTTATCTCACTCTCTCACTCACAGCTTCACTTTCTCTCTCTCTCTCACTCACAGCTTCTTTTTCTCTCTCTCACACTCACAGCTTCTCTCTCTCACACACACACACAGCTTCTCTTTCTCTCACACTCACAGGTTCTCTTTCTCTCTCACTCACAGCTTTTCTCTCTCTTTCTCACTCACAGCTTCTCTTTCTCTCGCTATCTCACAGCTTATCATTCTCTCTCTCTCTCTAACTCATAGCTTCTCTTTCTTTCTCACTCACAGCTTCTCTTTCTCTCTCACTCACAGCTTCTCTCTCTCACTCACTCACAGCTTCTCTTTCTCTCTCTCTATCTCACTCACAGCTTCTCTTTCTCTCTCTCTCACTCACAGCTTCTCTCTCACACACACACACAGCTTCTCTTTCTCTCTCACTCACAGCTTCTCTTTCTCTCTCACTCACAGCTTCTCTCTCTCTCACTCACAGCTTCTCTTTCTCTCGCTATATCACAGCTTCTCATTCTCTCTCTCTCACTCACAGCTTCTCTTTCACTCTCTCTCTCTAACTCATAGCTTCTCTTTCTCTCTCACTCACAGCTTCTCTTTCTCTCTCTCTCACTCACAGCTTCTCTTTCTCTCTCTCTCACTCACAGCTTCTCTTTCTCTCACTCTCTCACTCACAGCTTCTCTCTCTCTCTCACTCACAGCTTCTCTTTCTCTCTCTCTCTCTCACTCACAGCTTCTTCTTCTCTCGCTCTCTCACTCACAGCTTCTCTTTCTCTGCCTCTCTCTAACTCACAGCTTCTCTTTATCTCACTCTCTCACTCACAGCTTCACTTTCTCTCTCTCTCTCACTCACAGCTTCTTTTTCTCTCTCACACACTCACAGCTTCTCTCTCTCTCACACACACAGCTTCTCTTTCTCTCTTACTCACAGGTTCTCTTTCTCTCTCACTCACAGCTTTTCTCTCTCTTTCTCACTCACAGCTTCTCTTTCTCTCGCTATCTCACAGCTTCTCATTATCTCTCTCACTCACAGCTTCTCTTTCTTTCTCTCTCTCTCACAGCTTCGATTTCTCTTTCTCTCTCTCTCTCTCTCACTCACAGTTTCTCTCTCTCTCTCTCTCACTCACAACTTCTCTTTCTTTCTCTCTCTCTCACTCACAGCTTCTCTCTCTCTCTCTCTCTCACTCACAGCTTCTCTCTCTCTCACACACTCACAGCTTCTCTTTCTCTCTCTTACTCACTCCCAGCTTCTCTTTCTCTCTCTCACTCACAGCTTTTCTTTATCTCTCTCTATCACTCACAGCTTCTCTTTATCTCTCTCACTCACTCACAGCTTCTCTTTCTCTTTCTCTCTCTCACTCACATCTTCTCTCTCTCTCTCTCACTCACAGCTTCTCTTTCTCTCTCTCACTCACACCTTCTCTTTCTCTCTCTCACTCACACCTTCTCTTTCTCTCTCTCTCTCTCACTCACAGCTTCTCTCTCTCTCACTCACAGCTTCTCTTTCTCTCTCTCAATCTCTCACTAACATCTTCTCTTTCTCTCTCTCTCTCACTCACAGCTTCTCTCTCACACACACACAGCTTCTCTTTCACTTTCTCTCTCACTCACAGCTTCTCTTTCTCTGTCTCCCTCTTACAGCTTCTCTTTATCTCTCTCTCACTCACAGCTTCTCTTTCTCTCTCTCTCTCACTCACAGCTTCTCTCTCTCACTCACAGCTTCTCTTTCTCTCACTCACAGCTTCTCTTTCTCTCTCACTCTCACTCACAGCTTCTCACTCTCTTTCTCACTCTCACTCACAGCTTCTCTCTCTCTCTCTCACTCACAGTTTCTCTGTCTCTCTCTAACTCACAGCTTCTCTTTATCTCACTCTCTCACTCACAGCTTCACTTTCTCTCTCTCTCTCACTCACAGCTTCTCTTTCTCTCTCTCTCACTCACAGCTTCTCTCTCTCACACACACACAGCTTCTCTTTCTCTCTCACTCACAGCTTCTCTTTCTCTCTCACTCACAGCTTCTCTCTCTCTCTCTCACTCACAGCTTCTCTTTCTCTCGCTATATCACAGCTTCTCATTCTCTCTCTCTCACTCACAGCTTCTCTTTCACTCTCTCTCTCTAACTCATAGCTTCTCTTTCTCTATCACTCATAGCTTCTCTTTCTCTCTCTCACTCACAGCTTCTCTTTCTCTCTCTCTCTCACTCACAGCTTCTCTCTCTCACTCACAGCTTCTCTTTCTTTCTCTCTCTCTCACTCACAGCTTCTCTTTCTCTCACTCTCTCACTCACAGCTTCACTCTCTCTCTCACTCACAGCTTCTCTTTCTCTCTCTCTCTCACTCACAGCTTCTTCTTCTCTCGCTCTCTCACTCACAGCTTCTCTTTCTCTGTCTCTCTCTAACTCACAGCTTCTCTTTATCTCACTCTCTCACTCACAGCTTCACTTTCTCTCTCTCTCTCACTCACAGCTTCTTTTTCTCTCTCTCACACTCACAGCTTCTCTCTCTCTCACACACACAGCTTCTCTTTCTCTCTCACTCACAGGTTCTCTTTCTCTCTCACTCACAGCTTTTCTCTCTTTCTCACTCACAGCTTCTCTTTCTCTCGCTATCTCACAGCTTCTCATTATCTCTCTCACTCACAGCTTCTCTTTCACTCTCTCTCTCTAACTCATAGCTTCTCTTTCTCTCTCACTCACAGCTTCTCTTTCTCTCTCACTCACAGCTTCTCTCTCTCTCTCACTCACTCACAGCTTCTCTTTCTCTCTCTCTATCTCACTCACAGCTTCTCCTTCTCTCTCTCTCACTCACAGCTTCTCTCTCTCTCACAGCTTCTCTCTCTCTCACTCACTCACAGCTTCTCTCTCTCTCTCACAGCTTCTCTCTCTCTCTCTCTCTCACTCACAGCTTCTCTTTCTCTCTCTCACTCACAGCTTCTCTTTCTCTCTCTCTCTCACTCACAGCTTCTCTCTCTCACTCACAGCTTCTCTTTCTTTCTCTCTCTCTCACTCACAGCTTCTCTTTCTCTCACTCTCTCACTCACAGCTTCACTCTCTCTCTCACTCACAGCTTCTCTTTCTCTCTCTCTCTCACTCACAGCTTCTTCTTCTCTCGCTCTCTCACTCACAGCTTCTCTTTCTCTGTCTCTCTCTAACTCACAGCTTCTCTTTATCTCACTCTCTCACTCACAGCTTCACTTTCTCTCTCTCTCTCACTCACAGCTTCTTTTTCTCTCTCTCACACTCACAGCTTCTCTCTCACACACACACACACAGCTTCTCTTTCTCTCACACTCACAGGTTCTCTTTCTCTCTCACTCACAGCTTTTCTCTCTCTTTCTCACTCACAGCTTCTCTTTCTCTCGCTATCTCACAGCTTCTCATTCTCTCTCTCTCTCTAACTCATAGCTTCTCTTTCTCTCTCACTCACAGCTTCTCTTTCTCTCTCACTCACAGCTTCTCTCTCTCACTCACTCACAGCTTCTCTTTCTCTCTCTCTATCTCACTCACAGCTTCTCTTTCTCTCTCTCTCACTCACAGCTTCTCTCTCACACACACACACAGCTTCTCTTTCTCTCTCACTCACAGCTTCTCTTTCTCTCTCACTCACAGCTTCTCTCTCTCTCACTCACAGCTTCTCTTTCTCTCGCTATATCACAGCTTCTCATTCTCTCTCTCTCACTCACAGCTTCTCTTTCACTCTCTCTCTCTAACTCATAGCTTCTCTTTCTCTCTCACTCACACCTTCTCTTTCTCTCTCTCACTCACAGCTTCTCTTTCTCTCTCTCTCACTCACAGCTTCTCTTTCTCTCACTCTCTCACTCACAGCTTCTCTCTCTCTCTCACTCACAGCTTCTCTTTCTCTCTCTCTCTCTCACTCACAGCTTCTTCTTCTCTCGCTCTCTCACTCACAGCTTCTCTTTCTCTGCCTCTCTCTAACTCACAGCTTCTCTTTATCTCACTCTCTCACTCACAGCTTCACTTTCTCTCTCTCTCTCACTCACAGCTTCTTTTTCTCTCTCTCACACTCACAGCTTCTCTCTCTCACACACACAGCTTCTCTTTCTCTCTCACTCACAGGTTCTCTTTCTCTCTCACTCACAGCTTTTCTCTCTCTTTCTCACTCACAGCTTCTCTTTCTCTCGCTATCTCACAGCTTCTCATTATCTCTCTCACTCACAGCTTCTCTTTCACTCTCTCTCTCTAACTCATAGCTTCTCTTTCTCTCTCACTCACAGCTTCTCTTTCTCTCTCACTCACAGCTTCTCTCTCTCTCTCACTCACTCACAGCTTCTCTTTCTCTCTCTCTATCTCACTCACAGCTTCTCCTTCTCTCTCTCTCACTCACAGCTTCTCTCTCTCTCACAGCTTCTCTCTCTCTCACTCACTCACAGCTTCTCTCTCTCTCTCACAGCTTCTCTCTCTCTCTCTCTCTCTCACTCACAGCTTCTCTTTCTATCTCTCTCACTCATAGCTTCTCTTTCTCCCTCTCTCTCTCACTCACAGCTTCTCTCTCTCTCACTCACAGCTTCTCTTTCTCTCTCTCTCTCTCACTCACAGTTTCTCTCTCTCTCTCACTCACTCACAACTTCTCTTTCTTTTTTTCTCTCTCACTCACAGCTTCTCTGTCTCTCTCTCTCACTCACAGCTTCTCTCTCACACACACTCACAGCTTTTCTTTATCTCTCTTACTCACTCACAGCTTCTCTTTATCTCTCTCACTCACTCACAGCTTCTCTTTCTCTTTCTCTCTCTCACTCACATCTTCTCTCTCTCTCTCTCACTCACAGCTTCTCTTTCTCTCTCTCACTCACACCTTCTCTTTCTCTCTCTCTCACTCACTCACAGCTTCTCTCTCTCTCACTCACAGCTTCTCTTTCTCTCTCTCAATCTCTCACTAACATCTTCTCTTTCTCTCTCTCTCTCACTCACAGCTTCTCTCTCTCACACACACACAGCTTCTCTTTCTCTCTCTCACACACACAGCTTCTCTTTCTCTGTCTCTCTCTAACTCACAGCTTCTCTCTCTCTCACTCACAGCTTCTCTTTCTCTCTCTCACTCACACCTTCTCTTTCTCTCTCTCTCACTCACTCACAGCTTCTCTCTCTCTCACTCAGAGCTTCTCTTTCTCTCTCTCAATCTCTCACTAACATCTTCTCTTTCTCTCTCTCTCTCACTCACAGCTTCTCTCTCACACACACACACAGCTTCTCTTTCTCTCTCTCACACACACAGCTTCTCTTTCTCTGTCTCTCTCTAACTCACAGCTTCTCTTTATCTCTCTCTCACTCACAGGTTCTCTTTCTCTCTCTCTCACTCACTCACAGCTTCTCTTTCTCTCTCTCACTCACAGCTTTTCACTCTCTCACTCACAGATTCTTTTTTGTCTCTCTCTCTCTCACTCACAGCTTCTCTTTCTCTCTCTCTCTCACTCACCGCTTCACTTTCTCCCTCCCTCTCTCAATCACAGCTTCTCTCTCTCTCACACACAGATTCTCTTTCTCTCTCTCTCTAAATCACAGCTTCTCTTTATCTCTCTCTCACTCACAGCTTCTCTTTCTCTCTCTCTCACTCACAGCTTCTCTTTCTCTCTCTCACTCACAGCTTCTCTCTCTCTCACTCACTCACAGCTTCTAGCTCTCTCTCTCTCACTCACAGCTTCTCTTTCTCTGTCTGACTCTCTCACTCACAGCTTCTCTTTCTCTCTCTCTCTCACAGCTTCTCTTTCTCCCTCTCTCTCTCACTTACAGCTTCTCTCTCTCTCACTCATAGCTTCTCTTTCTTTCTCTCTCACTAACTCACAGCTTCTCTTTCTCTCTCTCCCACTGTCACAGCTTCTCTCTCTCTCTCACGCTCACTCACAGCTTCCCTTTTTCTCCCTCTCTCTCACAATCACTCTCTCTCTCTAACTCATAGCTTCTCTTTCTCTATCACTCATAGCTTCTCTTTCTCTCTCTCACTCACAGCTTCTCTTTCTTTCTCTCTCTCTCACTCACAGCTTCTCTATCTCTCTCTCTCTCACTCACAGCTTCTCTTTCTCTCTCACTCTCTCACTCACAGCTTCTCTTTCTCTGTTTCTCTCTAACTCACAGATTCTCTTTATTTCTCTCTCACACTCACAGCTTCTCTCTATCTGTCTCACTCACTCACACCTTCTCTTTATTTCTCTCTCTCACTCACAGCTTCTCTCTCTCTCACTCACTCACAGCTTCTCTCTCTCTCTCTCACTCACAGTTTCTCTCTCTCACTCACAGCTTCTCTCTCTCTCTCACTCACAGCTTATCTTTCTCTTTCTCTCTCACTCACAGCTTTCTCTCTCACTCACAGCTTCTCTTTCTCTCTCTCTCTCTCACTCACATCTTCTCTCTCTCTCTCACACACACAGCTTGTCTTTCTCTCTGTCTCACTCACAGCTTCTCTTTCTCTCTCTCTAACTCACAGCTTCTCTTTATCTCTCTCTCACTCAGCTTCTCTCTCTCTCACTCACAGCCTCTCTTTCTCTCTCTCACGCAGCTTCTCTCTCTCTCTCACTCACAGCTTCTCTCTCTCTCTCACTCACAGCCTCTCTTTCCCTTTCTCTCTCACTCACAGCTTCTCTCTCTCTCTCACTCACTCACAGCTTCTCTCTCTCTCACTCACTCAGCTTCTATTTCTTTCTTTCCTTCTCACTCACAGCTTCTCTCTCTCTCACACAGCTTCTCTTTCTCTTTCACTCTCTCACTCACAGCTTCTCTTTCTCTCTCTCTCTCACTCACAGCTTCTCTTTCTCTCTCTCTCACTCACAGCTTCTCTTTCTCTCTCACTCACTCACAGCTTCTATTTCTTTCTTTCTCTCTCACTCACAGCTTCTCTCTCTCACTCACAGCATCTCTTTCTCTCCCTCTCTCACACAGCTTCTCTTTCTCTCTCTCTCTCTCACTCACAGCTTCTCTTTCTCTCTCTCTCTCACTCACAGCTTCTCTTTCTCTCTCACTCACAGCTTCTCTTTCTCTCTCTCTTACTCATAGCTTCTCTTTCTCTCTCTCACTCTCACTCAGCTTCTCTCTCTCTCACACACACACACAGCTTCTCACTCTCTCTCTCTCTCTCACTCACAGCTTCTCTTTCTCTCCCTCTCTCACACAGCTTATCTTTCTCTCTCTCTCTCTCTCACAGGTTCTCTCTCTCTCTCCCTCTCTCACTGACATCTTCTCTTTCTCTCTCTCTCTCACTCACAGATTCTCTCTCTCTCACACAGCTTCTCTTTCTCTCTCTCTCTCACTCACAGCTTCTCTTTCTCTCTCTCTCTAACTTACAGCTTCTCTTTATCTCTCTCTCACTCACAGCTTCTCTTTCTCTCTCTCTCTCACTCACATCTTCTCTTTTTCTCTCTCACTCACAGCTTCTCTCTCTCTCACTCACTCACAGCTTCTCTCTCTCTCTCACTCACAGCTACTCTATCTCTCTCTCTCTCACTCACAGCTTCTCTTTCTCTCTCTCACTCACAGCTTCTCTCTCTCTCACTCACTCACTCACAGATTCTCTTTCTCCCTCTCTCTCTCACTCACAGCTTCTCTTTCTTTCTCTCTCTCTCACTCACAGCTTCTCTTTCTCTCTCTCTAACTCACAGCTTCTCTTTCTCTCTCACTCTCTCACTCACAGCTTCTCTTTCTCTGTCTCTCTCAAACTCACAGCTTCTCTTTCTCTCTCACACACACTCACAGCTTCTCTTTCTCTCTCTCTCTCACTCACAGCTTCTCTATCTCTGTTTCTCTCTATCTCACAGCTTCTCTTTATTTCTCTCTCTCACTCACAGCTTCTCTCTATCTCTCTCACTCACTCACACCTTCTCTTTATTTCTCTCTCTCACTCACAGCTTCTCTCTCTCTCACTCACTCACAGCTTCTCTCTCTCTCTCTCACTCACAGTTTTTCTCTCTCTCTCACTCACAGCTTCTCTCTCTCTCTCACTCACAGCTTATCTTTCTCTTTCTCTCTCACTCACAGCTTTCTCTCTCACTCACAGCTTCTCTTTCTCTCTCTCTCTCTCACTCACAGCTTCTCTCTCTCACACACACACAGCTTCTCTTTCTCTCTCTCTAACTCACAGCTTCTCTTTATCTCTCTCTCACTCAGCTTCTCTCTCTCCCTCACAGCCTCTCTTTCTCGCTCACTCACAGCTTCTCTCTCTCTCACTCACAGCTTCTCTCTCTCTCACTCACTCACTCACAGATTCTCTTTCTCCCTCTCTCTCTCACTCACAGCTTCTCTTTCTTTCTCTCTCTCTCACTCACAGCTTCTCTTTCTCTCTCTCTCTCACTCACAGCTTCTCTTTCTCTCTCACTCTCTCACTCACAGCTTCTCTTTCTCTGTCTCTCTCAAACTCACAGCTTCTCTTTCTCTCTCACACACACTCACAGCTTCTCTTTCTCTCTCTCTCTCACTCACAGCTTCTCTTTCTCTGTTTCTCTCTATCTCACAGCTTCTCTTTATTTCTCTCTCTCACTCACAGCTTCTCTCTATCTCTCTCACTCACTCACACCTTCTCTTTATTTCTCTCTCTCACTCACAGCTTCTCTCTCTCTCACTCACTCACACCTTCTCTCTCTCTCTCTCACTCACAGTTTCTCTCTCTCTCACTCACAGCTTATCTTTCTCTTTCTCTCTCACTCACAGATTTCTCTCTCACTCACAGCTTCTCTTTCTCTCTCTCTCTCTCACTCACAGCTTCTCTCTCACACACACACACACAGCTTCTCTTTCTCTCTCTCTAACTCACAGCTTCTCTTTATCTCTCTCTCACTCAGCTTCTCTCTCTCTCACTCACAGCGTCTCTTTCTCTCTCACTCACAGCTTCTCTCTCTCTCTCACTCACAGCTTTTCTCTCTCTCTCACTCACAGCCTCTCTTTCCCTTTCTCTCTCACTCACAGCTTCTCTCTCTCTCTCTCACTCACAGCTTCTCTCTCTCTCACTCACTCACAGCTTCTATTTCTTTATTTCTCTCTCACTCACAGCTTCTCTCTCACAGCTTCTCTTTCTCTTTCACTCTCTCACTCACAGCTTCTCTTTCTCTCTCTCTCTCTCACTCACAGCTTCTCTTTCTCTCTCTCTCTCACTCACAGCTTCTCTTTCTCTCTCACTCACAGCTTCTCTTTCTCTCTCTCTCACTCATAGCTTCTCTTTCTCTCTCTCTCTCACTCACAGCTTCTCTCTCTCTCTCTCTCTCACTCACAGCTTCTCACTCTCTCTCTCTCACTCACAGCATCTCTTTCTCTCCCTCTCTCACACAGCTTATCTTTCTCTCTTTCTCTCACTCACAGCTTCTCTCTCTCTCCCTCTCTCACTGACATCTTCTCTTTCTCGCTCTCTCTCTCTCACTCACAGATTCTCTCTCTCACACAGCTTCTCTTTCTCTCTCTCTCTCACTCACAGCTTCTCTTTCTCTCTCTCTCTAACTCACAGCTTCTCTTTATCTCTCTCTCACTCACAGCTTCTCTTTCTCTCTCTCACTCACAGCTTCTCTTTCTCTCTCTCACTCACAGCTTCTCTCTCTCTCTCACTCACTCACTCACAGCTTCTCTCTCTCTCTCACTCACAGCTACTCTATCTCTCTCTCTTTCACTCACAGATTCTCTTTCTCCCTCTCTCTCTAACTCACAGCTTCTCTTTATCTCTCTCTCACTCACAGCTTCTCTTTCTCTCTCTCACTCACAGCTTCTCTTTCTCTCTCTCACTCACAGCTTCTCTCTCTCTCTCACTCACTCACTCACAGCTTCTCTCTCTCTCTCACTCACAGCTACTCTATCTCTCTCTCTCACACACTCACAGATTCTCTTTCTCCCTCTCTCTCTCACTCACAGCTTTTCTTTCTCTCTTTCTCTCTCCCACTGTCACAGCTTCTATCTCTCTCACTCTCACTCACAGCTTCCCTTTTTCTCACTCTCACATTCACAGCTTCTCTTTCTCTCTCTCTCACTCACAGCTTCTCTTTCTCTCTCTCTCTCACTCACAGCTTCTCTCTCTCACTCACAGCTTCTCTTTCTCTCTCTCTCACTCATAGCTTCTCTTTCTCTCTATCTCTCACTCACAGCTTCTCTCTCTCTCTCTCTCACTCACAGCTTCTCACTCTCTCTCTCACTCACAGCATCTCTTTCTCTCCCTCTCTCACACAGCTTATCTTTCTCTCTTTCTCTCACTCACAGCTTCTCTCTCTCTCTCCCTCTCTCACTGACATCTTCTCTTTCTCACTCTCTCTCTCACTCACAGATTCTCTCTCTCACACAACTTCTCTTTCTCTCTCTCTCACTCACAGCTTCTCTTTCTCTCTCTCTCTAACTCACAGCTTCTCTTTATCTCTCTCTCACTCACAGCTTCTCTTTCTCTCTCTCACTCACAGCTTCTCTTTCTCTCATTCACTCACAGCTTCTCTCTCTCTCACTCACTCACTCACAGCTTCTCTCTCTCTCTCACTCACAGCTACTCTATCTCTCTCTCTCTCTCACTCACGGATTCTCTTTCTCCCTCTCTCTCTAACTCACAGCTTCTCTTTATCTCTCTCTCACTCACAGCTTCTCTTTCTCTCTCTCACTCACAGCTTCTCTTTCTCTCTCTCACTCACAGCTTCTCTCTCTCTCACTCACTCACTCACAGCTTCTCTCTCTCTCTCACTCACAGCTACTCTATCTCTCTCTCTCTCTCACTCACAGATTCTCTTTCTCCCTCTCTCTCTCACTCACAGCTTCTCTTTCTCTCTTTCTCTCTCCCACTGTCACAGCTTCTATCTCTCTCACTCTCACTCACAGCTTCCCTTTTTCTCACTCTCACACTCACAGCTTCTCTTTCTCTCTCTCACTCACAGCTTCTCTTTCTCTCTCTCTCTCACTCACAGCTTCTCTCTCTCACTCACAGCTTCTCTTTCTTTCTCTCTCACTCTCACTCACAGCTTCTCTCTCTCTCTGTCTCTCACTCACAGCTTCTCTCTCTCACTCACAGCTTCTATTTCTTTCTCTCTCTCTCACTCATAGCTTCTCTTTCTCTCTCTCTCTCTCACTCACAGCTTCTCTCTCTCTCTCTCTCACAGCTTCTCTTTCTCTCCCTCTCTCACACAACTTATCTTTCTCTCTCTCACTCACTCACAGCTTCTCTCTCTCTCTCTCTCCCTCTCTCACTGACATCTTCTCTTTCTTTCTCTCTCTCTCTCTCACTCACAGATTCTCTCTCTCTCACACAGCTTCTCTTTCTCTCTCTCTCACTCACAGCTTCTCTTTCTCTCTCTCTCACTCACAGCTTCTCTTTCTCTCTCTCTCTCATTCACAGCTTCTCTTTCTCACTCTCTCACTCACAGCTTCTCTCTCTCACACACACACAGCTTCTCTTTCTCTCTCACTCACAGCTTCTCTTTCTCTCTCACTCACAGCTTCTCTCTCTCTCTCACTCACAGCTTCTCTCTCTCTCACACACACAGCTTCTCTCTCTCTCACTCACTCACAGCTTCTCTCTCTCTCTCTCTCAGCTTCTCTTTCTCTCTCTCTCTCTCACTCACAGCTTCTCTTTCTCTCTCTCTCTCACTCACAGCTTCTCTTTCTCCCTCTCTCTCTCACTCACAGCTTCTCTCTCCCTCACTCACAGCTTCTCTTTCTTTCTCTCTCTCTCTCACTCACAGCTTCTCTTTCTCTCTCTCTCTCACTCACAGTTTCTCTTTCTTTCTCTCTCTCTCTCACTCACAGCTTCTCTTTCTCTCTCTCTCTCACTCACAGTTTCTCTCTCTCTCACTCACTCACTCACAGCTTCTCTTTATTTCTCTCTCTCACTCACAGCTACTCTATCTCTCTCTCTCACACACTCACAGATTCTCTTTCTCCCTCTCTCTCTCACTCACAGCTTTTCTTTCTCTCTTTCTCTCTCCCACTATCACAGCTTCTATCTCTCTCACTCTCACTCACAGCTTCCCTTTTTCTCACTCTCACATTCACAGCTTCTCTTTCTCTCTCTCTCACTCACAGCTTCTCTTTCTCTCTCTCTCTCACTCACAGCTTCTCTCTCTCACTCACAGCTTCTCTTTCTCTCTCTCTCACTCATAGCTTCTCTTTCTCTCTCTCTCTCACTCACAGCTTCTCTCTCTCTCTCTCTCACTCACAGCTTCTCACTCTCTCTCTCTCACTCACAGCATCTCTTTCTCTCCCTCTCTCACACAGCTTATCTTTCTCTCTTTCTCTCACTCACAGCTTCTCTCTCTCTCTCCCTCTCTCACTGACATCTTCTCTTTCTCACTCTCTCTCTCACTCACAGATTCTCTCTTTCACACAACTTCTCTTTCTCTCTCTCTCACTCACAGCTTCTCTTTCTCTCTCTCTCTAACTCACAGCTTCTCTTTATCTCTCTCTCACTCACAGCTTCTCTTTCTCTCTCTCACTCACAGCTTCTCTTTCTCTCATTCACTCACAGCTTCTCTCTCTCTCACTCACTCACTCACAGCTTCTCTCTCTCTCTCACTCACAGCTACTCTCTCTCTCTCTCTCTCTCACTCACAGATTCTCTTTCTCCCTCTCTCTCTAACTCACAGCTTCTCTTTATCTCTCTCTCACTCACAGCTTCTCTTTCTCTCTCTCACTCACAGTTTCTCTTTCTCTCTCTCACTCACAGCTTCTCTCTCTCTCACTCACTCACTCACAGCTTCTCTCTCTCTCTCACTCACAGTTACTCTATCTCTCTCTCTCTCTCACTCACAGATTCTCTTTCTCACTCTCTCTCTCACTCACAGCTTCTCTTTCTCTCTTTCTCTCTCCCACTGTCACAGCTTCTATCTCTCTCACTCTCACTCACAGCTTCCCTTTTTCTCACTCTCACACTCACAGCTTCTCTTTCTCTCTCTCTCACTCACAGCTTCTCTTTCTCTCTCTCTCTCACTCACAGCTTCTCTCTCTCACTCACAGCTTCTCTTTCTTTCTTTCTTTCTCTCACTCACAGCTTCTCTTTCTCTCTCACTCTCACTCACAGCTTCTCTCTCTCTCTGTCTCTCACTCACAGCTTCTCTCTCTCACTCACAGCTTCTATTTCTTTCTCTCTCTCTCACTCATAGCTTCTCTTTCTCTCTATCTCTCTCTCACTCACAGCTTCTCTCTCTCTCACTCACTCACAGCTTCTCTTTCTCTCCCTCTCTCACACAACTTATCTTTCTCTCTCTCACTCACTCACAGCTTCTCTCTCTCTCCCTCTCTCACTGACATCTTCTCTTTCTTTCTCTCTCTCTCTCTCACTCACAGATTCTCTCTCTCTCACACAGCTTCTCTTTCTCTCTCTCTCACTCACAGCTTCTCTTTCTCTCTCTCTCACTCACAGCTTCTCTTTCTCTCTCTCACACACACACAGCTTCTCTTTCTCTCTCACTCACAGCTTCTCTTTCTCTCTCACTCACAGCTTCTCTCTCTCTCTCACTCACAGCTTCTCTCTCTCTCACACACACAGCTTCTCTCTCTCTCACTCACTCACAGCTTCTCTCTCTCTCTCTCTCAGCATCTCTTTCTCTCTCTCTCTCTCACTCACAGCTTCTCTTTCTCTCTCTCTCTCACTCACAGCTTCTCTTTCTCCCTCTCTCTCTCACTCACAGCTTCTCTCTCCCTCACTCACAGCTTCTCTTTCTTTCACTCTCTCTCTCACTCACAGCTTCTCTTTCTCTCTCTCTCTCTCACTCACAGTTTCTCTTTCTTTCTCTCTCTCTCTCACTCACAGCTTCTCTTTCTCTCTCTCTCTCACTCACAGTTTCTCTCTCTCTCTCTCACTCACTCACAGCTTCTCTTTATTTCTCTCTCTCTCACTCACAGCTTCTCTCTCTCACACACTCACAGCTTCTCTTTCTCTCTTACTCACTCACAGCTTTTCTTTATCTCTCTCTATCACTCACAGCTTCTCTTTATCTCTCTCTCTCACTCACTCACAGCTTCTCTTTCTCTTTCTCTCTCTCACTCACATCTTCTCTCTCTCTCTCACTCACAGCTTCTCTCTCTCTCACTCACAGCTTTCTCTCTCTCACACACACCTTCTCTTTCTCTCTCTCTCTCACACAGCTTCTCTCTCTCTCACTCACAGCTTCTCTTTCTCTCTCTCACTCTCTCACTAACATCTTCTCCTTCTCTCTCTCTCTCACTCACACCTTCTCTCTCTCACACACACACAGCTTGTCTTTCTCTCTCTCTCTCTCACTCACACCTTCTCTTTCTCTGTCTCTCTCTAACTCACAGCTTCTCTTTATCTCTATCTCACTCACAGCTTCTCTTTCTCTCTCTCTCTCACTCACAGCTTCTCTTTCTCTCTCACTCACAGCTTCTCTCTCTCTCTCACTCACAGCTTCTCTCTCTCACACACACAGATTTTTTTCTCTCTCTCTCTCACTCACAGCTTCTCTTTCTCTCTCTCTCTCACTCACTGCTTCCATTTCTCCCTCTCTCTCTCACTCACAGCTTCTCTCCCTCTCTCACTCACAGCTTCTCTTTCTCTCTCTCTCTAACTCACAGCTTCTCTTTATCTCTCTCTCACTCACAGCTTCTCTTTCTCTCTCTCTCACTCACAGCTTCTCTTTCTCTCTCTCACTCAAAGCTTCTCTCTCCCACACTCACTCACAGCTTCTAGCTCTCTCTCTCTCACTCACAGCTTCTCTTTCTCTGTCTGTCTCTCTCACTCACAGCCTCTCTTTCTCCCTCTCTCACACAGCTTCTCTTTCTCCCTCTCTCTCTCAATTACAGCTTCTCTCTCTCACTCATAGCTTCCCTTTCTTTCTTTCTCTCTCACTCACTGCTTCTCTTTCTCTCTCTCACACTGTCACAGCTTCTCTCTCTCTGTCACGCTCACTCACATCTTCCCTTTCTCTCCCTCTCTCTCACAATCACAGCTTCTCTTTATCTCTCTCTCACTCACAGCTTCTCTTTCTCTCTCTCACTCACAGTTTCCTTCTCTCTCTCACTCACAGCTTCTCTTTCTCTTTCTCTCTCACTCACAGCTTTCTCGCTCACTCACAGCTTCTCTTTCTCTCTCTCTCTCACTCACAGCTTCTCTCTCTCTCACACACACACAGCTTCTCTTTCTCTCTGTCTCACTCACAGCTTCTCTCTCTCTCTCTCTAACTCACAGCTTCTCTTTATCTCTCTCTCACTCAGCTTCTCTCTCTCTCTCTCACTTACAGCATCTATTTCTCTCTCACTCACAGCTTCTCTCTCTCTCTCACTCACAGCTTCTCTCTCTCTCTCACTCACAGCCTCTCTTTCCCTTTCTCTCTCACTCACAGCTTCTCTCTCTCTCACTCACTCACAGCTTCTCTCTCTCTCACTCACTCACAGCTTCTATTTCTTTCTTTCTCTCTCACTCACAGCTTCTCTCTCTCTCACAGCCTCTTTCTCTCTCTCTCTCTCACTCACAGCTTCTTTTTCTCTCTCTCTCTCACTCACACCTTCTGTTTCTCTCTCTCTCTCACTCACAGCTTCTCTTTCTCTCTCACTCACAGCTTTTCTTTCTCTCTCTCTCACTCATAGCTTCTCTTTCTCTCTCTATCTTACTCACAGCTTCTCTCTCTCTCTCTCACTCACAGCTTCTCACTCTCTCTCTGTCTCTCTCTCACAGCTTCTCTTTCTCTCCCTCTCTCACACAGCTTATCTTTCTCTCTCTCTCACTCACAGATTCTCTCTATCTCCCTCTCTCACTGACATCTTCTCTTTCTCTCTCTCACTCACAGATTCTCTCTCTCTCACACAGCTTCTCTTTCTCTCTCTCTCTCACTCACAGCTTCTCTTTCTCTCTCTCTCTAACTCACAGCTTCTCTTTATCTCTCTCTCACTCACAGCTTCTCTTTCTCTCTCTCTCTCTCACTCACAGCTTCTCTTTCTCTCTCTCACTCACAGCTTCTCTCTCTCTCACTCACTCACTCACAGCTTCTCTCTCTCTCTCACTCACAGCTACTCTCTCTCTCTCTCTCTCACTCACTCACAGATTATCTTTCTCCCTCTCTCTCTCACTCACAGATCCTTTATTTCTCTCTCTCTCACTCACAGCTTCTCTTTCTCTGTCTCTCTCTAACTCACAGCTTCTCTTTATCTCACTCTCTCACTCACAGCTTCTCTTTCTCTCTCTCTCTCACTCACAGCTTCTCTTTCTCTCTCACTCACTCACAGCTTCTCTCTCTCACACACACACATAGCTTCTCTTTCTCTCTCACTCACAGCTTCTCTTTCTCTCTCACTCACAGCTTCTCACTCTCTCTCTCAATCACAGCTTCTCTTTCTCTCTCTATTTCACAGCTTCTTATTCTCTCTCTCTCTCACTCCCAGCTTCTCTTTCACTCTCTCTCTCTAACTCATAGCTTCTCTCTCACTCACTCACAGCTTCTCTCTCTCTCACTCACTCACAGCTTCTATTTCTTTCTCTCTCTCTCACTCACAGCTTCTCTCTCTCTCACAGCTTCTCTTTCTCTCTCTCTCTCTCACTCACAGCTTCTTTTTCTCTCTCTCTCTCACTCACACCTTCTCTTTCTCTCTCTCTCTCACTCACAGCTTCTCTTTCTCTCTCACTCACAGCTTTTCTTTCTCTCTCTCTCACTCAAAACTTCTCTTTCTCTCTCTATCTCACTCACAGCTTCTCTCTCTCTCTCTCACTCACAGCTTCTCACTCTCTCTCTGTCTCTCTCTCACAGCTTCTCTTTCTCTCCCTCTCTCACACAGCTTATCTTTCTCTCTCTCTCACTCACAGATTCTCTCTCTCTCTCTCCCTCTCTCACTGACATCTTCTCTTTCTCTCTCTCACTCACAGATTCTCTCTCTCTCTCACAGCTTCTCTTTCTCTCTCTCTCTCACTCACAGCTTCTCTTTCTCTCTCTCTCTAACTCACAGCTTCTCTATATCTCTCTCTCACTCACAGCTTCTCTTTCTCTCTCTCTCTCACTCACAGCTTCTCTTTCTCTCTCTCACTCACAGCTTCTCTCTCTCTCACTCACTCACTCACAGCTTCTCTCTCTCTCACTCACTCACTCACAGCTTCTCTCTCTCTCTCACTCACAGCTACTCTCTCTCTCTCTCTCTCTCACTCACTCACAGATTATCTTTCTCCCTCTCTCTCTCACTCACAGATCCTTTTTTTCTCTCTCTCTCACTCACAGCTTCTCTTTCTCTGTCTCTCTCTAACTCACAGCTTCTCTTTATCTCACTCTCTCACTCACAGCTTCTCTTTCTCTCTCTCTCTCACTCACAGCTTCTCTTTCTCTCTCACTCACTCACAGCTTCTCTCTCTCACACACACACATAGCTTCTCTTTCTCTCTCACTCACAGCTTCTCTTTCTCTCTCACTCACAGCTTCTCACTCTCTCTCTCAATCACAGCTTCTCTTTCTCTCTCTATTTCACAGCTTCTTATTCTCTCTCTCTCTCACTCCCAGCTTCTCTTTCACTCTCTCTCTCTAACTCATAGCTTCTCTTTCTCTCTCACTCACAGCTTCTCTTTCTCTCTCACTCACAGCTTCTCTCTCTCTCTCACTCACAGCTTCTCTTTGTCTCTCTCTATCTCACTCACAGCTTCTCCTTCTCTCTCTCTCTCACTCACAGCTTCTCTCTCTCTCTCACACACAGCTTCTCTCTCTCTCACTCACTCACAGCTTCTATCTCTCTCTCTCTCACAGCTTCTCCCTCTCTCTCTCTCTCACTCACAGCTTCTCTTTCTCTCTCTCTCTCACTCACAACTTCTCTTTCTCCCTCTCTCTCTCACTCATAGCTTCTCTCTCTCTCACTCATAGCTTCTGTTTCTTTCTCTCTCACTCACTCACAGCTTATCTTTCTCTCTATCCCACTGTCACAGCTTCTCTCTCTCTCACGCTCACTCACAGCTTCCCTTTTTCTCCCTCTCTCTCACAATCACAGCTTCTCTTTCACCCTCTCTCTCTCACTCACAGCTTCTCTTACTTTCTCTCTCTCTCACTCACAGTTTCTCTTTCACCCTCTCTCTCTCACTCACAGCTTCCCTTTCTCTCACTCTCTCACTCACAGCTTCTCTTTCTCTCTCTCTCTCACTAACAGCGTCTCTATCTCTATCTCTCTCACACTCACAGCTTCTCTCTCTCTCTCTCACTCAAGCTTCTCTTTCTCTGTCTCTCTCTAACTCACAGCTTCTCTTTATCTCTCTCTCACTCACAGCTTGTATTTCTTTCTCTCTCTCTCTCACACTCACAGTTTCTCTTTCTCTCTCTCACTCACATCTCTTTCTCTCTCTCTCTCACTCACAGCTTCTCTTTCTCTGTCTCTCTCTAACTCACAGCTTGTCTTTATCTCTCTCTCTCAGTCACAGCTTCTCTTTCTCTCTCTCTCACTCACAGCTTCTCTCTCTCTCTCTCTCTCACTCACACCTCTTTCTCTCTCTCACATCTTCACTTTCTCTCTCTCTCACTCACAGCTTCTCTTTCTTTCTCTCTCTCACACAGCTTCTCTTTCTCCATCTCTCTCTCACTCACAGCTTCTCTCTCTCTCACTCACAGCTTCTCTTTCTTTCTCTCTCTCTCACTCACAGCTTCTCTTTCTCTTTCTCTCTCTCTCTCTCACTCACAGTTTCTCTCTCTCTCTCTCACTCACTCACTCACAGCTTCTCTCTCTCTCTCGCTCTCTCACTCACAGCTTCTCTCTCTCTCTCACTCACAGCTTCTCTTTCTCTCTCTCACACTCTCACTATCTTCTCTTTCTCTCTCTCTCTCACTCACAGCTTCTCTCTCACACACACACACAGCTTCTCTTTCTCTCTCCCTCTCACTCATAGCTTCTCTTTCACTGTTTCTCTCTAACTCACAGCTTCTCTTTCTCTCTCTCTCACTCACAGCTTCTCTTTCTCTCTCTCACTCACAGTTTCTTTCTCTCTCTCACTCACAGCTTCTCTTTCTCTTTCTCTCTCACTCACAGCTTTCTCGCTCACTCACAGCTTCTCTTTCTCTCTCTCTCTCACTCACAGCTTCTCTCTCTCACACACACACACAGCTTCTCTTTCTCTCTGTCTCACTCACAGCTTCTCTCTCTCTCTCTCTAACTCACAGCTTCTCTTTATCTCTCTCTCACTCAGCTTCTCTCTCTCTCTCTCACTTACAGCATCTATTTCTCTCTCACTCACAGCTTCTCTCTCTCACTCACTCACAGCCTCTCTCTCTCTTTCCCTTTCTCTCTCACTCACAGCTTCTCTCTCTCTCACTCACTCACAGCTTCTCTCTCTCTCACTCACTCACAGCTTCTATTTCTTTCTTTCTCTCTCACTCACAGCTTCTCTCTCTCTCACAGCTTCTCTTTCTCTCTCTCTCTCTCACTCACAGCTTCTTTTTCTCTCTCTCTCTCACTCACACCTTCTCTTTCTCTCTCTCTCTCACTCACAGCTTCTCTTTCTCTCTCACTCACAGCTTTTCTTTCTCTCTCTCTCACTCATAGCTTCTCTTTCTCTCTCTCTCTCACTCACAGCTTCTCTCTCTCTCTCACTCACAGCTTCTCACTCTCTCTCTGTCTCTCTCTCACAGTTTCTCTTTCTCTCCCTTTCTCACACAGCTTATCTTTCTCTCTCTCTCACTCACAGATTCTCTCTCTCTCTCTCCCTCTCTCACTGACATCTTCTCTTTCTCTCTCTCACTCACAGATTCTCTCTCTCACACACAGCTTCTCTTTCTCTCTCTCTCTCACTCACAGCTTCTCTTTCTCTCTCTCTCTAACTCACAGCTTCTCTTTATCTCTCTCTCACTCACAGCTTCTCTCTCTCTCTCTCTCTCTCACTCACAGCTTCTCTTTCTCTCTCTCACTCACAGCTTCTCTCTCTCTCACTCACTCACTCACAGCTTCTCTCTCTCTCACTCACAGCTACTCTCTCTCTCTCTCTCACTCACTCACAGATTATCTTTCTCCCTCTCTCTCTCACTCACAGATCCTTTTTTTCTCTCTCTCTCACTCACAGCTTCTCTTTCTCTGTCTCTCTCTAACTCACAGCTTCTCTTTATCTCACTCTCTCACTCACAGCTTCTCTTTCTCTCTCTCTCTCACTCACAGCTTCTCTTTCTCTCTCACTCACTCACAGCTTCTCTCTCTCACACACACATAGCTTCTCTTTCTCTCTCACTCACAGCTTCTCACTCTCTCTCTCAATCACAGCTTCTCTTTCTCTCTCTATTTCACAGCTTCTTATTCTCTCTCTCTCTCACTCCCAGCTTCTCTTTCACTCTCTCTCTCTAACTCATAGCTTCTCTTTCTCTCTCACTCACAGCTTCTCTTTCTCTCTCACTCACAGCTTCTCTCTCTCTCTCACTCACAGCTTCTCTTTGTCTCTCTCTATCTCACTCACAGCTTCTCCTTCTCTCTCTCTCTCACTCACAGCTTCTCTCTCTCTCTCACACACAGCTTCTCTCTCTCTCACTCACTCACAGCTTCTATCTCTCTCTCTCACAGCTTCTCCCTCTCTCTCTCACTCACAGCTTCTCTTTCTCTCTCTCTCTCACTCACAACTTCTCTTTCACCCTCTCTCTCTCACTCACAGCTTCTCTTACTTTCTCTCTCTCTCACTCACAGTTTCTCTTTCACCCTCTCTCTCTCACTCACAGCTTCCCTTTCTCTCACTCTCTCACTCACAGCTTCTCTTTCTCTCTCTCTCTCACTAACAGCGTCTCTATCTCTATCTCTCTCACAGCTTCTCTCTCTCTCTCTCACTCAAGCTTCTCTTTCTCTGTCTCTCTCTAACTCACAGCTTCTCTTTATCTCTCTCTCACTCACAGCTTGTATTTCTTTCTCTCTCTCTCTCTCACTCACAGTTTCTCTTTCTCTCTCTCACTCACATCTCTTTCTCTCTCTCTCTCACTCACAGCTTCTCTTTCTCTGTCTCTCTCTAACTCACAGCTTCTTTATCTCTCTCTCTCAGTCACAGCTTCTCTTTCTCTCTCTCTCACTCACAGCTTCTCTCTCTCTCTCTCTCACTCACTCACACTTTCTCTCTCACACATCTTCACTTTCTCTCTCTCTCACTCACAGCTTCTCTTTCTTTCTCTCTCTCACACAGCTTCTCTTTCTCCATCTCTCTCTCACTCACAGGTTCTCTCTCTCTCACTCACAGCTTCTCTTTCTTTCTCTCTCTCTCTCACTCACAGCTTCTCTTTCTCTTTCTCTCTCTCTCTCTCACTCACAGTTTCTCTCTCTCTCTCTCACTCACTCACTCACAGCTTCTCTTTCTCTCTCGCTCTCTCACTCACAGCTTCTCTCTCTCTCTCACTCACAGCTTCTCTTTCTCTCTCTCACTCTCTCACTATCTTCTCTTTCTCTCTCTCTCTCACTCACAGCTTCTCTCTCTCACACACACACAGCTTCTCTTTCTTTCTCTCTCTCACTCATAGCTTCTCTTTCACTGTTTCTCTCTAACTCACAGCTTCTCTTTCTCTCTCTCTCACTCACAGCTTCTCTTTCTCTCTCTCACTCAAAGCTTCTCTCTCCCTCACTCACTCACTCACAGCTTCTAGCTCTCTCTCACATTCACAGCTTCTCTTTCTCTGTCTGTCTCTCTCACTCACAGCCTCTCTTTCTCTCTCTCACACACAGCTTCTCTTTCTCCCTCTCTCTCTCAATTACAGCTTCTCTCTCTCTCACTCATAGCTTCCCTTTCTTTCTTTCTCTCTCACTCACTGCTTCTCTTTCTCTCTCTCCCACTGTCACAGCTTCTCTCTCTCTCTCACGCTCACTCACAGCTTCCCTTTCTCTCCCTCTCTCTCACAATCACAGCTTCTCTTTATCTCTCTCTCACTCACAGCTTCTCTTTCTCTCTCTCACTCACAGCTTTCTCGCTCACTCACAGCTTCTCTTTCTCTCTCTCTCTCACTCACAGCTTCTCTCTCTCACACACACACACAGCTTCTCTTTCTCTCTGTCTCACTCACAGCTTCTCTTTCTCTCTCTCTCTCTAACTCACAGCTTCTCTTTATCTCTCTCTCACTCAGCTTCTCTCTCTCTCTCTCACTCACAGCATCTCTTTCTCTATCACTCACAGCTTCTCTCTCTCTCTCACTCACAGCTTCTCTCTCTCTCTCACTCACAGCCTCTCTTTCCCTTTCTCTCTCACTCACAGCTTCTCTCTCTCTCACTCACTCACAGCTTCTATTTCTTTCTTTCTCTCTCACTCACAGCTTCTCTCTCTCTCTCACAGCTTCCCTTTCTCTCTCTCTCTCACTCACAGCTTCTCTTTCTCTCTCTCTCTCACTCACACCTTCTCTTTCTCTCTCTCTCTCACTCACAGCTTCTCTTTCTCTCTCACTCACAGCTTTTCTTTCTCTCTCTCTCACTCACAGCTTCTCTCTCTCTCTCTCACTCACAGCTTCACTCTCTCTCTGTCTCTCTCTCACAGCTTCTCTTTCTCTCCCTCTCTCACACAGCTTATCTTTCTCTCTCTCTCACTCACAGATTCTCTCTCTCTCTCCCTCTCTCACTGACATCTTCTCTTTCTCTCTCTCTCTCTCTCTCACTCACAGATTCTCTCTCTCTCACACAGCTTCTCTTTCTCTCTCTCTCTCACTCACAGCTTCTCTTTCTCTCTCTCTCTAACTCACAGCTTCTCTTTATCTCTCTCTCACTCACAGCTTCACTTTCTCTCTCTCTCTCTCACTCACAGCTTCTCTTTCTCTCTCTCACTCACAGCTTCTCTCTCTCTCACTCACTCACTCACAGCTTCTCTCTCTCTCTCACTCACAGCTACTCTATCTCTCTCTCTCTCACTCACTCACAGATTATCTTTCTCCCTCCCTCTCTCACTCACAGCTTCTCTTTCTCTCTCTCACTCACAGCTTCTCATTCTCTCACTCTCTCACTCACAGCTTCTCTTTCTCTCTCACTCTCACTCACAGCTTCTCTCTCTCTCTCACTCACAGCTTCTCTTTCTCTCTCTCTCTCTCACTCACAGATCCTTTTTCTCTCTCTCTCTCACTCACAGCTTCTCTTTCTCTGTCTCTCTCTCACTCACAGCTTCTCTTTCTTTCTTTCTCTCTCACTCACAGCTTCTCTTTCTCTCTCTCTCTCCCACTGTCACACCTTCTCTCTCTCTCTCTCACGCTCACTCAAAGCTTCCCTTTTTCTCCCTCTCTCTCACACAGAGTTTCTCTTTCACCCTCTCTCTCTCACTCACAGTTTCTCTTTCTCTCACTCTCTCACTCACAGCTTCTCTTGCTCTCTCTCTCTCTCACTCACAGCTTCTCTATCTCTATCTCTCTCACACTCACAGCTTCTCTCTCTCTCTCACTCACAGCTTCTCTTTCTCTGTCTCTCTCTAACTCACAGCTTCTCTTTATCTCTCTCTCACTCACAGCTTGTCTTTCTTTCTCTCTCTCTCTCTCACTCACAGTTTCTCTTTCTCTCTCTCACTCACATCTCTTTCTCTCTCTCACTCACAGCTTCTCTTTCTCTGTCTCTCTCTAACTCACAGCTTGTCTTTATCTCTCTCTCTCAGTCACAGCTTCTCTTTCTCTCTCTCTCTCACTCACAGCTTCTCTCTCTCACTCACTCGCTCACACCTCTTTCTCTCTCTCACATCTTCACTTTCTCTCTCTCTCACTCACAGCTTCTCTTTCTTTCTCTCTCTCACACAGCTTCTCTTTCTCCATCTCACTCTCACTCACAGCTTCTCTCTCTCACTCACAGCTTCTCTTTCTTTCTCTCTCTCACTCACAGCTTCTCTTTCTCTCTCTCTCTCTCACTCACAGTTTCTCTCTCTCACTCACTCACAGTTTCTCTTTCTTTCTCTCCCTCTCACTCACAGCTTCTCTCTCTCTCTCTCACTCACAGCTTCTCTCTCTCTCTCTCACTCACAGCTTCTCTTTCTCTCTCTTACTCACTCCCAGCTTCTCTTTCTCTCTCTCACTCACAGCGTTTCTTTATCTCTCTCTATCACTCACAGCTTCTCTTTATCACTCTCTCTCACTCACTCACAGCTTCTCTTTCTCTTTCTCTCTCACTCACATCTTCTCTCTCTCTCTCACTCACATCTTCTCTCTCTCTCTCACTCACAGCTTCTCTTTCTCTCTCTCACACACACCTTCTCTTTCTCTCTCTCTCTCTCACTCACAGCTTCTCTCTCTCTCACTCACAGCTTCGCTTTCTCTCTCTCACTCTCTCACTAACATCTTATCTTTATCTCTCTCTCTCACTCACAGCTTCTCTCTCTCTCACACACACAGCTTCTCTTTCTCTCTCTCTCTCACTCACAGCTTCTCTTTCTCTGTCTCTCTCTAACTCACAGCTTCTCTTTATCTCTCTCTCACTCACAGCTTCTCTCTCTCTCTCACTCACAGATTCTTTTTTTCTCTCTCTCTCTCTCTCACACCTTCTCTTTCTCTCTCTCTCTCACTCACCGCTTCACTTTCTCCCTCTCTCTCTCACTCACAGCTTCTCTCTCACACACTCACAGCTTCTCTTTCTCTCTCTCTCTAACTCACAGCTTCTCTTTATCTCACTCTCTCGCTCACAGCTTCTCTTTCTTTCTCTCTCACTCACAGCTTCTCTTTCTCTCTCTCTCACTCACAGCTTCTCTCTCTCACACACACAGACAGCTTCTCTTTCTCTCTCACTCACAGCTTCTCTTTCTCTCTCACTCACAGTTTCTCTCTCTCTCTCTCTCACTCACAGCTTCTCTCTCTCTCTCACTCACAGCTTCTCTTCCTCTCTCTCTATCTCACTCACAGCTTCTCCTTCTCTCTCTCTCTCTCTCACTCACAGCTTCTCTCTCTCTCTCACAGCTTCTCTCTCTCTCACTCACTCACAACTTCTCTCTCTCTCACAGCTTCTCTTTCTCCCTCTCTCTCACTCACAGCTTCTCTCTCTCTCACTCACAGCCTCTCTTTCTTTCTCTCTCTCTCTCACTCACAGCTTCTCTTTCTCTCTCTCTCTCTCTCACTCACAGCTTCTCTTTCTCTCTCTCTCTCTCTCTCTCACTCACAGCTTCTCTTTCTCTCTCACTCACAGCTTCTCTTTCTCTCTCTCACAGCTTCTCTTTCTCTCTCTCTCTCTCACTCACAGCTTCTCTTTCTCTCTCTCTCTCACTCACAGCTTCTCTCTCTCTCTCACTCACAGCTTCTCTCTCTCTCACTCACTCACAGCTTCTATTTCTTTCTTTCTCTCTCACTCACAGCTTCACTCTCTCTCTCACAGCTTCTCTTTCTCTCTCTCTCTCTCACTCACACCTTCTCTTTCTCTCTCTCTCTCACAGCCTCTCTTTCCCTTTCTCTCTCACTCACAGCTTCTCTCTCTCTCTCACTCACAGCTTCTCTCTCTCTCACTCACTCACTCACAGCTTCTGTTTCTTTCTTTCTCTCTTACTCACAGCTTCTCTCTCTCTCACACAGCTTCTCTTTCTCTCTCTCTCTCACTCACAGCTTCTCTTTCTCTCTCTCTCACTCACAGCTTCTCTTTCTCTCTCTCTCTCACTCACAGCTTCTCTTTCTCTCTCACTCACAGCTTCTCTTTCTCTCTCTCACAGCTTCTCTTTCTCTCTCTCTCTCTCACTCACAGCTTCTCTCTCTCTCACACACACTCACAGCTTCTCTCTCTCTCTCATTCACAGCTTCTCTCTCTCACTCACTCACAGCTTCTATTTCTTTCTTTCTCTCTCACTCAAGGCTTCTCTCTCTCTCACAGCTTCTCTTTCTCTCTCTCTCTCACTCACAGCTTCTCTTTCTCTCTCTCTCTCTCTCACTCACATCTTCTCTCTCTCTCTCTCTCACTCACAGCTTCTCTTTCCCTCCCTCTCTCACACAGCTTATCTTTCTCTCTCTCTCTCACTCACAGCTTCTCTCTCTCTCTCCCTCTCTCACTGACATCTTCTCTTTCTTTCTCTCTCTCTCTCTCTCACTCACAGATTCTCTATCTCACACAGCTTCTCTTTCTCTCTCTTTCTCACTCACAGCTTCTCTTTCTCTCTCTCTCACTCACAGCTTCTCTTTCTCTCTCTCTCTCACTCACAGCTTCTCTTTCTCTCTCTCACAGCTTCTCTTTCTCTCTCTCTCTCACTCACACCTTCTCTTTCTCTCTCTCTCTCTCACTCACAGCTTCTCTCTCTCTCACTCACAGCTTCTCTCTCTCTCACTCACTCACAGCTTCTATTTCTTTCTTTCTCTCTCACTAACAGCTTCTCTCTCTCTCTCACACAGCTTCTCTTTCTCTCTCTCTCTCTCACTCACAGCTTCTCTTTCTCTCTCTTTCTCTCTCACTCACAGCTTCTCTCTCTCTCTCACTCACAGCTTCTCACACTCTCTCTCTCTCTCACTCACAGCTTCTCTTTCTCTCCCTCTCTCACACAGCTTATCTTTCTCTCTCTCTCTCACTCACAGCTTCTCTCTCTCTCCCTCACTCACTGACATCTTCTCTTTCTTTCTCTCTCTCTCTCACTCACAGCTTCTCTCTCTCACACAGCTTCTCTTTCTCTCTCTCTCACTCACAGTTTCTCTTTCTCTCTCTCTCTAACTCACAGCTTCACTATATCTCTCTCTCGCTTACAGCTTCTCTTTCTCTCTCTCTCTTTCTCTCACTCACAGCTTCTCTTTCTCTCTCTCACTCACAACTTCTCTCTCTCTCTCACTCACTCACAGCTTCTCTCTCTCTCTCACTCACAGCTACTCTATCTCTCTCTGTCTCACTCACAGATTCTCTTTCTCCTTCTCTCTCTCACTCATAGCTTCTCTCTCTCTCACTCATAGCTTCTCTTTCTTTCTCTCTCTCTCACTCACAGCTTCTCTTTCTCTCTTTCTCTCTCCCACTGTCACAGCTTCTCTCTCTCTCACGCTCACTCACAGCTTCCCTTTTTCTCACTCTCTCTCACACTCACAGCTTCTCTTTCTCTCTCTCTCTCACTCAGAGCTTCTCTTTCTCTCTCTCTCTCACTCACTGCTTCTCTCTCTCACTCACAGCTTCTCTTTCTCTCTCTCACTCAGAGCTTCTCTTTCTCTCACTCTCTCACTCACAGCTTCTCTTTCTCTCTCACTCTCACTCACAGCTTCTCTCTCTCTCTCTCACTCACAGCTTCTCTTTCTCTTTCTCTCTCTCTCTCACTCACAGTTTCTTTTTTCTCTCTCTCTCACTCACAGCTTCTCTTTCTCTATCTCTCTCTAACTCACAGCTTCTCTTTATCTCACTCTCTCACTCACAGCTTCTCTTTCTCTCTCTCTCTCTCACTCACAGCTTCTCTTTCTCTCTCTCTCACTCACAGCTTCTCTCTCTCACACACACACACAGCTTCTATCTCTCTCACTCACAGCTTCTCTTTCTCTCTCACTCACAGTTTCTCTCTCTCTCTCTCACTCACAGCTTCTCTTTCTCTCTCTATCTCACAGCTCCTCACTCTCTCTCTCTCACTCACAGCTTCTCTTTCACTCTCTCTCTCTAACTCATAGCTTCTCTTTCTCTCTCACTCACAGCTTCTCTTTCTCTCTCACTCACAGCTTCTCTCTCTCTCTCTCACTCACAGCTTCTCTTTCTCTCTATATATATCACTCACGGCTTCTCCTTCTCTCTCTCTCTCTCTCTCACTCACAGCTTCTCCCTCTCTCTCTCTCACAGCTTCTCTCTCTCTCACTCACTCACAACTTCTCTCTCTCACAGATTCTCTTTCTCTCTCTCTCTCTCTCACTTACAGCTTCTCTTTCTCTCTCTCTCTTTCTCTCACTCACAGCTTCTCTTTCTCTCTCTCACTCACAACTTCTCTCTCTCTCTCACTCACTCACAGCTTCTCTCTCTCTCTCACTCACAGCTACTCTATCTCTCTCTCTGTCTCACTCACAGATTCTCTTTCTCCTTCTCTCTCTCACTCATAGCTTCTCTCTCTCTCACTCATAGCTTCTCTTTCTTTCTCTCTCTCTCACTCACAGCTTCTCTTTCTCTCTTTCTCTCTCCCACTGTCACAGCTTCTCTCTCTCTCACGCTCACTCACAGCTTCCCTTTTTCTCACTCTCTCTCACACTCACAGCTTCTCTTTCTCTCTCTCTCACTCAGAGCTTCTCTTTCTCTCTCTCTCTCACTCACTGCTTCTCTCTCTCACTCACAGCTTCTCTTTCTCTCTCTCACTCAGAGCTTCTCTTTCTCTCACTCTCTCACTCACAGCTTCTCTTTCTCTCTCACTCTCACTCACAGCTTCTCTCTCCCTCTCTCTCACTCACAGCTTCTCTTTCTCTTTCTCTCTCTCTCTCACTCACAGTTTCTTTTTTCTCTCTCTCTCACTCACAGCTTCTCTTTCTCTATCTCTCTCTAACTCACAGCTTCTCTTTATCTCACTCTCTCACTCACAGCTTCTCTTTCTCTCTCTCTCTCACTCACAGCTTCTCTTTCTCTCTCTCTCACTCACAGCTTCTCTCTCTCACACACACACACAGCTTCTATCTCTCTCACTCACAGCTTCTCTTTCTCTCTCACTCACAGTTTCTCTCTCTCTCTCACACACAGCTTCTCTTTCTCTCTCTATCTCACAGCTCCTCACTCTCTCACTCACAGCTTCTCTTTCACTCTCTCTCTCTAACTCATAGCTTCTCTTTCTCTCTCACTCACAGCTTCTCTTTCTCTCTCACTCACAGCTTCTCTCTCTCTCTCTCTCACTCACAGCTTCTCTTTCTCTCTATATATATCACTCACGGCTTCTCCTTCTCTCTCTCTCTCTCTCTCTCACTCACAGCTTCTCCCTCTCTCTCTCTCACAGCTTCTCTCTCTCTCACTCACTCACAACTTCTCTCTCTCACAGCTTCTCTTTCTCTCTCTCTCTCTCTCACTCACAGCTTCTCTTTCTCTCTCACTCACAGCTTCTCTTTCTCCCTCCCTCTCTCACTCACAGCTTCTCTCTCTCTCACTCACAGCTTCTCTTTCTTTCTCAATCTCTCTCACTCACAGCTTCTCTTTCTCTCTCTCACTCACAGCTTCTCTCTCTCACTCAGCTTCTCTTTCTCTCTCTCACGCAGAGCTTCTTTTTCTCTCACTCTCTCACTCACAGCTTCTCTTTCTCTCTCACTCTCACTCACAGCTTCTCTCTCTCTCTCTCACTCACAGCTTCTCTTTCTCTATTCTCTCTCTCACTCACAGCTTCATTTTTTCTCTCTCTCTCACTCACAGCTTCTCTTTCTCTGTCTCTCTCTAACTCACAGCTTCTCTTTATCTCACTCTCTCACTCACAGCTCCTCTTTCTCTCTCTCTCTCACTCACAGCTTCTCTTTCTCTCTCTCTCACTCACAGCTTCTCTCTCTCTCACACACACACAGCTTCTATTTCTCTCTCACTCACAGCTTCTCTTTCTCTCTCACTCACAGTTTCTCTCTCTCTCTCACTCACAGCTTCTCTTTCTCTCTCTATCTCACAGCTCCTCACTCTCTCTCTCTCTCACTCACAGCTTCTCTTTCACACTCTCTCTTTAACTCATAGCTTCTCTTTCTCTCTCACTCACAACTTCTCTTTCTCTCTCACTCACAGCTTCTCTCTCTCTCTCACTCACAGCTTCTCTTTCTCTCTCTCTATCTCACTCACAGCTTCTCCTTCTCTCTCTCTCTCTCTCACTCACAGCTTCTCTCTCTCTCTCTCACAGCTTCTCTCTCTCTCACTCACTCACAACTTCTCTCTCTCTCACAGCTTCTCTTTCTCTCTCTCTCTCTCACTCACAGCTTCTCTTTCTCTCTCTCTCACTCACAGCTTCTCTTTCTCCCTCTCTCTCTCACTCACAGCTTCTCTCTCTCTCACTCACAGCTTCTCTTTCTTTCTCTCTCTCTCTCACTCACAGCTTCTCTTTCTCTCTCTCTCTCTCTCTCTCACTCACAGCTTCTCTTTCTCTCTCTCTCTCACTCACAGCTTCTCTTTCTCTCTCACTCACAGCTTCTCTTTCTCTTTCTCTCTCTCTCACTCACAGCTTCTCTCTCTCTCACTCACTCACAGCTTCTATTTCTTTCTTTCTCTCTCACTCACAGCTTCTCTCTCTCTCACAGCTTCTCTTTCTCTCTCTCTCTCTCACTCACAGCTTCTCTTTCTCTCTCTCTCACTCACAGCTTCTCTTTCTCTCTCTCTCTCACTCACAGTTTCTCTTTCTTTCTCACTCACAGCTTCTCTTTCTCTCTCTCACAGCTTCTCTTTCTCTCTCTCTCTCTCACTCACAGCTTCTCTCTCTCTCTCTCACTCACAGCTTCTCTCTCTCTCTCACTCACAGCTTCTCTCTCTCTCACTCACTCACAGCTTCTATTTCTTTCTTTCTCTCTCACTCACAGCTTCTCTCTCTCTCTCTCACAGCTTCTCTTTCTCTCTCTCTCTCTCACTCACAGCTTCTCTTTCTCTCTCTCTCTCTCTCACTCACACCTCTTTCTCTCTCTCACTCTCTCACTCACATCTTCTCTCTCTCTCTCACTCACAGCTTCTCACTCTCTCTCTCTCACTCACAGCTTCTCTTTCTCTCCCTCTCTCACACAGCTTATCTTTCTCTCTCACACTCACTCACAGCTTCTCTCTCTCTCCCTCTCTCACTGACATCTTCTCTTTCTTTCTCTCTCTCTCTCTCACTCACAGATTCTCTCTCTCACACAGCTTCTCTTTCTCTCTCTCTCACTCACAGCTTCTCTTTCTCTCTCTCTCACAGCTTCTATTTCTCTCTCTCTCTCACTCACAGCTTCTCTTTCTCTCTCACTCACATCTTCTCTTTCTTTCTCTCTCTCTCTCTCACTCACAGATTCTCTCTCTCACACAGCTTCTCTTTCTCTCTCTCTCTCACTCACAGCTTCTCTCTCTCTCTCCCTCACTCACTGACATCTTCTCTTTCTTTCTCTCTCTCTCTCTCACTCACAGATTCTCTCTCTCACACAGCTTCTCTTTCTCTCTCTCTCTCACTCACAGCTTCTCTTTCTCTCTCTCTCTAACTCACAGCTTCTCTATATCTCTTTCTCACTCACAGCTTCTCTCTCTCTCTCTTTCTCACACTCACAGCTTCTCTTTCTCTCTCACTCACAGCTTCTCTCTCTCTCTCACTCACTCAAAGCTTCTCTCTCTCTCACTCACAGCTACTCTCTCTCTCTCTCTCTCTCACTCACAGATTCTCTTTCTCCTTCTCTCTCTCACTCATAGCTTCTCTCTCTCTCACTCATAGCTTCTCTTTCTTTCTCTCTCTCTCACTCACAGCTTCTCTTTCTCTCTTTCTCTCTCCCACTGTCACAGCTTCCCTCTCTCTCACGCTCACTCACAGCTTCTCTTTCTCTCTCTCTCACTCAGAGCTTCTCTTTCTCTCTCTCTCTCACTCACAGCTTCTCTCTCTCACTCACAGCTTCTCTTTCTCTCTCTCTCACTCAGAGCTTCTCTTTCTCTCACTCTCTCACTCACAGCTTCTCTTTCTCTCTCACTCTCACTCACAGCTTCTCTCTCTCTCTCACTCACAGCTTCTCTTTCTCTTTCTCTCTCTCTCTCACTCACAGTTTCTTTTTTTCTCTCTCTCTCACTCACAGCTTCTCTTTCTCTATCTCTCTCTAACGCACAGCTTCTCTTTATCTCACTCTCTCACTCACAGCTTCTCTTTCTCTCTCTCTCTCACTCACAGCTTCTCTTTCTCTCTCTCTCACTCACAGCTTCTCTCTCACACACACACACACAGCTTCTATTTCTCTCTCACTCACAGCTTCTCTTTCTCTCTCACTCACAGTTTCTCTCTCTCTCTCTCACTCACAGCTTCTCTTTCACTCTCTCTCTCTAACTCATAGCTTCTCTTTCTCTCTCACTCACAGCTTCTCTCTCTCTCTCTCACTCACAGCTTCTCTTTCTCTCTCTCTATCTCACTCACGGCTTCTCCTTCTCTCTCTCTCTCTCTCTCACTCACAGCTTCTCCCTCTCTCTCTCACAGCTTCTCTCTCTCTCACTCACTCACAACTTCTCTCTCTCTCACAGCTTCTCTTTCTCTCTCTCTCTCTCTCTCTCACTCACAGCTTCTCTTTCTCTCTCTCTCACTCACAGCTTCTCTTTCCCCCTCTCTCTCTCACTCACAGCTTCTCTCTCTCTCACTCACAGCTTCTCTTTCTTTCTCTCTCTCTCTCACTCACAGCTTCTCTTTCTCTCTCTCACTCACAGCTTCTCTCTCTCACTCAGCTTCTCTTTCTCTCTCTCACTCAGAGCTTCTCTTTCTCTCACTCTCTCACTCACAGCTTCTCTTTCTCTCTCACTCTCACTCACAGCTTCTCTCTCTCTCACTCACAGCTTCTCTTTCTCTCTCTCTCTCTCACTCACAGCTTCTTTTTTTCTCTCTCTCTCACTCACAGCTTCTCTTTCTCTGTCTCTCTCTAACTCACAGCTTCTCTTTATCTCACTCTCTCACTCACAGCTTCTCTTTCTCTCTCTCTCTCACTCACAGCTTCTCTTTCTCTCTCTCTCTCTCACAGCTTCTCTCTCTCACACACACACAGCTTCTATTTCTCTCTCACTCACAGCTTCTCTTTCTCTCTCACTCACAGTTTCTCTCTCTCTCTCTCACTCACAGCTTCTCTTTCTCTCTCTATCTCACAGCTCCTCACTCTCTCTCTCTCTCTCACTCACAGCTTCTCTCACTCTCTCTCTCTAACTCATAGCTTCTCTTTCTCTCTCACTCACAACTTCTCTTTCTCTCTCACTCACAGCTTCTCTCTCTCTCTCACTCACAGCTTCTCTTTCTCTCTCTCTCTCACTCACAGCTTCTCCTTCTCTCTCTCTCTCTCACTCACAGCTTCTCTCTCTCTCTCTCACAGCTTCTCTCTCTCTCACTCACTCACAACTTCTCTCTCTCACACAGCTTCTCTTTCTCTTTCTCTCTCTCACTCACAGCTTCTCTTTCTCTCTCTCTCACTCACAGCTTCTCTTTCTCCCTCTCTCTCTCACTCACAGCTTCTCTCTCTCTCACTCACAGCTTCTCTTTCTTTCTCTCTCTCTCTCACTCACAGCTTCTCTTTCTCTCTCTCTCTCTCACTCACAGCTTCTCTTTCTCTCTCTCTCTCACTCACAGCTTCTCTTTCTCTCTCACTCACAGCTTCTCTTTGTCTCTCTCACAGCTTCTCTTTCTCTCTCTCTCTCTCTCACTCACAGCTTCTCTTTCTCTTTCTCTCTCTCTCACTCACAGCTTCTCTCTCTCTCACTCACTCACAGCTTCTATTTCTTTCTTTCTCTCTCACTCACAGCTTCTCTCTCTCTCACAGCTTCTCTCTCTCTCTCTCTCTCTCTCACTCACAGCTTCTCTTTCTCTCTCTCTCACTCACAGCTTCTCTTTCTCTCTCTCTCTCACTCACAGCTTCTCTTTCTCTCTCACTCAGCTTCTCTTTCTCTCTCTCACAGCTTCTCTTTCTCTCTCTCTCTCACTCACAGCTTCTCTCTCTCTCTCTCTCACTCACAGCTTCTCTCTCTCTCTCACTCACAGCTTCTCTCTCACTCACTCACAGCTTCTATTTCTTTCTTCCTCTCTCACTCACAGCTTCTCTCTCTCTCTCTCACAGCTTCTCTTTCTCTCTCTCTCTCACTCACAGCTTCTCTTTCTCTCTCTCTCTCTCTCACTCACACCTCTTTCTCTCTCTCACTCTCTCACTCACATCTTCTCTCTCTCTCTCTCTCACTCACAGCTTCTCACTCTCTCTCTCTCTCTCACTCACAGCTTCTCTTTCTCTCCCTCTCTCACACAGCTTATCTTTCTCTCTCTCACTCACTCACAGCTTCTCTCTCTCTCTCCCTCTCTCACTGACATCTTCTCTTTCTCTCTCTCTCTCTCACTCACAGATTCTCTCTCACACACAGCTTCTCTTTCTCTCTCTCTCTCACTCACAGCTTCTCTTTCTCTCTCTCACTCACAGCTTCTCTTTCTCTCTCACTCACATCTTCTCTTTCTTTCTCTCTCTCTCTCTCACTCACAGATTCTCTCTCACACACAGCTTCTCTTTCTCTCTCTCTCTCACTCACAGCTTCTCTCTCTCTCCCTCACTCACTGACATCTTCTCTTTCTTTCTCTCTCTCTCTCTCACTCACAGATTCTCTCTCTCACACAGCTTCTCTTTCTCTCTCTCTCTCACTCACAGCTTCTCTTTCTCTCTCTCTCTAACTCACAGCTTCTCTATATCTCTCTCTCACTCACAGCTTCTCTCTCTCTCTCTTTCTCTCACTCACAGCTTCTCTTTCTCTCTCTCACTCACAGCTTCTCTCTCTCTCTCACTCACTCACAGCTTCTCTCTCTCTCACTCACAGCTACTCTCTCTCTCTCACTCACAGATTCTCTTTCTCCTTCTCTCTCTCACTCATAGCTTCTCTCTCTCTCACTCATAGCTTCTCTTTCTTTCTCTCTCTCTCACTCACAGCTTCTCTTTCTCTCTTTCTCTCTCCCACTGTCACAGCTTCTCTCTCTCTCACGCTTCTCTCTCTCTCTCTCTTTCTCCTTCTCTCTCTCACTCATAGCTTCTCTCTCTCTCACTCATAGCTTCTCTTTCTTTCTCTCTGTCTCACTCACAGCTTCTCTTTCTCTCTTTCTCTCTCCCACTGTCACAGCTTCTCTCTCTCTCATGCTCACTCACAGCTTCCCTTTTTCTTACTCTCTCTCACACTCACAGCTTCTCTTTCTCTCTCTCTCACTCAGAGCTTCTCTTTCTCTCTCTCTCACTCACAGCTTCTCTCTCTCACTCACAGATTCTCTTTCTCTCTCTCTCACTCAGAGCTTCTCTTTCTCTCACTCTCTCACTCAGAGCTTCTCTTTCTCTCTCACTCTCACTCACAGCTTCTCTCTCTCTCTCACTCACAGCTTCTCTTTCTCTCTCTCTCTCTCTCACTCACAGCTTCTTTTTTTCTCTCTCTCTCACTCACAGCTTCTCTTTCTCTGTCTCTCTCTAACTCACAGCTTCTCTTTATCTCACTCTCTCACTCACAGCTTCTCTCTCTCTCTCTCACAGCTTCTCTCTCTCTCTCTCACTCACATTCTCTCTCTCACACAGCTTCTCTTTCTCTCTCTCTCTCACTCACAGCTTCTCTTTCTCTCTCTCTCTAACTCACAGCTTCTCTATATCTCTCTCTCACTCACAGCTTCTCTCTCTCTCTCTCTTTCTCTCACTCACAGCTTCTCTTTCTCTCTCTCACTCACAGCTTCTCTCTCTCTCTCACTCACTCACAGCTTCTCTCTCTCTCACTCACAGCTACTCTCTCTCTCTCTCTTCTCACTCACAGATTCTCTTTCTCCTTCTCTCTCTCACTCATAGCTTCTCTCTCTCTCACTCATAGCTTCTCTTTCTTTCTCTCTCTCTCACTCACAGCTTCTCTTTCTCTCTTTCTCTCTCCCACTGTCACAGCTTCTCTCTCTCTCACGCTTCTCTCTCTCTCTCTCTTTCTCCTTCTCTCTCTCACTCATAGCTTCTCTCTCTCTCACTCATAGCTTCTCTTTCTTTCTCTCTCTCTCACTCACAGCTTCTCTTTCTCTCTTTCTCTCTCCCACTGTCACAGCTTCTCTCTCTCTCATGCTCACTCACAGCTTCCCTTTTTCTTACTCTCTCTCACACTCACAGCTTCTCTTTCTCTCTCTCTCACTCAGAGCTTCTCTTTCTCTCTCTCTCTCACTCACAGCTTCTCTCTCTCACTCACAGATTCTCTTTCTCTCTCTCTCACTCAGAGCTTCTCTTTCTCTCACTCTCTCACTCAGAGCTTCTCTTTCTCTCTCACTCTCACTCACAGCTTCTCTCTCTCTCTCACTCACAGCTTCTCTTTCTCTCTCTCTCTCTCTCACTCACAGCTTCTTTTTTTCTCTCTCTCTCACTCACAGCTTTTCTTTCTCTGTCTCTCTCTAACTCACAGCTTCTCTTTATCTCACTCTCTCACTCACAGCTTCTCTTTCTCTCTCTCTCTCACTCACAGCTTCTCTTTCTCTCTCTCTCTCTCACAGCTTCTCTCTCACACACACACACACAGCTTCTATTTCTCTCTCACTCACAGATTCTCTTTCTCTCTCACTCACAGTTTCTCTCTCTCTCTCTCTCACTCACAGCTTCTCTTTCTCTCTCACTCACAGTTTCTCTCTCTCTCTCTCTCTCACTCACAGCTTCTCTTTCTCTCTCTATCTCACAGCTCCTCACTCTCTCTCTCACTCACAGCTTCTCTTTCACTCTCTCTCTCTCATAGCTTCTCTTTCTCTCTCACTCACAGCTTCTCTTTCTCTCTCACTCACAGCTTCTCTCTCTCTCTCTCACTCACAGCTTCTCTTTCTCTCTCTCTATCTCACTCACAGCTTCTCCTTCTCTCTCTCTCACTCACAGCTTCTCCCTCTCTCTCTCTCACACAGCTTCTCTCTCTCACTCACTCACATCTTCTCTCTCTCTCACAGCTTCTCTTTCTCTCTCTCTCTCTCTCACTCACAGCTTCTCTTTCTCTCTCTCTCACTCACAGCTTCTCTTTCTCCCTCTCTCTCTCACTCACAGCTTCTCTCTCTCTCACTCACAGCTTCTCTTTCTTTCTCTCTCTCTCTCACTCACAGCTTCTCTTTCTCTCTCTCTCTCTCACTCACAGTTTTTTCTCTCTCTCTCTCTCACTCATCACAGCTTCTCTTTCTTTCTTTCTCTTGCACACACAGCTTCTCTCTCTCTCTCTCTCACTCACAGCTTCTCTCTCTCACACACACTCACAACTTCTCTTTCTCTCTCTTACTCACTCCCAGCTTCTCTTTCTCTCTCTCACTCACAGATTTTCTTTATCTCTCTCTATCATTCACAGCTTCTCATTATCTCTCTCTCTCACTCACTCACAGTTTCTCTTTCTCTTTCTCTCTCTCACTCACATCTTCTCTCTCTCTCACTCACAGCTTCTCTCTCACTCACAGCTTCTCTTTCTCTCTCACAGCTTCTCTTTCTCTCTCTCTCTCACTCACAGCTTCTCTTTCTCTCTCTCTCTCTAACTCACAGCTTCTCTTTCTCTCTCTCTCAGTCACAGCTTCTCTTTCTCTCTCTCTAACTCACAGCTTCTCTTTCTCTCTCTCTCTCACTCACAGCTTCTCTTTCTCTCTCACACTCACATCTTCTCTCTCTCTCTCACTCACAGCTTCTCTCTCTCTCTCTCACTCACAGCTTCTCTTTCTCTCTCTCACTCACACCTTCTCTTTCTCTCTCTCTCTCTCACTCACAGCTTCTCTCTCTCACTCACAGCTTCTCTTTCTCTCTCTCAATCTCACACTCACATCTTCTCTCTCTCTCACTCACAGCTTCTCTCTCTCTCTCACTCACATCTTCACTTTCTCTCTCTCTCTCTCTCACAACTTCTCTTTCTCTCTCTCTCTCACTCACAGCTTCTCTTTCTCTCTCTCACTCTCTCACTAACATCTTCTCTTTCTCTCTCTCACTCACAGCTTCTCTCTCTCTCTCACAGCTTCTCTTTCTCTCTCTCTCTCTCACTCACAGCTCTTTCTCTATCTCTCTCTAACTCACAGCTTCTCTTTCTCTCTCTCTCACTCACAGCTTCTCTTTCTCTCTCTCACTCACATCTTCTCTCTCTCTCTCACTCACAGCTTCTCTCTCTCTCTCTCACTCACAGCTTCTCTTTCTCTCTCTCACTCACACCTTCTCTTTCTCTCTCTCTCTCACTCACAGCTTCTCTCTCTCACTCACAGCTTCTCTTTCTCTCTCTCAATCTCACACTCACATCTTCTCTCTCTCTCACTCACAGCTTCTCTCTCTCTCACTCACAGCTTCTCTTTCTCTCTCTCTCTCTCTCACAACTTCTCTTTCTCTCTCTCTCTCTCACTCACAGCTTCTCTTTCTCTCTCTCACTCTCTCACTAACATCTTCTCTTTCTCTCTCTCTCACTCACAGCTTCTCTCTCTCTCACACAGCTTCTCTTTTCTCACTCTCACTCACAGCTCTTTCTCTATCTCTCTCTAACTCACAGCTTCTCTTTATCTCTCTCTCACTCACAGCTTCTCTTTTTCTCACTCCCTCACTCACAGCTTTTCTCTCTCTCTCTCTCTCTCACTCACAGCTTCTCTCTCTCTCTCACACACACTCACAGCTTCTCTTTCTCTCTCTCTCTCTCACTCACAGCTTCTCTTTATCTCTCTCTAACTCACAGCTTCTCTTTCTCTCTCTCTCCCTCACAGCTTCACTTTCTTTCTCTCTCTCTCTCTCACTCACAGTTTCTCTTTCTCTCTCTCACTCACATCTCTTTCTCTCTCTCTCACTCACAGCTTCTCTCTCTTTCTCACTCACAGCTACTCTCTCTCTCTCTGTCTCTCTCTAACTCACAGCTTGTCTTTATCTCTCTCAGTCACAGCTTCTCTTTCTCTCTCTCTCTCACTCACAGCTTCTCTTTCTCTCTCTCACTCTCTCACTAACATATTCTCATTCTCTCTCTCTCTCATTCACAGCTTCTCTCTCACAGACACACAGCTTCTCTTTCTCTCTCTCACTCACAGCTTCTGTTTCTCTGTCTCTCTCTAACTCACAGCTTCTCTTTATCTCTCTCAGTCACAGCTTCTCTTTCTCTCTCTCTCTCTCACTCACAGCTTCTCTTTCTCTCTCTCACTCACAGCTTCTCTCTTTCTCTCTCTCACTCACAGCTTCTCTCTCTCACACACACTCACAGATTCTCTTTTTCTCTCTCTCTCTCTCACTCACAGCTTCTCTTTCTCTATCTCTCTCTAACTCACAGCTTCTCTTTATCTCTCTCTCACTCACAGCTTCTCTTTCTCTCTCTCTCTCACTCACAGCTTCTAGCTCTCTCTCTCTCACTCACAGCTTCTCTTTCTCTGTCTCTCTCTCACACTCACAGCTTCTCTTTCCCTCTCTCTCTCACTCACAGCTTCTCTTTCTCCCTCTCTCTCTCACTCACAGCTTCTCTCTCTCTCTCACTCACAGCTTCTCTTTCTCTCTCTCTCTCTAACTCACAGCTTCTCTTTCTCTCTCTCTCAGTCACAGCTTCTCTTTCTCTCTCTCTAACTCACAGCTTCTCTTTCTCTCTCTCTCTCACTCACAGCTTCTCTTTCTCTCTCACACTCACATCTTCTCTCTCTCTCTCACTCACAGCTTCTCTCTCTCTCTCTCACTCACAGCTTCTCTTTCTCTCTCTCACTCACACCTTCTCTTTCTCTCTCTCTCTCTCACTCACAGCTTCTCTCTCTCACTCACAGCTTCTCTTTCTCTCTCTCAATCTCACACTCACATCTTCTCTCTCTCTCACTCACAGCTTCTCTCTCTCTCTCACTCACATCTTCACTTTCTCTCTCTCTCTCTCTCACAACTTCTCTTTCTCTCTCTCTCTCACTCACAGCTTCTCTTTCTCTCTCTCACTCTCTCACTAACATCTTCTCTTTCTCTCTCTCACTCACAGCTTCTCTCTCTCTCTCACAGCTTCTCTTTCTCTCTCTCTCTCTCACTCACAGCTCTTTCTCTATCTCTCTCTAACTCACAGCTTCTCTTTCTCTCTCTCTCACTCACAGCTTCTCTTTCTCTCTCTCACTCACATCTTCTCTCTCTCTCTCACTCACAGCTTCTCTCTCTCTCTCTCACTCACAGCTTCTCTTTCTCTCTCTCACTCACACCTTCTCTTTCTCTCTCTCTCTCACTCACAGCTTCTCTCTCTCACTCACAGCTTCTCTTTCTCTCTCTCAATCTCACACTCACATCTTCTCTCTCTCTCACTCACAGCTTCTCTCTCTCTCACTCACAGCTTCTCTTTCTCTCTCTCTCTCTCTCACAACTTCTCTTTCTCTCTCTCTCTCTCACTCACAGCTTCTCTTTCTCTCTCTCACTCTCTCACTAACATCTTCTCTTTCTCTCTCTCTCACTCACAGCTTCTCTCTCTCTCACACAGCTTCTCTTTTCTCACTCTCACTCACAGCTCTTTCTCTATCTCTCTCTAACTCACAGCTTCTCTTTATCTCTCTCTCACTCACAGCTTCTCTTTTTCTCACTCCCTCACTCACAGCTTTTCTCTCTCTCTCTCTCTCTCACTCACAGCTTCTCTCTCTCTCTCACACACACTCACAGCTTCTCTTTCTCTCTCTCTCTCTCACTCACAGCTTCTCTTTATCTCTCTCTAACTCACAGCTTCTCTTTCTCTCTCTCTCCCTCACAGCTTCACTTTCTTTCTCTCTCTCTCTCTCACTCACAGTTTCTCTTTCTCTCTCTCACTCACATCTCTTTCTCTCTCTCTCACTCACAGCTTCTCTCTCTTTCTCACTCACAGCTACTCTCTCTCTCTCTGTCTCTCTCTAACTCACAGCTTGTCTTTATCTCTCTCAGTCACAGCTTCTCTTTCTCTCTCTCTCTCACTCACAGCTTCTCTTTCTCTCTCTCACTCTCTCACTAACATATTCTCATTCTCTCTCTCTCTCATTCACAGCTTCTCTCTCACAGACACACAGCTTCTCTTTCTCTCTCTCACTCACAGCTTCTGTTTCTCTGTCTCTCTCTAACTCACAGCTTCTCTTTATCTCTCTCAGTCACAGCTTCTCTTTCTCTCTCTCTCTCTCACTCACAGCTTCTCTTTCTCTCTCTCACTCACAGCTTCTCTCTTTCTCTCTCTCACTCACAGCTTCTCTCTCTCACACACACTCACAGATTCTCTTTTTCTCTCTCTCTCTCTCACTCACAGCTTCTCTTTCTCTATCTCTCTCTAACTCACAGCTTCTCTTTATCTCTCTCTCACTCACAGCTTCTCTTTCTCTCTCTCTCTCACTCACAGCTTCTAGCTCTCTCTCTCTCACTCACAGCTTCTCTTTCTCTGTCTCTCTCTCACACTCACAGCTTCTCTTTCCCTCTCTCTCTCACTCACAGCTTCTCTTTCTCCCTCTCTCTCTCACTCACAGCTTCTCTCTCTCTCTCACTCACAGCTTCTCTTTCTTTCTCTCTCTCACACAGCTTCTCTTTCTCCATCTCTCTCTCACTCACAGCTTCTCTCTCTCTCTCACTCACAGCTTCTCTTTCTTTCTTTCTCTCTCCCTCACTCACAGCTTCTCTTTCTCTCTCTCTCCCACTGTCACACCTTCTCTCTCTCTCTCTCTCTCACGCTCACTCACAGCTTCCCTTTTTCTCCCTCTCTCTCACACACAGTTTCTCTTTCACCTCTCTCTCTCACTCACAGTTTCTCTTCCTCTCACTCTCTCACTCACAGCTTCTCTTTCTCTCTCTCTCTCTCACTCACAGCTTCTCTATCTCTATCTCTCTCACACTCACAGCTTCTCTCTCTCTCTCTCACTCACAGCTTCTCTTTCTCTGTCTCTCTCTAACTCACAGCTTCTCTTTATCTCTCTCTCACTCACAGCTTGTCTTTCTTTCTCTCCCTCTCTCTCTCACTCACAGTTTCTCTTTCTCTCTCTCACATCTTCTCTTTCTCTCTCTCTCACTCACAGCTTCTCTTTCTTTCTCTCTCTCACACAGCTTCTCTTTCTCCATCTTTCTCTCACTCACAGCTTCTCTCTCTCTCTCACTCACAGCTTCTCTTTCTTTCTCTCTCTCACTCACAGCTTATCTTTCTCTCTCTCTCTCTCACTCACAGTTTCTCTCTCTCACTCACTCACAGTTTCTCTTTCTTACTTTCTCTCTCACTCACAGCTTCTCTCTCTCTCTCTCACTCACAGCTTCTCTTTCTCTCTCTTACGCACTCCCAGCTTCTCTTTCTCTCTCTCACTCACAGCGTTTCTTTATCTCTCTCTATCACTCACAGCTTCTCTTTATCACTCTCTCTCACTCACTCACAGCTTCTCTTTCTCTTTCTCTCTCTCACTCACATCTTCTTTCTCTCTCTCACTCACATCTTCTCTCTCTCTCACTCACAGCTTCTCTTTCTCTCTCTCACACACACCTTCTCTTTCTCTCTCTCTCTCACTCACAGCTTCTCTCTCTCTCACTCACAGCTTCTCTTTCTCTCTCTCACTCTCTCACTAACATCTTCTCTTTCTCTCTCTCTCTCTCACTCACAGCTTCTCTCTCTCTCACACACACAGCTTCTCTTTCTCTTTCTCTCTCACTCACAGCTTCTCTTTCTCTGTCTCTCTCTAACTCACAGCTTCTCTTTATCTCTCTCTCACTCACAGCTTCTCTCTCTCTCTCTCTCTCTCACTCACAGATTCTTTTTTTTCTCTCTCTCTCTCTCACAGCTTCTCTTTCTCTCTCTCTCTCACTCACAGCTTCACTTTCTCCCTCTCTCTCACTCACAGCTTCTCTCTCACACATTCACAGCTTCTCTTTCTCTCTCTCTCTAACTCACAGCTTCTCTTTATCTCACTCTCTCACTCACAGATTCTCTTTCTCTCTCTCTCTCACTCACAGCTTCTCTTTCTCTCTCTCTCACTCACAGCTTCTCTCTCTCTCACACACACACAGCTTCTCTTTCTCTCTCACTCACAGCTTCTCTTTCTCTCTCACTCACAGTTTCTCTCTCTCTCTCTCACTCACAGCTTCTCTTTCTCTCTCTATCTCACAGCTCCTCACTCTCTCTCTCTCTCACTCACAACTTCTCTTTCACTCTCTCTCTGTAACTCATAGCTTCTCTTTCTCTCTCACTCACAACTTCTCTTTCTCTCTCACTCACAGCTTCTCTCTCTCTCTCACTCACAGCTTCTCTTTCTCTCTCTCTATCTCACTCACAGCTTCTCCTTCTCTCTCTCTCTCTCACTCACAGCTTCTCTCTCTCTCACACAGCTTCTCTCTCTCTCACTCACTCACAACTTCTCTCTCTCTCACAGCTTCTCTTTCTCTCTCTCTCTCTCACTCACAGCTTCTCGTTCTCTCTCTCTCACTCACAGCTTCTCTTTCTCCCTCTCTCTCTCACTCACAGCTTCTCTCTCTCTCACTCACAGCTTCTCTTTCTTTCTCTCTCTCTCTCACTCACAGCTTCTCTTTCTCTCTCTCTCTCTCACACTCACAGCTTCTCTTTCTCTCTCTCTCTCACTCACAGCTTCTCTTTCTCTCTCACTCACAGCTTCTCTTTCTCTCTCTCACAGCTTCTCTTTCTCTCTCTCTCTCTCACTCACAGCTTCTCTTTCTCTCTCACTCTCACTCACAGCTTCTCTCTCTCTCTCTCACTCACAGCTTCTCTTTCTCTCTCTCTCTCTCTCACTCAAGCTTCTTTTTTCTCTCTCTCTCACTCACAGCTTCTCTTTCTCTGTCTCTCTCTAACTCACAGTTTCTCTTTATCTCACTCTCTCACTCACAGCTTCTCTTTCTCTCTCTCTCTCACTCACAGCTTCTCTTTCTCTCACTCTCTCACTCACAGCTTCTCTTTCTCTCTATCTCTCACTCACAGCTTCTCTATCTCTATCTCTCTCACACTCACAGCTTCTCTCTCTCTCTCACTCACAGCTTCTCTTTCTCTGTCTCTCTCTAACTCACAGCTTCTCTTTATCTCTCTCTCACTCACAGCTTGTCTTTATTTCTCTCTCTCACTCTCACTCACAGATTCTCTTTCTCTCTCTCACTCACATCTCTTTCTCTCTCTCACTCACAGCTTCTCTTTCTCTGTCTCTCTCTAACTCACAGCTTGTCTTTATCTCTCTCTCTCAGTCACAGCTTCTCTTTCTCTCTCTCTCTCACTCACAGCTTCTCTCTCTCTCTCACTCACTCACACCTCTTTCTCTCTCACACATCTTCACTTTCTCTCTCTCTCTCACTCACAGCTTCTCTTTCTTTCTCTCTCTCACACAACTTCTCTTTCTCCATCTCTCTCTCACTCAGAGCTTCTCTCTCTCTCACACACACACAGCTTCTATTTCTCTCTCACTCACAGCTTCTCTTTCTCTCTCACTCACAGTTTCTCTCTCTCTCTCTCACTCACAGCTTCTCTTTCTCTCTCTTTCTCACAGCTCCTCACTCTCTCTCTCTCACTCACAGCTTCTCTTTCACTCTCTCTCTCTAACTCATAGCTTCTCTTTCTCTCTCACTCACAGCTTCTCTCTCTCTCTCACTCACAGCTTCTCTCTCTCTCTCTCACTCACAGCTTCTCTTTCTCTCTCTCTATCTCACTCACAGCTTCTCCTTCTCTCTCTCTCTCTCACTCACAGCTTCTCCCTCTCTCTCTCTCTCACAGCTTCTCTCTCTCTCACTCACTCACAACTTCTCTCTCTCACACAGCTTCTCTTTCTCTCTCTCTCTCTCACTCACAGCTTCTCTTTCTCTCTCTCTCACTCACAGTTTCTCTTTCTCCCTCTCTCTCTCACTCACAGCTTCTCTCTCTCTCACTCACAGCTTCTCTTTCTTTCTCTCTCTCTCTCACTCACAGCTTCTCTTTCTCTCTCTCTCACTCACAGTTTCTCTCTCTCTCTCTCACTCATCACACCTTCTCTTTCTTTCTTTCTCTCGCACTCACAGCTTCTCTCTCTCTCTCTCACTCACAGCTTCTCTCTCTCTCACACACTCACAGCTTCTCTTTCTCTCTCTTACTCACTCCCAGCTTCTCTCTCTCTCTCTCACTCACAGCTTCTAGCTCTCTCTCTCTCACTCACAGCTTCTCTTTCTCTGTCTCTCTCTCACACTCACAGCTTCACTTTCCCTCTCTCTCTCACTCACAGCTTCTCTTTCTCCCTCTCTCTCTCACTCACAGCTTCTCTTTCTTTCTCTCTCTCACACAGCTTCTCTTTCTCCATCTCTCTCTCACTCACAGCTTCTCTTTCTTTCTCTCTCTCACACAGCTTCTCTTTCTCCATCTCTCTCTCACTCACAGCTTCTCTCTCTCTCTCACTCACAGCTTCTCTTTCTTTCTTTCTCTCTCTCTCACTCACAGCTTCTCTTTCTCTCTCTCTCTCCCACTGTCACACCTTCTCTCTCTCTCTCATGCTCACTCACAGCTTCCCTTTTTCTCCCTCTCTCTCACACACAGTTTCTCTTTCACCCTCTCTCTCTCACTCACAGTTTCTCTTTCTCTCACTCTCTCACTCACAGCTTCTCTTTCTCTCTCTCTCTCTCACTCACAGCTTCTCTATCTCTATCTCTCTCACACTCACAGCTTCTCTCTCTCTCTCACTCACAGCTTCTCTTTCTCTGTCTCTCTCTAACTCACAGCTTCTCTTTATCTCTCTCTCACTCACAGCTTGTCTTTCTTTCTCTCTCTCTCTCACTCTCACTCACAGATTCTCTTTCTCTCTCTCACTCACATCTCTTTCTCTCTCTCACTCACAGCTTCTCTTTCTCTGTCTCTCTCTAACTCACAGCTTGTCTTTATCTCTCTCTCTCAGTCACAGCTTCTCTTTCTCTCTCTCTCTCACTCACAGCTTCTCTCTCTCTCTCACTCACTCACACCTCTTTCTCTCTCACACATCTTCACTTTCTCTCTCTCTCTCACTCACAGCTTCTCTTTCTTTCTCTCTCTCACACAGCTTCTCTTTCTCCATCTCTCTCTCACTCACAGCTTCTCTCTCTCTCTCACTCACAGCTTCTCTTTCTTTCTCTCTCTCACTCACAGCTTCTCTTTCTCTCTCTCTCTCTCACTCACAGTTTCTCTCTCTCACTCACTCACAGTTTCTCTATCTTTCATTCTCTCTCACTCACAGCTTCTCTCTCTCTCTCTCACTCACAGCTTCTCTCTCTCTCTCTCACTCACAGCTTCTCTTTCTCTCTCTTTCTCACTCCCGGCTTCTCTTACTCTCTCTCACTCACAGCGTTTCTTTATCTCTCTCTATCACTCACAGCTTCTCTTTATCACTCTCTCTCACTCACTCACAGCCTCTTTCTCTTTCTCTCTCTCACTCACAACCTCTCTCTCTCACTCACATCTTCTCTCTCTCTCTCACTCACAGCTTCTCTTTCTCTCTCACACACACACCTTCTCTTTCTCTCTCTCTCTCTCACTCACAGCTTCTCTCTCTCTCACTCACAGCTTCTCTTTGTCTCTCTCACTCTCTCACTAACATCTTCTCTTTCTCTCTCTCTCTCACTCACAGCTTCTCTCTCTCACACACACACAGCTTCTCTTTCTCTCTCTCTCTCACTCACAGCTTCTCTTTCTCTGTCTCTCTCTAACTCACAGCTTCTCTTTATCTCTCTCTCACTCACAGCTTCTCTCTCTCTCTCTCTCACTCACAGATTCTTTTTTTTTCTCTCTCTCTCTCTCAGCTTCTCTTTCTCTCTCTCTCTCACTCACCGCTTCACTTTCTCCCTCTCTCTCTCACTCACAGCTTCTCTCTCACACACTCACAGCTTCTCGTTCTCTCTCTCTCTAACTCACAGCTTCTCTTTATCTCTCTCTCACTCACAGATTCTCTTTCTCTCTCTCTCACTCACAGCTGCTCTTTCTCTCTCTCACTCACAGCTGCTCTCTCTCTCACTCACTCACAGCTTCTAGCTCTCTCTCTCTCACTCACAGCTTCTCTTTCTCTGTCTGTCTCTCTCACTCACAGCTTCTCTTTCTCTCCCTCTCTCACACAGCATATCTTTCTCTCTCTCTCTCTCTCACAGCTTCTCTCTCTCTCTCCCTCTCTCACTGACATCTTGTCTTTCTTTCTCTCTCTCTCTCTCACTCACAGATTCTCTCTCTCTCACACAGCTTCTTTTTCTCTGTCTCTCTCACTCACAGCTTCTCTTTCTCTCTCACTCTCTCACAGCTTCTCTTTCTCTCACTCACAGCCTCTCTTTCTCTCTCTCTCTCACTCACAGCTTCTCTCTCTCTCACTCACAGCTTCTCTTTCTCTCTCTCACTCTCTCACTAACATCTTCTCTTTCTCTCTCTCTCTCACTCACAGCGTCTCTCTCTCACACACACACAGCTTCTCTTTCTCTCTCTCTCTCTCACTCACAGCTTCTCTTTCTCTGTCTCTCTCTAACTCACAGCTTCTCTTTATCTCTCTCTCACTCACAGCTTCTCTCTCTCTCTCACTCACTCACAGATTCTTTTTTTCCTCTCTCTCTCACTCACAGCTTCTCTCTCACACACTCACAGCTTCTCGTTCTCTCTCTCTCTAACTCACATCTTCTCTTTCTCTCTCTCTCACTCACAGCTTCTCTTTCTCTCTCTCTCACTCACAGCTGCTCTTTCTCTCTCTCACTCACAGCTTCTCTCTCACTCACTCACAGCTTCTAGCTCTCTCTCTCTCACTCACAGCTTCTCTTTCTCTGTCTGTCTCTCTCACTCACAGCTTCTCTTTCTCTCCCTCTCTCAGACAGCATATCTTTCTCTCTCTCTCTCACTCACAGCTTCTCTCTCTCTCCTTCTCTCACTGACATCTTGTCTTTCTTTCTCTCTCTCTCTCTCACTCACAGATTCTCTCTCTCTCACACAGCTTCTCTTTCTCTCTCTCTCTCACTCACAGCTTCTCTTTCTCTCTCTCTCACTCACAGCTCCTCTTTCTCTCTCTCTCACTCACAGCTTCTCTCTCTCTCTCACAACTTCTCTTTCTTTCTCTCTCTCTCACTCACAGCTTCTCCTTCTCTCACTCACAGCCTCTCTTTCTCTCTCACTCTCACTCACAGCTTCTCTCTCTCTCTCTCACTCACAGCTTCTCTCTCTCTCTCTCTCTCTCACTCACAGCTTCTTCTTCTCTCTCTCTCTCTCACTCATAGCTTCTCTTTCTCTGTCTCTCTCTAACTCACAGCTTCTCTTTATCTCACTCTCTCACTCACAGCTTCACTTTCTCTATCTCTCTCACTCACAGCTTCACTTTCTCTCTCTCTCACTCACAGCTTCTCTCTCTCTCTCACACACACAGCTTCTCTTTCTCTCTCACTCACAGCTTCTCTTTCTCTCTCACTCACAGCTTCTCTCTCTCTCTCACTCACAGTTTCTCTTTCTCTCGCTATCTCACAGCTTCTCATTCTCTCTCTCTCTCACTCATAGATTCTCTTTCATTCTCTCTCTCTAACTCATAGCTTCTCTTTCTCTCTCACTCACAGCTTCTCTTTCTCTCTCTCTCACTCACAGCTTCTCTTTCTCTCTCTCTCTCACTCACACCTTCTCTCTCTCACTCACAGCTTCTCTTTCTTTCTCTCTCTCTCTCTCTCACAGCTTCTCTTTCTCTCACTCTCTCACTCACAGCTTCTCTTTCTCTCTCACTCTCACTCACAGCTTCTCTCTCTCTCTCACTCACAGCTTCTCTCTCTCTCTCTCTCTCTCTCACTCACAGCTTCTTCTTCTCTCTCTCTCACTCACAGCTTCTCTTTCTCTGTCTCTCTCTAACTCACAGCTTCTCTTTATCTCACTCTCTCACTCACAGCTTCACTTTCTCTCTCTCTCTCACTCACAGCTTCTCTTTCTCTCTCTCTCACTTACAGCTTCTCTCTCTCTCACACACACACAGCTTCTCTTTCTCTCTCACTCACAGCTTCTCTTTCTCTCTCACTCACAGCTTCTCTCTGTCTCTCTCACTCACAGCTTCTCTTTCTCTCGCTATCTCACAGCTTCTCATTCTCTCTCTCTCTCACTCACAGCTTCTCTTTCACTCTCTCTCTCTAACTCATAGCTTCTCTTTCTCTCTCACTCACAGCTTCTCTTTCTCTCTCACTCACAGCTTCTCTCTCTCTTTCACTCACAGCTTCTCTTTCTCTCTCTCTATCTCACTCACAGCTTCTCCTACTCTCTCTCTCACTCACAGCTTCTCTCTCTCTCACACACACAGCTTCTCTTTCTCTCTCTCTCTCTCACTCACTCACAGCTTCTCTTTCTCTCTCTCTCTCACTCACAGCTTCTCTTTCTCCCTCTCTCTCTCACTCACAGCTTCTCTCACTCACAGCTTCTCTTTCTCTCTCTCTCTCACTCACAGCTTCTCTTTCTCTCTCTCTCTCTCTCTCTCACAGTTTCTCTCTCTCTCTCTCTCTCACTCACTCACAACTTCTCTTTCTTTCTTTCTCTCTCACTCACAGCTTCTCTCTCTCTCTCACTCACAACTTCTCTCTCTCTCACACACTCACAGCTTCTCTTTCTCTCTCTTACTCACAGCTTTTCTTTATCTCTCTCTCTCACTCACAGCTTCTCTTTATCTCTCTCACTCACTCACAGCTTCTCTTTCTCTTTCTCTCTCACTCACATCTTCTCTCTCTCTCTCTCACTCACAGCTTCTCTCTCTCTCACTCACAGCTTCTCTTTCTCTCTCTCACTCACACCTTCTCTTTCTCTCTCTCTCTCTCACTCACAGCTTCTCTCTCTCTCACTCACAGCTTCCCTTTCTCTTTCACTCTCACTCACAGCTTCTCTTTCTCTGTCTCTCTCTAACTCACAGCTTCTCTTTATCTCTCTCTCACTCACAGCTTCTCTTTCTCTCTCTCTCTCACTCACAGCTTCTCTCTCTCACTCACAGCTTCTCTTTCTTTCTCTCTCTCTCACTCACAGCTTCACTTTCTCTCACTCACAGCTTCTCTTTCTCTCTCACTCTCACTCACAGCTTCTCTCTCTCTCTCACTCACAGCTTCTCTTTCTCTTTCTCTCTCACTCACAGCTTCTCTCTCTCTCACACACAGCTTCTCTTTCTCTCTCTCTCTCTCTCTCACTCACAGCTTCTCTTTCTCTCTCTCTCTCTCTCACTCACAGCTTCTCTTTCTCCTTCTCTCTCTCACTCACAGCTTCTCTCTCACTCACAGCTTCTCTTTCTTTCTCTCTCTCTCACAGCTTCTCTTTCTCTCTCTCTCTCTCTCACTCACAGGTTCTCTCTCTCTCTCTCACTCACCACTTCTCTTTCTTTCTCTCTCTCTCACTCACAGCTTCTCTCTCTCTCTCTCTCACTCACAGCTTCTCTCTCTCTCACACACTCCCAGCTTCTCTTTCTCTCTCTTACTCACTCCCAGCTTCTCTTTCTCTCTCTCACTCACAGCTTTTCTTTATCTCTCTCTATCACTCACAGCTTCTCTTTATCTCTCTCACTCACTCACAGCTTCTCTTTCTCTTTCTCTCTCTCACTCACATCTTCTCTCTCTCTCTCTCACTCACAGCTTCTCTCTCTCTCTCACTCACAGCTTCTCTTTCTCTCTCTCACTCACACCTTCTCTTTCTCTCTCTCTCTCTCACTCACAGCTTCTCTCTCTCTCACTCACAGCTTCTCTTTCTCTCTCTCAATCTCTCACTAACATCTTCTCTTTCTCTCTCTCTCTCACTCACAGCTTCTCTCTCACACACACACAGCTTCTCTTTCACTTTCTCTCTCACTCGCAGCTTCTCTTTCTCTGTCTCTCTCTTACTCACAGCTTCTCTTTATCTCTCTCTCACTCACAGCTTCTCTTTCTCTCTCTCTCTCACTCACAGCTTCTCTCTCTCACTCACAGCTTCTCTTTCTCTCACTCACAGCTTCTCTTTCTCTCTCACTCTCACTCACAGCTTCTCACTCTCTCTCTCACTCTCACTCACAGCTTCTCTCTCTCTCTCACTCACAGCTTCTCTTTCTCTGTCTCTCTCTAACTCACAGCTTCTCTTTATCTCACTCTCTCACTCACAGCTTCACTTTCTCTCTCTCTCTCACTCACAGCTTCTCTTTCTCTCTCTCTCACTCACAGCTTCTCTCTCTCACACACACACAGCTTCTCTTTCTCTCTCACTCACAGCTTCTCTTTCTCTACCTCTCTCTCACTCACAGCTTCTCTTTCTCCTTCTCTCTCTCACTCACAGCTTCTCTCTCACTCACAGCTTCTCTTTCTTTCTCTCTCTCTCACAGCTTCTCTTTCTCTCTCTCTCTCTCTCACTCACAGTTTCTCTCTCTCTCTCTCACTCACAACTTCTCTTTCTTTCTCTCTCTCTCACTCACAGCTTCTCTCTCTCTCTCTCTCACTCACAGCTTCTCTCTCTCTCACACACTCACAGCTTCTCTTTCTCTCTCTTACTCACTCCCAGCTTCTCTTTCTCTCTCTCACTCACAGCTTTTCTTTATCTCTGTCTATCACTCACAGCTTCTCTTTATCTCTCTCACTCACTCACAGCTTCTCTTTCTCTTTCTCTCTCTCACTCACATCTTCTCTCTCTCTCTCTCACTCACAGCTTCTCTCTCTCTCTCACTCACAGCTTCTCTTTCTCTCTCTCACTCACACCTTCTCTTTCTCTCTCTCTCTCTCACTCACAGCTTCTCTCTCTCTCACTCACAGCTTCTCTTTCTCTCTCTCAATCTCTCACTAACATCTTCTCTTTCTCTCTCTCTCTCACTCACAGCTTCTCTCTCACACACACACAGCTTCTCTTTCACTTTCTCTCTCACTCGCAGCTTCTCTTTCTCTGTCTCTCTCTTACTCACAGCTTCTCTTTATCTCTCTCTCACTCACAGCTTCTCTTTCTCTCTCTCTCTCACTCACAGCTTCTCTCTCTCACTCACAGCTTCTCTTTCTCTCACTCACAGCTTCTCTTTCTCTCTCACTCTCACTCACAGCTTCTCACTCTCTCTCTCACTCTCACTCACAGCTTCTCTCTCTCTCTCTCACTCACAGCTTCTCTTTCTCTGTCTCTCTCTAACTCACAGCTTCTCTTTATCTCACTCTCTCACTCACAGCTTCACTTTCTCTCTCTCTCTCACTCACAGCTTCTCTTTCTCTCTCTCTCACTCACAGCTTCTCTCTCTCACACACACACAGCTTCTCTTTCTCTCTCACTCACAGCTTCTCTTTCTCTCTCACTCACAGCTTCTCTCTCTCTCTCTCACTCACAGCTTCTCTTTCTCTCGCTATATCACAGCTTCTCATTCTCTCTCTCTCACTCACAGCTTCTCTTTCACTCTCTCTCTCTAACTCATAGCTTCTCTTTCTCTATCACTCATAGCTTCTCTTTCTCTCTCTCACTCACAGCTTCTCTTTCTCTCTCTCTCTCACTCACAGCTTCTCTCTCTCACTCACAGCTTCTCTTTCTTTCTCTCTCTCTCACTCACAGCTTCTCTTTCTCTCACTCTCTCACTCACAGCTTCACTCTCTCTTTCTCTCTCTCACTCACATCTTCTCTCTCTCTCACTCACAGCTTCTCTCTCTCTCACACACACCTTCTCTTTCTCTCTCTCTCTCTCTCTCACTCACAGCTTCTCTTTCTCTCTCTCACTCACAGCTTCTCTTTCTCCTTCTCTCTCTCACTCACAGCTTCTCTCTCACTCACAGCTTCTCTTTCTTTCTCTCTCTCTCACAGCTTCGATTTCTCTTTCTCTCTCTCTCTCTCTCACTCACAGTTTCTCTCTCTCTCTCTCTCACTCACAACTTCTCTTTCTTTCTCTCTCTCTCACTCACAGCTTCTCTCTCTCTCTCTCACTCACAGCTTCTCTCTCTCTCACACACTCACAGCTTCTCTTTCTCTCTCTTACTCACTCCCAGCTTCTCTTTCTCTCTCTCACTCACAGCTTTTCTTTATCTCTCTCTATCACTCACAGCTTCTCTTTATCTCTCTCACTCACTCACAGCTTCTCTTTCTCTTTCTCTCTCTCACTCACATCTTCTCTCTCTCTCTCACTCACAGCTTCTCTTTCTCTCTCTCACTCACACCTTCTCTTTCTCTCTCTCACTCACACCTTCTCTTTCTCTCTCTCTCTCTCACTCACAGCTTCTCTCTCTCTCACTCACAGCTTCTCTTTCTCTCTCTCAATCTCTCACTAACATCTTCTCTTTCTCTCTCTCTCACTCACAGCTTCTCTCTCACACACACACAGCTTCTCTTTCACTTTCTCTCTCACTCACAGCTTCTCTTTCTCTGTCTCTCTCTTACAGCTTCTCTTTATCTCTCTCTCACTCACAGCTTCTCTTTCTCTCTCTCTCTCACTCACAGCTTCTCTCTCTCACTCACAGCTTCTCTTTCTCTCACTCACAGCTTCTCTTTCTCTCTCACTCTCACTCACAGCTTCTCACTCTCTCTCTCACTCTCACTCACAGCTTCTCTCTCTCTCTCTCACTCACAGTTTCTCTGTCTCTCTCTAACTCACAGCTTCTCTTTATCTCACTCTCTCACTCACAGCTTCACTTTCTCTCTCTCTCTCACTCACAGCTTCTCTTTCTCTCTCTCTCACTCACAGCTTCTCTCTCTCACACACACACAGCTTCTCTTTCTCTCTCACTCACAGCTTCTCTTTCTCTCTCACTCACAGCTTCTCTCTCTCTCTCTCACTCACAGCTTCTCTTTCTCTCGCTATATCACAGCTTCTCATTCTCTCTCTCTCACTCACAGCTTCTCTTTCACTCTCTCTCTCTAACTCATAGCTTCTCTTTCTCTATCACTCATAGCTTCTCTTTCTCTCTCTCACTCACAGCTTCTCTTTCTCTCTCTCTCTCACTCACAGCTTCTCTCTCTCACTCACAGCTTCTCTTTCTTTCTCTCTCTCTCACTCACAGCTTCTCTTTCTCTCACTCTCTCACTCACAGCTTCACTCTCTCTCTCACTCACAGCTTCTCTTTCTCTCTCTCTCTCACTCACAGCTTCTTCTTCTCTCGCTCTCTCACTCACAGCTTCTCTTTCTCTGTCTCTCTCTAACTCACAGCTTCTCTTTATCTCACTCTCTCACTCACAGCTTCACTTTCTCTCTCTCTCTCTCTCACTCACAGCTTCTTTTTCTCTCTCTCACACTCACAGCTTCTCTCTCTCACACACACACACAGCTTCTCTTTCTCTCACACTCACAGGTTCTCTTTCTCTCTCACTCACAGCTTTTCTCTCTCTTTCTCACTCACAGCTTCTCTTTCTCTCGCTATCTCACAGCTTATCATTCTCTCTCTCTCTCTAACTCATAGCTTCTCTTTCTTTCTCACTCACAGCTTCTCTTTCTCTCTCACTCACAGCTTCTCTCTCTCACTCACTCACAGCTTCTCTTTCTCTCTCTCTATCTCACTCACAGCTTCTCTTTCTCTCTCTCTCACTCACAGCTTCTCTCTCACACACACACACAGCTTCTCTTTCTCTCTCACTCACAGCTTCTCTTTCTCTCTCACTCACAGCTTCTCTCTCTCTCACTCACAGCTTCTCTTTCTCTCGCTATATCACAGCTTCTCATTCTCTCTCTCTCACTCACAGCTTCTCTTTCACTCTCTCTCTCTAACTCATAGCTTCTCTTTCTCTCTCACTCACAGCTTCTCTTTCTCTCTCTCTCACTCACAGCTTCTCTTTCTCTCTCTCTCACTCACAGCTTCTCTTTCTCTCACTCTCTCACTCACAGCTTCTCTCTCTCTCTCACTCACAGCTTCTCTTTCTCTCTCTCTCTCTCACTCACAGCTTCTTCTTCTCTCGCTCTCTCACTCACAGCTTCTCTTTCTCTGCCTCTCTCTAACTCACAGCTTCTCTTTATCTCACTCTCTCACTCACAGCTTCACTTTCTCTCTCTCTCTCACTCACAGCTTCTTTTTCTCTCTCACACACTCACAGCTTCTCTCTCTCTCACACACACAGCTTCTCTTTCTCTCTTACTCACAGGTTCTCTTTCTCTCTCACTCACAGCTTTTCTCTCTCTTTCTCACTCACAGCTTCTCTTTCTCTCGCTATCTCACAGCTTCTCATTATCTCTCTCACTCACAGCTTCTCTTTCTTTCTCTCTCTCTCACAGCTTCGATTTCTCTTTCTCTCTCTCTCTCTCTCACTCACAGTTTCTCTCTCTCTCTCTCTCACTCACAACTTCTCTTTCTTTCTCTCTCTCTCACTCACAGCTTCTCTCTCTCTCTCTCTCTCACTCACAGCTTCTCTCTCTCTCACACACTCACAGCTTCTCTTTCTCTCTCTTACTCACTCCCAGCTTCTCTTTCTCTCTCTCACTCACAGCTTTTCTTTATCTCTCTCTATCACTCACAGCTTCTCTTTATCTCTCTCACTCACTCACAGCTTCTCTTTCTCTTTCTCTCTCTCACTCACATCTTCTCTCTCTCTCTCTCACTCACAGCTTCTCTTTCTCTCTCTCACTCACAGCTTCTCTTTCTCTCTCTCACTCACACCTTCTCTTTCTCTCTCTCTCTCTCACTCACAGCTTCTCTCTCTCTCACTCACAGCTTCTCTTTCTCTCTCTCAATCTCTCACTAACATCTTCTCTTTCTCTCTCTCTCTCACTCACAGCTTCTCTCTCACACACACACAGCTTCTCTTTCACTTTCTCTCTCACTCACAGCTTCTCTTTCTCTGTCTCCCTCTTACAGCTTCTCTTTATCTCTCTCTCACTCACAGCTTCTCTTTCTCTCTCTCTCTCACTCACAGCTTCTCTCTCTCACTCACAGCTTCTCTTTCTCTCACTCACAGCTTCTCTTTCTCTCTCACTCTCACTCACAGCTTCTCACTCTCTTTCTCACTCTCACTCACAGCTTCTCTCTCTCTCTCTCACTCACAGTTTCTCTGTCTCTCTCTAACTCACAGCTTCTCTTTATCTCACTCTCTCACTCACAGCTTCACTTTCTCTCTCTCTCTCACTCACAGCTTCTCTTTCTCTCTCTCTCACTCACAGCTTCTCTCTCTCACACACACACAGCTTCTCTTTCTCTCTCACTCACAGCTTCTCTTTCTCTCTCACTCACAGCTTCTCTCTCTCTCTCTCACTCACAGCTTCTCTTTCTCTCGCTATATCACAGCTTCTCATTCTCTCTCTCTCACTCACAGCTTCTCTTTCACTCTCTCTCTCTAACTCATAGCTTCTCTTTCTCTATCACTCATAGCTTCTCTTTCTCTCTCTCACTCACAGCTTCTCTTTCTCTCTCTCTCTCACTCACAGCTTCTCTCTCTCACTCACAGCTTCTCTTTCTTTCTCTCTCTCTCACTCACAGCTTCTCTTTCTCTCACTCTCTCACTCACAGCTTCACTCTCTCTCTCACTCACAGCTTCTCTTTCTCTCTCTCTCTCACTCACAGCTTCTTCTTCTCTCGCTCTCTCACTCACAGCTTCTCTTTCTCTGTCTCTCTCTAACTCACAGCTTCTCTTTATCTCACTCTCTCACTCACAGCTTCACTTTCTCTCTCTCTCTCACTCACAGCTTCTTTTTCTCTCTCTCACACTCACAGCTTCTCTCTCTCTCACACACACAGCTTCTCTTTCTCTCTCACTCACAGGTTCTCTTTCTCTCTCACTCACAGCTTTTCTCTCTTTCTCACTCACAGCTTCTCTTTCTCTCGCTATCTCACAGCTTCTCATTATCTCTCTCACTCACAGCTTCTCTTTCACTCTCTCTCTCTAACTCATAGCTTCTCTTTCTCTCTCACTCACAGCTTCTCTTTCTCTCTCACTCACAGCTTCTCTCTCTCTCTCACTCACTCACAGCTTCTCTTTCTCTCTCTCTATCTCACTCACAGCTTCTCCTTCTCTCTCTCTCACTCACAGCTTCTCTCTCTCTCACAGCTTCTCTCTCTCTCACTCACTCACAGCTTCTCTCTCTCTCTCACAGCTTCTCTCTCTCTCTCTCTCTCTCACTCACAGCTTCTCTTTCTCTCTCTCACTCACAGCTTCTCTTTCTCTCTCTCTCTCACTCACAGCTTCTCTCTCTCACTCACAGCTTCTCTTTCTTTCTCTCTCTCTCACTCACAGCTTCTCTTTCTCTCACTCTCTCACTCACAGCTTCACTCTCTCTCTCACTCACAGCTTCTCTTTCTCTCTCTCTCTCTCACTCACAGCTTCTTCTTCTCTCGCTCTCTCACTCACAGCTTCTCTTTCTCTGTCTCTCTCTAACTCACAGCTTCTCTTTATCTCACTCTCTCACTCACAGCTTCACTTTCTCTCTCTCTCTCACTCACAGCTTCTTTTTCTCTCTCTCACACTCACAGCTTCTCTCTCACACACACACACACAGCTTCTCTTTCTCTCACACTCACAGGTTCTCTTTCTCTCTCACTCACAGCTTTTCTCTCTCTTTCTCACTCACAGCTTCTCTTTCTCTCGCTATCTCACAGCTTCTCATTCTCTCTCTCTCTCTAACTCATAGCTTCTCTTTCTCTCTCACTCACAGCTTCTCTTTCTCTCTCACTCACAGCTTCTCTCTCTCACTCACTCACAGCTTCTCTTTCTCTCTCTCTATCTCACTCACAGCTTCTCTTTCTCTCTCTCTCACTCACAGCTTCTCTCTCACACACACACACAGCTTCTCTTTCTCTCTCACTCACAGCTTCTCTTTCTCTCTCACTCACAGCTTCTCTCTCTCTCACTCACAGCTTCTCTTTCTCTCGCTATATCACAGCTTCTCATTCTCTCTCTCTCACTCACAGCTTCTCTTTCACTCTCTCTCTAACTCATAGCTTCTCTTTCTCTCTCACTCACACCTTCTCTTTCTCTCTCTCACTCACAGCTTCTCTTTCTCTCTCTCTCACTCACAGCTTCTCTTTCTCTCACTCTCTCACTCACAGCTTCTCTCTCTCTCTCACTCACAGCTTCTCTTTCTCTCTCTCTCTCTCACTCACAGCTTCTTCTTCTCTCGCTCTCTCACTCACAGCTTCTCTTTCTCTGCCTCTCTCTAACTCACAGCTTCTCTTTATCTCACTCTCTCACTCACAGCTTCACTTTCTCTCTCTCTCTCACTCACAGCTTCTTTTTCTCTCTCTCACACTCACAGCTTCTCTCTCTCACACACACAGCTTCTCTTTCTCTCTCACTCACAGGTTCTCTTTCTCTCTCACTCACAGCTTTTCTCTCTCTTTCTCACTCACAGCTTCTCTTTCTCTCGCTATCTCACAGCTTCTCATTATCTCTCTCACTCACAGCTTCTCTTTCACTCTCTCTCTCTAACTCATAGCTTCTCTTTCTCTCTCACTCACAGCTTCTCTTTCTCTCTCACTCACAGCTTCTCTCTCTCTCTCACTCACTCACAGCTTCTCTTTCTCTCTCTCTATCTCACTCACAGCTTCTCCTTCTCTCTCTCTCACTCACAGCTTCTCTCTCTCTCACAGCTTCTCTCTCTCTCACTCACTCACAGCTTCTCTCTCTCTCTCACAGCTTCTCTCTCTCTCTCTCTCTCTCACTCACAGCTTCTCTTTCTCTCTCTCTCACTCATAGCTTCTCTTTCTCCCTCTCTCTCTCACTCACAGCTTCTCTCTCTCTCACTCACAGCTTCTCTTTCTCTCTCTCTCTCTCACTCACAGTTTCTCTCTCTCTCTCACTCACTCACAACTTCTCTTTCTTTTTTTCTCTCTCACTCACAGCTTCTCTGTCTCTCTCTCTCACTCACAGCTTCTCTCTCACACACACTCACAGCTTTTCTTTATCTCTCTTACTCACTCACAGCTTCTCTTTATCTCTCTCACTCACTCACAGCTTCTCTTTCTCTTTCTCTCTCTCACTCACATCTTCTCTCTCTCTCTCTCACTCACAGCTTCTCTTTCTCTCTCTCACTCACACCTTCTCTTTCTCTCTCTCTCACTCACTCACAGCTTCTCTCTCTCTCACTCACAGCTTCTCTTTCTCTCTCTCAATCTCTCACTAACATCTTCTCTTTCTCTCTCTCTCTCACTCACAGCTTCTCTCTCTCACACACACACAGCTTCTCTTTCTCTCTCTCACACACACAGCTTCTCTTTCTCTGTCTCTCTCTAACTCACAGCTTCTCTCTCTCTCACTCACAGCTTCTCTTTCTCTCTCTCACTCACACCTTCTCTTTCTCTCTCTCTCACTCACTCACAGCTTCTCTCTCTCTCACTCAGAGCTTCTCTTTCTCTCTCTCAATCTCTCACTAACATCTTCTCTTTCTCTCTCTCTCTCACTCACAGCTTCTCTCTCACACACACACACAGCTTCTCTTTCTCTCTCTCACACACACAGCTTCTCTTTCTCTGTCTCTCTCTAACTCACAGCTTCTCTTTATCTCTCTCTCACTCACAGGTTCTCTTTCTCTCTCTCTCACTCACTCACAGCTTCTCTTTCTCTCTCTCACTCACAGCTTTTCACTCTCTCACTCACAGATTCTTTTTTGTCTCTCTCTCTCTCACTCACAGCTTCTCTTTCTCTCTCTCTCTCACTCACCGCTTCACTTTCTCCCTCCCTCTCTCAATCACAGCTTCTCTCTCTCTCACACACAGATTCTCTTTCTCTCTCTCTCTAAATCACAGCTTCTCTTTATCTCTCTCTCACTCACAGCTTCTCTTTCTCTCTCTCTCACTCACAGCTTCTCTTTCTCTCTCTCACTCACAGCTTCTCTCTCTCTCACTCACTCACAGCTTCTAGCTCTCTCTCTCTCACTCACAGCTTCTCTTTCTCTGTCTGACTCTCTCACTCACAGCTTCTCTTTCTCTCTCTCTCTCACAGCTTCTCTTTCTCCCTCTCTCTCTCACTTACAGCTTCTCTCTCTCTCACTCATAGCTTCTCTTTCTTTCTCTCTCACTAACTCACAGCTTCTCTTTCTCTCTCTCCCACTGTCACAGCTTCTCTCTCTCTCTCACGCTCACTCACAGCTTCCCTTTTTCTCCCTCTCTCTCACAATCACTCTCTCTCTCTAACTCATAGCTTCTCTTTCTCTATCACTCATAGCTTCTCTTTCTCTCTCTCACTCACAGCTTCTCTTTCTTTCTCTCTCTCTCACTCACAGCTTCTCTATCTCTCTCTCTCTCACTCACAGCTTCTCTTTCTCTCTCACTCTCTCACTCACAGCTTCTCTTTCTCTGTTTCTCTCTAACTCACAGATTCTCTTTATTTCTCTCTCACACTCACAGCTTCTCTCTATCTGTCTCACTCACTCACACCTTCTCTTTATTTCTCTCTCTCACTCACAGCTTCTCTCTCTCTCACTCACTCACAGCTTCTCTCTCTCTCTCTCACTCACAGTTTCTCTCTCTCACTCACAGCTTCTCTCTCTCTCTCACTCACAGCTTATCTTTCTCTTTCTCTCTCACTCACAGCTTTCTCTCTCACTCACAGCTTCTCTTTCTCTCTCTCTCTCTCACTCACATCTTCTCTCTCTCTCACACACACACAGCTTGTCTTTCTCTCTGTCTCACTCACAGCTTCTCTTTCTCTCTCTCTAACTCACAGCTTCTCTTTATCTCTCTCTCACTCAGCTTCTCTCTCTCTCTCACTCACAGCCTCTCTTTCTCTCTCTCACGCAGCTTCTCTCTCTCTCTCACTCACAGCTTCTCTCTCTCTCTCACTCACAGCCTCTCTTTCCCTTTCTCTCTCACTCACAGCTTCTCTCTCTCTCTCACTCACTCACAGCTTCTCTCTCTCTCACTCACTCAGCTTCTATTTCTTTCTTTCCTTCTCACTCACAGCTTCTCTCTCTCTCACACAGCTTCTCTTTCTCTTTCACTCTCTCACTCACAGCTTCTCTTTCTCTCTCTCTCTCACTCACAGCTTCTCTTTCTCTCTCTCTCACTCACAGCTTCTCTTTCTCTCTCACTCACTCACAGCTTCTATTTCTTTCTTTCTCTCTCACTCACAGCTTCTCTCTCTCACTCACAGCATCTCTTTCTCTCCCTCTCTCACACAGCTTCTCTTTCTCTCTCTCTCTCTCACTCACAGCTTCTCTTTCTCTCTCTCTCTCACTCACAGCTTCTCTTTCTCTCTCACTCACAGCTTCTCTTTCTCTCTCTCTTACTCATAGCTTCTCTTTCTCTCTCTCACTCTCACTCAGCTTCTCTCTCTCTCACACACACACACAGCTTCTCACTCTCTCTCTCTCTCACTCACAGCTTCTCTTTCTCTCCCTCTCTCACACAGCTTATCTTTCTCTCTCTCTCTCTCTCACAGGTTCTCTCTCTCTCTCCCTCTCTCACTGACATCTTCTCTTTCTCTCTCTCTCTCACTCACAGATTCTCTCTCTCTCACACAGCTTCTCTTTCTCTCTCTCTCTCACTCACAGCTTCTCTTTCTCTCTCTCTCTAACTTACAGCTTCTCTTTATCTCTCTCTCACTCACAGCTTCTCTTTCTCTCTCTCTCTCACTCACATCTTCTCTTTTTCTCTCTCACTCACAGCTTCTCTCTCTCTCACTCACTCACAGCTTCTCTCTCTCTCTCACTCACAGCTACTCTATCTCTCTCTCTCTCACTCACAGCTTCTCTTTCTCTCTCTCACTCACAGCTTCTCTCTCTCTCACTCACTCACTCACAGATTCTCTTTCTCCCTCTCTCTCTCACTCACAGCTTCTCTTTCTTTCTCTCTCTCTCACTCACAGCTTCTCTTTCTCTCTCTCTAACTCACAGCTTCTCTTTCTCTCTCACTCTCTCACTCACAGCTTCTCTTTCTCTGTCTCTCTCAAACTCACAGCTTCTCTTTCTCTCTCACACACACTCACAGCTTCTCTTTCTCTCTCTCTCTCACTCACAGCTTCTCTATCTCTGTTTCTCTCTATCTCACAGCTTCTCTTTATTTCTCTCTCTCACTCACAGCTTCTCTCTATCTCTCTCACTCACTCACACCTTCTCTTTATTTCTCTCTCTCACTCACAGCTTCTCTCTCTCTCACTCACTCACAGCTTCTCTCTCTCTCTCTCACTCACAGTTTTTCTCTCTCTCTCACTCACAGCTTCTCTCTCTCTCTCACTCACAGCTTATCTTTCTCTTTCTCTCTCACTCACAGCTTTCTCTCTCACTCACAGCTTCTCTTTCTCTCTCTCTCTCTCACTCACAGCTTCTCTCTCTCACACACACACAGCTTCTCTTTCTCTCTCTCTAACTCACAGCTTCTCTTTATCTCTCTCTCACTCAGCTTCTCTCTCTCCCTCACAGCCTCTCTTTCTCTCTCACTCACAGCTTCTCTCTCTCTCACTCACAGCTTCTCTCTCTCTCACTCACTCACTCACAGATTCTCTTTCTCCCTCTCTCTCTCACTCACAGCTTCTCTTTCTTTCTCTCTCTCTCACTCACAGCTTCTCTTTCTCTCTCTCTCTCACTCACAGCTTCTCTTTCTCTCTCACTCTCTCACTCACAGCTTCTCTTTCTCTGTCTCTCTCAAACTCACAGCTTCTCTTTCTCTCTCACACACACTCACAGCTTCTCTTTCTCTCTCTCTCTCACTCACAGCTTCTCTTTCTCTGTTTCTCTCTATCTCACAGCTTCTCTTTATTTCTCTCTCTCACTCACAGCTTCTCTCTATCTCTCTCACTCACTCACACCTTCTCTTTATTTCTCTCTCTCACTCACAGCTTCTCTCTCTCTCACTCACTCACACCTTCTCTCTCTCTCTCTCACTCACAGTTTCTCTCTCTCTCACTCACAGCTTATCTTTCTCTTTCTCTCTCACTCACAGATTTCTCTCTCACTCACAGCTTCTCTTTCTCTCTCTCTCTCTCACTCACAGCTTCTCTCTCACACACACACACACAGCTTCTCTTTCTCTCTCTCTAACTCACAGCTTCTCTTTATCTCTCTCTCACTCAGCTTCTCTCTCTCTCACTCACAGCGTCTCTTTCTCTCTCACTCACAGCTTCTCTCTCTCTCTCACTCACAGCTTTTCTCTCTCTCTCACTCACAGCATCTCTTTCCCTTTCTCTCTCACTCACAGCTTCTCTCTCTCTCTCTCACTCACAGCTTCTCTCTCTCTCACTCACTCACAGCTTCTATTTCTTTATTTCTCTCTCACTCACAGCTTCTCTCTCACAGCTTCTCTTTCTCTTTCACTCTCTCACTCACAGCTTCTCTTTCTCTCTCTCTCTCTCACTCACAGCTTCTCTTTCTCTCTCTCTCTCACTCACAGCTTCTCTTTCTCTCTCACTCACAGCTTCTCTTTCTCTCTCTCTCACTCATAGCTTCTCTTTCTCTCTCTCTCTCACTCACAGCTTCTCTCTCTCTCTCTCTCACTCACAGCTTCTCACTCTCTCTCTCTCACTCACAGCATCTCTTTCTCTCCCTCTCTCACACAGCTTATCTTTCTCTCTTTCTCTCACTCACAGCTTCTCTCTCTCTCCCTCTCTCACTGACATCTTCTCTTTCTCGCTCTCTCGCTCTCACTCACAGATTCTCTCTCTCACACAGCTTCTCTTTCTCTCTCTCTCTCACTCACAGCTTCTCTTTCTCTCTCTCTCTAACTCACAGCTTCTCTTTATCTCTCTCTCACTCACAGCTTCTCTTTCTCTCTCTCACTCACAGCTTCTCTTTCTCTCTCTCACTCACAGCTTCTCTCTCTCTCTCACTCACTCACTCACAGCTTCTCTCTCTCTCTCACTCACAGCTACTCTATCTCTCTCTCTTTCACTCACAGATTCTCTTTCTCCCTCTCTCTCTAACTCACAGCTTCTCTTTATCTCTCTCTCACTCACAGCTTCTCTTTCTCTCTCTCACTCACAGCTTCTCTTTCTCTCTCTCACTCACAGCTTCTCTCTCTCTCTCTCACTCACTCACTCACAGCTTCTCTCTCTCTCTCACTCACAGCTACTCTATCTCTCTCTCTCACACACTCACAGATTCTCTTTCTCCCTCTCTCTCTCACTCACAGCTTTTCTTTCTCTCTTTCTCTCTCCCACTGTCACAGCTTCTATCTCTCTCACTCTCACTCACAGCTTCCCTTTTTCTCACTCTCACATTCACAGCTTCTCTTTCTCTCTCTCTCACTCACAGCTTCTCTTTCTCTCTCTCTCTCACTCACAGCTTCTCTCTCTCACTCACAGCTTCTCTTTCTCTCTCTCTCACTCATAGCTTCTCTTTCTCTCTATCTCTCACTCACAGCTTCTCTCTCTCTCTCTCTCACTCACAGCTTCTCACTCTCTCTCTCACTCACAGCATCTCTTTCTCTCCCTCTCTCACACAGCTTATCTTTCTCTCTTTCTCTCACTCACAGCTTCTCTCTCTCTCTCCCTCTCTCACTGACATCTTCTCTTTCTCACTCTCTCTCTCACTCACAGATTCTCTCTCTCACACAACTTCTCTTTCTCTCTCTCTCACTCACAGCTTCTCTTTCTCTCTCTCTCTAACTCACAGCTTCTCTTTATCTCTCTCTCACTCACAGCTTCTCTTTCTCTCTCTCACTCACAGCTTCTCTTTCTCTCATTCACTCACAGCTTCTCTCTCTCTCACTCACTCACTCACAGCTTCTCTCTCTCTCTCACTCACAGCTACTCTATCTCTCTCTCTCTCTCACTCACGGATTCTCTTTCTCCCTCTCTCTCTAACTCACAGCTTCTCTTTATCTCTCTCTCACTCACAGCTTCTCTTTCTCTCTCTCACTCACAGCTTCTCTTTCTCTCTCTCACTCACAGCTTCTCTCTCTCTCACTCACTCACTCACAGCTTCTCTCTCTCTCTCACTCACAGCTACTCTATCTCTCTCTCTCTCTCACTCACAGATTCTCTTTCTCCCTCTCTCTCTCACTCACAGCTTCTCTTTCTCTCTTTCTCTCTCCCACTGTCACAGCTTCTATCTCTCTCACTCTCACTCACAGCTTCCCTTTTTCTCACTCTCACACTCACAGCTTCTCTTTCTCTCTCTCACTCACAGCTTCTCTTTCTCTCTCTCTCTCACTCACAGCTTCTCTCTCTCACTCACAGCTTCTCTTTCTTTCTCTCTCACTCTCACTCACAGCTTCTCTCTCTCTCTGTCTCTCACTCACAGCTTCTCTCTCTCACTCACAGCTTCTATTTCTTTCTCTCTCTCTCACTCATAGCTTCTCTTTCTCTCTCTCTCTCTCACTCACAGCTTCTCTCTCTCTCTCTCTCACAGCTTCTCTTTCTCTCCCTCTCTCACACAACTTATCTTTCTCTCTCTCACTCACTCACAGCTTCTCTCTCTCTCTCTCTCCCTCTCTCACTGACATCTTCTCTTTCTTTCTCTCTCTCTCTCTCACTCACAGATTCTCTCTCTCTCACACAGCTTCTCTTTCTCTCTCTCTCACTCACAGCTTCTCTTTCTCTCTCTCTCACTCACAGCTTCTCTTTCTCTCTCTCTCTCATTCACAGCTTCTCTTTCTCACTCTCTCACTCACAGCTTCTCTCTCTCACACACACACAGCTTCTCTTTCTCTCTCACTCACAGCTTCTCTTTCTCTCTCACTCACAGCTTCTCTCTCTCTCTCACTCACAGCTTCTCTCACTCTCACACACACAGCTTCTCTCTCTCTCACTCACTCACAGCTTCTCTCTCTCTCTCTCTCAGCTTCTCTTTCTCTCTCTCTCTCTCACTCACAGCTTCTCTTTCTCTCTCTCTCTCACTCACAGCTTCTCTTTCTCCCTCTCTCTCTCACTCACAGCTTCTCTCTCCCTCACTCACAGCTTCTCTTTCTTTCTCTCTCTCTCTCACTCACAGCTTCTCTTTCTCTCTCTCTCTCACTCACAGTTTCTCTTTCTTTCTCTCTCTCTCTCACTCACAGCTTCTCTTTCTCTCTCTCTCTCACTCACAGTTTCTCTCTCTCTCACTCACTCACTCACAGCTTCTCTTTATTTCTCTCTCTCACTCACAGCTACTCTATCTCTCTCTCTCACACACTCACAGATTCTCTTTCTCCCTCTCTCTCTCACTCACAGCTTTTCTTTCTCTCTTTCTCTCTCCCACTATCACAGCTTCTATCTCTCTCACTCTCACTCACAGCTTCCCTTTTTCTCACTCTCACATTCACAGCTTCTCTTTCTCTCTCTCTCACTCACAGCTTCTCTTTCTCTCTCTCTCTCACTCACAGCTTCTCTCTCTCACTCACAGCTTCTCTTTCTCTCTCTCTCACTCATAGCTTCTCTTTCTCTCTCTCTCTCACTCACAGCTTCTCTCTCTCTCTCTCTCACTCACAGCTTCTCACTCTCTCTCTCTCACTCACAGCATCTCTTTCTCTCCCTCTCTCACACAGCTTATCTTTCTCTCTTTCTCTCACTCACAGCTTCTCTCTCTCTCTCCCTCTCTCACTGACATCTTCTCTTTCTCACTCTCTCTCTCACTCACAGATTCTCTCTTTCACACAACTTCTCTTTCTCTCTCTCTCACTCACAGCTTCTCTTTCTCTCTCTCTCTAACTCACAGCTTCTCTTTATCTCTCTCTCACTCACAGCTTCTCTTTCTCTCTCTCACTCACAGCTTCTCTTTCTCTCATTCACTCACAGCTTCTCTCTCTCTCACTCACTCACTCACAGCTTCTCTCTCTCTCTCACTCACAGCTACTCTCTCTCTCTCTCTCTCTCACTCACAGATTCTCTTTCTCCCTCTCTCTCTAACTCACAGCTTCTCTTTATCTCTCTCTCACTCACAGCTTCTCTTTCTCTCTCTCACTCACAGTTTCTCTTTCTCTCTCTCACTCACAGCTTCTCTCTCTCTCACTCACTCACTCACAGCTTCTCTCTCTCTCTCACTCACAGTTACTCTATCTCTCTCTCTCTCTCACTCACAGATTCTCTTTCTCACTCTCTCTCTCACTCACAGCTTCTCTTTCTCTCTTTCTCTCTCCCACTGTCACAGCTTCTATCTCTCTCACTCTCACTCACAGCTTCCCTTTTTCTCACTCTCACACTCACAGCTTCTCTTTCTCTCTCTCTCACTCACAGCTTCTCTTTCTCTCTCTCTCTCACTCACAGCTTCTCTCTCTCACTCACAGCTTCTCTTTCTTTCTTTCTCTCACTCACAGCTTCTCTTTCTCTCTCACTCTCACTCACAGCTTCTCTCTCTCTCTGTCTCTCACTCACAGCTTCTCTCTCTCACTCACAGCTTCTATTTCTTTCTCTCTCTCTCACTCATAGCTTCTCTTTCTCTCTATCTCTCTCTCACTCACAGCTTCTCTCTCTCTCTCTCACTCACAGCTTCTCTTTCTCTCCCTCTCTCACACAACTTATCTTTCTCTCTCTCACTCACTCACAGCTTCTCTCTCTCTCTCCCTCTCTCACTGACATCTTCTCTTTCTTTCTCTCTCTCTCTCTCACTCACAGATTCTCTCTCTCTCACACAGCTTCTCTTTCTCTCTCTCTCACTCACAGCTTCTCTTTCTCTCTCTCTCACTCACAGCTTCTCTTTCTCTCTCTCACACACACACAGCTTCTCTTTCTCTCTCACTCACAGCTTCTCTTTCTCTCTCACTCACAGCTTCTCTCTCTCTCTCACTCACAGCTTCTCTCTCTCTCTCACACACAGCTTCTCTCTCTCTCACTCACTCACAGCTTCTCTCTCTCTCTCTCTCAGCATCTCTTTCTCTCTCTCTCTCTCACTCACAGCTTCTCTTTCTCTCTCTCTCTCACTCACAGCTTCTCTTTCTCCCTCTCTCTCTCACTCACAGCTTCTCTCTCCCTCACTCACAGCTTCTCTTTCTTTCTCTCTCTCTCTCACTCACAGCTTCTCTTTCTCTCTCTCTCTCTCACTCACAGTTTCTCTTTCTTTCTCTCTCTCTCTCACTCACAGCTTCTCTTTCTCTCTCTCTCTCACTCACAGTTTCTCTCTCTCTCTCTCACTCACTCACAGCTTCTCTTTATTTCTCTCTCTCTCACTCACAGCTTCTCTCTCTCACACACTCACAGCTTCTCTTTCTCTCTTACTCACTCACAGCTTTTCTTTATCTCTCTCTATCACTCACAGCTTCTCTTTATCTCTCTCTCTCACTCACTCACAGCTTCTCTTTCTCTTTCTCTCTCTCACTCACATCTTCTCTCTCTCTCTCACTCACAGCTTCTCTCTCTCTCACTCACAGCTTTCTCTCTCTCACACACACCTTCTCTTTCTCTCTCTCTCTCACACAGCTTCTCTCTCTCTCACTCACAGCTTCTCTTTCTCTCTCTCACTCTCTCACTAACATCTTCTCCTTCTCTCTCTCTCTCACTCACACCTTCTCTCTCTCTCACACACACAGCTTGTCTTTCTCTCTCTCTCTCTCACTCACACCTTCTCTTTCTCTGTCTCTCTCTAACTCACAGCTTCTCTTTATCTCTCTCTCACTCACAGCTTCTCTTTCTCTCTCTCTCTCACTCACAGCTTCTCTTTCTCTCTCACTCACAGCTTCTCTCTCTCTCTCACTCACAGCTTCTCTCTCTCACACACACAGATTTTTTTCTCTCTCTCTCTCACTCACAGCTTCTCTTTCTCTCTCTCTCTCACTCACTGCTTCCATTTCTCCCTCTCTCTCTCACTCACAGCTTCTCTCCCTCTCTCACTCACAGCTTCTCTTTCTCTCTCTCTCTAACTCACAGCTTCTCTTTATCTCTCTCTCACTCACAGCTTCTCTTTCTCTCTCTCTCACTCACAGCTTCTCTTTCTCTCTCTCACTCAAAGCTTCTCTCTCCCACACTCACTCACAGCTTCTAGCTCTCTCTCTCTCACTCACAGCTTCTCTTTCTCTGTCTGTCTCTCTCACTCACAGCCTCTCTTTCTCCCTCTCTCACACAGCTTCTCTTTCTCCCTCTCTCTCTCAATTACAGCTTCTCTCTCTCACTCATAGCTTCCCTTTCTTTCTTTCTCTCTCACTCACTGCTTCTCTTTCTCTCTCTCACACTGTCACAGCTTCTCTCTCTCTGTCACGCTCACTCACAGCTTCCCTTTCTCTCCCTCTCTCTCACAATCACAGCTTCTCTTTATCTCTCTCTCACTCACAGCTTCTCTTTCTCTCTCTCACTCACAGTTTCCTTCTCTCTCTCACTCACAGCTTCTCTTTCTCTTTCTCTCTCACTCACAGCTTTCTCGCTCACTCACAGCTTCTCTTTCTCTCTCTCTCTCACTCACAGCTTCTCTCTCTCTCTCACACACACAGCTTCTCTTTCTCTCTGTCTCACTCACAGCTTCTCTCTCTCTCTCTCTAACTCACAGCTTCTCTTTATCTCTCTCTCACTCAGCTTCTCTCTCTCTCTCTCACTTACAGCATCTATTTCTCTCTCACTCACAGCTTCTCTCTCTCTCTCACTCACAGCTTCTCTCTCTCTCTCACTCACAGCCTCTCTTTCCCTTTCTCTCTCACTCACAGCTTCTCTCTCTCTCACTCACTCACAGCTTCTCTCTCTCTCACTCACTCACAGCTTCTATTTCTTTCTTTCTCTCTCACTCACAGCTTCTCTCTCTCTCACAGCCTCTTTCTCTCTCTCTCTCTCACTCACAGCTTCTTTTTCTCTCTCTCTCTCACTCACACCTTCTGTTTCTCTCTCTCTCTCACTCACAGCTTCTCTTTCTCTCTCACTCACAGCTTTTCTTTCTCTCTCTCTCACTCATAGCTTCTCTTTCTCTCTCTATCTTACTCACAGCTTCTCTCTCTCTCTCTCACTCACAGCTTCTCACTCTCTCTCTGTCTCTCTCTCACAGCTTCTCTTTCTCTCCCTCTCTCACACAGCTTATCTTTCTCTCTCTCTCACTCACAGATTCTCTCTATCTCCCTCTCTCACTGACATCTTCTCTTTCTCTCTCTCACTCACAGATTCTCTCTCTCTCACACAGCTTCTCTTTCTCTCTCTCTCTCACTCACAGCTTCTCTTTCTCTCTCTCTCTAACTCACAGCTTCTCTTTATCTCTCTCTCACTCACAGCTTCTCTTTCTCTCTCTCTCTCTCACTCACAGCTTCTCTTTCTCTCTCTCACTCACAGCTTCTCTCTCTCTCACTCACTCACTCACAGCTTCTCTCTCTCTCTCACTCACAGCTACTCTCTCTCTCTCTCTCTCACTCACTCACAGATTATCTTTCTCCCTCTCTCTCTCACTCACAGATCCTTTATTTCTCTCTCTCTCACTCACAGCTTCTCTTTCTCTGTCTCTCTCTAACTCACAGCTTCTCTTTATCTCACTCTCTCACTCACAGCTTCTCTTTCTCTCTCTCTCTCACTCACAGCTTCTCTTTCTCTCTCACTCACTCACAGCTTCTCTCTCTCACACACACACATAGCTTCTCTTTCTCTCTCACTCACAGCTTCTCTTTCTCTCTCACTCACAGCTTCTCACTCTCTCTCTCAATCACAGCTTCTCTTTCTCTCTCTATTTCACAGCTTCTTATTCTCTCTCTCTCTCACTCCCAGCTTCTCTTTCACTCTCTCTCTCTAACTCATAGCTTCTCTCTCACTCACTCACAGCTTCTCTCTCTCTCACTCACTCACAGCTTCTATTTCTTTCTCTCTCTCTCACTCACAGCTTCTCTCTCTCTCACAGCTTCTCTTTCTCTCTCTCTCTCTCACTCACAGCTTCTTTTTCTCTCTCTCTCTCACTCACACCTTCTCTTTCTCTCTCTCTCTCACTCACAGCTTCTCTTTCTCTCTCACTCACAGCTTTTCTTTCTCTCTCTCTCACTCATAGCTTCTCTTTCTCTCTCTATCTCACTCACAGCTTCTCTCTCTCTCTCTCACTCACAGCTTCTCACTCTCTCTCTGTCTCTCTCTCACAGCTTCTCTTTCTCTCCCTCTCTCACACAGCTTATCTTTCTCTCTCTCTCACTCACAGATTCTCTCTCTCTCTCTCCCTCTCTCACTGACATCTTCTCTTTCTCTCTCTCACTCACAGATTCTCTCTCTCTCTCACAGCTTCTCTTTCTCTCTCTCTCTCACTCACAGCTTCTCTTTCTCTCTCTCTCTAACTCACAGCTTCTCTATATCTCTCTCTCACTCACAGCTTCTCTTTCTCTCTCTCTCTCACTCACAGCTTCTCTTTCTCTCTCTCACTCACAGCTTCTCTCTCTCTCACTCACTCACTCACAGCTTCTCTCTCTCTCACTCACTCACTCACAGCTTCTCTCTCTCTCTCACTCACAGCTACTCTCTCTCTCTCTCTCTCTCACTCACTCACAGATTATCTTTCTCCCTCTCTCTCTCACTCACAGATCCTTTTTTTCTCTCTCTCTCACTCACAGCTTCTCTTTCTCTGTCTCTCTCTAACTCACAGCTTCTCTTTATCTCACTCTCTCACTCACAGCTTCTCTTTCTCTCTCTCTCTCACTCACAGCTTCTCTTTCTCTCTCACTCACTCACAGCTTCTCTCTCTCACACACACACATAGCTTCTCTTTCTCTCTCACTCACAGCTTCTCTTTCTCTCTCACTCACAGCTTCTCACTCTCTCTCTCAATCACAGCTTCTCTTTCTCTCTCTATTTCACAGCTTCTTATTCTCTCTCTCTCTCACTCCCAGCTTCTCTTTCACTCTCTCTCTCTAACTCATAGCTTCTCTTTCTCTCTCACTCACAGCTTCTCTTTCTCTCTCACTCACAGCTTCTCTCTCTCTCTCACTCACAGCTTCTCTTTGTCTCTCTCTATCTCACTCACAGCTTCTCCTTCTCTCTCTCTCTCACTCACAGCTTCTCTCTCTCTCTCACACACAGCTTCTCTCTCTCTCACTCACTCACAGCTTCTATCTCTCTCTCTCTCACAGCTTCTCCCTCTCTCTCTCTCTCACTCACAGCTTCTCTTTCTCTCTCTCTCTCACTCACAACTTCTCTTTCTCCCTCTCTCTCTCACTCATAGCTTCTCTCTCTCTCACTCATAGCTTCTGTTTCTTTCTCTCTCACTCACTCACAGCTTATCTTTCTCTCTATCCCACTGTCACAGCTTCTCTCTCTCTCACGCTCACTCACAGCTTCCCTTTTTCTCCCTCTCTCTCACAATCACAGCTTCTCTTTCACCCTCTCTCTCTCACTCACAGCTTCTCTTACTTTCTCTCTCTCTCACTCACAGTTTCTCTTTCACCCTCTCTCTCTCACTCACAGCTTCCCTTTCTCTCACTCTCTCACTCACAGCTTCTCTTTCTCTCTCTCTCTCACTAACAGCGTCTCTATCTCTATCTCTCTCACACTCACAGCTTCTCTCTCTCTCTCTCACTCAAGCTTCTCTTTCTCTGTCTCTCTCTAACTCACAGCTTCTCTTTATCTCTCTCTCACTCACAGCTTGTATTTCTTTCTCTCTCTCTCACACACTCACAGTTTCTCTTTCTCTCTCTCACTCACATCTCTTTCTCTCTCTCTCTCACTCACAGCTTCTCTTTCTCTGTCTCTCTCTAACTCACAGCTTGTCTTTATCTCTCTCTCTCAGTCACAGCTTCTCTTTCTCTCTCTCACTCACAGCTTCTCTCTCTCTCTCTCTCTCACTCACACCTCTTTCTCTCTCTCACATCTTCACTTTCTCTCTCTCTCACTCACAGCTTCTCTTTCTTTCTCTCTCTCACACAGCTTCTCTTTCTCCATCTCTCTCTCACTCACAGCTTCTCTCTCTCTCACTCACAGCTTCTCTTTCTTTCTCTCTCTCTCACTCACAGCTTCTCTTTCTCTTTCTCTCTCTCTCTCTCACTCACAGTTTCTCTCTCTCTCTCTCACTCACTCACTCACAGCTTCTCTCTCTCTCTCGCTCTCTCACTCACAGCTTCTCTCTCTCTCTCACTCACAGCTTCTCTTTCTCTCTCTCACACTCTCACTATCTTCTCTTTCTCTCTCTCTCTCACTCACAGCTTCTCTCTCACACACACACACAGCTTCTCTTTCTCTCTCCCTCTCACTCATAGCTTCTCTTTCACTGTTTCTCTCTAACTCACAGCTTCTCTTTCTCTCTCTCTCACTCACAGCTTCTCTTTCTCTCTCTCACTCACAGTTTCTTTCTCTCTCTCACTCACAGCTTCTCTTTCTCTTTCTCTCTCACTCACAGCTTTCTCGCTCACTCACAGCTTCTCTTTCTCTCTCTCTCTCACTCACAGCTTCTCTCTCTCACACACACACACAGCTTCTCTTTCTCTCTGTCTCACTCACAGCTTCTCTCTCTCTCTCTCTAACTCACAGCTTCTCTTTATCTCTCTCTCACTCAGCTTCTCTCTCTCTCTCTCACTTACAGCATCTATTTCTCTCTCACTCACAGCTTCTCTCTCTCACTCACTCACAGCCTCTCTCTCTCTTTCCCTTTCTCTCTCACTCACAGCTTCTCTCTCTCTCACTCACTCACAGCTTCTCTCTCTCTCACTCACTCACAGCTTCTATTTCTTTCTTTCTCTCTCACTCACAGCTTCTCTCTCTCTCACAGCTTCTCTTTCTCTCTCTCTCTCTCACTCACAGCTTCTTTTTCTCTCTCTCTCTCACTCACACCTTCTCTTTCTCTCTCTCTCTCACTCACAGCTTCTCTTTCTCTCTCACTCACAGCTTTTCTTTCTCTCTCTCTCACTCATAGCTTCTCTTTCTCTCTCTCTCTCACTCACAGCTTCTCTCTCTCTCTCACTCACAGCTTCTCACTCTCTCTCTGTCTCTCTCTCACAGCTTCTCTTTCTCTCCCTTTCTCACACAGCTTATCTTTCTCTCTCTCTCACTCACAGATTCTCTCTCTCTCTCTCCCTCTCTCACTGACATCTTCTCTTTCTCTCTCTCACTCACAGATTCTCTCTCTCACACACAGCTTCTCTTTCTCTCTCTCTCTCACTCACAGCTTCTCTTTCTCTCTCTCTCTAACTCACAGCTTCTCTTTATCTCTCTCTCACTCACAGCTTCTCTCTCTCTCTCTCTCTCTCACTCACAGCTTCTCTTTCTCTCTCTCACTCACAGCTTCTCTCTCTCTCACTCACTCACTCACAGCTTCTCTCTCTCTCACTCACAGCTACTCTCTCTCTCTCTCTCTCACTCACTCACAGATTATCTTTCTCCCTCTCTCTCTCACTCACAGATCCTTTTTTTCTCTCTCTCTCACTCACAGCTTCTCTTTCTCTGTCTCTCTCTAACTCACAGCTTCTCTTTATCTCACTCTCTCACTCACAGCTTCTCTTTCTCTCTCTCTCTCACTCACAGCTTCTCTTTCTCTCTCACTCACTCACAGCTTCTCTCTCTCACACACACATAGCTTCTCTTTCTCTCTCACTCACAGCTTCTCACTCTCTCTCTCAATCACAGCTTCTCTTTCTCTCTCTATTTCACAGCTTCTTATTCTCTCTCTCTCTCACTCCCAGCTTCTCTTTCACTCTCTCTCTCTAACTCATAGCTTCTCTTTCTCTCTCACTCACAGCTTCTCTTTCTCTCTCACTCACAGCTTCTCTCTCTCTCTCACTCACAGCTTCTCTTTGTCTCTCTCTATCTCACTCACAGCTTCTCCTTCTCTCTCTCTCTCACTCACAGCTTCTCTCTCTCTCACACACACAGCTTCTCTCTCTCTCACTCACTCACAGCTTCTATCTCTCTCTCTCACAGCTTCTCCCTCTCTCTCTCACTCACAGCTTCTCTTTCTCTCTCTCTCTCACTCACAACTTCTCTTTCACCCTCTCTCTCTCACTCACAGCTTCTCTTACTTTCTCTCTCTCTCACTCACAGTTTCTCTTTCACCCTCTCTCTCTCACTCACAGCTTCCCTTTCTCTCACTCTCTCACTCACAGCTTCTCTTTCTCTCTCTCTCTCACTAACAGCGTCTCTATCTCTATCTCTCTCACAGCTTCTCTCTCTCTCTCTCACTCAAGCTTCTCTTTCTCTGTCTCTCTCTAACTCACAGCTTCTCTTTATCTCTCTCTCACTCACAGCTTGTATTTCTTTCTCTCTCTCTCTCTCACTCACAGTTTCTCTTTCTCTCTCTCACTCACATCTCTTTCTCTCTCTCTCTCACTCACAGCTTCTCTTTCTCTGTCTCTCTCTAACTCACAGCTTCTTTATCTCTCTCTCTCAGTCACAGCTTCTCTTTCTCTCTCTCTCACTCACAGCTTCTCTCTCTCTCTCTCTCTCTCACTCACACTTTCTCTCTCACACATCTTCACTTTCTCTCTCTCTCACTCACAGCTTCTCTTTCTTTCTCTCTCTCACACAGCGTCTCTTTCTCCATCTCTCTCTCACTCACAGGTTCTCTCTCTCTCACTCACAGCTTCTCTTTCTTTCTCTCTCTCTCTCACTCACAGCTTCTCTTTCTCTTTCTCTCTCTCTCTCTCACTCACAGTTTCTCTCTCTCTCTCTCACTCACTCACTCACAGCTTCTCTTTCTCTCTCGCTCTCTCACTCACAGCTTCTCTCTCTCTCTCACTCACAGCTTCTCTTTCTCTCTCACTCTCTCACTATCTTCTCTTTCTCTCTCTCTCTCACTCACAGCTTCTCTCTCTCACACACACACAGCTTCTCTTTCTTTCTCTCTCTCACTCATAGCTTCTCTTTCACTGTTTCTCTCTAACTCACAGCTTCTCTTTCTCTCTCTCTCACTCACAGCTTCTCTTTCTCTCTCTCACTCAAAGCTTCTCTCTCCCTCACTCACTCACTCACAGCTTCTAGCTCTCTCTCACATTCACAGCTTCTCTTTCTCTGTCTGTCTCTCTCACTCACAGCCTCTCTTTCTCTCTCTCACACACAGCTTCTCTTTCTCCCTCTCTCTCTCAATTACAGCTTCTCTCTCTCTCACTCATAGATTCCCTTTCTTTCTTTCTCTCTCACTCACTGCTTCTCTTTCTCTCTCTCCCACTGTCACAGCTTCTCTCTCTCTCTCACGCTCACTCACAGCTTCCCTTTCTCTCCCTCTCTCTCACAATCACAGCTTCTCTTTATCTCTCTCTCACTCACAGCTTCTCTTTCTCTCTCTCACTCACAGCTTTCTCGCTCACTCACAGCTTCTCTTTCTCTCTCTCTCTCACTCACAGCTTCTCTCTCTCACACACACACACAGCTTCTCTTTCTCTCTGTCTCACTCACAGCTTCTCTTTCTCTCTCTCTCTCTAACTCACAGCTTCTCTTTATCTCTCTCTCACTCAGCTTCTCTCTCTCTCTCTCACTCACAGCATCTCTTTCTCTATCACTCACAGCTTCTCTCTCTCTCTCACTCACAGCTTCTCTCTCTCTCTCACTCACAGCCTCTCTTTCCCTTTCTCTCTCACTCACAGCTTCTCTCTCTCTCACTCACTCACAGCTTCTATTTCTTTCTTTCTCTCTCACTCACAGCTTCTCTCTCTCTCTCACAGCTTCCCTTTCTCTCTCTCTCTCACTCACAGCTTCTCTTTCTCTCTCTCTCTCACTCACACCTTCTCTTTCTCTCTCTCTCTCACTCACAGCTTCTCTTTCTCTCTCACTCACAGCTTTTCTTTCTCTCTCTCTCACTCACAGCTTCTCTCTCTCTCTCTCACTCACAGCTTCACTCTCTCTCTGTCTCTCTCTCACAGCTTCTCTTTCTCTCCCTCTCTCACACAGCTTATCTTTCTCTCTCTCTCACTCACAGATTCTCTCTCTCTCTCCCTCTCTCACTGACATCTTCTCTTTCTCTCTCTCTCTCTCTCTCACTCACAGATTCTCTCTCTCTCACACAGCTTCTCTTTCTCTCTCTCTCTCACTCACAGCTTCTCTTTCTCTCTCTCTCTAACTCACAGCTTCTCTTTATCTCTCTCTCACTCACAGCTTCACTTTCTCTCTCTCTCTCACTCACAGCTTCTCTTTCTCTCTCTCACTCACAGCTTCTCTCTCTCTCACTCACTCACTCACAGCTTCTCTCTCTCTCTCACTCACAGCTACTCTATCTCTCTCTCTCTCACTCACTCACAGATTATCTTTCTCCCTCCCTCTCTCACTCACAGCTTCTCTTTCTCTCTCTCACTCACAGCTTCTCATTCTCTCACTCTCTCACTCACAGCTTCTCTTTCTCTCTCACTCTCACTCACAGCTTCTCTCTCTCTCTCACTCACAGCTTCTCTTTCTCTCTCTCTCTCTCACTCACAGATCCTTTTTCTCTCTCTCTCTCACTCACAGCTTCTCTTTCTCTGTCTCTCTCTAACTCACAGCTTCTCTTTATCTCACTCTCTCACTCACAGCTTCTCTTTCTCTCTCTCTCTCACTCACAGCTTCTCTTTCTCTCTCTCTCACTCACAGCTTCTCTCTCTCTCACACACACACAGCTTCTCTTTCTCTCTCACTCACAGCTTCTCTTTCTCTCTCACTCACAGCTTCTCACTCTCTCTCTCACTCACAGCTTCTCTTTCTCTCTCTATTTCACAGCTTCTTGTTCTCTCTCTCTCACTCCCAGCTTCTCTTTCACTCTCTCTAACTCATAGCTTCTCTTTCTCTCTCACTCACAGCTTCTCTTTCTCTCTCACTCACAACTTCTCTCTCTCTCTCACTCACAGCTTCTCTTTGTCTCTCTATCTCACTCACAGCTTCTCCTTCTCTCTCTCTCTCACTCACAGCTTCTCTCTCTCTCTCTCACAGCTTCACTCTCTCTCACTCACTCACAGCTTCTATCTCTCTCTCTCACAAAGCTTCTCCTTCTCTCTCTCTCACTCACAGCTTCTCTTTCTCTCTCTCTCTCACTCACAACTTCTCTTTCTCCCTCTCTCTCTCACTCATAGCTTCTCTCTCTCTCACTCATAGCTTCTGTTTCTTTCTCTCTCTCTCACTCACAGCTTATCTTTCTCTCTATCCCACTGTCACGGCTTCTCTCTCTCTCACGCTCACTCACAGCTTCCCTTTTTCTCCCTCTCTCTCACAATCACAGTTTCTCTTTCACCCTCTCTCTCTCACTCACAGCTTCTCTTACTTTCTCTCTCTCTCACTCACAGTTTCTCTTTCACCCTCTCTCTCTCACTCACAGCTTCCCTTTCTCTCACTCTCTCACTCACAGCTTCTCTTTCTCTCTCTCTCACTCACTCACAGCTTCTCTTTCTTTCTCTCTCTCTCTCACTCACAGCTTCTCTTTCTCTCTCTCTCTCTCTCTCTCACTCACAGTTTCTCTCTCTCTCTGTCACTCACTCACTCACAGCTTCTCTTTCTCTCTCGCTCTCTCACTCACAGCTTCTCTCTCTCTCACTCACAGCTTCTCTTTCTCTCTCTCATTCTCTCACTATCTTCTCTTTCTCTCTCTCTCTCACTCACAGCTTCTCTCTCTCACACACACAGCTTCTCTTTCTCTCTCTCTATCACTCATAGCTTCTCTTTCACTGTTTCTCTCTAACTCACAGCTTCTCTTTATCTCTCTCTCACAGCTTCTCTTTCTCTCTCTCTCACTCACACCTTCTGTTTCTCTATCTCTCTCACAGCTTCGCTCTCTCTCTCTCTCTCACTCACAGCTTCTCTCTCTCTCTCTCACTCACATCTTCTCTTTCTCTCTCTCTCTCTCACTTACAGCTTCTCTCTCTCTCACTCACAGCTTCTCTTTCTCTCTCTCACTCTCTCACTATCTTCTCTTTATCTCTCTCTCTCACTCACAGCTTCTCTCTCTCACTCACTCACAGCATCTCTTTCTTTCTCTCTCTCTGACAGCTTCTCTCTCTCTCTCTCTCTCACACAGCTTCTCTTTCTCTCTCTCTCTCACTCACAGCTTCTCTCTCTCTCTCTCTCACTCACAGCTTCTCTCTCTCACTCTCACTCACAGCTTCTCTTTCTTTCTCTCTCTCTCACTCACAGCTTCTCTTTCTCTCTCACACACACATCTTCTCTTTCTCTCTCTCTCACTCACATCTCTTTCTTTCTTTCTTTCTCTCTCACTCACAGCTTCTATCTCTCTCTCTCACACACAGCTTCTCTCTCTCTCACTCACAGCTTCTCTTTCTCTCTCTCTCTCACTCACAGCTTCTCTCTCTCTCACTCACAGCATCTCTTTATCTCTCTCTATCACTCACAGCTTCTCTTTATCTATCTCTCTCTCTAACACACACACAGCTTCTCTTTCTCTCTCTCTCTCACTCACAGCTTCTCTTTCTCTCTCTCTCTCTCACTCACAGCTTCTCTTTCTCTCTCTCTCTCACTCACAGCTTCTCTTTCTCTCTCTCACTCGCAGCTTTTATCTCTCTCTCTAACTCACAACTTCTCTCTCTCTCTCTTACTCACAGATTCTCTTTCTCTCACTCTCTCACACTCACAGCTTCTCTTTTTCTCTCTCTCTCACTCACCGCTTCACTTTCTCCCTCTCTCTCTCTCACTCAAGCTTCTCTCTCACTCACAGCTTCTCTTTCTTTCTTTCTCTCTCTCTCTCACTCACATCTTCTCTTTCTCTCTCTCTCACTCACAGCTTCTCTCTCTCACTCACAGCTCTTTCTCTCTCTCTCACTCACAGCTTCTCTTTCGCTCTCTCTCTCTCACTCACAGCTTCTCTTTCTCTCTCTCACTCACAGCTTCTATCTCTCTCTCTCTCACTCACAGCTTCTCTCTCTCTCTTACTCACAGATTCTCTTTCTCTCTCTCTCTCGCACTCACAGCTTCTCTTTTTCTCTCTCTCTCACTCACCGCTTCACTTTCTCCCTCTCTCTCTCACTCAAGGCTTCTCTCTCTCACTCACAGCTTCTCTTTCTTTCTCTCTCTCTCACTCACAGCTTCTCTTTCTCTCTCTCTCACTCACAGCTTCTCTTTCTCTCTCTCTCACTAACATCTCTTTCTCTCTCTCTCACTCACAGCTTCTCTCTCTCACACACACACAGCTTCTCTTTCTCTCTCTCTCTCACTCACAGCTTCTCTTTCTCTCTTTCTCTCTAACTCACAGCTTATCTTTCTCTCTCGCTCTCACTCACAGCTTCTCTCTCTCTATCACTCACAGCTTCTCTTTCTCTCTCACTCTCTCACTATCTTCTCTTTCTCTCTCTCTCTCATTCACAGCTTCTCTCTCTCTCTTACTCACAGATTCTCTTTCTCCCTCTCTCTCTCACTCAAAGCTTCTCTCTCTCTCACTCACAGCTTCTCTTTCTCTCTCTCTCTCTCACTCACAGCATCTCTTTCTCTCTCTCACACACGCACAGCTTCTCTTTCTCTCTCTCACTCACTCACAGCTTCTAGCTCTCTCTCTCTCACTCACAGTTTCTCTTTCTCTGTCTCTCTCTCTCACTCACAGCTTCTCTTTCCCTCTCTCTCACTCACAGCTTCTCTCTCTCTCTCTCTCGCTCATAGCTTCTCTTTCATTCTCTCTCTCTCACTCACAGCTTCTCTTTCTCTCTCTCTCTCCCACTGTCACAGCTTCTCTCTCTCTCACGCTCACTCACAGCTTCCCTTTTTCTCCTTCTCTCTCACAATCACAGCTTCTCTTTCACCCTCTCTCTCTCACTCACAGCTTCTCTTTCTTTCTCTCTCTCTCACTCACAGCTTCTCTTTCTCTCACTCCCTCACTCACACCTTTTCTTTCTCTCACTCTCACTCACAGCTTCTCTATCTCTCTCTCTCTCACACTCACAGCTTCTCTTTCTCTCTCTCTCTCACTCACAGCTTCTCTCTCTCTCTCTCTCTCACAAACAGCTTCTCTTTCTCTGTCTCTCTCTAACTCACAGCTTCTCTTTATCTCTCTCTCACTCACAGCTTCTCTTTCTTTCTCTCTCTCTCTCTCACTCACAGTTTCTCTTTCTCTCTCTCACTCACATCTCTTTCTCTCCCTCTCACACTCACAGCTTCTCTCTCTTTCTCACTCACAGCTTCTCTTTCTCTCTCTCTCTCTCTCACACCTCTTTCTCTCTCTCACTCACATCTTCACTTTCTCTCTCTCTCTCACTCACAGCTTCTCTTTCTTTCTCTCTCTCTCTCACTCACAGCTTCTCTTTCTCTCTCTCTCTCTCACTCACAGCTTCTCTTTCTCTCTCTCTCTCTCACTCACAGCTTCTCTCTCTTTCTTTCTCTCTCACTCACAGCTTCTCTCTCTTTCTTTCTCTCTCACTCACAGCTTCTCTCTCTCTCTCTCACTCACACCTTCTCTCTCACTCACTCACTCACAGCTTCTCTTTCTCTCTCTCTCTCACACACAGCTTCTCTTTATCTCTCTTTATCACTCACAGCTTCTCTTTATCTCTCTCTCTCTCTCACTCACAGCTTCTCTTTCTCTTTCTCTCTCACACTCACATCTTCTCTCTCTCTCTCATTGACAGCTTCTCTCTCTCTCTCTCACTCACAGCTTCTCTCTCTCTCACACACACAACTTCTCTTTCTCTCTCTCTCTGTCACTCACAGCTTATCTCTCACTCTCACTCACAGCTTCTCTTTCTCTCTCTCACTCTCTCACTAACATCTTCTCTTTCTCTCTCTCTCTCACTAACAGCTTCTCTCTCACACACACACAGCTTCTCTTTCTCTCACTCACAGCTTCTCTTTCTCTGTCTCTCTCTAACTCACAGCTTCTTTATCTCTCTCTCACTCACAGCTTCTCTTTCTCTCTCTCTCTCACTCACAGCTTCTCTTTTTCTCTCTCACACAGCTTCTCTCTTTCTCTCTCTCACTCACAGTATCTCTCTCTCTCTCACTCACAGATTCTCTTTTTTTCTCTCTCTCTCTCACTCACAGCTTCTCTTTCTCTCTCTCTCTAACTCACAGCTTCTCTTTATCTCTCTCTCACTCACAGCTTCTCTTTCTCTCTCTCACTCACTCACAGCTTATCTTTCTCTCACTCACTCACAGCTTCTCTCTCTCTCACTCACACACAGCTTCCAGCTCTCTCTCTCTCACTCACAGCTTCTCTTTCTCTGTCTCTCTCTCACTCACAGCTTCTCTCTCTCACTCATAGCTTCTCTTTCTTTCTTTCTTTCTCTCTCTCTCACTCACAGCTTCTCTTTCTCTCTCTCTCTCCCACTGTCACACCTTCTCTCTCTCTCTCTCACGCTCACTCACAGCTTCCCTTTTTCTCCCTCTCTCTCACACACAGTTTCTCTTTCACCCTCTCTCTCTCACTCACAGCTTCTCTTTCTCTCACTCTCTCACTCACAGCTTTTCTTTCTCTCTCTCTCTCACTCACAGCGTCTCTATCTCTCTCACACTCACAGCTTCTCTCTCTGTCTCTCACTCAAGCTTCTCTTTCTCTGTCTCTCTCTAACTCACAGCTTCTCTTTATCTCTCTCTCACTCGCAGCTTGTCTTTCTTTCTCTCTCTCTCTCACTCACAGTTTCTCTTTCTCTCTCTCACTCACATCTCATTCTCTCTCTCTCTCACTCACAGCTTCTCTTTCTCTGTCTCTCCCTAACTCACAGCTTGTCTTTATCTCTCTCTCAGTCACAGCTTCTCTTTCTCTCTCTCTCACTCACAGATTCTCTTTCTTTCTCTCTCTCACACAGCTTCTCTTTCTCCATCTCTCTCTCACTCACAGCTTCTCTCTCTCTCTCACTCACAGCTTCTCTTTCTTTCTCTCTCTCTCTCACTCCCAGCTTCTCTTTCTCTCTCTCTCACTCACTCACAGTTTCTCTCTCTCTCTCTCACTCACTCACAGCTTCTCTTTCTTTCTTTCTCTCTCACTCACAGCTTCTCTCTCTCTCTCTCTCTCTCACTCACAGCTTCTCTCTCTCTCACTCACTCACAGCATCTCTTTCTCTCTCTTACTCACTCCCAGCTTCTCTTTCTCTCTCTCACTCACAGCTTTTCTTTATCTCTCTCTATCACTCACAGCTTTTCTTTATCTATCTCACTCACTCACAGCTTCTCTTTCTCTTTCTCTCACTCACATCTTCGCTCTCTCTCACTCACAGTTTCTCTTTCTCTCTCTCTCTCACTCACAGTTTCTCTCTCTCTCTCTCACTCACTCACAGCTTCTCTTTCTTTCTTTCTCACTCACAGCTTTTCTCTCTCTCTCTCACTCACAGCCTCTCTTTCTCTCTCTTACTCACTCCCAGCTTCTCATTCTCTCTCTCACTCACAGCTTTTCTTTATCTCTCTCTATCACTCACAGCTTCTCTTTATCTCTCTCTCTCACTCACTCACAGCTTCTCTTTCTCTTTCTCTCACTCACATCTTCTCTCTCTCTCACTCACTCACAGCTTCTCTCTCTCTCACTCACTCACAGCTTCTAGCTCTCTCTCTCTCACTCACAGCTTCTCTTTCTCTGTCTCTCTCTCACACTCACAGCTTCTCTTTCCCTCTCTCTCTCACTCATAGCTTCTCTTTCTCCCTCTCTCTCTCACTCACAGCTTCTCTCTCTCACTCATAGCTTCTCTTTCTTTCTTTCTCTCTCTCTCTCTCCCACTGTCACACCTTCTCTCTCTCTCTCTCATGCTCACTCACAGCTTCCCTTTTTCTCCCTCTCTCTCACACACAGTTTCTCTTTCACCCTCTCCCTCTCACTCACAGCTTCTCTTTCTCTCACTCTCTCACTCACAGCTTCTCTTTCTCTCTCTCTTACTCACAGCTTCTCTATCTCTATCTCTCTCACACTCACAGCTTCTCTCTCTCTCTCACTCACAGCTTCTCTTTCTCTGTCTCTCTCTAACTCACAGCTTCTCTTTATTTCTCTCTCTCTCACAGCTTCTCTCTCTCTCTCACTCACTCACTCACAGCTTCTCTCTCTCTCTCACTCACAGTTTCTCTCTCACTCTCTCACTCACAGCTTCTCTCTATCTCTCTCACTCACTCACAGCTTCTCTTTATTTCTCTCTCTCACTCACAGCTTCTCTCTCTCTCTCTCACTCACTCACTCACAGCTTCTCTCTCTCTCACTCACAGCTACTCTCTCTCTCTCTCTCTCACTCACTCACAGCTTATCTTTCTCTCTCTCTCTCACTCACAGCTTCTCTTTCTCTCTCTCACTCACAGCTTCTCTCTCTCTCACTCACTCACTCACAGCTTCTCTCTCTCACTCACTCACAGCTACTCTCTCTCTCTCTCTCTCACTCACTCACAGATTATCTTTCTCCCTCTCTCTCTCACTCACAGATCCTTTTTTTTCTCTCTCACTCACAGCTTCTCTTTCTCTGTCTCTCTCTAACTCACAGCTTCTCTTTATCTCACTCTCTCACTCACAGCTTCTCTTTCTTTCTATCTCTCTCTCACTCACAGCTTCTCTTTCTCTCTCACTCACTCACAGCTTCTCTCTCTCTCACACACACATAGCTTCTCTTTCTCTCTCACTCACAGCTTCTCTTTCTCTCTCACTCACAGCTTCTCACTCTCTCTCTCAATCACAGCTTCTCTTTCTCTCTCTATTTCACAGCTTCTTATTCTCTCTCTCTCTCACTCCCAGCTTCTCTTTCACTCTCTCTCTCTAACTCATAGCTTCTCTTTCTCTCTCACTCACAGCTTCTCTTTCTCTCTCACTCACAGCTTCTCTCTCTCTCTTACTCACAGCTTCTCTTTGTCTCTCTCTATCTCACTCACAGCTTCTCCTTCTCTCTCTCTCACTCACAGCTTCTCTCTCTCTCTCACACACAGCTTCTCTCTCTCTCACTCACTCACAGCTTCTATCTCTCTCTCTCTCACAGCTTCTCCCTCTCTCACTCTCTCACTCACAGCTTCTCTTTCTCTCTCTCTCTCACTCACAACTTCTCTTTCTCCCTCTCTCTCTCACTCATAGCTTCTCTCTCTCTCACTCATAGCTTCTGTTTCTTTCTCTCTCACTCACTCACAGCTTATCTTTCTCTCTATCCCACTGTCACAGCTTCTCTCTCTCTCACGCTCACTCACAGCTTCCCTTTTTCTCCCTCTCTCTCACAATCACAGCTTCTCTTTCACCCTCTCTCTCTCACTCACAGCTTCTCTTACTTTCTCTCTCTCTCACTCACAGCTTCCCTTTCTCTCACTCTCTCACTCACAGCTTCTCTTTCTCTCTCTCTCTCACTAACAGCGTCTCTATCTCTATCTCTCTCACAGCTTCTCTCTCTCTCTCTCACTCAAGCTTCTCTTTCTCTGTCTCTCTCTAACTCACAGCTTCTCTTTATCTCTCTCTCACTCACAGCTTGTATTTCTTTCTCTCTCTCTCTCTCACTCACAGTTTCTCTTTCTCTCTCTCACTCACATCTCTTTCTCTCTCTCTCTCTCACTCAAAGCTTCTCTTTCTCTGTCTCTCTATAACTCACAGCTTGTCTTTATCTCTCTCTCTCAGTCACAGCTTCTCTTTCTCTCTCTCTCACTCACAGCTTCTCTCTCTCTCTCTCTCTCACTCACACCTCTTTCTCTCTCTCACATCTTCACTTTCTCTCTCTCTCACTCACAGCTTCTCTTTCTCACTCATAGCTTCTCTTTCTTTCTTTCTTTCTCTCTCTCTCACTCACAGCTTCTCTTTCTCTCTCTCTCCCACTGTCACACCTTCTCTCTCTCTCTCTCACGCTCACTCACAGCTTCCCTTTTTCTCCCTCTCTCTCACACACAGTTTCTCTTTCACCCTCTCTCTCTCACTCACAGCTTCTCTTTCTCTCACTCTCTCACTCACAGCTTTTCTTTCTCTCTCTCTCTCACTCACAGCGTCTCTATCTCTCTCACACTCACAGCTTCTCTCTCTGTCTCTCACTCAAGCTTCTCTTTCTCTGTCTCTCTCTAACTCACAGCTTCTCTTTATCTCTCTCTCACTCGCAGCTTGTCTTTCTTTCTCTCTCTCTCTCACTCACAGTTTCTCTTTCTCTCTCTCACTCACATCTCATTCTCTCTCTCTCTCACTCACAGCTTCTCTTTCTCTGTCTCTCTCTAACTCACAGCTTGTCTTTATCTCTCTCTCAGTCACAGCTTCTCTTTCTCTCTCTCTCACTCACAGATTCTCTTTCTTTCTCTCTCTCACACAGCTTCTCTTTCTCCATCTCTCTCTCACTCACAGCTTCTCTCTCTCTCTCACTCACAGCTTCTCTTTCTTTCTCTCTCTCTCTCACTCCCAGCTTCTCTTTCTCTCTCTCTCACTCACTCACAGTTTCTCTCTCTCTCTCACTCACTCACAGCTTCTCTTTCTTTCTTTCTCTCTCACTCACAGCTTCTCTCTCTCTCTCTCTCACTCACAGCTTCTCTCTCTCTCACTCACTCACAGCTTCTCTTTCTCTCTCTTACTCACTCCCAGCTTCTCTTTCTCTCTCTCACTCACAGCTTTTCTTTATCTCTCTCTATCACTCACAGCTTTTCTTTATCTATCTCACTCACTCACAGCTTCTCTTTCTCTTTCTCTCACTCACATCTTCGCTCTCTCTCACTCACAGTTTCTCTTTCTCTCTCACTCACAGTTTCTCTCTCTCTCTCTCACTCACTCACAGCTTCTCTTTCTTTCTTTCTCTCTCACTCACAGCTTTTCTCTCTCTCTCTCACTCACAGCCTCTCTTTCTCTCTCTTACTCACTCCCAGCTTCTCATTCTCTCTCTCACTCACAGCTTTTCTTTATCTCTCTCTATCACTCACAGCTTCTCTTTATCTCTCTCTCTCACTCACTCACAGCTTCTCTTTCTCTTTCTCTCACTCACATCTTCTCTCTCTCTCACTCACTCACAGCTTCTCTCTCTCTCACTCACTCACAGCTTCTAGCTCTCTCTCTCTCACTCACAGCTTCTCTTTCTCTGTCTCTCTCTCACACTCACAGCTTCTCTTTCCCTCTCTCTCTCACTCATAGCTTCTCTTTCTCCCTCTCTCTCTCACTCACAGCTTCTCTCTCTCACTCATAGCTTCTCTTTCTTTCTTTCTCTCTCTCTCTCTCCCACTGTCACACCTTCTCTCTCTCTCTCTCTCACGCTCACTCACAGCTTCCCTTTTTCTCCCTCTCTCTCACACACAGTTTCTCTTTCACCCTCTCTCTCTCACTCACAGCTTCTCTTTCTCTCACTCTCTCACTCACAGCTTTTCTTTCTCTCTCTCTCTCACTCACAGCATCTCTATCTCTCTCACACTCACAGCTTCTCTCTCTGTCTCTCACTCAAGCTTCTCTTTCTCTGTCTCTCTCTAACTCACAGCTTCTCTTTATCTCTCTCTCACTCGCAGCTTGTCTTTCTTTCTCTCTCTCTCTCACTCACAGTTTCTCTTTCTCTCTCTCACCCACATCTCATTCTCTCTCTCTCTCACTCACAGCTTCTCTTTCTCTGTCTCTCTCTAACTCACAGCTTGTCTTTATCTCTCTCTCAGTCACAGCTTCTCTTTCTCTCTCTCTCACTCACAGATTCTCTTTCTTTCTCTCTCTCACACAGCTTCTCTTTCTCCATCTCTCTCTCACTCACAGCTTCTCTCTCTCTCTCACTCACAGCTTCTCTTTCTTTCTCTCTCTCTCTCACTCCCAGCTTCTCTTTCTCTCTCTCTCACTCACTCACAGTTTCTCTCTCTCTCTCTCACTCACTCACTCACAGCTTCTCTTTCTTTCTTTCTCTCTCACTCACAGCTTCTCTCTCTCTCTCTCTCACTCACAGCTTCTCTCTCACTCACTCACTCACAGCTTCTCTTTCTCTCTCTTACTCACTCCCAGCTTCTCTTTCTCTCTCTCACTCACAGCTTTTCTTTATCTCTCTCTATCACTCACAGCTTTTCTTTATCTATCTCACTCACTCACAGCTTCTCTTTCTCTTTCTCTCACTCACATCTTCGCTCTCTCTCACTCACAGTTTCTCTTTCTCTCTCTCTCTCACTCACAGTTTCTCTCTCTCTCTCTCACTCACTCACAGCTTCTCTTTCTTTCTTTCTCTCTCACTCACAGCTTTTCTCTCTCTCTCTCACTCACAGCCTCTCTTTCTCTCTCTTACTCACTCCCAGCTTCTCATTCTCTCTCTCACTCACAGCTTTTCTTTATCTCTCTCTATCACTCACAGCTTCTCTTTATCTCTCTCTCTCACTCACTCACAGCTTCTCTTTCTCTTTCTCTCACTCACATCTTCTCTCTCTCTCACTCACTCACAGCTTCTCTCTCTCTCACTCACTCACAGCTTCTAGCTCTCTCTCTCTCACTCACAGCTTCTCTTTCTCTGTCTCTCTCTCACACTCACAGCTTCTCTTTCCCTCTCTCTCTCACTCATAGCTTCTCTTTCTCCTTCTCTCTCTCACTCACAGCTTCTCTCTCTCACTCATAGCTTCTCTTTCTTTCTTTCTCTCTCTCTCTCTCCCACTGTCACACCTTCTCTCTCTCTCACGCTCACTCACAGCTTCACTTTTTCTCCCTCTCTCTCACACACAGTTTCTCTTTCACCCTCTCCCTCTCACTCACAGCTTCTCTTTCTCTCACTCTCTCACTCACAGCTTCTCTTTCTCTCTCTCTCTCACTCACAGCTTCTCTATCTCTATCTCTCTCACACTCACAGCTTCTCTCTCTCTCTCACTCACAGCTTCTCTTTCTCTATCTCTCTCTAACTCACAGCTTCTCTTTATCTCTCTCTCACTCACAGCTTGTCTTTCTCTCTCTCTCTCTCTCACTCACAGTTTCTCTTTCTCTCTCTCACTCACATCTCTTTCTCTCTCTCTCTCACTCACAGCTTCTCTCTCTCTCACTCACAGATTCTCTTTCTCTCTCTTACACACTCCCAGCTTCTCTTTCTCTCTCTCACTCACAGCTTGTCTTTATCTCTCTCTCTCAGTCACAGCTTCTCTTTCTCTCTCTCTCTCACTCACAGCTTCTCTCTCTCTCTCTCACTCACACCTCTTTCTCTCTCTCACATCTTCACTTTCTCTCTCTCTCTCACCCACAGCTTCTCTTTCTTTCTCTCTCTCACACGGCTTCTCTTTCTCCATCTCTCTCTCACTCACAGCTTCTCTCTCTCTCTCACTCACAGCTTCTCTTTCTTTCTCTCTCTCTCACTCACAGCTTCTCTTTCTCTCTCTCTCTCTCTCACTCACAGTTTCTCTCTCTCTCTCTCACTCACTCACAGCTTCTCTTTCTTTCTTTCTCTCTCACTCACAGCTTCTCTCTCTCTCTCTCACTCACAGCTTCTCTCTCTCTCACTCACAGCTTCTCTTTCTCTCTCTTACTCACTCCCAGCTTCTCTTTCTCTCTCTCACTCACAGCTTTTCTTTATCTCTCTCTAACACTCACAGCTTCTCTTTATCTCTCTCTCTCTCACTGACTCACAGCTTCTCTTTCTCCTTCTCTCACTCACATCTTCTCTCTCTCTCTCACTCACATCTTCTCTCTCTCTCTCACTCACAGCTTCTCTTTCTCTCTCACACACACCTTCTCTTTCTCTCTCTCTCTCTCACTCACAGCTTCTCTTTCTCTCTCTCACTCTCTCACTAACATCTTCTCTTTCTCTCTCTCTCTCACTCACAGCTTCTCTCTGTCACACACAGCTTCTCTTTCTCTGTCTCTCTCTAACTCACAGCTTCTCTTTATCTCTCTCTCACTCACAGCTTCTCTTTCTCTCTCTCTCTCTCACTCACAGCTTCTCTTTCTCTCTCTCACTCACAGCTTCTCTCTCTCTCTCACTCACACATTCTTTTTTCTCTCTCTCTCTCTCACTCACCGCTTCACTTTCTACCTCTCTCTCTCACTCACAGCTTCTCTCTCTCTCACTCACAGCTTCTCTTTCTCTCTCTCTCTAACTCACAGCTTCTCTTTATCTCTCTCTCACTCACAGCTTCTCTTTCTCTCTCTCTCTCACTCACAGCTTCTCTTTCTCTCTCCCACTCACAGCTTCTCTCTCTCTCACTCACTCACAGCTTCTAGCTCTCTCTCTCTCACTCACAGCTTCTCTTTCTCTGTCTGTCTCTCTCACTCACAGCTTCTCTTTCTCTCTCTCTCTCACAGCTTCTCTTTCTCCCTCTCTCTCTCACTTACAGCTTCTCTCTCTCACTCATAGCTTCTCTTTCTTTCTCTCTCACACACTCACAGCTTCTCTTTCTCTCTCTCACTCACAGCTTCTCTCTCCCTCACTCACTCACAACTTCTAGCTCTCTCTCTCTGACTCACAGGTTCTCTTTCTCTGTCTCTCTCTCTCACTCACAGCATCTCTTTCTCTATCTCTCTCACAGCTTCTCTTTCTCCCTCTCTCTCTCACTTACAGCTTCTCTCTCTCTCACTCATAGCTTCTCTTTCTTTCTCTCTCACTCACTCACAGCTACTCTTTCTCTCTCTCCCACTGTCACAGCTTCTCTCTCTCTCTCACGCTCACTGACAGCTTCCCTTTTTCTCCCTCTCTCTCACAATCACAGCTTCTCTTTCACCCTCTCTCTCTCACTCACAGCATCTCTTTCTTTCTCTCTCTCTCACTCACAGCTTCTCTTTCTCTCTCTCTCTCTCACTCACAGCTTCTCTTTCTCTCTCACTCTCTCACTCACAGCTTCTCTTTCTCTGTCTCTCTCTAACTCACAGCTTCTCTTTATCTCTCTCTCACACTCACAGCTTCTCTTTCTCTCTCTCTCTCACTCACAGCTTCTCTTTCTCTGTTTCTCTCTGACTCACAGCTTCTCTTTATTTCTCTCTCTCTCACAGCTTCTCTCTCTCTCACTCACTCACTCACAGCTTCTCTCTCTCTCTCACTCACAGTTTCTCTCTCTCTCTCTCACTCACAGCTTCTCTCTATCTCTCTCACTCACTCACAGCTTCTCTTTATTTCTCTCTCTCACTCACAGCTTCTCTCTCTCTCTCTCACTCACTCACTCACAGCTTCTCTCTCTCTCACTCACAGCTACTCTCTCTCTCTCTCTCTCACTCACTCACAGCTTCTCTTTCTCTCTCTCTCTCACTTACTCACAGATTATCTTTCTCCCTCTCTCTCTCACTCACAGATCCTTTTTTTCTCTCTCTCTCACTCACAGCTTCTCTTTCTCTGTCTCTCTCTAACTCACAGCTTCTCTTTATCTCACTCTCTCACTCACAGCTTCTCTTTCTCTCTCTCTCTCACTCACAGCTTCTCTTTCTCTCTCACTCACTCACAGCTTCTCTCTCTCTCACACACACATAGCTTCTCTTTCTCTCTCACTCACAGCTTCTCTTTCTCTCTCACTCACAGCTTCTCACTCTCTCTCTCAATCACAGCTTCTCTTTCTCTCTCTATTTCACAGCTTCTTATTCTCTCTCTCTCTCACTCCCAGCTTCTCTTTCACTCTCTCTCTCTAACTCATAGCTTCTCTTTCTCTCTCACTCACAGCTTCTCTTTCTCTCTCACTCACAGCTTCTCTCTCTCTCTCACTCACAGCTTCTCTTTGTCTCTCTCTATCTCACTCACAGCTTCTCCTTCTCTCTCTCTCTCACTCTCAGCTTCTCTCTCTCTCACACACAGCTTCTCTCTCTCTCACTCACTCACAGCTTCTATCTCTCTCTCTCTCACAGCTTCTCCCTCTCTCTCTCTCTCACTCACAGCTTCTCTTTCTCTCTCTCTCTCACTCACAACTTCTCTTTCTCCCTCTCTCTCTCACTCATAGCTTCTCTCTCTCTCACTCATAGCTTCTGTTTCTTTCTCTCTCACTCACTCACAGCTTATCTTTCTCTCTATCCCACTGTCACAGCTTCTCTCTCTCTCACGCTCACTCACAGCTTCCCTTTTTCTCCCTCTCTCTCACAATCACAGCTTCTCTTTCACCCTCTCTCTCTCACTCACAGCTTCTCTTACTTTCTCTCTCTCTCACTCACAGTTTCTCTTTCCCCCTCTCTCTCTCACTCACAGCTTCCCTTTCTCTCACTCTCTCACTCACAGCTTCTCTTTCTCTCTCTCTCTCACTAACAGCGTCTCTATCTCTATCTCTCTCAACTCACAGCTTCTCTCTCTCTCTCTCACTCAAGCTTCTCTTTCTCTGTCTCTCTCTAACTCACAGCTTCTCTTTATCTCTCTCTCACTCACAGCTTGTATTTCTTTCTCTCTCTCTCTCACTCACTCACTCACAGCTTCTCTCTCTCTCTCACTCACAGTTTCTCTCTCTCTCTCACTCACAGCTTCTCTCTATCTCTCTCACTCACTCACAGCTTCTCTTTATTTCTCTCTCTCACTCACAGCTTCTCTCTCTCTCTCTCTCTCACTCACTCACTCACAGCTTCTCTCTCTCTCACTCACAGCTACTCTCTCTTTCTCTCTCACTCACTCACAGCTTCTCTTTCTCTCTCTCTCTCACTCACAGCTTCTCTTTCTCTCTCTCACTCACAGCTTCTCTCTCTCTCACTCACTCACTCACAGCTTCTCTCTCTCTCTCACTCACAGCTACTCTCTCTCTCTCTCTCTCACTCACTCACAGATTATCTTTCTCCCTCTCTCTCTCACTCACAGATCCTTTTTTTCTCTCTCTCTCACTCACAGCTTCTCTTTCTCTGTCTCTCTCTAACTCACAGCTTCTCTTTATCTCACTCTCTCACTCACAGCTTCTCTTTCTCTCTCTCTCACTCACAGCTTCTCTTTCTCTCTCACTCACTCACAGCTTCTCTCTCTCTCACACACACATAGCTTCTCTTTATCTCTCTCTCACTCACAGCTTGTATTTCTTTCTCTCTCTCTCTCTCACTCACAGTTTCTCTTTCTCTCTCTCACTCACATCTCTTTCTCTCTCTCTCTCACTCACAGCTTCTCTTTCTCTGTCTCTCTCTAACTCACAGCTTGTCTTTATCTCTCTCTCTCTCAGTCACATCTTCACTTTCTCTCTCTCTCACTCACAGCTTCTCTTTCTTTCTCTCTCTCACACAGCTTCTCTTTCTCCATCTCTCTCTCACTCACAGCTTCTTTCTCTCTCACTCACAGCTTCTCTTTCTTTCTCTCTCTCTCTCACTCACAGCTTCTCTTTCTCTTTCTCTCTCTCTCTCTCACTCACAGTTTCTCTCTCTCTCTCACTCACTCACTCACAGCTTCTCTTTCTCTCTCGCTCTCTCACTCACAGCTTCTCTCTCTCTCTCACTCACAGCTTCTCTTTCTCTCTCTCACTCTCTCACTATCTTCTCTTTCTCTCTCTCTCTCACTCACAGCTTCTCTCTCTCACACACACACAGCTTCTCTTTCTCTCTCTCTCTCACTCATAGCTTCTCTTTCACTGTTTCTCTCTAACTCACAGCTTCTCTTTCTCTCTCTCTCACTCACAGCTTCTCTTTCTCTCTCTCACTCACAGTTTCTTTCTCTCTCTCACTCACAGCTTCTCTTTCTCTTTCTCTCTCACTCACAGCTTTCTCGCTCACTCACAGCTTCTCTTTCTCTCTCTCTCTCACTCACAGCTTCTCTCTCTCTCACACACACACAGCTTCTCTTTCTCTCTGTCTCACTCACAGCTTCTCTCTCTCTCTCTCTAACTCACAGCTTCTCTTTATCTCTCTCTCACTCAGCTTCTCTCTCTCTCTCTCACTTACAGCATCTATTTCTCTCTCACTCACAGCTTCTCTCTCTCACTCACAGCTTCTCTCTCTCTCTCACTCACAGCCTCTCTTTCCCTTTCTCTCTCACTCACAGCTTCTCTCTCTCTCACTCACTCACAGCTTCTCTCTCTCACACTCACTCACAGCTTCTATTTCTTTCTTTCTCTCTCACTCACAGCTTCTCTCTCTCTCTCACAGCTTCTCTTTCTCTCTCTCTCTCTCACAGCTTCTCTTTCTCTCTCACTCACTCACAGCTTCTCTCTCTCTCACACACACATAGCTTCTCTTTATCTCTCTCTCACTCACAGCTTGTATTTCTTTCTCTCTCTCTCTCTCACTCACAGTTTCTCTTTCTCTCTCTCACTCACATCTCTTTCTCTCTCTCTCTCACTCACAGCTTCTCTTTCTCTGTCTCTCTCTAACTCACAGCTTGTCTTTATCTCTCTCTCTCTCAGTCACATCTTCACTTTCTCTCTCTCTCACTCACAGCTTCTCTTTCTTTCTCTCTCTCACACAGCTTCTCTTTCTCCATCTCTCTCTCACTCACAGCTTCTCTCTCTCTCACTCACAGCTTCTCTTTCTTTCTCTCTCTCTCTCACTCACAGCTTCTCTTTCTCTTTCTCTCTCTCTCTCTCACTCACAGTTTCTCTCTCTCTCTCACTCACTCACTCACAGCTTCTCTTTCTCTCTCGCTCTCTCACTCACAGCTTCTCTCTCTCTCTCACTCACAGCTTCTCTTTCTCTCTCTCACTCTCTCACTATCTTCTCTTTCTCTCTCTCTCTCACTCACAGCTTCTCTCTCTCACACACACACAGCTTCTCTTTCTCTCTCTCTCTCACTCATAGCTTCTCTTTCACTGTTTCTCTCTAACTCACAGCTTCTCTTTCTCTCTCTCTCACTCACAGCTTCTCTTTCTCTCTCTCACTCACAGTTTCTTTCTCTCTCTCACTCACAGCTTCTCTTTCTCTTTCTCTCTCACTCACAGCTTTCTCGCTCACTCACAGCTTCTCTTTCTCTCTCTCTCTCACTCACAGCTTCTCTCTCTCTCACACACACACAGCTTCTCTTTCTCTCTGTCTCACTCACAGCTTCTCTCTCTCTCTCTCTAACTCACAGCTTCTCTTTATCTCTCTCTCACTCAGCTTCTCTCTCTCTCTCTCACTTACAGCATCTATTTCTCTCTCACTCACAGCTTCTCTCTCTCACTCACAGCTTCTCTCTCTCTCTCACTCACAGCCTCTCTTTCCCTTTCTCTCTCACTCACAGCTTCTCTCTCTCTCACTCACTCACAGCTTCTCTCTCTCACACTCACTCACAGCTTCTATTTCTTTCTTTCTCTCTCACTCACAGCTTCTCTCTCTCTCTCACAGCTTCTCTTTCTCTCTCTCTCTCTCACTCACAGCTTCTTTTTCTCTCTCTCTCTCACTCACACCTTCTCTTTCTCTCTCTCTCTCACTCACAGCTTCTCTTTCTCTCTCACTCACAGCTTCTCTCTCTCACACTCACTCACAGCTTCTATTTCTTTCTTTCTCTCTCACTCACAGCTTCTCTCTCTCTCTCACAGCTTCTCTTTCTCTCTCTCTCTCTCACTCACAGCTTCTTTTTCTCTCTCTCTCTCACTCACATCTCTTTCTCGCTCTCTCTCACTCACAGCTTCTCTTTCTCTGTCTCTCTCTAACTCACAGCTTGTCTTTATCTCTCTCTCTCAGTCACAGCTTCTCTTTCTCTCTCTCTCACTCACAGCTTCTCTCTCTCTCTCTCTCTCACTCACACCTCTTTCTCTCTCACACATCTTCACTTTCTCTCTCTCTCACTCACAGCTTCTCTTTCTTTCTCTCTCTCACACAGCTTCTCTTTCTCCATCTCTCTCTCACTCACAGCTTCTCTCTCTCTCACTCACAGCTTCTCTTTCTTTCTCTCTCTCTCTCACTCACAGCTTCTCTTTCTCTTTCTCTCTCTCTCTCACTCACAGTTTCTCTCTCTCTCTCTCACTCACTCACAGCTACTCTTTCTCTCTCGCTCTCTCACTCACAGCTTCTCTCTCTCTCTCACTCACAGCTTCTCTTTCTCTCTCTCACTCTCTCACTATCTTCTCTTTCTCTCTCTCTCTCACTCACAGCTTCTCTCTCTCACACACACACAGCTTCTCTTTCTCTCTCTCTCTCACTCATAGCTTCTCTTTCACTGTTTCTCTCTAACTCACAGCTTCTCTTTCTCGCTCTCTCACTCACAGCTTCTCTTTCTCTCTCTCACTCAAAGCTTCTCTCTCCCTCACTCACTCACTCACAGCTTCTAGCTCTCTCTCTCTCATTCACAGCTTCTCTTTCTCTGTCTGTCTCTCTCACTCACAGCCTCTCTTTCTCTCTCTCTCACACAGCTTCTCTTTCTCCCTCTCTCTCTCAATTACAGCTTCTCTCTCTCTCACTCATAGCTTCCCTTTCTTTCTTTCTCTCTCACTCACTGCTTCTCTTTCTCTCTCTCCCACTGTCACAGCTTCTCTCTCTCTCTCACGCTCACTCACAGCTTCCCTTTCTCTCCCTCTCTCTCACAATCACAGCTTCTCTTTATCTCTCTCTCACTCACAGCTTCTCTTTCTCTCTCTCACTCACAGCTTTCTCGCTCACTCACAGCTTCTCTTTCTCTCTCTCTCTCACTCACAGCTTCTCTCTCTCTCACACACACACAGCTTCTCTTTCTCTCTGTCTCACTCACAGCTTCTCTTTCTCTCTCTCTCTCTAACTCACAGCTTCTCTTTATCTCTCTCTCACTCAGCTTCTCTCTCTCTCTCTCACTCACAGCATCTCTTTCTCTATCACTCACAGCTTCTCTCTCTCTCTCACTCACAGCTTCTCTCTCTCTCTCACTCACAGCCTCTCTTTCCCTTTCTCTCTCACTCACAGCTTCTCTCTCTCTCACTCACTCACAGCTTCTATTTCTTTCTTTCTCTCTCGTTCACAGCTTCTCACTCTCTCACACAGCTTCTCTTTCTCTCTCTCTCTCACTCACAGCTTCTCTTTCTCTCTCTCTCTCACTCACACCTTCTCTTTCTCTCTCTCTCTCACTCACAGCTTCTCTTTCTCTCTCACTCACAGCTTTTCTTTCTCTCTCTCTCACTCATAGCTTCTCTTTCTCTCTCTCTCTCACTCACAGCTTCTCTCTCTCTCACTCACAGCTTCACTCTCTCTCTGTCTCTCTCTCACAGCTTCTCTTTCTCTCCCTCTCTCACACAGCTTATCTTTCTCTCTCTCTCACTCACAGATTCTCTCTCTCTCTCCCTCTCTCACTGACATCTTCTCTTTCTCTCTCTCTCTCTCTCTCACTCACAGATTCTCTCTGTCTCACACAGCTTCTCTTTCTCTCTCTCTCTCACTCACAGCTTCTCTTTCTCTCTCTCTCTAACTCACAGCTTCTCTTTATCTCTCTCTCACTCACAGCTTCACTTTCTCTCTCTCTCTCTCACTCACAGCTTCTCTTTCTCTCTCTCACTCACAGCTTCTCTCTCTCTCACTCACTCACTCACAGCTTCTCTCTCTCTCTCACTCACAGCTACTCTATCTCTCTCTCTCTCACTCACTCACAGATTATCTTTCTCCCTCTCTCTCTCACTCACAGCTTCTCTTTCTCTCTCTCACTCACAGCTTCTCGTTCTCTCACTCTCTGACTCACAGCTTCTCTTTCTCTCTCACTCTCACTCACAGCTTCTCTCTCTCTCTCACTCACAGCTTCTCTTTCTCTCTCTCTCTCTCACTCACAGATCCTTTTTCTCTCTCTCTCTCACTCACAGCTTCTCTTTCTCTGTCTCTCTCTAACTCACAGCTTCTCTTTATCTCACTCTCTCACTCACAGCTTCTCTTTCTCTCTCTCTCTCACTCACAGCTTCTCTTTCTCTCTCTCTCACTCACAGCTTCTCTCTCTCACACACACACACAGCTTCTCTTTCTCTCTCACTCACAGCTTCTCTTTCTCTCTCACTCACAGCTTCTCACTCTCTCTCTCACTCACAGCTTCTCTTTCTCTCTCTATTTCACAGCTTCTTGTTCTCTCTCTCTCACTCCCAGCTTCTCTTTCACTCTCTCTAACTCATAGCTTCTCTTTCTCTCTCACTCACAGCTTCTCTTTCTCTCTCACTCACAACTTCTCTCTCTCTCTCACTCACAGCTTCTCTTTGTCTCTCTATCTCACTCACAGCTTCTCCTTCTCTCTCTCTCTCACTCACAGCTTCTCTCTCTCTCTCTCACAGCTTCACTCTCTCTCACTCACTCACAGCTTCTATCTCTCTCTCTCACACAGCTTCTCCATCTCTCTCACTCACAGCTTCTCTTTCTCTCTCTCACTCACAACTTCTCTTTTTCCCTCTCTCTCTCACTCATAGCTTCTCTCTCTCTCACTCATAGCTTCTGTTTCTTTTTCTCTCTCTCACTCACAGCTTATCTTTCTCTCTATCCCACTGTCACGGCTTCTCTCTCTCTCACGCTCACTCACAGCTTCCCTTTTTCTCCCTCTCTCTCACAATCACAGTTTCTCTTTCACCCTCTCTCTCTCACTCACAGCTTCTCTTACTTTCTCTCTCTCTCACTCACAGTTTCTCTATCACCCTCTCTCTCTCACTCACAGCTTCCCTTTCTCTCACTCTCTCACTCACATCTTCTCTCTCTCTCTCTCTCACTCACTCACAGCTTCTCTTTCTTTCTCTCTCTCTCACTCACAGCTTCTCTTTCTCTCTCTCTCTCTCTCTCACTCACAGTTTCTCTCTCTCTCTGTCACTCACTCACTCACAGCTTCTCTTTCTCTCTCGCTCTCTCACTCACAGCTTCTCTCTCTCTCACTCACAGCTTCTCTTTCTCTCTCTCACTCTCTCACTATCTTCTCTTTCTCTCTCTCTCTCACTCACAGCTTCTCTCTCTCACACACACAGCTTCTCTTTCTCTCTCTCTATCACTCATAGCTTCTCTTTCACTGTTTCTCTCTAACTCACAGCTTCTCTTTATCTCTCTCTCACTCACAGCTTCTCTTTCTCTCTCTCTCACTCACAGCTTCTCTTTCTCTATCTCTCTCACAGCTTCGCTCTCTCTCTCTCTCTCACTCACAGCTTCTCTCTCTCTCTCACTCACATCTTCTCTTTCTCTCTCTCTCTCTCACTCACAGCTTCTCTCTCTCTCACTCACAGCTTCTCTTTCTCTCTCTCACTCTCTCACTATCTTCTCTTTCTCTCTCTCTCTCACTCACAGCTTCTCTCTCTCACTCACTCACAGCATCTCTTTCTTTCTCTCTCTCTCTCTGACAGCTTCTCTCTCTCTCTCTCTCTCACAGCTTCTCTTTCTCTCTCTCTCTCACTCACAGCTTCTCTCTCTCTCTCTCACTCACAGCTTCTCTCTCTCACTCTCACTCACAGCTTCTCTTTCTTTCTCTCTCTCTCACTCACAGCTTCTCTTTCTCTCTCACACACACATCTTCTCTTTCTCTCTCTCTCACTCACATCTCTTTCTTTCTTTCTTTCTCTCTCACTCACAGCTTCTATCTCTCTCTCACACACACAGCTTCTCTCTCTCTCACTCACAGCTTCTCTTTCTCTCTCTCTCTCACTCACAGCTTCTCTCTCTCTCACTCACAGCATCTCTTTATCTCTCTCTATCACTCACAGCTTCTCTTTATCTATCTCTCTCTCTCACTCACTCACAGCTTCTCTTTCTCATTCTCTCTCACACTCACATCTTCTCTCTCTCTCCTCACACCTTCTCTCTCTCTCACTCACAGATTCTCTCTCTCTCACTCACAGGTTCTCTTTCTCTCTCTCACTCTCTCACTAACATCTTCTCTTTCTCTCTCTCTCTCTCACTCACAGCTTCTCTCTCTAACACACACACAGCTTCTCTTTCTCTCTCTCTCTCACTCACAGCTTCTCTTTCTCTCTCTCTCTCTCACTCACAGCTTCTCTTTCTCTCTCTCACTCGCAGCTTTTATCTCTCTCTCTAACTCACAGCTTCTCTCTCTCTCTCTTACTCACAGATTCTCTTTCTCTCACTCTCTCACACTCACAGCTTCTCTTTTTCTCTCTCTCTCACTCACCGCTTCACTTTCTCCCTCTCTCTCTCTCACTCAAAGCTTCTCTCTCACTCACAGCTTCTCTTTCTTTCTTTCTCTCTCTCTCTCACTCACATCTTCTCTTTCTCTCTCTCTCACTCACAGCTTCTCTCTCTCTCACTCACAGCTCTTTCTCTCTCTCTCACTCACAGCTTCTCTTTCGCTCTCTCTCTCTCACTCACAGCTTCTCTTTCTCTCTCTCACTCACAGCTTCTATCTCTCTCTCTCTCTCACTCACAGCTTCTCTCTCTCTTACTCACAGATTCTCTTTCTCTCTCTCTCTCGCACTCACAGCTTCTCTTTTTCTCTCTCTCTCACTCACCGCTTCACTTTCTCCCTCTCTCTCTCACTCAAGGCTTCTCTCTCTCACTCACAGCTTCTCTTTCTTTCTCTCTCTCTCACTCACAGCTTCTCTTTCTCTCTCTCTCACTCACAGCTTCTCTTTCTCTCTCTCTCTCTCACTAACATCTCTTTCTCTCTCTCTCACTCACAGCATCTCTCTCTCACACACACACAGCTTCTCTTTCTCTCTCTCTCTCACTCACAGCTTCTCTTTCTCTGTTTCTCTCTAACTCACAGCTTATCTTTCTCTCTCGCTCTCTCACTCACAGCTTCTCTCTCTCTATCACTCACAGCTTCTCTTTCTCTCTCACTCTCTCACTATCTTCTCTTTCTCTCTCTCTCTCATTCACAGCTTCTCTCTCTCTCTTACTCACAGATTCTCTTTCTCCCTCTCAATCTCACTCAAAGCTTCTCTCTCTCTCACTCACAGCTTCTCTCTCTCTCTCTCTCTCACTCACAGCATCTCTTTCTCTCTCTCACACACGCACAGCTTCTCTTTCTCTCTCTCTCTCACTCACAGTTTCTCTTTCTCTGTCTCTCTCTCTCACTCACAGCTTCTCTTTCCCTCTCTCTCACTCACAGCTTCTCTCTATCTCGCTCATAGCTTCTCTTTCATTCTCTCTCTCTCACTCACAGCTTCTCTTTCTCTCTCTCTCTCTCCCACTGTCACAGCTTCTCTCTCTCTCACGCTCACTCACAGCTTCCCTTTTTCTCCTTCTCTCTCACAATCACAGCTTCTCTTACACCCTCTCTCTCTCACTCACAGCTTCTCTTTCTTTCTCTCTCTCTCACTCACAGCTTCTCTTTCTCTCACTCCCTCACTCACAGCTTTTCTTTCTCTCACTCTCTCTCACTCACAGCTTCTCTATCTCTCTCTCTCTCACACTCACAGCTTCTCTTTCTCTCTCTCTCTCACTCACAGCTTCTCTCTCTCTCTCTCTCACTAACAGCTTCTCTTTCTCTGTCTCTCTCTAACTCACAGCTTCTCTTTATCTCTCTCTCACTCACAGCTTCTCTTTCTTTCTCTCTCTCTCTCACTCACAGTTTCTCTTTCTCTCTCTCACTCACATCTCTTTCTCTCCCTCTCACACTCACAGCTTCTCTCTCTTTCTCACTCACAGCTTCTCTTTCTCTCTCTCTCTCTCACACCTCTTTCTCTCTCTCACTCACATCTTCACTTTCTCTCTCTCTCTCACTCACAGCTTCTCTTTCTTTCTCTCTCTCTCTCACTCACAGCTTCTCTTTCTCTCTCTCTCTCACTCACAGCTTCTCTTTCTCTCTCTCTCTCTCACTCACAGCTTCTCTCTCTTTCTTTCTCTCTCACTCACAGCTTCTCTCTCTCTCTCTCACTCACACCTTCTCTCTCACTCACTCACTCACAGCTTCTCTTTCTCTCTCTCTCTCACTCACAGCTTCTCTCTCACACACACACACACAGCTTCTCTTTATCTCTCTTTATCACTCACAGCTTCTCTTTATCTCTCTCTCTCACTCACTCACTCACAGCTTCTCTTTCTCTTTCTCTCTCACACTCACATCTTCTCTCTCTCTCTCATTGACAGCTTCTCTCTCTCTCTCTCACTCACAGCTTCTCTCTCTCTCACACACACAACTTCTCTTTCTCTCTCTCTCTGTCACTCACAGCTTATCTCTCACTCTCACTCACAGCTTCTCTTTCTCTCTCTCACTCTCTCACTAACATCTTCTCTTTCTCTCTCTCTCTCACTAACAGCTTCTCTCTCTCACACACACAGCTTCTCTTTCTCTCTCTCACTCACAGCTTCTCTTTCTCTGTCTCTCTCTAACTCACAGCTTCTTTATCTCTCTCTCACTCACAGCTTCTCTTTCTCTCTCTCTCTCACTCACAGCTTGTCTTTTTCTCTCTCACACAGCTTCTCTCTTTCTCTCTCTCACTCACAGTATCTCTCTCTCTCTCACTCACAGATTCTCTTTTTCTCTCTCTCTCTCTCACTCACAGCTTCTCTTTCTCTCTCTCTCTAACTCACAGCTTCTTTTTATCTCTCTCTCACTCACAGCTTCTCTTTCTCTCTCTCACTCACACAGCTTCTCTTTCTCTCACTCACTCACAGCTTCTCTCTCTCTCACTCACACACAGCTTCTAGCTCTCTCTCTCTCACTCACAGCTTCTCTTTCTCTGTCTCTCTCTCACTCACAGCTTCTCTCTCTCACTCATAGCTTCTCTTTCTTTCTTTCTTTCTCTCTCTCTCACTCACAGCTTCTCTTTCTCTCTCTCTCCCACTGTCACACCTTCTCTCTCTCTCTCTCACGCTCACTCACAGCTTCCCTTTTTCTCCCTCTCTCTCACACACAGTTTCTCTTTCACCCTCTCTCTCTCACTCACAGCTTCTCTTTCTCTCACTCTCTCACTCACAGCTTTTCTTTCTCTCTCTCTCTCACTCACAGCATCTCTATCTCTCTCACACTCACAGCTTTTCTCTCTGTCTCTCACTCAAGCTTCTCTTTCTCTGTCTCTCTCTAACTCACAGCTTCTCTTTATCTCTCTCTCACTCGCAGCTTGTCTTTCTTTCTCTCTCTCTCTCACTCACAGCTTCTCTTTCTCTGTCTCTCTCTAACTCACAGCTTGTCTTTATCTCTCTCTCAGTCACAGCTTCTCTTTCTCTCTCTCTCACTCACAGATTCTCTTTCTTTCTCTCTCTCACACAGCTTCTCTTTCTCCATCTCTCTCACTCACAGCTTCTCTCTCTCTCTCACTCACAGCTTCTCTTTCTTTCTCTCTCTCTCTCACTCCCAGCTTCTCTTTCTCTCTCTCTCACTCACTCACAGTTTCTCTCTCTCTCTCTCACTCACTCACAGCTTCTCTTTCTTTCTTTCTTTCTCTCTCACTCACAGCTTCTCTCTCTCTCTCTCTCACTCACAGCTTCTCTCTCTCTCACTCACTCACAGCTTCTCTTTCTCTCTCTTACTCACTCCCAGCTTCTCTTTCTCTCTCTCACTCACAGCTTTTCTTTATCTCTCTCTATCACTCACAGCTTTTCTTTATCTCTCTCACTCACTCACAGCTTCTCTTTCTCTTTCTCTCACTCACATCTTCGCTCTCTCTCACTCACAGTTTCTCTTTCTCTCTCTCTCTCACTCACAGTTTCTCTCTCTCTCACTCACTCACTCACAGCTTCTCTTTCTTTCTTTCTCTCTCACTCACAGCTTTTCTCTCTCTCTCTCTCACTCACAGCCTCTCTTTCTCTCTCTTACTCACTCCCAGCTTCTCATTCTCTCTCTCACTCACAGCTTTTCTTTATCTCTCTCTATCACTCACAGCTTCTCTTTATCTCTCTCTCTCACTCACTCACAGCTTCTCTTTCTCTTTCTCTCACTCACATCCTCTCTCTCTCTCACTCACTCACATCTTCTCTCTCTCTCTTCACAGCTTCTCTTTCTCTCTCACACACACACCTTCTCTTTCTCTCTCTCACTCTCTCACTAACATCTTCTCTTTCTCTGTCTCTCTCTAACTCACAGCTTCTTTATCTCTCTCTCACTCACAACTTCTCTTTCTCTCTCTCTCACTCACAGCTTCTCTTTCTCTCACTTACAGCTTCTCTCTTTCTCTCTCTCACTCACAGATTCTCTTTCTCTCTCTCTCTCTCTCACTCACAGCTTCTCTTTCTCTCTCTCTCTAACTCACAGCTTCTCTTTATCTCTCTCTCACTCACAACTTCTCTTTCTCTCTCTCTCTCACTCACAACTTCTCTTTCTCTCACTCACTCACAGCTTCTCTCTCTCTCACTCACTCACAGCTTCTAGCTCTCTCTCTCTCACTCACAGCTTCTCTTTCTCTGTCTCTCTCTCACACTCACAGCTTCTCTTTCCCTCTCTCTCTCACTCATAGCTTCTCTTTCTCCCTCTCTCTCTCACTCACAGCTTCTCTCTCTCACTCATAGCTTCTCTTTCTTTCTTTCACTCTCTCTCTCTCTCCCACTGTCACACCTTCTCTCTCTCTCTCTCACGCTCACTCACAGCTTCCCTTTTTCTCCCTCTCTCTCACACACAGTTTCTCTTTCACCCTCTCCCTCTCACTCACTTCTCTTTCTCTCACTCTCTCACTCACAGCTTCTCTTTCTCTCTCTCTCTCTCACTCACAGCTTCTCTTTCTCTCTCTCTCTCTCACTCACAGCTTCTCTTTCTCTCTCTCACTCGCAGCTTTTATCTCTCTCTCTAACTCACAGCTTCTCTCTCTCTCTCTTACTCACAGATTCTCTTTCTCTCACTCTCTCACACTCACAGCTTCTCTTTTTCTCTCTCTCTCACTCACCGCTTCACTTTCTCCCTCTCTCTCTCTCACTCAAAGCTTCTCTCTCACTCACAGCTTCTCTTTCTTTCTTTCTCTCTCTCTCTCACTCACATCTTCTCTTTCTCTCTCTCTCACTCACAGCTTCTCTCTCTCTCACTCACAGCTCTTTCTCTCTCTCTCACTCACAGCTTCTCTTTTGCTCTCTCTCTCTCACTCACAGCTTCTCTTTCTCTCTCTCACTCACAGCTTCTATCTCTCTCTCTCTCACTCACAGCTTCTCTCTCTCTTACTCACAGATTCTCTTTCTCTCTCTCTCTCGCACTCACAGCTTCTCTTTTTCTTTCTCTCTCACTCACCGCTTCACTTTCTCCCTCTCTCTCTCACTCAAGGCTTCTCTCTCTCACTCACAGCTTCTCTTTCTTTCTCTCTCTCTCACTCACAGCTTCTCTTTCTCTCTCTCTCACTCACAGCTTCTCTTTCTCTCTCTCTCTCACTAACATCTCTTTCTCTCTCTCTCACTCACAGCTTCTCTCTCTCACACACACACAGCTTCTCTTTCTCTCTCTCTCTCACTCACAGCTTCTCTTTCTCTGTTTCTCTCTAACTCACAGCTTATCTTTCTCTCTCGCTCTCTCACTCACAGCTTCTCTCTCTCTATCACTCACAGCTTCTCTTTCTCTCTCACTCTCTCACTATCTTCTCTTTCTCTCTCTCTCTCATTCACAGCTTCTCTCTCTCTCTTACTCACAGATTCTCTTTCTCCCTCTCTCTCTCACTCAAAGCTTCTCTCTCTCTCACTCACAGCTTCTCTTTCTCTCTCTCTCTCTCACTCACAGCATCTCTTTCTCTCTCTCACACACGCACAGCTTCTCTTTCTCTCTCTCACTCACTAACATCTCTTTCTCTCTCTCTCACTCACAGCTTCTCTCTCTCACACACACACAGCTTCTCTTTCTCTCTCTCTCTCACTCACAGTTTCTCTTTCTCTGTCTCTCTCTCTCACTCACAGCTTCTCTTTCCCTCTCTCTCACTCACAGCTTCTCTCTCTCTCGCTCATAGCTTCTCTTTCATTCTCTCTCTCTCACTCACAGCTTCTCTTTCTCTCTCTCTCTCTCCCACTGTCACAGCTTCTCTCTCTCTCACGCTCACTCACAGCTTCCCTTTTTCTCCTTCTCTCTCACAATCACAGCTTCTCTTACACCCTCTCTCTCTCACTCACAGCTTCTCTTTCTTTCTCTCTCTCTCACTCACAGCTTCTCTTTCTCTCACTCCCTCACTCACAGCTTTTCTTTCTCTCACTCTCTCTCACTCACAGCTTCTCTATCTCTCTCTCTCTCACACTCACAGCTTCTCTTTCTCTCTCACTCACAGCTTCTCTTTCTTTCTCTCTCTCTCTCACTCCCAGCTTCTCTTTCTCTCTCTCTCACTCACTCACAGTTTCTCTCTCTCTCTCTCACTCACTCACAGCTTCTCTTTCTTTCTTTCTCTCTCACTCACAGCTTCTCACTCTCTTACTCACAGATTCTCTTTCTCTCTCTCTCTCGCACTCACAGCTTCTCTTTTTCTTTCTCTCTCACTCACCGCTTCACTTTCTCCCTCTCTCTCTCACTCAAGGCTTCTCTCTCTCACAGCTTCTCTTTCTTTCTCTCTCTCTCACTCACAGCTTCTCTTTCTCTCTCTCTCACTCACAGCTTCTCTATCTCTCTCTCTCTCTCACTCACAGCTTCTCTCTCTCTCTCACTCACAGCTTCTCTTTCTTTCTCTCTCTCTCTCACTCCCAGCTTCTCTTTCTCTCTCTCTCACTCACTCACAGTTTCTCTCTCTCTCTCTCACTCACTCACAGCTTCTCTTTCTTTCTTTCTCTCTCACTCACAGCTTCTCACTCTCTCTCTCACTCACAGCTTCTCTCTCTCTCACTCACTCACAGCTTCTCTTTCTCTCTCTTACTCACTCCCAGCTTCTCTTTCTCTCTCTCACTCACAGCTTTTCTTTATCTCTCTCTATCACTCACAGCTTTTCTTTATCTCTCTCACTCACTCACAGCTTCTCTTTCTCTTTCTCTCACTCACATCTTCGCTCTCTCTCACTCACAGTTTCTCTTTCTCTCTCTCTCACTCACAGTTTCTCTCTCTCTCTCTCACTCACTCACAGCTTCTCTTTCTTTCTTTCTCTCTCACTCACAGCTTTTCTCTCTCTCTCTCTCACTCACAGCCTCTCTTTCTCTCTCTTACTCACTCCCAGCTTCTCATTCTCTCTCTCACTCACAGCTTTTCTTTATCTCTCTCTATCACTCACAGCTTCTCTTTATCTCTCTCTCTCACTCACTCACAGCTTCTCTTTCTCTTTCTCTCACTCACATCCTCTCTCTCTCTCACTCACTCACATCTTCTCTCTCTCTCTTCACAGCTTCTCTTTCTCTCTCACACACACACCTTCTCTTTCTCTCTCTCACTCTCTCACTAACATCTTCTCTTTCTCTGTCTCTCTCTAACTCACAGCTTCTTTATCTCCCTCTCACTCACAACTTCTCTTTCTCTCTCTCTCACTCACAGCTTCTCTTTCTCTCTCTCACTTACAGCTTCTCTCTTTCTCTCTCTCACTCACAGATTCTCTCTCTCTCTCTCTCTCACTCACTCACAGCTTCTCTTTCTCTCTCTCTCTAACTCACAGCTTCTCTTTATCTCTCTCTCACTCACAACTTCTCTTTCTCTCTCTCTCTCACTCACAACTTCTCTTTCTCTCACTCACTCACAGCTTCTCTCTCTCTCACTCACTCACAGCTTCTAGCTCTCTCTCTCTCACTCACAGCTTCTCTTTCTCTGTCTCTCTCTCACACTCACAGCTTCTCTTTCCCTCTCTCTCTCACTCATAGCTTCTCTTTCTCCCTCTCTCTCTCACTCACAGCTTCTCTCTCTCACTCATAGCTTCTCTTTCTTTCTTTCACTCTCTCTCTCTCTCCCACTGTCACACCTTCTCTCTCTCTCTCTCACGCTCACTCACAGCTTCCCTTTTTCTCCCTCTCTCTCACACACAGTTTCTCTTTCACCCTCTCCCTCTCACTCACTTCTCTTTCTCTCACTCTCTCACTCACAGCTTTTCTTTCTCTCTCTCTCTCACTCACAGCTTCTCTATCTCTATCTCTCTCACACTCACAGCTTCTCTCTCTCTCTCACTCACAGCTTCTCTTTCTCTGTCTCTCTCTAACTCACAGCTTCTCTTTATCTCTCTCTCACTCACAGTTTCTCTTTCTCTCTCTCACTCACATCTCTTTCTCTCTCTCTCTCACTCACAGCTTCTCCCTCTCTCACTCACAGATTCTCTTTCTCTCTCTTACTCACTCCCAGCTTCTCTTTCTCTCTCTCACTCACAGCTTGTCTCTATCTCTCTCTCTCAGTCACAGCTTCTCTTTCTCTCTCTCTCTCACTCACAGCTTCTCTCTCTCTCTCTCACTCACACCTCTTTCTCTCTCTCACATCTTCACTTTCTCTCTCTCTCTCACCCACAGCTTCTCTTTCTTTCTCTCTCTCACACGGCTTCTCTTTCTCCATCTCTCTCTCACTCACAGCTTCTCTCTCTCTCTCACTCACAGCTTCTCTTTCTTTCTCTCTCTCTCACTCACAGCTTCTCTTTCTCTCTCTCTCTCTCTCACTCACAGCTTCTCTCTCTCTCTCTCTCACTCACTCACAGCTTCTCTTTCTTTCTTTCTCTCTCACTCACAGCTTCTCTCTCTCTCTCTCACTCACAGCTTCTCTCTCTCTCACTCACAGCTTCTCTTTCTCTCTCTTACTCACTCCCAGCTTCTCTTTCTCTCTCTCACTTACAGCTTTTCTTTATCTCTCTCTAACACTCACAGCTTCTCTTTATCTCTCTCTCTCACTCACTCACAGCTTCTCTTTCTCCTTCTCTCACTCACATCTTCTCTCTCTCTCTCACTCACCTCTTCTCTCTCTCTCTCACTCACAGCTTCTCTTTCTCTCTCACACACACCTTCTCTTTCTCTCTCTCTCTCTCACTCACAGCTTCTCTTTCTCTCTCTCACTCTCTCACTAACATCTTCTCTTTCTCTCTCTCTCTCACTCACAGCTTCTCTCTGTCACACACAGCTTCTCTTTCTCTGTCTCTCTCTAACTCACAGCTTCTCTTTATCTCTCTCTCACTCACAGCTTCTCTTTCTCTCTCTCTCTCTCACTCACAGCTTCTCTTTCTCTCTCTCACTCACAGCTTCTCTCTCTCTCTCACTCACACATTCTTTTTTCTCTCTCTCTCTCTCACTCACCGCTTCACTTTCTCCCTCTCTCTCTCACTCACAGCTTCTCTCTCTCTCACTCACAGCTTCTCTTTCTCTCTCTCTCTAACTCACAGCTTCTCTTTATCTCTCTCTCACTCACAGCTTTTCTTTCTCTCTCTCTCTCACTCACAGCTTCTCTTTCTCTCTCCCACTCACAGCTTCTCTCTCTCTCACTCACTCACAGCTTCTAGCTCTCTCTCTCTCACTCACAGCTTCTCTTTCTCTGTCTGTCTCTCTCACTCACAGCTTCTCTTTCTCTCTCTCTCTCACAGCTTCTCTTTCTCCCTCTCTCTCTCACTTACAGCTTCTCTCTCTCACTCATAGCTTCTCTTTCTTTCTCTCTCACACACTCACAGCTTCTCTTTCTCTCTCTCACTCACAGCTTCTCTCTCCCTCACTCACTCACAACTTCTAGCTCTCTCTCTCTGACTCACAGGTTCTCTTTCTCTGTCTCTCTCTCTCACTCACAGCTTCTCTTTCTCTATCTCTCTCACAGCTTCTCTTTCTCCCTCTCTCTCTCACTTACAGCTTCTCTCTCTCTCACTCATAGCTTCTCTTTCTTTCTCTCTCTCTCACTCACAGCTTCTCTTTCTCTCTCTCTCTCTCTCACTCACAGTTTCTCTCTCTCTCTCTCTCACTCACTCACAGCTTCTCTTTCTTTCTTTCTCTCTCACTCACAGCTTCTCTGTCTCTCACTCACAGCTTCTCTCTCTCTCACTCACAGCTTCTCTTTCTCTCTCTTACTCACTCCCAGCTTCTCTTTCTCTCTCTCACTCACAGCTTTTCTTTATCTCTCTCTAACACTCACAGCTTCTCTTTATCTCTCTCTCTCACTCACTCACAGCTTCTCTTTCTCCTTCTCTCACTCACATCTTCTCTCTCTCTCTCACTCACATCTTCTCTCTCTCTCTCACTCACAGCTTCTCTTTCTCTCTCACACACACCTTCTCTTTCTCTCTCTCTCTCTCACTCACAGCTTCTCTTTCTCTCTCTCTCTAACTCACAGCTTCTCTTTATCTCTCTCTAACTCACAGCTTCTCTTTCTCTCTCTCTCTCACTCACAGCTTCTCTTTCTCTCTCTCACTCACAGCTTTTCTTTATCTCTCTCTAACACTCACAGCTTCTCTTTATCTCTCTCTCTCACTCACTCACAGCTTCTCTTTCTCCTTCTCTCACTCACATCTTCTCTCTCTCTCTCACTCACATCTTCTCTCTCTCTCTCACTCACAGCTTCTCTTTCTCTCTCACACACACCTTCTCTTTCTCTCTCTCTCTCTCACTCACAGCTTCTCTTTCTCTCTCTCACTCTCTCACTAACATCTTCTCTTTCTCTCTCTCTCTCACTCACAGCTTCTCTCTGTCACACACAGCTTCTCTTTCTCTGTCTCTCTCTAACTCACAGCTTCTCTTTATCTCTCTCTCACTCACAGCTTCTCTTTCTCTCTCTCTCTCACTCACAGCTTCTCTTTCTCTCTCTCACTCACAGCTTCTCTCTCTCTCTCACTCACACATTCTTTTTTCTCTCTCTCTCTCTCACTCACCGCTTCACTTTCTCCCTCTCTCTCTCACTCACAGCTTCTCTCTCTCTCACTCACAGCTTCTCTTTCTCTCTCTCTCTAACTCACAGCTTCTCTTTATCTCTCTCTCACTCACAGCTTCTCTTTCTCTCTTTCTCTCACTCACAGCTTCTCTTTCTCTCTCCCACTCACAGCTTCTCTCTCTCTCACTCACTCACAGCTTCTAGCTCTCTCTCTCTCACTCACAGCTTCTCTTTCTCTGTCTGTCTCTCTCACTCACAGCTTCTCTTTCTCTCTCTCTCTCACAGCTTCTCTTTCTCTCTCTCACTCACAGCTTCTCTCTCCCTCACTCACTCACAACTTCTAGCTCTCTCTCTCTGACTCACAGGTTCTCTTTCTCTGTCTCTCTCTCTCACTCACAGCTTCTCTTTCTCTATCTCTCTCACAGCTTCTCTTTCTCCCTCTCTCTCTCACTTACAGCTTCTCTCTCTCACTCATAGCTTCTCTTTCTTTCTCTCTCACTCACTCACAGCTACTCTTTCTCTCTCTCCCACTGTCACAGCTTCTCTCTCTCTCTCACGCTCACTGACAGCTTCCCTTTTTCTCCCTCTCTCTCACAATCACAGCTTCTCTTTCACCCTCTCTCTCTCACTCACAGCATCTCTTTCTTTCTCTCTCTCTCACTCACAGCTTCTCTTTCTCTCTCTCTCACTCACAGCTTCTCTTTCTCTCTCACTCTCTCACTCACAGCTTCTCTTTCTCTGTCTCTCTCTAACTCACAGCTTCTCTTTATCTCTCTCTCACACTCACAGCTTCTCTTTCTCTCTCTCTCTCACTCACAGCTTCTCTCTCTCTGTTTCTCTCTGACTCACAGCTTCTCTTTATTTCTCTCTCTCTCACAGCTTCTCTCTCTCTCACTCACTCACTCACAGCTTCTCTCTCTCTCTCACTCACAGTTTCTCTCTCTCTCTCTCACTCACAGCTTCTCTCTATCTCTCTCACTCACTCACAGCTTCTCTTTATTTCTCTCTCTCACTCACAGCTTCTCTCTCTCTCACTCACTCACTCACAGCTTCTCTCTCTCTCACTCACAGTTTCTCTCTCTCTCACTCACTCACAGCTTCTCTTTCTCTTTCTCTCTCACTCACAGCTTTCTCTCTCACTCACAGCTTCTCTTTCTCTCTCTCTCTCTCTCACTCACAGATTCTCTCTCTCTGACACACACACAGATTCTCTTTCTCTCTGTCTCACTCACAGCTTCTCTTTCTCTCTCTCTCTAACTCACAGCTTCTCTTTATCTCTCTCTCACTCAGCTTCTCTCTCTCTCTCTCACTCACAGCCTCTCTTTCTCTCTCACTCACAGCTTCTCTCTCTCTCTCTCACTCACAGCTTCTCTCTCTCTCTCTCTCACTCACAGCTTCTCTTTCTCTGTCTCTCTCTAACTCACAGCTTCTCTTTATCTCTCTCTCACTCACAGCTTCTCTTTCTCTCTCTCTATCTCACTCACAGCTTCTCTTTCTCTCTCTCACTCACAGCTTCTCTCTCTCTCTCTCACTCACAGCTTCTCTCTCTGTCTCTCACTCACAGATTCTTTTTTTCTCACTCTCTCTCTCACTCACAGCTTCTCTGTCTCTCTCTCTCTCACTCACCGCTTCACTTTCTCCCTCTCTCTCTCACTCACAGCTTCTCTCTCTCTCACTCACAGCTTCTCTTTCTCTCTCTCTCTAACTCACAGCTTCTCTTTATCTCTCTCTCTCTCACAGCTTCTCTTTCTCCCTCTCTCTCACATTTACAGCTTCTCTCTCTCTCACTCATAGCTTCTCTTTCTTTCTTCTCACTCACTCACAGCTTCTCTTTCTCTCTCTCCCACTGTCACAGCTTCTCGCTCTCTCTCACGCTCACTGACAGCTTTTTCTCCCTCTCTCTCACAATCACAGCTTCTCTTTCACCCTCTCTCTCTCACTCACAGCATCTCTTTCTTTCTCTCTCTCTCACTCACAGCTTCTCTTTCTCTCTCTCTCTCACTCACAGCTTCTCTTTCTCTCTCACTCTCTCACTCACAGCTTCTCTTTCTCTGTCTCTCTCTAACTCACAGCTTCTCTTTATCTCTCTCTCACACTCACAGCTTCTCTTTCTCTCTCTCTCACTCACAGCTTCTCATTCTCTGTTTCTCTCTAACTCACAGCTTCTCTTTATTTCTCTCTCTCTCTCACAGCTTCTCTCTCTCTCACTCACTCACTCACTCACAGCTTCTCTCTCTCTCACTCACAGTTTCTCTCTCTCTCTCTCACTCACAGCTTCTCGCTCTCTCTCTCACTCACAGCTTCTCTTTTTCTCTCTCTCTCTCACTCACAGCTTCTCTCTCACACACACACACACAGCTTCTCTTTCTCTCTGTCTCACTCACAGCTTCTCTTTCTCTCTCTCTCTCTAACTCACAGCTTCTCTTTATCTCTCTCTCACTCAGCTTCTCTCTCTCTCTCTCACTCACAGCCTCTCTTTCTCTCTCACTCACAGCTTCTTTCTCTCTCTCACTCACAGCTTCTCTCTCTCTCTGTCACTCACAGCCTCTCTTTCCCTTTCTCTCTCACTCACAGCTTCTCTCTCTCTCTCTCACTGACAGCTTCTCTCTCTCTCTCTCTCACTCACAGCATCTATTTCTTTCTTTCTCTCTCACTCACAGCTTCTCTCTCTCTCTCTCACTCACAGCTTCTCTCTCTCTCTCTCTCACTCACAGCTTCTCTTTCTCTCTCACTCACAGCTTCTCTCTCTCTCACTCACTCACAGCTTCTATTTCTTTCTTTCTATCTCACTCACAGCTTCTCTCTCTCTCTCTCTCACAGCTTCTCTTTCACTCTCTCTCTCTCACTCACAGCTTCTCTTTTTCTCTCTCTCTCTCTCTCACGCACAGCCTCTCTTTCCCTTTCTCTCTCACTCACAGCTTCTCTTTTTCTCTCTCTCACTCACAGCTTCTCTTTCTCTCTCTCTCACTCACAGCTTCTCTTTCTCTCTCACTCACTGCTTCTCTTTCACTCACTCACAGCTTCTCTTTCTCTCTCTCTCACTCACAGCTTCTCTTTCTCTCTCACTCACTGCTTCTCTTTCACTCTCTCTCTCTCACTCACAGCTTCTCTTTCTCTCTCTCTCACTCACAGCTTCTCTTTCTCTCTCACTCACAGCTTCTCTTTCTCTCTCTCACAGCTTCTCTTTCTCTCTCTCTCTCACTCACAGCTTCTCTTTCTCTCTCTCTCTTTCTCTCACTCACAGTTTCTCTCTCTCTCTCTCACTCACTCACAGCTTCTCTTTCTTTCTTTCTTTCTCACTCACAGCTTCTCTCTCTCTCTCACTCACAGCTTCTCTCTCTCTCTCTCACTCACCGCTTCACTTTCTCCCTCTCTCTCTCACTCACAGCTTCTCTCTCTCTCACTCACAGCTTCTCTTTCTCTCTCTCTCTAACTCACAGCTTCTCTTTATCTCTCTCTCACTCACAGCTTCTCTTTCTCTCTCTCTCTCACTCACAGCTTCTCTTTCTCTCTCCCACTCACACCTTCTCTCTCTCTCACTCACTCACAGCTTCTAGCTCTCTCTCTCTCACTCACAGCTTCTCTTTCTCTGTCTGTCTCTCTCACTCACAGCTTCTCTTTCTCTCTCTCTCTCTCTCAGCTTCTCTTTCTCCCTCTCTCTCTCACTTACAGCTTCTCTCTCTCACTCATAGCTTCTCTTTCTTTCTCTCTCAGACACTCACAGCTTCTCTTTCTCTCTCTCACTCACAGCTTCTCTCTCCCTCACTCACTCACAACTTCTAGCTCTCTCTCTCTGACTCACAGGTTCTCTTTCTCTGTCTCTCTCTCTCACTCACAGCTTCTCTTTCTCTATCTCTCTCATAGCTTCTCTTTCTCCCTCTCTCTCTCACTTACAGCTTCTCTCTCTCTCACTCATAGCTTCTCTTTCTTTCTCTCTCACTCACTCACAGCTACTCTTTCTCTCTCTCCCACTGTCACAGCTTCTCTCTCTCTCTCACGCTCACTGACAGCTTCCCTTTTTCTCCCTCTCTCTCACAATCACAGCTTCTCTTTCACCCTCTCTCTCTCACTCACAGCATCTCTTTCTTTCTCTCTCTCTCACTCACAGCTTCTCTTTCTCTCTCTCTCAAACTCACAGCTTCTCTTTCTCTCTCACTCTCTCACTCACAGCTTCTCTTTCTCTGTCTCTCTCTAACTCACAGCTTCTCTTTATCTCTCTCTCACACTCACAGCTTCTCTTTCTCTCTCTCTCTCACTCACAGCTTCTCTTTCTCTGTTTCTCTCTGACTCACAGCTTCTCTTTATTTCTCTCTCTCACTCACAGCTTCTCTCTATCTCTCTCACTCACTCACAGCTTCTCTTTTTTTCTCTCTCTCACTCACAGCTTCTCTCTCTCTCACTCACTCACAGCTTCTCTCTCTCTCACTCACAGTTTCTCTCTCTCTCACTCACTCACAGCTTCTCTTTCTCTTTCTCTCTCACTCACACCTTTCTCTCTCACTCACAGCTTCTCTTTCTCTCTCTCTCTCTCTCACTCACAGATTCTCTCTCTCTGACACACACAGATTCTCTTTCTCTCTGTCTCACTCACAGCTTCTCTTTCTCTCTCTCTCTAACTCACAGCTTCTCTTTATCTCTCTCTCACTCAGCTTCTCTCTCTCTCTCTCACTCACAGCCTCTCTTTCTCTCTCACTCACAGCTTCTCTCTCTCTCTCTCACTCACAGCTTCTCTCTCTCTCTCTCTCACTCACAGCTTCTCTTTCTCTGTCTCTCTCTAACTCACAGCTTCTCTTTATCTCTCTCTCACTCACAGCTTCTCTTTCTCTCTCTCTCTCACTCACAGCTTCTCTTTCTCTCTCTCACTCACAGCTTCTCTCTCTCTCTCTCACTCACAGCTTCTCTCTCTCTCTCTCACTCACAGATTCTTTTTTTCTCGCTCTCTCTCTCACTCACAGCTTCTCTGTCTCTCTCTCTCTCACTCACCGCTTCACTTGCTCCCTCTCTCTCTCACTCACAGCTTCTCTCTCTCTCACTCACAGCTTCTCTTTCTCTCTCTCTCTAACTCACAGCTTCTCTTTATCTCTCTCTCTCACAGCTTCTCTTTCTCCCTCTCTCTCACATTTACAGCTTCTCTCTCTCTCACTCATAGCTTCTCTTTCTTTCTTCTCACTCACTCACAGCTTCTCTTTCTCTCACTCCCACTGTCACAGCTTCTCGCTCTCTCTCACGCTCACTGACAGCTTTTTCTCCCTCTCTCTCACAATCACAGCTTCTCTTTCACCCTCTCTCTCTCACTCACAGCATCTCTTTCTTTCTCTCTCTCTCACTCACAGCTTCTCTTTCTCTCTCTCTCTCACTCACAGCTTCTCTTTCTCTCTCACTCTCTCACTCACAGCTCTTTCTCTGTCTCTCTCTAACTCACAGCTTCTCTTTATCTCTCTCTCACACTCACAGCTTCTCTTTCTCTCTCTCTCACTCACAGCTTCTCATTCTCTGTTTCTCTCTAACTCACAGCTTCTCTTTATTTCTCTCTCTCTCTCACAGCTTCTCTCTCTCTCACTCACTCACTCACAGCTTCTCTCTCTCTCTCACTTACAGTTTCTCTCTCTCTCTCTCTCACTCACAGCTTCTCGCTCTCTCTCTCACTCACAGCTTCTCTTTTTCTCTCTCTCTCTCACTCACAGCTTCTCTCTCTCACACACACACACAGCTTCTCTTTCTCTCTGTCTCACTCACAGCTTCTCTTTCTCTCTCTCTCTAACTCACAGCTTCTCTTTATCTCTCTCTCACTCAGCTTCTCTCTCTCTCTCTCACTCACAGCCTCTCTTTCTCTCTCACTCACAGCTTCTTTCTCTCTCTCACTCACAGCTTCTCTCTCTCTCTGTCACTCACAGCCTCTCTTTCCCTTTCTCTCTCACTCACAGCTTCTCTCTCTCTCTCTCACTGACAGCTTCTCTCTCTCTCTCTCACTCACAGCATCTATTTCTTTCTTTCTCTCTCACTCACAGCTTCTCTCTCTCTCTCACTCACAGCTTCTCTCTCTCTCTCTCTCACTCACAGCTTCTCTTTCTCTCTCACTCACAGCTTCTCTCTCTCTCACTCACTCACAGCTTCTATTTCTTTCTTTCTATCTCACTCACAGCTTCTCTCTCTCTCTCTCACAGCTTCTCTTTCACTCTCTCTCTCACTCACAGCTTCTCTTTCTCTCTCTCTCACTCACAGCTTCTCTTTCTCTCTCACTCACTGCTTCTCTTTCACTCTCTCTCTCACTCACAGCTTCTCTTTCTCTCTCTCTCACTCACAGCTTCTCTTTCTCTCTCACTCACAGCTTCTCTTTCTCTCTCTCACAGCTTCTCTTTCTCTCTCTCTCTCTCACTCACAGCTTCTCTTTCTCTCTCTCTCTTTCTCTCACTCACAGTTTCTCTCTCTCTCTCTCACTCACTCACAGCTTCTCTTTCTTTCTTTCTTTCTCACTCACAGCTTCTCTCTCTCTCTCACTCACAGCTTCTCTCTCTCTCTCTCTCACTCACCGCTTCACTTTCTCCCTCTCTCTCTCACTCACAGCTTCTCTCTCTCTCACTCACAGCTTCTCTTTCTCTCTCTCTCTAACTCACAGCTTCTCTTTATCTCTCTCTCACTCACAGCTTCTCTTTCTCTCTCTCTCTCACTCACAGCTTCTCTTTCTCTCTCCCACTCACACCTTCTCTCTCTCACTCACTCACAGCTTCTAGCTCTCTCTCTCTCACTCACAGCTTCTCTTTCTTTGTCTGTCTCTCTCACTCACAGCTTCTCTTTCTCTCTCTCTCTCTCACAGCTTCTCTTTCTCCCTCTCTCTCTCACTTACAGCTTCTCTCTCTCACTCATAGCTTCTCTTTCTTTCTCTCTCACACACTCACAGCTTCTCTTTCTCTCTCTCACTCACAGCTTCTCTCTCCCTCACTCACTCACAACTTCTAGCTCTCTCTCTATGACTCACAGGTTCTCTTTCTCTGTCTCTCTCTCTCACTCACAGCTTCTCTTTCTCTATCTCTCTCACAGCTTCTCTTTCTCCCTCTCTCTCTCACTTACAGCTTCTCTCTCTCTCACTCATAGCTTCTCTTTCTTTCTCTCTCACTCACTCACAGCTACTCTTTCTCTCTCTCCCACTGTCACAGCTTCTCTCTCTCTCTCTCACGCTCACTGACAGCTTCCCTTTTTCTCCCTCTCTCTCACAATCACAGCTTCTCTTTCTCCCTCTCTCTCTCACTTACAGCTTCTCTCTCTCTCACTCATAGCTTCTCTTTCTTTCTCTCTCACTCACTCACAGCTACTCTTTCTCTCTCTCCCACTGTCACAGCTTCTCTCTCTCTCTCACGCTCACTGACAGCTTCCCTTTTTCTCCCTCTCTCTCACAATCACAGCTTCTCTTTCACCCTCTCTCTCTCACTCACAGCATCTCTTTCTTTCTCTCTCTCTCACTCACAGCTTCTCTTTCTCTCTCTCTCAAACTCACAGCTTCTCTTTCTCTCTCACTCTCTCACTCACAGCTTCTCTTTCTCTGTCTCTCTCTAACTCACAGCTTCTCTTTATCTCTCTCTCACACTCACAGCTTCTCTTTCTCTCTCTCTCTCACTCACAGCTTCTCTTTCTCTGTTTCTCTCTGACTCACAGCTTCTCTTTATTTCTCTCTCTCACTCACAGCTTCTCTCTATCTCTCTCACTCACTCACAGCTTCTCTTTATTTCTCTCTCTCACTCACAGCTTCTCTCTCTCTCACTCACTCACAGCTTCTCTCTCTCTCACTCACAGTTTCTCTCTCTCTCACTCACTCACAGCTTCTCTTTCTCTTTCTCTTTCTCTCTCACTCACACCTTTCTCTCTCACTCACAGCTTCTCTTTCTCTCTCTCTCTCTCACTCACAGATTCTCTCTCTCTGACACACACACAGATTCTCTTTCTCTCTGTCTCACTCACAGCTTCTCTTTCTCTCTCTCTCTAACTCACAGCTTCTCTTTATCTCTCTCTCACTCAGCTTCTCTCTCTCTCTCTCACTCACAGCCTCTCTTTCTCTCTCACTCACAGCTTCTCTCTCTCTCTCTCACTCACAGCTTCTCTCTCTCTCTCTCTCACTCACAGCTTCTCTTTCTCTGTCTCTCTCTAACTCACAGCTTCTCTTTATCTCTCTCTCACTCACAGCTTCTCTTTCTCTCTCTCTCTCACTCACAGCTTCTCTTTCTCTCTCTCACTCACAGCTTCTCTCTCTCTCTCTCACTCACAGCTTCTCTCTCTCTCTCTCACTCACAGATTCTTTTTTTCTCGCTCTCTCTCTCACTCACAGCTTCTCTGTCTCTCTCTCTCTCACTCACCGCTTCACTTTCTCCCTCTCTCTCTCACTCACAGCTTCTCTCTCTCTCACTCACAGCTTCTCTTTCTCTCTCTCTCTAACTCACAGCTTCTCTTTATCTCTCTCTCTCACAGCTTCTCTTTCTCCCTCTCTCTCACATTTACAGCTTCTCTCTCTCTCACTCATAGCTTCTCTTTCTTTCTTCTCACTCACTCACAGCTTCTCTTTCTCTCACTCCCACTGTCACAGCTTCTCGCTCTCTCTCACGTTCACTGACAGCTTTTTCTCCCTCTCTCTCACAATCACAGCTTCTCTTTCACCCTCTCTCTCTCACTCACAGCATCTCTTTCTTTCTCTCTCTCTCACTCACAGCTTCTCTTTCTCTCTCTCTCTCACTCACAGCTTCTCTTTCTCTCTCACTCTCTCACTCACAGCTCTTTCTCTGTCTCTCTCTAACTCACAGCTTCTCTTTATCTCTCTCTCACACTCACAGCTTCTCTTTCTCTCTCTCTCACTCACAGCTTCTCATTCTCTGTTTCTCTCTAACTCACAGCTTCTCTTTATTTCTCTCTCTCTCTCACAGCTTCTCTCTCTCTCACTTACAGTTTTTCTCTCTCTCTCTCACTCACAGCTTCTCGCTCTCTCTCTCACTCACAGCTTCTCTTTTTCTCTCTCTCTCTCACTCACAGCTTCTCTCTCTCACACACACACAGCTTCTCTTTCTCTCTGTCTCACTCACAGCTTCTCTTTCTCTCTCTCTCTAACTCACAGCTTCTCTTTATCTCTCTCTCACTCAGCTTCTCTCTCTCTCTCACTCACAGCCTCTCTTTCTCTCTCACTCACAGCTTCTTTCTCTCTCTCACTCACAGCTTCTCTCTCTCTCTGTCACTCACAGCCTCTCTTTCCCTTTCTCTCTCACTCACAGCTTCTCTCTCTCTCTCTCACTGACAGCTTCTCTCTCTCTCTCTCACTCACAGCATCTATTTCTTTCTTTCTCTCTCACTCACAGCTTCTCTCTCTCTCTCACTCACAGCTTCTCTCTCTCTCTCTCTCACTCACAGCTTCTCTTTCTCTCTCACTCACAGCTTCTCTCTCTCTCACTCACTCACAGCTTCTATTTCTTTCTTTCTATCTCACTCACAGCTTCTCTCTCTCTCTCTCACAGCTTCTCTTTCACTCTCTCTCTCACTCACAGCTTCTCTTTCTCTCTCTCTCTCTCTCGCGCACAGCCTCTCATTCCCTTTCTCTCTCACTCACAGCTTCTCTTTTTCTCCCTCTCACTCACAGCTTCTCTTTCTCTCTCTCTCACTCACAGCTTCTCTTTCTCTCTCACTCACTGCTTCTCTTTCACTCACTCACAGCTTCTCTTTCTCTCTCTCTCACTCACAGCTTCTCTTTCTCTCTCACTCACTGCTTCTCTTTCACTCTCTCTCTCACTCACAGCTTCTCTTTCTCTCTCTCTCACTCACAGCTTCTCTTTCTCTCTCACTCACAGCTTCTCTTTCTCTCTCTCACAGCTTCTCTTTCTCTCTCTCTCTCTCACTCACAGCTTCTCTTTCTCTCTCTCTCTTTCTCTCACTCACAGTTTCTCTCTCTCTCACTCACTCACAGCTTCTCTTTCTTTCTTTCTTTCTCACTCACAGCTTCTCTCTCTCTCTCACTCACAGCTTCTCTCTCTCTCTCTCTCACTCACCGCTTCACTTTCTCCCTCTCTCTCTCACTCACAGCTTCTCTCTCTCTCACTCACAGCTTCTCTTTCTCTCTCTCTCTAACTCACAGCTTCTCTTTATCTCTCTCTCACTCACAGCTTCTCTTTCTCACTCTCTCTCACTCACAGCTTCTCTTTCTCTCTCACACTCACAGCTTCTCTCTCCCTCACTCACTCACAACTTCTAGCTCTCTCTCTCTCACTCACAGGTTCTCTTTCTCTGTCTCTCTCTCTCACTCACAGCTTCTCTTTCTCTATCTCTCTCACAGCTTCTCTTTCTCCCTCTCTCTCTCACTTACAGCTTCTCTCTCTCTCACTCATAGCTTCTCTTTCTTTCTCTCTCACTCACTCACAGCTTCTCTTTCTCTCTCTCCTACTGTCACAGCTTCTCTCTCTCTCTCACGCTCACTGACAGCTTCCCTTTTTCTCCCTCTCTCTCACAATCACAGCTTCTCTTTCACCCTCTGTCTCTCACTCACAGCATCTCTTTCTTTCTCTCTCTCTCACTCACAGGTTCTCTTTCTCTCTCTCTCTCACTCACAGCTTCTCTTTCTCTCTCACTCTCTCACTCACAGCTTCTCTTTCTCTGTCTCTCTCTAACTCACAGCTTCTCTTTATCTCTCTCTCACACTCACAGCTTCTCTTTCTCTCTCTCTCTCACTCACAGCTTCTCTTTCTCTGTTTCTCTCTAACTCACAGCTTCTCTTTATTTCCCTCTCTCACTCACAGCTTCTCTCTATCTCTCTCACTCACTCACAGCTTCTCTTTATTTCTCTCTCTCACTCACAGCTTCTCTCTCTCTCACTCACTCACTCACAGCTTCTCTCTCTCTCACTCACAGTTTCTCTTTCTCTCTCTCATTCTCAGCTTCTCTCTCTCTCACTCACAGCTTCTCTTTCTCTTTCTCTCTCACTCACAGCTTTCTCTCTCACTCACAGCTTCTCTTTCTCTCTCTCTCTCACTCACAGATTCTCTCTCTCTGACACACACAGCTTCTCTTTGTCTCTGTCTCACTCACAGCTTCTCTTTCTCTCTCTCTCTAACTCACAGCTTCTCTTTATCTCTCTCTCACTCAGCTTCTCTCTCTCTCTCACTCACAGCCTCTCTTTCTCTCTCACTCACATCTTCTCTCTCTCTCTCACTCGGAGCTACTCTTTCTCTCTCTCTCACTCACAGCTTCTCTTTCTCTGTCTCTCTCTAACTCGCAGCTACTCTTTATCTCTCTCTCACTCACAGCTTCTCTTTCTCTCTCTCTCTCACTCACAGATTCTCTTTCTCTCTCTCACAGCTTCTCTTTCTCTCACTCACTCACAGCTTCTCTCTCTCTCTCACTCACAGCTTCTCTCTCTCTCTCTCTCACTCACAGATTCTTTTTTTCTCGCTCTCTCTCTCACTCGCAGCTTCTCTGTCTCTCTCTCTCTCACTCACCGCTTCACTTTCTCCCTCTCTCTCTCACTCACAGCTTCTCCCTCTCTCACTCACAGCTTCTCTTTCTCTCTCTCTCTAACTCACAGCTTCTCTTTATCTCTCTCTCACTCACAGCTTCTCTTTCCCTCTCTCTCTCACTCACAGCTTCTCTTTCTCTCTCTCACTCACAGCTTCTCTCTCTCTCACTCACTGACAGCTTCTAGCTCTCTCTCTCTCACTCACAGCTTCTCTTTCTCTATCTGTCTCTCACTCACAGCTTCTCTTTCCTTCTCTCTCTCACAGCTTCTCTTTCTCCCTCTCTCTCTCACTTACAGCTTCTCTCTCTCTCACTCATAGCTTCTCTTTCTTTCTCTCTCACTCACTCACAGCTTCTCTTTCTCTCTCTCCCACTGTCACAGCTTCTCTCTCTCTCTCACGCTCACTGACAGCTTTTTCTCCCTCTCTCTCACAATCACAGCTTCTCTTTCACCCTCTCTCTCTCACTCACAGCATCTCTTTCTTTCTCTCTCTCTCACTCACAGCTTCTCTCTCTCTCTCTCTCTCTCACTCACAGCTTTTCTTTCTCTCTCACTCTCTCACTCACAGCTTCTCTTTCTCTGTCTCTCTCTAACTCACAGCTTCTCTTTATCTCTCTCTCACACTCAGAGCTTCTCTTTCTCTCTCTCTCACTCACAGCTTCTCTTTCTCTGTTTCTCTCTAACTCACAGCTTCTCTTTATTTCTCTCTCTCTCTCACAGCTTCTCTCTCTCTCACTCACTCACTCACAGCTTCTCTCTCTCTCTCACTCACAGTTTCTCTCTCTCTCTCTCACTCACAGCTTCTCACTCTCTCTCTCACTCACAGCTTCTCTTTTTCTCTTTCTCTCACTCACAGCTTCTCTCTGTCACACACACACACAGCTTCTCTTTCTCTCTGTCTCACTCACAGCTTCTCTTTCTCTCTCTCTAACTCACAGCTTCTCTTTATCTCTCTCTCACTCAGCTTCTCTCTCTCTCTCTCACTCACAGCCTCTCTTTCTCTCTCACTCACAGCTTCTCTCTCTCTCTCACTCACAGCTTCTCTCTCTCTCTCTGTCACTCACAGCCTCTCTTTCCCTTTCTCTCTCACTCACAGCTTCTGTCTCTCTCTCTCACTCACAGCTTCTCTCTCTCTCACTGACTCACAGCTTCTATTTCTTTCTTTCTCTCTCACTCACAGCTTCTCTCTCTCTCACACAGCATCTCTTTCTCTCTCTCTCACTCACAGCTTCTCTCTCTCTCTCTCTCACTCACAGCTTCTCTTTCTCTCTCTCTCTCACTCACAGCTTCTCTTTCTCTCTCACTCACAGCTTCTCTCTCTCTCTCACAGCTTCTCTTTCTCTCTCTCTCTCTCACTCACAGCTTCTCTCTCTCTCTCTCACTCACAGCTTCTCTCTCTCTCTCTCACTCACAGCTTCTCTCTCTCTCACTCACTCACAGCTTCTTTTTCTTTCTTTCTACGTCACTCACAGCTTCTCTCTCTCTCTCTCACAGCTTCTCTTTCTCTCTCTCTCTCTCACTCACAGCTTCTCTTTCTCTCTCTCTCTCTCTCACTCACAGCCTCTCTTTCCATTTCTCTCTCACTCACAGCTTCTCTCTCTCTCTCTCACTCACAGCTTCTCTCGCTCTCACTCACTCACAGCTTCTATTTCTTTCTTTCTCTCTCACTCACAGCTGCTCTCTCTCTCACACACAGCTTCTCTTTCTCTCTCTCTCTCTCACTCACAGCTTCTCTTTCTCTCTCTCTCTCACTCACATTTTCTCTCTCTCTCACTCTCTCACTCACTCACAGCTTCTCTTTCTTTCTTTCTCTCTCACTCACAGCTTCTCCCTCTCTCTCACTCACAGCTTCTCTCTCTCTCACTCACTCACAGCTTCTCTTTCTCTCTCTTACTCACTCCCAGCTTCTCTTTCTCTCTCTCACTCACAGCTTTTCTTTATCTCTCTCTATCACTCACAGCTTCTCTTTATCTCTCTCTCACTCACTCACAGCTTCTCTTTCTCTTTCTCTCACTCACATCTTCTCTCTCTCTCTCTCACTCACATCTTCTCTCTCTCTCTCACTCACATCTTCTGTCTCTCTCTCTCTCACAGCTTCTCTTTCTCTCTCTCACACACACCTTCTCTTTCTCTCTCTCTCTCACTCACAGCTTCTCTCACTCACAACTTCTCTTTCTCTCTCTCACTCTCTCACTAACATCTTCTCTTTCTCTCTCTCTCTCACTCACAGCTTCTCTCTCTCTCAAACACACAACTTCTCTTTCTCTCTCTCTCTCTCACTCACAGCTTCTCTTTTTCTGTCTCTCTCTAACTCACAGCTACTCTTTATCTTTCTCTCACTCACAGCTTCTCTTTCTCTCTCTCTCTCACTCACAGCTTCTCTCTCTCTCTCTCACTCACAGATTCTCTCTCTCTCTCTCACTCACAGATTCTTTTTTTTTCTCTCTCTCTCACTCACAGCTTCTCTCTCTCTCTCTCACTCACCGCTTCACTCTCTCTCTCTCTCTCACTCACAGCTTCTCTTTCTCTCTCTCTAACTCACAGCTTCTCTTTATCTCTCTCTCACTCACAGCTTCTCTTTCTCTCTCTCTCTCACTCACAGCTTTTCTTTCTCTCTCTCACTCACAGCTTCTCTCTCTCACTCACTCACAGCTTCTAGCTCTCTCTCTCTCTCACACTCACAGCTTCTCTTTCTCTGTCTGTCCCTCTCACTCACAGCTTCTCTTTCTCTCTCTCTCACAGCTTCTCTTTCTCCCTCTCTCTCTCACTTACAGCTTCTCTCTCTCACTCATAACTTCTCTTTCTTTCTCTCTCTCTCACTCACAGCTTCTTTCTCTCTCACTCACTCACTCACTCACAGCTTCTCTCTCTCTCTCTCACTCACAGTATCTCTCTCTCTCACTCACAGCTTCTCTCTCTCTCTCACTCACAGCTTCTCTTTCTCTTTCTCTCTCACTCACAGCTTTCTCTCTCACTCACAGCTTCTCTTTCCCTCTCTCTCACTCACAGCTTCTCTCTCTCTCTCTCACACTCACAGCCTCTCTTTCTCTCACACTCACAGCTTCTCTCTCTCTCTTACTCACAGCTTCTCTCTCTCTCTCTTTCACTCACAGCCTCTCTTTCCCTTTCTCTCTCACTCACAGCTTCTCTCTCTCACTCACTCACAGCTTCTCTCTCTCTCTCACTCACTCACAGCTTCTATTTCTTTGTTTCTCTCACACTCACAGCTTCTCTCTCTCTCACAGCTTCTCTTTCTCTCTCTCTCTCTCACTCACAGCTTCTCTCTCTCTCTCACAGCTTCTCTTTCTCTCTCTCTCACTCACAGCTTCTCTTTCTCTCTCATTCACAGCTTCCCTTTCTCTCTCTCACAACTTCTTTCTCTCTCTCACTCACAGCTTCTCTTTCTCTCTCTCTCTCTCTCTCACTCACAGCTTCTCTCTCTCTCACTCACAGCTTGTCTCTCTCTCACTCACTCACAGCTTCTATTTCTTTCTTTCTCTCTCACTCACAGCTTCTCTCTCTCTCTCACAGCTTCTCTTTCTCTCTCTCTCTCTCACTCACAACTTCTCTCTCTCTCTCTCTCACTCACAGCCTCTCTTTCCCTTTCTCTCTCACTCACAGCTTCTCTCTCTCTCTCTCACTCACAGCTTCTCTCTCTCACTCACTCACAGCTTCTATTTCTTTCTTTCTCTCTCACTCACAGCTTCTCTCTCTCTCTCACAGCCTCTCTTTCTCTCTCTCTCTCACTCACAGCTTCTCTTTCTCTCTCTCACTCACAGCTTCTCTTTCTCTCTCTCTCACTCACAGCTTCTCTTTCTCTCTCACTCACAGCTTCTCTTTCTCTCTCTCACAGCTTCTCTTTCTCTCTCTCTCTCACTCACAGCTTCTCTTTCTCTCTCTCTCTCTCTCACTCACAGCTTCTCTCTCTCTCTTACTCACAGCTTCTCTCTCTCTCACTCACTCACAGCTTCTATTTCTTTCTTTCTCTCTCACTCACAGCTTCTCTCTCTCTCTCTCACAGCTTCTCTTTCTCTCTCTCTCTCTCTCACTCACAGATTCTTTTTTTCTCTCTCTCTCTCACTCACAGCTTCTTTCTCTCTCTCTCACTCACCGCTTCTCTTTCTCTCTCTCTCTCTCACTCACAGCTTCTCTCTCTCTCTCTCACTCACAGCTTCTCACTCTCTCTCTCTCACTCACAGCTTCTCTTTCTCTCCCTCTCTCACACAGCTTATCTTTCTCTCTCTCTCTCACTCACAGCTTCTCTCTCTCTCTCTCTCTCTCTCTCACTCACAGCTTCTCTTTCTCTCTCACTCTCACTCACAGCTTCTCTCTCTCTCTCTCTCACTCACAGCTTCCCTTTCTCTCTCTCTCTCTCACTCACAGCTTCTTTTTTTTTCTCTCTCTCACTCACAGCTTCTCTTTCTCTGTCTCTCTCTAACTCACAGCTTCTCTTTCTCTCTCTCTCTCACTCACAGCTTCTCTCACTCTCTCACTCACAGCTTCTCTCTCTCTCTCACAGCTTCTCTTCCTCTCTCTCTCTCATTCACACCTTCTCTTTCTCTCTCTCTCTCTCACTCACAGCCTCTCTTTCCCTTTCTCTCTCACTCACAGCTTCTCTCTCTCTCTCACTCACAGCTTCTCTCTCTCTCACTCAATCACAGCTTCTATTTCTTTCTTTCTCTCTCACTCACAGCTTCTCTCTCTCTCTCTCACAGCTTCTCTTTCTCTCTCTCTCACTCACAGCTTCTCTTTCTCTCTCTCTCACTCACAGCTTCTCTTTCTCTCTCTCTCTCACTCACAGCTTCTCTTTCTCTCTCTCACAGCTTCTCTTTCTCTCTCTCTCTCTCACTCACAGCTTCTCTCTCTCTCTCTCTCTCACTCACAGCTTCTCTCTCTCACACACAGCTTCTCTCTCTCTCACTCACTCACAGCTTCTATTTCTTTCTTTCTCTCTCACTCACAGCTTCTCTCTCTCTCACACAGCTTCTCTTTCTCTTTCTCTCTCTCTCTCACTCACAGCTTCTCTTTCTCTCTCTCTCTCTCACTCACACCTCTTTCTCTCTCTCACTCTCTCACTCACATCTTCTCTCTCTCTCTCTCTCACTCACAGCTTCTCTCTCTCTCTCTCACTCACCGATTCACTCTCTCTCTCTCTCTCACTCACAGCTTCTCTTTCTCTCTCTCTAACTCACAGCTTCTCTTTATCTCTCTCTCACTCACAGCTTCTCTTTCTCTCTCTCTCTCACTCACAGCTTTTCTTTCTCTCTCTCACTCACAGCTTCTCTCTCTCACTCACTCACAGCTTCTAGCTCTCTCTCTCTCACTCACAGCTTCTCTTTCTCTGTCTGTCCCTCTCACTCACAGCTTCTCTTTCTCTCTCTCTCTCACAGCTTCTCTTTCTCCCTCTCTCTCTCACTTACAGCTTCTCTCTCTCACTCATAACTTCTCTTTCTTTCTCTCTCTCTCACTCACAGCTTCTTTCTCTCTCACTCACTCACTCACTCACAGCTTCTCTCTCTCTCTCTCACTCACAGTATCTCTCTCTCTCTCACTCACAGCTTCTCTCTCTCTCTCACTCACAGCTTCTCTTTCTCTTTCTCTCTCACTCACAGCTTTCTCTCTCACTCACAGCTTCTCTTTCCCTCTCTCTCACTCACAGCTTCTCTCTCTCTCTCTCTCACACTCACAGCCTCTCTTTCTCTCACACTCACAGCTTCTCTCTCTCTCTTACTCACAGCTTCTCTCTCTCTCTCTTTCACTCACAGCCTCTCTTTCCCTTTCTCTCTCACTCACAGCTTCTCTCTCTCACTCACTCACAGCTTCTCTCTCTCTCTCACTCACTCACAGCTTCTATTTCTTTGTTTCTCTCTCACTCACAGCTTCTCTCTCTCTCACAGCTTCTCTTTCTCTCTCTCTCTCTCACTCACAGCTTCTCTCTCTCTCTCTCACAGCTTCTCTTTCTCTCTCTCTCACTCACAGCTTCTCTTTCTCTCTCATTCACAGCTTCCCTTTCTCTCTCTCACAACTTCTTTCTCTCTCTCACTCACAGCTTCTCTTTCTCTCTCTCTCTCTCTCTCACTCACAGCTTCTCTCTCTCTCACTCCCAGCTTGTCTCTCTCTCACTCACTCACAGCTTCTATTTCTTTCTTTCTCTCTCACTCACAGCTTCTCTCTCTCTCTCACAGCTTCTCTTTCTCTCTCTCTCTCTCACTCACAACTTCTCTCTCTCTCTCTCTCTCACTCACAGCCTCTCTTTCCCTTTCTCTCTCACTCACAGCTTCTCTCTCTCTCACTCACAGCTTCTCTCTCTCACTCACTCACAGCTTCTATTTCTTTCTTTCTCTCTCACTCACAGCTTCTCTCTCTCTCTCACAGCCTCTCTTTCTCTCTCTCTCTCACTCACAGCTTCTCTTTCTCTCTCTCACTCACAGCTTCTCTTTCTCTCTCTCTCACTCACAGCTTCTCTTTCTCTCTCACTCACAGCTTCTCTTTCTCTCTCTCACAGCTTCTCTTTCTCTCTCTCTCTCACTCACAGCTTCTCTTTCTCTCTCTCTCTCTCACTCACAGCTTCTCTCTCTCTCTCACTCACAGCTTCTCTCTCTCTCACTCACTCACAGCTTCTATTTCTTTCTTTCTCTCTCACTCACAGCTTCTCTCTCTCTCTCTCACAGCTTCTCTTTCTCTCTCTCTCTCTCACTCACAGATTCTTTTTTTCTCTCTCTCTCTCACTCACAGCTTCTCTCTCTCTCTCTCACTCACAGCTTCTCACTCTCTCTCTCTCACTCACAGCTTCTCTTTCTCTCCCTCTCTCACACAGCTTATCTTTCTCTCTCTCTCTCACTCACAGCTTCTCTCCCTCTCTCTCTCTCACTCACAGCTTCTCTTTCTCTCTCACTCTCACTCACAGCTTCTCTCTCTCTCTCTCACTCACAGCTTCCCTTTCTCTCTCTCTCTCTCACTCACAGCTTCTTTTTTTTCTCTCTCTCACTCACAGCTTCTCTTTCTCTGTCTCTCTCTAACTCACAGCTTCTCTTTCTCTCTCTCTCTCACTCACAGCTTCTCTCTCTCACAGCTTCTCTCTCTCTCTCACAGCTTCTCTTCCTCTCTCTCTCTCATTCACACCTTCTCTTTCTCTCTCTCTCTCTCTCACTCACAGCCTCTCTTTCCCTTTCTCTCTCACTCACAGCTTCTCTCTCTCTCTCACTCACAGCTTCTCTCTCTCTCACTCAATCACAGCTTCTATTTCTTTCTTTCTCTCTCACTCACAGCTTCTCTCTCTCTCTCTCTCACAGCTTCTCTTTCTCTCTCTCTCACTCACAGCTTCTCTTTCTCTCTCTCTCACTCACAGCTTCTCTTTCTCTCTCTCTCTCACTCACAGCTTCTCTTTCTCTCTCTCACAGCTTCTCTTTCTCTCTCTCTCTCTCACTCACAGCTTCTCTCTCTCTCTCTCTCTCACTCACAGCTTCTCTCTCTCACACACAGCTTCTCTCTCTCTCACTCACTCACAGCTTCTATTTCTTTCTTTCTCTCTCACTCACAGCTTCTCTCTCTCTCACACAGCTTCTCTTTCTCTTTCTCTCTCTCTCTCTCTCACTCACAGCTTCTCTTTCTCTCTCTCTCTCTCACTCACACCTCTTTCTCTCTCTCACTCTCTCACTCACATCTTCTCTCTCTCTCTCTCACTCACAGCTTCTCACTCTCTCTCTCACTCACAGCTTCTCTTTCTCTCCCTCTCTCACACAGCTTATCTTTCTCTCTCTCTCTCACTCACAGCTTCTCTCTCTCTCTCTCTCCCTCTCTCACTGACATCTTCTCTTTCTTTCTCTCTCTCTCACTCACAGATTCTCTCTCTCACACAGCTTCTCTTTCTCTCTCTCTCTCACTCACAGCTTCTCTTTCTCTCTCTCTCACTCACAGCTTCTCTTTCTCTCTCACACTCACAGCTTCTCTTTCTCTCTCACTCACAGCTTCTCTTTCTCTCTCTCACAGCTTCTCTTTCTCTCTCTCACTCTCACTCACACCTTCTCTTTCTCTCTCTCTCACTCACAGCTTCTCTCTCTCTCTCACTCACAGCTTCTCTCTCTCTCACTCACTCACAGCTTCTATTTCTTTCTTTCTCTCTCACTAACAGCTTCTCTCTCTCTCACACACAGCTTCTCTTTCTCTCTCTCTCTCTCACTCACAGCTTCTCTTTCTCTCTCTCTCTCTCTCACTCACAGCTTCTCTCTCTCACTCACAGATTCTCACACTCTCTCTCTCTCTCTCACTCACAGCTTCTCTTTCTCTCCCTCTCTCACACAGCTTACCTTTCTCTCTCTCTCTCACTCACAGCTTCTCTCTCTCTCTCTCCCTCATTCACTGACATCTTCTCTTTCTTTCTCTCTCTCTCTCACACTCACAGATTCTCTCTCTCACACAGCTTCTCTTTCTCTCTCTCTCACTCACAGCTTCTCTTTCTCTCTCTCTCTAACTCACAGCTTCTCTATATCTCTCTCTCACTCACAGCTTCTCTTTCTCTCTCTATCACTCACAGCTCTTTCTCTGTCTCTCTCTAACTCACAGCTTCTCTTTATCTCTCTCTCACTCACAGCTTCTCTTTCTCTCTCTCTTTCACTCACAGCATCTCTTTCTCTCTCTCTCTCTCACTCACAGCTTCTCTTTCTCTCTCTTACTCACAGCTTCTCTCTCTCTCTCACTCAGAGATTCTCTTTTTCTCTCTCTCTCTCACTCACAGCTTCTCTTTCTCTCTCTCTCTAACTCACAGCTTCTCTTTATCTCTCTCTCACTCACAGCTTCTCTTTCTCTCTCTCTTGCACTCACAGCTTCTCTTTCTCTCTCTCACTCACAGCTTCTCTCTCTCTCTCACTCACTCACAGCTTCTCTCTCTCTCACTCACTCACAGCTTCTATTTCTTTCTCTCTCTCTCACTCACAGCTACTCTCTCTCTCTCTCTCACTCACAGATTCTCTTTCTCCTTCTCTCTCTCACTCACAGCTTCTCTCTCTCTCACTCATAACTTCTCTTTCTTTCTCTCTCTCTCACTCACAGCTTCTCTTTCTCTCTTTCTCTCTCCCACTGTCACAGCTTCTCTCTCTCACGCTCACTCACACCTTCCCTTTTTCTCATTCTCTCTCACACTCACAGCTTCTCTTTCTCTCTCTCTCACTCAGAGCTTCTCTTTCTCTCTCTCTCACTCACAGCTTCTCTTTCTCTCACTCTCTCACTCACAGCTTCTCTTTCTCTCTCTCACTCACAGCTTCTCTTTCTCTATCTCTCTCTCTCTCTCACTCACAGCTTCTCTTTCTCTCTCTCTCACTCAGAGCTTCTCTTTCTCTCTCTCTCACTCAGAGCTTCTCTCTCTCACTCACAGCTTCTCTTTAGTTCTCTCTCTCTCACTCACAGCTTCTCTTTCTCTCACTCTCTCACTCACAGCTTCTCTTTCTCTCTCTCACTCACAGCTTCTCTTTCTCTCTCTCTCTCTCTCACTCACAGCTTCTCTTTCTCTCTCTCACTCACAGCTTCTCTCTCTCTCACTCACTCACAGCTTCTAGCTCTCTCTCTCACTCACAGCTTCTCTTTCTCTGTCTGTCCCTCTCACTCACAGCTTCTCTTTCTCTCTCTCTCACAGCTTCTCTTTCTCCCTCTCTCTCTCACTTACAGCTTCTCTCTCTCTCACTCATAACTTCTCTTTCTTTCTCTCTCTCTCACTCACAGCTTCTCTCTCTCTCACTCACTCACTCACAGCTTCTCTCTCTCTCTCTCACTCACAGTTTCTCTCTCTCTCTCACTCACAGCTTCTCTCTCTCTCACTCACAGCTTCTCTTTCTCTTTCTCTCTCACTCACAGGTTTCTCTCTCACTCACAGCTTCTCTTTCTCTCTCTCTCACTCACAGCTTCTCTCTCTCTCACACACACACAGCTTCTCTTTCTCTCTGTCTCACTCACAGCTTCTCTTTCTCTCTCTCTCTAACTCACAGCTTCTCTTTATCTCTCTCTCACTCAGCTTCTCTCTCTCTGTCACTCACAGCCTCTCTTTCTCTCACACTCACAGCTTCTCTCTCTCTCTTACTCACAGCTTCTCTCTCTCTCTCTCTTTCACTCACAGCCTCTCTTTCCCTTTCTCTCTCACTCACAGCTTCTCTCTCTCACTCACTCACAGCTTCTCTCTCTCTCACTCACTCGCAGCTTCTATTTCTTTCTTTCTCTCTCACTCACAGCTTCTCTCTCTCACAGCTTCTCTTTCTCTCTCTCTCTCACTCACAGCTTCTCTCTCTCTCTCACAGCTTCTCTTTCTCTCTCTCTCACTCACAGCTTCTCTTTCTCTCTCACTCACAGCTTCCCTTTCTCTCTCTCACAACTTCTCTTTCTCTCTCTCACTCACAGCTTCTCTTTCTCTCTCTCTCTCTCTCTCACACAGCTTCTCTCTCTCTCTCACTCACAGCTTCTCTCTCTCACACTCACTCACAGCTTCTATTTCTTTCTTTCTCTCTCACTCACAGCTTCTCTCTCTCTCACACAGCTTCTCTCTCTCTCTCTCTCTCTCTCTCACTCACAGCCTCTCTTTCCCTTTCTCTCTCACTCACAGCTTCTCTCTCTCTCTCTCACTCACAGCTTCTCTCTCTCTCACTCACTCACAGCTTCTATTTCTTTCTTTCTCTCTCACTCACAGCTTCTCTCTCTCTCTCACAGCTTCTCTTTCTCTCTCTCTCTCACTCACAGCTTCTCTTTCTCTCTCTCACTCACAGCTTCTCTTTCTCTCTCTCTCACTCACAGCTTCTCTTTCTCTCTCACTCACAGCTTCTCTTTCTCTCTCTCACAGCTTCTCTTTCTCTCTCTCCCTCACTCACAGCTTCTCTTTCTCTCTCTCTCTCTCTCACTCACAGCTTCTCTCTCTCTCTCACTCACAGCTTCTCTCTCTCTCACTCACTCACAGCTTCTATTTCTTTTTTTCTCTCTCACTCACATCTTCTCTCTCTCTCTCTCACAGTTTCTCTTTCTCTCTTTCTCTCACTCACAGCTTCTCTTTCTCTCTCTCTCTCTCACTCACAGCTTCTCTCTCTCTCTCTCACTCACAGCTTCTCACTCTCTCTCTCACACTCACTCACAGCTTCTCTTTCTCTCCCTCTCTCACACAGCTTATCTTTCTCTCTCTCTCTCACTCACAGCTTCACTCTCTCTCTCCCTCTCTCACTGACATCTTCTCTTTCTTTCTCTCTCTCTCTCTCACTCACAGATTCTCTCTCTCACACAGCTTCTCTTTCTCTCTCTCTCACTCACAGCTTCTCTTTCTCTCTCTCTCTAACTCACAGCTTCTCTTTCTCTCCCTCTCTCACACAGCTTATCTTTCTCTCTCTCTCTCACTCACAGCTTCTCTCTCTCTCTCTCCCTCTCTCACTGACATCTTCTCTTTCTTTCTCTCTCTCTCTCACTCACAGATTCTCTCTCTCACACAGCTTCTCTTTCTCTCTCTCTCACTCACAGCTTCTCTTTCTCTCTCTCTCACTCACAGCTTCTCTTTCTCTCTCTCACTCACAGCTTCTCTTTCTCTCTCACTCACAGCTTCTCTTTCTCTCTCTCTCTCTCACTCACACCTTCTCTTTCTCTCTCTCTCTCACACAGCTTCTCTCTCTCTCTCACTCACAGCTTCTCTCTCTCTCACTCACTCACAGCTTCTATTTCTTTCTTTCTCTCTCACTAACAGCTTCTCTCTCTCTCACACACAGCTTCTCTTTCTCTCTCTCTCTCTCACTCACAGCTTCTCTTTCTCTCTCTCTCTCTCACTCACAGCTTCTCTCTCTCTCACTCACAGATTCTCACACACTCTCTCTCTCTCACTCACAGCTTCTCTTTCTCTCCCTCTCTCACACAGCTTATCTTTCTCTCTCTCTCTCACTCACAGCTTCTCTCTCTCTCTCCCTCACTCACTGACATCTTCTCTTTCTTTCTCACTCTCTCTCTCACTCACAGATTCTCTCTCTCACACAGCTTCTCTTTCTCTCTCTCTCACTCACAGCTTCTCTTTCTCTCTCTCTCTAACTCACAGCTTCTCTATATCTCTCTCTCATTCACAGCTTCTCTTTCTCTCTCTCTCTCTCTCTCACTCACAGCTCTTTCTCTGTCTCTCTCTAACTCACAGCTTCTCATTATCTCTCTCTCACTCACAGCTTCTCTTTCTCTCTCTCTCTCTTTCACTCACAGCATCTCTTTCTCTCTCTCTCTCTCACTCACAGCTTCTCTTTCTCTCTCTTACTCACAGCTTCTCTCTCTCTCTCACTCAGAGATTCTCTTTTTCTCTCTCTCTCTCACTCACAGCTTCTCTTTCTCTCTCTGTCTCTAACTCACAGCTTCTCTTTATCTCTCTCTCACTCACAGCTTCTCTTTCTCTCTCTCTCGCACTCACAGCTACTCTTTCTCTCTCTCACTCACAGCTTCTCTCTCTCTCTCTCACTCACTCACAGCTTCTCTCTCTCTCTCACTCACAGCTACTCTCTCTCTCTCTCACTCACAGATTCTCTTTCTCCTTCTCTCTCTCACTCACAGCTTCTCTCTCTCTCACTCATAACTTCTCTTTCTTTCTCTCTCTCTCACTCACAGCTTCTCTTTCTCTCTTTCTCTCTCTCACTGTCACAGCTTCTCTCTCTCACGCTCACTCACAGCTTCTCTTTCTCACTCTCTCTCACAATCACAGCTTCTCTTTCTCTCTCTCACTCAGAGCTTCTCTTTCTCTCTCTCACACACACAGCTTCTCTCTCTCACTCACAGCTTCTCTTTCTTTCTCTCTCTCTCACTCACAGCTTCTCTTTCTCTCACTCTCTCACTCACAGCTTCTCTTTCTCTCTCACTCTCACTCACAGCTTCTCTCTCTCTCTCTCACTCACAGCTTCTCTTTCTCTCTCTCTCTCTCACTCACAGCTTCTTTTTCTCTCTCTCTCTCACTCACAGCTTCTCTTTCTCTATCTCTCTCTAACTCACAGCTTCTCTTTATCTCACTCTGTCACTCACAGCTTCTCTTTCTCTCTCTCTCACTCACAGCTTCTTTTTTTCTCTCTCTCTCACTCACAGCTTCTCTTTCTCTGTCTCTCTCTAACTCACAGCTTTTCTTTCTCTCTCTCTCTCACTCACAGCTTCTCTTTCTCTCTCTCTCACTCACAGCTTCTCTCTCTCTCTCACACACACAGCTTCTCTTTCTCTCTCACTCACAGCTTCTCTTTCTGTCTCACTCACAGTTTCTCTCTCTCTCTCTCACTGACAGCTTCTCTTTCTCTCTCTATCTCACAGCTCCTCACTCTCTCTCTCTCTCACTCACAGCTTCTCTTTCACTCTCTCTCTCTAACTCATAGCTTCTCTTTCTCTCTCACTCACAACTTCTCTTTCTCTCTCACTCACAGCTTCTCTCTCTCTCTCTCACTCACAGCTTCTCTTTCTCTCTCTCTATCTCACTCACAGCTGCTCCTTCTCTCTCTTTCTCTCTCACTCACAGCTTCTCTCACAGCTTCTCTCTCTCTCTCTCACTCACTCACAACTTCTCTCTCTCACACACCTTCTCTTTCTCTCTCTCACTCACAGCTTCTCTTTCTCTCTCTCTCACTCACAGCTTCTCTTTCTCCCTCTCTCTCTCACTCACAGCTTCTCTCTCTCTCACTCACAGCTTCTCTTTCTTTCTCTCTCTCTCACTCACAGCTTCTCTTTCTCTCTCTCTCTCTCACTCACAGCTTCTCTTTCTCTCTCTCTCTCACTCACAGCTTCTCTCTCTCTCTCACTCACAGCTTCTCTCTCTCTCACTCACTCACAGCTTCTATTTCTTTCTTTATCTCTCACTCACAGCTTCTCTCTCTCTCACACAGCTTCTCTTCCTCTCTCTCTCTCTCACTCACACCTTCTCTTTCTCTCTCTCTCTCTCTCACTCACAGCCTCTCTTTCCCTTTCTCTCTCACTCACAGCTTCTCTCTCTCTCTCTCACTCACAGCTTCACTCTCTCACTCACTCACAGCTTCTATTTCTTTCTTTCTCTCTCACTCACAGCTTCTCTCTCTCTCACACACAGCTTCTCTTTCTCTCCCTCTCTCACACAGCTTATCTTTCTCTCTCTCTCTCACTCACAGCTTCTCTCTCTCTCTCTCCCTCACTCACTGACATCTTCTCTTTCTTTCTCTCTCTCTCTCACTCACAGATTCTCTCTCTCACACAGCTTCTCTTTCTCTCTCTCTCACTCACAGCTTCTCTTTCTCTCTCTCTAACTCACAGCTTCTCTATATCTCTCTCTCACTCACAGCTTCTCTTTCTCTCTCTCTCTCTCTCTCACTCACAGCTCTTTGTCTCTCTCTAACTCACAGCTTCTCTTTATCTCTCTCTCACTCACAGCTTCTCTTTCTCTCTCTCTCTCTTTCACTCACAGCATCTCTTTCTCTCTCTCTCTCTCACTCACAGCTTCTCTTTCTCTCTCATACTCACAGCTTCTCTCTCTCTCTCACTCAGAGATTCTCTTTTTCTCTCTCTCTCTCACTCACAGCTTCTCTTTCTCTCTCTCTAACTCACAGCTTCTCTTTATCTCTCTCTCACTCACAGCTTCTCTTTCTCTCTCTCTCGCACTCACAGCTTCTCTTTCTCTCTCTCACTCACTCACAGCTTCTAGCTCTCTCTCTCACACTCACAGCTTCTCTTTCTCTGTCTCTCTTTCTCACTCACAGCTTCTCTTTCCCTCTCTTCTCACTCACAGCTTCTCTTTCTCCCTCTCTCTCTCACTCACAGCTTCTCTCTCTCTCTCTCTCGCTCATAGCTTCTCTTTCTTTCTCTCTCTCTCACTCACAGCTTCTCTTTCTCTCTCTCTCTCTCCCACTGTCACAGCTTCTCTCTCTCTCTCTCACGCTCACTCACACCTTCCCTTTTTCTTCCTCTCTCTCACAATCACAGCTTCTCTTTCACCCTCTCTCTCTCACTCACAGCTTCTCTCTCTTTCTCTCATACTCACAGCTTCTCTTTCTCTCACTCCCTCACTCACAGCTTTTCTCTCTCTCTCTCTCTCACTCACAGCTTCTCTCTCTCTCTCACACACTCACAACTTCTCTTTCTCTCTCTCTCTCACTCACAGCTCCTCTTTATCTCTCTCTAACTCACAGCTTCTCTTTATCTCTCTCTCACTCACAGCTTCTCTTTCTTTCTCTCTCTCTCTCTCACTCACAGATTCTCTTTCTCTCTCTCACTCACATCTCTTTCTCTCTCTCTCACTCACAGCTTCTCTCTCTTTCTCACTCACAGCTACTCTCTCTCTCTCTGTCTCTCTCTAACTCACAGCTTGTCTTTATCTCTCTCTCAGTCACAGCTTCTCTTTCTCTCTCTCTCTCACTCACAGCTTCTCTTTCTCTCTCTCACTCTCTCACTAACATATTCTCTTTCTCTCTCTCACTCACTCACAGCTTCTCTCTCTCACACACACAGCTTCTCTTTCTCTCTCTCTTTCACTCACAGCTTCTGTTTCTCTGTCTCTCTCTAACTCACAGCTTCTATTTACCTCTCTCACTCACAGCTTCTCTTTCTTTCTCTCTCTCTAACTCACAGCTTCTCTTTCTCTCTCTCTCTCTCACTCACAGCTTCTCTTTCTCTCTCTCTCTCACTCACAGCTTCTCTATCTTTCTTTCTCTCACACTCACAGCTTCTCTCTCTCTCTCTCACTCACACCTTGTCTCTCACTCACTCACTCACAGCTTCTCTTTCTCTCTCTCTCTCACTCACAGCTTCTCTCTCTCTCACTCACTCACTCACAGCTTCTCTCTCTCTCTCTCTCACTCACAGTTTCTCTCTCTCTCTCTCTCACTCACAGCTTCTCCCTCTCTCTCACTCACAGCTTCTCTTTCTCTTTCTCTCTCACTCACAGCTTTCACTCTCACTCACAGCTTCTCTTTCTCTCTCTCTCACTCACAGCTTCTCTCTCTCTCACACACACACAGCTTCTCTTTCTCTCTGTCTCACTCACAGCTTCTCTTTCTCTCTCTCTCTCTAACTCACAGCTTCTCTTTATCTCTCTCTCACTCAGCTTCTCTCTCTCTCTCTCACTCACAGCCTCTCTTTCTCTCACACTCACAGCTTCTCTCTCTCTCTTACTCACAGCTTCTCTCTCTTTCTCTTTCACTCACAGCCTCTCTTTCCCTTTCTCTCTCACTCACAGCTTCTCTCTCTATCACTCACTCACAGCTCCTCTCTCTCTCACTCACTCACAGCTTCTATTTCTTTCTTTCTCTCTCACTCACAGCTTCTCTCTCTCTCACAGCTTCTCTTTTTCTCTCTCTCTCTCACTCACAGCTTCTCTCTCTCATTCTCTCTCACAGCTTCTCTTTCTCTCTCTCTCACTCACAGCTTCTCTTTCTCTCTCACTCACAGCTTCCCTTTCTCTCTCTCACAACTTCTCTTTCTCTCTCTCACTCTCAGCTTCTCTTTCTCTCTCTCTCTCTCTCTCTCACTCACAGCTTCTCTCTCTCTCTCACTCACAGCTTCTCTCTCTCACTCACTCACAGCTTCTTTCTTTCTTTCTCTCTCACTCACAGCTTCTCTCTCTCTCTCACAGCTTCTCTTTCTCTCTCTCTCTCTCACTCACACCTTCTCTTTCTCTCTCTCTCTCTCACTCACAGCCTCTCTTTCCCTTTCTCTCTCACTCACAGCTTCTCTCTCTCTCACTCACTCACAGCTTCTATTTCTTTCTTTCTCTCTCACTCACAGCTTCTCTTTCTCTCTCTCACTCACAGCTTCTCTTTCTCTCTCTCTCACTCACAGCTTCTCTTTCTCTCTCACTCACAGCTTCTCTTTCTCTCTCTCACAGCTTCTCTTTCTCTCTCTCTCTCACTCACAGCTTCTCTTTCTCTCTCTCTCTCACTCACAGCTTCTCTCTCTCTCACTCACAGCTTCTCTCTCTCTCACTCACTCACAGCTTCTATTTCTTTCTTTCTCTCTCACTCACAGCTTCTCTCTCTCTCTCTCACAGCTTCTCTTTCTCTCTCTCTCACTCACAGCTTCTCTTTCTCTCTCTCTTTCTCTCACTCACAGCTTCTCTCTCTCTCTCTCACTCACAGCTTCTCACTCTCTCTCTCTCTCTCTCACTCACAGCTTCTCTTTCTCTCCCTCTCTCACACAGCTTATCTTTCTCTCTCTCTCTCACTCACAGCTTCTCTCTCTCTCTCTCCCTCTCTCACTGACATCTTCTCTTTCTTTCTCTCTCTCTCTCTCACTCACAGATTCTCTCTCTCACACAGCTTCTCTTTCTCTCTCTCTCTCACTCACAGCTTCTCTTTCTCTCTCTCTCTAACTCACAGCTTCTCTTTATCTCTCTCTCACTCACAGCTTCTCTTTCTCTCTCTCTCTTTCTCTCACTCACAGCTTCTCTTTCTCTCTCTCACTCACAGCTTCTCTCTCTGTCTCTCACTCACAGCTACTCTCTCTCTCTCTCTCTCACTCACAGATTCTCTTTCTCCTTCTCTCTCTCACTCACAGCTTCTCTCTCTCTTACTCACAGCTTCTCTTTCTTTCTCTCTCTCTCTCACTCATAACTTCTCTTTCTTTCTCTCTCTCTCACTCACAGCTTCTCTTTCTCTCTTTCTCTCTCCCACTGTCACAGCTTCTCTCTCTCACGCTCACTCACAGCTTCCCTTTTTCTCACTCTCTCTCACACTCACAGCTTCTCTTTCTCTCTCTCTCACTCAGAGCTTCTCTTTCTCTCTCTCTCACTCACAGCTTCTCTCTCTCACTCACAGCTTCTCTTTCTTTCTCTCTCTCTCACTCACAGCTTCTCTTTCTCTCACTCTCTCACTCACAGCTTCTCGTTCTCTCTCACTCTCACTCACAGCTTCTCTCTCTCTCACTCACAGCTTCTCTTTTTCTCTCTCTCTCTCACTCACAGCTTCTTTTTTTCTCTCTCTCTCACTCACAGCTTCTCTTTCTCTGTCTCTCTCTAACTCACAGCTTCTCTTAATCTCACTCTCTCACTCACAGCTTCTCTTTCTCTCTCTCTCTCACTCACAGCTTCTCTTTCTCTCTCTCTCACTCACAGCTTCTCTCTCTCACACATACACAGCTTCTCTTTCTCTCTCACTCACAGCTTCTCTTTCTCTCTCACTCACAGTTTCTCTCTCTCTCTCTCTCACAGCTCCTCACTCTCTCTCTCTCTCACTCACAGCTTCTCTTTCACTCTCTCTTTCACTCTCTCTCTAACTCACAGCTTGTCTTTATCTCTCTCTCTCACTCACAGCTTCTCTTTCTCTCTCTATCTCACAGCTCCTCACTCTCTCTCTCTCTCACTCACAGCTTCTCTTTCACTCTCTCTCTCTAACTCATAGCTTCTCTTTCTCTCTCACTCACAACTTCTCTTTCTCTCTCACTCACAGCTTCTCTCTCTCTCACTCACAGCTTCTCTTTCTCTCTCTCTATCTCACTCACAGCTTCTCCTTCTCTCTCTTTCTCTCTCACTCACAGCTTCTCTCTCTCTCTCTCTCACAGCTTCTCTCTCTCTCACTCACTCACAACTTCTTTCTCTCTCACAGCTTCTCTTTCTCTCTCTCTCTCTCACTCACAGCTTCTCTTTTTCTCTCTCTCACTCACAACTTCTCTTTCTCCCTCTCTCTCTCACTCACAGCTTCTCTCTCTCTTACTCACAGCTTCTCTTTCTTTCTCTCTCTCTCTCACTCACAGCTTCTCTTTCTCTCTCTCTCTCTCTCACTCACAGCTTCTCTTTCTCTCTCTCTCTCACTCTCAGCTTCTCTTTCTCTCTCACTCACAGCTTCTCTCTCTCTCACTCACAGCTTCTCTCTCTCACTCACTCACAGCTTCTCTTTCTCTCTCTCTCTCTCACTCACAGCTTCTCTTTCTCTCTCTCTCTCACTCACAGCTTCTCTATCTTTCTTTCTCTCTCACTCACAGCTTCTCTCTCTCTCTCTCACTCACACCTTGTCTCTCACTCACTCACTCACAGCTTCTCTTTCTCTCTCTCTCACTCACAGCTTCTCTCTCTCTCACTCACTCACTCACAGCTTCTCTCTCTCTCTCTCACTCACAGTTTCTCTCTCTCTCACTCACAGCTTCTCTCTCTCTCTCACTCACAGCTTCTCTTTCTCTTTCTCTCTCACTCACAGCTTTCTCTCTCACTCACAGCTTCTCTTTCTCTCTCTCTCTCACTCACAGCTTCTCTCTCTCACACACACACACAGCTTCTCTTTCTCTCTGTCTCACTCACAGCTTCTCTTTCTCTCTCTCTCTCTAACTCACAGCTTCTCTTTATCTCTCTCTCACTCAGCTTCTCTCTCTCTCTCTCACTCACAGCCTCTCTTTCTCTCACACTCACAGCTTCTCTCTCTCTCTTACTCACAGCTTCTCTCTCTTTCTCTTTCACTCACAGCCTCTCTTTCCCTTTCTCTCTCACTCACAGCTTCTCTCTCTATCACTCACTCACAGCTTCTCTCTCTCTCACTCACTCACAGCTTCTATTTCTTTCTTTCTCTCTCACTCACAGCTTCTCTCTCTCTCACAGCTTCTCTTTTTCTCTCTCTCTCTCACTCACAGCTTCTCTCTCTCATTCTCTCTCACAGCTTCTCTTTCTCTCTCTCTCACTCACAGCTTCCCTTTCTCTCTCTCACAACTTCTCTTTCTCTCTCTCACTCACAGCTTCTCTTTCTCTCTCTCTCTCTCACTCACACCTTCTCTTTCTCTCTCTCTCTCTCTCACTCACAGCCTCTCTTTCCCTTTCTCTCTCACTCACAGCTTCTCTCTCTCTCTCTCACTCACAGCTTCTCTCTCACTCACTCACTCACAGCTTCTATTTCTTTCTTTCTGTCTCACTCACAGCTTCTCTCTCTCTCTCTCTCTCTCACTCACAGCTTCTCTTTCTCCTTCTCACTCACAGCTTCTCTTTCTCTCTCTCTCTCACTCACAGCTTCTCTCTCTCTCACAGCTTCTCTCTCTCTCTCACAGCTTCTCTTTCTCTCTCTCTCTCACTCACAGCTTCTCTTTCTCTCTCTCTTTCTCTCACTCACAGCTTCTCTCTCTCTCTCTCACTCACAGCTTCTCACTCTCTCTCTCTCTCACTCACAGCTTCTCTTTCTCTCCCTCTCTCACACAGCTTATCTTTCTCTCTCTCTCTCACTCACAGCTTCTCTCTCTCTCTCCCTCTCTCACTGACATCTTCTCTTTCTTTCTCTCTCTCACTCACAGATTCTCTCTCTCACACAGCTTCTCTTTCTCTCTCTCTCTCACTCACAGCTTCTCTTTCTCTCTCTCTTTCTCTCACTCACAGCTTCTCTTTCTCTCTCTCACTCACAGCTTCTCTCTCTCTCTCTCTCACTCACAGCTACTCTCTCTCTCTCTCTCACTCACAGATTCTCTTTCTCCTTCTCTCTCTCACTCACAGCTTCTCTCTCTCTCACTCATAACTTCTCTTTCTTTCTCTCTCTCACACTCACAGCTTCTCTTTCTCTCTTTCTCTCTCCCACTGTCACAGCTTCTCTCTCTCACGCTCACTCACAGCTTCCCTTTTTCTCACTCTCTCTCACACTCACAGCTTCTCTTTCTCTCTCTCTCACTCAGAGCTTCTCTTTCTCTCTCTCTCACTCACAGCTTCTCTCTCTCACTCACAGCTTCTCTTTCTTTCTCTCTCTCTCACTCACAGCTTCTCTTTCTCTCACTCTCTCACTCACAGCTTCTCTTTCTCTCTCACTCTCACTCACAGCTTCTCTCTCTCTCTCTCACTCACAGCTTCTCTTTCTCTCTCTCTCTCTCTCACTCACAGCTTCTTCTTTTTTCTCTCTCTCACTCACAGCTTCTCTTTCTCTGTCTCTCTCTAACTCACAGCTTCTCTTTATCTCACTCTCTCACTCACAGCTTCTCTTTCTCTCTCTCTCTCACTCACAGCTTCTCTTTCTCTCTCTCTCACTCACAGCTTCTCTCTCTCACACATACACAGCTTCTCTTTCTCTCTCACTCACAGCTTCTCTTTCTCTCTCACTCACAGTTTCTCTCTCTCTCTCACTCACAGCTTCTCTTTCTCTCTCTATCTCACAGCTCCTCACTCTCTCTCTCTCTCACTCACAGCTTCTCTTTCACTCTCTCTCTCTAACTCATAGCTTCTCTTTCTCTCTCACTCACAACTTCTCTTTCTCTCTCACTCACAGCTTCTCTCTCTCACTCACAGCTTCTCTTTCTCTCTCTCTATCTCACTCACAGCTTCTCCTTCTCTCTCTTTCTCTCTCACTCACAGCTTCTCTCTCTCTCTCTCTCACAGCTTCTCTCTCTCTCACTCACTCACAACTTCTTTCTCTCTCACAGCTTCTCTTTCTCTCTCTCTCTCACTCACAGCTTCTCTTTCTCTCTCTCTCACTCACAGCTTCTCTTTCTCCCTCTCTCTCTCACTCACAGCTTCTCTCTCTCTTACTCACAGCTTCTCTTTCTTTCTCTCTCTCTCTCACTCACAGCTTCTCTTTCTTTCTCTCTCTCTCTCACTCACAGCTTCTCTTTCTCTCTCTCTCTCACTCTCAGCTTCTCTTTCTCTCTCACTCACAGCTTCTCTTTCTCTCTCTCACAGCTTCTCTTTCTCTCTCTCTCTCACTCACAGCTTCTCTCTCTCTCTCTCTCTCTCTCTCTCACACACAGCTTCTCTCCTTCTCTCACTCACAGCTTCTCTCTCTCTCACTCACTCACAGCTTCTATTTCTTTCTTTCTCTCTCACACACAGCTTCTCTCTCTCTCTCACAGCTTCTCTTTCTCTCTCTCTCTCACTCACAGCTTCTCTTTCTCTCACTCACTCACAGCTTCTCTCTCTCTCTCACTCAAAGCTTCTAGCTCTCTCTCTCTCACTCACAGCTTCTCTTTCTCTGTCTCTCTCTCACACTCACGGCTTCTCTTTCCCTCTCTCTCTCACTCACAGCTTCTCTTTCTCCATCTCTCTCTCACTCACAGCTTCTCTTTCTTTCTCTCTCTCACACAGCTCCTCTTTCTCCATCTCTCTCTCACTCACAGCTTCTCTTTCTTTCTCTCTCTCACACAGCTTCTCTTTCTCCATCTCTCTCTCACTCACAGCTTCTCTCTCTCTCACTCACAGCTTCTCTTTCTTTCTTTCTCTCTCTCTCACTCACAGCTTCTCTTTCTCTCTCTCTCTCCCACTGTCACACCTTCTCTCTCTCTCTCTCTCACGCTCACTCACAGCTTCCCTTTTTCTCCCTTTCTCTCACACACAGTTTCTCTTTCACCCTCTCTCTCTCACTCACAGTTTCTCTTTCTCTCACTCTCTCACTCTCTCACTCACAGCTTCTCTTTCTCTCTCTCTCTCTCACTCACAGCTTCTCTATCTCTATCTCTCTCACACTCACAGCTTCTCTCTCTCTCTCTCACTCACAGCTTCTCTTTCTCTGTCTCTCTCTAACTCACAGCTTCTCTTTATCTCTCTCTCACTCACAGCTTGTCTTTCTTTCTCTCTCTCTCTCTCACTCACATTTTCTCTTTCTCTCTCTCACTCACATCTCTTTCTCTCTCTCACTCACAGCTTCTCTTTCTCTGTCTCTCTCTAACTCACAGCTTGTCTTTATCTCTCTCTCTCAGTCACAACTTCTCTTTCTCTCTCTCTCTCTCACTCACAGCTTCTCTTTCTCTCTCTCACTCTCTCACTAACATCTTCTCTTTCTCTCTCTCTCACTCACAGCTTCTCTCTCTCTCACAGCTTCTCTTTCTCTCTCTCTCACTCACAGCTCTTTCTCTGTCTCTCTCTAACTCACAGCTTCTCTTTATCTCTCTCTCTCTCACAGCTTCTCTTTCTCTCTCTCTCTTTCACTCACAGCATCTCTTTCTCTCTCTCTCTCTCTCACTCACAGCTTCTCTTTCTCTCTCTTACTCACAGCTTCTCTCTCTCTCTCACTCAGAGATTCTCTTTTTCTCTCTCTCTCTCACTCACAGCTTCTCTTTCTCTCTCTCTCTAACTCACAGCTTCTCTTTATCTCTCTCTCACTCACAGCTTCTCTTTCTCTCTCTCTCGCACTCACAGCTTCTCTTTCTCTCTCTCACTCACTCACAGCTTCTATCTCTCTCTCTCTCACTCACAGCTTCTCTTTCTCTGTCTCTCTTTCTCACTCACAGCTTCTCTTTCCCTCTCTTCTCACTCACAGCTTCTCTTTCTCCCTCTCTCTCTCACTCACAGCTTCTCTCTCTCTCTCTCGCTCATAGCTTCTCTTTCTTTCTCTCTCTCTCACTCACAGCTTCTCTTTCTCTCTCTCTCTCTCCCACTGTCACAGCTTCTCTCTCTCTCACGCTCACTCACAGCTTCCCTTTTTCTTCCTCTCTCTCACAATCACAGCTTCTCTTTCACCCTCTCTCTCTCACTCACAGCTTCTCTCTCTTTCTCACTCTCATACTCACAGCTTCTCTTTCTCTCACTCCCTCACTCACAGCTTTTCTCTCTCTCTCTCTCTCTCACTCACAGCTTCTCTCTCTCTCTCACACACACTCACAGCTTCTCTTTCTCTCTCTCTCACTCACAGCTTCTCTTTATCTCTCTCTAACTCACAGCTTCTCTTTATGTCTCTCTCACTCACAGCTTCTCTTTCTTTCTCTCTCTCTCTCTCTCACAGATTCTCTTTCTCTCTCTCACTCACATCTCTTTCTCTCTCTCTCACTCACAGCTTCTCTCTCTTTCTCACTCACAGCTACTCTCTCTCTCTCTCTCTGTCTCTCTCTAACTCACAGCTTGTCTTTATCTCTCTCTCAGTCACAGCTTCTCTTTCTCTCTCTCTCTCACTCACAGCTTCTCTTTCTCTCTCTCACTCTCTCACTAACATATTCTCTTTCTCTCTCTCACTCACTCACAGCTTCTCTCTCTCACACACACAGCTTCTCTTTCTCTTTCTCTCTCACTCACAGCTTCTGTTTCTCTGTCTCTCTCTAACTCACAGCTTCTCTTTATCTCTCTCACTCACAGCTTCTCTTTCTTTCTCTCTCTCTCACTCACAGCTTCTCTTTCTCTCTCTCTCTCACTCACAGCTTCTCTTTCTTTCTCTCTCTCTCTCACTCACAGCTTCTCTATCTTTCTTTCTCTCTCACTCACAGCTTCTCTCTCTCTCTCTCTCACTCACACCTTGTCTCTCACTCACTCACTCACAGCTTCTCTTTCTCTCTCTCTCACTCACAGCTTCTCTCTCTCTCACTCACTCACTCACAGCTTCTCTCTCTCTCTCTCACTCACAGTTTCTCTCTCTCTCTCACTCACAGCTTCTCTCTCTCTCTCACTCACAGCTTCTCTTTCTCTCTCTCTCACTCACAGCTTCTCTCTCTCACACACACACACAGCTTCTCTTTCTCTCTGTCTCACTCACAGCTTCTCTTTCTCTCTCTCTCTCTAACTCACAGCTTCTCTTTATCTCTCTCTCACTCAGCTTCTCTCTCTCTCTCACTCACAGCCTCTCTTTCTCTCACACACACAGCTTCTCTCTCTCTCTTACTCACAGCTTCTCTCTCTCTCTTTCACTCACAGCCTCTCTTTCCCTTTCTCTCTCACTCACAGCTTCTCTCTCTCTCACTCACTCACAGCTTCTCTCTCTCTCACTCACTCACAGCTTCTATTTCTTTCTTTCTCTCTCACTCACAGCTTCTCTCTCTCTCACAGCTTCTCTTTCTCTCTCTCTCTCCCTCACAGCTTCTCTCTCTCTCTCTCACAGCTTCTCTTTCACTCTCTCTCACTCACAGCTTCTCTTTCTCTCTCACTCACAGCTTCCCTTTCTCTCTCTCACAACTTCTCTTTCTCTCTCTCACTCACAGCTTCTCTTTCTCTCTCTCTCTCTCACTCACAGCTTCTCTCTCTCTCTCACTCACAGCTTCTCTCTCTCTCACTCACTCACAGCTTCTATTTCTTTCTTTCTCTCTCACTCACAGCTTCTCTCTCTCTCTCACAGCTTCTCTTTCTCTCTCTCTCTCACTCACACCTTCTCTTTCTCTCTCTCTCTCTCACTCACAGCCTCTCTTTCCCTTTCTCTCTCACTCACAGCTTCTCTCTCTCTCTCTCACTCACAGCTTCTCTCTCTCTCTCTCTCTCTCACTCACAGCTTCTCTTTCTCTCTCTCACTCACAGCTTCTCTTTCTCTCTCTCTCACTCACAGCTTCTCTTTCTCTCTCACTCACAGCTTTTCTTTCTCTCTCTCACAGCTTCTCTTTCTCTCTCTCTCCCACTCACAGCTTCTCTTTCTCTCTCTCTCTCTCACTCACAGCTTCTCTCTCTCTCTCACTCACAGCTTCTCTTTCTCTCTCTCTCTAACTCACAGCTTCTCTTTATCTCTCTCTCACTCACAGCTTCTCTTTCTCTCTCTCTCTTTCTCTCACTCACAGCTTCTCTTTCTCTCTCTCACTCACAGCTTCTCTCTCTCTCTCACTCACTCACAGCTTCTCTCTCTCTCTCTCACTCACAGCTACTCTCTCTCTCTCTCTCACTCACAGATTCTCTTTCTCCTTCTCTCTCTCACTCACAGCTTCTCTCTCTCTCACTCATAACTTCTCTTTCTTTCTCTCTCTCACTCACAGCTTCTCTTTCTCTCTTTCTCTCTCCCACTGTCACAGCTTCTCTCTCTCACGCTCACTCACAGCTTCCCTTTTTCTCACTCTCTCTCACACTCACAGCTTCTCTTTCTCTCTCTCTCACTCAGAGCTTCTCTCTCTCTCTCTCACTCACAGCTTCTCACTCTCTCTCTCTCTCTCTCACTCACAGCTTCTCTTTCTCTCCCTCTCTCACACAGCTTATCTTTCTCTCTCTCACTCACTCACAGCTTCTCTCTCTCTCTCCCTCTCTCACTGACATCTTCTCTTTCTTTCTCTCTCTCACTCACAGATTCTCTCTCTCACACAGCTTCTCTTTCTCTCTCTCTCTCACTCACAGCTTCTCTTTCTCTCTCTCTCTAACTCACAGCTTCTCTTTATCTCTCTCTCACTCACAGCTTCTCTTTCTCTCTCTCTCTTTCTCTCACTCACAGCTTCTCTTTCTCTCTCTCACTCACAGCTTCTCTCTCTCTCACTCACTCACAGCTACTCTCTCTCTCTCTCTCTCTCACTCACAGATTCTCTTTCTCCTTCTCTCTCTCACTCACAGCTTCTCTCTCTCTCACTCATAACTTCTCTTTCTTTCTCTCTCTCTCACTCACAGCTTCTCTTTCTCTCTTTCTCTCTCCCACTGTCACAGCTTCTCTCTCTCACGCTCACTCACAGCTTCCCTTTTTCTCACTCTCTCTCACACTCACAGCTTCTCTTTCTCTCTCTCTCACTCAGAGCTTCTCTTTCTCTCTCACTCACAGCTTCTCTCTCTCACTCACAGCTTCTCTTTCTTTCTCTCTCTCTCACTCACAGCTTCTCTTTCTCTCACTCTCTCACTCACAGCTTCTCTTTCTCTCTCACTCTCACTCACAGCTTCTCTCTCTCTCTCTCTCACTCACAGCTTCTCTTTCTCTCTCTCTCTCTCTCACTCACAGCTTCTTTTTTTCTCTCTCTCTCACTCACAGCTTCTCTTTCTCTGTCTCTCTCTAACTCACAGCTTCTCTTTATCTCACTCTCTCACTCACAGCTTCTCTTTCTCTCTCTCTCTCACTCACAGCTTCTCTTTCTCTCTCTCTCACTCACAGCTTCTCTCTCTCTCACACATACACAGCTTCTCTTTCTCTCTCACTCACAGTTTCTCTTTCTCTCTCACTCACAGTTTCTCTCTCTCTCTCTCACTCACAGCTTCTCTTTCTCTCTCTATCTCACAGCTCCTCACTCTCTCTCTCTCTCACTCACAGCTTCTCTTTCACTCTCTCTCTCTAACTCATAGCTTCTCTTTCTCTCTCACTCACAACTTCTCTTTCTCTCTCACTCACAGCTTCTCTCTCTCTCTCTCTCTCACAGATTCTCTTTCTCTCTCTCACTCACATCTCTTTCTCTCTCTCTCACTCACAGCTTCTCTCTCTTTCTCACTCACAGCTACTCTCTCTCTCTCTCTGTCTCTCTCTAACTCACAGCTTGTCTTTATCTCTCTCTCAGTCACAGCTTCTCGTTCTCTCTCTCTCTCACTCACAGCTTCTCTTTCTCTCTCTCACTCTCTCACTAACATATTCTCTTTCTCTCTCTCACTCACTCACAGCTTCTCTCTCACACACACACAGCTTCTCTTTCTCTCTCTCTCTCACTCACAGCTTCTGTTTCTCTGTCTCTCTCTAACTCACAGCTTCTCTTTATCTCTCTCACTCACAGCTTCTCTTTCTTTCTCTCTCTCTCTCACTCACAGCTTCTCTTTCTCTCTCTCTCTCACTCACAGCTTCTCTTTCTCTCTCTCTCTCACTCACAGCTTCTCTATCTTTCTTTCTCTCTCACTCACAGCTTCTCTCTCTCTCTCTCTCACTCACACCTTGTCTCTCACTCACTCACTCACAGCTTCTCTTTCTCTCTCTCTCACTCACAGCTTCTCTCTCTCTCACACACACACAGCTTCTCTTTCTCTCTGTCTCACTCAGCTTCTCTTTCTCTCTCTCTCTCTAACTCACAGCTTCTCTTTATCTCTCTCTCACTCAGCTTCTCTCTCTCTCTCACTCACAGCCTCTCTTTCTCTCACACTCACAGCTTCTCTCTCTCTCTTACTCACAGCTTCTCTCTCTCTCTCTTTCACTCACAGCCTCTCTTTCCCTTTCTCTCTCACTCACAGCTTCTCTCTCTCTCACTCACTCACAGCTTCTCTCTCTCTCACTCACTCACAGCTTCTATTTCTTTCTTTCTCTCACTCACAGCTTCTCTCTCTCTCACAGCTTCTCTTTCTCTCTCTCTCTCACTCACAGCTTCTCTCTCTCTCTCTCACAGCTTCTCTTTCACTCTCTCTCACTCACAGCTTCTCTTTCTCTCTCACTCACAGCTTCCCTTTCTCTCTCTCACAACTTCTCTTTCTCTCTCTCACTCACAGCTTCTCTTTCTCTCTCTCTCTCTCTCACTCACAGCTTCTCTCTCTCTCTCACTCACAGCTTCTCTCTCTCTCACTCACTCACAGCTTCTATTTCTTTCTTTCTCTCTCACTCACAGCTTCTCTTTCTCTCTCACAGCTTCTCTTTCTCTCTCTCTCTCACTCACACCTTCTCTTTCTCTCTCTCTCTCTCTCACTCACAGCCTCTCTTTCCCTTTCTCTCTCACTCACAGCTTCTCTCTCTCTCTCTCACTCACAGCTTCTCTCTCTCTCTCTCTCACTCACAGCTTCTCTTTCTCTCTCTCACTCACAGCTTCTCTTTCTCTCTCTCTCACTCACAGCTTCTCTTTCTCTCTCACTCACAGCTTCTCTTTCTCTCTCTCACAGCTTCTCTTTCTCTCTCTCTCCCACTCACAGCTTCTCTTTCTCTCTCTCTCTCTCACTCACAGCTTCTCTCTCTCTCTCACTCACAGCTTCTCTCTCTCTCACTCACTCACAGCTTCTATTTCTTTCTTTCTCTCTCACTCACAGCTTCTCTTTCTCTCTCTCTCTCACTCACAGCTTCTCTTTCTCTCTCTCTCTCTCTCACTCACAGCTTCTCTCTCTCTCTCACTCACACCTTCTCACTCTCTCTCTCTCTCTCTCACTCACAGCTTCTCTTTCTCTTCCTCTCTCACACAGCTTATCTTTCTCTCTCTCTCTCACTCACAGCTTCTCTCTCTCTCTCTCCCTCTCTCACTGACATCTTCTCTTTCTTTCTCTCTCTCTCTCACTCACAGATTCTCTTTCTCACACAGCTTCTCTTTCTCTCTCTCTCTCACTCACAGCTTCTCTTTCTCTCTCTCTCTAACTCACAGCTTCTCTTTATCTCTCTCTCACTCACAGCTTCTCTTTCTCTCTCTCTCTTTCTCTCACTCACAGCTTCTCTTTCTCTCTCTCACTCACAGCTTCTCTCTCTCTCTCACTCACTCACAGCTTCTCTCTCTCTCTCTCACTCACAGCTACTCTCTCTCTCTCTCACTCACAGATTCTCTTTCTCCTTCTCTCTCTCACTCACAGCTTCTCTCTCTCTCACTCATAACTTCTCTTTCTTTCTCTCTATCACTCACAGCTTCTCTTTCTCTCTTTCTCTCTCCCACTGTCACAGCTTCTCTCTCTCACGCTCACTCACAGCTTCCCTTTTTCTCACTCTCTCTCACACTCACAGCTTCTCTTTCTCTCTCTCTCACTCACAGCTTCTCTCTCTCTCTCACTCACAGCTTCTCTTTCTCTCTCTCTCACTCACAGCTTCTCTCTCTCTCACACACACACAGCTTCTCTTTCTCTCTGTCTCACTCACAGCTTCTCTTTCTCTCTCTCTCTCTAACTCACAGCTTCTCTTTATCTCTCTCTCACTCAGCTTCTCTCTCTCTCTCACTCACAGCCTCTCTTTCTCTCACACTCACAGCTTCTCTCTCTCTCTTACTCACAGCTTCTCTCTCTCTCTTTCACTCACAGCCTCTCTTTCCCTTTCTCTCTCACTCACAGCTTCTCTCTCTCTCACTCACTCACAGCTTCTCTCTCTCTCACTCACTCACAGCTTCTATTTCTTTCTTTCTCTCTCACTCACAGCTTCTCTCTCTCTCACAGCTTCTCTTTCTCTCTCTCCCTCCCTCACAGCTTCTCTCTCTCTCACAGCTTCTCTTTCACTCTCTCTCACTCACAGCTTCTCTTTCTCTCTCACTCACAGCTTCCCTTTCTCTCTCTCACAACTTCTCTTTCTCTCTCTCACTCACAGCTTCTCTTTCTCTCTCTCTCTCTCTCACTCACAGCTTCTCTCTCTCTCTCACTCACAGCTTCTCTCTCTCTCACTCACTCACAGCTTCTATTTCTTTCTTTCTCTCTCACTCACAGCTTATCTCTCTCTCACAGCTTCTCTTTCTCTCTCTCTCTCTCACTCACACCTTCTCTTTCTCTCTCTCTCTCTCTCACTCACAGCCTCTCTTTCCCTTTCTCTCTCACTCACAGCTTCTCTCTCTCTCTCTCACTCACAGCTTCTCTCTCTCTCTCTCTCACTCACAGCTTCTCTTTCTCTCTCTCACTCACAGCTTCTCTTTCTCTCTCTCTCACTCACAGCTTCTCTTTCTCTCTCACTCACAGCTTCTCTTTCTCTCTCTCACAGCTCCTCTTTCTCTCTCTCTCCCACTCACAGCTTCTCTTTCTCTCTCTCTCTCTCACTCACAGCTTCTCTCTCTCTCTCACTCACAGCTTCTCTCTCTCTCACTCACTCACAGCTTCTATTTCTTTCTTTCTCTCTCACTCACAGCTTCTCTCTCTCTCTCTCACAGCTTCTCTTTCTCTCTCTCTCTCACTCACAGCTTCTCTTTCTCTCTCTCTCTCTCTCACTCACAGCTTCTCTCTCTCTCTCACTCACACCTTCTCACTCTCTCTCTCTCTCTCACTCACAGCTTCTCTTTCTCTCCCTCTCTCACACAGCTTATCTTTCTCTCTCTCTCTCACTCACAGCTTCTCTCTCTCTCTCTCCCTCTCTCACTGACATCTTCTCTTTCTTTCTCTCTCTCTCTCACTCACAGATTCTCTTTCTCACACAGCTTCTCTTTCTCTCTCTCTTTCTCTCACTCACAGCTTCTCTTTCTCTCTCTCTCTAACTCACAGCTTCTCTTTATCTCTCTCTCACTCACAGCTTCTCTTTCTCTCTCTCTCTTTCTCTCACTCACAGCTTCTCTTTCTCTCTCTCACTCACAGCTTCTCTCTCTCTCTCACTCACTCACAGCTTCTCTCTCTCTCTCTCACTCACAGCTACTCTCTCTCTCTCTCTCTCACTCACAGATTCTCTTTCTCCTTCTCTCTCTCACTCACAGCTTCTCTCTCTCTCACTCATAACTTCTCTTTCTTTCTCTCTATCACTCACAGCTTCTCTTTCTCTCTTTCTCTCTCCCACTGTCACAGCTTCTCTCTCTCACGCTCACTCACAGCTTCCCTTTTTCTCACTCTCTCTCACACTCACAGCTTCTCTTTCTCTCTCTCTCACTCAGAGCTTCTCTCTCTCTCTCTCTCACTCACAGCTTCTCACTCTCTCTCTCTCTCTCTCACTCACAGCTTCTCTTTCTCTCCCTCTCTCACACAGCTTATCTTTCTCTCTCTCACTCACTCACAGCTTCTCTCTCTCTCTCCCTCTCTCACTGACATCTTCTCTTTCTTTCTCTCTCTCTCTCTCACTCACAGATTCTCTCTCTCACACAGCTTCTCTTTCTCTCTCTCTCTCACTCACAGCTTCTCTTTCTCTCTCTCTCTAACTCACAGCTTCTCTTTATCTCTCTCTCACTCACAGCTTCTCTTTCTCTCTCTCTCTTTCTCTCACTCACAGCTTCTCTTTCTCTCTCTCACTCACAGCTTCTCTCTCTCTCACTCACTCACAGCTACTCTCTATCTCTCTCTCTCTCACTCACAGATTCTCTTTCTCCTTCTCTCTCTCACTCACAGCTTCTCTCTCTCTCACTCATAACTTCTCTTTCTTTCTCTCTCTCTCACTCACAGCTTCTCTTTCTCTCTTTCTCTCTCCCACTGTCACAGCTTCTCTCTCTCACGCTCACTCACAGCTTCCCTTTTTCTCACTCTCTCTCACACTCACAGCTTCTCTTTCTCTCTCTCTCACTCAGAGCTTCTCTTTCTCTCTCTCTCACTCACAGCTTCTCTCTCTCACTCACAGCTTCTCTTTCTTTCTCTCTCTCTCACTCACAGCTTCTCTTTCTCTCACCCTCTCACTCACAGCTTCTCTTTCTCTCTCACTCTCACTCACAGCTTCTCTCTCTCTCTCTCTCACTCACAGCTTCTCTTTCTCTCTCTCTCTCTCACTCACAGCTTCTTTTTTCTCTCTGTCTCACTCACAGCTTCTCTTTCTCTGTCTCTCTCTAACTCACAGCTTCTCTTTATCTCACTCTCTCACTCACAGCTTCTCTTTCTCTCTCTCTCTCACTCACAGCTTCTCTTTCTCTCTCTCTCACTCACAGCTTCTCTCTCTCTCACACATACACAGCTTCTCTTTCTCTCTCACTCACAGCTTCTCTTTCTCTCTCACTCACAGTTTCTCTCTCTCTCTCTCACTCACAGCTTCTCTTTCTCTCTCTATCTCACAGCTCCTCACTCTCTCTCTCTCTCACTCACAGCTTCTCTTTCACTCTCTCTCTCTAACTCATAGCTTCTCTTTCTCTCTCACTCACAACTTCTCTTTCTCTCTCACTCACAGCTTCTCTCTCTCTCTCACTCACAGCTTCTCTTTCTCTCTCTCTATCTCACTCACAGCTTCTCCTTCTCTCTCTTTCTCTCTCACTCACAGCTTCTCTCTCTCTCTCTCACAGCTTCTCTCTCTCTCACTCACTCACAACTTCTTTCTCTCTCACAGCTTCTCTTTTTCTCTCTCTCTCTCACTCACAGCTTCTCTTTCTCTCTCTCTCACTCACAGCTTCTCTTTCTCCCTCTCTCTCTCACTCACAGCTTCTCTCTCTCTTACTCACAGCTTCTCTTTCTTTCTCTCTCTCTCACTCACAGCTTCTCTTTCTCTCTCTCTCTCTCTCACTCACAGCTTCTCTTTCTCTCTCTCTCTCACTCTCAGCTTCTCTTTCTCTCTCACTCACAGCTTCTCTTTCTCTCTCTCACAGCTTCTCTTTCTCTCTCTCTCTCACTCACAGCTTCTCTTTCTCTCTCTCTCTCTCTCACTCACAGCTTCTCTCTCTCTCTCACTCACAGCTTCTCTCTCTCTCACTCACTCACAGCTTCTATTTCTTTCTTTCTCTCTCACTCACACCTTCTCTCTCTCTCTCACAGCTTCTCTTTCTCTCTCTCACTCACTCACAGCTTCTCTTTCTCTCACTCACTCACAGCTTCTCTCTCTCTCACTCACAGCTTCTAGCTCTCTCTCTCTCACTCACAGCTTCTCTTTCTCTGTCTCTCTCTCACACTCACAGCTTCTCTTTCCCTCTCTCTCTCACTCACAGCTTCTCTTTCTCCATCTCTCTCTCACTCACAGCTTCTCTCTCTCTCTCACTCACAGCTTCTCTTTCTTTCTCTCTCTCACACAGCTCCTCTTTCTCCATCTCTCTCTCACTCACAGCTTCTCTTTCTTTCTCTCTCTCACACAGCTTCTCTTTCTCCATCTCTCTCTCACTCACAGCTTCTCTCTCTCTCTCACTCACAGCTTCTCTTTCTTTCTTTCTCTCTCTCTCACTCACAGCTTCTCTTTCTCTCTCTCTCTCCCACTGTCACACCTTCTCTCTCTCTCTCTCACGCTCACTCACAGCATCCCTTTTTCTCCCTTTCTCTCACACACAGTTTCTCTTTCACCCTCTCTCTCTCACTCACAGTTTCTCTTTCTCTCACTCTCTCACTCTCTCACTCACAGCTTCTCTTTCTCTCTCTCTCTCTCACTCACAGCTTCTCTATCTCTATCTCTCTCACACTCACAGCTTCTCTCTCTCTCTCTCACTCACAGCTTCTCTTTCTCTGTCTCTCTCTAACTCACAGCTTCTCTTTATCTCTCTCTCACTCACAGCTTGTCTTTCTTTCTCTCTCTCTCTCACTCACAGTTTCTCTTTCTCTCTCTCACTCACATCTCTTTCTCTCTCTCACTCACAGCTTCTCTTTCTCTGTCTCTCTCTAACTCACAGCTTGTCTTTATCTCTCTCTCTCAGTCACAACTTCTCTTTCTCTCTCTCTCTCTCACTCACAGCTTCTCATTCTCTCTCTCACTCTCTCACTAACATCTTCTCTTTCTCTCTCTCTCACTCACAGCTCTTTCTCTGTCTCTCTCTAACTCACAGCTTCTCTTTATATCTCTCTCACTCACAGCTTCTCTTTCTCTCTCTCTCTTTCACTCACAGCATCTCTTTCTCTCTCTCGCTCTCACTCACAGCTTCTCTTCCTCTCTCTTACTCACAGCTTCTCTCTCTCTCACTCAGAGATTCTCTTTCTTTCTCTCTCTCTCGCACTCACAGCTTCTCTTTCTCTCTCTCACTCACTCACAGCTTCTAGCTCTCTCTCTCTCTCACTCACAGCTTCTCTTTCTCTGTCTCTCTTTCTCACTCACAGCTTCTCTTTCCCTCTCTTCTCACTCACAGCTTCTCTTTCTCCCTCTCTCTCTCACTCACAGCTTCTCTCTCTCTCTCTCTCGCTCATAGCTTCTCTTTCTTTCTCTCTCTCTCACTCACAGCTTCTCTTTCTCTCTCTCTCTCTCCCACTGTCACAGCTTCTCTCTCTCTCTCTCACGCTCACTCACAGCTTCCCTTTTTCTTCCTCTCTCTCACAATCACAGCTTCTCTTTCACCCTCTCTCTCTCACTCACAGCTTCTCTCTCTTTCTCACTCTCATACTCACAGCTTCTCTTTCTCTCACTCCCTCACTCACAGCTTTTCTCTCTCTCTCTCTCTCACTCACAGCTTCTCTCTCTCTCACACACACTCACAGCTTCTCTTTCTCTCTCTCTCTCACTCACAGCTTCTCTTTATCTCTCTCTCACTCACAGCTTCTCTTTATCTCTCTCTCACTCACAGCTTCTCTTTCTTTCTCTCTCTCTCTCTCACTCACAGATTCTCTTTCTCTCTCTCACTCACATCTCTTTCTCTCTCTCTCACTCACAGCTTCTCTCTCTTTCTCACTCACAGCTACTCTCTCTCTCTCTGTCTCTCTCTAACATATTCTCTTTCTCTCTCTCACTCACTCACAGCTTCTCTCTCTCACACACACAGCTTCTCTTTCTCTCTCTCTCTCACACACAGCTTCTCTTTCTCTCTCTCTCTCACTCACAGCTTCTGTTTCTCTGTCTCTCTCTAACTCACAGCTTCTCTTTATCTCTCTCACTCACAGCTTCTCTTTCTTTCTCTCTCTCTCTCACTCACAGCTTCTCTTTCTCTCTCTCTCTCACTCACAGCTTCTCTTTCTCTCTCTCTCTCACTCACAGCTTCTCTATCTTTCTTTCTCTCTCACTCACAGCTTCTCTCTCTCTCTCTCTCACTCACACCTTGTCTCTCACTCACTCACTCACAGCTTCTCTTTCTCTCTCTCTCACTCACAGCTTCTCTCTCTCTCACACACACACAGCTTCTCTTTCTCTCTGTCTCACTCAGCTTCTCTTTCTCTCTCTCTCTCTAACTCACAGCTTCTCTTTATCTCTCTCTCACTCAGCTTCTCTCTCTCTCTCACTCACAGCCTCTCTTTCTCTCACACTCACAGCTTCTCTCTCTCTCTTACTCACAGCTTCTCTCTCTCTCTCTTTCACTCACAGCCTCTCTTTCCCTTTCTCTCTCACTCACAGCTTCTCTCTCTCTCACTCACTCACAGCTTCTCTCTCTCTCACTCACTCACAGCTTCTATTTCTTTCTTTCTCTCACTCACAGCTTCTCTCTCTCTCACAGCTTCTCTTTCTCTCTCTCTCTCACTCACAGCTTCTCTCTCTCTCTCTCACAGCTTCTCTTTCACTCTCTCTCACTCACAGCTTCTCTTTCTCTCTCACTCACAGCTTCCCTTTCTCTCTCTCACAACTTCTCTTTCTCTCTCTCACTCACAGCTTCTCTTTCTCTCTCTCTCTCTCTCACTCACAGCTTCTCTCTCTCTCTCACTCACAGCTTCTCTCTCTCTCACTCACTCACAGCTTCTATTTCTTTCTTTCTCTCTCACTCACAGCTTCTCTTTCTCTCTCACAGCTTCTCTTTCTCTCTCTCTCTCACTCACACCTTCTCTTTCTCTCTCTCTCTCTCTCACTCACAGCCTCTCTTTCCCTTTCTCTCTCACTCACAGCTTCTCTCTCTCTCTCTCACTCACAGCTTCTCTCTCTCTCTCTCTCACTCACAGCTTCTCTTTCTCTCTCTCACTCACAGCTTCTCTTTCTCTCTCTCTCACTCACAGCTTCTCTTTCTCTCTCACTCACAGCTTCTCTTTCTCTCTCTCACAGCTTCTCTTTCTCTCTCTCTCCCACTCACAGCTTCTCTTTCTCTCTCTCTCTCTCACTCACAGCTTCTCTCTCTCTCTCACTCACAGCTTCTCTCTCTCTCACTCACTCACAGCTTCTATTTCTTTCTTTCTCTCTCACTCACAGCTTCTCTTTCTCTCTCTCTCTCACTCACAGCTTCTCTTTCTCTCTCTCTCTCTCTCACTCACAGCTTCTCTCTCTCTCTCACTCACACCTTCTCACTCTCTCTCTCTCTCTCTCACTCACAGCTTCTCTTTCTCTTCCTCTCTCACACAGCTTATCTTTCTCTCTCTCTCTCACTCACAGCTTCTCTCTCTCTCTCTCCCTCTCTCACTGACATCTTCTCTTTCTTTCTCTCTCTCTCTCACTCACAGATTCTCTTTCTCACACAGCTTCTCTTTCTCTCTCTCTCTCACTCACAGCTTCTCTTTCTCTCTCTCTCTAACTCACAGCTTCTCTTTATCTCTCTCTCACTCACAGCTTCTCTTTCTCTCTCTCTCTTTCTCTCACTCACAGCTTCTCTTTCTCTCTCTCACTCACAGCTTCTCTCTCTCTCTCACTCACTCACAGCTTCTCTCTCTCTCTCTCACTCACAGCTACTCTCTCTCTCTCTCACTCACAGATTCTCTTTCTCCTTCTCTCTCTCACTCACAGCTTCTCTCTCTCTCACTCATAACTTCTCTTTCTTTCTCTCTATCACTCACAGCTTCTCTTTCTCTCTTTCTCTCTCCCACTGTCACAGCTTCTCTCTCTCACGCTCACTCACAGCTTCCCTTTTTCTCACTCTCTCTCACACTCACAGCTTCTCTTTCTCTCTCTCTCACTCACAGCTTCTCTCTCTCTCTCACTCACAGCTTCTCTTTCTCTCTCTCTCACTCACAGCTTCTCTCTCTCTCACACACACACAGCTTCTCTTTCTCTCTGTCTCACTCACAGCTTCTCTTTCTCTCTCTCTCTCTAACTCACAGCTTCTCTTTATCTCTCTCTCACTCAGCTTCTCTCTCTCTCTCACTCACAGCCTCTCTTTCTCTCACACTCACAGCTTCTCTCTCTCTCTTACTCACAGCTTCTCTCTCTCTCTTTCACTCACAGCCTCTCTTTCCCTTTCTCTCTCACTCACAGCTTCTCTCTCTCTCACTCACTCACAGCTTCTCTCTCTCTCACTCACTCACAGCTTCTATTTCTTTCTTTCTCTCTCACTCACAGCTTCTCTCTCTCTCACAGCTTCTCTTTCTCTCTCTCCCTCCCTCACAGCTTCTCTCTCTCTCACAGCTTCTCTTTCACTCTCTCTCACTCACAGCTTCTCTTTCTCTCTCACTCACAGCTTCCCTTTCTCTCTCTCACAACTTCTCTTTCTCTCTCTCACTCACAGCTTCTCTTTCTCTCTCTCTCTCTCTCACTCACAGCTTCTCTCTCTCTCTCACTCACAGCTTCTCTCTCTCTCACTCACTCACAGCTTCTATTTCTTTCTTTCTCTCTCACTCACAGCTTATCTCTCTCTCACAGCTTCTCTTTCTCTCTCTCTCTCTCACTCACACCTTCTCTTTCTCTCTCTCTCTCTCTCACTCACAGCCTCTCTTTCCCTTTCTCTCTCACTCACAGCTTCTCTCTCTCTCTCTCACTCACAGCTTCTCTCTCTCTCTCTCTCACTCACAGCTTCTCTTTCTCTCTCTCACTCACAGCTTCTCTTTCTCTCTCTCTCACTCACAGCTTCTCTTTCTCTCTCACTCACAGCTTCTCTTTCTCTCTCTCACAGCTCCTCTTTCTCTCTCTCTCCCACTCACAGCTTCTCTTTCTCTCTCTCTCTCTCACTCACAGCTTCTCTCTCTCTCTCACTCACAGCTTCTCTCTCTCTCACTCACTCACAGCTTCTATTTCTTTCTTTCTCTCTCACTCACAGCTTCTCTCTCTCTCTCTCACAGCTTCTCTTTCTCTCTCTCTCTCACTCACAGCTTCTCTTTCTCTCTCTCTCTCTCTCACTCACAGCTTCTCTCTCTCTCTCACTCACACCTTCTCACTCTCTCTCTCTCTCTCACTCACAGCTTCTCTTTCTCTCCCTCTCTCACACAGCTTATCTTTCTCTCTCTCTCTCACTCACAGCTTCTCTCTCTCTCTCTCCCTCTCTCACTGACATCTTCTCTTTCTTTCTCTCTCTCTCTCACTCACAGATTCTCTTTCTCACACAGCTTCTCTTTCTCTCTCTCTTTCTCTCACTCACAGCTTCTCTTTCTCTCTCTCTCTAACTCACAGCTTCTCTTTATCTCTCTCTCACTCACAGCTTCTCTTTCTCTCTCTCTCTTTCTCTCACTCACAGCTTCTCTTTCTCTCTCTCACTCACAGCTTCTCTCTCTCTCTCACTCACTCACAGCTTCTCTCTCTCTCTCTCACTCACAGCTACTCTCTCTCTCTCTCTCTCACTCACAGATTCTCTTTCTCCTTCTCTCTCTCACTCACAGCTTCTCTCTCTCTCACTCATAACTTCTCTTTCTTTCTCTCTATCACTCACAGCTTCTCTTTCTCTCTTTCTCTCTCCCACTGTCACAGCTTCTCTCTCTCACGCTCACTCACAGCTTCCCTTTTTCTCACTCTCTCTCACACTCACAGCTTCTCTTTCTCTCTCTCTCACTCAGAGCTTCTCTCTCTCTCTCTCTCACTCACAGCTTCTCACTCTCTCTCTCTCTCTCTCACTCACAGCTTCTCTTTCTCTCCCTCTCTCACACAGCTTATCTTTCTCTCTCTCACTCACTCACAGCTTCTCTCTCTCTCTCCCTCTCTCACTGACATCTTCTCTTTCTTTCTCTCTCTCTCTCTCACTCACAGATTCTCTCTCTCACACAGCTTCTCTTTCTCTCTCTCTCTCACTCACAGCTTCTCTTTCTCTCTCTCTCTAACTCACAGCTTCTCTTTATCTCTCTCTCACTCACAGCTTCTCTTTCTCTCTCTCTCTTTCTCTCACTCACAGCTTCTCTTTCTCTCTCTCACTCACAGCTTCTCTCTCTCTCACTCACTCACAGCTACTCTCTATCTCTCTCTCTCTCACTCACAGATTCTCTTTCTCCTTCTCTCTCTCACTCACAGCTTCTCTCTCTCTCACTCATAACTTCTCTTTCTTTCTCTCTCTCTCACTCACAGCTTCTCTTTCTCTCTTTCTCTCTCCCACTGTCACAGCTTCTCTCTCTCACGCTCACTCACAGCTTCCCTTTTTCTCACTCTCTCTCACACTCACAGCTTCTCTTTCTCTCTCTCTCACTCAGAGCTTCTCTTTCTCTCTCTCTCACTCACAGCTTCTCTCTCTCACTCACAGCTTCTCTTTCTTTCTCTCTCTCTCACTCACAGCTTCTCTTTCTCTCACCCTCTCACTCACAGCTTCTCTTTCTCTCTCACTCTCACTCACAGCTTCTCTCTCTCTCTCTCTCACTCACAGCTTCTCTTTCTCTCTCTCTCTCTCACTCACAGCTTCTTTTTTCTCTCTGTCTCACTCACAGCTTCTCTTTCTCTGTCTCTCTCTAACTCACAGCTTCTCTTTATCTCACTCTCTCACTCACAGCTTCTCTTTCTCTCTCTCTCTCACTCACAGCTTCTCTTTCTCTCTCTCTCACTCACAGCTTCTCTCTCTCTCACACATACACAGCTTCTCTTTCTCTCTCACTCACAGCTTCTCTTTCTCTCTCACTCACAGTTTCTCTCTCTCTCTCTCACTCACAGCTTCTCTTTCTCTCTCTATCTCACAGCTCCTCACTCTCTCTCTCTCTCACTCACAGCTTCTCTTTCACTCTCTCTCTCTAACTCATAGCTTCTCTTTCTCTCTCACTCACAACTTCTCTTTCTCTCTCACTCACAGCTTCTCTCTCTCTCTCACTCACAGCTTCTCTTTCTCTCTCTCTATCTCACTCACAGCTTCTCCTTCTCTCTCTTTCTCTCTCACTCACAGCTTCTCTCTCTCTCTCTCACAGCTTCTCTCTCTCTCACTCACTCACAACTTCTTTCTCTCTCACAGCTTCTCTTTTTCTCTCTCTCTCTCACTCACAGCTTCTCTTTCTCTCTCTCTCACTCACAGCTTCTCTTTCTCCCTCTCTCTCTCACTCACAGCTTCTCTCTCTCTTACTCACAGCTTCTCTTTCTTTCTCTCTCTCTCACTCACAGCTTCTCTTTCTCTCTCTCTCTCTCTCACTCACAGCTTCTCTTTCTCTCTCTCTCTCACTCTCAGCTTCTCTTTCTCTCTCACTCACAGCTTCTCTTTCTCTCTCTCACAGCTTCTCTTTCTCTCTCTCTCTCACTCACAGCTTCTCTTTCTCTCTCTCTCTCTCTCACTCACAGCTTCTCTCTCTCTCTCACTCACAGCTTCTCTCTCTCTCACTCACTCACAGCTTCTATTTCTTTCTTTCTCTCTCACTCACACCTTCTCTCTCTCTCTCACAGCTTCTCTTTCTCTCTCTCACTCACTCACAGCTTCTCTTTCTCTCACTCACTCACAGCTTCTCTCTCTCTCACTCACAGCTTCTAGCTCTCTCTCTCTCACTCACAGCTTCTCTTTCTCTGTCTCTCTCTCACACTCACAGCTTCTCTTTCCCTCTCTCTCTCACTCACAGCTTCTCTTTCTCCATCTCTCTCTCACTCACAGCTTCTCTCTCTCTCTCACTCACAGCTTCTCTTTCTTTCTCTCTCTCACACAGCTCCTCTTTCTCCATCTCTCTCTCACTCACAGCTTCTCTTTCTTTCTCTCTCTCACACAGCTTCTCTTTCTCCATCTCTCTCTCACTCACAGCTTCTCTCTCTCTCTCACTCACAGCTTCTCTTTCTTTCTTTCTCTCTCTCTCACTCACAGCTTCTCTTTCTCTCTCTCTCTCCCACTGTCACACCTTCTCTCTCTCTCTCTCACGCTCACTCACAGCATCCCTTTTTCTCCCTTTCTCTCACACACAGTTTCTCTTTCACCCTCTCTCTCTCACTCACAGTTTCTCTTTCTCTCACTCTCTCACTCTCTCACTCACAGCTTCTCTTTCTCTCTCTCTCTCTCACTCACAGCTTCTCTATCTCTATCTCTCTCACACTCACAGCTTCTCTCTCTCTCTCTCACTCACAGCTTCTCTTTCTCTGTCTCTCTCTAACTCACAGCTTCTCTTTATCTCTCTCTCACTCACAGCTTGTCTTTCTTTCTCTCTCTCTCTCACTCACAGTTTCTCTTTCTCTCTCTCACTCACATCTCTTTCTCTCTCTCACTCACAGCTTCTCTTTCTCTGTCTCTCTCTAACTCACAGCTTGTCTTTATCTCTCTCTCTCAGTCACAACTTCTCTTTCTCTCTCTCTCTCTCACTCACAGCTTCTCATTCTCTCTCTCACTCTCTCACTAACATCTTCTCTTTCTCTCTCTCTCACTCACAGCTCTTTCTCTGTCTCTCTCTAACTCACAGCTTCTCTTTATATCTCTCTCACTCACAGCTTCTCTTTCTCTCTCTCTCTTTCACTCACAGCATCTCTTTCTCTCTCTCGCTCTCACTCACAGCTTCTCTTCCTCTCTCTTACTCACAGCTTCTCTCTCTCTCACTCAGAGATTCTCTTTCTTTCTCTCTCTCTCGCACTCACAGCTTCTCTTTCTCTCTCTCACTCACTCACAGCTTCTAGCTCTCTCTCTCTCTCACTCACAGCTTCTCTTTCTCTGTCTCTCTTTCTCACTCACAGCTTCTCTTTCCCTCTCTTCTCACTCACAGCTTCTCTTTCTCCCTCTCTCTCTCACTCACAGCTTCTCTCTCTCTCTCTCTCGCTCATAGCTTCTCTTTCTTTCTCTCTCTCTCACTCACAGCTTCTCTTTCTCTCTCTCTCTCTCCCACTGTCACAGCTTCTCTCTCTCTCTCTCACGCTCACTCACAGCTTCCCTTTTTCTTCCTCTCTCTCACAATCACAGCTTCTCTTTCACCCTCTCTCTCTCACTCACAGCTTCTCTCTCTTTCTCACTCTCATACTCACAGCTTCTCTTTCTCTCACTCCCTCACTCACAGCTTTTCTCTCTCTCTCTCTCTCACTCACAGCTTCTCTCTCTCTCACACACACTCACAGCTTCTCTTTCTCTCTCTCTCTCACTCACAGCTTCTCTTTATCTCTCTCTCACTCACAGCTTCTCTTTATCTCTCTCTCACTCACAGCTTCTCTTTCTTTCTCTCTCTCTCTCTCACTCACAGATTCTCTTTCTCTCTCTCACTCACATCTCTTTCTCTCTCTCTCACTCACAGCTTCTCTCTCTTTCTCACTCACAGCTACTCTCTCTCTCTCTGTCTCTCTCTAACATATTCTCTTTCTCTCTCTCACTCACTCACAGCTTCTCTCTCTCACACACACAGCTTCTCTTTCTCTCTCTCTCTCACTCACAGCTTCTGTTTCTCTGTCTCTCTCTAACTAACAGCTTCTCTTTATCTCTCTCACTCACAGCTTCTCTTTCTTTCTCTCTCTCTCACTCACAGCTTCTCTTTCTCTCTCTCTCTCACTCACAGCTTCTCTTTCTCTCTCTCTCTCACTCACAGCTTCTCTATCTTTCTTTCTCTCTCACTCACAGCTTCTCTCTCTCTCTCTCACTCTCACCTTGTCTCTCACTCACTCACTCACAGCTTCTTTTTCTCTCTCTCTCTCACTCACTCACAGCTTCTCTCTCTCTCTCACTCACAGTTTCTCTCTCTCACTCACTCACAGGTTCTCTCTCTCTCTCACTCACAGCTTCTCTTTCTCTTTCTCTCTCACTCACAGCTTTCTCTCTCACTCACAGCTTCTCTTTCTCTCTCTCTCACTCACAGCTTCTCTCTCTCTCACACACACACAGCTTCTCTTTCTCTCTGTCTCACTCACAGCTTCTCTTTCTCTCTCTCTCTCTAACTCACAGCTTCTATTTATCTCTCTCTCACTTAGCTTCTCTCTCTCTCTCACTCACAGCCTCTCTTTCTCTCACACTCACAGCTTCTCTCTCTCTCTTACTCACAGCTTCTCTCTCTCTCTTTCACTCACATCCTCTCTTTCCCTTTCTCTCTCACTCACAGCTTCTCTCTCTCTGACTCACTCACAGCTTCTCTCTCTCTCACTCACTCACAGCTTCTATTTCTTTCTTTCTCTCTCACTCACAGCTTCTCTCTCTCTCACAGCTTCTCTTTCTCTCTCTCTCTCACTCACAGCTTCTCTCTCTCTCTCTCACAGCTTCTCTTAAACTCTCTCTCACTCACAGCTTCTCTTTCTCTCTCACTCACAGCTTCCCTTTCTCTCTCTCACAACTTCTCTTTCTCTCTCTCACTCACAGCTTCTCTTTCTCTCTCTCTCTCTCTCACTCACAGCTTCTCTCTCTCTCTCACTCACAGCTTCTCTCTCTCTCACTCACTCACAGCTTCTATTTCTTTCTTTCTCTCTCACTCACAGCTTCTCTTTCTCTCTCACAGCTTCTCTTTCTCTCTCTCTCTCTCTCACTCACACCTTCTCTTTCTCTCTCTCTCTCTCTCTCACTCACAGCCTCTCTTTCCCTTTCTCTCTCACTCACAGCTTCTCTCTCTCTCTCTCACTCACAGCTTCTCTCTCTCTCTCTCTCTCACTCACAGCTTCTCTTTCTCTCTCTCACTCACAGCTTCTCTTTCTCTCTCTCACAGCTTCTCTTTCTCTCTCTCTCCCACTCACAGCTTCTCTTTCTCTCTCTCTCTCTCACTCACAGCTTCTCTCTCTCTCTCACTCACAGCTTCTCTCTCTCACTCACTCACAGCTTCTATTTCTTTCTTTCTCTCTCACTCACAGCTTCTCTCTCTCTCTCTCACAGCTTCTCTTTCTCTCTCTCTCTCACTCACAGCTTCTCTTTCTCTCTCTCTCTCTCTCTCTCACTCACAGCTTCTTTCTCTCTCTCTCTCACTCACACCTTCTCACTCTCTCTCTCTCTCACTCACAGCTCTTTCTCTCCCTCTCTCACACAGCTTATCTTTCTCTCTCTCTCTCACTCACAGCTTCTCTCTCTCTCTCTCCCTCTCTCACTGACATCTTCTCTTTCTTTCTCTCTCGCTCTCACTCACAGATTCTCTCTCTCACACAGCTTCTCTTTCTCTCTCTCTCTAACTCACAGCTTCTCTTTATCTCTCTCTCACTCACAGCTTCTCTTTCTCTCTCTCTCTTTCTCTCACTCACAGCTTCTGTTTCTCTCTCTCACTCACAGCTTCTCTCTCTCTCACTCACTCACAGCTTCTCTCTCTCTCTCACTCACAGCTACTCTCTCTCTCTCTCTCTCACTCACAGATTCTCTTTCTCCTTCTCTCTCTCACTCACAGCTTCTCTCTCTCTCACTCATAACTTCTCTTTCTTTCTCTCTCTCACTCACAGCTTCTCTTTCTCTCTTTCTCTCTCCCACTGTCACAGCTTCTCTCTCTCACGCTCACTCACAGCTTCCCTTTTTCTCACTCTCTGTCACACTCACAGCTTCTCTTTCTCTCTCTCTCACTCAGAGCTTCTCTTTCTCTCTCTCACACTCACAGCTTCTCTCTCTCACTCACAGCTTCTCTTTCTTTCTCTCTCTCTCACTCACAGCTTCTCTTTCTCTCACTCTCTCACTCACAGCTTCTCTTTCTCTCTCACTCTCACTCACAGCTTCTCTCTCTCTCTCTCACACTCACAGCTTCTCTTTCTCTCTCTCTCTCTCTCACTCACAGCTTCTTTTTTTCTCTCTCTCTCACTCACAGCTTCTCTTTCTCTGTCTCTCTCTAACTCACAGCTTCTCTTTATCTCACTCTCTCACTCACAGCTTCTCTTTCTCTCTCTCTCACACACTCACAGCTTCTCTTTCTCTCTCTCACACTCACAGCTTCTCTCTCTCTCACACACACACAGCTTCTCTTTCTCACTCACAGCTTCTCTTTCTCTCTCACTCACAGTTTCTCTCTCTCACTCACTCACAGCTTTTCTTTCTCTCTCTATCTCACAGCTCCTCACTCTCTCACTCTCTCACTCACAGCTTCTCTTTCACTCACTCTCTCTAACTCATAGCTTCTCTTTATCTCTCACTCACAACTTCTCTTTCTCTCTCACTCACAGCTTCTCTCTCTCTCTCACTCACAGCTTCTCTTTCTCTCTCTCTATCTCACTCACAGCTTCTCCTTCTCTCTCTTTATCTCTCACTCACAGCTTCTCTCTCTCTCTCTCACACAGCTTCTCTCTCTCTCACTCACTCACAACTTCTTTCTCTCTCACAGCTTCTCTCTCTCTCTCTCTCTCTCACTCACAGCTTCTCTTTCTCTCTCTCTCACTCACAGCATCTCTTTCTCCCTCTCTCTCTCACTCACAGCTTCTCTCTCTCTCACTCACAGCTTCTCTTTCTTTCTCTCTCTCTCTCTCACTCACAGCTTCTCTTTCTCTCTCTCTCTCACTCACAGCTTCTCTTTCTCTCTCTCTCTCACTCTCAGCTTCTCTTTCTCTCTCACTCACAGCTTCTCTTTCTCTCTCTCACAGCTTCTCTTTCTCTCTCTCTCTCACTCACAGCTTCTCTTTCTCTCTCTCTCTCTCACTCACAGCTTCTCTCTCTCTCTCACTCACCGCTTCTCTCTCTCTCACTCACTCACAGCTTCTATTTCTTTCTTTCTCTCTCACTCACAGCTTCTCTCTCTCTCACAGCTTCTCTTTCTCTCTCTCTCTCTCACTCACAGCTTCTCTTTCTCTCACTCACTCACAGCTTCTCTCTCTCTCTCACTCACAGCTTCTAGCTCTCTCTCTCTCACTCACAGCTTCTCTTTGTCTCTCTCTCACACTCACAGCTTCTCTTTCCCTCTCTCTCTCACTCACAGCTTCTCTTTCTCCATCTCTCTCTCACTCACAGCTTCTCTCTCTCTCTCACTCACAGCTTCTCTTTCTTTCTCTCTCTCACACAGCTCCTCTTTCTCCATCTCTCTCTCACTCACAGCTTCTCTTTCTTTCTCTCTCTCACACAGCTTCTCTTTCTCCATCTCTCTCTCACTCACAGCTTCTCTCTCTCTCTCACTCACAGCTTCTCTTTCTTTCTTTCTCTCTCTCTCACTCACAGCTTCTCTTTCTCTCTCTCTCTCTCCCACTGTCACACCTTCTCTCTCTCTCTCACGCTCACTCACAGCTTCCCTTTTTCTCCCTCTCTCTCACACACAGTTTCTCTTTCACCCTCTCTCTCTCACTCACAGTTTCTCTTTCTCTCACTCTCTCACTCACAGCTTCTTTCTCTCTCTCTCTCTCACTCACAGCTTCTCTATCTCTATCTCTCTCACACTCACAGCTTCTCTCTCTCTCTCACTCACAGCTTCTCTTTCTCTGTCTCTCTCTAACTCACAGCTTCTCTTTATCTCTCTCTCACTCACAGCTTGTCTTTCTTTCTCTCTCTCTCTCTCACTCACAGTTTCTCTTTCTCTCTCTCTCTCTCACTCACAGCTTCTCTTTCTCTCTCTCTCTCTCACACACAGTTTCTCTCTCTCACTCACTCACAGTTTCTCTTTCTTTCTTTCTCTCTCACTCACAGCTTCTCTCTCTCTGTCACTCACAGCTTCTCTCTCTCTCACTCACTCAGAGCTTCTCTTTCTTTCTCTTACTCACTCCCAGCTTCTCTTTCTCTCTCTCACTCACAGCTTTTCTTTATCTCTCTCTATCACTCACAGCTCTTTATCACTCTCTCTCACTCACTCACAGCTTCTCTTTCTCTTTCTCTCTCTCACTCTCATCTCCTCTCTCTCTCTCACTCACATCTTCTCTCTCTCTCTCACTCACAGCTTCTCTTTCTCTCTCACACACACACCTTCTCTTTCTCTCTCTCTCTCTCACTCTCAGCTTCTCTCTCTCTCACTCACAGCTTCTCTTTCTCTCTCTCACTCTCTCACTAACATCTTCTCTTTCTCTCTCTCTCACTCACAGCTTCTCTCTCACACACACACAGCTTCTCTTTCTCTCTCTCTCTCACTCACAGCTTCTCTTTCTCTGTCTCTCTCTAAATCACAGCTTCTCTTTATCTCTCTCTCACTCACAGCTTCTCTCTCTCTCTCTCTCACTCACAGATTCTTTTTTTCTCTCTCTCTCTCTCACAGCTTCTCTTTCTCTCTCTCTCTCACTCACCGCTTCACTTTCTCCCTCTCTCTCTCACTCACAGCTTCTCTTTCTCCATCTCTCTCTCACTCACAGCTCCTCTCTCTCTCTCACTCACAGCTTCTCTTTCTTTCTCTCTCTCACACAGCTCCTCTTTCTCCATCTCTCTCTCACTCATAGCTTCTCTTTCTTTCTCTCTCTCACACAGCTTCTCTTTCTCCATCTCTCTCTCACTCACAGCTTCTCTCTCTCACTCATAGCTTCTCTTTCTTTCTCTCTCTCTCACTCACAGCTTCTCTTTCTCTCTCTCCCACTGTCACAGCTTCTCTCTCTCTCTCACGCTCACTCACAGCTTCACTTTTTCTCTCTCTCTCTCTCACTCACAGCCTCTCTTTCCCTTTCTCTCTCACTCACAGCTTCTCTCTCTCTCTCACTCACAGCTTCTCTCTCTCTCACTCACTCACAGCTTCTATTTCTTTCTTTCTCTCTCACTCACAGCTTCTCTCTCTCTCACAGCTTCTCTTTCTCTCTCTCTCTCACTCACAGGTTCTCTTTCTCTCTCTCTCACTCACAGCTTCTCTTTCTCTATCTCTCTCACTCACAGCTTCTCTTTCTCTCTCACTCACAGCTTCTCTTTCTCTCTCACTCACAGCTTCTCTTTCTCTCTCTCTCTCTCACTCACAGCTTCTCTTTCTCTCTCTCTCTCACTCACAGCTTCTCTCTCTCACTCACTCACAGCTTCTCTCTCACTCACTCATAGCTTCTATTTCTTTCTTTCTCTCTCACTCACAGCTTCTCTCTCTCTCTCACAGCTTCTCTTTCTCTCTCTCTCTCACTCACAGCTTCTCTTTCTCTCTCTCTCTCTCTCACTCACAGCTTCTCTCTCTTTCTCTCTCACTCACAGCTTCTCACTCTCTCTCTCTCACTCACAGCTTCTCTTTCTCTCCCTCTCTCACACAGCTTATCTTTCTCTCTCTCTCTCACTCACAGCTTCTCTCTCTCTCTCCCTCTCTCACTGACATCTACTCTTTCTCTCTCTCTCTCTCTCACTCACAGATTCTCTCTCTCACACAGCTTCTCTTTCTCTCTCTCACTCACACCTTCTCTTTCTCTCTCTCTCTAACTCACAGCTTCTCTTTATCTCTCTCTCACTCACAGCTTCTCTTTCTCTCTCTCTCTTTCTCTCACAGCTTCTCTTTCTCTCTCTCACTCACAGCTTCTCTCTCTCTCACTCACACAGCTTTCTCTCTCACTCACAGCTTCTCTTTCTTTCTCTCTCTCTCACTCACAGCTTCTCTTTCTCTCACTCTCTCACTCACAGCTTCTCTTTCTCTCTCACTCTCACTCACAGCTTCTCTCTCTCTCTCTCACTCACAGCTTCTCTTTCTCTCTCTCTCTCTCACTCACAGCTTCTAGCTCTCTCTCTCTCTCACTCACAGCTTCTCTTTCTCTGTCTCTCTCTCACACTCACAGCTTCTCTTTCCCTCTCTCTCTCACTCACAGCTTCTCTTTCTCCATCTCTCTCTCACTCACAGCTTCTCTCTCTCTCTCACTCACAGCTTCTCTTTCTTTCTCTCTCTCACACAGCTCCTCTTTCTCCATCTCTCTCTCACTCACAGCTTCTCTTTCTTTCTCTCTCTCACACAGCTTCTCTTTCTCCATCTCTCTCTCACTCACAGCTTCTCTCTCTCTCACTCACAGCTTCTCTTTCTTTCTTTCTCTCTCTCTCACTCACAGCTTCTCTTTCTCTCTCTCTCTCCCACTGTCACACCTTCTCTCTCTCTCTCTCACGCTCACTCACAGCTTCCCTTTTTCTCCCTTTCTCTCACACACAGTTTCTCTTTCACCCTCTCTCTCTCACTCACAGTTTCTCTTTCTCTCACTCTCTCACTCTCTCACTCACAGCTTCTCTTTCTCTCTCTCTCTCTCACTCACAGCTTCTCTATCTCTATCTCTCTCTAACTCACAGCTTCTCTTTATCTCTCTCTCACTCACAGCTTCTCTTTCTCTCTCTCTCTTTCTCTCACAGCTTCTCTTTCTCTCTCTCACTCACAGCTTCTCTCTCTCTCACTCACACAGCTTTCTCTCTCACTCACAGCTTCTCTTTCTTTCTCTCTCTCTCACTCACAGCTTCTCTTTCTCTCACTCTCTCACTCACAGCTCCTCTTTCTCTCTCACTCTCACTCACAGCTTCTCTCTCTCTCTCTCACTCACAGCTTCTCTTTCTCTCTCTCTCTCTCACTCACAGCTTCTAGCTCTCTCTCTCTCTCACTCACAGCTTCTCTTTCTCTGTCTCTCTCTCACACTCACAGCTTCTCTTTCCCTCTCTCTCTCACTCACAGCTTCTCTTTCTCCATCTCTCTCTCACTCACAGCTTCTCTCTCTCTCTCACTCACAGCTTCTCTTTCTTTCTCTCTCTCACACAGCTCCTCTTTCTCCATCTCTCTCTCACTCACAGCTTCTCTTTCTTTCTCTCTCTCACACAGCTTCTCTTTCTCCATCTCTCTCTCACTCACAGCTTCTCTCTCTCTCACTCACAGCTTCTCTTTCTTTCTTTCTCTCTCTCTCACTCACAGCTTCTCTTTCTCTCTCTCTCTCCCACTGTCACACCTTCTCTCTCTCTCTCTCACGCTCACTCACAGCTTCCCTTTTTCTCCCTTTCTCTCACACACAGTTTCTCTTTCACCCTCTCTCTCTCACTCACAGTTTCTCTTTCTCTCACTCTCTCACTCTCTCACTCACAGCTTCTCTTTCTCTCTCTCTCTCTCACTCACAGCTTCTCTATCTCTATCTCTCTCACACTCACAGCTTCTCTCTCTCTCTCTCACTCACAGCTTCTCTTTCTCTGTCTCTCTCTAACTCACAGCTTCTCTTTATCTCTCTCTCACTCACAGCTTGTCTTTCTTTCTCTCTCTCTCTCTCACTCACATTTTCTCTTTCTCTCTCCCACTCACATCTCTTTCTCTCTCTCACTCACAGCTTCTCTTTCTCTGTCTCTCTCTAACTCACAGCTTGTCTTTATCTCTCTCTCTCAGTCACAACTTCTCTTTCTCTCTCTCTCTCTCACTCACAGCTTCTCTTTCTCTCTCTCACTCTCTCACTAACATCTTCTCTTTCTCTCTCTCTCACTCACAGCTTCTCTCTCTCTCACAGCTTCTCTTTCTCTCTCTCTCACTCACAGCTCTTTCTCTGTCTCTGTCTAACTCACAGCTTCTCTTTATCTCTCTCTCACTCACAGCTTCTCTTTCTCTCTCTCTCTTTCACTCACAGCATCTCTTTCTCTCTCTCTCTCTCACTCACAGCTTCTCTTTCTCTCTCTTACTCACAGCTTCTCTCTCTCTCTCACTCAGAGATTCTCTTTTTCTCTCTCTCTCTCACTCACAGCTTCTCTTTCTCTCTCTCTCTCTAACTCACAGCTTCTCTTTATCTCTCTCTCACTCACAGCTTCTCTTTCTCTCTCTCTCGCACTCACAGCTTCTCTTTCTCTCTCTCACTCACTCACAGCTTCTAGCTCTATCTCTCTCACTCACAGCTTCTCTTTCTCTGTCTCTCTTTCTCACTCACAGCTTCTCTTTCCCTCTCTTCTCACTCACAGCTTCTCTTTCTCCCTCTCTCTCTCACTCACAACTTCTCTCTCTCTCTCTCTCTCTCCCACTGTCACAGCTTCTCTCTCTCTCTCACGCTCACTCACAGCTTCCCTTTTTCTTCCTCTCTCTCACAATCACAGCTTCTCTTTCACCCTCTCTCTCTCACTCACAGCTTCTCTCTCTTTCTCACTCTCATACTCACAGCTTCTCTTTCTCTCACTCCCTCACTCACAGCTTTTCTCTCTCTTCTCTCTCTCTCTCACTCACAGCTTCTCTCTCTCTCTCTCACACACTCACAGCTTCTCTTTCTCTCTCTCTCACTCACAGCTTCTCTTTATCTCTCTCTAACTCACAGCTTCTCTTTATCTTTCTCTCACTCACAGCTTCTCTTTCTTTCTCTCTCTCTCTCTCTCACAGATTCTCTTTCTCTCTCTCACTCACATCTCTTTCTCTCTCTCTCACTCACAGCTTCTCTCTCTTTCTCACTCACAGCTACTCTCTCTCTCTCTCTCTGTCTCTCTCTAACTCACAGCTTGTCTTTATCTCTCTCTCAGTCACAGCTTCTCTTTCTCTCTCTCTCTCACTCACAGCTTCTCTTTCTCTCTCTCACTCTCTCACTAACATATTCTCTTTCTCTCTCTCACTCACTCACAGCTTCTCTCTCTCACACACACAGCTTCTCTTTCTCTCTCTCTCTCACTCACAGCTTCTCTTTCTTTCTTTCTCTCTCTCTCACTCACAGCTTCTCTTTCTCTCTCTCTCTCCCACTGTCACACCTTCTCTCTCTCTCTCACGCTCACTCACAGCTTCCCTTTTTCTCCCTTTCTCTCACACACAGTTTCTCTTTCACCCTCTCTCTCTCACTCACAGTTTCTCTTTCTCTCACTCTCTCACTCTCTCACTCACAGCTTCTCTTTCTCTCTCTCTCTCTCACTCACAGCTTCTCTATCTCTATCTCTCTCACACTCACAGCTTCTCTCTCTCTCTCTCACTCACAGCTTCTCTTTCTCTGTCTCTCTCTAACTCACAGCTTCTCTTTATCTCTCTCTCACTCACAGCTTGTCTTTCTTTCTCTCTCTCTCTCTCACTCACATTTTCTCTTTCTCTCTCTCACTCACATCTCTTTCTCTCTCTCACTCACAGCTTCTCTTTCTCTGTCTCTCTCTAACTCACAGCTTGTCTTTATCTCTCTCTCTCAGTCACAACTTCTCTTTCTCTCTCTCTCTCTCTCACTCACAGCTTCTCTTTCTCTCTCTCACTCTCTCACTAACATCTTCTCTTTCTCTCTCTCTCACTCACAGCTTCTCTCTCTCTCACAGCTTCTCTTTCTCTCTCTCTCACTCACAGCTCTTTCTCTGTCTCTCTCTAACTCACAGCTTCTCTTTATCTCTCTCTCACTCACAGCTTCTCTTTCTCTCTCTCTTTCACTCACAGCATCTCTTTCTCTCTCTCTCTCTCTCACTCACAGCTTCTCTTTCTCTCTCTTACTCACAGCTTCTCTCTCTCTCTCACTCAGAGATTCTCTTTTTCTCTCTCTCTCTCACTCACAGCTTCTCTTTCTCTCTCTCTCTCTAACTCACAGCTTCTCTTTATCTCTCTCTCACTCACAGCTTCTCTTTCTCTCTCTCTCGCACTCACAGCTTCTCTTTCTCTCTCTCACTCACTCACAGCTTCTAGCTCTATCTCTCTCACTCACAGCTTCTCTTTCTCTGTCTCTCTTTCTCACTCACAGCTTCTCTTTCCCTCTCTTCTCACTCACAGCTTCTCTTTCTCCCTCTCTCTCTCACTCACAGCTTCTCTCTCTCTCTCTCTCGCTCATAGCTTCTCTTTCTTTCTCTCTCTCTCACTCACAGCTTCTCTTTCTCTCTCTCTCTCTCCCACTGTCACAGCTTCTCTCTCTCTCTCACGCTCACTCACAGCTTCCCTTTTTCTTCCTCTCTCTCACAATCACAGCTTCTCTTTCACCCTCTCTCTCTCACTCACAGCTTCTCTCTCTTTCTCACTCTCATACTCACAGCTTCTCTTTCTCTCACTCCCTCACTCACAGCTTTTCTCTCTCTTCTCTCTCTCTCTCACTCACAGCTTCTCTCTCTCTCACACACACACTCACAGCTTCTCTTTCTCTCTCTCTCACTCACAGCTTCTCTTTATCTCTCTCTAACTCACAGCTTCTCTTTATCTTTCTCTCACTCACAGCTTCTCTTTCTTTCTCTCTCTCTCTCACAGATTCTCTTTCTCTCTCTCACTCACATCTCTTTCTCTCTCTCTCACTCACAGCTTCTCTCTCTTTCTCACTCACAGCTACTCTCTCTCTCTCTCTGTCTCTCTCTAACTCACAGCTTGTCTTTATCTCTCTCTCAGTCACAGCTTCTCTTTCTCTCTCTCTCTCACTCACAGCTTCTCTTTCTCTCTCTCACTCTCTCACTAACATATTCTCTTTCTCTCTCTCACTCACTCACAGCTTCTCTCTCTCACACACACAGCTTCTCTTTCTCTCTCTCTCTCACTCACAGCTTCTGTTTCTCTGTCTCTCTCTAACTCACAGCTTCTCTTTATCTCTCTCACTCACAGCTTCTCTTTCTTTCTCTCTCTCTCACTCACAGATTCTCTTTCTCTCTCTCTCTCACTCACAGCTTCTCTTTCTCTCTCTCTCTCACTCACAGCTTCTCTATCTTTCTTTCTCTCTCACTCACAGCTTCTCTCTCTCTCTCACTCACTCACACCTTGTCTCTCACTCACTCACTCACAGCTTCTCTTTCTCTCTCTCTCACTCACAGCTTCTCTCTCTCTCACTCACTCACTCACAGCTTCTCTCTCTCTCTCACTCACAGTTTCTCTCTCTCTCTCACTCACAGCTTCTCTCTCTCTCTCACTCACAGCTTCTCTTTCTCTCTCTCTCACTCACAGCTTCTCTCTCTCTCACACACACACAGCTTCTCTTTCTCTCTGTCTCACTCACAGCTTCTCTTTCTCTCTCTCTCTCTAACTCACAGCTTCTCTTTATCTCTCTCTCACTCAGCTTCTCTCTCTCTCTCACTCACAGCCTCTCTTTCTCTCACACTCACAGCTTCTCTCTCTCTCTTACTCACAGCTTCTCTCTCTCTCTTTCACTCACAGCCTCTCTTTCCCTTTCTCTCTCACTCACAGCTTCTCTCTCTCTCACTCACTCACAGCTTCTCTCTCTCTCACTCACTCACAGCTTCTATTTCTTTCTTTCTCTCTCACTCACAGCTTCTCTCTCTCTCACAGCTTCTCTTTCTCTCTCTCTCTCACTCACAGCTTCTCTCTCTCTCTCTCACAGCTTCTCTTTCACTCTCTCTCACTCACAGCTTCTCTTTCTCTCTCACTCACAGCTTCCCTTTCTCTCTCTCACAACTTCTCTTTCTCTCTCTCTCTCTCTCACTCACAGCTTCTCTCTCTCTCTCACTCACAGCTTCTCTCTCTCTCACTCACTCAGCTTCTATTTCTTTCTTTCTCTCTCACTCACAGCTTCTCTCTCTCTCTCACAGCTTCTCTTTCTCTCTCTCTCTCTCACTCACACCTTCTCTTTCTCTCTCTCTCTATCTCACTCACAGCCTCTCTTTCCCTTTCTCTCTCACTCACAGCTTCTCTCTCTCTCTCACAGCTTCTCTTTCTCTCTCTCACTCACTCACAGCTTCTCTTTCTCTCTCTCTCTCTCTCACTCACAGCTTCTCTCTCTCTCTCAATCACACCTTCTCACTCTCTCTCTCTCTCTCACTCACAGCTTCTCTTTCTCTCCCTCTCTCACACAGCTTATCTTTCTCTCTCTCTCTCACTCACAGCTTCTCTCTCTCTCTCTCCCTCTCTCACTGACATCTTCTCTTTCTTTCTCTCTCTCTCTCACTCACAGATTCTCTCTCTCACACAGCTTCTCTTTCTCTCTCTCTCTCACTCACAGCTTCTCTTTCTCTCTCTCTCTAACTCACAGCTTCTCTTTATCTCTCTCTCACTCACAGCTTCTCTTTCTCTCTCTCTCTTTCTCTCACTCACAGCTTCTCTTTCTCTCTCTCACTCACAGCTTCTCTCTCTCTCTCACTCACTCACAGCTTCTCTCTCTCTCTCTCACTCACAGATTCTATTTCTCCTTCTCTCTCTCACTCACAGCTTCTCTCTCTCTCACTCATAACTTCTCTTTCTTTCTCTCTCTCACTCACAGCTTCTCTTTCTCTCTTTCTCCCTCCCACTGTCACAGCTTCTCTCTCTCACGCTCACTCACAGCTTCCCTTTTTCTCACTCTCTCTCACACTCACAGCTTCTCTTTCTCTCTCTCTCACTCAGAGCTTCTCTCTCTCTCTCTCTCACTCACAGCTTCTCACTCTCTCTCTCTCTCTCTCACTCACAGCTTCTCTTTCTCTCCCTCTCTCACACAGCTTATCTTTCTCTCTCTCACTCACTCACAGCTTCTCTCTCTCTCTCCCTCTCTCACTGACATCTTCTCTTTCTTTCTCTCTCTCTCTCACTCACAGATTCTCTCTCTCACACAGCTTCTCTTTCTCTCTCTCTCACTCACAGCTTCTCTTTCTCTCTCTCTCTTTCTCTCACTCACAGCTTCTCTTTCTCTCTCTCACTCACAGCTTCTCTCTCTCTCACTCACTCACAGCTACTCTCTCTCTCTCTCTCTCTCACTCACAGATTCTCTTTCTCCTTCTCTCTCTCACTCACAGCTTCTCTCTCTCTCACTCATAACTTCTCTTTCTTTCTCTCTCTCACTCACAGCTTCTCTTTCTCTCTTTCTCTCTCCCACTGTCACAGCTTCTCTCTCTCACGCTCACTCACAGCTTCCCTTTTTCTCACTCTCTCTCACACTCAGAGCTTCTCTTTCTCTCTCTCTCACTCAGAGCTTCTCTTTCTCTCTCACTCACTCACAGCTTCTCTCTCTCACTCACAGCTTCTCTTTCTTTCTCTCTCTCTCACTCACAGCTTCTCTATCTTTTTCTCTCTCACTCACAGCTTCTCTTTCTCTCACTCTCTCACTCACAGCTTCTCTTTCTCTCTCACTCTCACTCACAGCTTCTCTCTCTCTCTCTCACTCACAGCTTCTCTTTCTCTCTCTCTCTCTCACTCACAGCTTCTTTTTTTCTCTCTCTCTCACTCACAGCTTCTCTTTCTCTGTCTCTCTCTAACTCACAGCTTCTCTTTATCTCACTCTCTCACTCACAGCTTCTCTTTCTCTCTCTCTCACTCACAGCTTCTCTTTCTCTCTCTCTCACTCACAGCTTCTCTCTCTCTCACACATACACAGCTTCTCTTTCTCTCTCACTCACAGCTTCTCTTTCTCTCTCACTCACAGTTTCTCTCTCTCTCTCTCACTCACAGCTTCTCTTTCTCTCTCTATCTCACAGCTCCTCACTCTCTCTCTCTCTCACTCACAGCTTCTCTTTCACTCTCTCTCTCTAACTCATAGCTTCTCTTTCTCTCTCACTCACAACTTCTCTTTCTCTCTCACTCACAGCTTCTCTCTCTCTCTCACTCACAGCTTCTCTTTCTCTCTCTCTATCTCACTCACAGCTTCTCCTTCTCTCTCTTTCTCTCTCACTCACAGCTTCTCTCTCTCTCTCTCACAGCTTCTCTCTCTCTCACTCACTCACAACTTCTTTCTCTCTCACAGCTTCTCTTTTTCTCTCTCTCTCTCACTCACAGCTTCTCTTTCTCTCTCTCTCACTCACAGCTTCTCTTTCTCCCTCTCTCTCTCACTCACAGCTTCTCTCTCTCTTACTCACAGCTTCTCTTTCTTTCTCTCTCTCTCTCACTCACAGCTTCTCTTTCTCTCTCTCTCTCTCTCACTCACAGCTTCTCTTTCTCTCTCTCTCTCACTCTCAGCTTCTCTTTCTCTCTCACTCACAGCTTCTCTTTCTCTCTCTCACAGCTTCTCTTTCTCTCTCTCTCTCACTCACAGCTTCTCTTTCTCTCTCTCTCTCTCACTCACAGCTTCTCTCTCTCTCTCACTCACAGCTTCTCTCTCTCTCACTCACTCACAGCTTCTATTTCTTTCTTTCTCTCTCACTCACAGCTTCTCTCTCTCTCTCACAGCTTCTCTTTCTCTCTCTCACTCACTCACAGCTTCTCTTTCTCTCACTCACTCACAGCTTCTCTCTCTCTCACTCACAGCTTCTAGCTCTCTCTCTCTCACTCACAGCTTCTCTTTCTCTGTCTCTCTCTCACACTCACAGCTTCTCTTTCCCTCTCTCTCTCACTCACAGCTTCTCTTTCTCCATCTCTCTCTCACTCACAGCTTCTCTCTCTCTCTCACTCACAGCTTCTCTTTCTTTCTCTCTCTCACACAGCTCCTCTTTCTCCATCTCTCTCTCACTCACAGCTTCTCTTTCTTTCTCTCTCTCACACAGCTTCTCTTTCTCCATCTCTCTCTCACTCACAGCTTCTCTCTCTCTCTCACTCACAGCTTCTCTTTCTTTCTTTCTCTCTCTCTCACTCACAGCTTCTCTTTCTCTCTCTCTCTCCCACTGTCACACCTTCTCTCTCTCTCTCACGCTCACTCACAGCTTCCCTTTTTCTCCCTTTCTCTCACACACAGTTTCTCTTTCACCCTCTCTCTCTCACTCACAGTTTCTCTTTCTCTCACTCTCTCACTCTCTCACTCACAGCTTCTCTTTCTCTCTCTCTCTCTCACTCACAGCTTCTCTATCTCTATCTCTCTCACACTCACAGCTTCTCTCTCTCTCTCTCACTCACAGCTTCTCTTTCTCTGTCTCTCTCTAACTCACAGCTTCTCTTTATCTCTCTCTCACTCACAGCTTGTCTTTCTTTCTCTCTCTCTCTCACTCACAGTTTCTCTTTCTCTCTCTCACTCACATCTCTTTCTCTCTCTCACTCACAGCTTCTCTTTCTCTGTCTCTCTCTAACTCACAGCTTGTCTTTATCTCTCTCTCTCAGTCACAACTTCTCTTTCTCTCTCTCTCTCTCACTCACAGCTTCTCATTCTCTCTCTCACTCTCTCACTAACATCTTCTCTTTCTCTCTCTCTCACTCACAGCTCTTTCTCTGTCTCTCTCTAACTCACAGCTTCTCTTTATATCTCTCTCACTCACAGCTTCTCTTTCTCTCTCTCTCTTTCACTCACAGCATCTCTTTCTCTCTCTCGCTCTCACTCACAGCTTCTCTTTCTCTCTCTTACTCACAGCTTCTCTCTCTCTCTCACTCAGAGATTCTCTTTCTCTCTCTCTCGCACTCACAGCTTCTCTTTCTCTCTCTCACTCACTCACAGCTTCTAGCTCTCTCTCTCTCTCACTCACAGCTTCTCTTTCTCTGTCTCTCTTTCTCACTCACAGCTTCTCTTTCCCTCTCTTCTCACTCACAGCTTCTCTTTCTCCCTCTCTCTCTCACTCACAGCTTCTCTCTCTCTCTCTCTCGCTCATAGCTTCTCTTTCTTTCTCTCTCTCTCACTCACAGCTTCTCTTTCTCTCTCTCTCTCTCCCACTGTCACAGCTTCTCTCTCTCTCTCTCACGCTCACTCACAGCTTCCCTTTTTCTTCCTCTCTCTCACAATTACAGCTTCTCTTTCACCCTCTCTCTCTCACTCACAGCTTCTCTCTCTTTCTCACTCTCATACTCACAGCTTCTCTTTCTCTCACTCCCTCACTCACAGCTTTTCTCTCTCTCTCTCACTCACAGCTTCTCTCTCTCTCACACACACACTCACAGCTTCTCTTTCTCTCTCTCTCTCACTCACACCTTCTCTTTATCTCTCTCTAACTCACAGCTTCTCTTTATCTCTCTCTCACTCACAGCTTCTCTTTCTTTCTCTCTCTCTCTCTCACTCACAGATTCTCTTTCTCTCTCTCACTCACATCTCTTTCTCTCTCTCTCACTCACAGCTTCTCTCTCTTTCTCACTCACAGCTACTCTCTCTCTCTCTCTGTCTCTCTCTAACATATTCTCTTTCTCTCTCTCACTCACTCACAGCTTCTCTCTCTCACACACACAGCTTCTCTTTCTCTCTCTCTCACTCACAGCTTCTGTTTCTCTGTCTCTCTCTAACTCACAGCTTCTCTTTCTCTCTCTATCTCACAGCTCCTCACTCTCTCTCTCTCTCACTCACAGCTTCTCTTTCACTCTCTCTCTCTAACTCATAGCTTCTCTTTCTCTCTCACTCACAACTTCTCTTTCTCTCTCACTCACAGCTTCTCTCTCTCTCTCACTCACAGCTTCTCTTTCTCTCTCTCTATCTCACTCACAGCTTCTCCTTCTCTCTCTTTCTCTCTCACTCACAGCTTCTCTCTCTCTCTCTCACAGCTTCTCTCTCTCTCACTCACTCACAACTTCTTTCTCTCTCACAGCTTCTCTTTTTCTCTCTCTCTCACTCACAGCTTCTCTTTCTCTCTCTCTCACTCACAGCTTCTCTTTCTCCCTCTCTCTCTCACTCACAGCTTCTCTCTCTCTTACTCACAGCTTCTCTTTCTTTCTCTCTCTCTCTCACTCACAGCTTCTCTTTCTCTCTCTCTCTCTCTCACTCACAGCTTCTCTTTCTCTCTCTCTCTCACTCTCAGCTTCTCTTTCTCTCTCACTCACAGCTTCTCTTTCTCTCTCTCACAGCTTCTCTTTCTCTCTCTCTCTCACTCACAGCTTCTCTTTCTCTCTCTCTCTCTCTCACTCACAGCTTCTCTCTCTCTCTCACTCACAGCTTCTCTCTCTCTCACTCACTCACAGCTTCTATTTCTTTCTTTCTCTCTCACTCACAGCTTCTCTCTCTCTCTCACAGCTTCTCTTTCTCTCTCTCTCACTCACTCACAGCTTCTCTTTCTCTCACTCACTCACAGCTTCTCTCTCTCTCACTCACAGCTTCTAGCTCTCTCTCTCTCACTCACAGCTTCTCTTTCTCTGTCTCTCTCTCACACTCACAGCTTCTCTTTCCCTCTCTCTCTCACTCACAGCTTCTCTTTCTCCATCTCTCTCTCACTCACAGCTTCTCTCTCTCTCTCACTCACAGCTTCTCTTTCTTTCTCTCTCTCACACAGCTCCTCTTTCTCCATCTCTCTCTCACTCACAGCTTCTCTTTCTTTCTCTCTCTCACACAGCTTCTCTTTCTCCATCTCTCTCTCACTCACAGCTTCTCTCTCTCTCTCACTCACAGCTTCTCTTTCTTTCTTTCTCTCTCTCTCACTCACAGCTTCTCTTTCTCTCTCTCTCTCCCACTGTCACACCTTCTCTCTCTCTCTCTCACGCTCACTCACAGCTTCCCTTTTTCTCCCTTTCTCTCACACACAGTTTCTCTTTCACCCTCTCTCTCTCACTCACAGTTTCTCTTTCTCTCACTCTCTCACTCTCTCACTCACAGCTTCTCTTTCTCTCTCTCTCTCTCTCTCACTCACAGCTTCTCTATCTCTATCTCTCTCACACTCACAGCTTCTCTCTCTCTCTCTCACTCACAGCTTCTCTTTCTCTGTCTCTCTCTAACTCACAGCTTCTCTTTATCTCTCTCTCACTCACAGCTTGTCTTTCTTTCTCTCTCTCTCTCACTCACAGTTTCTCTTTCTCTCTCTCACTCACATCTCTTTCTCTCTCTCACTCACAGCTTCTCTTTCTCTGTCTCTCTCTAACTCACAGCTTGTCTTTATCTCTCTCTCTCAGTCACAACTTCTCTTTCTCTCTCTCTCTCTCACTCACAGCTTCTCATTCTCTCTCTCACTCTCTCACTAACATCTTCTCTTTCTCTCTCTCTCACTCACAGCTCTTTCTCTGTCTCTCTCTAACTCACAGCTTCTCTTTATATCTCTCTCACTCACAGCTTCTCTTTCTCTCTCTCTCTTTCACTCACAGCATCTCTTTCTCTCTCTCGCTCTCACTCACAGCTTCTCTTTCTCTCTCTTACTCACAGCTTCTCTCTCTCTCTCACTCAGAGATTCTCTTTCTCTCTCTCTCGCACTCACAGCTTCTCTTTCTCTCTCTCACTCACTCACAGCTTCTAGCTCTCTCTCTCTCTCACTCACAGCTTCTCTTTCTCTGTCTCTCTTTCTCACTCACAGCTTCTCTTTCCCTCTCTTCTCACTCACAGCTTCTCTTTCTCCCTCTCTCTCTCACTCACAGCTTCTCTCTCTCTCTCTCTCTCGCTCATAGCTTCTCTTTCTTTCTCTCTCTCTCACTCACAGCTTCTCTTTCTCTCTCTCTCTCTCCCACTGTCACAGCTTCTCTCTCTCTCTCTCACGCTCACTCACAGCTTCCCTTTTTCTTCCTCTCTCTCACAATCACACCTTCTCTTTCACCCTCTCTCTCTCACTCACAGCTTCTCTCTCTTTCTCACTCTCATACTCACAGCTTCTCTTTCTCTCACTCCCTCACTCACAGCTTTTCTCTCTCTCTCTCTCACTCACAGCTTCTCTCTCTCTCTCACACACACTCACAGCTTCTCTTTCTCTCTCTCTCACTCACAGCTTCTCTTTATCTCTCTCTAACTCACAGCTTCTCTTTATCTCTCTCTCACTCACAGCTTCTCTTTCTTTCTCTCTCTCTCTCTCTCACTCACAGATTCTCTTTCTCTCTCTCACTCACATCTCTTTCTCTCTCTCTCACTCACAGCTTCTCTCTCTTTCTCACTCACAGCTACTCTCTCTCTCTCTCTGTCTCTCTCTAACATATTCTCTTTCTCTCTCTCACTCACTCACAGCTTCTCTCTCTCACACACACAGCTTCTCTTTCTCTCTCTCTCTCACTCACAGCTTCTGTTTCTCTGTCTCTCTCTAACTCACAGCTTCTCTTTATCTCTCTCACTCACAGCTTCTCTTTCTTTCTCTCTCTCTCACTCACAGCTTCTCTTTCTCTCTCTCTCTCACTCACAGCTTCTCTTTCTCTCTCTCTCTCACTCACAGCTTCTCTATCTTTCTTTCTCTCTCACTCACAGCTTCTCTCTCTCTCTCTCTCACTCACACCTTGTCTCTCACTCACTCACTCACAGCTTCTATTTCTCTCTCTCTCTCACTCACAGCTTCTCTCTCTCTCACTCACTCACTCACAGCTTCTCTCTCTCTCTCTCACTCACAGTTTCTCTCTCTCACTCACTCACAGGTTCTCTCTCTCTCTCACTCACAGCTTCTCTTTCTCTTTCTCTCTCACTCACAGCTTCTCTTTCTCTCTCTCTCTCTAACTCACAGCTTCTATTTATCTCTCTCTCACTCAGCTTCTCTCTCTCTCTCACTCACAGCCTCTCTTTCTCTCACACTCACAGCTTCTCTCTCTCTCTTACTCACAGCTTCTCTCTCTCTTTCACTCACATCCTCACTTTCCCTTTCTCTCTCACTCACAGCTTCTCTCTCTCTCACTCACTCACAGCTTCTCTCTCTCTCACTCACTCACAGCTTCTATTTCTTTCTTTCTCTCTCACTCACAGCTTCTCTCTCTCACACAGCTTCTCTTTCTCTCTCTCTCTCACTCACAGCTTCTCTCTCTCTCTCTCACAGCTTCTCTTAAACTCTCTCTCACTCACAGCTTCTCTTTCTCTCTCACTCACAGCTTCCCTTTCTCTCTCTCACAACTTCTCTTTCTCTCTCTCACTCACAGCTTCTCTTTCTCTCTCTCTCTCTCTCACTCACAGCTTCTCTCTCTCTCTCACTCACAGCTTCTCTCTCTCTCACTCACTCACTGCTTCTATTTCTTTCTTTCTCTCTCACTCACAGCTTCTCTCTCTCTCTCACAGCTTCTCTTTCTCTCTCTCTCTCTCACTCACACCTTCCCTTTCTCTCTCTCTCTCTCACTCACAGCCTCTCTTTCCCTTTCTCTCTCACTCACAGCTTCTCTCTCTCTCTCTCACTCACAGGTTCTCTCTCTCTCTCTCTCTCTCTCTCACTCACAGCTTCTCTTTCTCTCTCTCACTCACAGCTTCTCTTTCTCTCTCTCTCACTCACAGCTTCTCTTTCTCTCTCACTCACAGCTTCTCTTTCTCTCTCTCACAGCTTCTCTTTCTCTCTCTCTCCCACTCACAGCTTCTCTTTCTCTCTCTCTCTCTCACTCACAGCTTCTCTCTCTCTCTCACTCACAGCTTCTCTCTCTCTCACTCACTCACAGCTTCTATTTCTTTCTTTCTCTCTCACTCACAGCTTCTCTCTCTCTCTCACACAGCTTCTCTTTCTCTCTCTCTCTCACACACAGCTTCTCTTTCTCTCTCTCTCTCTCTCACTCACAGCTTCTTTCTCTCTCTCTCTCACTCACACCTTCTCACTCTCTCTCTCTCTCACTCACAGCTTCTCTTTCTCTCCCTCTCTCACACAGCTTATCTTTCTCTCTCTCTCTCACTCACAGCTTCTCTCTCTCTCTCTCCCTCTCTCACTGACATCTTCTCTTTCTTTCTCTCTCGCTCTCACTCACAGATTCTCTCTCTCACACAGCTTCTCTTTCTCTCTCTCTCTAACTCACAGCTTCTCTTTATCTCTCTCTCACTCACAGCTTCTCTTTCTCTCTCTCTCTTTCTCTCACTCACAGCTTCTGTTTCTCTCTCTCACTCACAGCTTCTCTCTCTCTCACTCACTCACAGCTTCTCTCTCTCTCTCACTCACAGCTACTCTCTCTCTCTCTCTCTCACTCACAGATTCTCTTTCTCCTTCTCTCTCTCACTCACAGCTTCTCTCTCTCTCACTCATAACTTCTCTTTCTTTCTCTCTCTCACTCACAGCTTCTCTTTCTCTCTTTCTCTCTCCCACTGTCACAGCTTCTCTCTCTCACGCTCACTCACAGCTTCCCTTTTTCTCACTCTCTGTCACACTCACAGCTTCTCTTTCTCTCTCTCTCACTCAGAGCTTCTCTTTCTCTCTCTCACACTCACAGCTTCTCTCTCTCACTCACAGCTTCTCTTTCTTTCTCTCTCTCTCACTCACAGCTTCTCTTTCTCTCACTCTCTCACTCACAGCTTCTCTTTCTCTCTCACTCTCACTCACAGCTTCTCTCTCTCTCTCTCTCTCACTCACAGCTTCTCTTTCTCTCTCTCTCTCTCACTCACAGCTTCTTTTTTTTCTCTCTCTCACTCACAGCTTCTCTTTCTCTGTCTCTCTCTAACTCACAGCTTCTCTTTATCTCACTCTCTCACTCACAGCTTCTCTTTCTCTCTCTCACACACTCACAGCTTCTCTTTCTCTCTCTCACACTCACAGCTTCTCTCTCTCTCACACACACACAGCTTCTCTTTCTCTCTCACTCACAGCTTCTCTTTCTCTCTCACTCACATTCTCTCTCTCACTCACTCACAGCTTCTCTTTCTCTCTCTATCTCACAGCTCCTCACTCTCTCACTCTCTCACTCACAGCTTCTCTTTCACTCACTCTCTCTAACTCATAGCTTCTCTTTATCTCTCACTCACAACTTCTCTTTCTCTCTCACTCACAGCTTCTCTCTCTCTCTCACTCACAGCTTCTCTTTCTCTCTCTCTATCTCACTCACAGCTTCTCCTTCTCTCTCTTTATCTCTCACTCACAGCTTCTCTCTCTCTCTCTCACAGCTTCTCTCTCTCTCACTCACTCACAACTTCTTTCTCTCACACAGCTTCTCTTTCTCTCTCTCTCTCTCACTCACAGCTTCTCTTTCTCTCTCTCTCACTCACAGCATCTCTTTCTCCCTCTCTCTCTCACTCACAGCTTCTCTCTCTCTCACTCACAGCTTCTCTTTCTTTCTCTCTCTCTCTCACTCACAGCTTCTCTTTCTCTCTCTCTCTCACTCACAGCTTCTCTTTCTCTCTCTCTCTCACTCTCAGCTTCTCTTTCTCTCTCACTCACAGCTTCTCTTTCTCTCTCTCACAGCTTCTCTTTCTCTCTCTCTCTCTCACTCACAGCTTCTCTTTCTCTCTCTCTCTCTCACTCACAGCTTCTCTCTCTCTCTCTCACTCACCGCTTCTCTCTCTCTCACTCACTCACAGCTTCTATTTCTTTCTTTCTCTCTCACTCACAGCTTCTCTCTCTCTCACAGCTTCTCTTTCTCTCTCTCTCTCTCACTCACAGCTTCTCTTTCTCTCACTCACTCACAGCTTCTCTCTCTCTCTCACTCACAGCTTCTAGCTCTCTCTCTCTCACTCACAGCTTCTCTTTCTCTGTCTCTCTCTCACACTCACAGCTTCTCTTTCCCTCTCTCTCTCACTCACAGCTTCTCTTTCTCCATCTCTCTCTCACTCACAGCTTCTCTCTCTCTCTCACTCACAGCTTCTCTTTCTTTCTCTCTCTCACACAGCTCCTCTTTCTCCATCTCTCTCTCACTCACAGCTTCTCTTTCTTTCTCTCTCTCACACAGCTTCTCTTTCTCCATCTCTCTCTCACTCACAGCTTCTCTCTCTCTCTCACTCACAGCTTCTCTTTCTTTCTTTCTCTCTCTCTCACTCACAGCTTCTCATTCTCTCTCTCTCTCTCCCACTGTCACACCTTCTCTCTCTCTCTCACGCTCACTCACAGCTTCCCTTTTTCTCCCTCTCTCTCACACACAGTTTCTCTTTCACCCTCTCTCTCTCACTCACAGTTTCTCTTTCTCTCACTCTCTCACTCACAGCTTCTTTCTCTCTCTCTCTCTCACTCACAGCTTCTCTATCTCTATCTCTCTCACACTCACAGCTTCTCTCTCTCTCTCACTCACAGCTTCTCTTTCTCTGTCTCTCTAACTCACAGCTTCTCTTTATCTCTCTCTCACTCACAGCTTGTCTTTCTTTCTCTCTCACTCTCTCACTCACAGTTTCTCTTTCTCTCTCTCTCTCTCACTCACAGCTTCTCTTTCTCTCTCTCTCTCTCACACACAGTTTCTCTCTCTCACTCACTCACAGTTTCTCTTTCTTTCTTTCTCTCTCACTCACAGCTTCTCTCTCTGTGTCACTCACAGCTTCTCTCTCTCTCTCTCACTCAGAGCTTCTCTTTCTTTCTCTTACTCACTCCCAGCTTCTCTTTCTCTCTCTCACTCACAGCTTTTCTTTATCTCTCACTATCACTCACAGCTCTTTATCACTCTCTCTCACTCACTCACAGCTTCTCTTTCTCTTTCTCTCTCTCACTCACATCTTCTCTCTCTCTCTCACTCACATCTTCTCTCTCTCTCTCACTCACAGCTTCTCTTTCTCTCTCTCACACACACCTTCTCTTTCTCTCTCTCTCTCTCACTCTCAGCTTCTCTCTCTCTCACTCACAGCTTCTCTATCTCTATCTCTCTCACACTCACAGCTTCTCTCTCTCTCTCACTCACAGCTTCTCTTTCTCTGTCTCTCTAACTCACAGCTTCTCTTTATCTCTCTCTCACTCACAGCTTGTCTTTCTTTCTCTCTCACTCTCTCACTCACAGTTTCTCTTTCTCTCTCTCTCTCTCACTCACAGCTTCTCTTTCTCTCTCTCTCTCTCACACACAGTTTCTCTCTCTCACTCACTCACAGTTTCTCTTTCTTTCTTTCTCTCTCACTCACAGCTTCTCTCTCTCTGTCACTCACAGCTTCTCTCTCTCTCTCTCACTCAGAGCTTCTCTTTCTTTCTCTTACTCACTCCCAGCTTCTCTTTCTCTCTCTCACTCACAGCTTTTCTTTATCTCTCACTATCACTCACAGCTCTTTATCACTCTCTCTCACTCACTCACAGCTTCTCTTTCTCTTTCTCTCTCTCACTCACATCTTCTCTCTCTCTCTCACTCACATCTTCTCTCTCTCTCTCACTCACAGCTTCTCTTTCTCTCTCTCACACACACCTTCTCTTTCTCTCTCTCTCTCTCACTCTCAGCTTCTCTCTCTCTCACTCACAGCTTCTCTTTCTCTCTCTCACTCTCTCACTAACATCTTCTCTTTCTCTCTCTCTCTCACTCACAGCTTCTCTCTCTCTTACTCACAGCTTCTCTCTCTCTCTCACTCAGAGATTCTCTTTCTCTCTCTCTCGCACTCACAGCTTCTCTTTCTCTCTCTCACTCACTCACAGCTTCTAGCTCTCTCTCTCTCTCACTCACAGCTTCTCTTTCTCTCTCTCTCTCACTCACAGCTTCTGTTTCTCTGTCTCTCTCTAACTCACAGCTTCTCTTTATCTCTCTCACTCACAGCTTCTCTTTCTTTCTCTCTCTCTCACTCACAGCTTCTCTTTCTCTCTCTCTCTCACTCACAGCTTCTCTTTCTCTCTCTCTCTCACTCACAGCTTCTCTATCTTTCTTTCTCTCTCACTCACAGCTGCTCTCTCTCTCTCTCTCACTCACACCTTGTCTCTCACTCACTCACTCACAGCTTCTATTTCTCTCTCTCTCTCACTCACAGCTTTTCTCTCTCTCACTCACTCACTCACAGCTTCTCTCTCTCTCTCTCACTCACAGTTTCTCTCTCTCACTCACTCACAGGTTCTCTCTCTCTCTCACTCACAGCTTCTCTTTCTCTTTCTCTCTCACTCACAGCTTCTCTTTCTCTCTCTCTCACTCACAGCTTCTCTCTCTCTCACACACACACAGCTTCTCTTTCTCTCTGTCTCACTCACAGCTTCTCTTTCTCTCTCTCTCTCTAACTCACAGCTTCTATTTATCTCTCTCTCACTCAGCTTCTCTCTCTCTCTCACTCACAGCCTCTCTTTCTCTCACACTCACAGCTTCTCTCTCTCTCTTTCACTCACATCCTCACTTTCCCTTTCTCTCTCACTCACAGCTTCTCTCTCTCTCACTCACTCACAGCTTCTCTCTCTCTCACTCACTCACAGCTTCTATTTCTTTCTTTCTCTCTCACTCACAGCTTCTCTCTCTCTCACAGCTTCTCTTTCTCTCTCTCTCTCACTCACAGCTTCTCTCTCTCTCTCTCACAGCTTCTCTTAAACTCTCTCTCACTCACAGCTTCTCTTTCTCTCTCACTCACAGCTTCCCTTTCTCTCTCTCACAACTTCTCTTTCTCTCTCTCACTCACAGCTTCTCTTTCTCTCTCTCTCTCTCTCACTCACAGCTTCTCTCTCTCTCTCACTCACAGCTTCTCTCTCTCTCACTCACTCACAGCTTCTATTTCTTTCTTTCTCTCTCACTCACAGCTTCTCTCTCTCTCTCACAGCTTCTCTTTCTCTCTCTCTCTCTCACTCACACCTTCTCTTTCTCTCTCTCTCTCTCTCACTCACAGTCTCTCTTTCCCTTTCTCTCTCACTCACAGCTTCTCTCTCTCTCTCTCACTCACAGGTTCTCTCTCTCTCTCTCTCTCTCACTCACAGCTTCTCTTTCTCTCTCTCACTCACAGCTTCTCTTTCTCTCTCTCTCACTCACAGCTTCTCTTTCTCTCTCACTCACAGCTTCTCTTTCTCTCTCTCACAGCTTCTCTTTCTCTCTCTCTCCCACTCACAGCTTCTCTTTCTCTCTCTCTCTCTCACTCACAGCTTCTCTCTCTCTCTCACTCACAGCTTCTCTCTCTCTCACTCACTCACAGCTTCTATTTCTTTCTTTCTCTCTCACTCACAGCTTCTCTCTCTCTCTCACACAGCTTCTCTTTCTCTCTCTCTCTCACTCACAGCTTCTCTTTCTCTCTCTCTCTCTCTCACTCACAGCTTCTTTCTCTCTCTCTCACTCACACCTTCTCACTCTCTCTCTCTCTCACTCACAGCTTCTCTTTCTCTCCCTCTCTCACACAGCTTATCTTTCTCTCTCTCTCTCACTCACAGCTTCTCTCTCTCTCTCTCCCTCTCTCACTGACATCTTCTCTTTCTTTCTCTCTCGCTCTCACTCACAGATTCTCTCTCTCACACAGCTTCTCTTTCTCTCTCTCTCTAACTCACAGCTTCTCTTTATCTCTCTCTCACTCACAGCTTCTCTTTCTCTCTCTCTCTTTCTCTCACTCACAGCTTCTGTTTCTCTCTCTCACTCACAGCTTCTCTCTCTCTCACTCACTCACAGCTTCTCTCTCTCTCTCACTCACAGCTACTCTCTCTCTCTCTCTCTCACTCACAGATTCTCTTTCTCCTTCTCTCTCTCACTCACAGCTTCTCTCTCTCTCACTCATAACTTCTCTTTCTTTCTCTCTCTCACTCACAGCTTCTCTTTCTCTCTTTCTCTCTCCCACTGTCACAGCTTCTCTCTCTCACGCTCACTCACAGCTTCCCTTTTTCTCACTCTCTGTCACACTCACAGCTTCTCTTTCTCTCTCTCTCACTCAGAGCTTCTCTTTCTCTCTCTCACACTCACAGCTTCTCTCTCTCACTCACAGCTTCTCTTTCTTTCTCTCTCTCTCACTCACAGCTTCTCTTTCTCTCACTCTCTCACTCACAGCTTCTCTTTCTCTCTCACTCTCACTCACAGCTTCTCTCTCTCTCTCTCTCACTCACAGCTTCTCTTTCTCTCTCTCTCTCTCACTCACAGCTTCTTTTTTTTCTCTCTCTCACTCACAGCTTCTCTTTCTCTGTCTCTCTCTAACTCACAGCTTCTCTTTATCTCACTCTCTCACTCACAGCTTCTCTTTCTCTCTCTCACACACTCACAGCTTCTCTTTCTCTCTCTCACACTCACAGCTTCTCTCTCTCTCACACACACACAGCTTCTCTTTCTCTCTCACTCACAGCTTCTCTTTCTCTCTCACTCACAGTTTCTCTCTCTCACTCACTCACAGCTTCTCTTTCTCTCTCTATCTCACAGCTCCTCACTCTCTCACTCTCTCACTCACAGCTTCTCTTTCACTCACTCTCTCTAACTCATAGCTTCTCTTTATCTCTCACTCACAACTTCTCTTTCTCTCTCACTCACAGCTTCTCTCTCTCTCTCTCACAGCTTCTCTCTCTCTCACTCACTCACAACTTTCTCTCACACAGCTTCTCTTTCTCTCTCTCTCTCTCACTCACAGCTTCTCTTTCTCTCTCTCTCACTCACAGCATCTCTTTCTCCCTCTCTCTCTCACTCACAGCTTCTCTCTCTCTCACTCACAGCTTCTCTTTCTTTCTCTCTCTCTCTCTCACTCACAGCTTCTCTTTCTCTCTCTCTCTCTCACTCACAGCTTCTCTTTCTCTCTCTCTCTCACTCTCAGCTTCTCTTTCTCTCTCACTCACAGCTTCTCTTTCTCTCTCTCACAGCTTCTCTTTCTCTCTCTCTCTCTCACTCACAGCTTCTCTTTCTCTCTCTCTCTCTCACTCACAGCTTCTCTCTCTCTCTCACTCACCGCTTCTCTCTCTCTCACTCACTCACAGCTTCTATTTCTTTCTTTCTCTCTCACTCACAGCTTCTCTCTCTCTCACAGCTTCTCTTTCTCTCTCTCTCTCTCACTCACAGCTTCTCTTTCTCTCACTCACTCACAGCTTCTCTCTCTCTCTCACTCACAGCTTCTAGCTCTCTCTCTCTCACTCACAGCTTCTCTTTCTCTGTCTCTCTCTCACACTCACAGCTTCTCTTTCCCTCTCTCTCTCACTCACAGCTTCTCTTTCTCCATCTCTCTCTCACTCACAGCTTCTCTCTCTCTCTCACTCACAGCTTCTCTTTCTTTCTCTCTCTCACACAGCTCCTCTTTCTCCATCTCTCTCTCACTCACAGCTTCTCTTTCTTTCTCTCTCTCACACAGCTTCTCTTTCTCCATCTCTCTCTCACTCACAGCTTCTCTCTCTCTCTCACTCACAGCTTCTCTTTCTTTCTTTCTCTCTCTCTCACTCACAGCTTCTCATTCTCTCTCTCTCTCCCACTGTCACACCTTCTCTCTCTCTCTCACGCTCACTCACAGCTTCCCTTTTTCTCCCTCTCTCTCACACACAGTTTCTCTTTCACCCTCTCTCTCTCACTCACAGTTTCTCTTTCTCTCACTCTCTCACTCACAGCTTCTTTCTCTCTCTCTCTCTCACTCACAGCTTCTCTATCTCTATCTCTCTCACACTCACAGCTTCTCTCTCTCTCTCACTCACAGCTTCTCTTTCTCTGTCTCTCTAACTCACAGCTTCTCTTTATCTCTCTCTCACTCACAGCTTGTCTTTCTTTCTCTCTCACTCTCTCACTCACAGTTTCTCTTTCTCTCTCTCTCTCTCACTCACAGCTTCTCTTTCTCTCTCTCTCTCTCACACACAGTTTCTCTCTCTCACTCACTCACAGTTTCTCTTTCTTTCTTTCTCTCTCACTCACAGCTTCTCTCTCTCTGTCACTCACAGCTTCTCTCTCTCTCTCTCACTCAGAGCTTCTCTTTCTTTCTCTTACTCACTCCCAGCTTCTCTTTCTCTCTCTCACTCACATCTTTTCTTTATCTCTCACTATCACTCACAGCTCTTTATCACTCTCTCTCACTCACTCACAGCTTCTCTTTCTCTTTCTCTCTCTCACTCACATCTTCTCTCTCTCTCTCACTCACATCTTCTCTCTCTCTCACTCACAGCTTCTCTTTCTCTCTCTCACACACACCTTCTCTTTCTCTCTCTCTCTCTCACTCTCAGCTTCTCTCTCTCTCACTCACAGCTTCTCTTTCTCTCTCTCACTCTCTCACTAACATCTTCTCTTTCTCTCTCTCTCTCACTCACAGCTTCTCTCTCTCTTACTCACAGCTTCTCTCTCTCTCTCACTCAGAGATTCTCTTTCTCTCTCTCTCGCACTCACAGCTTCTCTTTCTCTCTCTCACTCACTCACAGCTTCTAGCTCTCTCTCTCTCTCACTCACAGCTTCTCTTTCTCTGTCTCTCTTTCTCACTCACAGCTTCTCTTTCCCTCTCTTCTCACTCACAGCTTCTCTTTCTCCCTCTCTCTCTCACTCACAGCTTCTCTCTCTCTCTCTCTCTCGCTCATAGCTTCTCTTTCTTTCTCTCTCTCTCACTCACAGCTTCTCTTTCTCTCTCTCTCTCTCCCACTGTCACAGCTTCTCTCTCTCTCTCTCACGCTCACTCACAGCTTCCCTTTTTCTTCCTCTCTCTCACAATCACAGCTTCTCTTTCACCCTCTCTCTCTCACTCACAGCTTCTCTCTCTTTCTCACTCTCATACTCACAGCTTCTCTTTCTCTCACTCCCTCACTCACAGCTTTTCTCTCTCTCTCTCACTCACAGCTACTCTCTCTCTCTCACACACACTCACAGCTTCTCTTTCTCTCTCTCTCTCACTCACAGCTTCTCTTTATCTCTCTCTAACTCACAGCTTCTCTTTATCTCTCTCTCACTCACAGCTTCTCTTTCTTTCTCTCTCTCTCTCTCACTCACAGATTCTCTTTCTCTCTCTCACTCACATCTCTTTCTCTCTCTCTCACTCACAGCTTCTCTCTCTTTCTCACTCACAGCTACTATCTCTCTCTCTCTGTCTCTCTCTAACATATTCTCTTTCTCTCTCTCACTCACTCACAGCTTCTCTCTCACACACACACAGCTTCTCTTTCTCTCTCTCTCTCACTCACAGCTTCTGTTTCTCTGTCTCTCTCTAACTCACAGCTTCTCTTTCTCTCTCTATCTCACAGCTCCTCACTCTCTCTCTCTCTCACTCACAGGTTCTCTTTCACTCTCTCTCTCTAACTCATAGCTTCTCTTTCTCTCTCACTCACAACTTCTCTTTCTCTCTCACTCACAGCTTCTCTCTCTCACTCACAGCTTCTCTCTCTCTCACTCACTCACAACTTCTTTCTCTCTCACAGCTTCTCTTTTTCTCTCTCTCTCACTCACAGCTTCTCTTTATCTCTCTCTCACTCACAGCTTCTCTTTCTCCCTCTCTCTCTCACTCACAGCTTCTCTCTCTCTTACTCACAGCTTCTCTTTCTTTCTCTCTCTCTCTCACTCACAGCTTCTCTTTCTCTCTCTCTCTCTCTCACTCTCACTCACAGCTTCTCTTTCTCTCTCTCTCTCACTCTCAGCTTCTCTTTCTCTCTCACTCACAGCTTCTCTCTCTCTCTCACAGCTTCTCTTTCTCTCTCTCACTCACTCACAGCTTCTCTTTCTCTCACTCACTCACAGCTTCTCTCTCTCTCACTCACAGCTTCTAGCTCTCTCTCTCTCACTCACAGCTTCTCTTTCTCTGTCTCTCTCTCTCACTCACAGCTTCTCTTTCCCTCTCTCTCTCACTCACAGCTTCTCTTTCTCCATCTCTCTCTCACTCACAGCTTCTCTCTCTCTCTCACTCACAGCTTCTCTTTCTTTCTCTCTCTCACACAGCTCCTCTTTCTCCATCTCTCTCTCACTCACAGCTTCTCTTTCTTTCTCTCTCTCACACAGCTTCTCTTTCTCCATCTCTCTCTCACTCACAGCTTCTCTTTCTTTCTTTCTCTCTCTCTCACTCACAGCTTCTCTTTCTCTCTCTCTCTCCCACTGTCACACCTTCTCTCTCTCTCTCTCACGCTCACTCACAGCTTCCCTTTTTCTCCCTTTCTCTCACACACAGTTTCTCTTTCACCCTCTCTCTCTCACTCACAGTTTCTCTTTCTCTCACTCTCTCACTCTCTCACTCACAGCTTCTCTTTCTCTCTCTCTCTCTCACTCACAGCTTCTCTATCTCTATCTCTCTCACACTCACAGCTTCTCTCTCTCTCTCTCACTCACAGCTTCTCTTTCTCTGTCTCTCTCTAACTCACAGCTTCTCTTTATCTCTCTCTCACTCACAGCTTGTCTTTCTTTCTCTCTCTCTCTCACTCACAGTTTCTCTTTCTCTCTCTCACTCACATCTCTTTCTCTCTCTCACTCACAGCTTCTCTTTCTCTGTCTCTCTCTAACTCACAGCTTGTCTTTATCTCTCTCTCTCAGTCACAACTTCTCTTTCTCTCTCTCTCTCTCACTCACAGCTTCTCATTCTCTCTCTCACTCTCTCACTAACATCTTCTCTTTCTCTATCTCTCTCACACTCACAGCTTCTCTCTCTCTCTCTCACTCACAGCTTCTCTTTCTCTGTCTCTCTCTAACTCACAGCTTCTATTTATCTCTCTCTCACTCACAGCTTGTCTTTCTTTCTCTCTCTCACTCTCACTCACAGTTTCTCTTTCTCTCTCTCTCTCACTCACAGCTTCTCTTTCTCTCTCTCTCTCTCTCTCACACAGTTTCTCTCTCTCACTCACTCACAGTTTCTCTTTCTTTCTTTCTCTCTCACTCACAGCTTCTCTCTCTCTCTGTCACTCACAGCTTCTCTCTCTCTCTCTCACTCACAGCTTCTCTTTCTTTCTCTTACTCACTCCCAGCTTCTCTTTCTCTCTCTCACTCACAGCTTTTCTTTATCTCTCTCTATCACTCACAGCTTCTCTTTATCACTCTCTCTCACTCACTCACAGCTTCTCTTTCTCTTTCTCTCTCTCACTCACATCTTCTCTCTCTCTCTCACACACACACCTTCTATTTCTCTCTCTCTCTCACTCTCAGCTTCTCTCTCTCTCACTCACAGCTTCTCTTTCTCTCTCACTCTCTCACTAACATCTTCTCTTTCTCTCTCTCTCTCACTCACAGCTTCTCTCTCTCAAACACACACCTTCTCTTTCTCTCTCTCTCACTCACAGCTTCTCTTTCTCTGTCTCTCTCTAAATCACAGCTTCTCTTTAGCTCTCTCTCACTCACAGCTTCTCTCTCTCTCTCTCTCTCTCACAGATTCTTTTTTTCTCTCTCTCTCTCTCACAGCTTCTCTTTCTCTCTCTCTCTCACTCACCGCTTCACTTTCTCCCTCTCTCTCTCACTCACAGCTTCTCTCTCACACACTCACAGCTTCTCTTTCTCTCTCTCTCTAACTCACAGCTTCTCTTTCTCTCTCTCTCACTCACAGCTGCTCTTTCTCTCTCTCACTCACAGCTTCCCTCTCTCTCACTCACTCACAGCTTCTAGCTCTCTCTCTCTCACTCACAGCTTCTCTTTCTCTGTCTGTCTCTCTCACTCACAGCTTCTCTTTCTCTCCCTCTCTCACACAGCATATCTTTCTCTCTCTCTCACTCACAGCTTCTCTCTCTCTCTCCCTCTCTCACTGACATCTTGTCTTTCTTTCTCTCTCTCTCTCACTCACAGATTCTCTCTCTCACACACAGCTTCTCTTTCTCTCTCTCTCTCACTCACAGCTTCTCTTTCTCTCTCTCTCACTCACAGCTCCTCTTTCTCTCTCTCTCACTCACAGCTTCTCTCTCTCTCTCACTGCTTCTCTTTCTTTCTCTCTCTCTCACTCACAGCTTCTCTTTCTCTCACTCACAGCCTCTCTTTCTCTCTCACTCTCACTCACAGCTTCTCTCTCTCTCACTCACTCACAGCTTCTCTTTCTCTCTCTCTCTCTCACTCACAGCTTCTTCTTCTCTCTCTCTCTCACTCACAGCTTCTCTTTCTATGTCTCTCTCTAACTCACAGCTTCTCTTTATCTCACTCTCTCACTCACAGCTTCACTCTCTCTCTCTCTCACTCACAGATTCTTTTTCTCTCTCTCTCTCTCACTCACTCACAGCTTCTCTTTCTCTCTCTCTCACTCACAGCGGCTCTTTCTCTCTCTCACTCACAGCTTCTCTCTCTCTCACTCACTCACAGCTTCTAGCTCTCTCTCTCTCACTCACAGCTTCTCTTTCTCTGTCTGTCTCTCTCACTCACAGCTTCTCTTTCTCTCCCTCTCTCACACAGCATATCTTTCTCTCTTTCTCTCACTCACAGCTTCTCTCTCTCTCCCTCTCTCACTGACATCTTGTCTTTCTTTCTCTCTCTCTCACTCACAGCTTCTCTCTCTCTCTCTCTCTCTCACACAGCTTCTTCTTCTCTCTCTCTCTCACTCACAGCCTCTTTCTCTGTCTCTCTCTAACTCACAGCTTCTCTTTATCTCACTCTCTCACTCACAGCTTCTCTTTCTCTGTCTCTCACTCACAGCTGCTCTTTCTCTCTCTCACTCACAGCTTCTCTTTCTCTCTCACTCACAGCTTCTCTCTCTCTCACTCACTCACAGCTTCTCTTTCTCTCGCTGTCTCACAGCTTCTCATTCTCTCTCTCTCTCACTCACAGATTCTCTTTCATTCTCTCTCTCTAACTCATAGCTTCTCTTTCTCTCTCACTCACAGCTTCTCTCTCTCTCTCTCACTCACAGCTTCTCTTTCTCTCTCTCTCTCACTCACACCTTCTCTCTCTCACTCACAGCTTCTCTTTCTTTCTCTCTCCCTCACTCACAGCTTCTCTTTCTCTCACTCTCTCACTCACAGCTTCTCTTTCTCTCTCACTCTCACTCACAGCTTCTCTCTCTCTCTCTCTCTCACTCACAGCTTCTTCATCTCTCTCTCTCTCACTCATAGCTTCTCTTTCTCTGTCTCTCTCTAACTCACAGCTTCTCTTTATCTCACTCTCTCACTCACAGCTTCACTTTCTCTCTCTCTCTCTTTCTCTCTCTCTCACTCACAGCTTCTCTCTCTCTCACACACACACAGCTTCTCTTTCTCTCTCACTCACAGCTTCTCTTTCACTCTCACTCACAGCTTCTCTCTCTCACTCACAGCTTCTCTTTCTCTCGCTATCTCACAGCTTCTCATTCTCTCTCTCTCTCACTCACAGCTTCTCTTTCACTCTCTCTAACTCATAGCTTCTCTTTCTCTCTCACTCACAGCTTCTCTTTCTCTCTCACTCACAGCTTCTCTCTCTCTCACTCACAGCTTCTCTTTCTCTCTCTCTATCTCACTCACAGCTTCTCCTTCTCTCTCTCTCTCACTCACAGCTTCTCTCTCTCTCACACACACAGCTTCTCTTTCTCTCTCTCTCTCTCTCACTCACTCACAGCTTCTCTTTCTCTCTCTCTCTCACTCACAGCTTCTCTTTCTCCCTCTCTCTCACTCACAGCTTCTCTCTCACTCACAGCTTCTCTTTCTTTCTCTCTCTCTCTCACTCACAGCTCCTCTTTCTCTCTCTCTCACTCCCAGTTTCTCTCTCTCTCTCTCTCACTCACAACTTCTCTTTCAATTCTTTCTCTCTCACTCACAGCTTCTCTCTCTCACTCACTCACAGCTTCTCTCTCTCACACACACTCACAGCTTCTCTTTCTCTCTCTCTCACTCACAGCTTCTCTCTCTCTCACACACACACAGCTTCTCTTTCTCTCTCACTCACAGCTTCTCTTTCTCTCTCACTCACAGCTTCTCTCTCTCTCTCTCACTCACAGCTTCTCTTTCTCTCGCTATCTCACAGCTTCTCATTCTCTCTCTCTCTCACTCACAGCTTCTCTTTCTCTCTCTCTCACTCACAGCTTCTCTTTCTCTCTCTCACTCACAGCTTCTCTCTCTCTCACTCACTCACAGCTTCTAGCTCTCTCTCTCTCACTCACAGCTTCTCTTTCTCTGTCTGTCTCTCTCACTCACAGCTTCTCTTTCTCTCTCTCTCTCACAGCTTCTCTTTCTCCCTCTCTCTCTCCCTTACAGCTTCTCTCTCTCTCACTCATAGCTTCTCTTTCTTTCTCTCTCACTCACTCACAGCTTCTCTTTCTCTCTCTCCCACTGTCACAGCTTCTCTCTCTCTCTCACGCTCACTGACAGCTTCCCTTTTTCTCCCTCTCTCTCACAATCACAGCTTCTCTTTCACCCTCTCTCTCTCACTCACAGCATCTCTTTCTTTCTCTCTCTCTCACTCACAGCTTCTCTTTCTCTCTCTCTCACTCATAGCTTCTCTTTCTCTCTCACTCTCTCACTCACAGCTTCTCTTTATCTGTCTCTCTCAAACTCACAGCTTCTCTTTATCTCTCTCTCACACTCACAGCTTCTCTTTCTCTCTCTCTCTCTCACTCACACCTTCTCTTTCTCTATCTCTCTCACTCACTCACAGCTTCTCTTTATTTCTCTCTCTCACTCACAGCTTCTCTCTCTCTCTCACTCACTCACACAGCTTCTCTCTCTCTCTCACTCACAGTTTCTCTCTCTCTCTCTCACTCACAGCTTCTCTCTCTCTCACTCACAGCTTCTCTTTCTCTTTCTCTCTCACTCACAGCTTTCTCTCTCACTCACAGCTTCTCTTTCTCTCTCTCTCTCACTCACAGATTCTCTCTCTCACACACACACACAGCTTCTCTTTCTCTCTGTCTCACTCAAAGCTTCTCTTTCTCTCTCTCTCTCTAACTCACAGCTTCTCTTTATCTCTCTCTCACTCAGCTTCTCTCTCTCTCTCACTCACAGCCTCTCTTTCTCTCTCACTCACAGCTTCTCTCTCTCTCTCACTCACAGCTTCTCTTTCTCTGTCTCTCTCTAACTCACAGCTTCTCTTTATCTCACTCTCTCACTCACAGATTCTCTTTCTCTCTCTCTCTCACTCACAGCTTCTCTTTCTCTCTCTCTCACTCACAGCTTCTCTCTCTCTCACACACACACAGCTTCTCTCTCTCTCACTCACAGCTTCTCTTTCGCTCTCTATCTCACAGCTCCTCACTCTCTATCTCTCTCACTCACAGCTTCTCTTTCACTCTCTCTCTCTAACTCATAGCTTCTCTTTCTCTCTCACTCACAGCTTCTCTTTCTCTCTCACAGCTTCTCTTTCTCTCTCTCTCTCACTCACAGCTTCTCTTTCTCTCTCTCTCTCACTCACAGCTTCTCTCTCTCTCTCACTCACAGCTTCTCTCTCTCTCTCACTCACAGCTTCTCTCTCTCTCACTCACTCACAGCTTCTATTTCTTTCTTTCTCTCTCACTCACAGCTTCTCTCTCTCTCACACACATCTTCTCTTTCTCTCTCTCACTCACAGCTTCACTTTTTCTCTCTCTCTCTCTCACTCACAGCCTCTCTTTCCCTTTCTCTCTCACTCACAGCTTCTCTCTCTCTCTCACTCACAGCTTCTCTCTCTCTCACTCACTCACAGCTTCTATTTCTTTCTTTCTCTCTCACTCACAGCTTCTCTCTCTCTCTCACAGCTTCTCTTTCTCTCTCTCTCTCTCACTCACAGGTTCTCTTTCTCTCTCTCTCACTCACAGCTTCTCTTTCTCTATCTCTCTCACTCACAGCTTCTCTTTCTCTCTCTCTCTCTCACTCACAGCTTCTCTTTCTCTGTCTCTCTCTAACTCACAACTTCTCTTTATCTCACTCTCTCACTCACAGCTTCTCTTTCTCTCTCTCTCACTCACAGCTTCTCTTTCTCTCTCTCTCACTCACAGCTTCTCTCTCTCTCACACACACACAGCTTCTCTCTCTCTCTCACTCACACCTTCTCTTTCGCTCTCTATCTCACAGCTCCTCACTCTCTATCTCTCTCACTCACAGCATCTCTTTCACTCTCTCTCTCTAACTCATAGCTTCTCTTTCTCTCTCACTCACAGCTTCTCTTTCTCTCTCACTCACAGCTTCTCTCTCTCTCTCACTCACAGCTTCTCTTTCTCTCTCTCACTCACTCACAGCTTCTCTCTCTCCTCTCACAGCTTCTCTCTCTCTCACTTACTCACAACTTCTCTCTCTCTCACAGCTTCACTTTCTCTCTCTCTCTCACTCACAGATTCTCTTTCTCCTTCTCTCTCTCACTCACAGCTTCTCTCGCTCTCACTCATAGCTTCTCTTTCTTTCTCTCTCTCTCACTCACAGCTTCTCTTTCTCTCTTTCTCTCTCCCACTGTCACAGCTTCTCTCTCTCTCACGCTCACTCACAGCTTCCCTTTTTCTCACTCTCTCTCACACTCACAGCTTCTCTTTCTCTCTCTCTCAGAGCTTCTCTTTCTCTCTCTCTCTCACTCACAGCTTCTCTCTCTCACTCACAGCTTCTCTTTCTTTCTCTCTCTCTCACTCACAGCTTCTCTTTCTCTCACTCTCTCACTCACAGCTTCTCTTTCTCTCTCACCCTCACTCACAGCTTCTCTCTCTCTCACTCACTCACAGCTTCTCTCTCTCTCTCTCCCTCTCTCACTGACATCTACTCTTTCTCTCTCTCTCTCTCACTCACAGATTCTCTCTCTCACACAGCTTCTCTTTCTCTCTCTCACTCACACCTTCTCTTTCTCTCTCTCTCTAACTCACAGCTTCTCTTTATCTCTCTCTCACTCACAGCTTCTCTTTCTCTCTCTCTCTTTCTCTCACAGCTTCTCTTTCTCTCTCTCACTCACAGCTTCTCTCTCTCTCACTCACACAGCTTTCTCTCTCACTCACAGCTTCTCTTTCTTTCTCTCTCTCTCACTCACAGCTTCTCTTTCTCTCACTCTCTCACTCACAGCTTCTCTTTCTCTCTCACTCTCACTCACAGCTTCTCTCTCTCTCTCTCACTCACAGCTTCTCTTTCTCTCTCTCTCTCTCACTCACAGCTTCTCTTTCTCTGTCTCTCTCTAACTCACAGCTTCTCTTTATCTCACTCTCTCACTCACAGCTTCTCTTTCTCTCTCTCTCACTCACAGCTTCTCTTTCTCTCTCTCTCACTCACAGCTTCTCTCTCTCTCACACACACACAGCTTCTCTCTCTCTCTCACTCACAGCTTCTCTTTCACTCTCTATCTCACAGCTCCTCACTCTCTATCTCTCTCACTCACAGCTTCTCTTTCACTCTCTCTCTCTAACTCATAGCTTCTCTTTCTCTCTCACTCACAGCTTCTCTTTCTCTCTCACTCACAGCTTCTCTCTCTCTCACTCACAGCTTCTCTTTCTCTCTCTCTCTCTCACTCACAGCTTCTCTCTCTCCTCTCACAGCTTCTCTCTCTCTCACTTACTCACAACTTCTCTCTCTCTCACAGCTTCACTTTCTCTCTCTCTCTCACTCACAGATTCTCTTTCTCCTTCTCTCTCTCACTCACAGCTTCTCTCGCTCTCACTCATAGCTTCTCTTTCTTTCTCTCTCTCTCACTCACAGCTTCTCTTTCTCTCACTCTCTCACTCACAGCTTCTCTTTCTCTCTCACCCTCACTCACAGCTTCTCTCTCTCTCACTCACTCACAACTTCTCTTTCTCTCTCTCTTTCTCTCACTCACAGCTTCTTTTTTTTCTCTCTCTCTCACTCACAGATTCTCTTTCTCTGTCCCTCTCTAACTCACAGCTTCTCTTTATCTCACTCTCTCACTCACAGCTTCTCTTTCTCTCTCTCTCTCACTCACAGCTTCTCTTTCTCTCTCTCTCTCACTCACAGCTTCTCTCTCTCTCACACACACACAGCTTCTCTTTCTCTCTCACTCACAGCTTCTCTTTCTCTCTCACTCACAGCTTCTCTCTCTCTCTCTCACTCACAGCTTCTCTTTCTCTCTCACTCACAGCTTCTCTCTCTCTCTCACTCACAGCTTCTCTTTCTCTCTCTCTATCTCACTCACAGCTTCTCCTTCTCTCTCTCTCTCACTCACAGCTTCTCTCTCTCTCTCTCACACAGCTTCTCTCTCTCTCACTCACTCACAACTTCTCTCTCTCACACACAGCTTCTCTTTCTCTCTCTCTCTCTCACTCACAGCTTCTCTTTCTCTCTCTCTCACTCACAGCTTCTCTTTCTCCCTCTCTCTCTCACTCACAGCTTCTCTCTCTCTCTCACTCACACCTTCTCTTTCTTTCTCTCTCTCTCTCTCACTCACAGCTTCTCTTTCTCTCTCTCACTCACAGCTTCACTCTCTCTCTCACTCACTCACAGCTTCTCTCTCTCTCTCACTCACAGCTACTCTCTCTCTCTCTCTCACTCACAGCTTCTCTTTCTCTCTCACTCTCACTCACAACTTCTCTCTCTCTCTCTCACTCACAGCTTCTCTTTCTCTCTCTCTCTCTCTCTCACTCACAGCTTCTCTTTCTCTCACTCTCTCACTCACAGCTTCTGTTTCTCTCTCTCTCTCACTCACAGCTTCTCTTTCTCTCTCTCTCACTCACAGCTTCTCTCTCTCACACACACACACAGCTTCTCTTTCTCTCTCACTCACAGCTTCTCTTTCTCTCTCACACAGCTTCTCTCTCTCTCTCACTCACAGCTTTTCTTTCGCTCTCTATCTCACAGCTCCTCACTCTCTATCTCCCTCACTCACAGCTTCTCTTTCACTCTCTCTCTCTAACTTATAGCTTCTCTTTCTCTCTCACTCACAGCTTCTCTTTCTCTCTCACTCACAGCTTCTCTCTCTCTCTCACTCACTCACAGCTTCTCTTTCTCTCTCTCTATCTCACTCACAGCTTCTCCTTCTCTCTCTCTCTCACTCACAGCTTCTCTCTCTCTCTCACACAGCTTCTCTCTCTCTCACTTACTCACAACTTCTCTCTCTCTCACAGCTTCACTTTCTCTCTCTCTCTCACTCACAGCTTCTCTTTCTCTCTCTCTCACTCACAGCTTCTCTTTCTCCCTCTCTCTCTCACTCACAGCTTCTCTCTCTCTCACTCACAGCTTCTCTTTCTTTCTTTCTCTCTCTCACTCACAGCTTCTCTCTCTCTCACTCACTCACAGCTTCTCTCTCTCTCTCTCACTCACAGCTTCTCTCTCTCTCTCTCTCACTCACAGATTCTCTTTCTCCTTCTCTCTCTCACTCACAGCTTCTCTCTCTCTCACTCATAGCTTCTCTTTCTTTCTCTCTCTCTCACTCACAGCTTCTCTTTCTCTCTTTCTCTCTCCCACTGTCACAGCTTCTCTCTCTCTCATGCTCACTCACAGCTTCCCTTTTTCTCACTCTCTCTCACACTCACAGCTTCTCTTTCTCTCTCTCTCTCAGAGCTTCTCTTTCTCTCTCTCTCTCACTCACAGATTCTCTCTCTCACTCACAGCTTCTCTTTCTTTCTTTCTCTCTCTCTCACTCACAGCTTCTCTTTCTCTCACTCTCTCACTCACAGCTTCTCTTTCTCTCTCACCCTCACTCACAGCTTCTCTCTCACTCACTCACTCACAGCTTCTCTCTCTCTCTCTCTCACTCACAGCTTCTTTTTTCTCTCTCTCTCACTCACAGATTCTCTTTCTCTGTCTCTCTCTAACTCACAGCTTCTCTTTATCTCACTCTCTCACTCACAGCTTCTCTTTCTCTCTCTCTCACTCACAGCTTCTCTTTCTCTCTCTCTCATTCACAGCTTCTCTCTCTCACACACACACAGCTTCTCTTTCTCTCTCACTCACAGCTTCTCTTTCTCTCTCACTCACAGCTTCTCTCTCTCTCTCACTCACAGCTTCTCTTTCTCTCTCACTCACAGCTTCTCTCTCTCACTCACAGCTTCTCTTTCTCTCTCTCTATCTCACTCACAGCTTCTCCTTCTCTCTCTCTCTCACTCACAGCTTCTCTCTCTCTCTCTCACACAGCTTCTCTCTCTCTCACTCACTCACAACTTCTCTCTCTCTCTCACAGCTTCTCTTTCTCTCTCTCTCTCACTCACAGCTTCTCTTTCTCTCTCTCTCACTCACAGCTTCTCTTTCTCCCTCTCTCTCTCACTCACAGCTTCTCACTCTCTCACTCACACCTTCTCTTTCTTTCTCTCTCTCTCTCTCACTCACAGCTTCTCTTTCTCTCTCTCACTCACAGCTTCACTCTCTCTCTCACTCACTCACAGCTTCTCTCTCTCTCTCACTCACAGCTTCTCTTTCTCTCACTCTCTCACTCACAGCTTCTCTTTCTCTCTCACCCTCACTCACAGCTTCTCTCTCTCTCACTCACTCACAGCTTCTCTTTCTCTCTCTCTTTCTCTCACTCACAGCTTCTTTTTTTCTCTCTCTCTCACTCACAGATTCTCTTTCTCTGTCCCTCTCTAACTCACAGCTTCTCTTTATCTCACTCTCTCACTCACAGCTTCTCTTTCTCTCTCTCTCTCACTCACAGCTTCTCTTTCTCTCTCTCTCACTCACAGCTTCTCTCTCTCACACACACACACAGCTTCTCTTTCTCTCTCACTCACAGCTTCTCTTTCTTTCTCACTCACAGCTTCTCTCTCTCTCTCTCACTCACAGCTTCTCTTTCTCTCTCACTCACAGCTTCTCTCTCTCTCTCACTCACAGCTTCTCTTTCTCTCTCTCTATCTCACTCACAGCTTCTCCTTCTCTCTCTCTCTCACTCACAGCTTCTCTCTCTCTCTCTCACAGCTTCTCTCTCTCTCACTCACTCACAACTTCTCTCTCTCTCACACAGCTTCTCTTTCTCTTTCTCTCTCTCACTCACAGCTTCTCTTTCTCTCTCTCTCACTCACAGCTTCTCTTTCTCCCTCTCTCTCTCACTCACAGCTTCTCTCTCTCTCTCACTCACACCTTCTCTTTCTTTCTCTCTCTCTCACTCACAGCTTCTCTTTCTCTCTCTCACTCACAGCTTCACTCTCTCTCTCACTCACTCACAGCTTCTCTCTCTCTCTCACTCACAGCTACTCTCTCTCTCTCTCTCACTCACAGCTTCTCTTTCTCTCTCACTCTCACTCACAACTTCTCTCTCTCACACTCACAGCTTCTCTCTCTCTCTCTCTCTCTCTCTCTCACTCACAGCTTCTCTTTCTCTGTCTCTCTCTAACTCACAGCTTCTCTTTATCTCACTCTCTCACTCACAGCTTCTCTTTCTCTCTCTCTCTCACTCACAGCTTCTCTTTCTCTCTCTCTCACTCACAGCTTCTCTCTCTCTCACACACACACAGCTTCTCTTTCTCTCTCACTCACAGCTTCTCTTTCTCTCTCACACAGCTTCTCTCTCTCTCTCACTCACAGCTTCTCTTTCGCTCTCTATCTCACAGCTCCTCACTCTCTATCTCCCTCACTCACAGCTTCTCTTTCACTCTCTCTCTCTAACTCATAGCTTCTCTTTCTCTCTCACTCACAGCTTCTCTTTCTCTCTCACTCACAGCTTCTCTCTCTCTCTCACTCACAGCTTCTCTTTCTCTCTCTATCTCACTCACAGCTTCTCCTTCTCTCTCTCTCTCACTCACAGCTTCTCTCTCTCTCTCACACAGCTTCTCTCTCTCACTTACTCACAACTTCTCTCTCTCTCACAGCTTCACTTTCTCTCTCTCTCACTCACAGCTTCTCTTTCTCTCTCTCTCACTCACAGCTTCTCTTTCTCCCTCTCTCTCTCACTCACAGCTTCTCTCTCTCTCACTCACAGCTTCTCTTTCTTTCTCTCTCTCTCTCTCTCACTCACAGCTTCTCTTTCTCTCTCTCACTCACAGCTTCTCTCTCTCTCACTCACTCACAGCTTCTCTCTCTCTCTCTCTCTCACTCACATATTCTCTTTCTCCTTCTCTCTCTCACTCACAGCTTCTCTCTCTCTCACTCATAGCTTCTCTTTCTTTCTCTCTCTCTCACTCACAGCTTCTCTTTCTCCCTCTCTCTCTCACTCACAGCTTCTCACTCTCTCACTCACACCTTCTCTTTCTTTCTCTCTCTCTCTCTCACTCACAGCTTCTCTTTCTCTCTCTCACTCACAGCTTCACTCTCTCTCTCACTCACTCACAGCTTCTCTCTCTCTCACTCACAGCTACTCTCTCTCTCTCACTCACAGCTTCTCTTTCTCTCTCACTCTCACTCACAGCTTCTCTCTCTCTCTCTCTCTCACTCACAGCTTCTCTTTCTCTGTCTCTCTAACTCACAGCTTCTCTTTATCTCACTCTCTCACTCACAGCTTCTCTTTCTCTCTCTCTCTCACTCACAGCTTCTCTTTCTCTCTCTCTCACTCACAGCTTCTCTCTCTCACACACACACAGCTTCTCTTTCTCTCTCACTCACAGCTTCTCTTTCTCTCTCACACAGCTTCTCTCTCTCTCTCACTCACAGCTTCTCTTTCGCTCTCTATCTCACAGCTCCTCACTCTCTATCTCTCTCACTCACAGCTTCTCTTTCACTCTCTCTCTCTAACTCATAGCTTCTATTTCTCTCTCACTCACAGCTTCTCTTTCTCTCTCACTCACAGCTTCTCTCTCTCTCTCACTCACAGCTTCTCTTTCTCTCTCTCTATCTCACTCACAGCTTCTCCTTCTCTCTCTCTCACTCACAGCTTCTCTCTCTCTCACACACAGCTTCTCTCTCTCTCACTTACTCACAACTTCTCTCTCTCTCACAGCTTCACTTTCTCTCTCTCTCTCACTCACAGCTTCTCTTTCTCTCTCTCTCACTCACAGCTTCTCTTTCTCCCTCTCTCTCTCACTCACAGCTTCTCTCTCTCTCACTCACAGCTTCTCTTTCTTTCTCTCTCTCTCTCACTCACAGCTTCTCTTTCTCTCTCTCACTCACAGCTTCTCTCTCTCTCTCACTCACTCACAGCTTCTCTCTCTCTCTCTCACTCACAGCTTCTCTCTCTCTCTCTCTCACTCACAGATTCTCTTTCTCCTTCTCTCTCTCACTCACAGCTTCTCTCTCTCTCACTCATAGCTTCTCTTTCTCTCTCTCTCTCACTCACAGCTTCTCTTTCTCTCTTTCTCTCTCCCACTGTCACAGCTTCTCTCTCTCTCACGCTCACTCACAGCTTCCCTTTTTCTCACTCTCTCTCACACTCTCAGCTTCTCTTTCTCTCTCTCTCTCAGAGCTTCTCTTTCTCTCTCTCTCTCACTCACAGCTTCTCTCTCTCACTCACAGCTTCTCTTTCTTTCTCTCTCTCTCACTCACAGCTTCTCTTTCTCTCACTCTCTCACTCACAGCTTCTCTTTCTCTCTCACCCTCACTCACAGCTTCTCTCTCTCTCTCTCACTCACAGCTTCTCTTTCTCTCTCCTTTTCTCTCAATCACAGCTTCTTTTTTTCTCTCTCTCTCACTCACAGATTCTCTTTCTCTGTCTCTCTCTAACTCACAGCTTCTCTTTATCTCACTCTCTCACTCAAAGCTTCTCTTTCTCTCTCTCTCTCACTCACAGCTTCTCTTTCTCTCTCTCTCACTCACAGCTTCTCTCTCTCTCACACACACACAGCTTCTCTTTCTCTCTCACTCACAGCTTCTCTTTCTCTCTCACTCACAGCTTCTCTCTCTGTGTCACTCACAGCTTCTCTTTCTCTCTCACTCACAGCTTCTCTTTCTCTCTCTCTATCTCACTCACAGCTTCTCTCTCTCTCTCTCTCACTCACAGATTCTCTTTCTCCTTCTCTCTCTCACTCACAGCTTCTCTCTCTCTCACTCATAGCTTCTCTTTCTCTCTCTCTCTCTCTCACTCACAGCTTCTCTTTCTCTCTTTCTCTCTCCCACTGTCACAGCTTCTCTCTCTCTCACGCTCACTCACAGCTTCCCTTTTTCTCACTCTCTCTCACACTCACAGCTTCTCTTTCTCTCTCTCTCTCAGAGCTTCTCTTTCTCTCTCTCTCTCACTCACAGCTTCTCTCTCTCACTCACAGCTTCTCTTTCTTTCTCTCTCTCTCACTCACAGCTTCTCTTTCTCTCACTCTCTCACTCACAGCTTCTCTTTCTCTCTCACCCTCACTCACAGCTTCTCTCTCTCTCACTCACTCACAGCTTCTCTTTCTCTCTCCCTTTCTCTCACTCATAGCTTCTTTTTTTCTCTCTCTCTCACTCACAGATTCTCTTTCTCTGTCTCTCTCTAACTCACAGCTTCTCTTTATCTCACTCTCTCACTCACAGCTTCTCTTTCTCTCTCTCTCTCACTCACAGCTTCTCTTTCTCTCTCTCTCACTCACAGCTTCTCTCTCTCTCACACACACAGCTTCTCTTTCTCTCTCACTCACAGCTTCTCTTTCTCTCTCACTCACAGCTTCTCTCTCTGTGTCACTCACAGCTTCTCTCTCTCTCTCACTCACAGCTTCTCTTTCTCTCTCTCTATCTCACTCACAGCTTCTCCTTCTCTCTCTCTCTCACTCACAGCTTCTCTCTCTCTCTCACACAGCTTCTCTCTCTCTCACTCACTCACAACTTCTCTCTCTCTCACACAGCTTCTCTTTCTCTCTCTCTCTCACTCACAGCTTCTCTTTCTCTCTCTCTCACAGCTTCTCTTTCTCCCTCTCTCTCTCACTCACAGCTTCTCTCTCTCTCACTCACACCTTCTCTTTCTTTCTCTCTCTCACTCACTCACAGCTTCTCTCTCTCTCACTCACAGATTCTCTTTCTCCTTCTCTCTCTCACTCACAGCTTCTCTCTCTCTCACTCATAGCTTCTCTTTCTTTCTCTCTCTCTCACTCACAGCTTCTCTTTCTCTCTTTCTCTCTCCCACTGTCACAGCTTCTCTCTCTCTAATGCTCACTCACAGCTTCCCTTTTTCTCCCTCTCTCTCACACTCACAGCTTCTCTTTCTCTCTCTCTCTCAGAGCTTCTCTTTCTCTCTCTCTCACTCACAGCTTCTCTCTCTCACTCACAGCTTCTCTTTCTTTCTCTCTCTCTCACTCACAGGTTCTGTTTCTCTCACTCTCTCACTCACAGCTTCTCTTTCTCTCTCACCCTCACTCACAGCTTCTCTCTCTCTCTCTCACTCACAGCTTCTCTTTCTCTCTCTCTCTCTCACTCACAGCTTCTTTTTTTCTCTCTCTCTCACTCACAGATTCTCTTTCTCTCTCTCTCTAACTCACAGCTTCTCTTTATCTCACTCTCTCACTCACAGCTTCTCTTTCTCTCTCTCACTCACAGCTTCTCTTTCTCTCTCTCTCACTCACAGCTTCTCTCTCTCACACACACACACAGCTTCTCTTTCTCTCTCACTCACAGCTTCTCTTTCTCTCTCACTCACAGCTTCTCTCTCTCTCTCACTCACAGCTTCTCTTTCTCTCTCTATCTCACAGCTCCTCACTCTCTCTCTCACACACAGCTTCTCTTTCACTCTCTCTCTAACTCATAGCTTCTCTTTCTCTCTCACTCACAGCTTCTCTTTCTCTCTCACACACAGCTTCTCTCTCTCTCTCACTCACTCACAGCTTCTCTTTCTCTCTCTCTATCTCACTCACAGCTTCTCCTTCTCTCTCTCTCACTCACAGCTTCTCTCTCTCTCACAGCTTCTCTCTCTCTCACTCACTCACAACTTCTCTCTCTCTCTCTCCCTCTCACTCACAGCTTCTCTCTCTCTCACTCACAGCTTCTCTTTCTCTCTCTCAATCTCACTCACAGCTTCTCTTTCTCTCTCTCTCACTCACAGCTTCTCTTTCTCCCTCTCTCTCTCACTCACAGCTTCTCTTTCTTTCTCTCTCTCTCTCACTCACAGCTTATCTTTCTCTCTCTCTCTCACTCACAGTTTCTCTCTCTCTCTCACTCACTCACAGCTTCTCTTTCTTTCTCTCTCTCTCACTCACAGCTTCTCTCTCTCTTTTACTCACTCCCAGCTTCTCTTTCTCTCTCTCACTCACAGCTTTTCTTTATCTCTCTCTATCACTCACAGCTTCTCTTTATCTCTCTCTCTCACTCACTCACAGTTTCTCTTTCTCTTTCTCTCTCTCACTCACATCTTCTCTCCCTCTCTCTCACTCACAGCTTCTCTCTCTCTCTCACTCACAGCTTCTCTTTCTCTCTCTCACTCACACCTTCTCTTTCTCTCTCTCCCTCTCACTCACAGCTTCTCTCTCTCTCACTCACAGCTTCTCTTTCTCTCTCTCAATCTCACTAACATCTTCTCTTTCTCTCTCTCTCACTCACAGCTTCTCTCTCACACACACACAGCTTCTCTTTCTCTCTCTCTCTCACTCACTTCTCTTTCTCTCTCTCTCTCTAACTCACAGCTTCTCTTTCTCTCTCTCTCTCTCACTCACAGCTTCTCTTTATCTCTCTCTCACTCACAGCTTCTCTTTCTCTCTCTCTCTCACTCACAGCTTCTCTTTCTCTCTCTCACTGACACTTTCTCTATCTCTCTCTCTCTCACTCACAGCTTCTCTCTCTCACTCACAGCTTCTCTTTCTCTCTCACAATCTCACACTCACATCTTCTCTCTTTCTCTCTCTCACTCACAGCTTCTCTCTCTCTCACTCACAGCTTCTCTTTCTCTCTCTCACACAACTTTTCTTTCTCTCTCTCTCTCACTCACAGCTTCTCTTTCTCTCTCTCTCACTCACAGCTTCTCTCTCTCTCTCACAGCTTCTCTTTCTCTCTCTCTCTCACTCACAGCTCTTTCTCTGTCTCTCTCTAAATCACAGCTTCTCTTTATCTCTCTCTCACTCTCAGCTTCTCTTTCTCTCTGTCTCTTTCACTCACAGCTTCTCTTTCTCTCTCTCTCTCACTCACAGCTTCTCTTTCTCTCTCTTACTCACAGCTTCTCTCTCTCTCTCACTCACAGATTCTCTTTTTTTCTCTCTCTCTCTCACTCACAGCTTCTCTTTCTCTCTCTCTCTCTCTAACTCACAGCTTCTCTATCTCTCTCTCACTCACAGCTTCTCTTTCTCTCTCTCTCGCACACAGCTTCTCTTTCTCTCTCTCACTCACTCACAGCTTCTAGCTCTCTCTCTCTCACTCACAGCTTCTCTTTCTCTGTCTCTCTTTCTCACTCACAGCTTCTCTTTCCCTCTCTCTCTCACTCACAGCATCTCTTTCTCCCTCTCTCTCTAACTCACAGCTTCTCTCTCTCTCTCGCTCATAGCTTCTCTTTCTTTCTCTCTCTCTCACTCACAGCTTCTCTCTCTCTCTCTCTCTCCCACTGTCACAGCTTCTCTCTCTCTCTCTCACGCTCACTCACAGCTTCCCTTTTTCTCCCTCTCTCTCACAATCACAGCTTCTCTTTCACCCTCTCTCTCTCACTCACAGCTTCTCTTTCTTTCTCACTCTCATACTCACAGCTTCTCTTTCTCTCACTCCCTCACTCACAGCTTTTCGTTCTCTCTCTCTCTCTCACTCACAGCTTCTCTATCTCTCTCTCTCTCTCTCACTCACAGCTTCTCTTTCTCTGTCTCTCTCTAACTCACAGCTTCTCTTTATCTCTCTCTCACTCACAGCTTCTCTTTCTTTCTCTCTCTCTCTCTCACTCACAGTTTCTCTTTCTCTCTCTCACTCACATCTCTTTCTCTCTCTCTCTCTCACTCACAGCTTCTCTTTCTCTCTCTCTCACTCACAGCTTCTCTTTCTCCCTCTCTCTCTCACTCACAGCTTCTCTTTCTTTCTCTCTCACTCACAGCTTATCTTTCTCTCTCTCTCTCACTCACAGTTCCTCTCTCTCTCTCTCACTCACTCACAGCTTCTCTTTCTTTCTTTCTCTCTCACTCACAGCTTCTCTCTCTCTTTTACTCACTCCCAGCTTCTCTTTCTCTCTCTCACTCACAGCTTTTCTTTATCTCTCTCTATCACTCACAGCTTCTCTTTATCTCTCTCTCTCACTCCCTCACAGTTTCTCTTTCTCTTTCTCTCTCTCACTCACATCTTCTCTCCCTCTCTCTCACTCACAGCTTCTCTCTCTCTCTCACTCACAGCTTCTCTTTCTCTCTCTCACTCACACCTTCTCTTTCTCTCTCTCCCTCTCACTCACAGCTTCTCTCTCTCTCACTCACAGCTTCTCTTTCTCTCTCTCAATCTCACTAACATCTTCTCTTTCTCTCTCTCTCACTCACAGCTTCTCTCTCACACACACACAGCTTCTCTTTCTCTCTCTCTCTCACTCACTTCTCTTTCTCTCTCTCTCTCTAACTCACAGCTTCTCTTTCTTTCGCTCTCTCACTCACAGCTTCTCTTTATCTCTCTCTCACTCACAGCTTCTCTTTCTCTCTCTCTCTCACTCACAGCTTCTCTTTCTCTCTCTCACTGACACTTTCTCTATCTCTCTCTCTCTCACTCACAGCTTCTCTCTCTCACTCACAGCTTCTCTTTCTCTCTCACAATCTCACACTCACATCTTCTCTCTTTCTCTCTCTCACTCACAGCTTCTCTCTCTCTCACTCACAGCTTCTCTTTCTCTCTCTCTCACAACTTCTCTTTCTCTCTCTCTCTCACTCACAGCTTCTCTTTCTCTCTCTCACTCACAGCTTCACTCTCTCTCTCACTCACTCACAGCTTTTCTCTCTCTCTCTCCCTCACAGCTACTCTCTCTCTCTCTCTCTCTCACAGATTCTCTTTCTCCTTCTCTCTCTCACTCACAGCTTCTCTCTCTCTCACTCATAGCTTCTCTTTCTTTCTCTCTCTCTCACTCACAGCTTCTCTTTCTCTCTTTCTCTCTCCCACTGTCACAGCTTCTCTCTCTCTCACGCTCACTCACAGCTTCCCTTTTTCTCACTCTCTCTCACACTCACAGCTTCTCTTTCTCTCTCTCTCTCTCAGAGCTTTTCTCTCTCTCTCTCACTCACAGCTTCTCTCTCTCACTCACAGCTTCTCTTTCTTTCTCTCTCTCTCACTCACAGCTTCTCTTTCTCTCACTCTCTCACTCACAGCTTCTCTTTCTCTCTCACCCTCACTCACAGCTTCTCTCTCTCTCACTCACTCACAGCTTCTCTTTCTCTCTCTCTCTCTCTCACTCACAGCTTCTTTTTTTCTCTCTCTCTCACTCACAGATTCTCTTTCTCTCTCTCTCTAACTCACAGCTTCTCTTTATCTCACTCTCTCACTCACAGCTTCTCTTTCTCTCTCTCTCACTCACAGCTTCTCTTTCTCTCTCTCTCACACAGCTTCTCTCTCTCACACACACACACAGCTTCTCTTTCTCTCTCACTCACAGCTTCTCTTTCTCACTCACAGCTTCTCTCTCTCTCTCACTCACAGCTTCTCTTTCTCTCTCTATCTCACAGCTCCTCACTCTCTCTCTCTCACTCACAGCTTCTCTTTCACTCTCTCTCTAACTCATAGCTTCTCTTTCTTTCTCACTCACAGCTTCTCTTTCTCTCTCACACACAGCTTCTCTCTCTCTCACTCACAGCTTCTCTTTCTCTCTCTGTATCTCACTCACAGCTTCTCCTTCTCTCTCTCTCTCACTCACAGCTTCACTTTCTCTGTTTCTCTCTAACTCACAGCTTCTCTTTTTCTCTCTCTCACTCAAAGCTTCTCTTTCTCTCTCTCTCTCACTCACTCACAGCTTCTCTTTCTCTCTCTCTCTCTCACCCACAGCTTCTCTTTCTCTCTCACTCTCTCACTCACAGCTTCTCTTTCTCATTCTCTCTCTCACTCACATCTTCTCTTTCTCTGTCACTCACAGCTTCTCTCTCTCTCACTCACAGCTTCTCTTTCTCTCTCTCTCACTCACAACTTCTCTTTCTCCCTCTCTCTCTCACTCACAGCTTCTCTCTCTCACTCACAGCTTCTCTTTCTTTCTCTCTCTCTCACTCACAGCTTCTCTCTCTCTCACACACACACAGCTTCTCTTTCTCTCTCTCTGTCACTCACAGCTTCACTTTCTCTGTTTCTCTCTAACTCACAGCTTCTCATTTTCTCTCTCTCACTCACAGCTTCTCTTTCTCTCTCTCTCTCACCCACAGCTTCTCTTTCTATCTCTCTCTCTCACTCACAGCTTCTCTTTCTCATTTTCTCTCTCACTCACATCTTCTCTCTCTCTCTCACTCACAGCTTCTCTCTCTCTCTCACTCACTCACAGCTTCTCTTTCTCTCTCTCTCTCACACAGCTTCTCTTTCTCTCTCTCTCTCACTCACACCTTTCTTTCTCTCTCTCACACACACACACTCACAGCTTCTCTTTCTCTCTCTCTCTCTCACTCACAGCTTCTCTTTCTCTCTCTCACTCACAGCTTCTCTTTCTCTCTCTCACACAGCTCCTATTTCTCTCTCTCTCACACAGAGTTTCTTTCTCTCTCACACACAGCTTCTCTCTCTCACTCACAGCTTCTCTCTCTCTTTCTCACAGCTACTCTTTCTCTCTCTCTCTCTTTCACTCTCAGCTTCTCTTTCGCTCTCGCTCTCTCACTCACAGCTTCTCTTTCTCTCTCTCTCACACACAGCTTCTCTTTCTCTCTCTCATTCTCACTCAGATTCTCTTTCTCTCTCTCTCACTCACAGCTTCTCTTTCTCTCTCTCACTCACAGCTTCTCTTTCCCTCTCTCTCTCACTCACAGCTTCTCTTTCGCTCTCTCTCTATCACTGTCACAGTATCTCTCTCTCTCACACACACTCTCACTCACAGCTTCTCTTTCTCTCTCTCTCTCACTCACAGCTTCTCTTTCTCTCTCTCTCACTCACAGCTTCTCTTTATCTCTCTCTCACACTCACAGCTTCTCTTTCTCTCTCTCTCACTCACAGCTTCTCTTTCTCTTTCTCTCTCTCACTCACATCTTCTCTCTCTCTTTCTCACTCACAGCTTCTCTCCCTCTCTCACTCACAGCTTCTCTCTCTCTCTCTCTCTCTCTCACAGCTTCTCTTTCTCTGTCTCTCTCTAACTCACAGCTTCTCTTTATATCTCTCTCACAGCTTCTCTCTCTCTCTCTCACTCACTCACAGCTTCTCTTTCTCTCTCTCACTCACAGCTTCTCTCTCACTCTCTCTCACTCACTCACAGCTTATCTCTCTCTCTCACTCACAGCTTCTCTTTCTCTCTCTCTCTCACTCACAGCTTCTCTTTCTCTCTCTCTCTCTCTCTCACAGCTTCTCTTTCTCTCTCTCTCACGCACAGCTTCTCTTTCTCTCTCTCTCACTCACATCTTCTCTTTCTCTCTCTCTCTCTCTCACTCACAGCTTCTCTCTCTCTCTCACTCACAGCTTCACTTTCTCTCTCTCACTCACTCACAGCTTCTCTTTCTCTTTCTCTCTCTAACTCACAGCTTCTATTTATCTCTCTCTCTCACTCACAGCTTCTCTTTCTCTCTCTCTCTCACTCACAGCTTCTCCTTCTCTCTCTCTCACTCACATCTCCTCTCTCTCTCTCTCTATCTCTCACTCACAGCTTCTCTCTCTCTCTCTTACTCACTCTCACTCACAGCTTCTCTTTCTCTCTCACACACACTCACAGTTTCTCTCTCTCTCTCTCTCACTCACAGCTTCTCTCTCTCTCTCAATCACTCACAGCTTCTCTCTCTGTGTCACTCACAGCTTCTCTCTCTCACTCACAGCTTCTCTTTCTCTCTCTCTCACTCACAGCTTCTCTTTCTCCCTCTCTCTCTCACTCACAGCTTCTCTCTCTCACTCAGAGCTTCTCTTTCTTTCTCTCTCTCTCACTCACAGCTTCTCTCTCTCTCACACACACACACAGCTTCTCTCTCTCTCACTCACTCACAGCTTCTCTTTCTCTCTCTCTCTCTCACTCACAGCTTTTTTTCTCTCTCTCACTCACAGCTTCTCTTTATCTCTCTCTCACTCACATCTTCTCTCTCTCTCTCACTCACAGCTTCTCTCTCTCACACTCACAGCTTCTCTTTCTCTCTCTCTCTCTCACAGCTTCTCTTTCTCTCTCTCTCTGTCACTCACAGCTCTCTCTCTTTCTCTCTCACTCACAGCTTCTCTTTCTCTCTCTCTCTCTCGCACTCACAGCTTCTTTCTCTCTCTCACTCACAGCTTCTCTTTCTCTCTCACACACACACAGCTTCTCTTTCTCTCTCACTCACTCTCTCTCACAGAGTTTCTTTCTCTCTCTCTTACTCACAGCTACTCTTTCTCTCTCTCTCTCTCGCACTTTCATCTTTTCTTTCGCTCTCTCTCTCTCACTCACAGCTTCTCTTTCTCTCTCTCTCACTCACAGCTTCTCTTTCTCTCTCTCTTTCTCACTCAGCTTCTCTTTCTCTCTCTCTTACTCACAGCTTCTCTTTCTCTCTCACTCACAGCTTCTCTTTCTCTCTCTCTGTCACTCACAGCTTCTCTTTCTCTTTCTCAATCACATCTTCTCTCTCTCTCACTCACAGCTTCTCTCTCTCACTCACTCACAGCTTCACTTTCTTTCTCTCTCTCTCTCACAGCTTCTCTTTCTCTTTCTCTCTCTATCTCACAGCATCTCTCTCTCTCACTCACAGCTTCTCTTTCACTCTCTCTCTCACTCACAGCTTCTCTTTCTCTCTCTCTATCGCACAGCTTCTCTTTCTCTCTCTCACTCACAACTCTCTCACTCTCTCTCACTCACTCACAGCTTCTCTCTCTCACTCTCACAGCTTCTCTTTCTCTCTCTCTCTCTCTCACTCACAGCTTCACTTTCTCTCTCTCTCACTCACAGCTTCTCTTTCTCTCTCTCTCTCTCACTCACAGCTTCTCTTTCTCTCTCTCACACGCACAGCTTCTCTTTCTCACTCAGCTTCTCTTTCTCTCTCTCACTCACAGCTTCTCTTTCTCTCTCTCTCTCACTCACAGCTCCTCTTTCTCTCTCTCTCTCTCTCACTCACAGCTTCTCTTTCTCTCTCACTCTCACAGCTTCTCTTTCTCTCTCTTACTCACTCTCACTCACAGCTTCTCTTTCTCTCTCTCTCTCACTCACAGCTTCTCTCTCTGTGTCACTCACAGCTTCACTTTCTCTCTCTCACTCACTCACAGCTTCTCTTTCTCTTTCTCTCTCTAACTCACAGCTTCTATTTATCTCTCTCTCTCACTCACAGCTTCTCTTTCTCTCTCTCACTCACAGCTTCTCCTTCTCTCTCTCTCACTCACATCTCCTCTCTCTCTCTCTCTCTATCTCTCACTCACAGCTTCTCTCTCTCTCTCTTACTCACTCTCACTCACAGCTTCTCTTTCTCTCACACACACACTCACAGCTTCTCTCTCTCTCTCACTCACAGCTTCTCTCTCTCTCTCAATCACTCACAGCTTCTCTCTCTCTGTCACTCACAGCTTCTCTCTCTCTCACTCACAGCTTCTCTTTCTCTCTCTCTCTCACTCACAGCTTCTCTTTCTCTCTCTCTCTCTCACTCACAGCTTCTCTTTCTCTCTCTCACACGCACAGCTTCTCTTTCTCACTCAGCTTCTCTTTCTCTCTCTCACTCACAGCTTCTCTTTCTCTCTCTCTCTCACTCACAGCTTCTCTTTCTCTGTCTCTCACTCACAGCTTCTCTCTCACTCTCTCTCACTCACTCACAGCTTATCTCTCTCTCTCACTCACAGCTTCTCTTTCTCTCTCTCTCTCTCACAGCTTCTCTTTCTCTCTCTCTCTCACGCACAGCTTCTCTTTCTCTCAATCTCACTCACATCTTCTCTTTCTCTCTCTCTCTCTCTCACTCACAGCTTCTCTCTCTCTCTCACTCACAGCTTCACGTTCTCTCTCTCACTCACTCACAGCTTCTCTTTCTCTTTCTCTCTCTAACTCACAGCTTCTATTTATCTCTCTCTCTCACTCACAGCTTCTCTTTCTCTCTCTCTCTCACTCACAGCTTCTCTTTCTCTCTCACACACACTCACAGTTTCTCTCTCTCTCTCTCACTCACAGCTTCTCTCACTCTCTCTCAATCACTCACAGCTTCTCTCTCTCTGTCACTCACAGCTTCTCTCTCTCTCACTCACAGCTTCTCTTTCTCTCTCTCTCACTCACAGCTTCTCTTTCTCCCTCTCTCTCTCACTCACAGCTTCTCTCTCTCACTCAGAGCTTCTCTTTCTTTCTCGCTCTCTCACTCACAGCTTCTCTCTCTCACACACACACAGCTTCTCTCTCTCTCACTCACTCACAGCTTCTCTTTCTCTCTCTCTCTCACTCACAGCTTTTTTTCTCTCTCTCTCACTCACAGCTTCTCTTTATCTCTCTCTCACTCACATCTTCTCTCTCTCTCTCACTCACAGCTTCTCTCTCTCTCACTCACAGCTTCTCTTTCTCTCTCACACACACAGCTTCTCTTTCTCTCTCTCTCTGTCACTCACAGCTCTCTCCCTTACTCTCTCACTCACAGCTTCTCTTTCTCTCTCTCTCTCGCACTCACAGCTTCTCTTTCTCTCTCTCACTCACAGCTTCTCTTTCTCTCTCACACACACACAGCTTCTCTTTCTCTCTCACTCACTATCACTCACAGAGTTTCTTTCTCTCTCTCACACAGCTTCTCTCTCTCACTCACAGCTTCTCTCTCTCTTACTCACAGCTAGTCTTTCTCTCTCTCTCGCACTTTCATCTTTTCTTTCGCTCTCTCTCTCTCACTCACAGCTTCTCTTTCTCTCTCTCTCACTCACAGCTTCTCTTTCTCTCTCTCTCTCACTCACAGCTTCTCTTTCTCTCTCACACACACTCACAGTTTCTCTCTCTCTCTCTCACTCACAGCTTCTCTCTCTCTCTCAATCACTCACAGCTTCTCTCTCTCTGTCACTCACAGCTTCTCTCTCTCTCACTCACAGCTTCTCTTTCTCTCTCTCTCACTCACAGCTTCTCTTTCTCCCTCTCTCTCTCACTCACAGCTTCTCTCTCTCACTCACAGCTTCTCTTTCTTTCTCTCTCTCTCACTCACAGCTTCTCTCTCTCACACACACACAGCTTCTCTCTCTCTCACTCACTCACAGCTTCTCTTTCTCTCTCTCTCTCACTCACAGCTTTTTTTCTCTCTCTCTCACTCACAGCTTCTCTTTATCTCTCTCTCACTCACATCTTCTCTCTCTCTCTCACTCACAGCTTCTCTCTCTCTCACTCACAGCTTCTCTTTCTCTCTCTCACACACAGCTTCTCTTTCTCTCTCTCTCTGTCACTCACAGCTCTCTCCCTTACTCTCTCACTCACAGCTTCTCTTTCTCTCTCACTCTCGCACTCACAGCTTCTCTTTCTCTCTCTCACTCACAGCTTCTCTTTCTCTCTCTCACACACACAGCTTCTCTTTCTCTCTCACTCACTATCACTCACAGAGTTTCTTTCTCTCTCTCACACAGCTTCTCTCTCTCACTCACAGCTTCTCTCTCTCTTACTCGCAGCTAGTCTTTCTCTCTCTCTCGCACTTTCATCTTTTCTTTCGCTCTCTCTCTCTCACTCACAGCTTCTCTTTCTCTCTCTCTCACTCACAGCTTCTCTTTCTCTCTCTCTCTCTCTCACAGCTTCTCTTTCTCTTTCTCTCTCTATCTCACAGCATCTCTCTCTCTCTCACTCACAGCTTCTCTTTCTCTCTCTCACTCACAGCTTCTCTTTCTCTGTCTCTAACTCACAGCTTCTCTTTATCTCTATCTCACTCACAGCTTCTCTTTCTCTCTCTCTCTCTCGCACAGCTTCTCTTTCTCTCTCTCACTCACAACTTCTCTCTCGCTCTCTCTCACTCACTCACAGCTTCTCTCTCTCTCTCTCACAGCTTCTCTCTCTCTCACTCACAGCTTCTCTTTCTCTGTCTCTAACTCACAGCTTCTCTTTATCTCTATCTCACTCACAGCTTCTCTTTCTCTCTCTCTCTTGCACAGCTTCTCTTTCTCTCTCTCACTCACAACTTCTCTCTCGCTCTCTCTCTCACTCACTCACAGCTTCTCTCTCTCTCACAGCTTCTCTTTCTCTCTCTCTCTCTCACTCACAGCTTCTCTTTCTCTCTCTCACTCACAGCTTCTCTTTCTCTCTCTCACACTTACAGCTTCTCTTTCGCTCTCTCTCTATCACTGTCACAGCTTCTCTCTCTCACTCACTCACTCTCACTCACAGCTTCTCTTTCTCTCTCACACCCACTCACAGCTTCTCTCTCTCACACTCACAGCTTCTCACTCTCTCTCTCTCATTCACAATTATCTCTCTCTCTCACTCACAGCTTCTCTTTCTGTCTCTCTCACTCACAGCTTCTCTTTCTCCCTCTCTCTCTCACTCACAGCTTCTCTCTCTCACAGCTTCTCTTTCTTTCTCTCTCTCTCACTCACACCTTCTCTCTCTCTCTCTCACAGCTTCTCTCTCTCACTCACAGCTTCTCTCTCTCTCACACACAGCTTCTCTTACTCTCTCTCTCACTCACAGCTTCTCTTTATCTCTCTCTCTCACTCACAGCTTCTCTTTCTCTCTCTCTCTCTCACTCACAGCTTCTCTTTCTCTTTCTCTCTCTCACTCACATCTTCTCTCTCTCTCTCAGCTTCTCTCTCTCTCTCACTCACAGCTTCACTTTCTCTCTCTCACACACAGCTTCTCTTTCTCTCTCTCTCTCTCACTCACAGCTTCTCTCTCTCTCACAGCTTCTCTTTCTCTCTCTCTGTCACTCACAGCTTCACTTTCTCTGTTTCTCTCTAACTCACAGCTTCTCTTTTTCTCTAACTCACTCAAAGCTTCTCTTTCTCTCTCTCTCTCTCACTCACAGCTTCTCTTTCTCTCTCTCTCACTCACAGCTTCTCTTTCTCTCTCTCTCACTCACAGCTTCTCTTTCTCTCTCTCTCACTCACAGCTTCTCTTTCTCTCTCTCTCTCACTCACAGCTTCTCTTTCTCATTCTCTCTCTCACTCACATCTTCTCTCTCTCTCACTCACTCACAGCTTCTCTCTCTCTCACTCACTCACAGCTTCTCTTTCTTTCTCTCTCTCTCACAGCTTCTCTTTCTCTCTCTCTCTCTCACTCACAGCTTCTCTCTCTCACACACACACACTCACAGCTTCTCTTTCTCTCTCTCTCTCACTCACAGCTTCTCTTTCTCTCTCTCGCACTCACAGCTTCTCTTTCTCTCTCACACACAGCTTCTATTTCTCTCTCTCACACAAAGAGTTTCTTTCTCTCTCTCTCTCACAGCTTCTCTCTCTCTCATTCACAGCTTCTCACTCTCATTCTCTCTCTCACTCACATCTTCTCTCTCTCTCTCTCACTCACAGCACAGCTTCTCTTTCTCTCTCTCTCACTCACAGCTTCTCTCTCTCTCTCACTCACATCTTCACTTTCTCTCTCTCACTCACTCACAGCTTCTCTTTCTCTTTCTCTCTCTAACTCACAGCTTCTATTTATCTCTCTCTCTCACTCACATCTCCTCTCTCTCTCTCTCTCTATCTCTCACTCACAGCTTCTCTCTCTCTCTCTTACTCACTCTCACTCACAGCTTCTCTTTCTCTCTCACACACACAGTTTCTCTCTCTCTCTCACTCACAGCTTCTCTCTCTCAATCACTCACAGCTTCTCTCTCTCTGTCACTCACAGCTTCTCTCTCTCACTCACAGCTTCTCTTTCTCTCTCTCTCACTCACAGCTTCTCTTTCTCCCTCTCTCTCTCACAGCTTCTCTCTCTCACTCAGAGCTTCTCTTTCTTTCTCTCTCTCTCACTCACAGCTTCTCTCTCTCACACACACACAGCTTCTCTCTCACTCACTCACTCACAGCTTCTCTTTCTCTCTTTCTTTCTCTCTCACTCACAGCTTTTTTTCTCTCTCTCTCACTCACAGCTTCTCTTTATCTCTCTCTCACTCACACCTTCTCTCTCTCTCTCACTCACAGCTTCTCTCTCTCTCTCTCACAGCTTCTCTTTCTCTTTCTCTTCTCTATCTCACAGCATATCTCTCTCTCACTCACAGCTTCTCTTTCACTCTCTCTCTCTCACTCACAGCTTCTCTTTCTCTGTCTCTAACTCACAGCTTCTCTTTATCTCTATCTCACTCACAGCTTCTCTTTCCCTCTCTCTCTCTCTCGCTCACAGCTTTTTTTCTCTCTCTCACTCACAGCTTCTCTTTATCTCTCTCTCACTCACATCTTCTCTCTCTCTCACTCACAGCTTCTCTCTCTCTCACTCACATCTTCTCTTTCTCTCTCTCTCTCACAGCTTCTCTTTCTCTCTCTCTCTGTCACTCACAGCTCTCTCTCTTTCTCTCTCACTCACAGCTTCTCTTTCTCTCTCTCTCTCGCACTCACAGCTTCTCTTTCTCTCTCTCACTCACAGCTTCTCTTTCTCTCACACACACACAGCTTCTCTTTCTCTCACTCAGTCTCTCTCACACAGTTTCCTTCTCTCTCACACACAGCTTCTCTCTCTCACTCACAGCTTCTCTCTCTCTTACTCACAGCTACTCTTTCTCTCTCTCTCTCGCACTTTCATTTTTTCTTTCACTCTCTCTCTCTCACTCACAGCTTCTCTTTCTCTCTCTCTCACTCATAGCTTCTCTTTCTCTCTCTCTTTCTCACTCAGCTTCTCTTTCTCTCTCTCTTACTCACAGCTTCTCTTTCTCTCTCACTCACAGCTTCTCTTTCTCTCTCTCTGTCACTCACAGCTTCTCTTTCTCTTTCTCTCTCTCACTCACATCTTCTCTCTCTCACTCACTCACAGCTTCTCTTTCTTTCTCTCTCTCTCTCACAGCTTCTCTTTCTCTTTCTCTCTCTATCTCACAGCATCTCTCTCTCACTCACAGATTCTCTTTCACTCTCTCCCTCTCACTCACAGCTTCTCTTTCTCTGTCTCTAACTCACAGCTTCTCTTTATCTCTATCTCACTCACAGCTTCTCTTTCTCTCTCTCTCTCTCGCACAGCTTCTCTTTCTCTCTCTCACTCACAACTTCTCTCTCGCTCTCTCTCACTCACTCACAGCTTCTCTCTCTCTCTCACAGCTTCTCTTTCTCTCTCTCTATCTCACTCACAGCTTCTCTTTCTCTCTCTCTCTCACTCACAGCTTCTCTTTCTCTCTCTCTCTCTCACTCACATCTCCTCTCTCTCTCTCTATCTCTCACTCACAGCTTCTCTCTCTCTCTCTTACTCACTCTCACTCACAGCTTCTCTTTCTCTCTCTCACACACAGTTTCTCTCTCTCTCACTCACAGCTTCTCTCTCTCTCAATCACTCACATCTTCTCTCTCTCTGTCACTCACAGCTTCTCTCTCTCTCACTCACAGCTTCTCTTTCTCTCTCTCTCACTCACAGCTTCTCTTTCTCCCTCTCTCTCTCACTCACAGCTTCTCTCTCTCACTCAGAGCTTCTCTTTCTTTCTCTCTCTCTCACTCACAGCTTCTCTCTCTCTCACACACACAGCTTCTCTCTCTCTTACTCACTCACAGCTTCTCTTTCTCTCTCTCTCTCTCACTCACAGCTTTTTTTCTCTCTCTCTCTCTCACAGCTTCTCTTTATCTCTCTCTCACTCACATCTTCTCTCTCTCTCTCACTCACAGCTTCTCTCTCTCTCACTCACAGCTTCTCTTTCTCTCTCTCTCTCTCACAGTTTCTCTTTCTCTCTCTCTCTCTCACTCACAGCTCTCTCTCTTTCTTTCTCTCTCACTCACAGCTTCTCATTCTCTCTCTCTCTCGCACTCACAGCTTCTCTTTCTCTCTCTCTCGCACTTTCATCTTTTCTTTCGCTCTCTCTCTCTCACTCACAGCTTCTCTTTCTCTCTCTCTCACTCACAGCTTCTCTTTCTCTCTCTCTCTCTCTCACAGCTTCTCTTTCTCTTTCTCTCTCTATCTCACAGCATCTCTCTCTCTCTCACTCACAGCTTCTCTTTCTCTCTCTCACTCACAGCTTCTCTTTCTCTGTCTCTAACTCACAGCTTCTCTTTATCTCTATCTCACTCACAGCTTCTCTTTCTCTCTCTCTCTCTCGCACAGCTTCTCTTTCTCTCTCTCACTCACAACTTCTCTCTCGCTCTCTCTCACTCACTCACAGCTTCTCTCTCTCTCTCACAGCTTCTCTCTCTCTCACTCACAGCTTCTTTTTCTCTGTCTCTAACTCACAGCTTCTCTTTATCTCTATCTCACTCACAGCTTCTCTTTCTCTCTCTCTCTCGCACAGCTTCTCTTTCTCTCTCTCACTCACAACTTCTCTCTCGCTCTCTCTCACTCACTCACAGCTTCTCTCTCTCTCACAGCTTCTCTTTCTCTCTCTCTCTCTCACTCACAGCTTCTCTTTCTCTCTCTCACACGCACAGCTTCTCTTTCTCACTCAGCTTCTCTTTCTCTCTCTCACTCACAGCTTCTCTTTCTCTCTCTCACACTTACAGCTTCTCTTTCGCTCTCTCTCTATCACTGTCACAGCTTCTCTCTCTCACTCACTCACTCTCACTCACAGCTTCTCTTTCTCTCTCACACACACTCACAGCTTCTCTCTCTCACACTCACAGCTTCTCACTCTCTCTCTCTCATTCACAATTATCTCTCTCTCTCACTCACAGCTTCTCTTTCTGTCTCTCTCACTCACAGCTTCTCTTTCTCCCTCTCTCTCTCACTCACAGCTTCTCTCTCTCACAGCTTCTCTTTCTTTCTCTCTCTCTCACTCACACCTTCTCTCTCTCTCTCTCACAGCTTCTCTCTCTCACTCACAGCTTCTCTCTCTCTCACACACAGCTTCTCTTACTCTCTCTCTCACTCACAGCTTCTCTTTATCTCTCTCTCTCACTCACAGCTTCTCTTTCTCTCTCTCTCTCTCACTCACAGCTTCTCTTTCTCTTTCTCTCTCTCACTCACATCTTCTCTCTCTCTCTCAGCTTCTCTCTCTCTCTCACTCACAGCTTCACTTTCTCTCTCTCACACACAGCTTCTCTTTCTCTCTCTCTCTCTCACTCACAGCTTCTCTCTCTCTCACAGCTTCTCTTTCTCTCTCTCTTTCACTCACAGCTTCACTTTCTCTGTTTCTCTCTAACTCACAGCTTCTCTTTTTCTCTAACTCACTCAAAGCTTCTCTTTCTCTCTCTCTCTCTCTCACTCACAGCTTCTCTTTCTCTCTCTCTCACTCACAGCTTCTCTTTCTCTCTCTCTCACTCACAGCTTCTCTTTCTCTCTCTCTCACTCACAGCTTCTCTTTCTCTCTCTCTCTCACTCACAGCTTCTCTTTCTCATTCTCTCTCTCACTCACATCTTCTCTCTCTCTCTCTCACTCACTCACAGCTTCTCTTTCTTTCTCTCTCTCTCACAGCTTCTCTTTCTCTCTCTCTCTCTCACTCACAGCTTCTCTCTCTCACACACACACACTCACAGCTTCTCTTTCTCTCTCTCTCTCACTCACAGCTTCTCTTTCTCTCTCTCGCACTCACAGCTTCTCTTTCTCTCTCACACACAGCTTCTATTTCTCTCTCTCACACAAAGAGTTTCTTTCTCTCTCTCTCTCACAGCTTCTCTCTCTCTCATTCACAGCTTCTCTCTCTCTTTCTCACAGCTACTCTTTCTCTCTCTCTCTTTCACTCTCAGCTTCTCTTTCGCTCTCTCTCTCACTCACAGCTTCTCTTTCTCTCTCTCTCACTCACAGCTTCTCTTTCTCTCTCTCATTCTCACTCAGATTCTCTTTCTCTCTCTCTCTCACTCACAGCTTCTCTTTCTCTCTCTCACTCACAGCTTCTCTTTCCCTCTCTCTCTCACTCACAGCTTCTCTTTCGCTCTCTCTCTATCACTGTCACAGCATCTCTCTCTCACACACACTCTCACTCACAGCTTCTCTTTCTCTCTCTCTCTCTCACTCACAGCTTCTCTTTCTCTCTCTCTCACTCACAGCTTCTCTTTATCTCTCTCTCTCACTCACAGCTTCTCTTTCTCTCTCTCTCTCTCTCACTCACATCTTCTCTCTCTCTCTCTCTCTCACTCACAGCTTCTCTCTCTCTCACTCACAGCTTCTCTCTCTCTCACACACACACCTTCTCTTTCTCTGTCTCTCTCTAACTCACAGCTACTCTTTATATCTCTCTCACTCACAGCTTCTCTTTCTCTCTCTCTTTCTCACTCATAGCTTCTCTTTCTCTCTCTCTCACTCACAGCTTCTCACTCTCACTCACTCACAGCTTATCTCTCTCTCTCACTCACAGCTTCTCTTTCTCTCTCTCTCACTCACAGCTTCTCTTTCTCTCTCTCTCACTCACAGCTTCTCTTTCTCTCTCTCTCTCACGCACAGCTTCTCTTTCTCTCTCTCTCACTCACAGCTTCTCTCTCTCTCTCACTCACATCTTCACTTTCTCTCTCTCTCTCACTCACATCTCCTCTCTCTCTCTCTCTCTATCTCTCACTCACAGCTTCTCTCTCTCTCTCTTACTCACTCTCACTCACAGCTTCTCTTTCTCTCTCACACACACAGTTTCTCTCTCTCTCTCACTCACAGCTTCTCTCTCTCAATCACTCACAGCTTCTCTCTCTCTGTCACTCACAGCTTCTCTCTCTCACTCACAGCTTCTCTTTCTCTCTCTCTCACTCACAGCTTCTCTTTCTCCCTCTCTCTCTCACAGCTTCTCTCTCTCACTCAGAGCTTCTCTTTCTTTCTCTCTCTCTCACTCACAGCTTCTCTCTCTCACACACACACAGCTTCTCTCTCTCTCACTCACTCACAGCTTCTCTTTCTCTCTTTCTTTCTCTCTCACTCACAGCTTTTTTTCTCTCTCTCTCACTCACAGCTTCTCTTTATCTCTCTCTCACTCACACCTTCTCTCTCTCTCTCACTCACAGCTTCTCTCTCTCTCACAGCTTCTCTTTCTCTTTCTCTTCTCTATCTCACAGCATATCTCTCTCTCACTCACAGCTTCTCTTTCACTCTCTCTCTCTCACTCACAGCTTCTCTTTCTCTGTCTCTAACTCACAGCTTCTCTTTATCTCTATCTCACTCACAGCTTCTCTTTCCCTCTCTCTCTCTCGCTCACAGCTTTTTTTCTCTCTCTCTCACTCACAGCTTCTCTTTATCTCTCTCTCACTCACATCTTCTCTCTCTCTCACTCACAGCTTCTCTCTCTCTCACTCACAGCTTCTCTTTCTCTCTCTCTCTCACAGCTTCTCTTTCTCTCTCTCTCTGTCACTCACAGCTCTCTCTCTTTCTCTCTCACTCACAGCTTCTCTTTCTCTCTCTCTCTCGCACTCACAGCTTCTCTTTCTCTCTCTCACTCACAGCTTCTCTTTCTCTCACACACACACAGCTTCTCTTTCTCTCACTCAGTCTCTCTCACACAGTTTCCTTCTCTCTCACACACAGCTTCTCTCTCTCACTCACAGCTTCTCTCTCTCTTACTCACAGCTACTCTTTCTCTCTCTCTCTCGCACTTTCATCTTTTCTTTCACTCTCTCTCTCTCACTCACAGCTTCTCTTTCTCTCTCTCTCACTCATAGCTTCTCTTTCTCTCTCTCTTTCTCACTCAGCTTCTCTTTCTCTCTCTCTTACTCACAGCTTCTCTTTCTCTCTCACTCACAGCTTCTCTTTCTCTCTCTCTGTCACTCACAGCTTCTCTTTCTCTTTCTCTCTCTCACTCACATCTTCTCTCTCTCACTCACTCACAGCTTCTCTTTCTTTCTCTCTCTCTCTCACAGCTTCTCTTTCTCTTTCTCTCTCTATCTCACAGCATCTCTCTCTCACTCACAGATTCTCTTTCACTCTCTCCCTCTCACTCACAGCTTCTCTTTCTCTGTCTCTAACTCACAGCTTCTCTTTATCTCTATCTCACTCACAGCTTCTCTTTCTCTCTCTCTCTCTCGCACAGCTTCTCTTTCTCTCTCTCACTCACAACTTCTCTCTCGCTCTCTCTCACTCACTCACAGCTTCTCTCTCTCTCTCACAGCTTCTCTTTCTCTCTCTCTATCTCACTCACAGCTTCTCTTTCTCTCTCTCTCTCACTCACAGCTTCTCTTTCTCTCTCTCTCTCTCTCACTCACATCTCCTCTCTCTCTCTCTATCTCTCACTCACAGCTTCTCTCTCTCTCTCTCTTACTCACTCTCACTCACAGCTTCTCTTTCTCTCTCTCACACACAGTTTCTCTCTCTCTCACTCACAGCTTCTCTCTCTCTCTCAATCACTCACATCTTCTCTCTCTCTGTCACTCACAGCTTCTCTCTCTCTCACTCACAGCTTCTCTTTCTCTCTCTCTCACTCACAGCTTCTCTTTCTCCCTCTCTCTCTCACTCACAGCTTCTCTCTCTCACTCAGAGCTTCTCTTTCTTTCTCTCTCTCTCTCTCACAGCTTCTCTCTCTCTCACACACACAGCTTCTCTCTCTCTCACTCACTCACAGCTTCTCTTTCTCTCTCTCTCTCTCACTCACAGCTTTTTTTCTCTCTCTCTCTCTCTCACAGCTTCTCTTTATCTCTCTCTCACTCACATCTTCTCTCTCTCTCTCACTCACAGCTTCTCTCTCTCACTCACAGCTTCTCTTTCTCTCTCTCTCTCGCACTCACAGTTTCTCTTTCTCTCTCTCACTCACAGCTTCTCTTTCTCTCTCTCACACACACAGCTTCTCTTTCTCTCTCACTCACTCTCTCTCACAGAGTTTCTTTCTCTCTCACACACAGCTTCTCTCTCTCACTCACAGCTTCTCTCTCTCTTACTCACAGCTACTCTTTCTCTCTCTCTCTCGCACTTTCATCTTTTCTTTCGCTCTCTCTCTCTCACTCACAGCTTCTCTTTCTCTCTCTCTCACTCATAGCTTCTCTTTCTCTCTCTCTTACTCACAGCTTCTCTTTCTCTCTCACTCACAGCTTCTCTTTCTCACTCTCTGTCACTCACAGCTTCTCTTTCTCTTTCTCTCTCTCACTCACATCTTCTCTCTCTCTCTCACTCACAGCTTCTCTCTCTCACTCACTCACAGCTTCTCTTTCTTTCTCTCTCTCTCACTCACAGCTTCTCTTTCTCTGTCTCTAACTCACAGATTCTCTTTATCTCTATCTCACTCACAGCTTCTCTTTCTCTCTCTCTCTCTCACTCACAGCTTTTTTTCTCTCTCTCTCACTCACAGCTTCTCTTTATCTCTCTCTCACTCACTTCTCTCTCTCTCTCACTCACAGCTTCTCTCTCTCTCACTCACAGCTTCTCTTTCTCTCTCTCTCACAGCTTCTCTTTCTCTTTCTCTCTCTATCTCACAGCATATCTCTCTCTCACTCACAGCTTCTCTTTCACTCTCTCTCTCTCACTCACAGCTTCTCTTTCTCTGTCTCTAACTCACAGCTTCTCTTTATCTCTATCTCACTCACAGCTTCTCTTTCCCTTTCTCTCTCTCGCTCACAGCTTTTTTTCTCTCTCTCTCACTCACAGCTTCTCTTTATCTCTCTCTCACTCACATCTTCTCTCTCTCTCACTCACAGCTTCTCTCTCTCTCACTCACAGCTTCTCTTTCTCTCTCTCTCTCACAGCTTCTCTTTCTCTCTCTCTCTGTCACTCACAGCTCTCTCTCTTTCTCTCTCACTCACAGCTTCTCTTTATCTCTCTCTCACTTCCATCTTCTCTCTCTCTCACTCACAGCTTCTCTCTCTCTCACTCACAGCTTCTCTTTCTCTCTCTCTCACACAGCTTCTCTTTCTCTCTCTCTCTGTCACTCACAGCTCTCTCTCTTTCTCTCTCACTTACAGCTTCTCTTTCTCTCTCTCTCTCTCACTCACAGCTTCTCTTTCTCTTTCTCTCTCTCACTCACATCTTCTCTCTCTCTCTCAGCTTCTCTCTCTCTCACTCACAGCTTCACTTTCTCTCTCTCACACACAGCTTCTCTTTCTCTCTCTCTCTCTCACTCACAGCTTCTCTCTCTCTCACAGCTTCTCTTTCTCTCTCTCTGTCACTCACAGCTTCACTTTCTCTGTTTCTCTCTAACTCACAGCTTCTCTTTTTCTCTAACTCACTCAAAGCTTCTCTTTCTCTCTCTCTCTCTCTCACTCACAGCTTCTCTTTCTCTCTCTCTCACTCACAGCTTCTCTTTCTCTCTCTCTCACTCACAGCTTCTCTTTCTCTCTCTCTCACTCACAGCTTCTCTTTCTCTCTCTCTCTCACTCACAGCTTCTCTTTCTCATTCTCTCTCTCACTCACATCTTCTCTCTCTCTCTCTCACTCACAGCTTCTCTCTCTCTCACTCACTCACAGGTTCTCTTTCTTTCTCTCTCTCTCACAGCTTCTCTTTCTCTCTCTCTCTCTCACTCACAGCTTCTCTCTCTCACACACACACACTCACAGCTTCTCTTTCTCTCTCTCTCTCACTCACAGCTTCTCTTTCTCTCTCTCGCACTCACAGCTTCTCTTTCTCTCTCACACACAGCTTCTATTTCTTTCTCTCACACAAAGAGTTTCTTTCTCTCTCTCTCACAGCTTCTCTCTCTCTCATTCACAGCTTCTCACTCTCTTTCTCACAGCTACTCTTTCTCTCTCTCTCTTTCACTCTCAGCTTCTCTTTCGCTCTCTCTCTCACTCACAGCTTCTCTTTCTCTCTCTCTCACTCACAGCTTCTCTTTCTCTCTCTCATTCTCACTCAGATTCTCTTTCTCTCTCTCTCTCACTCACAGCTTCTCTTTCTCTCTCTCACTCACAGCTTCTCTTTCCCTCTCTCTCTCACTCACAGCTTCTCTTTCGCTCTCTCTCTATCACTGTCACAGCATCTCTCTCTCACACACACTCTCACTCACAGCTTCTCTTTCTCTCTCTCTCTCTCACTCACAGCTTCTCTTTCTCTCTCTCTCACTCACAGCTTCTCTTTATCTCTCTCTCTCACTCACAGCTTCTCTTTCTCTCTCTCTCTCTCACTCACAGCTTCTCTTTCTCTTTCTCTCTCTCACTCACATCTTCTCTCTCTCTCTCTCTCACTCACAGCTTCTCTCTCTCTCACTCACAGCTTCTCTCTCTCTCTCTCTCACACACCTTCTCTTTCTCTGTCTCTCTCTAACTCACAGCTTCTCTTTATATCTCTCTCACTCACAGCTTCTATTTCTCTCTCTCTTTCTCACTCATAGCTTCTCTTTCTCTCTCTCTCACTCACAGCTTCTCACTCTCACTCACTCACAGCTTATCTCTCTCTCTCACTCACAGCTTCTCTTTCTCTCTCTCTCACTCACAGCTTCTCTTTCTCTCTCTCTCACTCACAGCTTCTCTTTCTCTCTCTCTCTCACGCACAGCTTCTCTTTCTCTCTCTCTCACTCACAGCTTCTCTCTCTCTCTCACTCACATCTTCACTTTCTCTCTCTCACTCACTCACAGCTTCTCTTTCTCTTTCTCTCTCTAACTCACAGCTTCTATTTATCTCTCTCTCTCACTCACATCTCCTCTCTCTCTCTCTCTCTATCTCTCACTCACAGCTTCTCTCTCTCTCTTACTCACTCTCACTCACAGCTTCTCTTTCTCTCTCACACACACAGTTTCTCTCTCTCTCTCACTCACAGCTTCTCTCTCTCAATCACTCACAGCTTCTCTCTCTCTCTGTCACTCACAGCTTCTCTCTCTCACTCACAGCTTCTCTTTCTCTCTCTCTCACTCACAGCTTCTCTTTCTCCCTCTCTCTCTCACAGCTTCTCTCTCTCACTCAGAGCTTCTCTTTCTTTCTCTCTCTCTCACTCACAGCTTCTCTCTCTCACACACACACAGCTTCTCTCTCTCTCACTCACTCACAGCTTCTCTTTCTCTCTTTCTTTCTCTCTCACTCACAGCTTTTTTTCTCTCTCTCTCACTCACAGCTTCTCTTTATCTCTCTCTCACTCACACCTTCTCTCTCTCTCTCACTCACAGCTTCTCTCTCTCTCTCACAGCTTCTCTTTCTCTTTCTCTCTCTATCTCACAGCATATCTCTCTCTCACTCACAGCTTCTCTTTCACTCTCTCTCTCTCACTCACAGCTTCTCTTTCTCTGTCTCTAACTCACAGCTTCTCTTTATCTCTATCTCACTCACAGCTTCTCTTTCCCTCTCTCTCTCTCGCTCACAGGTTTTTTTCTCTCTCTCTCACTCACAGCTTCTCTTTATCTCTCTCTCACTCACATCTTCTCTCTCTCTCACTCACAGCTTCTCTCTCTCTCACTCACAGCTTCTCTTTCTCTCTCTCTCTCACAGCTTCTCTTTCTCTCTCTCTCTGTCACTCACAGCTCTCTCTTTCTCTCTCACTCACAGCTTCTCTTTCTCTCTCTCTCTCTCGCACTCACAGCTTCTCTTTCTCTCTCTCACACAGCTTCTCTTTCTCTCACACACACACAGCTTCTCTTTCTCTCACTCAGTCTCTCTCACACAGTTTCCTTCTCTCTCACACACAGCTTCTCTCTCTCACTCACAGCTTCTCTCTCTCTTACTCACAGCTACTCTTTCTCTCTCTCTCTCGCACTTTCATCTTTTCTTTCACTCTCTCTCTCTCACTCACAGCTTCTCTTTCTCTCTCTCTCACTCATAGCTTCTCTTTCTCTCTCTCTTTCTCACTCAGCTTCTCTTTCTCTCTCTCTTACTCACAGCTTCTCTTTCTCTCTCACTCACAGCTTCTCTTTCTCTCTCTCTGTCACTCACAGCTTCTCTTTCTCTTTCTCTCTCTCACTCACATCTTCTCTCTCTCACTCACAGCTTCTCTCTCTCACTCACTCACAGCTTCTCTTTCTTTCTCTCTCTCTCTCACAGCTTCTCTTTCTCTTTCTCTCTCTATCTCACAGCATCTCTCTCTCACTCACAGATTCTCTTTCACTCTCTCCCTCTCACTCACAGCTTCTCTTTCTCTGTCTCTAACTCACAGCTTCTCTTTATCTCTATCTCACTCACAGCTTCTCTTTCTCTCTCTCTCTCTCGCACAGCTTCTCTTTCTCTCTCTCACTCACAACTTCTCTCTCGCTCTCTCTCACTCACTCACAGCTTCTCTCTCTCTTACTCACAGCTACTCTTTCTCTCTCTCTCTCTCGCACTTTCATCTTTTCTTTCGCTCTCTCTCTCTCACTCACAGCTTCTCTTTCTCTCTCTCTCACTCATAGCTTCTCTTTCTCTCTCTCTTACTCACAGCTTCTCTTTCTCTCTCACTCACAGCTTCTCTTTCTCACTCTCTGTCACTCACAGCTTCTCTTTCTCTTTCTCTCTCTCACTCACATCTTCTCTCTCTCTCTCACTCACAGCTTCTCTCTCTCACTCACTCACAGCTTCTCTTTCTTTCTCTCTCTCTCACTCACAGCTTCTCTTTCTCTGTCTCTAACTCACAGATTCTCTTTATCTCTATCTCACTCACAGCTTCTCTTTCTCTCTCTCTCTCTCACTCACAGCTTTTTTTCTCTCTCTCTCACTCACAGCTTCTCTTTATCTCTCTCTCACTCACTTCTCTCTCTCTCTCACTCACAGCTTCTCTCTCTCTCACTCACAGCTTCTCTTTCTCTCTCTCTCACAGCTTCTCTTTCTCTTTCTCTCTCTATCTCACAGCATATCTCTCTCTCACTCACAGCTTCTCTTTCACTCTCTCTCTCTCACTCACAGCTTCTCTTTCTCTGTCTCTAACTCACAGCTTCTCTTTATCTCTATCTCACTCACAGCTTCTCTTTCCCTTTCTCTCTCTCGCTCACAGCTTTTTTTCTCTCTCTCTCACTCACAGCTTCTCTTTATCTCTCTCTCACTCACATCTTCTCTCTCTCTCACTCACAGCTTCTCTCTCTCTCACTCACAGCTTCTCTTTCTCTCTCTCTCTCACAGCTTCTCTTTCTCTCTCTCTCTGTCACTCACAGCTCTCTCTCTTTCTCTCTCACTCACAGCTTCTCTTTATCTCTCTCTCACTTCCATCTTCTCTCTCTCTCACTCACAGCTTCTCTCTCTCTCACTCACAGCTTCTCTTTCTCTCTCTCTCACACAGCTTCTCTTTCTCTCTCTCTCTGTCACTCACAGCTCTCTCTCTTTCTCTCTCACTTACAGCTTCTCTTTCTCTCTCTCTCTCTCACTCACAGCTTCTCTTTCTCTTTCTCTCTCTCACTCACATCTTCTCTCTCTCTCTCAGCTTCTCTCTCTCTCTCACTCACAGCTTCACTTTCTCTCTCTCACACACAGCTTCTCTTTCTCTCTCTCTCTCTCACTCACAGCTTCTCTCTCTCTCACAGCTTCTCTTTCTCTCTCTCTGTCACTCACAGCTTCACTTTCTCTGTTTCTCTCTAACTCACAGCTTCTCTTTTTCTCTAACTCACTCAAAGCTTCTCTTTCTCTCTCTCTCTCTCTCACTCACAGCTTCTCTTTCTCTCTCTCTCACTCACAGCTTCTCTTTCTCTCTCTCTCACTCACAGCTTCTCTTTCTCTCTCTCTCACTCACAGCTTCTCTTTCTCTCTCTCTCTCACTCACAGCTTCTCTTTCTCATTCTCTCTCTCACTCACATCTTCTCTCTCTCTCTCTCACTCACAGCTTCTCTCTCTCTCACTCACTCACAGGTTCTCTTTCTTTCTCTCTCTCTCACAGCTTCTCTTTCTCTCTCTCTCTCTCACTCACAGCTTCTCTCTCTCACACACACACACTCACAGCTTCTCTTTCTCTCTCTCTCTCACTCACAGCTTCTCTTTCTCTCTCTCGCACTCACAGCTTCTCTTTCTCTCTCACACACAGCTTCTATTTCTTTCTCTCACACAAAGAGTTTCTTTCTCTCTCTCTCACAGCTTCTCTCTCTCTCATTCACAGCTTCTCACTCTCTTTCTCACAGCTACTCTTTCTCTCTCTCTCTTTCACTCTCAGCTTCTCTTTCGCTCTCTCTCTCACTCACAGCTTCTCTTTCTCTCTCTCTCACTCACAGCTTCTCTTTCTCTCTCTCATTCTCACTCAGATTCTCTTTCTCTCTCTCTCTCACTCACAGCTTCTCTTTCTCTCTCTCACTCACAGCTTCTCTTTCCCTCTCTCTCTCACTCACAGCTTCTCTTTCGCTCTCTCTCTATCACTGTCACAGCATCTCTCTCTCACACACACTCTCACTCACAGCTTCTCTTTCTCTCTCTCTCTCTCACTCACAGCTTCTCTTTCTCTCTCTCTCACTCACAGCTTCTCTTTATCTCTCTCTCTCACTCACAGCTTCTCTTTCTCTCTCTCTCTCTCACTCACAGCTTCTCTTTCTCTTTCTCTCTCTCACTCACATCTTCTCTCTCTCTCTCTCTCTCACTCACAGCTTCTCTCTCTCTCACTCACAGCTTCTCTCTCTCTCTCTCTCACACACCTTCTCTTTCTCTGTCTCTCTCTAACTCACAGCTTCTCTTTATATCTCTCTCACTCACAGCTTCTATTTCTCTCTCTCTTTCTCACTCATAGCTTCTCTTTCTCTCTCTCTCACTCACAGCTTCTCACTCTCACTCACTCACAGCTTATCTCTCTCTCTCACTCACAGCTTCTCTTTCTCTCTCTCTCACTCACAGCTTCTCTTTCTCTCTCTCTCACTCACAGCTTCTCTTTCTCTCTCTCTCTCACGCACAGCTTCTCTTTCTCTCTCTCTCACTCACAGCTTCTCTCTCTCTCTCACTCACATCTTCACTTTCTCTCTCTCACTCACTCACAGCTTCTCTTTCTCTTTCTCTCTCTAACTCACAGCTTCTATTTATCTCTCTCTCTCACTCACATCTCCTCTCTCTCTCTCTCTCTATCTCTCACTCACAGCTTCTCTCTCTCTCTCTTACTCACTCTCACTCACAGCTTCTCTTTCTCTCTCACACACACAGTTTCTCTCTCTCTCTCACTCACAGCTTCTCTCTCTCAATCACTCACAGCTTCTCTCTCTCTCTGTCACTCACAGCTTCTCTCTCTCACTCACAGCTTCTCTTTCTCTCTCTCTCACTCACAGCTTCTCTTTCTCCCTCTCTCTCTCACAGCTTCTCTCTCTCACTCAGAGCTTCTCTTTCTTTCTCTCTCTCTCACTCACAGCTTCTCTCTCTCACACACACACAGCTTCTCTCTCTCTCACTCACTCACAGCTTCTCTTTCTCTCTTTCTTTCTCTCTCACTCACAGCTTTTTTTCTCTCTCTCTCACTCACAGCTTCTCTTTATCTCTCTCTCACTCACACCTTCTCTCTCTCTCTCACTCACAGCTTCTCTCTCTCTCTCTCACAGCTTCTCTTTCTCTTTCTCTCTCTATCTCACAGCATATCTCTCTCTCACTCACAGCTTCTCTTTCACTCTCTCTCTCTCACTCACAGCTTCTCTTTCTCTGTCTCTAACTCACAGCTTCTCTTTATCTCTATCTCACTCACAGCTTCTCTTTCCCTCTCTCTCTCTCGCTCACAGGTTTTTTTCTCTCTCTCTCACTCACAGCTTCTCTTTATCTCTCTCTCACTCACATCTTCTCTCTCTCTCACTCACAGCTTCTCTCTCTCTCACTCACAGCTTCTCTTTTTCTCTCTCTCTCACAGCTTCTCTTTCTCTCTCTCTCTGTCACTCACAGCTCTCTCTTTCTCTCTCACTCACAGCTTCTCTTTCTCTCTCTCTCTCTCGCACTCACAGCTTCTCTTTCTCTCTCTCACACAGCTTCTCTTTCTCTCACACACACACAGCTTCTCTTTCTCTCACTCAGTCTCTCTCACACAGTTTCCTTCTCTCTCACACACAGCTTCTCTCTCTCACTCACAGCTTCTCTCTCTCTTACTCACAGCTACTCTTTCTCTCTCTCTCTCGCACTTTCATCTTTTCTTTCACTCTCTCTCTCTCACTCACAGCTTCTCTTTCTCTCTCTCTCACTCATAGCTTCTCTTTCTCTCTCTCTTTCTCACTCAGCTTCTCTTTCTCTCTCTCTTACTCACAGCTTCTCTTTCTCTCTCACTCACAGCTTCTCTTTCTCTCTCTCTGTCACTCACAGCTTCTCTTTCTCTTTCTCTCTCTCACTCACATCTTCTCTCTCTCACTCACAGCTTCTCTCTCTCACTCACTCACAGCTTCTCTTTCTTTCTCTCTCTCTCTCACAGCTTCTCTTTCTCTTTCTCTCTCTATCTCACAGCATCTCTCTCTCACTCACAGATTCTCTTTCACTCTCTCCCTCTCCCTCACAGCTTCTCTTTCTCTGTCTCTAACTCACAGCTTCTCTTTATCTCTATCTCACTCACAGCTTCTCTTTCTCTCTCTCTCTCTCGCACAGCTTCTCTTTCTCTCTCTCACTCACAACTTCTCTCTCGCTCTCTCTCACTCACTCACAGCTTCTCTCTCTCTCTCACAGCTTCTCTTTCTCTCTCTCTATCTCACTCACAGCTTCTCTTTCTCTCTCTCTCTCACTCACAGCTTCTCTTTCTCTCTCTCTCTCTCTCACTCACATCTCCTCTCTCTCTCTCTCTATCTCTCACTCACAGCTTCTCTCTCTCTCTCTTACTCACTCTCACTCACAGCTTCTCTTTCTCTCTCTCACACACAGTTTCTCTCTCTCTCACTCACAGCTTCTCTCTCTCTCTCTCAATCACTCACATCTTCTCTCTCTCTGTCACTCACAGCTTCTCTCTCTCTCACTCACAGCTTCTCTTTCTCTCTCTCTCACTCACAGCTTCTCTTTCTCCCTCTCTCTCTCACTCACAGCTTCTCTCTCTCACTCAGAGCTTCTCTTTCTTTCTCTCTCTCTCACTCACAGCTTCTCTCTCTCTCACACACACAGCTTCTCTCTCTCTCACTCACTCACAGCTTCTCTTTCTCTCTCTCTCTCTCACTCACAGCTTTTTTTCTCTCTCTCTCTCTCTCACAGCTTCTCTTTATCTCTCTCTCACTCACATCTTCTCTCTCTCTCTCACTCACAGCTTCTCTCTCTCTCACTCACAGCTTCTCTTTCTCTCTCTCTTTCTCACAGTTTCTCTTTCTCTCTCTCTCTCTCACTCACAGCTCTCTCTCTTTCTTTCTCTCTCACTCACAGCTTCTCATTCTCTCTCTCTCTCGCACTCACAGCTTCTCTTTCTCTCTCTCACTCACAGCTTCTCTTTCTCTCTCTCACACACACAGCTTCTCTTTCTCTCTCACTCACTCTCTCTCACAGAGTTTCTTTCTCTCTCACACACAGCTTCTCTCTCTCACTCACAGCTTCTCTCTCTCTTACTCACAGCTACTCTTTCTCTCTCTCTCTCGCACTTTCATCTTTTCTTTCGCTCTCTCTCTCTCACTCACAGCTTCTCTTTCTCTCTCTCTCACTCATAGCTTCTCTTTCTCTCTCTCTTACTCACAGCTTCTCTTTCTCTCTCACTCACAGCTTCTCTTTCTCACTCTCTGTCACTCACAGCTTCTCTTTCTCTTTCTCTCTCTCACTCACATCTTCTCTCTCTCTCACACTCACAGCTTCTCTCTCTCACTCACTCACAGCTTCTCTTTCTTTCTCTCTCTCTCACTCACAGCTTCTCTTTCTCTGTCTCTAACTCACAGCTTCTCTTTATCTCTATCTCACTCACAGCTTCTCTTTCTCTCTCTCTCTCTCTCTCACAGCTTTTTTTCTCTCTCTCTCACTCACAGCTTCTCTTTATCTCTCTCTCACTCACTTCTCTCTCTCTCTCACTCACAGCTTCTCTCTCTCTCACTCACAGCTTCTCTTTCTCTCTCTCTCACAGCTTCTCTTTCTCTCTCTCTGTCACTCACAGCTCTCTCTCTTTCTTTCTTTCTCACTCACAGCTTCTCTTTCTCTCTCTCTCGCACTCACAGCTTCTCTTTCTCTCTCTCACTCACAGCTTCTCTTTCTCTCTCACACACACACAGCTTCTCTTTCTCTCTCACTCAGTCTCTCTCACAGAGTTTCTTTCTCTCTCACACACAGCTTCTCTCTCTCACTCACAGCTTCTCTCTCTCTTACTCACAGCTACTCTTTCTCTCTCTCTCTCACACTTTCATCTTTTCTTTCGCTCTCTCTCTCACTCACAGCTTCTCTTTCTCTCTCTCTCACTCATAGCTTCTCTTTCTCTCTCTCTTTCTCACTCAGCTTCTCTTTCTCTCTCTCTTACTCACAGCTTCTCTTTCTCTCTCACTCACAGCTTCTCTTTCTCTCTCTCTGTCACTCACAGCTTCTCTTTCTCTCTCTCACTCACATCTTCTCTCTCTCTCTCTCACTCACAGCTTCTCTCTCTCACTCACTCACAGCTTCTCTTTCTTTCTCTCTCTCTCTCACAGCTTCTCTTTCTCTCTCTATCTCACAGCATCTCACTCTCTCACTCACAGCTTCTCTCACTCTCTCTCTCTCACTCACAGCTTCTCTTTCTCTGTCTCTAACTCACAGCTTCTCTTTATCTCTATCTCACTCACAGCTTCTCTTTCTCTCTCTCTCTCGCACAGCTTCTCTTTCTCTCTCTCACTCACAACTTCTCTCTCGCTCTCTCTCACTCACTCACAGCTTCTCTCTCTCTCTCTCTCACAGCTTCTCTTTCTCTCTCTCTATCTCACTCACAGCTTCTCTTTCTCTCTCTCTCTCACTCACAGCTTCTCTTTCTCTCTCTCTCTCACTCACAGCTTCTCTTTCTCTCTCTCACACGCACAGCTTCTCTTTCTCACTCAGCTTCTCTTTCTCTCTCTCACTCACAGCTTCTCTTTCTCTCTCTCACACTTACAGCTTCTCTTTCGCTCTCTCTCTATCACTGTCACAGCTTCTCTCTCTCTCACTCACTCACTCTCACTCACAGCTTCTCTTTCTCTCTCTCACACACTCACAGCTTCTCTCTCACACACTCACAGCTTCTCTCTCTCTCGCATTCACAATTATCTCTCTCTCTCACTCACAGCTTCTCTCTCTCTCTCACTCACAGCTTCTCTTTCTGTCTCTCTCACTCACAGCTTCTCTTTCTCCTTCTCTCTCACTCACAGCTTCTCTCTCTCACAGCTTCTCTTTCTTTCTCTCTCTCTCACTCACACCTTCTCTCTCTCTCACACAGCTTCTCTCTCTCACTCACAGATTCTCTCTCTCACACACACAGCTTCTCTTACTCTCTCTCTCACTCACAGCATCTCTTTATCTCTCTCTCACTCACAGCTTCTCTTTCTCTCTCTCTCTCTCACTCACAGCTTCTCTTTCTCTTTCTCTCTCTCACTCACATCGTCTCTCTCTCTCTCAGCTTCTCTCTCTTTCACTCACAGCTTCTCTCTCTCTCTCTCTCAGCTTCTCTTTCTCTTTCTCTCTCTATCTCACAGCATATCTCTCTCTCTCACTCACAGCTTCTCTTTCACTCTCTCTCTCTCACTCACAGCTTCTCTTTCTCTGTCTCTAACTCACAGCTTCTCTTTATCTCTATCTCACTCACAGCTTCTCTTTCCCTCTCTCTCTCTCACTCACAGCTTTTTTTCTCTCTCTCTCACTCACAGCTTCTCTTTATCTCTCTCTCACTCACATCTTCTCTCTCTCTCACTCACAGCTTCTCTCTCTCTCACTCACAGCTTCTCTTTCTCTCTCTCTCTCACAGCTTCTCTTTCTCTCTCTCTCTCTGTCACTCACAGCTCTCTCTCTTTCTCTCTCACTCACAGCTTCTCTTTCTCTCTCTCTCTCGCACTCACAGCTTCTCTTTCTCTCTCTCACTCACAGCTTCTCTTTCTCTCACACACACACAGCTTCTCTTTCTCTCACACAGTTTCTTTCTCTCTCACACACAGCTTCTCTCTCTCACTCACAGCTTCTCTCTCTCTTACTCACAGCTACTCTTTCTCTCTCTCTCTCTCGCACTTTCATCATTTCTTTCACTCTCTCTCTCTCACTCACAGCTTCTCTTTCTCTCTCTCTCACTCATATCTTCTCTTTCTCTCTCTCTTTCTCACTCAGCTTCTCTTTCTCTCTCTCTTACTCACAGCTTCTCTTTCTCTCTCACTCACAGCTTCTCTTTCTCTCTCTCTGTCACTCACAGCTTCTCTTTCTCTTTCTCTCTCTCACTCACATCTTCTCTCTCTCACTCACAGCTTCTCTCTCACACTCACTCACAGCTTCTCTTTCTTTCTCTCTCTCTCTCACAGCTTCTCTTTCTCTTTCTCTTTCTCTCTCTATCTCACAGCATCTCTCTCTCACTCACAGATTCTCTTTCACTCTCTCCCTCTCACTCACAGCTTCTCTTTCTCTGTCTCTAACTCACAGCTTCTCTTTATCTCTATCTCACTCACAGCTTCTCTTTCTCTCTCTCTCTCTCTCACACAGCTTCTCTTTCTCTCTCTCACTCACAACTTCTCTCTCGCTCTCTCTCACTCACTCACAGCTTCTCTCTCTCTCTCACAGCTTCTCTTTCTCTCTCTCTATCTCACTCACAGCTTCTCTTTCTCTCTCTCTCTCACTCACAGCTTCTCTTTCTCTCTCTCTCTCTCTCACTCACATCTCCTCTCTCTCTCTCTCTCTATCTCTCACTCACAGCTTTTCTCTCTCTCTCTCTTACTCACTCTCACTCACAGCTTCTCTTTCTCTCTCTCACACACAGTTTCTCTCTCTCTCACACTCACAGCTTCTCTCTCTCTCTCTCAATCACTCACATCTTCTCTCTCTCTGTCACTCACAGCTTCTCTCTCTCTCACTCACAGCTTCTCTTTCTCTCTCTCTCACTCACAGCTTCTCTTTCTCCCTCTCTCTCTCACTCACAGCTTCTCTCTCTCACTCAGAGCTTCTCTTTCTTTCTCTCTCTCTCACTCACAGCTTCTCTCTCTCACACACACACAGCTTCTCTCTCTCTCACTCAATCACAGCTTCTCTTTCTCTCTCTCTCTCTCACTCACAGCTTTTTTTTCTCTCTCTCTCTCACAGCTTCTCTTTATCTCTCTCTCACTCACATCTTCTCTCTCTCTCTCACTCACAGCTTCTCTCTCTCACTCACAGCTTCTCTTTCTCTCTCTCTCTCTCACAGTTTCTCTTTCTCTCTCTCTCTCTCTCACTCACAGCTCTCTCTCTTTCTTTCTCTCTCACTCACAGCTTCTCATTCTCTCTCTCTCTCGCACTCACAGCTTCTCTTTCTCTCTCTCACTCACAGCTTCTCTTTCTCTCTCACACACACACAGCTTATCTTTCTCTCTCACTCACTCTCTCTCACAGAGTTTCTTTCTCTCTCACACACAGCTTCTCTCTCTCACTCACAGCTTCTCTCTCTCTTACTCACAGCTACTCTTTCTCTCTCTCTCTCACACTTTCATCTTTTCTTTCGCTCTCTCTCTCTCACTCACAGCTTCTCTTTCTCTCTCTCTCACTCATAGCTTCTCTTTCTCTCTCTCTTTCTCACTCAGCTTCTCTTTCTCTCTCTCTTACTCACAGCTTCTCTTTCTCTCTCACTCACAGCTTCTCTTTCTCACTCTTTGTCACTCACAGCTTCTCTTTCTCTTTCTCTCTCTCACTCACATCTTCTCTCTCTCTCTCACTCACAGCTTCTCTCTCTCACTCACTCACAGCTTCTCTTTCTTTCTCTCTCTCTCTCACAGCTTCTCTTTCTCTTTCTCTCTCTATCTCACAGCATCTCTCTCTCTCACTCACAGCTTCTCTTTCACTCTCTCTCTCTCACTCACAGCTTCTCTTTATCTCTATCTCACTCACAGCTTCTCTTTCTCTCTCTCTCTCTCACTCACAGCTTTTTTTCTCTCTCTCTCACTCACAGCTTCTCTTTATCTCTCACTCACTTCTCTCTCTCTCTCACTCACAGCTTCTCTCTCTCTCACTCACAGCTTCTCTTTCTCTCTCTCTCACAGCTTCTCTTTCTCTCTCTCTGTCACTCACAGCTCTCTCTCTTTCTTTCTTTCTCACTCACAGCTTCTCTTTCTCTCTCTCTCTCTCTCGCACAGCTTCTCTTTCTCTCTCTCACTCACAGCTTCTCTTTCTCTCTCATACACACACAGCTTCTCTTTCTCTCTCACTCAGTCTCTCTCACAGAGTTTCTTTCTCTCTCACACACAGCTTCTCTCTCTCACTCACAGCTTCTCTCTCTCTTACTCACAGCTACTCTTTCTCTCTCTCTCTCGCACTTTCATCTTTTCTTTCGCTCTCTCTCTCTCACTCACAGCTTCTCTTTCTCTCTCTCTCACTCATAGCTTCTCTATCTCTCTCTCTTTCTCACTCAGCTTCTCTTTCTCTCTCTCTTACTCACAGCTTCTCTTTCTCTCTCACTCACAGCTTCTCTTTCTCTCTCTCTGTCACTCACAGCTTCTCTTTCTCTTTCTCTCTCTCACTCACATCTTCTCTCTCTCTCACTCACAGCTTCTCTCTCTCACTCACTCACAGCTTCTCTTTCTTTCTCTCTCTCTCTCACAGCTTCTCTTTCTCTTTCTCTCTCTATCTCACAGCATCTCACTCTCTCACTCACAGCTTCTCTTTCACTCTCTCTCTCTCACTCACAGCTTCTCTTTCTCTGTCTCCAACTCACAGCTTCTCTTTATCTCTATCTCACTCACAGCTTCTCTTTCTCTCTCTCTCTCTCGCACAGCTTCTCTTTCTCTCTCTCACAACTTCTCTCTCGATCTCTCTCACTCACTCACAGCTTCTCTCTCTCTCTCTCACAGCTTCTCTTTCTCTCTCTCTATCTCACTCACAGCTTCTCTTTCTCTCTCTCTCTCACTCACAGCTTCTCTTTCTCTCTCTCTCTCTCACTCACAGCTTCTCTTTCTCTCTCTCACACGCACAGCTTCTCTTTCTCACTCAGCTTCTCTTTCTCTCTCTCACTCACAGCTTCTCTTTCTCTCTCTCACACTTACAGCTTCTCTTTCGCTCTCTCTCTATCACTGTCACAGCTTCTCTCTCTCTCTCACTCACTCACTCTCACTCACAGCTTCTCTTTCTCTCTCTCACACACTCACAGCTTCTCTCTCACACACTCACAGCTTCTCTCTCTCTCGCATTCACAATTATCTCTCTCTCTCACTCACAGCTTCTCTCTCTCTCTCACTCACAGCTTCTCTTTCTGTCTCTCTCACTCACAGCTTCTCTTTCTCCTTCTCTCTCACTCACAGCTTCTCTCTCTCACAGCTTCTCTTTCTTTCTCTCTCTCTCACTCACACCTTCTCTCTCTCTCTCACAGCTTCTCTCTCTCACTCACAGATTCTCTCTCTCACACACACAGCTTCTCTTACTCTCTCTCTCACTCACAGCATCTCTTTATCACTCTCACACTCACAGCTTCTCTTTCTCTCTCTCTCTCTCACTCACAGCTTCTCTTTCTCTTTCTCTCTCTCACTCACATCGTCTCTCTCTCTCTCAGCTTCTCTCTCTTTCACTCACAGCTTCTCTTTCTCTCTCACACACACAGCTTCTCTTTCTCTCTCTCTCTCTCACTCACAGCTTCTCTCTCTCTCACAGCTTCTCTTTCTCTCTCTCTCTCACTCACAGCTTCTCTCTCTCTCACACACACAGCTTCTCTCTCTCTCACTCACTCACAGCTTCTCTTTCTCTCTCTCTCTCTCACTCACAGCTTTTTCTCTCTCTCTCTCACTCACAGCTTCTCTTTATCTCTCTCTCACTCACATCTTCTCTCTCTCTCTCACTCACAGCTTCTCTCTCTCTCACTCACAGCTTCTCTTTCTCTCTCTCTCACAGCTTCTCTTTCTCTCTCTCTCTCTGTCACTCACAGCTCTCTCTCTTTCTCTCTCACTCACAGCTTCTCTTTCTCTCTCTCTCGCACTCACAGCTTCTCTTTCTCTCTCTCACTCACAGCTTCTCTTTCTCTCTCTCACACACACACACCTTCTCTTTCTCTCTCACTCACTCTCTCTCACAGAGTTTCTTTCTCTCTCACACACAGCTTCTCTCTCTCACTCACAGCTTCTCTCTCTTACTCACAGCTACTCTTTCTCTCTCTCTCGCACTTTCATCTTTTCTTTCGCTCTCTCTCTCACTCACAGCTTCTCTTTCTCTCTCTCTCTCACTCATAGCTTCTCTTTCTCTCTCTCTTTCTCACTCAGCTTCTCTTTCTCTCTCTCTTACTCACAGCTTCTCTTTCTCTCTCACTCACAGCTTCTCTTTCTCTCTCTCTGTCACTCACAGCTTCTCTTTCTCTATATCTCTCTCACTCACATCTTCTCTCTCTCTCTCACTCACAGCTTCTCTCACTCACTCACTCACAGCTTCTCTTTCTTTCTCTCTCTCTCTCACAGCTTCTCTTTCTCTCTCTATCTCACAGCATCTCTCTCTCTCTCACTCACAACTTCTCTTTCACTCTCTCTCTCACTCACAGCTTCTCTTTCTCTCTCTAACTCACAGCTTCTCTTTATCTCTATCTCACTCACAGCTTCTCTTTCTCTCTCTCTCACAGCTTTTTTCTCTCTCTCTCACTCACAGCTTCTCTTTATCTCTCTCTCACTCACATCTTCTCTCTCTCTCTCACTCACAGCTTCTCTTTCTCTCTCTCTCTCTCACAGCTTCTCTTTCTCTCTCTCTCTGTCACTCACAGCTCTCTCTCTTTCTCTCTCACTCACAGCTTCTCTTTCTCTCTCTCTCGCACTCACAGCTTCTCTTTCTCTCTCTCACTCACAGCTTCTCTTTCTCTCACACACACACACAGCTTCTCTTTCTCTCTCACTCACTCTCTCTCACAGAGTTTCTTTCTCTCTCACACACAGCTTCTCTCTCTCACTCACAGCTTCTCTCTCTCTTACTCACAGCTACTCTTTCTCTCTCTCTCTCTCGCACTTTCATCTTTTCTTTCGCTCTCTCTCTCTCACTCACAGCTTCTCTTTCTCTCTCTCTCACTCATAGCTTCTCTTTCTCTGTCTCTTTCTCACTCAGCTTCTCTTTCTCTCTCTCTTACTCATAGCTTCTCTTTCTCTCTCACTCACAGCTTCTCTTTCTCTCTCTCTGTCACTCACAGCTTCTCTTTCTCTTTCTCTCTCTCACTCACATCTTCTCTCTCTCTCTCACTCACAGCTTCTCTCTCTCACTCACTCACAGCTTCTCTTTCTTTCTCTCTCTCTCTCACAGCTTCTCTTTCTCTTTCTCTCTCTATCTCACAGCATCTCTCTCTCTCACTCACAGCTTCTCTTTCACTCTCTCTCTCTCACTCACAGCTTCTCTTTCACTTTCTCTAACTCACAGCTTCTCTTTATCTCTATCTCACTCACAGCTTCTCTTTCTCTCTCTCTCTCTCGCACAGCTTCTCTTTCTCTCTCTCACTCACAACTTCTCTCTCTCTCTCTCTCACTCACTCACAGCTTCTCTCTCTCTCTCTCACAGCTTCTCTTTCTCTCTCTCTATCTCACTCACAGCTTCTCTTTCTCTCTCTCTCACTCACAGCTTCTCTTTCTCTCTCTCTCTCTCTCACTCACAGCTTCTCTTTCTCTCTCTCACACGCACAGCTTCTCTTTCTCACTCAGCTTCTCTTTCTCTCTCTCACTCACAGCTTCTCTTTCTCTCTCACACACTTACAGCTTCTCTTTCGCTCTCTCTCTATCACTGTCACTGCTTCTCTCTCTCTCACTCACTCACTCTCATTCACTCTCACTCACAGCTTCTCTTTCTCTCTCACACACACTCACAGCTTCTCTCTCTCACACTCACAGCTTCTCTCTCTCTCTCTCATTCACAATTATCTCTCTCTCTCACTCACAGCTTCTCTCTCTCTCTCACTCACAGCTTCTCTTTCTGTCTCTCTCACTCACAGCTTCTCTTTCTCCCTCTCTCTCTCTCACTCACAGCTTCTCTCTCTCACAGCTTCTCTTTCTTTCTCTCTCTCTCTCACAGCTTCTCTCTCTCACTCACAGCTTCTCTCTCTCACTCACAGCTTCTCTCTCTCTCACACACAGCTTCTCTTACTCTCTCTCTCACTCACAGCATCTCTTTATCTCTCTCTCACTCACAGCTTCTCTTTCTCTCTCTCTCACTCACAGCTTCTCTTTCTCTTTCTCTCTCTCGCTCACATCTTCTCTCTCTCTCTCAGCTTCTCTCTCTCTCACTCACAGCCTCTCTTTCTCTCTCTCTCACACAGCTTCTCTTTCTCTCTCTCTCACTCACAGCTTCTCTCTCTCACAGCTTCTCTTTCTCTCTCTCTCTCACTCACAGCTTCTCTTTCTCTGTTTCTCTCTAACTCACAGCTTCTCTTTTTCTCTCTCTCACTCACAGCTTCTCTTTCTCTCTCTCTCTCACTCACAGCTTTTTCTCTCTCTCTCTCACTCACAGCTTCTCTTTCTCTTTCTCTCTGACTCACAGCTTCTCTTTCTCTCTCTCTCTCACTCACAGCTTCTCTTTCTCATTCTCTCTCACTCACATCTTCTCTCTCTCACTCACAGCTTCTCTCTCTCTCACTCACTCACAGCTTCTCTTTCTCTCTCACACACACCTTCTCTTTCTCTCTCTCTCTCTCACTCACAGCTTCTCTCTCTCTCACACACACACACTCACAGCTTCTCTTTCTCTCTCTCTCTCACTCACAGCTTCTCTTTCTCTCTCTCTCACTCACAGCTTCTCTTTCTCTCTCACACACAGCTTCTATTTCTCTCTCTCTCACACAGAGTTTCTTTCTCTCTCTCACAGCTTCTCTCTCTCTCACTCACAGCTTCTCTCTCTCTTTCTCACAGCTACTCTTTCTCTCTCTCTCTTTCACCCTCAGCTTCTCTTTCGCTCTCTCTCTCTCACTCACAGCTTCTCTTTCTCTCTCTCTCACTCACAGCTTCTCTTTCTCTCTCTCATTCTCACTCAGATTCTCTTTTTCTCCTTCTCTATCACTGTCACAGCATCTCTCTCACACACACTCTCACTCACAGCTTCTCTTTCTCTCTCTCTCTCTCACTCACAGCTTCTCTTTCTCTCTCTCTCACTCACAGCTTCTCTTTATCTCTCTCTCTCACTCACAGCTTCTCTCTCTCTCTCTCTCTCTCTCTCTCTCTCTCTCTCTCACTCAAAGCTTCTCTTTCTCTTTCTCTCTCTCACTCACATCTTCTCTCTCTCTCTCTCTCTCACTCACAGCTTCTCTCTCTCTCTCACTCACAGCTTCTCTCTCTCACAAACACACAGCTTCTCTTTCTCTGTCTCTCTCTAACTCACAGCTTCTCTTTTATATCTCTCTCACACACAGCTTCTCTTTCTCTCTCTCACTCACAGCTTCTCTTCCTCTCTCTCTCACTCACAGCTTCTCTCTCACTCTCACTCACTCACAGCTTATCTCTCTCTCTCACTCACAGCTTCTCTTTCTCTCTCTCTCTCACTCACAGCTTCTCTTTCTCTCTCTCTCTCACTCACAGCTTCTCTTTCTCTCTCTCTCTCACGCACAGCTTCTCTTTCTCTCTCTCTCACTCACATCTTCTCTTTCTCTCTCTCTCTCTCACTCACAGCTTCTCTCTCTCTCTCACTCACAGCTTCACTTTCTCTCTCTCACTCACTCACAGCTTCTCTTTCTCTTTCTCTCTCTAACTCACAGCTTCTATTTATCTCTCTCACTCACATCTTCTCTTTCTCTCTCTCTCTCACTCACAGCTTCTCCTTCTCTCTCTCACACACACTCACATCTCCTCTCTCTCTCTCTCACTCACAGCTTCTCTCTCTCTCTCTTACTCACTCTCACTCACAGCTTCTCTTTCTCTCTCACACACACTCACAGTTTCTCTCTCTCTCTCACTCACAGCTTCTCTCTCTCTCTCAATCACTCACAGCTTCTCTCTCTCTCTCACTCACAGCTTCTCTCTCTCTCACTCACAGCTTCTCTTTCTCTCTCTCTCACTCACAGCTTCTCTTTCTCCCTCTCTCTCTCACTCACAGCTTCTCTCTCTCACTCAGAGCTTCTCTTTCTTTATCTCTCTCTCACTCACAGCTTCTCTCTCTCTCACACACACAGCTTCTCTCTCTCTCACTCACTCACAGCTTCTCTTTCTCTCTCTCTCACTCACAGCTTTTTTTTTCTCTCTCTCTCACTCACAGCTTCTCTTTATCTCTCTCTCACTCACATCTTCTCTCTCTCTCACTCACAGCTTTTCTCTCTCTCACTCACAGCTTCTCTCTCTCTCTCTCTCTCACAGCTTCTCTCTCTCTCTCTCTCTGTCACTCACAGCTCTCTCTCTTTTCTCACTCACAGCTTCTCTTTCTCTCTCTCTCTCACTCACCGCTTCTCTTGCTCCCTCTCTCTCTCACAGCTTCTCTCTCTCACTCACTCACAGCATCTCTTTCTTTCTCTCTCTCTCTCTGACAGCTTCTCTTTCTCTCTCTCTCTCTCACTCACAGCTTCTCTTTCTCTCTCTCTCTCACTCACAGCTTCTCTTTCTCTCTCTCTCACTCACAGCTTCTCTTTCTCCCTCTCTCTCTCACTCTCAGCTTCTCTCTCTCTCACTCACAGCTTCTCTTTCTTTCTCTCTCTCTCTCACTCACAGCTTCTCTTTCTCTCTCTCTCACACATCTTCTCTTTCTCTCTCTCTCTCATTCACATCTTTTTCTTTCTTTCTTTCTCTCTCACTCACAGCTTCTATCTCTCTCTCTCACTCACAGCTTCTCTCTCTCTCACTCACAGCTTCTCTTTATCTCTCTCTATCACTCACAGCTTCTCTTTATCACTCTCTCTCACTCACTCACAGCCTCTCTTTCTCTTTCTCTCTCACACTCACATCTTCTCTCTCTCTCTCCTCACACCTTCTCTCTCTCTCACTCACTCACAGATTCTCTCTCTCTCACTCACTCACAGGTTCTCTTTCTCTCTCTCACTCTCCAACTAACATCTTCTCTTTCTCTCTCTCTCTCTCTCACTCACACCTCTCTCTCTCACACACACACAGCTTCTCTTTCTCTCTCTCTCACTCACAGCTTCTCTTTCTCTCTCTCACTCACAGCTTCTATCTCTCTCTCACACTCACAGCTTCTCTCTCTCTCTTACTCACAGATTCTCTTTCTCTCTCTCTCTCGCACTCACAGCTTCTCTTTTTCTCTCTCTATCACTCACCGCTTAACTTTCTCCCTCTCTCTCTCTCACTCAAAGCTTCTCTCTCTCACTCACAGCTTCTCTTTCTTTCTCTCTCTCTCACTCACAGCTTCTCTTTCTCTCTCTCACTCACAGCTTCTATCTCTCTCTCTCACACTCACAGCTTCTCTCTCTCTCTTTTACTCACAGATTCTCTTTCTCTCTCTCTCTCGCACTCACAGCTTCTCTTTTTCTCTCTCTCTCACTCACCGCTTCACTTTCTCCCTCTCTCTCTCACTCAAAGCTTCTCTCTCTCACTCACAGCTTCTCTTTCTTTCTCTCTCTCTCACTCACAGCTTCTCTTTCTCTCCCTCTCACTCACAGCTTCTCTTTGCCTCTCTCTCACTAATATCTTCTCTTTCTCTCTCTTTCACTCACAGCTTCTCTCTCTCTCACACACAGCTTCTCTTTCTCTCTCACTCACAGCTTCTCTTTCTCTGTTTCTCTCTAACTCACAGCTTCTCTTTCTCTCTCGCTCTCTCACTCACAGCTTCTCTCTCTCTCTCACTCACAGCTTCTCTTTCTCTCTCTCACTCTCTCACTATCTTCTCATTCTCTCTCTCTCTCACTCACAGCATCTCTCTCTCACACACACAACTTCTATTTCTCTCTCTCACTCACTCATAGCTTCTCTTTCACTGTTTCTCTCTAACTCACAGCTTCTCTTTATCTCTCTCCCTCTCACAGCTTCTCTTTCTCTCTCTCTCACTCACAGCTTCTCTTTCTCTATCTCTCTCACAGCTTCGCTCTCTCTCTCTCTCACAGCTTCTCTCTCTCTCTCTCTCACTCACATCTTCTCTTTTTTTCTCTCTCTCTCTCACTCACAGCTTCTCTTTCTCTCTCTCTCTCACTCACCGCTTCTCTTGCTCCCTCTCTCTCTCACAGCTTCTCTCTCTCACTCACTCACAGCATCTCTTTCTTTCCCTCTCTCTCTCTGACAGCTTCTCTTTCTCTCTCTCTCTCACTCACAGCTTCTCTTTCTCTCTCTCTCTCACTCACAGCTTCTCTTTCTCTCTCTCTCTCACTCACAGCTTCTCTTTCTCCCTCTCTCTCACTTTCAGCTTCTCTCTCTCTCACTCACAGCTTCTTTCTTTCTCTCTCTCTCACTCACAGCTTCTCTTTCTCTCTCTCTCTCACATCTTCTCTTTCTCTCTCTCTCTCACTCACATCTCTTTCTTTCTTTCTTTCTCTCTCACTCACAGCTTCTATCTCTCTCTCTCTCACTCACAGCTTCTCTCTCTCTCACTCACAGCTTCTCTTTCTCACTCTCTCTCACTCACAGCTTCTCTCTCTCTCACTCACAGCTTCTCTTTATCTCTCTCTATCACTCACAGCTTCTCTTTATCTCTCTCTCTCACTCACTCACAGCTTCTCTTTCTCTTTCTCTCTCACACTCACATCTTCTCTCTCTCTCTCCTCAAACCTTCTCTCTCTCTCACTCACAGATTCTCTCTCTCTCTCTCACTCACAGGTTCTCTTTCTCTCTCTCACTCTCTCACTAACATCTTCTCTTTCTCTTTCTCTCTCTCACTCACACCTTCTCTTTCTCTCTCTCACTCTCACTCACAGCTTCTCCCTCTCTCACTCACAGCTTCTCTTTCTCTCTCTCAATCTCACTAACATCTTCTCTTTCACTCTCTCTCACTCACAGCTTCTCTCTCTCTCTCACTCACAGCTTCTCTTTCTCTGTCTCTCTCTCACTCACAGCTTCTCTTTCTCTCTCTCTCTCACTCACAGCTTCTCTCTCTCACTCACAGCTTCTCTTTCTTTCTCTCTCTCTCTCACTCACAGCTTCTCTTTCTCTCTGTCTCACTCACAGCTTCTCTCTCTCTCTCAATCACAGCTTCTCTTTCTCTGTCTCTCTCTCACTCACAGCTTCTCTTTCTCTCTCTCTCTCTAACTCACAGCTTCTCTTTCTCTGTCTCTCTCTCACTCACAGCTTCTCTTTCTCTCTCTCTCTCTCTCTCACAGCTTCTCTTTCTCTCTCTCACTCACAGCTTCTATCTCTCTCTCTCTCACTCACAGCTTCTCTCTCTCTCTCTCTTACTCACAGATTCTCTTTCTCTCTCTCTCTCGCACTCACAGCTTCTCTTTTTCTCTCTCTCTCACTCACCGCTTCACTTTCTCCCTCTCTCTCTCACTCAAAGCTTCTCTCTCTCTCACTCACAGCTTCTCTTTCTTTCTCTCTCTCTCACTCACAGCTTCTCTTTCTCTCTCTCTCACTCACAGCTTCTCTTTGTCTCTCTCTGACTAACATCTTCTCTTTCTCTCTCTCACTCAGAGCTTCTCTCTCTCACACACACACAGCTTCTCTTTCTCTCTCTCTATCACTCACAGCTTCTCTTTCTCTCTCACTCTCTCACTCTCTTCTCTTTCTCTCTCTCTCTCACTCACAGCTTCTCTCTCTCTCACACACAAAGCTTCTCTTTCTCTCTCTCTCTCTCTCACTCATAGCTTCTCTTTCACTGTTTCTCTCTAACTCACAGCTTCTCTTTATCTCTCTCTCACTCACAGCTTCTCTTTCTCTCTCTCTCACTCACAGCTTCTCTTTCTTTCTCTCTCTCTCTCTCTCACTCAGAGCTTCTATCTCTCTCTCTCACTCACAGCTTCTCTCTCTCTCTCTTACTCACAGATTCTCTTTCTCTCTCTCTCTCGCACTCACAGCTTCTCTTTTCCTCTCTCTCTCACTCACCGCTTCACTTTCTCCCTCTCTCTCTCACTCAAAGCTTCTCTCTCTCTCACTCACAGCTTCTCTTTCTTTCTCTCTCTCTCACTCAAAGCTTCTCTCTCTCACTCACAGCTTCTCTTTCTTTCTCTCTCTCTCTCACTCACAGCTTCTCTTTCTCTCTGTCTCACTCACAGCTTCTCTCTCTCTCACTCACAGCTTCTCTTTCTCTGTCTCTCTCTCACTCACAGCTTCTCTCTCTCTCTCTCTCTCTCAGCTTCTCTTTCTCTCTCTCACTCACAGCTTCTATCTCTCTCTCTCTCACTCACAGCTGCTCTCTCTCTCTTACTCACAGATTCTCTTTCTCTCTCTCTCTCGCACTCACAGCTTCTCTTTTTCTCTCTCTCTCACTCACCGCTTCACTTTCTCCCTCTCTCTCTCACTCAAAGCTTCTCTCCCTCACTCACAGCTTCTCTTTCTTTCTCTCTCTCTCTCACTCACAGCTTCTCTTTCTCTCTCTCTCACTCACAGCTTCTCTTTGTCTCTCTCTCACTAACATCTTCTCTTTCTCACTCACAGCTTCTCTCTCTCTCACACACACACAGCTTCTCTTTCTCTCTCTCTCTCACTCACAGCTTCTCTTTCTCTGTTTCTCTCTAACTCACAGCTTCTCTTTCTCTCTCGCTCTCTCACTCACAGCTTCTCTCTCTCTATCACTCACAGCTTCTCTTTCTCTCTCACTCTCTCACTCTCTTCTCTTTCTCTCTCTCACTCACAGCTTCTCTCTCTCACACACACAAAGCTTCTCTTTCTCTCTCTCACTCACAGCTTCTCTTTCTTTCTCTCTCTCTCTCACTCACAGCTTCTCTTTCTCTCTCTCTCACTCACAGCTTCTCTCTCTCTCACTCACAGCTTCTCTTTCTCTGTCTCTCTCTCACTCACAGCTTCTCTTTCTCTCTCTCACTCAGAGCTTCTATCTCTCTCTCTCTCTCACTCACAGCTTCTCTCTCTCTCTCTTACTCACAGATTCTCTTTCTCTCTCTCTCTCGCACTCACAGCTTCTCTTTTTCTCTCTCTCTCACTTACCGCTTCACTTTCTCCCTCTCTCTCTCACTCAAAGCTTCTCTCTCTCTCACTCACAGCTTCTCTTTCTTTCTCTCTCTCACTCACAGCTTCTCTTTCTCTCTCTCTCACTCACAGCTTCTCTTTCTCTCTCTCTCACTAACATCTTCTCTTTCTCTCTCTCTCACTCACAGCTTCTCTCTCTCACACACACATAGCTTCTCTTTCTCTCTCTCTCTCTCACTCACAGCTTCTCTTTCTCTGTTTCTCTCTAACTCACAGCTTCTCTTTCTCTCTCGCTCTGTCACTCACAGCTTCTCTCTCTCTATCACTCACAGCTTCTCTTTCTCTCTCACTCTCTCACTATCTTCTCTTTCTCTCTCTCTCACACACAGCTTCTCTCGGTCACACACACACAGCTTCTCTTTATCTCTCTCTCACTCACAGATTCTCTTTCTCTCTCACTCACAGCTTCTCTTTCTCTATCTCTCTCACAGCTTCGCTCTCTCTCTCTCTCACTCACAGCTTCTCTCTCTCTCTCACTCACTCACATCTTCTCATTTTCTCTCTCTCTCTCTCACTCACAGCTTCTCTTTCTCTCTCTCTCTCACTCTCCGCTTCTCTTGCTCCCTCTCTCTCTCACTCACAGCTTCTCTCTCTCACTCAGTCACAGCATCTCTTTCTTTCTGTCTCTCTCTGACAGCTTCTCTCTCTCTCTCTCTCTCTCTCACTCTCAGCTTCTCTTTTTTTCTCTCTCTCTCACTCACAGCTTCTCTTTCTCTGTCTCTCTCTCACACAGCTTCTCTTTATCTCTCTCTCACTCACAGCTTCTCTTTCTTTCTCTCTCTCTCTCACTCACAGTTTCTCTTTCTCTCTCTCACTCACATCTTCTCTTTCTCTCTCTCTCTCTCTCTCACTCACAGCTTCTCTCTCTTTCTCACTCACAGCTACTCTCTCTATCTCACTCACAGCTTCTCTTTCTCTGTCTCTCTCTAACTCACAGCTTGTCTTTCTCTCTCTCTCTCAGTCACAGCTTCTCTTTCATTCTCTCTCTCACTCACCGCTTCTCTTTCTCTCTCTCTCTCACTCACAGGTTCTCTCTCTCTCACGCATAGCTTCTCTTTCTTTCTCTATCTCTCACTCACACCTTCTCTTTCTCTCTCTCTCTCTCCCACTCTCACAGCTTCTCTCTCTCTCAGTCTCACTCACAGCTTGCCTTTTTCTCACTCTCTCTCACACTCACAGCTTCTCTTTCTCTCTCTCTCACTCACAGCTTCTCTTTCTCTCTCTCTCTCTCTCACTCACAGCTTCTCTTTCTCTCTCTCACTCACAGCTTCTCTCTCTCATTCACAGCTTTTCTTTCTCTCTCTCTCTCACTCACAGCTTCTCTTACTCCCTCACTCTCTCACAGCTTCTCTTTCTCTCTCTCTCTCACTCACAGCTTCTCTTTCTCTGTCTCTCTCTAACTCACAGCTTCTCTTTATCTCTCTCTCAATCACAGATTCTCTTTCTCTCTCTCTCTCTATCACTCACAGCCTCTCTTTCTCTCTCTCACTCACAGCTTCTCTTTCTCTCTCTCTCTCACTATCTTCTCTTTCTCTCTCTCTCACTCACAGCTTCTCTTTCTCTCTCACACACACACAGCTTCTCTTTCTCTATCTCTCTCACAGCTTCGCTCTCTCTCTCTCACTCACAGCTTCTCTCTCTCACTCACATCTTCTCTTTTTTTCTCTCTCTCTCTCACTCACAGCTTCTCTTTCTCTCTCTCACTCACCGTTTCTCTTGCTCCCTCTCACTCTCACTCACAGCTTCTCTCTCTCACTCACTCACAGCATCTCTCTCTTTCTCTCTCTCTCTGACAGCTTCTCTTTCTCTCTCTCTCTCACTCACAGCTTCTCTTTCTCTGTCTCACAGCTTCTCTTTATCTCTCTCTCACTCACAGCTTCTCTTTCTTTCTCTCTCTCTCTCACTCACAGTTTCTCTTTCTCTCTCTCTCTCTCACATCTTCTCTTTCTCTCTCTCTCTCTCACTCACAGTTTCTCTCTCTTTCTCACTCACAGCTACTCTCTCTCTATCTCACTCACAACTTATCTTTCTCTGTCTCTCTCTAACTCACAGCTTGTCTTTATCTCTCTCTCTCAGTCACAGCTTCTCTTTCATTCTCTCTCTCACTCACAGCTTCTCTTTCTCTCTCTCTCTCACTCACACCTCTTTCTCTCTCTCACTCTCTCACTCACATCTTCTCTCTCTCTCTCACAGCTTCTCTTTCTCACTCTCTCTCTCTCACTCACAGCTTCTCTTTCTCCCTCTCTCTCTCACTCACAGCTTCTCTATCTCTCTCACTCACAGCTTATCTTTCTTTCTCTCTCTCTCTCACTCACAGCTTCTCTTTCTCTCTGTCTCTCTCACTCACATCTTCTCTTTCTCACTCACAGCTTCTCTTTCTTTCTTTCTCTCTCACTCACAGCTTCTATCTCTCTCTCACACTCACAGCTTCTCTCTCTCACTCACAGCTTCTTTTTCTCTCTCTCTCTCGCTCACAGCTTCTCTCTCTCTCACTCACAGCTTCTCTTTATCTCTCTCTATCACTCACAGCTTCTCTTTATCTCTCTCTCTCACTCACTCAAAGCTTCTCTTTCTCTTTCTCTCTCACACTCACATCTTCTCTCTCTCTCCTCACACCTTCTCTCTCTCTCACTCACAGCTTCTCTCTCTCTTTCTCACTCACAGGTTCTCTTTCTCTCTCTCACTCTCTTACTAACATCTTCTCTTTCTCTCTCTCTCTCTCACTCACAGCTTCTCTCTCTCACACACACACACAGCTACTCTTTCTCTCTCTCTCTCACTCACAGCTTCTCTTTCTCTGCCTCTCTCTTACTCACAGCTTCTCTTTCTCTCTCTCTCTCACTCACAGCTTCTCTTTCTCTCTCTCACTCTCAGCTTCTATCTCTCTCTCTCTCACTCACAGCTTCTCTCTCTCTCTCTTACTCACAGATTCTCTTTTTCTCTCTCTTTCTCTCGCACTCACAGCTTCTCTTATTCTCTCTCTCTCACTCACCGCTTCACTTTCTCCCTCTCTCACTCACTCAAAGCTTCTCTCTCTCACTCACAGCTTCTCTTTCTTTCTCTCTCTCTCTCACTCACAGCTTCTCTTTCTCTCTCTCTCACTCACAGCTTGTCTTTATCTCTCTCTCACTCACAGCTTCTCTTTCTCTCTCTCTCACTCACAGCTTCTCTTTCTCTGTCTCTCTCTCACAGCTTCCCTTTATCTCTCTCTCTCACTCACAGCTTCTCTTTCTTTCTCTCTCTCTCTCTCTCACTCAAAGGTTCTCTTTCTCTCTCTCACTCACATCTTCTCTTTCTCTCTCTCTCTCTCACTCACAGCTTCTCTCTCTCTGTCTCTCACTCACAGCTTCTCTTTCTCTGTCTCTCTCTAACTCACAGCTTGTCTTTATCTCTCTCTCTCAGTCACAGTTTCTCTTTCTCTCTATCTCTCACTCACAGCTTCTCTTTCTTTCTCAATCTCTCTCACTCACAGCTTCTCTTTCTCTCTCTCTCACTCACAGCTTCTCTTTGTCTCTCTCTCACTAACATCTTCTCTTTCTCTCTCTCACTCACAGCTTCTCTCTCTCACACACACAGCTTCTCTTTCACTCTCTCTCTCACTCACAGCTTCTCTTTCTCTGTTTCTCTCTAACTCACAGCTTCTCTTTCTCTCTCGCTCTCTCACTCACAGCTTCTCTCTCTATCACTCACAGCTTCTCTTTCTCTCTCACTCTCTCACTCTCTTCTCTTTGTCTCTCTCTCTCACTCACAGCTTCTCTCTCTCTCAAACACAAAGCTTCTCTTTCTCTCTCTCTCTCACTCACAGCTTCTCTTTCACTGTTTCTCTCTAACTCACAGCTTCTCTTTATCTCTATCTCACTCACAGCTTCTCTCTCTCTCTCTCACTCACAGCTTCTCTTTCTTTCTCTCTCTCTCTCTCTCACTCAGAGCTTCTATCTCTCTCTCTCACTCACAGCTTCTCTCTCTCTCTTACTCACAGATTCTCTTTCTCTCTCTCTCTCGCACTCACAGCTTCTCTTTTTCTCTCTCTCTCACTCACCGCTTCACTTTCTCCCTCTCTCTCTCACTCAAAGCTTCTCTCTCTCTCACTCACAGCTTCTCTTTCTTTCTCTCTCTCTCACTCACCTCTTTCTCTCTCTCTCACTCACAGCTTCTCTTTCTCTCTCTCTCACTAACATCTTCTCTTTCTCCTTCTCTCACTCACAGCTTCTCTCTCTCACACACACACAGCTTCTCTCTCTCTCTCTCTCACTCACAGCTTCTCTTTCTCTGTTTCTCTCTAACTCACAGCTTCTCTTTCTCTCTCGCTCTCTCACTCACAGCTTCTCTCTCTCTATCACTCACAGCTTCTCTTTCTCTCTCACTCTCTCACTATCTTCGCTTTCTCTCTCTCTCACACACAGCTTCTCTCGGTCACACACACACAGCTTCTCTTTCTCTCTCTCTCTCACTCATAGCTTCTCTTTCACTGTTTCTCTCTAACTCACAGCTTCTCTTTATCTCTCTCTCACTCACAGCTTCTCTTTCTCTCTCTCTCACTCACAGCTTCTCTTTCTCTATCTCTCTCACAGCTTTGCTCTCTCTCTCTCTCACTCACAGCTTCTCTCTCTCTCTCACTCACTCACATCTTCTCTTTTTCTCTCTCTCTCTCTCACTCACAGCTTCTCTTTCTCTCTCTCTCTCACTCTCCGCTTCTCTTGCTCCCTCTCTCTCTCACTCACAGCTTCTCTCTCTCACTCACTCACAGCCTCTCTTTCTTTCTGTCTCTCTCTGACAGCTTCTCTTTCTCTCTCTCTCTCTCACTCTCAGCTTCTCTTTTTTTCTCTCTCTCTCACTCACAGCTTCTCTTTCTCTGTCTCTCTCTCACACAGCTTCTCTTTATCTCTCTCTCACTCACAGCTTCTCTTTCTTTCTCTCTCTCTCACTCACAGTTTCTCTTTCTCTCTCTCACTCACATCTTCTCTTTCTCTCTTTCTCTCTCTCTCTCTCACTCACAGCTTCTCTCTCTTTCTCACTCACAGCTACTCTCTCTATCTCACTCACAGCTTCTCTTTCTCTGTCTCTCTCTAACTCACAGCTTGTCTTTATCTCTCTCTCTCAGTCACAGCTTCTCTTTCATTCTCTCTCTCACTCACCGCTTCTGTTTCTCTCTCTCTCTCACTCACAGCTTCTCTCTCTCTCACGCATAGCTTCACTTTCTTTCTCTATCTCTCACTCACACCTTCTCTTTCTCTCTCTCTCTCTCCCACTCTCACAGCTTCTCTCTCTCTCAGTCTCACTCACAGCTTGCCTTTTTCTCACTCTCTCTCACACTCACAGCTTCTCTTTCTCTCTCTCTCACTCACAGCTTCTCTTTCTTTCTCTCTCTCTCTCACTCACAGCTTCTCTTTCTCTCTCTCACTCACAGCTTCTCTCTCTCATTCACAGCTTTTCTTTCTCTCTCTCTCTCACTCACAGCTTCTCTTACTCCCTCACTCTCTCACTCACAGCTTCTGTCTCTCTCTCACTCACAGCTTCTCTTACTCTCTCCCTCACTCACAGCTTCTCTTTCTCTCTCTCTCTCACTCACAGCTTCTCTTTCTCTGTCTCTTTCTAACTCACAGCTTCTCTTTATCTCTCTCTCAATCACAGATTCTCTCTCTCTCTCTCTCTCTATCACTCACAGCCTCTCTTTCTCTCTCTCACTCACAGCTTCTCTTTCTCTCTCTCTCTCACTATCTTCTCTTTCTCTCTCTCTCACTCACAGCTTCTCTTTCTCTCTCACACACACACAGCTTCTCTTTCTCTATCTCTCTCACAGCTTCGCTCTCTCTCTCTCACTCACAGCTTCTCTCTCTCACTCACATCTTCTCTTTTTCTCTCTCTCTCTCTCACTCACAGCTTCTCTTTCTCTCTCTCACTCACCGCTTCTCTTGCTCCCTCTCACTCTCACTCACAGCTTCTCTCTCTCACTCACTCACAGCATCTCTCTCTTTCTCTCTCTCTCTGACAGCTTCTCTTTCTCTCTCTCTCTCACTCACAGCTTCTCTTTCTCTCTCTCTCACTCACTCACAGCTTCTCTTTCTCTCTCTCTCTCACTCACAGCTTCTCTTTCTCTGTCTCACAGCTTCTCTTTATCTCTCTCTCACTCACAGCTTCTCTTTCTTTCTCTCTCTCTCTCACTCACAGTTTCTCTTTCTCTCTCTCTCTCACATCTTCTCTTTCTCTCTCTCTCTCACTCACAGTTTCTCTCTCTTTCTCACTCACAGCTACTCTCTCTCTATCTCACTCACAACTTATCTTTCTCTGTCTCTCTCTATCTCACAGCTTGTCTTTATCTCTCTCTCTCTCAGTCACAGCTTCTCTTTCATTCTCTCTCTCACTCACAGCTTATCTTTCTCTCTCTCTCTCTCTCTCACTCACACCTCTTTCTCTCTCTCACTCTCTCACTCACATCTTCTCTCTCTCTCTCTCACAGCTTCTCTTTCTCACTGTCTCTCTCACTCACAGCTTCTCTTTCTCCCTCTCTCTCTCACTCACAGCTTCTCTATCTCTCTCACTCACAGCTTCTCTTTCTTTCTCTCTCTCTCTCACTCACAGCTTCTCTTTCTCTCTGTCTCTCTCACTCACATCTTCTCTTTCTCTCTCACTCACATCTTCTCTTTCTTTCTTTCTCTCTCACTCACAGCTTCTATCTCTCTCTCACACTCCCAGCTTCTCTCTCTCACTCACAGCTTCTTTTTCTCTCTCTCTCTCACTCACAGCTTCTCTCTCTCTCACTCACAGCTTCTCTTTATCTCTCTCTATCACTCACAGCTTCTCTTTATCTCTCTCTCTCACTCACTCAAAGCTTCTCTTTCTCTTTCTCTCTCACACTCACATCTTCTCTCTCTCTCTTCACACCTTCTCTCTCTCTCACTCACAGCTTCTCTCTCTCTTTCTCACTCACAGGTTCTCTTTCTCTCTCTCACTCTTACTAACATCTTCTCTTTCTCTCTCTCTCTCTCACTCACAGCTTCTCTCTCTCACACACACACAGCTACTCTTTCTCTCTCTCTCACTCACAGCTTCTCTTTCTCTGCCTCTCTCTTACTCACAGCTTCTCTTTCTCTCTCTCTCTCACTCACAGCTTCTCTTTCTCTCTCTCACTCTCAGCTTCTATCTCTCTCTCTCTCACTCACAGCTTCTCTCTCTCTCTCTTACTCACAGATTCTCTTTTTCTCTCTCTTTCTCTCGCACTCACAGCTTCTCTTATTCTCTCTCTCACTCACAGCTTCTCTTTATCTCTCTCTCACTCACAGCTTCTCTTTCTTTCTCTCTCTCTCTCACTCACAGCTTCTCTTTCTCTCTCTCTCACTCACAGCTTCTCTTTATCTCTCTCTCACTCACAGCTTCTCTTTCTCTCTCTCTCACGCACAGCTTCTCTTTCTCTGTCTCTCTCTCACAGCTTCCCTTTATCTCTCTCTCTCACTCACAGCTTCTCTTTCTTTCTCTCTCTCTCTCACTCAAAGGTTCTCTTTCTCTCTCTCACTCACATCTTCTCTTTCTCTCTCTCTCACTCACAGCTTCTCTTTATCTCTCTCTCACTCACAGCTTCTCTTTCTCTCTCTCTCACTCACAGCTTCTCTTTCTCTCTCTCTCACTCACAGCTTCTCTTTCTCTCTCTCTCACTCACAGCTTCTCTTTCTCTGTCTCTCTCTCACAGCTTCCCTTTATCTCTCTCTCTCACTCACAGCTTCTCTTTCTTTCTCTCTCTCTCTCACTCAAAGGTTCTCTTTCTCTCTCTCACTCACATCTTCTCTTTCTCTCTCTCTCTCTCTCACTCACAGCTTCTCTCTCTCTCTCTCTCTCACTCACAGCTTCTCTTTCTCTGTCTCTCTCTAACTCACAGCTTGTCTTTATCTCTCTCTCTCAGTCACAGTTTCTCTTTCTCTCTATCTCTCACTCACAGCTTCTCTTTCTTTCTCTCTCTCTCACTCACAGTTTCTCTTTCTCTCTCTCACTCACAGCTTCTCTTACTCCCTCACTCTCTCACTCACAGCTTCTGTCTCTCTCTCACTCACAGCTTCTCTTACTCTCTCTCTCACTCACAGCTTCTCTTTCTCTCTCTCTCTCACTCACAGCTTCTCTTTCTCTGTCTCTCTCTAACTCACAGCTTCTCTTTCTCTCTCTCTCAATCACAGATTCTCTTTCTCTCTCTCTCTCTATCACTCACAGCCTCTCTTTCTCTCTCTCACTCACAGCTTCTTTCTCTCTCTCTCTCTCTCACTATCTTCTCTTTCTCTCTCTCTCTCACTCACAACTTCTCTTTCTCTCTCACTCACATCTTCTCTTTCTTTCTTTCTCTCTCACTCACAGCTTCTATCTCTCTCTCACACTCACAGCTTCTCTCTCTCACTCACAGCTTCTCTTTTTCTCTCTCTCTCTCACTCACAGCTTCTCTCTCACTCACAGCTTCTCTTTATCTCTCTCTATCACTCACAGCTTCTCTTTATCTCTCTCTCTCACTCACTCAAAGCTTCTCTTTCTCTTTCTCTCTCACACTCACATCTTCTCTCTCTCTCTCCTCACACCTTCTCTCTCTCTCTCACTCACAGCTTCTCTCTCTCTTTCTCACTCACAGGTTCTCTTTCTCTCTCACACTCTCTTACTAACATCTTCTCTTTCTCTCTCTCTCTCTCACTCACAGCTTCTCTCTCTCACACACACACACAGCTTCTCTTTCTCTCTCTCTCTCTCACTCACAGCTTCTCTTTCTCTGCCTCTCTCTTACTCACAGCTTCTCTTTCTCTCTCTCTCTCACTCACATCTTCTATCTCTCTCTCTCTCTCACTCTCAGCTTCTATCTCTCTCTCTCTCACTCACAGCTTCTCTCTCTCTCTTACTCACAGATTCTCTTTTTCTCTCTCTCTCTCGCACTCACAGCTTCTCTTATTCTCTCTCTCTCACTCACCGCTTCACTTTCTCCCTCTCTCACTCACTCAAAGCTTCTGTCTCTCTCACTCACAGCTTCTCTTTCTTTCTCTCTCTCTCTCAATCACAGCTTCTCTTTCTCTCTCTCTCACTCACAGCTTCTCTTTATCTCTCTCTCACTCACAGCTTCTCTTTCTCTCTCTCTCACTCACAGCTTCTCTTTCTCTGTCTCTCTCTCACAGCTTCTCTTTATCTCTCTCTCTCACTCACAGCTTCTCTTTCTTTCTCTCTCTCTCTCTCACTCAAAGGTTTTCTTTCTCTCTCTCACTCACATCTTCTCTTTCTCTCTCTCTCTCTCTCACTCACAGCTTCTTTCTATCTCTCTCTCTCACTCACAGCTTCTCTTTCTCTGTCTCTCTCTAACTCACAGCTTGTCTTTATCTCTCTCTCTCAGTCACAGTTTCTCTTTCTCTCTATCTCTCACTCACAGCTTCTCTTTCTTTCTCTCTCTCTCTCACTCACAGTTTCTCTTTCTCTCTCTCACTCACAGCTTCTCTTACTCCCTCACTCTCTCACTCACAGCTTCTGTCTCTCTCTCACTCACAGCTTCTCTTACTCTCTCTCTCACTCACAGCTTCTCTTTCTCTCTCTCTCTCACTCACAGCTTCTCTTTCTCTGTCTCTCTCTAACTCACAGCTTCTCTTTATCTCTCTCTCAATCACAGATTCTCTTTCTCTCTCTCTCTCTATCACTCACAGCCTCTCTTTCTCTCTCTCACCCACAGCTTCTCTTTCTCTCTCTCTCTCACTATCTTCTCTTTCTCTCTCTCTCTCACTCACAGCTTCTCTCTCACACACACACACAGCTTCTCTTTCTCTCTCTCTCTCTCACTCATAGCTTCTCTTTCACTGTTTCTCTCTAACTCACAGCTTCTCTTTATCTCTCTCTCACTCACAGCTTCTCTTTCTCTCTCTCTCACACACAGCTTCTCTTTCTCTATCTCTCTCACAGCTTCGCTCTCTCTCTCTCACTCACAGCTTCTCTCTCTCACTCACATCTTCTCTTTTTCTCTCTCTCTCTCTCACTCACAGCTTCTCTTTCTCTCTCTCACTCACTGCTTCTCTTGCTCCCTCTCACTCTCACTCACAGCTTCTCTCTCTCACTCACAGCATCTCTCTCTTTCTCTCTCTCTGACAGCTTCTCTTTCTCTCTCTCTCTCTCACTCACAGCTTCTCTTTCTCTCTCTCTCTCACTCACAGCTTCTCTTTCTCTCTCTCTCTCACTCACAGCTTCTCTTTCTCTGTCTCTCTAACTCACAGCTTCTCTTTATCTCTCTCTCACTCACAGCTTCTCTTTCTTTCTCTCTCTCTCTCACTCACACTTTCTCTTTCTCTCTCTCTCACATCTTCTCATTCTCTCTCTCTCTCTCACTCACAGTTTCTCTCTCTTTCTCACTCACAGCTACTCTCTCTCTATCTCACACACAACTTATCTTTCTCTGTCTCTCTCTAACTCACACCTTGTCTTTATCTCTCTCTCTCAGTCACAGCTTCTCTTTCATTTTCTCTCTCACTCACAGCTTCTCTTTCTCTCTCTCTCTCTCACTCACACCTCTTTCTCTCTCTCACTCTCTCACTCACATCTTCTCTCTCTCTCTCTCTCACTCACAGCTTCTCTTTCTCACTCTCTCTCTCTCACTCACAGCTTCTCTTTCTCCCTCTCTCTCTCACTCACAGCTTCTCTCTCTCTCTCACTCACAGCTTCTCTTTCTTTCTCTCTCTCTCTCACTCACAGCTTCTCTTTCTCTCTGTCTCTCTCACTCACATCTTCTCTTTCTCTCTCACTCACATCTTCTCTTTCTTTCTTTCACTCTCACTCATAGCTTCTATCTCTCTCTCTCACTCACAGCTTCTCTCTCTCACTCACAGCTTCTCTTTATCTCTCTCTATCACTCACAGCTTCTCTTTATCTCTCTCTCTCACTCACTCAAAGCTTCTCTTTCTCTTTCTCTCTCACACTCACATCTTCTCTCTCTCTCTCCTCACACCTTCTCTCTCTCTCACTCACAGGTTCTCTCTCTCTCTCACTCACAGGTTCTCTTTCTCTCTCTCACTCTCTTACTAACATCTTCTCTTTCTCTCTCCCTCTCTCACTCACAGCTTCTCTCTCTCTCACACACACAGCTTCTCTTTCTCTCTCTCTCTCTCACTCACAGCTTCTCTTTCTCTGCCTCTCTCTTACTCACAGCTTCTCTTTCTCTCTCTCTCTCACTCACAGCTTCTCTTTCTCTCTCTCTTACTCTCAGCTTCTATCTCTCTCTCTCTCACTCACAGCTTCTCTCTCTCTCTCTTACTCACAGATTCTCTTTTTCTCTCTCTCTCGCACTCACAGCTTCTCTTATTCTTTCTCTCTCACTCACCGCTTCACTTTCTCCCTCTCTCACTCACTCAAAGCTTCTTTCTCTCTCACTCACAGCTTCTCTTTCTTTCTCTCTCTCTCTCACTCACAGCTTCTCTTTCTCTATCTCTCACTCACAGCTTCTCTTTATCTCTCTCTCACTCACAGCTTCTCTTTCTCTCTCTCTCACTCACAGCTTCTCTTTCTCTGTCTCTCTCTCACAGCTTCTCTTTATCTCTCTCTCTCACTCACAGCTTCTCTTTCTTTCTCTCTCTCTCTCACTCAAAGGTTCTCTTTCTCTCTCTCACTCACATCTTCTCTTTCTCTCTCTCTCTCTCACTCACCGCTTCTCTCTCTCTCTCACTCACAGCTTCTCTTTCTCTGTCTCTCTCTAACTCACAGCTTGTCTTTATCTCTCTCTCAGTCACAGTTTCTCTTTCTCTCTATCTCTCACTCACAGTTTCTCTTTCTCTCTCTCACTCACATCTTCTCTTTCTTTCTTTCTCTCTCTCTCTCACTCACAGCTTCTCTTTATCTCTGTCTCTCTCACTCACATCTTCTCTATCTCTCTCACTCACATCTTCTCTTTCTTTCTTTCTCTCTCACTCACAGCTTCTATCTCTCTCTCACTCACAGCTTCTCTCTCTCACTCACAGCTTCTCTTTCTCTCTCTCTCACTCACAGCTTATCTCTCTCTCTCACTCACAGCTTCTCTTTATCTCTTTCTATCACTCACAGCTTCTCTTTATCTCTCTCTCTCACTCACTCAAAGCTTCTCTTTCTCTTTCTCTCTCACACTCACATCTTCTCTCTCTCTCCTCACACCTTCTCTCTCTCTCACTCACAGCTTCTCTCTCTCTTTCTCACTCACAGGTTCTCTTTCTCTCTCTCACTCTCTTACTAACATCTTCTCTTTCTCTCTCTCTCTCTCTCACTCACAGCTTCTCTCTCTCTCACACACACAGCTTCTCTTTCTCTCTCTCTCACTCACAGCTTCTCTTTCTCTGCCTCTCTCTCACTCACAGCTTCTCTTTCTCTCTCTCTCTCACTCACTCAAAGCTTCTCTCTCTCTCACTCACAGCTTCTCTTTATCTCTCTCTCACTCACAGCTTCTCTTTCTTTGTCTCTCACTCACAGCTTCTCTTTCTCTGTCTCTCTCTCACAGCTTCTCTTTATCTCTCTCTCTCACTCACAGCTTCTCTTTCTTTCTCTCTCTCTCTCACTCACAGGTTCTCTTTCTCTCTCTCACTCACATCTTCTCTTTCTCTCTCTCTCTCTCTCACTCACAGGCTTCTCTCTCTTTCTCACTCACAGCTTCTCTCTCTCTCTCTCACTCACAGCTTCTCTTTCTCTGTCTCTCTCTAACTCACAGCTTGTCTTTATCTCTCTCTCTCAGTCATAGTTTCTCTTTCTCTCTCTCTCACTCACAGCTTCTCTCTCTCTCACTCTCTCACTCTCTCACTCACATCTTCACTTTCTCTCTCTCTCACTCACTCACAGCTTCTCTTTCTCTCTCTCTCTCACTCACATCTTCTCTTTCTCCCTCTCTCTCTCACTCACAGCTTCTCTCTCACACACAGCTTCTCTTTCTTTCTCTCTCTCTCACTCACAGCTTCTCTCTCTCTCTCTCACTCACAGCTTCTCTTTCTCTCTCTCTCTCTCACTCACAGCTTCTCTTTCTTTCTTTCTCTCTCAATCACAGCTTCTCTCTCTCTCTCACTCACAGCTTCTCTCTCTCACTCACTCACAGCTTCTCTTTCTCTCTCTCTCTCACTCACAGCTTCTCTTTCTCTCTGTCACAGCTTCTCTTTATCTCTCTCTATCACTCACAGCTTCTCTTTCTTTCTTTCTCTCTCAATCACAGCTTCTCTCTCTCTCTCACTCACAGCTTCTCTCTCTCACTCACTCACAGCTTCTCTTTCTCTCTCTCTCTCACTCACAGCTTCTCTCTCTCACTCACTCACAGCTTCTCTCTCTCTCACTCACAGCTTCTCTTTCTCTCTCTCTCTCACAGCTTCTCCTTCACTCTCTCTCTCACTCACAGCTTCTCTCTCTCTCACTCACAGCTTCTCTTTCTCTCTCTCACTCTCTCACTAACATCTTCTCTTTCTCTCTCTCTTACTCACAGCTTCTCTCTCTCTCTCACACAGCTTCTCTTTCTCTCTCTCACAGCTTCTCTTTCTCTGTCTCTCTCTAACTCACAGCTTCTCTTAATCTCTCTCTCACTCACAGCTTCTCTTTCTCTCTCTCTTACTCACAGCTTCTCTTTCTCTCTCTCTCTCTCACTCACAGCTTCTCTTTCTCTCTCTCACTCACAGCTTCTCTCTCTCTCTCACTCACAGCTTCTCTTTTTCTCTCTCTCTCTCACTCACAGCTTCTCTTTCTCTCTCTCTCTAACTCACAGCTTCTCTTTATCTCTCTCTCACTCACAGCTTCTCTTTCTCTCTCTCACACACGCATAGCTTCTCTTTCTCTCTCTCACTCACTCACAACTTCTAGCTCTCTCTCTCACTCACAGCTTCTCTTTCCCTCTCTCTCTCACTCACAGCTTCTTTCTCTCTCTCTCTCGCTCATAGCCTCTCTTTCTTTCTCTCTCTCTCACTCACAGCTTCGCTTTCTCTCTCTCTCTCCCACTGTCACAGCTTCTCTCTCTCTCACGCTCACTCACAGCTTCCCTTTTTCTCCCTCTCTCTCACAATCACAGCTTCTCTTTCACCCTCTCTCTCTCACTCACAGCTTCTCTTTCTTTCTCTCTCTCTCACTCACAGCTTCTCTTTCTCTCACTCCCTCACTCACAGCTTTTCTTTCTCTCTCTCTCTCACTCACAGCTTCTCTATCTCTCTCTCTCTCACACTCACAGCTTCTCTTTCTCTCTCTCTCACTCACAGCTTCTCTTTCTCTCTCTCTCTCTCTCACACACAGCTTCTCTTTCTTTCTCTCTCTCTCTCTCACTCACAGTTTCTCTTTCTCTCTCTCACTCACATCTCTTTCTCTCTCTCTCTCACGCACAGCTTCTCTCTCTTTCTCTCTCTCTCTCTCACTCACAGGTTCTCTTTCTCTCTCTCACTCACATCTACTCTTTCTCTCTCTCTCTCTCTCACTCACAGCTTCTCTCTCTTTCTCACTCACAGCTTCTCTCTCTCTCACTCACTCACAGCTTCTCTTTCTCTGTCTCTCTCTAACTCACAGCTTGTCTTAATCTCTCTCTCTCAGTCATAGTTTCTCTTTCTCTCTCTCTAACTCACAGCTTCTCTCTCTCTCTCACTCACACCTCTTTCTCTCTCTCACTCTCTCACTCACATCTTCACTTTCTCTCTCTCTCTCTCACTCACAGCTTCTCTTTCTCTCTCTCTCTCACTCACATCTTCTCTTTCTCCCTCTCTCTCTCACTCACAGCTTCTCTCTCTCACACAGCTTCTCTTTCTTTCTCTCTCTCTCTCACTCACAGCTTCTCTTTCTCTCTCTCTCTCACTCACAGCTTCTCTTTCTCTCTCTCTCACTCACAGCTTCTCTTTCTTTCTTTCTCTCTCAATCACAGCTTCTCTCTCTCTCTCACTCACAGCTTCTCTCTCTCACTCACTCACAGCTTCTCTTTCTCTCTCTCTCTCACTCACAGCTTCTCTTTCTCTCTCTCACAGCTTCTCTTTATCTCTCTCTATCACTCACAGCTTCTCTATCTCTCTCTCACTCACTCACAGCTTCTCTTTCTCTTTCTCTCTCACACTCACATCTTCTCACTCTCTCTCTCACTCACAGCTTCTCTCTCTCTCTCACAATCACAGCTTCTCTTTCACCCTCTCTCTCTCACTCACAGCTTCTCTTTCTTTCTCTCTCTCTCACTCACAGCTTCTCTTTCTCTCACTCCCTCACTCACAGCTTTTCTTTCTCTCTCTCTCTCTCACTCACAGCTTCTCTATCTCTCTCTCTCTCACACTCACAGCTTCTCTTTCTCTCTCTCTCTCACTCACAGCTTCTCTTTCTCTCTCTCTCTCACTCACAGCTTCTCTTTCTCTGTCTCTCTCTAACTCACAGCTTCTCTTTATCTCTCTCTCACTCACAGCTTCTCTTTCTTTCTCTCTCTCTCTCACTCACAGTTTCTCTTTCTCTCTGTCACTCACATCTCCTTCTCTCTCTCACACACACACAGCTTCTCTCTCTTTCTCTCTCTCTCTCTCACTCACAAGTTCTCTTTCTCTCTCTCACTCACATCTTCTCTTTCTCTCTCTCTCACTCACTCACAGCTTCTCTCTCTTTCTCACTCACAGCTTCTCTCTCTCTCACTCACTCACAGCTTCTCTTTCTCTGTCTCTCTCTAACTCACAGCTTGTCTTTATCTCTCTCTCTCAGTCATAGTTTCTCTTTCTCTCCCTCACACACAGCTTCTCTCTCTCTCTCACTCACACCTCTTTCTCTCTCTCACTCTCTCACTCACATCTTCACTTTCTCTCTCTCTCTCACTCACATCTTCTCTTTCTCCCTCTCTCTCTCACTCACAGCTTCTCTCTCACACACAGCTTCTCTTTCTTTCTCTCTCTCACTCACAGCTTCTTTCTCTCTCTCTCTCTCACTCACAGCTTCTCTTTCTTTCTTTCTCTCTCAATCACAGCTTCTCTCTCTCTCACTCACAGCTTCTCTCTCTCACTCACTCACAGCATCTCTTTCTCTCTCTCTCTCACTCACAGCTTCTCTTTCTCTCTCTCACAGCTTCTCTTTATCTCTCTCTATCACTCACAGCTTCTCTTTATCTCTCTCTCACTCACTCACAGCTTCTCTTTCTCTTTCTCTCTCACACTCACAGCTTCTCTTTCTCACTCTCTCTCTCACTCACAGCTTCTCTCTCTCTCTCACTCACAGCTTCTCTTTCTCTCTCTCTCTCACACAGCTTCTCTTTCACTCTCTCTCTCACTCACAGCTCTCTCTCACTCACAGCTTCTCTTTCTCTCTCTAACTCTCTCACTAACATCTTCTCTTTCTCTCTCTCTTACTCACAGCTTCTCTCTCTCTCTCTCTCACAGCTTCTCTTTCTCTCTCTCACTCACAGCTTCTCTTTCTCTGTCTCTCTCTAACTCACATCTTCTCTTTATCTCTCTCTCACTCACAGCTTCTCTTTATCTCTCTCTCACTCACAGCTTCTCTTTCTCTCTCTCTCTCTCTCACTCACACCTTCTCTTTCTCTCTCTCTCTCTCTCACTCACAGCTTCTCTTTCTCCCTCTCTCTCTCACTCACAGCTTCTCTCTCTCTCTCACTCACAGCTTCTCTTTCTTTCTTTCTCTCTCTCTCTCTCACTCACAGCTTCTCTTTATCTCTGTCTCTCTCACTCACATCTTCTCTATCTCTCTCACTCACATCTTCTCTTTCTTTCTTTCTCTCTCACTCACAGCTTCTATCTCTCTCTCACTCACAGCTTCTCTCTCTCACTCACAGCTTCTCTTTCTCTCTCTCACTCACAGCTTATCTCTCTCTCTCACTCACAGCTTCTCTTTATCTCTTTCTATCACTCACAGCTTCTCTTTATCTCTCTCTCTCACTCACTCAAAGCTTCTCTTTCTCTTTCTCTCTCACACTCACATCTTCTCTCTCTCTCCTCACACCTTCTCTCTCTCTCACTCACAGCTTCTCTCTCTCTTTCTCACTCACAGGTTCTCTTTCTCTCTCTCACTCTCTTATTAACATCTTCTCTTTCTCTCTCTCACTCTCTTACTAACATCTTCTCTTTCTCTCTCTCTCTCTCTCACTCACAGCTTCTCTCTCTCACACACACACAGCTTCTCTTTCTCTCTCTCTCACTCACAGCTTCTCTTTCTCTGCCTCTCTCTCACTCACAGCTTCTCTTTCTCTCTCTCTCTCACTCACTCAAAGCTTCTCTCACTCTCACTCACAGCTTCTCTTTATCTCTCTCTCACTCACAGCTTCTCTTTCTTTGTCTCTCACTCACACCTTCTCTTTCTCTCTCTCTCACTCACAGCTTCTCTTTCTTTCTCTCTCTCTCTCACTCACAGGTTCTCTTTCTCTCTCACAGCTTCTCTCTCTCTCTCTCTCACTCACAGCTTCTCTTTCTCTGTCTCTCTCTAACTCACAGCTTGTCTTTATCTCTCTCTCTCAGTCATAGTTTCTCTTTCTCTCTCTCTCACTCACAGCTTCTCTCTCTCTCTCACTCACACCTCTTTCTCTCTCTCACTCTCTCACTCTCTCACTCACATCTTCACTTTCTCTCTCTCTCACTCACTCACAGCTTCTCTTTCTCTCTCTCTCTCACTCACATCTTCTCTTTCTCCCTCTCTCTCTCACTCACAGCTTCTCTCTCACACACAGCTTCTCTTTCTTTCTCTCTCTCTCACTCACAGCTTCTCTCTCTCTCTCTCACTCACAGCTTCTCTTTCTCTCTCTCTCTCTCACTCACAGCTTCTCTTTCTTTCTTTCTCTCTCAATCACAGCTTCTCTCTCTCTCTCACTCACAGCTTCTCTCTCTCACTCACTCACAGCTTCTCTTTCTCTCTCTCTCTCACTCACAGCTTCTCTCTCTCTCTCACTCACAGCTTCTCTCTCTCTCACTCACAGCTTCTCTTTCTCTCTCTCTCTCACAGCTTCTCCTTCACTCTCTCTCTCACTTACAGCTTCTCTCTCTCTCACTCACAGCTTCTCTTTCTCTCTCTCACTCTCTCACTAACATCTTCTCTTTCTCTCTCTCTTACTCACAGCTTCTCTCTCTCTCTCACACAGCTTCTCTTTCTCTCTCTCACAGCTTCTCTTTCTCTGTCTCTCTCTAACTCACAGCTTCTCTTTATCTCTCTCTCACTCACAGCTTCTCTTTCTCTCTCTCTTACTCACAGCTTCTCTTTCTCTCTCTCTCTCTCACTCACAGCTTCTCTTTCTCTCTCTCACTCACAGCTTCTCTCTCTCTCTCACTCACAGCTTCTCTTTTTCTCTCTCTCTCTTACTCACAGCTTCTCTTTCTCTCTCTCTCTAACTCACAGCTTCTCTTTATCTCTCTCTCACTCACAGCTTCTCTTTCTCTCTCTCACACACGCATAGCTTCTCTTTCTCTCTCTCACTCACTCACAGCTTCTAGCTCTCTCTCACTCACAGCTTCTCTTTCTCTGTCTCTCTCTCTCACTCACAGCTTCTCTTTCCCTCTCTCTCTCACTCACAGCTTCTTTCTCTCTCTCTCTCGCTCATAGCTTCTCTTTCTTTCTCTCTCTCTCACTCACAGCTTCGCTTTCTCTCTCTCTCTCCCACTGTCACAGCTTCTCTCTCTCTCACGCTCACTCACAGCTTCGCTTTTTCTCCCTCTCTCTCACAATCACAGCTTCTCTTTCACCCTCTCTCTCTCACTCACAGCTTCTCTTTCTTTCTCTCTCTCTCACTCACAGCTTCTCTTTCTCTCACTCCCTCACTCACAGCTTTTCTTTCTCACTCTCTCACACTCACAGCTTCTCTATCTCTCTCTCTCTCACACTCACAGCTTCTCTTTCTCTCTCTCTCTCACTCACAGCTTCTCTTTCTCTCTCTCTCTCTCACTCACAGCTTCTCTTTCTCTGTTTCACTCTAACTCACAGCTTCTCTTTATCTCTCTCTCACTCACAGCTTCTCTTTCTTTCTCTCTCTCTCTCACTCACAGTTTCTCTTTCTCTCTCTCACTCACAGCTTCTCTCTCTTTCTCTCTCTCTCTCTCACTCACAGGTTCTCTTTCTCTCTCTCACTCACATCTACTCTTTCTCTCTCTCTCTCTCTCTCACTCACAGCTTCTCTCTCTTTCTCACTCACAGCTTCTCTCTCTCTCACTCACTCACAGCTTCTCTTTCTCTTTCTCTCTCACACTCACATCTTCTCTCTCTCTCCTCACACCTTCTCTCTCTCTCCTCACACCTTCTCTCTCTCTCACTCACAGCTTCTCTCTCTCTTTCTCACTCACAGGTTCTCTTTCTCTCTCTCACTCTCTTATTAACATCTTCTCTTTCTCTCTCTCACTCTCTTACTAACATCTTCTCTTTCTCTCTCTCTCTCTCTCACTCACAGCTTCTCTCTCTCACACACACACAGCTTCTCTCTCTCTCTCACTCACTCAAAGCTTCTCTCTCTCTCACTCACAGCTTCTCTTTATCTCTCTCTCACTCACAGCTTCTCTTTCTTTGTCTCTCACTCACAGCTTCTCTTTCTCTCTCTCTCACTCACAGCTTCTCTTTCTTTCTCTCTCTCTCTCACTCACAGGTTCTCTTTCTCTCTCTCACTCACATCTTCTCTTTCTCTCTCTCTCTCTCTCACTCACAGGCTTCTCTCTTTCTCACTCACAGCTTCTCTCTCTCTCTCTCACTCACAGCTTCTCTTTCTCTGTCTCTCTCTAACTCACAGCTTGTCTTTATCTCTCTCTCTCAGTCATAGTTTCTCTTTCTCTCTCTCTCACTCACAGCTTCTCTCTCTCTCACTCACACCTCTTTCTCTCTCTCACTCTCTCACTCTCTCACTCACATCTTCACTTTCTCTCTCTCTCACTCACTCACAGCTTCTCTTTCTCTCTCTCTCTCACTCACATCTTCTCTTTCTCCCTCTCTCTCTCACTCACAGCTTCTCTCTCACACACAGCTTCTCTTTCTTTCTCTCTCTCTCACTCACAGCTTCTCTCTCTCTCTCTCACTCACAGCTTCTCTCTCTCTCTCTCTCTCTCACTCACAGCTTCTCTTTCTTTCTTTCTCTCTCAATCACAGCTTCTCTCTCTCTCTCACTCACAGCTTCTCTCTCTCACTCACTCACAGCTTCTCTTTCTCTCTCTCTCTCACTCACAGCTTCTCTTTCTCTCTCTCACAGCTTCTCTTTATCTCTCTCTATCACTCACAGCTTCTCTTTCTTTCTTTCTCTCTCAATCACAGCTTCTCTCTCTCTCTCACTCACAGCTTCTCTCTCTCACTCACTCACAGCTTCTCTTTCTCTCTCTCTCTCACTCACATTTTCTCTCTCTCTCTCACTCACAGCTTCTCTCTCTCTCACTCACAGCTTCTCTTTCTCTCTCTCTCTCACAGCTTCTCCTTCACTCTCTCTCTCACTCACAGCTTCTCTCTCTCACTCACAGCTTCTCTTTCTCTCTCTCACTCTCTCACTAACATCTTCTCTTTCTCTCTCTCTTACTCACAGCTTCTCTCTCTCTCTCTCACAGCTTCTCTTTCTCTCTCTCACAGCTTCTCTTTCTCTGTCTCTCTCTAACTCACAGCTTCTCTTTATCTCTCTCTCACTCACAGCTTCTCTTTCTCTCTCTCTTACTCACAGCTTCTCTTTCTCTCTCTCTCTCTCACTCACAGCTTCTCTTTCTCTCTCTCACTCACAGCTTCTCTCTCTCTCTCACTCACAGCTTCTCTTTTTCTCTCTCTCTCTTACTCACAGCTTCTCTTTCTCTCTCTCTCTAACTCACAGCTTCTCTTTATCTCTCTCTCACTCACAGCTTCTCTTTCTCTCTCTCACACACGCATAGCTTCTCTTTCTCTCTCTCACTCACTCACAGCTTCTAGCTCTCTCTCACTCACAGCTTCTCTTTCTCTGTCTCTCTCTCTCACTCACAGCTTCTCTTTCCCTCTCTCTTTCCCTCTCTCTCTCACTCACAGCTTCTTTCTCTCTCTCTCTCGCTCATAGCTTCTCTTTCTTTCTCTCTCTCTCACTCACAGCTTCGCTTTCTCTCTCTCTCTCCCACTGTCACAGCTTCTCTCTCTCTCACGCTCACTCACAGCTTCCCTTTTTCTCCCTCTCTCTCACAATCACAGCTTCTCTTTCACCCTCTCTCTCTCACTCACAGCTTCTCTTTCTTTCTCTCTCTCTCACTCACAGCTTCTCTTTCTCTCACTCCCTCACTCACAGCTTTTCTTTCTCACTCTCTCACACTCACAGCTTCTCTATCTCTCTCTCTCTCACACTCACAGCTTCTCTTTCTCTCTCTCTCTCACTCACAGCTTCTCTTTCTCTCTCTCTCTCTCACTCACAGCTTCTCTTTCTCTGTTTCACTCTAACTCACAGCTTCTCTTTATCTCTCTCTCACTCACAGCTTCTCTTTCTTTCTCTCTCTCTCTCACTCACAGTTTCTCTTTCTCTCTCTCACTCACATCTCTTTCTCTCTCTCTCTCACGCACAGCTTCTCTCTCTTTCTCTCTCTCTCTCTCACTCACAGGTTCTCTTTCTCTCTCTCACTCACATCTACTCTTTCTCTCTCTCTCTCTCTCTCACTCACAGCTTCTCTCTCTTTCTCACTCACAGCTTCTCTCTCTCTCACTCACTCACAGCTTCTCTTTCTCTGTCTCTCTCTAACTCACAGCTTGTCTTAATCTCTCTCTCTCAGTCATAGTTTCTCTTTCTCTCTCTCTCACTCACAGCTTCTCTCTCTCTCTCACTCACACCTCTTTCTCTCTCTCACTCTCTCACTCACATCTTCACTTTCTCTCTCTCTCTCTCACTCACAGCTTCTCTTTCTCTCTCTCTCTCACTCACATCTTCTCTTTCTCCCTCTCTCTCTCACTCACAGCTTCTCTCTCTCACACAGCTTCTCTTTCTTTCTCTCTCTCTCTCACTCACAGCTTCTCTTTCTCTCTCTCTCTCACTCACAGCTTCTCTTTCTCTCTCTCTCTCACTCACAGCTTCTCTTTCTTTCTTTCTCTCTCAATCACAGCTTCTCTCTCTCTCTCACTCACAGCTTATCTCTCTCACTCACTCACAGCTTCTCTGTCTCTCTCTCTCTCACTCACAGCTTCTCTTTCTCTCTCTCACAGCTTCTCTTTATCTCTCTCTATCACTCACAGCTTCTCTATCTCTCTCTCACTCACTCACAGCTTCTCTTTCTCTTTCTCTCTCACACTCACATCTTCTCACTCTCTCTCTCACTCACAGCTTCTCTCTCTCTCTCACAATCACAGCTTCTCTTTCACCCTCTCTCTCTCACTCACAGCTTCTCTTTCTTTCTCTCTCTCTCACTCACAGCTTCTCTTTCTCTCACTCCCTCACTCACAGCTTTTCTTTCTCTCTCTCTCTCTCTCACTCACAGCTTCTCTATCTCTCTCTCTCTCACACTCACAGCTTCTCTTTCTCTCTCTCTCTCACTCACAGCTTCTCTTTCTCTCTCTCTCTCACTCACAGCTTCTCTTTCTCTGTCTCTCTCTAACTCACAGCTTCTCTTTATCTCTCTCTCACTCACAGCTTCTCTTTCTTTCTTTCTCTCTCTCTCTCACTCACAGTTTCTCTTTCTCTCTGTCACTCACATCTCCTTCTCTCTCTCTCACACACACAGCTTCTCTCTCTTTCTCTCTCTCTCTCTCACTCACAAGTTCTCTTTCTCTCTCTCACTCACATCTTCTCTTTCTCTCTCTCTCACTCACTCACAGCTTCTCTCTCTTTCTCACTCACAGCTTCTCTCTCTCTCACTCACTCACAGCTTCTCTTTCTCTGTCTCTCTCTAACTCACAGCTTGTCTTTATCTCTCTCTCTCAGTCATAGTTTCTCTTTCTCTCCCTCACACACAGCTTCTCTCTCTCTCTCACTCACACCTCTTTCTCTCTCTCACTCTCTCACTCACATCTTCACTTTCTCTCTCTCTCTCACTCACATCTTCTCTTTCTCCCTCTCTCTCTCACTCACAGCTTCTCTCTCACACACAGCTTCTCTTTCTTTCTCTCTCTCACTCACAGCTTCTCTTTCTCTCTCTCTCTCTCACTCACAGCTTCTCTTTCTTTCTTTCTCTCTCAATCACAGCTTCTCTCTCTCTCACTCACAGCTTCTCTCTCTCACTCACTCACAGCATCTCTTTCTCTCTCTCTCTCACTCACAGCTTCTCTTTCTCTCTCTCACAGCTTCTCTTTATCTCTCTCTATCACTCACAGCTTCTCTTTATCTCTCTCTCACTCACTCACAGCTTCTCTTTCTCTTTCTCTCTCACATTCACAGCTTCTCTTTCTCACTCTCTCTCTCACTCACAGCTTCTCTCTCTCTCTCACTCACAGCTTCTCTTTCTCTCTCTCTCTCACACAGCTTCTCTTTCACTCTCTCTCTCACTCACAGCTTCTCTCTCTCTCACTCACAGCTTCTCTTTCTCTCTCTAACTCTCTCACTAACATCTTCTCTTTCTCTCTCTCTTACTCACAGCTTCTCTCTCTCTCTCTCACAGCTTCTCTTTCTCTCTCTCACTCACAGCTTCTCTTTCTCTGTCTCTCTCTAACTCACATCTTCTCTTTATCTCTCTCTCACTCACAGCTTCTCTTTATCTCTCTCTCACTCACAGCTTCTCTTTCTCTCTCTCTCTCTCTCACTCACAGATTCTTTCTCTCTCTCACTCACAGCTTCTCTCTCTCTCTCACTCACAGATTCTCTTTTTCTCTCTCTCTCTCTCTCACTCACAGCTTCTCTTTCTCTCTCTCTCTAACTCACAGCTTCTCTTTATCTCTCTCTCACTCACAGCTTCTCTTTCTCTCTCTCTCACACACACAGCTTCTCTTTCTCTCACTCACTCACTCACTCACAGCTTCTAGCTCTCTCTCTCTCACTCACAGCTTCTCTTTCTCTGTCTCTCTCTCTCACTCACAGCTTCTCTTTCCCTCTCTCTCTCACTCACAGCTTCTCTCTCTCTCTCTCGCTCATAGCTTCTCTTTCTTTCTCTCTCACTCACAGCTTCTCTTTCTCTCTCTCTCTCTCCCACTGTCACAGCTTCTCTCTCTCTCTCACGCTCACTCACAGCCCTTTTTCTCCCTCTCTCTCACAATCACAGCTTCTCTTTCACCCTCTCTCTCACACTCACAGCTTCTCTTTCTTTCTCTCTCTCTCACTCACAGCTTCTCTTTCTCTCACTCCCTCACTCACAGCTTTTCTTTCTCTCTCTCTCTCTCACTCACAGCTTCTCTTTCTCTCACTCTCTCACTCACAGATTCTCTTTCTCTCTCTCACTCAAGCTTCTCTTTCTCTGTCTCTCTCTAACTCACAGCTTCTCTTTATCTCTCTCTCACTCACAGCATCTCTATCTCTATCTCTCTCACACTCACAGCTTCACTCTCTCTCTCACTCAAGCTTCTCTTTCTCTGTCTCTCTCTAACTCACAGCTTCTCTTTATCTCTCTCTCACTCACAGCTTGTCTTTATTTCTCTCTCTCTCTCTCTCACAGTTTCTCTTTCTCTCTCTCACTCACATCTCTTTCTCTCTCTCTCTCACTCACAGCTTCTCTATCTCTCTCTCACACACTCACAGCTTCTCTTTCTCTCTCTCTCACTCACAGCTTCTCTTTCTCTCTCTCTCTCTCACTCACAGCTTCTCTTTCTCTGTCTCTCTCTAACTCACAGCTTCTCTTTATCTCTCTCTCACTCACAGCTTCTCTTACTTTCTCTCTCTCTCTCACTCACAGTTTCTCTTTCTCTCTCTCACTCACATCTCTTTCTCTCTCTATCTCTCACTCACAGCTTCTCTCTCTTTCTCACTCACAGCTACTCTCTCTCTCTGTCTCTCTCTAACTCACAGCTTGTCTTTATCTCTCTCTCAGTCACAGCTTCTCTTTCTCTCTCTCTCACTCACAGCTTCTCTTTCTCTCTCTCTCTCACTCACACCTCTTTCTCTCTCTCACATCTTCACTTTCTCTCTCTCTCTCACTCACAGCTTCTCTTTCTTTCTCTCTCTCTCTCACACAGCTTCTCTTTCTCTCTCTCTCTCTCACTCACAGCTTCTCTTTCTCTCTCTCTGACTCACAGCTTCTCTATCTTTCTTTCTCTCTCACTCACAGCTTCTCTCTCTCTCTCTCACACCTTCTCTCTCACTCACTCACTCACAGCTTCTCTTTCTCTCTCTCTCTCACTCACAGCTTCTCTCTCTCTCTCTCTCTCACTCACAGCTTCTCTCTCTCTCTCTCTCACTCACAGCTTCTCTTTCTTTCTCTCTCTCTCTCACTCACAGCTTCTCTTTCTCCCTCTCTCTCTCACAGCTTCTCTCTCTCTCTCACTCACATCTTCTCTTTCTCTCTCTCTCTCACTCACAGCTTCTCTCTCTCTCACTCACAGATTCTCTTTATCTCTCTCTATCACTCACAGCTTCTCTTTATCTCTCTCTCTCACTCACTCAAATCTTCTCTTTCTCTTTCTCTTTCTCTCTCACACTCAAATCTTCTCGCTCTCTCTCCTCACACCTTCTCTCTCTCTCACTCACAGGTTCTCTTTCTCTCTCTCACTCTCTTACTAACATCTTTTCTTTCTCTCTCTCTCTCACTCACAGCTTCTCTCTCTCTCTCACACACACAGCTTCTATTTCTCTCTCTCTCTCTCTCACTCACAGCTTCTCTTTCTCTGCTTCTCTCTCACTCACAGCTTCTCTTTCTCTCTCTCTCTCACTCACAGCTTCTCTTTCTCTCTCTCACTCACAGCTTCTATCTCTCTCTCTCTCACTCACAGCTTTTCTCTCTCTCTCTCTTACTCACAGATTCTCTTTCTCTCTCTCTCTCGCACTCACAGCTTCTCTTTTTCTCTCTCTCTCACTCACCGCTTCAGTTTCTCCCTCTCTCTCTCACTCAAAGCTTCTCTCTCTCACACTCACAGCTTCTCTTTCTTTCACTCTCTCTCTCACTCACAGCTTCTCTTTCTCTCTCTCTCACTCACAGCTTCTCTTTCTCTGTCTCTCTCTCACAGCTTCTCTTTATCTCTCTCTCTCACTCACAGCTTCTCTTTCTTTCTCTCTCTCTCTCTCTCTGACTCACAGGTTCTCTTTCTCTCTCTCACTCACATCTTCTCTTTCTCTCTCTCTCTCTCTCACTCACAGCTTCTCTCTCTTTCTCACTCACAGCTTCTCTCTCTCTCTCTCTCACTCACAGCTTCTCTTTCTCTGTCTCTCTCTAACTCACAGCTTGTCTTTATCTCTCTCTCTCAGTCATAGTTTCTCTTTCTCTCTCTCTCACTCACAGCTTCTCTCTCTCTCTCTCTCTCACTCACACCTCTTTCTCTCTCTCACTCTCTCACTCACATCTTCACTTTCTCTCTCTCTCTCACTCACAGCTTCTCTTTCTCTCTCTCTCTCACTCACATCTTCTCTTTCTCCCTCTCTCTCTCACTCACAGCTTCTCTCTCAAACACAGCTTCTCTTTCTTTCTCTCTCTCTCACTCACAGCTTCTCTTTCTCCATCTCTCTCTCACTCACAGCTTCTCTTTCTCTCTCTCTCTCTCACTCACAGCTTCTCTTTCTTTCTTTCTCTCTCAATCACAGCTTTCTCTCTCACTCACAGCTTCTCTCTCTCACTCACTCACAGCTTCTCTTTCTCTCTCTCTCTCACTCACAGCTTCTCTTTCTCTCTCTCACAGCTTCTCTTTATCACTCTCTATCACTCACAGCTTCTCTTTATCTCTCTCTCACTCACTCACAGTTTCTCTTTCTCTTTTTCTCTCACACTCACATCTTCTCTCTCTCTCTCTCTCACTCACAGCTTCTCTCTCTCTCTCACTCACAGCTTCTCTTTCTCTCTCTCACACACAGCTTCTCTTTCACTCTCTCTCTCACTCACAGCTTCTCTCTCTCTCACTCACAGCTTCTTTTTCTCTCTCTCACTCTCTCACTAACATCTTCTCTTTCTCTCTCTCTTACTCACAGCTGCTCTCTCTCTCTCTCACAGCTTCTTTTTCTCTCTCTCACTCTCTCACTAACATCTTCTCTTTCTCTCTCTCTTACTCACAGCTGCTCTCTCTCTCTCTCACAGCTTCTCTTTCTCTCTCTCACTCACTCACAGTTTCTCTTTCTCTCTCTCACTCACATCTCTTTCTCTCTCTCTCTCTCTCACGCACAGCTTCTCTCTCTTTCTCTCTCTCTCTCTCACTCACAGGTTCTCTTTCTCTCTCTCACTCACATCTTCTCTTTCTCTCTCTATCTCTCTCACTCACAGCTTCTCTCTCTTTCTCACTCACAGCTTCTCTCTCTCTCTCACTCACAGCTTCTCTTTCTCTGTCTCTCTCTAACTCACAGCTTGTCTTTATCTCTCTCTCTCAGTCATAGTTTCTCTTTCTGTCTCTCTCTCACTCACAGCTTCTCTCTCTCTCTCTCTCTCACACCTCTTTCTCTCTCTCACTCACATCTTCACTTTCTCTCTCTCTCACTCACAGCTTCTCTTTCTCTCTCTCACTCACATCTTCTCTTTCTCACTCTCTCTCTCACTCACAGCTTCTCTTTCTCTGTCTCTCTCTCTCACTCACAGCTTCTCTTTCCCTCTCTCTCTCACTCACAGCTTCTCTCTCTCTCTCATAGCTTCTCTTTCTTTCTCTCTCTCTCACGCACAGCTTCTCTCTCTTTCTCACTCACAGCTACTCTCTCTCTCTCTCTCTAACTCACACCTCTTTCTCTCACTCATATCTCTCTCTCAGTCACAGCTTCTCTTTCTCTCTCTCTCTCACTCACAGCTTCTCTTTCTCTCTCTCTCTCTCACTCACACCTCTTTCTCTCACTCACATCTTCACTTTCTCTCTCTCTCTCACTCACAGCTTCTCTTTCTTTCTCTCTCTCTCACTCACAGCTTCTCCTTCTCTCTCTCTCTCACTCACAGCTTCTCTCTCTCTCTCTCACTCACACCTTCTCTCTCACTCACTCACTCACAGCTTCTCTTTCTCTCTCTCTCTCACTCACAGCTTCTCTCTCTCTCTCAGAGCTTCTCTATCTTTCTTTATCACTCACAGCTTCTCTTTATCTCTCTCTCTCACACACTCACTCACAGCTTCTCTTTCTCTTTCTCTCTCACACTCACATCTTCTCTCTCTCTCTCATTGACAGCTTCTCTCTCTCTCTCACTCACAGCTTCTCTCTCTCTCTCACAACTTCACTTTCTCTCTCTCTCTCACTCACAGCTTCTCTCTCACTCTCACTCACAGCTTCTCTTTCTCTCTCTCACTCTCTCACTAACATCTTCTCTTTCTCTCTCTCTCTCACTTACAGCTTCTCTCTCACACACACACAGCTTCTCTTTCTCTCTCTCTCTCACTCACTGCTTCTCTTTATCTGTCTCGCTCTAACTCACAGCTTCTTTATCTCTCTCTCACTCACAGCTTCTCTTTCTCTCTCTCTCTCTCACTCACAGCTTCTCTTTCTCTCTCTTACTCACACCTTCTCTCTTTCTCTCTCTCACTCACAGCTTCTCTCTCTCTCTCACTCACAGATTCTCTTTTTCTCTCTCTCTCTCACTCACAGCTTCTCATTCTCTCTCTCTCTCTAACTCACAGCTTCTCTTTATCTCTCTCTCACTCACAGCTTCTCTTTCTCTCTCTCTCTCACTCACAGCTTCTCTTTCTCTCACTCACTCACAGCTTCTCTCTCTCACTCACTCACTCACAGCTTCTAGCTCTCTCTCTCTCACTCACAGCTTCACTTTCTCTGTCTCTCTCTCAAACTCACAGCTTCTGTTTCCCTCTCTCTCTCACTCACAGCTTCTCTTTCTCCCTCTCTCTCTCACTCACAGCGTCTCTCTCTATCTCTCTCACACTCACAGCTTCTCTCTCTCTCTCACTCAAGCTTCTCTTTCTCTGTCTCTCTCTAACTCACAGCTTCTCTTTATCTCTCTCTCACTCACAGCTTGTCTTTCTTTCTCTCTCTCTCACTCACAGTTTCTCTTTCTCTCTCTCACTCACATCTCTTTCTCTCTCTCTCTCACTCACAGCTTCTCTTTCTCTGTCTCTCTCTAACTCACAGCTTGTCCTTATCTCTCTCTCTCAGTCACAGCTTCTCTCTCTCTCTCTCTCTCTCACTCACACCTCTTTCTCTCTCTCACATCTTCACTTTCTCTCTCTCTCTCACTCACAGCTTCTCTTTCTTTCTCTCTCTCACACAGCTTCTCTTTCTCCATCTCTCTCTCACTCACAGCTTCTCTCTCTCTCTCACTCACAGCTTCTCTTTCTTTCTCTCTCTCTCTCACTCACAGCTTCTCTTTCTCTTTCTCTCTCTCTCTCTCACTCACAGTTTCTCTCTCTCTCTCTCTCACTCACTCACAGCTTCTCTTTCTCTCTCGCTCTCTCACTCACAGCTTCTCTCTCTCTCACTCACAGCTTCTTTTTCTCTCTCTCACACTCTCACTATCTTCTCTTTCACTCTCTCTCTCACTCACAGCTTCTCTCTCTCACACACACACAGCTTCTCTTTCTCTCTCTCTCTCACTCATAGCTTCTCTTTCACTGTTTCTCTCTAACTCACAGCTTCTCTTTATCTCTCTCTCACTCACAGCTTCTCTTTCTCTCTCTCTCACTCACAGGTTCTCTTTCTCTATCTCTCTCTCAGCTTCGCTCTCTCTCTCTCTCTCACTCACAGCTTCTCTCTCTCTCTCACTCACTCACATCTTCTCTTTCTCTCTCTCTCTCTCTCTCTCACTCACAGCTTCTCTTTCTCTCTCTCTCTCACCGCTTCTCTTGCTCCCTCTCTCTCTCACATCTTCTCTCTCTCACTCACTCACAGCATCTCTTTCTTTCTCTCTCTCTCTCTGACAGCTTCTCTTTCTCTCTCTCTCTCTCACTCACAGCTTCTCTTTCTCTCTCTCTCTCACAGCTTCTCTTTCTCCCTCTCTCTCTCACTCACAGCTTCTCTCTCTCTCTCACTCAAAGCTTCTCTTTCTTTCTCTCTCTCTCACTCACAGCTTCTCTTTCTCTCTCTCACACACAGCTTCTCTTTCTCTCTCTCTCTCACTCACATCTCTTTCTTTCTTTCTCTCTCACTCACAGCTTCTATCTCTCTCTCTCTCACAGCTTCTCTCTCTCTCACTCACAGCTTCTCTTTCTCTCTCTCTCTCACTCACAGCTTCTCTCTCTCACTCACAGCATTTCTTTATCTCTCTCTATCACTCACAGCTTCTCTTTATCTCTCTCTCTCTCACTCACTCACAGCTTCTCTTTCTCTTTCTCTCTCACACTCACATCTTCTCTCTCTCTCTCACTCACAGATTCTCTCTCTCTCACTCACAGGTTCTCTTTCTCTCTCTCACTCTCTCACTAACATCTTCTCTTTCTCTCTCTCTCTCACTCACAGCTTCTCTCTCTCACACACACACACAGCTTCTCTATCTCTCTCTCTCTCACTCACAGCTTCTCTTTCTCTCTCTCTCACTCACAGCTTCTCTTTCTCTGTCTCTCTCTAACTCACAGCTTCTCTTTCTCTCTCACTCGCAGCTTTTATCTCTCTCTCTAACTCACAGCTTCTCTCTCTCTCTTACTCACAGATTCTCTTTCTCTCTCTCTCTCGCACTCACAGCTTCTCTTTTTCTCTCTCTCTCACTCACCGCATCACTTTCTCCCTCTCTCTCTCTCACTCAAAGCTTCTCTCTCTCACTCACAGCTTCTCTTTCTTTCTCTCTCTCTCTCACTCACATCTTCTCTTTCTCTCTCTCTCACTCACAGCTTCTCTCTCTCTCACTCACAGCTTCTCTTTCTCTTTCTCTCACTCACAGCTTCTCTTTCGCTCTCTCTCTCTCACTCACAGCTTCTCTCTCTCTCTATCACTCACAGCTTCTATCTCTCTCTCTCTCACTCACAGCTTCTCTCTCTCGCTTACTCACAGATTCTCTTTCTCTCTCTCTCGCCCTCACAGCTTCTCTTTTTTTTCTCTCTCACTCACCGCTTCACTTTCTCCCTCTCTCTCTCACTCAAGGCTTCTCTCTCTCTCACTCACAGCTTCTCTTTCTTTCTCTCTCTCTCACTCACAGCTTCTCTTTCTCTCTCTCACACACACAGCTTCTCTTTCTCTCTCTCTCACTAACATCTCTTTCTCTCTCTCTCAATCACAGCTTCTCTCTCACACACACACACAGCTTCTCTCTCTCTCTCTCTCACTCACAGCTTCTCTTTCTCTGTTTCTCTCTAACTCACAGCTTATCTTTCTCTCTCGCTCTCTCACTCACAGCTTCTCTCTCTCTATCACTCACAGCTTATCTTTCTCTATCACTCACAGCTTATCTTTCTCTCTCACTCTCTCACTATCTTCTCTTTCTCTCTCTCTCTCACTCACAGCTTCTCTCTCTCTCTTACTCACAGATTCTCTTTCTCCCTCTCTCTCTCACTCAAAGCTTCTCTCTCACTCACAGCTTCTCTTTCTTTCTCTCTCTCTCACTCACAGCATCTCTTTCTCTCTCTCACACACGCACAGCTTCTCTTTCTCTCTCTCATTCACTCACAGCTTCTAGCTCTCTCTCTCACTCACAGCTTCTCTTTCTCTGTCTCTCTCTCTCACTCACAGCTTCTCTTTCCCTCTCTCTCTCACTCACAGCTTCTCTCTCTCTCTCTCTCGCTCATAGCTTCTCTTTCTTTCTCTCTCTCTCACTCACAGCTTCTCTTTCTCTCTCTCTCTCCCACTGTCACAGCTTCTCTCTCTCTCTCATGCTCACTCACAGCTTCCCTTTTTCTCCTTCTCTCTCACAATCACAGCTTCTCTTTCACCCTCTCTCTCTCACTCACAGCTTCTCTTTCTTTCTCTCTCTCTCACTCACAGCTTCTCTTTCTCTCACTCCCTCACTCACAGCTTTTCTTTCTCTCACTCTCTCTCACTCACAGCTTCTCTCTCTCTCTCTCTCACACTCACAGCTTCTCTTTCTCTCTCTCTCTCTCACTCACAGCTTCTCTTTCTCTCTCTCTCTCACTCACAGCTTCTCTTTCTCTGTCTCTCTCTAACTCACAGCCTCTCTTTATCTCTCTCTCACTCACAGCTTCTCTTTCTTTCTCTCTCTCTCTCACTCACAGTTTCTCTTTCTCTCTCTCACTCACATCTCTTTCTCTCTCTCTCTCACTCAAGCTTCTCTTTCTCTGTCTCTCTCTAACTCACAGCTTCTCTTTATCTCTCTCTCACTCACAGCTTGTCTTTCTTTCTCTCTCTCTCACTCACAGTTTCTCTTTCTCTCTCTCACTCACATCTCTTTCTCTCTCTCTCACTCACAGCTTCTCTTTCTCTGTCTCTCTCTAATTCACAGCTTGTCTTTATCTCTATCTCTCAGTCACAGCTTCTCTTTCTCTCTCTCTCAGTCACAGCTTCTCTCTCTCTCTCTCTCACTCACACCTCTTTCTCTCTCTCACATCTTCACTTTCTCTCTCTCTCTCACTCACAGCTTCTCTTTCTTTCTCTCTCTCACACAGCTTCTCTTTCTCCATCTCTCTCTCACTCACAGCTTCTCTCTCTCTCTCACTCACAGCTTCTCTTTCTTTCTCTCTCTCTCTCACTCACAGCTTCTCTTTCTCTTTCTCTCTCTCTCTCTCACTCACAGTTTCTCTCTCTCTCTCTCTCTCACTCACTCACAGCTTCTCTTTCTCTCTCGCTCTCTCACTCACAGCTTCTCTCTCTCTCTCTCTCACTCACACCTCTTTCTCTCTCTCACATCTTCACTTTCTCTCTCTCTCTCACTCACAGCTTCTCTTTCTTTCTCTCTCTCACTCATAGCTTCTCTTTCACTGTTTCTCTCTAACTCACAGCTTCTTTTTATCTCTCTCTCACTCACAGCTTCTCTTTCTCTCTCTCTCACTCACAGCTTCTCTTTCTCTATCTCTCTCACAGCTTCGCTCTCTCTCTCACTCACTCACAGCTTCTCTCTCTCTCTCTCTCTCACTCACATCTTCTCTTTCTCTCTCTCTCTCTCACTCACAGCTTCTCTTTCTCTCTCTCTCTCTCACCGCTTCTCTTGCTCCCTCTCTCTCTCACAGCTTCTCTCTCTCACTCACTCACAGCATCTCTTTCTTTCTCTCTCTCTCTCTGACAGCTTCTCTTTCTCTCTCTCTCTCTCACTCACAGCTTCTCTTTCTCTCTCTCTCTCACAGCTTCTCTTTCTCCCTCTCTCTCTCACTCACAGCTTCTCTCTCTCTCACTCAAAGCTTCTCTTTCTTTCTCTCTCTCTCACTCACAGCGTCTCTTTCTCTCTCACACACACAGCTTCTCTTTCTCTCTCTCTCTCGTTCACATCTCTTTCTTTCTTTCTCTCTCACTCACAGCTTCTATCTCTCTCTCTCTCTCACAGCTTCTCTCTCTCTCACTCACAGCTTCTCTTTCTCTCTCTCTCTCACTCACAGCTTCTCTCTCTCACTCACAGCATCTCTTTATCTCTCTCTATCACTCACAGCTTCTCTTTATCTATCTATCTCTCTCACTCACTCACAGCTTCTCTTTCTCTTTCTCTCTCACACTCACATCTTCTCTCTCTCTCTCTTCACACCTTCTCTCTCTCTCTCACTCACAGATTCTCTCTCTCTCACTCACAGGTTCTCTTTCTCTCTCTCACTCTCTCACTAACATCTTCTCTTTCTCTCTCTCTCTCACTCACAGCTTCTCTCTCTCTCACACACACACAGCTTCTCTATCTCTCTCTCTCTCACTCACAGCTTCTCTTTCTCTCTCTCTCTCACTCACAGCTTCTCTTTCTCTGTCTCTCTCTAACTCACAGCTTCTCTTTCTCTCTCTCACTCACAGCTTTTATCTCTCTCTCTAACTCACAGCTTCTCTCTCTCTCTTACTCACAGATTCTCTTTCTCTCTCTCTCGCACTCACAGCTTCTCTTTTTCTCTCTCTCTCACTCACCGCTTCACTTTCTCCCTCTCTCTCTCTCACTCAAAGCTTCTCTCTCTCACTCACAGCTTCTCTTTCTTTCTCTCTCTCTCTCACTCACATCTTCTCTTTCTCTCTCTCTCACTCACAGCTTCTCTCTCTCTCACTCAAAGTTACTCTTTCTCTCTCTCTCACTCACAGCTTCTCTTTCGCTCTCTCTCTCTCACTCACAGCTTCTCTCTCTCTCTCTCACTCACAGCTTCTATCTCTCTCTCTCTCACTCACAGCTTCTCTCTCTCGCTTACTCACAGATTCTCTTTCTCTCTCTCTCGCACTCACAGTTTCTCTTTTTTTCTCTCTCTCACTCACCGCTTCACTTTCTCCCTCTCTCTCTCACTCAAGGCTTCTCTCTCTCTCACTCACAGCTTCTCTTTCTTTCTCTCTCTCTCACTCACAGCTTCGCTTTCTCTCTCTCTCACACACAGCTTCTCTTTCTCTCTCACTAACATCTCTTTCTCTCTCTCTCAATCACAGCTTCTCTCTCTCACACACAAACAGCTTCTCTCTCTCTCTCACTCACAGCTTCTCTTTCTCTGTTTCTCTCTAACTCACAGCTTATCTTTCTATCTCACTCTCTCACAGCTTCTCTCTCTCTATCACTCACAGCTTCTCTTTCTCTCTCACTCTCTCACTATCTTCTCTTTCTCTCTCTCTCACTCACAGCTTCTCTCTCTCTCTCTTACTCACAGATTCTCTTTCTCCCTCTCTCTCACTCAAAGCTTCTCTTTCCCTCTCTCTCTCACTCACAGCATCTCTTTCTCTCTCACACACACGCACAGCTTCTCTTTCTCTCTCTCATTCACTCACAGCTTCTAGCTCTCTCTCTCTCACTCACAGCTTCTATTTCTCTGTCTCTCTCTCTCACTCACAGCTTCTCTTTCCCTCTCTCTCTCACTCACAGCTTCTCTCTCTCTCTCTCTCGCTCATAGCTTCTCTTTCTTTCTCTCTCTCTCACTCACAGCTTCTCTTTCTCTCTCTCTCTCCTACTGTCACAGCTTCTCTCTCTCTCTCACGCTCACTCACAGCTTCCCTATTTCTCCTTCTCTCTCACAATCACAGCTAATCTTTCACCCTCTCTCTCTCACTCACAGCTTCTCTTTCTTTCTCTCTCTCTCACTCACAGCTTCTCTTTCTCTCACTCCCTCACTCACAGCTTTTCTTTCTCTCACTCTCTCTCACTCACAGCTTCTCTATCTCTCTCTCTCTCACACTCACAGCTTCTCTTTCTCTCTCTCTCTCACTCACAGCTTCTCTTTCTCTCTCTCTCTCACTCACAGCTTCTCTTTCTCTGTCTCTCTCTAACTCACAGCTTCTCTTTATCTCTCTCTCACTCACAGCTTCTCTTTCTTTCTCTCTCTCTCTCACTCACAGTTTCTCTTTCTCTCTCTCACTCACATCTCTTTCTCTCTCTCTCTCACTCACAGCTTCTCTCTCTTTCTCACTCACAGCTATCTCTCTCTGTCTCTCTCTAACTCACAGCTTGTCTTTATCTCTCTCTCTCAGTCACAGCTTCTCTTTCTCAGTCTCTCTCACTCACACCTCTTTCTCTCTCTCACTCACATCATCACTTTCTCTCTCTCTCTCACTCACAGCTTCTCTTTCTTTCTCTCTCTCTCTCACTCACAGCTTCTCTTTCTCTCTCTCTCTCACTCAAAGCTTCTCTTAATCTCTCTCTCTCTCACTCACAGCTTCTCTCTCTTTCTTTCTCTCTCACTCACAGCTTCTCTCTCTCTCACTCACACCTTCTCTCTCACTCACTCACTCACAGCTTCTCTTTCTCTCTCTCTCTCACTCACAGCTTCTCTCTCTCTCTCACACACAGCTTTTCTTTATCTCTCTTTATCACTCACAGCTTCTCTTTATCTCTCTCTCTCTCACTCACGCACAGCTTCTCTTTCTCTTTCTCTCTCTCACTCACAGCTTCTCTCTCTCTCACACACACAACTTCTCTTTCTCTCTCTCTCTGTCACTCACAGCTTCTCTCTCACTCTCACACACATCTTCTCTTTCTCTCTCTCTCACTCACATCTCTTTCTTTCTTTCTTTCTCTCTCACTCACAGCTTCTCTCTCTCTCTCTCTCTCTCACAGCTTCTCTCTCTCTCACTCACAGCTTCTCTTTCTCTCTCTCTCTCACTCACAGCTTCTCTCTCTCTCACTCACAGCATCTCTTTATCTCTCTCTATCACTCACAGCTTCTCTTTATCTATCTCTCTCTCTCACTCATTCACAGCTTCTCTTTCTCTTTCTCTCTCACACTCACATCTTCTCTCTCTCTCTCCTCACACCTTCTCTCTCTCTCACTCACAGATTCTCTCTCTCTCACTCACAGGTTCTCTTTCTCTCTCTCACTCTCTCACTAACATCTTCTCTTTCTCTCTCTCTCTCACTCACACACAGCTTCTCTATCTCTCTCTCTCTCACTCACAGCTTCTCTTTCTCTCTCTCACTCACTCACAGCTTCTCTTTCTCTGTCTCTCTCTAACTCACAGCTTCTCTTTCTCTCTCTCACTCGCAGCTTTTATCTCTCTCTCTAACTCACAGCTTCTCTCTCTCTCTCTTACTCACAGATTCTCTTTCTCTCACTCTTTCACACTCACAGCTTCTCTTTTTCTCTCTCTCTCACTCACCGCTTCACTTTCTCCCTCTCTCTCTCTCACTCAAAGCTTCTCTCTCTCACTCACAGCTTCTCTTTCTTTCTCTCTCTCTCTCACTCACATCTTCTCTTTCTCTCTCTCTCACTCACAGCTTCTCTCTCTCTCACTCACAGCTTCTCTTTCTCTCTCTCTCACTCACAGCTTCTCTTTCGCTCTCTCTCTCTCACTCACTGCTTCTCTTTCTCTCTCTCACTCACAGCTTCTATCTCTCTCTCTCTCACTCACAGCTTCTCTCTCTCTCTTACTCACAGATTCTCTTTCTCTCTCTCTCTTGCACTCACAGCTTCTCTTTTTCTCTCTCTCTCACTCACCGCTTCACTTTGTCCCTCTCTCTCTCACTCAAGGCTTCTCTCTCTCTCACTCACAGCTTCTCTTTCTTTCTCTCTCTCTCACTCACAGCTTCTCTTTCTCTCTCTCTCACTCACAGCTTCTCTTTCTCTCTCTCTCACTAACATCTCTTTCTCTCTCTCTCAATCACAGCTTCTCTCTCTCACACACACAAAGCTTCTCTCACTCTCTCTCTCACTCACAGCTTCTCTTTCTCTGTTTCTCTCTAACTCACAGCTTATCTTTCTCTCTCGCTCTCTCACTCACAGCTTCTCTCTCTCTATCACTCACAGCTTCTCTTTCTCTCTCACTCTCTCACTTCTCTCTCTCTCACTCACAGCTTCTCTCTCTCTCTCTCTCTCACTCACACCTCTTTCTCTCTCACACATCTTCACTTTCTTTCTCTCTCTCACTCACAGCTTCTCTTTCTCTCTCTCTCACTCACAGCTTCTCTCTCTCTCACTCACAGCTTCTCTTTCTCTCTCTCTCTCTAACTCACAGCTTCTCTTTATCTCTCTCTCACTCACAGCTTCTCTCTCTCTCTCTCTCTCACTCACAGCTTCTCTTTCTCTCACTCACTCACAGCTTCTCTCTCTCTCACTCACACACAGTTTCTAGCTCTATCTCTCTCACTCACAGCTTCTCTTTCTCTGTCTCTCTCTCACACTCACAGCTTCTCTTTCCCTCTCTCTCTCACTCACAGCTTCTCTTTCTCCCTCTCTCTCTCTCACTCACAGCTTCTCTCTCTCACTCATAGCTTCTCTTTCTTTCTTTCTCTCTCTCTCACTCACACCTTCTCTATCACTCACTCACTCACAGCTTCTCTTTCTCTCTCTCTCTCACTCACAGCTTCTCTCTCTCTCTCTCACAGCTTCTCTTTATCTCTCTTTATCACTCACAGCTTCTCTTTATCTCTCTCTCTCTCTCACTCACTCACAGCTTCTCTTTCTCTTTCTCTCTCACACTCACATCTTCACTCTCTCTCTCATTGACAGCTTCTCTCTCTCTCACTCACAGCTTCTCTCTCTCTCACACACACAACTTCTCTTTCTTTCTCTCTCTGTCACTCACAGCTTCTCTCTCTCTCTCACTCACAGCTTCTCTCTCTCTCTCTCACTCACACCTCTTTCTCTCTCAAACATCTTCACTTTCTTTCTCTCTCTCACTCACAGCTTCTCTTTCTCTCTCTCTCACTCACAGCTTCTCTCTCTCTCACTCACAGCTTCTCTTTCTCTCTCTCTCTAACTCACAGCTTCTCTTTATCTCTCTCTCACTCACAGCTTCTCTCTCTCTCTCTCTCTCACTCACAGCTTCTCTTTCTCTCACTCACTCACAGCTTCTCTCTCTCTCACTCACACACAGTTTCTAGCTCTCTCTCTCTCACTCACAGCTTCTCTTTCTCTGTCTCTCTCTCACACTCACAGCTTCTCTTTCCCTCTCTCTCTCACTCACAGCTTCTCTTTCTCCCTCTCTCTCTCTCACTCACAGCTTCTCTCTCTCACTCATAGCTTCTCTTTCTTTCTTTCTCTCTCTCTCACTCACACCTTCTCTATCACTCACTCACTCACAGCTTCTCTTTCTCTCTCTCTCTCACTCACAGCTTCTCTCTCTCTCTCACACAGCTTCTCTTTATCTCTCTTTATCACTCACAGCTTCTCTTTATCTCTCTCTCTCACTCACTCACAGCTTCTCTTTCTCTTTCTCTCTCACACTCACATCTTCTCTCTCTCTCTCATTGACAGCTTCTCTCTCTCTCACAGCTTCTCTCTCTCACACACACAGCTTCTCTTTCTCTCTCTCTCTCACTCACAGCTTCTCTCTCTCTCTCTCTCACTCACAGATTCTCTTTTTTTCTCTCTCTCTCTCACTCACAGCTTCTCTTTCTCTCTCTCTCTCTAACTCACAGCTTCTCTTTATCTCTCTCTCACTCACAGCTTCTCTCTCTCTCTCTCTCACTCACAGCTTCTCTTTCTCTCACTCACTCACAGCTTCTCTCTCTCTCTCACTCACACACAGTTTCTAGCTCTCTCTCTCTCACTCACAGCTTCTCTTTCTCTGTCTCTCTCTCACACTCACAGCTTCTCTTTCCCTCTCTCTCTCACTCACAGCTTCTCTTTCTCCCTCTCTCTCTCACTCACATCTTCTCTCTCTCTCACTCACAGTTTCTCTTTCTCTCTCTCTCTCACTCACAGTTTCTCTCTCTCTCACTCACTCACTCACAGCTTCTCTTTCTTTCTTTCTCTCTCACTCACAGCTTCTCTCTCTCTCTCTCACTCACAGCCTCTCTTTCTCTCTCTTACTCACTCCCAGCTTCTCTTTCTCTCTCTCACTCACAGCTTTTCTTTATCTCTCTCTATCACTCACAGCTTCTCTTTCTCTTTCTCTCACTCACATCTTCTCTCTCTCTCTCACTCACATCTTCTCTCTCTCTCACACAGCTTCTCTTTCTCTCACACACACACACCTTCTCTTTCTCTCTCTCACTCTCTCACTAACATCTTCTCTTTCTCTCTCTCTCTCACTCACAGCTTCTCTCTCTCACACACACAGCTTCTCTTTCTCTCTCTCTCTCACTCACAGCTTCTCTTTCTCTGTCTCTCTCTAACTCACAGCTTCTTTATCTCTCTCTCACTCACAGCTTCTCTTTCTCTCTCACTCACAGCGTCTCTTTCTCTCTCTCACTCACAGCTTCTCTCTTTCTCTCTCTCACTCACAGATTCTCTTTTTCTCTCACTCACAGCTTCTCTTTCTCTCTCTCTCTAACTCACAGCTTCTCTTTATCTCTCTCTCACTCACAACTTCTCTTTCTCTCTCTCTCTCACTCACAGCTTCTCTTTCTCTCACTCACTCACAGCTTCTCTCTCTCTCACTCACAGCTTCTCTTTCTCTCTCTCTCTCGCACTCACAGCTTCTCTTTTTCTCTCTCTCTCACTCACCGCTTCACTTTCTCCCTCTCTCTCTCACTCAAGGCTTCTCTCTCTCTCACTCACAGCTTCTCTTTTTCTCTCTCTCTCTCACTCACAGCTTCTCTTTCTCTCTCTCTCACTCACAGCTTCTCTTTCTCTCTCTCTCACTAACATCTCTTTCTATCTCTCTCAATCACAGCTTCTCTCTCTCACACACACACAGCTTCTCTCTCTCTCTCTCACAGCTTCTCTTTCTCTGTTTCTCTCTAACTCACAGCTTATCTTTCTCTCTCGCTCTCTCACTCACAGCTTCTCTCTCTCTATCACTCACAGCTTCTCTTTCTCTCTCTCTCTCACTCACAGCTTCTCTCTCTCTCTCACTCACAGCTTCTCTTTCTTTCTCTCTCTCTCACTCACAGCATCTCTTTCTCTCTCACACACACACACAGCTTCTCTTTCTCTCTCTCATTCACTCACAGCTTCTAGCTCTCTCTCTCTCACTCACAGCTTCTCTTTCTCTGTCTCTCTCTCTCACTCACAGCTTCTCTTTCCCTCTCTCTCTCACTCACAGCTTCTCTCTCTCTCTCTCTCTCGCTCATAGCTTCTCTTTCTTTCTCTCTCTCTCACTCACAGCTTCTCTTTCTCTCTCTCTCTCCCACAGTCACAGCTTCTCTCTCTCTCTCACGCTCACTCACAGCTTCCCTTTTTCTCCTTCTCTCTCACAATCACAGCTTCTCTTTCACCCTCTCTCTCTCACTCACAGCTTCTCTTTCTTTCTCTCTCTCTCACTCACAGCTTCTCTTTCTCTCACTCCCTCACTCACAGCTTTTCTTTTTCTTACTCTCTCTCACTCACAGCTTCTATCTCTCTCTCTCACACTCACAGCTTCTCTTTCTCTCTCTCTCTCACTCACAGCTTCTCTTTCTCTCTCTCTCTCACTTACAGCTTCTCTTTCTCTCTTTCTCTCACTCACAGCTTCTCTTTCTCTGTCTCTCTCTAACTCACAGCTTCTCTTTATCTCTCTCTCACTCACAGCTTCTCTTTCTTTCTCTCTCTCTCTCTCACAGTTTCTCTTTCTCTCTCTCACTCACATCTCTTTCTCTCTCTCTCTCACTCACAGCTTCTCTCTCTTTCTCACTCACAGCTATCTCCTCTCTGTCTCTCTCTAACTCACAGCTTGTCTTTATCTCTCTCTCTCAGTCACAGCTTCTCTTTCTCTCTCTCTCTCACTCACAGCTTCTCTTTCTCTCTCTCTCTCTCACACACCTCTTTCTCTCTCTCACTCACATCTTCACTTTCTCTCTCTCTCTCACTCACAGCTTCTCTTTCTTTCTCTCTCTCTCACTCACAGCTTCTCTTTCTCTCTCTCTCTCACTCAAAGCTTCTCTTACTCTCTCTCTCTCTCACTCACAGCTTCTCTCTCTTTCTTTCTCTCTCACTCACAGCTTCTCTCTCTCTCACTCACACCTTCTCTCTCACTCACTCACTCACAGCTTCTCTTTCTCTCTCTCTCTCACAGCTTCTCTCTCTCTCTCACACAGCTTCTCTTTATCTCTCTTTATCACTCACAGCTTCTCTTTATCTCTCTCTCTCTCACTCACTCACAGCTTCTCTTTCTCTTTCTCTCTCACACTCACATCTCTCTCTCTCTCTCATTGACAGCTTCTCTCTCTCTCTCTCACTCACAGTTTCTCTCTCTCTCACACACACAACTTCTCTTTCTCTCTCTCTCTGTCACTCACAGCTTCTCTCTCACTCTCACTCACAGCTTCTCTTTCTCTCTCTCACTCTCTCACTAACATCTTCTCTTTCTCTCTCTCTCTCACTCACAGCTTCTCTCTCTCACACACACAGCTTCTCTTTCTCTCTCTCTCTCACTCACAGCTTCTCTTTCTCTGTCTCTCTCTAACTCACAGCTTCTTTATCTCTCTCTCACTCACAGCTTCTCTTTCTCTCTCTCTCTCTCACTCACAGCTTCTCTTTTTCTCTCTCACACAGCTTCTCTCTTTCTCTCTCTCACTCACAGCTTCTCTCTCTCTCTCACTCACAGATTCTCTTTTTCTCTCTCTCTCTCACTCACAGCTTCTCTCTCTCTCTCTCTAACTCACATCTTCTCTTTATCTCTCTCTCACTCACAGCTTCTCTCTCTCTCTCTCTCACTCACAGCTTCTCTTTCTCTCACTCACTCACAGCTTCTCTCTCTCTCTCACTCACACACAGCTTCTAGCTCTCTCTCTCTCACTCACAGCTTCTCTTTCTCTGTCTCTCTCTCACACTCACAGCTTCTCTTTCCCTCTCTCTCTCACTCACAGCTTCTCTTTCTCCCTCTCTCTCTCACTCACAGCTTCTCTCTCTCACTCATAGCTTCTCTTTCTTTCTTTCTCTCTCTCTCACTCACAGCTTCTCTTTCTCTCTCTCTCTCCCACTGTCACACCTTCTCTCTTTCTCACGCTCACTCACAGCTTCCCTTTTTCTCCCTCTCTCTCACACACAGTTTCTCTTTCACCCTCTCTCTCTCACTCACAGCTTCTCTTTCTCTCTCTCTCACTCACAGCTTTTCTTTCTCTCTCTCTCTCTCTCACTCACAGTGTCTCTATCTCTATCTCTCTCACACTCACAGCGTCTCTCTCTCTCTCACTCAAGCTTCTCTTTCTCTGTCTCTCTCTAACTCACAGCTTCTCTTTATCTCTCTCTCACTCGCAGCTTGTCTTTCTTTCTCTCTCTCTCTCTCACTCACAGTTTCTCTTTCTCTCTCTCACTCACATCTCATTCTCTCTCTCTCTCACTCACAGCTTCTCTTTCTCTGTCTCTCTCTAACTCACAGCTTGTCTTCATCTCTTTCTCAGTCACAGCTTCTCTTTCTCTCTCTCTCACTCACAGCTTCTCTCTCTCTCTCTCTCTCTCACTCACACCTCTATCTCTCTCACACATCTTCACTTTCCTTCTCTCTCTCATTCACAGATTCTCTTTCTTTCTCTCTCACACAGCTTCTCTTTCTCCATCTCTCTCTCACTCACAGCTTCTCTCTCTCTCTCACTCACAGCTTCTCTTTCTTTCTCTCTCTCTCTCACTCACAGCTTCTCTTTCTCTCACTCTCACTCACTCACAGTTTCTCTCTCTCTCTCTCACTCACAGCTTCTCTTTCTTTCTTTCTCTCTCACTCACAGCTTCTCTCTCTCTCTCTCTCTCACTCACAGCTTCTCTCTCTCTCTCTCTCTCACTCACAGCTTCTCTTTCTCTCTCTTACTCACTCCCAGCTTCTCTTTCTCTCTCACTCACAGCTTTTCTTTATCTCTCTCTATCACTCACAGCTTCTCTTTATCTCTCTCACTCACTCACAGCTTCTCTTTCTCTTTCTCTCACTCACATCTTCTCTCTCTCTCACTCACAGTTTCTCTTTCTCTCTCTCTCTCACTCACAGTTTCTCTCTCTCTCACTCACTCACTCACACCTTCTCTTTCTTTCTTTCTCTCTCACTCACAGCTTCTCTCTCTCTCTCTCACTCACAGCCTCTCTTTCTCTCTCTTACTCACTCCCAGCTTCTCTTTCTCTCTCTCACTCACAGCTTTTCTTTATCTCTCTCTATCACTCACAGCTTCTCTTTCTCTTTCTCTCACTCACATCTTCTCTCTCTCTCACTCACATCTTCTCTCTCTCTCTCACAGCTTCTCTTTCTCTCTCACACACACACCTTCTCTTTCTCTCTCTCACTAACATCTTCTCTTTCTCTCTCTCTCTCACTCACAGCTTCTCTCTCTCTCACACACAGCTTCTCTTTCTCTCTCTCTCTCACTCACAGCTTCTCTTTCTCTGTCTCTCTCTAACTCACAGCTTCTTTATCTCTCTCTCACTCACAGCTTCTCTTTCTCTCTCACACACAGCGTCTCTTTCTCTCTCTCACTCACAGCTTCTCTCTTTCTCTCTCTCACTCACAGATTCTCTTTTTCTCTCACTCACAGCTTCTCTTTCTCTCTCTCTCTAACTCACAGCTTCTCTTTATCTCTCTCTCACTCACAACTTCTCTTTCTCTCTCTCTCTCACTCACAGCTTCTCTTTCTCTCACTCACTCACAGCTTCTCTCTCTCTCACTCACTCACAGCTTCTAGCTCTCTCTCTCTCACTCACAGCTTCTCTTTCTCTGTCTCTCTCTCACACTCACAGCTTCTCTTTCCCTCTCTCTCTCACTCATAGCTTCTCTTTCTCCCTCTCTCTCTCACTCACAGCTTCTCTCTCTCACTCACAGCTTCTCTTTCTTTCTTTCTCCTTCTCTCACTCACAGCTTCTCTTTCTCTCTCTCTCTCCCACTGTCACACCTTCTCTCTCTCTCTCCCTCTCACTCACAGCTTCTCTTTCTCTCACTCTCTCACTCACAGCTTCTCTTTCTTTCTCTCTCTCACTCTCAGCTTCTCTATCTCTCTCTCTCTCACACTCACAGCTTCTCTCTCTCTCTCTCACTCACAGCTTCTCTTTCTCTGTCTCACTCTAACTCACAGCATCTCTTTATCTCTCTCTCACTCACAGCTTGTCTTTCTTTCTCTCTCTCTCTCACTCACAGTTTCTCTTTCTCTCTCTCACTCACATCTCTTTCTCTCTCTCTCTCACTCACAGCTTCTCTTTCTCTGTCTCTCTCTAACTCACAGCTTGTCTTTATCTCTCTCTCTCAGTCACAGCTTCTCTTTCTCTCTCTCTCTCACTCACAGCTTCTCTCTCTCTCTCTCATTCACACCTCTTTCTCTCTCTCACATCTTCACTTTCTCTCTCTCTCTCACCCACAGCTTCTCTTTCTTTCTCTCTCTCACACGGCTTCTCTTTCTCCATCTCTCTCTCACTCACAGCTTCTCTCTCTCTCTCACTCACAGCTTCTCTTTCTTTCTCTCTCTCTCTCACTCACAGCTTCTCTTTCCCTCTCTCTCTCTCTCACTCACAGTTTCTCTCTCTCTCTCTCACTCACTCACAGCTTCTCTTTCTTTCTTTCTCTCTCACTCACAGCTTCTCTCTCTCTCTCTCACTCACAGCTTCTCTCTCTCTCTCACTCCCAGCTTCTCTTTCTCTCTCTTACTCACTCCCAGCTTCTCTTTCTCTCTCTCACTCACAGCTTTTGTTTATCTCTCTCTATCACTCACAGCTTCTCTTTATCTCTCTCTCTCACTCACTCACAGCTTCTCTTTCTCTTTCTCTCACTCACATCTTCTCTCTCTCTCTCACTCACATCTTCTCTCTCTCTCTCACTCACAGCTTCTCTTTCTCTCTCACACACACACCTTCTCTTTCTCTCTCTCTCTCACTCACAGCTTCTCTTTCTCTCTCTCACTCTCTCACTAACATCTTCTCTTTCTCTCTCTCTCACTCACAGCTTCTCTCTCTGTCACACACAGCTTCTCTTTCTCTCTCTCTCTCACTCACAGCTTCTCTTTCTCTGTCTCTCTCTAACTCACAGCTTCTCTTTATCTCTCTCTCACTCACAGCTTCTCTCTCTCTCTCACTCACAGCTTTTCTCTCTCTTTCTCTCACTCACACATTCTTTTTTCTCTCTCTCTCTCACTCACAGCTTCTCTTTCTCTCTCTCTCTCACTCACCGCTTCACTTTCTCCCTCTCTCTCTCTCACTCACAGCTTCTCTCTCTCTCACTCACAGCTTCTCTTTCTCTCTCTCTCTAACTCACAGCTTCTCTTTATCTCTCTCTCACTCACAGCTTCTCTTTCTCTCTCTCTCTCACTCACAGCTTCTCTCTCTCTCACTCACTCACAAATTCTAGCTCTCTCTCTCACTCACAGCTTCTCTCTCTCTGTCTGTCTCTCTCACTCACAGCTTCTCTTTATCTCTCTCTCTCACAGCTTCTCTTTCTCCCTCTCTCTCTCACTTACAGCTTCACTCTCTCACTCATAGCTTCTCTTTCTTTCTCTCTCACTCACTCACAGCTTCTCTTTCTCTCTCTCCCACTGTCACAGCTTCTCTCTCTCTCTCACACTCACTGACAGCTTTTTCTCCCTCTCTCTCACAATCACAGCTTCTCTTTCACCCTCTCTCTCTCAGTCACAGCATCTCTTTCTTTCTCTCTCTCTCACTCACAGCTTCTCTTTCTCTCTCTCTCTCACTCACAGCTTCTCTTTCTCTCTCACTCTCTCACTCACAGCTTCTCTTTCTCTGTCTCTCTCTAACTCACAGCTTCTCTTTATCTCTCTCTCACACTCACAGCTTCTCTTTATCTCTCTCTCACTCACTCACAGCTTCTCTTTCCCTTTCTCTCACTCACATCTTCTCTCTCTCACACTCACATCTTCTCTCTCTCTCTCACTCACAGCTTCTCTTTCTCTCTCTCACACACTCACCCCTTCTCTTTCTCTCTCTCTCTCACTCACAGCTTCTCTCTCTCACACACACACACAGCTTCTCTTTCTCTCTCTCTCTCACTCACAGCTTCTCTTTCTCTGTCTCTCTCTAACTCACAGCTTCTCTTTATATCTCTCTCACTCACAGCTTCTCTTTCTCTCTCTCTCTCTCACTCACAGCTTTTCTATCTCTCTCTCTCTCACAGCTTCTCTCTCTCTCTCACTCACTCACAGCTTCTCTCTCTCTCTCTCTCACTCACAGATTCTTTTTTTCTCACTCTCTCTGTCACTCACAGCTTCGCTTTCTCTCTCTCTCTCACTCACAGCTTCACTTTCTCCCTCTCTCTCTCACTCACAGCTTCTCTCTCTCTCACTCACAGCTTCTCTTTCTCTCTCTCTCTACCTCACAGCTTCTCTTTTTCTCTCTCTCACTCAGAGCTTCTCTTTCTCTCTCTCACTCACAGCTTCTCTCTCTCTCACTCACTCACAGCTTCTAGCTCTCTCTCTCTCACTCACAGCTTCTCTTTCTCTGTCTGTCTCTCTCACTCACAGCTTCTCTTTATCTCTCTCTCACTCACAGCTTGTCTTTCTTTCTCTCTCTCTCTCACTCACAGTTTCTCTTTCTCTCTCTCACTCACATCTCTTTCTCTCTCTCTCTCACTCACAGCTTCTCTTTCTCTGTCTCTCTCTAACTCACAGCTTGTCTTTATCTCTCTCTCTCAGTCACAGCTTCTCTTTCTCTCTCTCTCTCACTCACAGCTTCTCTCTCTCTCTCATTCACACCTCTTTCTCTCTCTCACATCTTCACTTTCTCTCTCTCTCTCACCCACAGCTTCTCTTTCTTTCTCTCTCTCACACGGCTTCTCTTTCTCCATCTCTCTCTCACTCACAGCTTCTCTCTCTCTCTCACTCACAGCTTCTCTTTCTTTCTCTCTCTCTCTCACTCACAGCTTCTCTTTCCCTCTCTCTCTCTCTCACTCACAGTTTCTCTCTCTCTCTCTCACTCACTCACAGCTTCTCTTTCTTTCTTTCTCTCTCACTCACAGCTTCTCTCTCTCTCTCTCACTCACAGCTTCTCTCTCTCTCTCACTCCCAGCTTCTCTTTCTCTCTCTTACTCACTCCCAGCTTCTCTTTCTCTCTCTCACTCACAGCTTTTGTTTATCTCTCTCTATCACTCACAGCTTCTCTTTATCTCTCTCTCTCACTCACTCACAGCTTCTCTTTCTCTTTCTCTCACTCACATCTTCTCTCTCTCTCTCACTCACATCTTCTCTCTCTCTCTCACTCACAGCTTCTCTTTCTCTCTCTCTCTCTCACTCACAGCTTCTCTTTCTCTCTCTCTCTCTCTCTCAATCACAGCTTCTCTCTCTTTCTCTCTCACTCACAGCTTCTCACTCTCTCTCTCTCTCACTCACACCTTCTCTTTCTCTCCCTCTCTCACACAGCCTATCTTTCTCTCTCTCTCTCTCTCACAGCTTCTCTCTCTCTCTCCCTCTCTCACTGATATCTTCTCTTTCTCTCTCTCTCTCACTCACAGATTCTCTCTCTCACACAGCTTCTCTTTCTCTCCCTCTCTCCCTCACAACTTCTCTTTCTCTCTCTCTCTAACTCACAGCTTCTCTTTATCTCTCTCTCACTCACAGCTTCTCTTTCTCTCTCTCTCTTTCTCTCACTCACAGCTTCTCTTTCTCTCTCTCACTCACAGCTTCTCTCTCTCTCTCACTCACTCACAGCTTTCTCTCTCACTCACAGCTACTCTATCTCTCTCTCTCTCTCACTCACAGATTCTCTTTCTCCTTCTCTCTCTCACTCACAGCTTCTCTCTCTCTCTCACTCATAGCTTCTCTTTCTTTCTCTCTCTCTCACTCACAGCTTCTCTTTCTCTCTTTCTCTCTCCCACTGTCACAGCTTCTCTCTCTCACACGCTCACTCACAACTTCCCTTTTTCTCACTCTCTCTCACACTCACAGCTTCTCTTTCTCTCTCTCTCACTCAGAGCATCTCTTTCTCTCTCTCTCTCACTCACAGCTTCTCTCTCTCACTCACAGCTTCTCTCTCTCACACACACACAGCTTCTCTTTCTTTCTCACTCACAGCTTCTCTTTCTCTCTCACTCACAGCTTCTCTCTCTCTCTCACTCACAGATTCTCTTTCTCTCTCACTCACAGCTTCTCTCTCTCACTCACAGTTTCTCTTTCTTTCTTTCTTTCTCACTCACAGCTTCTCTTTCTCTCACTCTCTCACTCACAGCTTCTCTTTCTCTCTCACCCTCACTCACAGCTTCTCTCTCTCTCACTCACTCACAGCTTCTCTTTCTCTCTCTCTTTCTCTCACTCACAGCTTCTTTTTTTCTCACTCTCTCACTCACAGATTCTCTTTCTCTGTCTCTCTCTAACTCACAGCTTCTCTTTATCTCACTCTCTCACTCACAGCTTCTCTTTCTCTCTCTCTCACTCACAGCTTCTCTTTCTCTCTCTCTCACACACAGCTTCTCTCTCACACACACACACACAGCTTCTCTTTCTCTCTCACTCACAGCTTCTCTTTCTCTCTCACTCACAGGTTCTCTCTCTCTCTCACTCACAGCTTCTCTTTCTCTCTCACTCATAGCTTCTCTCTCTCTCTCTCACTCACAGCTTCTCTTTCTCTCTCTCTATCTCACTCACAGCTTCTCCTTCTCTCTCTCTCTCACTCACAGCTTCTCTCTCTCTCTCTCACACAGCTTCTCTCTCTCTCACTCACTCACAACATCTCTCTCTCACACAGCTTCTCTTTCTCTCTCTCTCTCTCACTCACAGCTTCTCTTTCTCCCTCTCTCTCTCACTCACAGCTTCTCTCTCTCTCACTCACAGCTTCTCTTTCTTTCTCTCTCTCTCTCACTCACAGCTTCTCTTTCTCTCTCTCACTCACAGCTTCACTCTCTCTCTCACTCACTCACAGCTTCTCTCTCTCTCACTCACAGCTACTCTCTCTCTCTCTCTCACTCACAGCTTCTCTTTCTCTGTCTCTCTCTAACTCACAGCTTCTTTATCTCTCTCTCACTCACAGCTTCTCTTTCTCTCTCACTCACAGCGTCTCTTTCTCTCTCTCACTCACAGCTTCTCTCTTTCTCTCTCTCACTCACAGATTCTCTTTTTCTCTCACTCACAGCTTCTCTTTCTCTCTCTCTCTAACTCACAGCTTCTCTTTATCTCTCTCTCACTCACAACTTCTCTTTCTCTCTCTCTCTCACTCACAGCTTCTCTTTCTCTCACTCACTCACAGCTTCTCTCTCTCTCACTCACTCACAGCTTCTAGCTCTCTCTCTCTCACTCACAGCTTCTCTTTCTCTGTCTCTCTCTCACACTCACAGCTTCTCTTTCCCTCTCTCTCTCACTCATAGCTTCTCTTTCTCCCTCTCTCTCTCACTCACAGCTTCTCTCTCTCACTCATAGCTTCTCTTTCTTTCTTTCTCCTTCTCTCACTCACAGCTTCTCTTTCTCTCTCTCTCTCCCACTGTCACACCTTCTCTCTCTCTCTCCCTCTCACTCACAGCTTCTCTTTCTCTCACTCTCTCACTCACAGCTTCTCTTTCTTTCTCTCTCTCACTCTCAGCTTCTCTATCTCTCTCTCTCTCACACTCACAGCTTCTCTCTCTCTCTCTCACTCACAGCTTCTCTTTCTCTGTCTCCCTCTAACTCACAGCATCTCTTTATCTCTCTCTCACTCACAGCTTGTCTTTCTTTCTCTCTCTCTCTCACTCACAGTTTCTCTTTCTCTCTCTCACTCACATCTCTTTCTCTCTCCCTCTCACTCACAGCTTCTCTTTCTCTGTCTCTCTCTAACTCACAGCTTGTCTTTATCTCTCTCTCTCAGTCACAGCTTCTCTTTCTCTCTCTCTCTCACTCACAGCTTCTCTCTCTCTCTCTCATTCACACCTCTTTCTCTCTCTCACATCTTCACTTTCTCTCTCTCTCTCACCCACAGCTTCTCTTTCTTTCTCTCTCTCACACGGCTTCTCTTTCTCCATCTCTCTCTCACTCACAGCTTCTCTCTCTCTCACTCACAGCTTCTCTTTCTTTCTCTCTCTCTCTCACTCACAGCTTCTCTTTCCCTCTCTCTCTCTCTCACTCACAGTTTCTCTCTCTCTCTCTCACTCACTCACAGCTTCTCTTTCTTTCTTTCTCTCTCACTCACAGCTTCTCTCTCTCTCTCTCTCACAGCTTCTCTCTCTCTCTCACTCCCAGCTTCTCTTTCTCTCTCTTACTCACTCCCAGCTTCTCTTTCTCTCTCTCACTCACAGCTTTTGTTTATCTCTCTCTATCACTCACAGCTTCTCTTTATCTCTCTCTCTCACTCACTCACAGCTTCTCTTTCTCTTTCTCTCACTCACATCTTCTCTCTCTCTCTCACTCACATCTTCTCTCTCTCACTCACTCACAGCTTCTCTTTCTCTCTCACACACACACCTTCTCTTTCTCTCTCTCTCTCACTCACAGCTTCTCTTTCTCTCTCTCACTCTCTCACTAACATCTTCTCTTTCTCTCTCTCTCACTCACAGCTTCTCTCTCTGTCACACACAGCTTCTCTTTCTCTCTCTCTCTCACTCACAGCTTCTCTTTCTCTGTCTCTCTCTAACTCACAGCTTCTCTTTATCTCTCTCTCACTCACAGCTTCTCTCTCTCTCTCACTCACAGCTTTTCTCTCTCTTTCTCTCACTCACACATTCTTTTTTCTCTCTCTCTCTCTCACTCACAGCTTCTCTTTCTCTCTCTCTCTCACTCACCGCTTCACTTTCTCCCTCTCTCTCTCTCACTCACAGCTTCTCTCTCTCTCACTCACAGCTTCTCTTTCTCTCTCTCTCTAACTCACAGCTTCTCTTTATCTCTCTCTCACTCACAGCTTCTCTTTCTCTCTCTCTCGCACTCACAGCTTCTCTCTCTCACTCACTCACACCTTCTAGCTCTCTCTCTCACTCACAGCTTCTCTTTCTCTGTCTGTCTCTCTCACTCACAGCTTCTCTTTCTCTCTCTCTCTCACAGCTTCTCTTTCTCCCTCTCTCTCTCACTTACAGCTTCACTCTCTCACTCATAGATTCTCTTTCTTTCTCTCTCACTCACTCACAGCTTCTCTTCCTCTCTCTCCCACTGTCACAGCTTCTCTCTCTCTCTCACACTCACTGACAGCTTTTTCTCCCTCTCTCTCACAATCACAGCTTCTCTTTCACCCTCTCTCTCTCACTCACAGCATCTCTTTCTTTCTCTCTCTCTCACTCACAGCTTCTCTTTCTCTCTCTCTCTCACTCACAGCTTCTCTTTCTCTCTCACTCTCTCACTCACAGCTTCTCTTTCTCTGTCTCTCTCTAACTCACAGCTTCTCTTTATCTCTCTCTCACACTCACAGCTTCTCTTTATCTCTCTCTCACTCACTCACAGCTTCTCTTTCCCTTTCTCTCACTCACATCTTCTCTCTCTCACACTCACATCTTCTCTCTCTCTCTCACTCACAGCTTCTCTCTCTCTCTCTCACAGCTTCTCTTTCTTTCTCTCTCTCTCTCACTCACAGCTTCTCTCTCTCTCTCTCTCTCACTCACAGTTTCTCTCTCTCTCTCTCACTCACTCACAGCTTCTCTTTCTTTCTTTCTTTCTCTCTCACTCACAGCTTCTCTCTCTCTCTCTTACTCACTCCCAGCTTCTCTTTCTCTCTCTCACTCACAGCTTTTCTTTATCTCTCTCTATCACTCACAGCTTCTCTTTATCTCTCTCTCTCACTCACTCACAGTTTCTCTTTCTCTTTCTCTCTCTCACTCACATCTTCTCTCCCTCTCTCTCACTCACAGCTTCTCTCTCTCTCTCACTCACAGCTTCTCTTTCTCTCTCTCACACACCTTCTCTTTCTCTCTCTCCCTCTCACTCACAGGTTCTCTCTCTCTCACTCACAGCTTCTCTCTCTCTCTCTCAATCTCACTAACATCTTCTCTTTCTCTCTCTCTCACTCACAGCTTCTCTCTCTCACACACACACAGCTTCTCTTTCTCTCTCTCTCTCACTCACAGCTTCTCTTTCTCTCTCTCTCTCTAACTCACAGCTTCTCTTTCTCTCTCTCTCTCACTCACAGCTTCTCTTTATCTCTCTCTCACTCACAGCTTCTCTTTCTCTCTCTCTCTCTCTCACAGCTTCTCTTTCTCTCTCTCACTCACAGCTTCTCTTTCTCTCTCTCTCTCACTCACAGCTTCTCTCTCTCACTCACAGCTTCTCTTTCTCTCTCACAATCTCACACTCACATCTTCTCTCTCTCTCTCTCACTCACAGCTTCTCTTTCTTTCTCTCTCTCTCTCACTCACAGCTCTTTCTCTGTCTCTCTCTAACTCACAGCTTCTCTTTATCTATCTCTCTCTCACTCACAGCTTCTCTTTCTCTCTCTCTCTTTCACTCACAGCTTCTCTTTCTCTCTCTCTCTCTCACTCACAGCTTCTCTTTCTCTCTCTTACTCACAGCTTCTCTCTCTCTCTCTCTCACTCACAAATTCTCTTTTTCTCTCTCTCTCTCTCACTCACAGCTTCTCTTTCTCTCATTCTCTCTCTAACTCACAGCTTCTCTATCTCTCTCTCACTCACAGCTCCTCTTTCTCTCTCTCTCGCAATTACACCTTCTCTTTCTCTCTCTCACTCACTCACAGCTTCTAGCTCTCTCTCTCTCACTCACAGCTTCTCTTTCTCTGTCTCTCTTTCTCACTCACAGATTCTCTTTCCCTCTCTCTCTCACTCACAGATTCTCTTTCTCCCTCTCTCTCTAACTCACAGCTTCTCTCTCTCTCTCGCTCATAGCTTCTCTTTCTTTCTCTCTCTCTCTCACTCACAACTTCTCTTTCTCTCTCTCTCTCCCACTGTCACAGCTTCTCTCTCTCTCTCACGCTCACTCACAGCTTCCCTTTTTCTCCCTCTCTCTCACAATCACAGCTTCTCTTTCACCCTCTCTCTCTCACTCCCAGCTTCTCTTTCTCTCTCACTCACAGCTTTTCTTTATCTCTCTCTATCACTCACAGCTTCTCTTTATCTCTCTCTCACTCACTCACAGCTTCTCTTTCTCTTTCTCTCACTCACATCTTCTCTCTCTCTCACTCACAGTTTCTCTTTCTCTCTCTCTCTCACTCACAGTTTCTCTCTCTCTCACTCACTCACTCACAGCTTCTCTTTCTTTCTTTCTCTCTCACTCACAGCTTCTCTCTCTCTCTCACTCACAGCCTCTCTTTCTCTCTCTTACTCACTCCCAGCTTCTCTTTCTCTCTCTCACTCACAGCTTTTCTTTATCTCTCTCTATCACTCACAGCTTCTCTTTCTCTTTCTCTCACTCACATCTTCTCTCTCTCTCTCACTCACATCTTCTCTCTCTCTCACAGCTTCTCTTTCTCTCTCACACACACACCTTCTCTTTCTCTCTCTCACTCTCTCACTAACATCTTCTCTTTCTCTCTCTCTCTCACTCACAGCTTCTCTCTCTCACACACACAGCTTCTCTTTCTCTCTCTCTCTCACTCACAGCTTCTCTTTCTCTGTCTCTCTCTAACTCACAGCTTCTTTATCTCTCTCTCACTCACAGCTTCTCTTTCTCTCTCACTCACAGCGTCTCTTTCTCTCTCTCACTCACAGCTTCTCTCTTTCTCTCTCTCACTCACAGATTCTCTTTTTCTCTCACTCACAGCTTCTCTTTCTCTCTCTCTCTAACTCACAGCTTCTCTTTATCTCTCTCTCACTCACAACTTCTCTTTCTCTCTCTCTCTCACTCACAGCTTCTCTTTCTCTCACTCACTCACAGCTTCTCTCTCTCTCACTCACTCACAGCTTCTAGCTCGCTCTCTCTCACTCACAGCTTCTCTTTCTCTGTCTCTCTCTCACACTCACAGCTTCTCTTTCCCTCTCTCTCTCACTCATAGCTTCTCTTTCTCCCTCTCTCTCTCACTCACAGCTTCTCTCTCTCACTCATAGCTTCTCTTTCTTTCTTTCTCCTTCTCTCACTCACAGCTTCTCTTTCTCTCTCTCTCTCCCACTGTCACACCTTCTCTCTCTCTCTCCCTCTCACTCACAGCTTCTCTTTCTCTCACTCTCTCACTCACAGCTTCTCTTTCTTTCTCTCTCTCACTCTCAGCTTCTCTATCTCTCTCTCTCTCACACTCACAGCTTCTCTCTCTCTCTCACTCACAGCTTCTCTTTCTCTGTCTCTCTCTAACTCACAGCATCTCTTTATCTCTCTCTCACTCACAGCTTGTCTTTCTTTCTCTCTCTCTCTCACTCACAGTTTCTCTTTCTCTCTCTCACTCACATCTCTTTCTCTCTCTCTCTCACTCACAGCTTCTCTTTCTCTGTCTCTCTCTAACTCACAGCTTGTCTTTATCTCTCTCTCTCAGTCACAGCTTCTCTTTCTCTCTCTCTCTCACTCACAGCTTCTCTCTCTCTCTCATTCACACCTCTTTCTCTCTCTCACATCTTCACTTTCTCTCTCTCTCTCACCCACAGCTTCTCTTTCTTTCTCTCTCTCACACGGCTTCTCTTTCTCCATCTCTCTCTCACTCACAGCTTCTCTCTCTCTCTCACTCACAGCTTCTCTTTCTTTCTCTCTCTCTCTCACTCACAGCTTCTCTTTCCCTCTCTCTCTCTCTCACTCACAGTTTCTCTCTCTCTCTCTCACTCACTCACAGCTTCTCTTTCTTTCTTTCTCTCTCACTCACAGCTTCTCTCTCTCTCTCTCACTCACAGCTTCTCTCTCTCTCTCACTCCCAGCTTCTCTTTCTCTCTCTTACTCACTCCCAGCTTCTCTTTCTCTCTCTCACTCACAGCTTTTGTTTATCTCTCTCTATCACTCACAGCTTCTCTTTATCTCTCTCTCTCACTCACTCACAGCTTCTCTTTCTCTTTCTCTCACTCACATCTTCTCTCTCTCTCTCACTCACATCTTCTCTCTCTCTCTCACTCACAGCTTCTCTTTCTCTCACACACACACACCTTCTCTTTCTCTCTCTCTCTCACTCACAGCTTCTCTTTCTCTCTCTCACTCTCTCACTAACATCTTCTCTTTCTCTCTCTCTCACTCACAGCTTCTCTCTCTGTCACACACAGCTTCTCTTTCTCTCTCTCTCTCACTCACAGCTTCTCTTTCTCTGTCTCTCTCTAACTCACAGCTTCTCTTTATCTCTCTCTCACTCACAGCTTCTCTCTCTCTCTCACTCACAGCTTTTCTCTCTCTTTCTCTCACTCACACATTCTTTTTTCTCTCTCTCTCTCTCACTCACAGCTTCTCTTTCTCTCTCTCTCTCACTCACCGCTTCACTTTCTCCCTCTCTCTCTCTCACTCACAGCTTCTCTCTCTCTCACTCACAGCTTCTCTTTCTCTCTCTCTCTAACTCACAGCTTCTCTTTATCTCTCTCTCACTCACAGCTTCTCTTTCTCTCTCTCTCTCACTCACAGCTTCTCTCTCTCTCACTCACTCACACCTTCTAGCTCTCTCTCTCACTCACAGCTTCTCTTTCTCTGTCTGTCTCTCTCACTCACAGCTTCTCTTTCTCTCTCTCTCTCACAGCTTCTCTTTCTCCCTCTCTCTCTCACTTACAGCTTCACTCTCTCACTCATAGCTTCTCTTTCTTTCTCTCTCACTCACTCACAGCTTCTCTTTCTCTCTCTCCCACTGTCACAGCTTCTCTCTCTCTCACACACTCACTGACAGCTTTTTCTCCCTCTCTCTCACAATCACAGCTTCTCTTTCACCCTCTCTCTCTCACTCACAGCATCTCTTTCTTTCTCTCTCTCTCACTCACAGCTTCTCTTTCTCTCTCTCTCTCACTCACAGCTTCTCTTTCTCTCTCACTCTCTCACTCACAGCTTCTCTTTCTCTGTCTCTCTCTAACTCACAGCTTCTCTTTATCTCTCTCTCACACTCACAGCTTCTCTTTATCTCTCTCTCACTCACTCACAGCTTCTCTTTCCCTTTCTCTCACTCACATCTTCTCTCTCTCACACTCACATCTTCTCTCTCTCTCTCACTCACAGCTTCTCTTTCTCTCTCACACACACTCACCCCTTCTCTTTCTCTCTCTCTCTCACTCACAGCTTCTCTCTCACACACACACACACAGCTTCTCTTTCTCTCTCTCTCTCACTCACAGCTTCTCTTTCTCTGTCTCTCTCTAACTCACAGCTTCTCTTTATATCTCTCTCACTCACAGCTTCTCTTTCTCTCTCTCTCTCTCACTCACAGCTTTTCTATCTCTCTCTCTCTCACAGCTTCTCTCTCTCTCTCACTCACTCACAGCTTCTCTCTCTCTCTCTCTCACTCACAGATTCTTTTTTTCTCGCTCTCTCTGTCACTCACAGCTTCGCTTTCTCTCTCTCTCTCACTCACAGCTTCACTTTCTCCCTCTCTCTCTCACTCACAGCTTCTCTCTCTCTCACTCACAGCTTCTCTTTCTCTCTCTCTCTACCTCACAGCTTCTCTTTTTCTCTCTCTCACTCAGAGCTTCTCTTTCTCTCTCTCACTCACAGCTTCTCTCTCTCTCACTCACTCACAGCTTCTAGCTCTCTCTCTCTCACTCACAGCTTCTCTTTCTCTGTCTGTCTCTCTCACTCACAGCTTCTCTTTCTCTCTCACACACACAGCTTCTCTTTCTCCCTCTCTCTCTCACTTACAGCTTCTCTCTCTCACTCATTGCTTCTCTTTCTTTCTCTCTCACTCACTCACAGCTTCTCTTTCTCTCTCTCCCACTGTCACAGCTTCTCTCTCTCTCTCATGCACACTGACAGCTTTTTCTCCCTCTCTCTCACAATCACAGCTTCTCTTTCACCCTCTCTCTCTCACTCACAGCATCTCTTTCTTTCTCTCTCTCTCACTCACAGCTTCTCTTTCTCTCTCTCTCTCACACAGCTTCTCTTTCTCTCTCACTCTCTCACTCACAGCTTCTCTTTCTCTGTCTCTCTCTAACTCACAGCTTCTCTTTATCTCTCTCTCACACTCACAGCTTCTCTTTCTTTCTCTCTCTCACTCACAGCTTCTCTTTCTCTGTTTCTCTCTAACTCACAGCTTCTCTTTATTTCTCTCTCTCACTCACAGCTTCTCTCTATCTCTCTCACTCACTCACAGCTTCTCTTTATTTCTCTCTCTCACTCAAAGCTTCTATCTCTCTCACTCACTCACTCACACCTTCTCTCTCGCTCTCACTCACAGTTTCTCTCTCTGTCACACACACTCACAGCATCTCTCTCTCTCTCTCTCACTCACAGCTTCTCTTTCTCTTTCTCTCTCACTCACAGCTTTCTCTCTCACTCACAGCTTCTCTCTCTCTCTCTCTCACTCACAGCTTCTCTCTCTCTCACACACACACAGCTTCTCTTTCTCTCTTTCTCACTCACAGCTTCTCTTTCTCTCTCTCTCTAACTCACAGCTTCTCTTTATATCTCTCTCACTCAGCTTCTCTCTCTCTCTCACTCACAGCCTCTCTTTCTCTCTCACTCACAGCTTCTCTCTCTCTCTCACTCACAGCTTCTCTCTCTCTCTCACTCACAGCCTCTCTTTCCCTTTCTCTCTCACTCACAGCTTCTCTCTCTCTCTCACTCACAGCTTCTCTCTCTCTCACTCACTCACAGCTTCTATTTCTTTCTTTCCCTCTCACTCACAGCTTCTCTCTCTCACACAGCTTCTCTTTCTCTCTCTCTCTCACTCACAGCTTCTCTCTCTCTCTCTCTCACTCACAGCTTCTCTTTCTCTCTCTCTCTCACTCACAGCTTCTCTTTCTCTGTCACTCACAGCTTCTCTTTCTCTCTCTCACAGCTTCTCTTTCTCTCTCTCTCACTCACAGCTTCTCTTTCTCTCTCTCTCTCTCTCTCTCACTCACAGCTTCTCTCTCTCTCACTCACAGCTTCTCTCTCTCTCACTCACAGCTTCTCTCTCTCTCACTCACTCACAGCTTCTATTTCTTTCTTTCTATCTCACTCACAGCTTCTCTCTCTCTCTCACACAGCTTCTCTTTCTCTCTCTCTCTCTCACTCACAGCTTCTCTTTCTCTCTCTCTCTCTCACTCACAGCCTCTCTTTCCCTTTCTCTCTCACTCACAACTTCTATCTCTCTCTCTCACTCACAGCTCTCGCTCTCACTCACTCACAGCTTCTATTTCTTTCTCTCTCTCTCACTCACAGCTCCTCTCTCTCTCTCTCACAGCTTCTCTTTCTCTCTCTCTCTCTCTCACTCACAGCTTCTCTTTTTCTCTCTCTCACTCACAGCTTCTCATTCTCTCTCTCTCATTCACAGCTTCTCTTTCTCTCTCACTCAGTTTCTCTCTCTCTCACTCACTCACAGCATCTCTTTCTTTCTTTCTCACTCACAGCTTCTCTCTCTCTCTCACTCACAGCTTCTCTCTCTCTCTCTCACTCACAGCTTCTCTTTCTCTCTCTTACTCACTCCAAGCTTCTCTTTCTCTCTCTCACTCACAGCTTTTCTTTATCTCTCTCTATCACTCACAGCTTCTCTTTATCTCTCTCTCACACTCACTCACAGCTTCTCTTTCTCTTTCTCTCACTCACATCTTCTCTCTCACACTCACATCTTCTCTCTCTCTCTCACTCACAGCTTCTCTTTCTCTCTCACACACACCTTCTCTTTCTCTCTCTCTCTCTCACTCACAGCTTCTCTCTCTCTCACTCACAACTTCTCTTTCTCTCTCTCACTCTCTCACTAACATCTTCTCTTTCTCTCTCTCTCACTCACAGCTTCTCTTTCTCTCTCACACAAACTCACAGCTTCTCTTTCTCTCTCTCACTCACAACTTCTCTCTCTCTCACTCACTCACAGCTTCTCTTTCTCTCTCACACTCACAGCTTCTCTCTCTCTCTCTCACTCACAGCTTCTCTCTCTCTCACTCACAGATTCTTTTTTCTCGCTCTCTCTCTCACTCACAGCTTCTCTCTCTCTCTCTCTCACTCACCACTTCACTTTCTCCCTCTCTCTCTCACTCACAGCTTCTCTCTCTCACTCACAGCTTCTCTTTCTCTCTCTCTCTAACTCACAGCTTCTCTTTATCTCTCTCTCACTCACAGCTTCTCTTTCTCTCTCTCTCACTCACAGCTTCTCTTTCTCTCTCTCACTCACAGCTTGTCTCTCCCTCACTCACTCACAACTTCTAGCTCTCTCTCTCTCACTCACAGGTTCTCTTTCTCTGTCTCTCTCTCTCTCACTCACAGCTTCTCTTTCTCTATCTCTCTCACAGCTTCTCTTTCTCCCTCTCTCTCTCACTTACAGCTTCTCTCTCTCACACTCATAGCTTCTCTTTCTTTCTCTCTCACTCACTCACAGCTTCTCTTTCTCTCTCTCCCACTGTCACAGCTTCTCTTTCTCTCTCACGCTCACTGACAGCTTCCCTTTTTCTCCCTCTCTCTCACAATCTCAGCTTCTCTTTCACCCTCTCTCTCTCACTCACAGCCTCTCTTTCTCTCTCACTCACAGCTTCTCTCTCTCTCTCTCACTCACCGCTTCTCTCTCTCTCTCTCACTCACAGCTTCTCTTTCTCTGTCTCTCTCTAACTCACAGCTTCTCTTTATCTCTCTCTCACTCACAGCTTCTCTTTCTCTCTCTCTCTCACTCACAGCTTCTCTTTCTCTCTCTCACTCACAGCTTCTCTCTCTCTCTCTCTCACTCACAGCTTTTCTCTCTCTCTCTCACTCACAGATTCTTTTTTTCTCGCTCTCTCTCTCACTCACAGCTTCTCTATCTCTCTCTCTCTCACTCACCGCTTCACTTTCTCCCTCTCTCTCTCACTCACAGCTTCTCTCTCTCTCACTCACAGCTTCTCTTTCTCTCTCTCTCTAACTCAAAGCTTCTCTTTATCTCTCTCTCACTCACAGCTTCTCTTTCTCTCTCTCTCTCACTCACAGCTTCTCTTTCTCTCTCTCACTCACAGCTTCTCTCTCTCTCTCACTCACAGCTTCTCTCTCTCTCACTCACTCACAGCTTCTATTTCTTTCTTTCTCTCTCACTCACAGCTTCTCTCTCTCTCTCACACATCTTCGCTTTCTCTCTCTCTCTCACTCACAGCTTCACTCTCTCTCTCTCACTCACAGCCTCTCTTTCCCTTTCTCTCTCACTCACAGCTTCTCTCTCTCTCTCTCACTCACAGCTTCTCTCTCTCTCACTCACTCACAGCTTCTATTTCTTTCTTTCTCTCTCACTCACAGCTTCTCTCTCTCACAGCTTCTCTTCCTCTCTCTGTCTCACTCACAGCTTCTCTTTCTCTCTCTCTCTCACTCACAGCTTCTCTTTCTCTATCTCTCTCACTCACAGCTTCTCTTTCTCTCTCACTCACAGCTTCTCTTTCTCTCTCTCACAGCTTCTCTTTCTCTCTCTCTCTCTCACTCACAGCTTCTCTTTCTCTCTCTCTCTCTCACTCACATCTTCTCTCTCTCACACACTCACAGCTTCTCTCTCACTCACTCACAGCTTGTATTTCTTTCTTTCTCTCTCACTCACAGCTTCTCTCTCTCTCACACAGCTTCTCTTTCTCTCTCTCTCTCTCACTCACAGCTTCTCTTTCTCTCTCTCTCTCTCTCAATCACAGCTTCTCTCTCTTTCTCTCTCACTCACAGCTTCTCACTCTCTCTCTCTCTCACTCACACCTTCTCTTTCTCTCCCTCTCTCACACAGCCTATCTTTCTCTCTCTCTCTCTCTCACAGCTTCTCTCTCTCTCTCTCCCTCTCTCACTGATATCTTCTCTTTCTCTCTCTCTCTCACTCACAGATTCTCTCTCACACACAGCTTCTCTTTCTCTCCCTCTCTCACTCACAACTTCTCTTTCTCTCTCTCTCTAACTCACAGCTTCTCTTTATCTCTCTCTCACTCACAGCTTCTCTTTCTCTCTCTCTCTTTCTCTCACTCACAGCTTCTCTTTCTCTCTCTCACTCACAGCTTCTCTCTCTCTCTCACTCACTCACAGCTTTCTCTCTCACTCACAGCTACTCTATCTCTCTCTCTCTCTCACTCACAGATTCTCTTTCTCCTTCTCTCTCTCACTCACAGCTTCTCTCTCTCTCTCACTCATAGCTTCTCTTTCTTTCTCTCTCTCTCACTCACAGCTTCTCTTTCTCTCTCTCTCACTCAGAGCATCTCTTTCTCTCTCTCTCTCACTCACAGCTTCTCTCTCTCACTCACAGCTTCTCTCTCTCACATACACACAGCTTCTCTTTCTTTCTCACTCACAGCTTCTCTTTCTCTCTCACTCACAGCTTCTCTCTCTCTCTCACTCACAGATTCTCTTTCTCTCTCACTCACAGCTTCTCTCTCTCACTCACAGTTTCTCTTTCTTTCTTTCTTTCTCACTCACAGCTTCTCTTTCTCTCACTCTCTCACTCACAGCTTCTCTTTCTCTCTCACCCTCACTCACAGCTTCTCTCTCTCTCACTCACTCACAGCTTCTCTTTCTCTCTCTCTTTCTCTCACTCACAGCTTCTTTTTTTCTCACTCTCTCACTCACAGATTCTCTTTCTCTGTCTCTCTCTAACTCACAGCTTCTCTTTATCTCACTCTCTCACTCACAGCTTCTCTTTCTCTCTCTCTCTCACTCACAGCTTCTCTTTCTCTCTCTCACACACACAGCTTCTCTCTCTCACACACACACACAGCTTCTCTTTCTCTCTCACTCACAGCTTCTCTTTCTCTCTCACTCACAGGTTCTCTCTCTCTCTCACTCACAGCTTCTCTTTCTCTCTCACTCATAGCTTCTCTCTCTCTCACTCACTCACAGCTTCTCTTTCTCTCTCTCTATCTCACTCACAGCTTCTCCTTCTCTCTCTCTCTCACTCACAGCTTCTCTCTCTCTCTCACACAGCTTCTCTCTCTCTCACTCACTCACAACATCTCTCTCTCACACAGCTTCTCTTTCTCTCTCTCTCTCTCTCTCACTCACAGCTTCTCTTTCTCCCTCTCTCTCTCACTCACAGCTTCTCTCTCTCTCACTCACAGCTTCTCTTTCTTTCTCTCTCTCTCTCACTCACAGCTTCTCTTTCTCTCTCTCACTCACAGCTTCACTCTCTCTCTCACTCACTCACAGCTTCTCTCTCTCTCACTCACAGCTACTCTCTCTCTCTCTCTCACTCACAGATTCTCTTTCTCCTTCTCTCTCTCACTCACAGCTTCTCTCTCTCTCACTCATAGCTTCTCTTTCTTTCTCCCTCTCTCACTCACAGCTTCTCTTTCTCTCTTTCTCTCTCCCACTGTAACAGCTTCTCTCTCTCTCACGCTCACTCACAACTTCCCTTTTTCTCACTCTCTCTCACACTAACAGCTTCTCTTTCTCTCTCTCTCTCAGAGCTTCTCTTTCTCTCTCTCACTCACAGCTTCTCTCTCTCACTCACAGCTTCTCTTTCTTTCTCTCTCTCTCACTCACAGCTTCTCTTTCTCTCACTCTCTCACTCACAGCTTCTCTTTCTCTCTCACCCTCACTCACAGCTTCTCTCTCTCTCTCTCACTCACAGCTTCTCTTTCTCTCTCTCTCTCTCACTCACAGCTTCTTTTTTCTCTCTCTCTCACTCACAGATTCTCTTTCTCTCTCTCTCTAACTCACAGCTTCTCTTTATCTCACTCTCTCACTCACAGCTTCTCTTTCTCTCTCTCTCTCACTCACAGCTTCTCTTTCTCTCTCTCTCTCACACAGCTTCTCTCTCTCTCTCACACACACAGCTTCTCTTTCTCTCTCACTCACAGCTTCTCTTTCTCTCTCACTCACACCTTCTCTCTCTCTCTCACTCACAGCTTCTCTTTCTCTCTCTATCTCACAGCTCCTCACTCTCTCTCTCTCTCACTCACACCTTCTCTTTCACTCTCTCTCTAACTCATAGCTTCTCTTTCTCTCTCACTCACAGCTTCTCTTTCTCTCCCACACACAGCTTCTCTCTCTCTCTCTCACTCACAGCTTCTCTTTCTCTCTCTCTATCTCACTCACAGCTTCTCCTTCTCTCTCTCTCTCACTCACAGCTTCTCTCTCTCACAGCTTTTCTCTCTCTCACTCACTCACAACTTCTCTCTCTCTCTTTCACAGCTTCTCTTTCTCTCTCTCTCACTCACAGCTTCTCTTTCTCCCTCTCTCTCACTCACAGCTTCTCTCTCTCTCTCTCTCTCTCTCACTCACAGTTTCTCTCTCTCTCTCTCACTCACTCACAGCTTCTCTTTCTTTCTTTCTTTCTCTCTCACTCACAGCTTCTCTCTCTCTCTCTTACTCACTCCCAGCTTCTCTTTCTCTCTCTCACTCACAGCTTTTCTTTATCTCTCTCTATCACTCACAGCTTCTCTTTATCTCTCTCTCTCACTCACTCACAGTTTCTCTTTCTCTTTCTCTCTCTCTCTCACATCTTCTCTCCCTCTCTCTCACTCACAGCTTCTCTCTCTCTCTCACTCACAGCTTCTCTTTCTCTCTCTCACACACCTTCTCTTTCTCTCTCTCCCTCTCACTCACAGGTTCTCTCTCTCTCACTCACAGCTTCTCTTTATCTCTCTCTCAATCTCACTAACATCTTCTCTTTCTCTCTCTCTCACTCACAGCTTCTCTCTCACACACACACACAGCTTCTCTTTCTCTCTCTCTCTCACTCACAGCTTCTCTTTCTCTCTCTCTCTCTAACTCACAGCTTCTCTTTCTCTCTCTCTCTCACTCACAGCTTCTCTTTATCTCTCTCTCACTCACAGCTTCTCTTTCTCTCTCTCTCTCTCACTCACAGCTTCTCTTTCTCTCTCTCACTCACAGCTTCTCTTTCTCTCTCTCTCACTCACAGCTTCTCTCTCTCACTCACAGCTTCTCTTTCTCTCTCACAATCTCACACTCACATCTTCTCTCTCTCTCTCTCACTCACAGCTCTTTCTTTCTCTCTCTCTCTCACTCACAGCTCTTTCTCTGTCTCTCTCTAACTCACAGCTTCTCTTTATCTATCTCTCTCTCACTCACAGCTTCTCTTTCTCTCTCTCTCTTTCACTCACAGCTTCTCTTTCTCTTTCTCTCTCACTCACAGCTTCTCTTTCTCTCTCTCTCTAACTCACAGCTTCTCTTTCTCTCTCTCTCTCACTCACAGCTTCTCTTTATCTCTCTCTCACTCACAGCTTCTCTTTCTCTCTCTCTCTCACTCACAGCCCCTTTCTCTCTCTCACTCACAGCTTCTCTTTCTCTCTCTCTCTCACTCACAGCTTCTCTCTCTCACTCATAGCTTCTCTTTCTCTCTCACAATCTCACACTCACATCTTCTCTCTCTCTCTCTCACTCACAGCTTCTCTTTCTTTCTCTCTCTCACTCACAGCTCTTTCTCTGTCTCTCTCTAACTCACAGCTTCTCTTTATCTATCTCTCTCTCACTCACAGCTTCTCTTTCTCTCTCTCTCTTTCACTCACAGCTTCTCTTTCTCTCTCTCTCTCACTCACAGCTTCTCTTTCTCTCTCTTACTCACAGCTTCTCTCTCTCTCTCTCTCACTCACAAATTCTCTTTTTCTCTCTCTCTCTCTCACTCACAGCTTCTCTTTCTCTCTATCTCTCTCTTACTCACAGCTTCTCTATCTCTCTCTCACTCACAGCTCCTCTTTCTCTCTCTCTCGCAATTACACCTTCTCTTTCTCTCTCTCACTCACTCACAGCTTCTAGCTCTCTCTCTCTCACTCACAGCTTCTCTTTCTCTGTCTCTCTTTCTCACTCACAGATTCTCTTTCCCTCTCTCTCTCACTCACAGCTTCTCTTTCTCCCTCTCTCTCTAACTCACAGCTTCTCTCTCTCTCTCGCTCATAGCTTCTCTTTCTTTCTCTCTCTCTCTCACTCACAACTTCTCTTTCTCTCTCTCTCTCCCACTGTCACAGCTTCTCTCTCTCTCTCACGCTCACTCACAGCTTCCCTTTTTCTCCCTCTCTCTCACAATCACAGCTTCTCTTTCACCCTCTCTCTCTCACTCACAGCTTCTCTTTCTTTCTCACTCTCATACTCACAGCTTCTCTTTCTCTCACTCCCTCACTCACAGCTTTTCTTTCTCTCTCTCACTCACAGCTTCTCTATCTCTCTCTCTCTCACACTCACAGCTTCTCTTTCTCTCTCTCTCACTCACAGCTTCTCTCTCTCTCTCATTCACAGCTTCTCTTTCTCTGTCTCTCTCTAACTCACAGCTTCTCTTTCTCTCTCTCACTCACATCTCTTTCTCTCTCTCTCTCTCACTCACAGCTTCTCTCTCTTTCTCACTCACAGCTACTCTCTCTCTCTCTCTGTCTCTCTCTAACTCACAACTTGTCTTTATCTGTCTCTCAGTCACAGCTTCTCTTTCTCTCTCTCTCTCTCACAGCTTCTCTTTCTCTCTCTCTCACTCACACCTCTTTCTCTCTCTCACTCACATCTTCACTTTCTCTCTCTCTCACTCACAGCTTCTCTTTCTTTCTCTCTCTCTCTCACTCACAGCTTCTCTTTCTCTCTCTCTCTCTCTCACTCACAGCTTCTCTTTCTCTCTCTCTCTCAATCATAGCTTCTCTATCTTTCTTTCCCTCTCACTCACAGCTTCTCTCTCTCTCTCACTCACACCTTGTCTCTCACTCACTCACAGCTTCTCTTTCTCTCTCTCTCTCACTCACAGCTTCTCTCTCTCACTCACTCACTCACAGCTTCTCTCTCTCTCTCTCACTCACAGTTTCTCTCTCTCTCTCACTCACAGCTTCTCTCTCTCTCTCACTCACAGCTTCTCTTTCTCTTTCTCTCTCACTCACAGCTTTCTCTCTCACTCACAGCTTCTCTTTCTCTCTCTCTCACTCACAGCTTCTCTCTCTCACACACACACACAGCTTCTCTTTCTCTCTGTCTCACTCACAGCTTCTCTTTCTCTCTCTCTCTCTAACTCACAGCTTCTCTTTATCTCTCTCTCACTCAGCTTCTCTCTCTCTCTCTCACTCACAGCCTCTCTTTCTCTCACACTCACAGCTTCTCTCTCTCTCTTACTCACAGCTTCTCTCTCTCTCTTTCACTCACAGCCTCTCTTTCCCTTTCTCTCTCACTCACAGCTTCTCTCTCTCTCACTCACTCACAGCTTCTCTCTCTCTCACTCACTCACAGCTTCTATTTCTTTCTTTCTCTCTCACTCACATCTTCTCTCTCTCACACAGCTTCTCTTTCTCTCTCTCTCTCTCACTCACAGCTTCTCTCTCTCTCTCTCACAGCTTCTCTTTCTCTCTCCCTCACTCACAGCTTCTCTTTCTCTCTCACTCACAGCTTCCCTTTCTCTCTCTCACAACTTCTCTTTCTCTCTCTCACTCACAGCTTCTCTTTCTCTCTCTCTCTCTCTCACTCACAGCTTCTCTCTCTCTCTCACTCACAGCTTCTCTCTCTCTCACTCACTCACAGCTTCTATTTCTTTCTTTCTCTCTCACTCACAGCTTCTCTCTCTCTCACAGCTTCTCTTTCTCTCTCTCTCTCACTCACACCTTCTCTTTCTGTCTCTCTCTCTCTCACTCACAGCCTCTCTTTCCCTTTCTCTCTCACTCACAGCTTCTCTCTCTCTCTCTCACTCATGGCTTCACTCTCTCTCACTCACTCACAGCTTCTATTTCTTTCTTTCTCTCTCACTCACAGCTTCTCTCTCTCTCACACAGCTTCTCTTTCTCTCTCTCTCTCTCACTCACAGCTTCTCTTTCTCTCTCTCTCACTCACAGCTTCTCTTTCTCTCTCTCTCACTCACAGCTTCTCTTTCTCTCTCACTCACAGCTTCTCTTTCTCTCTCTCACAGCTTCTCTTTCTCTCTCTCTCTCTCACTCACAGCTTCTCTCTCTCACTCACTCACAGCTTCTATTTCTTTCTTTCTCTCTCACTCACAGCTTCTCTCTCTCACACACACAGCTTCTCTTTCTCTCTCTCTCTCACTCACAGCTTCTCTTTCTCTCTCTCTCTCTCACTCACAGCTTCTCTCTCTCTCTCTCACTCACAACTTCTCACTCTCTCTCTCTCTCACTCACAGCTTCTCTTTCTCTCCCTCTCTCACACAACTTATCTTTCTCTCTCTCTCTCACTCACAGCTTCTCTCTCTCTCTCCCTCTCTCACTGACATCTTCTCTTTCTTTCCCTCTCTCTCTCTCACTCACAGATTCTCTCTCACACACAGCTTCTCTTTCTCTCTCTCTCTCACTCACAGCTTCTCTTTCTCTCTCTCTCTAACTCACAGCTTCTCTTTATCTCTCTCTCACTCACAGCTTCTCTTTCTCTCTCTCTCTTTCTCTCACTCACAGCTTCTCTCTCTCTCTCTCACTCACAGCTTCTCTCTCTCTCACTCACTCATAGCTTCTCTCTCTCTCTCACTCACAGCTACTCTCTCTCTCTCTCACTCACAGATTCTCTTTCTCCTTCTCTCTCTCACTCACAGCTTCTCTCTCTCTCACTCATAACTTCTCTTTCTTTCTTTCTCTCTCTCTCACTCACAGCTTCTCTTTCTCTCTTTCTCTCTCCCACTGTCACAGCTTCTCTCTCACGCTCACTCACAGCTTCCCTTTTTCTCACTCTCTCTCACACTCACAGCTTCTCTTTCTCTCTCTCTCACTCAGAGCTTCTCTTTCTCTCTCTCTCACTCACAGCTTCTCTCTCTCACACAGCTTCTCTTTCTTTCTCTCTCTCTCACTCACAGCTTCTCTTTCTCTCACTCTCTCACTCACAGCTTCTCTTTCTCTCTCACTCTCACTCACAGCTTCTCTCTCTCTCTCACTCACAGCTTCTCTTTCTCTCTCTTTCTCTCTCTCACTCACAGCTTCTTTTTTTCTCTCTCTCTCACTCACAGCTTCTCTTTCTCTGTCTCTCTCTAACTCACAGCTTCTCTTTATCTCACTCTCTCACTCACAGCTTCTCTTTCTCTCTCTCTCACTCACAGCTTCTCTTTCTCTCTCTCTCACTCACAGCTTCTCTCTCTCTCACAGACACACAGCTTCTCTTTCTCTCTCACTCACAGCTTCTCTTTCTCTCTCACTCACAGTTTCTCTCTCTCTCTCACTCACAGCTTCTCTTTCTCTCTATCTCACTGCTCCTCACTCTCTCTCTCTCTCACTCACAGCTTCTCTTTCACTCTCTCTCTCTAACTCATAGCTTCTCTTTCTCTCTCACTCACAACTTCTCTTTCTCTCTCACTCATTGCTTCTCTCTCTCTCACTCACAGCTTCTCTTTTTCTCTCTCTATCTCACTCACAGCTTCTCCTTCTCTCTCTCTCTCTCACTCACAGCTTCTCTCTCTCTCTCACAGCTTCTCTCTCTCTCACTCACTCACAACTTCTCTCTCTCACACATCTTCTCTTTCTCTCTCTCTCTCTCACTCACAGCTTCTCTTTCTCTCTCTCTCACTCACAGCTTTTCTTTCTCCCTCTCTCTCTCACTCACAGCTTCTCTCTCTCTCACTCACAGCTTCTCTTTCTCTCTCTTACTCACGCCCAGCTTCTCTTTCTCTCTCTCACTCACAGCTTCTCTTTATCTCTCTCTCTCTCACTCACATCTTCTCTTTCTCTTTCTCTCACTCACATCTTCTCTCTCTCTCTCTCACTCACATCTTCTCTCTCTCTCTCACTCACAGCTTCACTTTCTCTCTCACACACACCTTCTCTTTCTCTCTCTCTCACTCACAGCTTCTCTCTCTCTCACTCACAACTTCTCTTTCTCTCTCTCACTCTCTCACTAACATCTTCTCTTTCTCTCTCTCTCTCTCACTCACAGCTTCTCTCTCTCTCAAACACACAGCTTCTCTTTCTCTCTCTCTCTGTCACTCACAGCTTCTCTTTCTCTGTCTCTCTCTAACTCACAGCTTCTCTTTATCTTTCTCTCACTCACAGCTTCTCTTTCTCTCTCTCTCTCACTCACAGCTTCTCTTTCTCTCTCTCACTCACAGCTTCTCTCTCTCTCTCTCACTCACAGCTTCTCTCTCTCTCTCTCACTCACAGATTCTTTTTTTCTCTCTCTCTCTCTCTCTCACTCACAGCTTCTCTCTCTCTCTCTCACTCACCGCTTCACTTTCTCCCTCTCTCTCTCACAGCTTCTCTTTCTCTCTCTCACTCACAGCTTCTCTCTCTCTCACTCACTCACAGCTTCTAGCTCTCTCTCACACTCACAGCTTCTCTTTCTCTGTCTGTCTCTCTCACTCACAGCTTCTCTTTCTCTCTCACTCTCACAGCTTCTCTTTCTCCCTCTCTCTCTCACTTACAGCTTCTCTCTCTCTCACTCATAGCTTCTCTTTCTTTCTTTCTCACTCACTCACAGCTTCTCTTTCTCTCTCTCCCACTGTCACAGCTTCTCTCTCTCTCACACGCTCACTGACAGCTTCCCTTTTTCTCCCTCTCTCTCACAATCACAGCTTCTTTTTCACCCTCTCTCTCTCACTCACAGCATCTCTTTCTTTCTCTCTCTCTCACTCACAGCTTCTCTTTCTCTCTCTCTCTCACTCACAGCTTCTCTTTCTCTCTCACTCTCTCACTCACAGCTTCTCTTTCTCTGTCTCTCTCTAACTCACAGCTTCTCTTTATCTCTCTCTCACACTCACAGCTTCTCTTTCTCTCTCTCTCTCTCACTCACAGCTTCTCTTTCTCTATCTCTCTCACTCACTCACAGCTTCTCTTTATTTCTCTCTCTCACTCACAGCTTCTCTCTCTCTCACTCACTCACTCACACCTTCTCTCTCGCTCTCACTCACAGTTTCTCTCTCTCTCACACACACTCACAGCTTCTCTCTCTCTCTCTCACTCACAGCTTCTCTTTCTCTTTCTCTCTCACTCACAGCTTTCTCTCTCACTCACAGCTTCTCTCTCTCTCTCTCTCTCACTCACAGCTTCTCTCTCTCTCACACACACACAGCTTCTCTTTCTCTCTTTCTCACTCACAGCTTCTCTTTCTCTCTCTCTCTAACTCACAGCTTCTCTTTATATCTCTCTCACTCAGCTTCTCTCTCTCTCTCACTCACAGCCTCTCTTTCTCTCTCACTCACAGCTTCTCTCTCTCTCTCACTCACAGCTTCTCTCTCTCTCTCTCACTCACAGCCTCTCTTTCCCTTTCTCTCTCACTCACAGCTTCTCTCTCTCTCTCACTCACAGCTTCTCTCTCTCTCACTCACAGCTTCTATTTCTTTCTTTCCCTCTCACTCACAGCTTCTCTCTCTCTCTCATACAGCTTCTCTTTCTCTCTCTCTCTCACTCACAGCTTCTCTCTCTCTCTCTCACTCACAGCTTCTCTTTCTCTCTCTCTCTCACTCACAGCTTCTCTTTCTCTGTCACTCACAGCTTCTCTTTCTCTCTCTCACAGCTTCTCTTTCTCTCTCTCTCTCACTCACAGCTTCTCTTTCTCTCTCTCTCTCTCTCACTCACAGCTTCTCTCTCTCTCACTCACAGCTTCTCTCTCTCTCACTCACTCACAGCTTCTATTTCTTTCTTTCTATCTCACTCACAGCTTCTCTCTCTCTCTCACACAGCTTCTCTTTCTCTCTCTCTCTCTCACTCACAGCTTCTCTTTCTCTCTCTCTCTCACTCACAGCCTCTCTTTCCCTTTCTCTCTCACTCACAGCTTCTATCTCTCTCTCTCACTCACAGCTCTCGCACTCACTCACTCACAGCTTCTATTTCTTTCTCTCTCTCTCACTCACAGCTCCTCTCTCTCTCTCTCACAGCTTCTCTTTCTCTCTCTCTCTCTCACTCACAGCTTCTCTTTTTCTCTCTCTCACTCACAGCTTCTCTTTCTCTCTCTCTCACTCACAGCTTCTCTTTCTCTCTCACTCACAGTTTCTCTCTCTCTCTCACTCACTCACAGCTTCTCTTTCTTTCTTTCTTTCTCACTCACAGCTTCTCTCTCTCTCTCACTCACAGCTTCTCTCTCTCTCTCTCTCACTCACAGCTTCTCTTTCTCTCTCTTACTCACTCCCAGCTTCTCTTTCTCTCTCTCACTCACAGCTTTTCTTTATCTCTCTCTATCACTCACAGCTTCTCTTTATCTCTCTCTCACACTCACTCACAGCTTCTCTTTCTCTTTCTCTCACTCACATCTTCTCTCTCACACTCACATCTTCTCTCTCTCTCTCACTCACAGCTTCTCTTTCTCTCTCACACACACACACCTTCTCTTTCTCTCTCTCTCTCTCACTCACAGCTTTCTCTCTCACTCACAGCTACTCTATCTCTCTCTCTCTCACTCACAGATTCTCTTTCTCCTTCTCTCTCTCACTCACAGCTTCTCTCTCTCTCTCACTCATAGCTTCTCTTTCTTTCTCTCTCTCTCACTCACAGCTTCTCTTTCTCTCTTTCTCTCTCCCACTGTCACAGCTTCTCTCTCTCACATGCTCACTCACAACTTCCCTTTTTCTCACTCTCTCTCACACTCACAGCTTCTCTTTCTTTCTTTCTCTCTCACTCACAGCTTCTCTTTCTCTCACTCTCTCACTCACAGCTTCTCTTTCTCTCTCACTCTCACTCACAGCTTCTCTCTCTCTCTCACTCACAGCTTCTCTTTCTCTCTCTCTCTCTCTCACTCACAGCTTCTCTTTTTCTGTCTCTCTCTAACTCACAGCTTCTCTTAATCTCACTCTCTCACTCACAGCTTCTCTTTCTCTCTCTCTCTCACTCACAGCTTCTCTTTCTCTCTCACTCACAGCTTCTCTTTCTCTCTCACTCACAGCTTCTCTCTCTCTCTCACTCACAGATTCTCTTTCTCTCTCACTCACAGCTTCTCTCTCTCACTCACAGCTTCTCTTTCTTTCTTTCTCTCTCACTCACAGCTTCTCTTTCTCTCACTCTCTCACTCACAGCTTCTCTTTCTCTCTCACCCTCACTCACAGCTTCTCTCTCTCTCACTCACTCACAGCTTCTCTTTCTCTCTCTCTTTCTCTCACTCACATCTTCTTTTTTTCTCTCTCTCTCACTCACAGATTCTCTTTCTCTGTCTCTCTCTAACTCACAGCTTCTCTTTATCTCACTCTCTCACTCACAGCTTCTCTTTCTCTCTCTCTCTCACTCACAGCTTCTCTCTCTCACACACACACAGCTTCTCTTTCTCTCTCACTCACAGCTTCTCTTTCTCTCTCACTCACAGGTTCTCTCTCTCTCTCACTCACAGCTTCTCTTTCTCTCTCACTCATAGCTTCTCTCTCTCTCTCTCACTCACAGCTTCTCTTTCTCTCTCTCTATCTCACTCACAGCTTCTCCTTCTCTCTCTCTCTCTCACTCACAGCTTCTCTCTCTCTCTCTCACAGCTTCTCTCTCTCTCACTCACTCACAACTTCTCTCTCTCTCACACAGCTTCTCTTTCTCTCTCTCTCTCTCACTCACAGCTTCTCTTTCTCCCTCTCTCTCTCACTCACAGCTTCTCTCTCTCTCACTCACAGCTTCTCTTTCTTTCTCTCTCTCTCTCACTCACAGCTTCTCTTTCTCTCTCTCACTCACAGCTTCACTCTCTCTCTCACTCACTCACAGCTTCTCTCTCTCTCTCTCACTCACAGCTACTCTCTCTCTCTCTCTCACTCACAGATTCTCATTCTCCTTCTCTCTCTCACTCACAGCTTCTCTCTCTCTCACACATAGCTTCTCTTTCTTTCTCTCTCTCTCACTCACAGCTTCTCTTTCTCTCTTTCTCTCTCCCACTGTAACAGCTTCTCTCTCTCTCACGCTCACTCACAGCTTCCCTTTTTCTCACTCTCTCTCACACTAACAGCTTCTCTTTCTCTCTCTCTCTCTCAGAGCTTCTCTTTCTCTCTCTCTCACTCACAGCTTCTCTCTCTCACTCACAGCTTCTCTTTCTTTCTCTCTCTCTCACTCACAGCTTCTCTTTCTCTCACTCTCTCACTCACAGCTTCTCTTTCTCTCTCACCCTCACTCACAGCTTCTCTCTCTCTCTCTCACTCACAGCTTCTCTTTCTCTCTCTCTCTCTCTCACTCACAGCTTCTTTTTTTCTCTCTCTCTCACTCACAGATTCTCTTTCTCTCTCTCTCTAACTCACAGCTTCTCTTTATCCCACTCTCTCACTCACAGCTTCTCTTTCTCTCTCTCTCTCACTCACAGCTTCTCTCTCTCTCTCTCTCTCTCACACACAGCTTCTCTCTCTCTCTCACACACACAGCTTCTCTTTCTCTCTCACTCACAGCTTCTCTTTCTCTCTCACTCACACCTTCTCTCTCTCTCACTCACAGCTTCTCTTTCTCTCTCTATCTCACAGCTCCTCACTCTCTCTCTCTCTCACTCACAGCTTCTCTTTCACTCTCTCTCTAACTCATAGCTTCTCTTTCTCTCTCACTCACAGCTTCTCTTTCTCTCTCACACACAGCTTCTCTCTCTCTCTCTCACTCACAGCTTCTCTTTCTCTCTCTCTATCTCACTCACAGCTTCTCCTTTTCTCTCTCTCTCACTCACAGCTTCTCTCTCTCACAGCTTCTCTCTCTCTCACTCACTCACAACTTCTCTCTCTCTTTCACAGCTTCTCTTTCTCTCTCTCTCACTCACAGCTTCTCTTTCTCCCTCTCTCTCTCACTCACAGCTTCTCTCTCTCTCTCTCTCACAGCTTATCTTTCTTTCTCTCTCTCTCTCACTCACAGCTTCTCTTTCTCTCTCTCTCTCTCTCACTCACAGTTTCTCTCTCTCTCTCTCACTCACTCACAGCTGCTCTTTCTTTCTTTCTTTCTCTCTCACTCACAGCTTCTCTCTCTCTCTCTTACTCACTCCCAGCTTCTCTTTCTCTCTCTCACTCACAGCTTTTCTTTATCTCTCTCTATCACTCACAGCTTCTCTTTATCTCTCTCTCTCACTCACTCACAGTTTCTCTTTCTCTTTCTCTCTCTCACTCACATCTTCTCTCCCTCTCTCTCACTCACAGCTTCTCTCTCTCTCTCACTCACAGCTTCTCTTTCTCTCTCTCACACACCTTCTCTTTCTCTCTCTCCCTCTCACTCACAGGTTCCCTCTCTCTCACTCACAGCTTCTCTCTCTCTCTCTCAATCTCACTAACATCTTCTCTTTCACTCTCTCTCACTCACAGCTTCTCTCTCTCTCACACACACAGCTTCTCTTTCTCTCTCTCTCTCACTCACAGCTTCTCTTTCTCTCTCTCTCTCTAACTCACAGCTTCTCTTTCTCTCTCTCTCTCACTCACAGCTTCTCTCTCTCTCACACACACAGCTTCTCTTTCTCTCTCTCTCTCACTCACAGCTTCTCTTTCTCTCTCTCTCTCTCTCTAACTCACAGCTTCTCTTTCTCTCTCTCTCTCACTCACAGCTTCTCTTTATCTCTCTCTCACTCACAGCTTCTCTTTCTCTCTCTCTCTCACTCACAGCTTCTCTTTCTTTCTCTCACTCACAGCTTCTCTTTCTCTCTCTCTCTCACTCACAGCTTCTCTCTCTCACTCACAGCTTCTCTTTCTCTCTCACAATCTCACACTCACATCTTCTCTCTCTCTCTCTCTCACTCACAGCTTCTCTTTCTTTCTCTCTCTCTCTCACTCACAGCTCTTTCTCTGTCTCTCTCTAACTCACAGCTTCTCTTTATCTATCTCTCTCTCACTCACAGCTTCTCTTTCTCTCTCTCTTTCACTCACAGCTTCTCTTTCTCTCTCTCTCTCTCACTCACAGCTTCTCTTTCTCTCTCTTACTCACAGCTTCTCTCTCTCTCTCTCTCACTCACAGATTCTCTTTTTCTCTCTCTCTCTCTCACTCACAGCTTCTCTTTCTCTCTCTCTCTAACTCACAGCTTCTCTATCTCTCTCTCACTCACAGCTCCTCTTTCTCTCTCTCTCTCGCAATTACACCTTCTCTTTCTCTCTCTCACTCACTCACAGCTTCTAGCTCTCTCTCTCTCACTCACAGCTTCTCTTTCTCTGTCTCTCTTTCTCACTCACAGATTCTCTTTCCCTCTCTCTCTAACTCACAGCTTCTCTTTCTCCCTCTCTCTCTAACTCACAGCTTCTCTCTCTCTCTCTCGCTCATAGCTTCTCTTTCTTTCTCTCTCTCTCACTCACAACTTCTCTTTCTCTCTCTCTCTCCCACTGTCACAGCTTCTCTCTCTCTCTCACGCTCACTCACAGCTTCCCTTTTTCTCCCTCTCTCTCACAATCACAGCTTCTCTTTCACCCTCTCTCTCTCACTCACAGCTTCTCTTTCTTTCTCACTCTCATACTCACAGCTTCTCTTTCTCTCACTCCCTCACTCACAGCTTTTCTTTCTCTCTCTCTCTCTCACTCACAGCTTCTCTATCTCTCTCTCTCTCACACTCACAGCTTCTCTTTCTCTCTCTCTCTCACTCACAGCTTCTCTCTCTCTCTCTCACTCACAGCTTCTCTTTCTCTGTCTCTCTCTAACTCACAGCTTCTCTTTATCTCTCTCTCACTCACAGCTTCTCTTTCTTTCTCTCTCTCTCTCTCTCACAGTTTCTCTTTCTCTCTCTCACTCACATCTCTTTCTCTCTCTCTCACTCACAGCTTCTCTCTCTTTCTCACTCACAGCTACTCTCTCTCTCTCTCTGTCTCTCTCTAACTCACAACTTGTCTTTATCTGTCTCTCAGTCACAGCTTCTCTTTCTCTCTCTCTCTCTCACAGCTTCTCTTTCTCTCTCTCTCACTCACACCTCTTTCTCTCTCTCACTCACATCTTCACTTTCTCTCTCTCTCACTCACAGCTTCTCTTTCTTTCTCTCTCTCTCTCACTCACAGCTTCTCTTTCTCTCTCTCTCTCTCACTCACAGCTTCTCTTTCTCTCTCTCTCTCACTCACAGCTTCTCTATCTTTCTTTCCCTCTCACTCACAGCTTCTCTCTCTCTCTCTCACTCACACCTTGTCTCTCACTCACTCACTCACAGCTTCTCTTTCTCTCTCTCTCTCACTCACAGCTTCTCTCTCTCTCACTCACTCACTCACAGCTTCTCTCTCTCTCTCACTCACAGTTTCTCTCTCTCTCTCACTCACAGCTTCTCTCTCTCTCTCACTCACAGCTTCTCTTTCTCTCTCACTCACAGCTTTCTCTCTCACTCACAGCTTCTCTTTCTCTCTCTCTCACTCACAGCTTCTCTCTCTCACACACACACACAGCTTCTCTTTCTCTCTGTCTCACTCACAGCTTCTCTTTCTCTCTCTCCCTCTAACTCACAGCTTCTCTTTATCTCTCTCTCACTCAGCTTCTCTCTCTCTCTCTCACTCACAGCCTCTCTTTCTCTCCCACTCACAGCTTCTCTCTCTCTCTTACTCACAGCTTCTCTCTCTCTCTTTTTCACTCACAGCCTCTCTTTCCCTTTCTCTCTCACTCACAGCTTCTCTCTCTCTCACTCACTCACAGCTTCTCTCTCTCTCACTCACTCACAGCTTCTATTTCTTTCTTTCTCTCTCACTCACAGCTTCTCTCTCTCACACAGCTTCTCTTTCTCTCTCTCTCTCTCACTCACAGCTTCTCTCTCTCTCTCTCACAGCTTCTCTTTCTCTCTCCCTCACTCACAGCTTCTCTTTCTCTCTCACTCACAGCTTCCCTTTCTCTCTCACACAACTTCTCTTTCTCACTCACAGCTTCTCTTTCTCTCTCTCTCTCTCTCACTCACAGCTTCTCTCTCTCTCTCACTCACAGCTTCTCTCTCTCACTCACTCACAGCTTCTATTTCTTTCTTTCTCTCTCACTCACAGCTTCTCTCTCTCTCTCACAGCTTCTCTTTCTCTCTCTCTCTCACTCACACCTTCTCTTTCTCTCTCTCTCTCTCTCTCACACAGCCTCTCTTTCCCTTTCTCTCTCACTCACAGCTTCTCTCTCTCTCTCTCACTCATGGCTTCTCTCTCTCTCTCTCACTCACAGCTTCTATTTCTTTCTTTCTGTCTCACTCACAGCTTCTCTCTCTCTCTCACAGCTTCTCTTTCTCTCTCTCTCTCTCACTCACAGCTTCTCTTTCTCTCTCTCTCACTCACAGCTTCTCTTTCTCTCTCTCTCACTCACAGCTTCTCTTTCTCTCTCACTCACAGCTTCTCTTTCTCTCTCTCACAGCTTCTCTTTCTCTCTCTCTCTCACTCACAGCTTCTCTTTCTCTCTCTCTCTCTCACTCACAGCTTCTCTCTCTCTCACTCACAGCTTCTCTCTCTCTCACTCACTCACAGCTTCTATTTCTTTCTTTCTCTCTCACTCACAGCTTCTCTCTCTCTCTCTCACAGCTTCTCTTTCTCTCTCTCTCTCACTCACAGCTTCTCTTTCTCTCTCTCTCTCTCACTCACAGCTTCTCTCTCTCTCTCACTCACAGCTTCTCACTCTCTCTCTCTCTCACTCACAGCTTCTCTTTCTCTCCCTCTCTCACACAACTTATCTTTCTCTCTCTCTCACACTCACAGCTTCTCTCTCTCTCTCCCTCTCTCACTGACATCTTCTCTTTCTTTCCCTCTCTCTCTCTCACTCACAGCTTCTCTTTCTTTCTCTCTCTCTCTCACTCACAGCTTCTCTTTCTCTCTCTCACTCACAGCTTCACTCTCTCTCTCACTCACTCACAGCTTCTCTCTCTCTCTCTCACTCACAGCTACTCTCTCTCTCTCTCTCACTCACAGATTCTCTTTCTCCTTCTCTCTCTCACTCACAGCTTCTCTCTCTCTCACTCATAGCTTCTCTTTCTTTCTCTCTCTCTCACTCACAGCTTCTCTTTCTCTCTTTCTCTCTCCCACTGTAACAGCTTCTCTCTCTCTCACGCTCACTCACAGCGTCCCTTTTTCTCACTCTCTCTCACACTAACAGCATCTCTTTCTCTCTCTCTCTCTCAGAGCTTCTCTTTCTCTCTCTCTCACTCACAGCTTCTCTCTCTCACTCACAGCTTCTCTTTCTTTCTCTCTCTCTCACTCACAGCTTCTCTTTCTCTCACTCTCTCACTCACAGCTTCTCTTTCTCTCTCACCCTCACTCACAGCTTCTCTCTCTCTCTCTCACTCACAGCTTCTCTTTCTCTCTCTCTCTCTCTCACTCACAGCTTCTTTTTTTCTCTCTCTCTCACTCACAGATTCTCTTTCTCTCTCTCTCTAACTCACAGCTTCTCTTTATCTCACTCTCTCACTCACAGCTTCTCTTTTTCTCTCTCTCTCTCTCACAGCTTCTCTTTCTCTCTCTCTCTCACTCACAGCTTCTCTCTCTCTCTCACACACACAGCTTCTCTTTCTCTCTCACTCACAGCTTCTCTTTCTCTCTCACTCACACCTTCTCTCTCTCTCTCACTCACAGCTTCTCTTTCTCTCTCTATCTCACAGCTCCTCACTCTCTCTCTCTCTCACTCACAGCTTCTCTTTCACTCTCTCTCTAACTCATAGCTTCTCTTTCTCTCTCACTCACAGCTTCTCTTTCTCTCTCACACACAGCTTCTCTCTCTCTCTCTCACTCACAGCTTCTCTTTCTCTCTCTCTCTCTCACTCACAGCTTCTCCTTTTCTCTCTCTCTCACTCACAGCTTCTCTCTCTCACAGCTTCTCTCTCTCTCACTCACTCACAACTTCTCTCTCTCTCTTTCACAGCTTCTCTTTCTCTCTCTCTCACTCACAGCTTCTCTTTCTCCCTCTCTCTCTCACTCACAGCTTCTCTCTCTCTCTCTCACAGCTTCTCTTTCTTTCTTTCTCTCTCTCACTCACAGCTTCTCTTTCTCTCTCTCTCTCTCTCACTCACAGTTTCTCTCTCTCTCTCTCACTCACTCACAGCTTCTCTTTCTTTCTTTCTTTCTTTCTTTCTCTCTCACTCACAGCTTCTCTCTCTCTCTCTTACTCACTCCCAGCTTCTCTTTCTCTCTCTCACTCACATCTTTTCTTTATCTCTCTCTATCACTCACAGCTTCTCTTTATCTCTCTCTCTCACTCACTCACAGTTTCTCTTTCTCTTTCTCTCTCTCACTCACATCTTCTCTCCCTCTCTCTCACTCACAGCTTCTCTCTCTCTCTCACTCACAGCTTCTCTCTCTCTCTCTCAATCTCACTAACATCTTCTCTTTCTCTCTCTCTCACTCACAGCTTCTCTCTCTCTCACACACACAGCTTCTCTTTCTCTCTCTCTCTCACTCACAGCTTCTCTTTCTCTCTCTCTCTCTAACTCACAGCTTCTCTTTCTCTCTCTCTCTCACTCACAGCTTCTCTTTATCTCTCTCTCACTCACAGCTTCTCTTTCTCTCTCTCTCTCACTCACAGCTTCCCTTTCTCTCTCTCACTCACAGCTTCTCTTTCTCTCTCTCTCTCACTCACAGCTTCTCTCTCTCACTCACAGCTTCTCTTTCTCTCTCACAATCTCAAACTCACATCTTCTCTCTCTCTCTCTCACTCACAGCTTCTCTTTCTTTCTCTCTCTCTCTCACTCACAGCTCTTTCTCTGTCTCTCTCTAACTCACAGCTTCTCTTTATCTATCTCTCTCTCACTCACAGCTTCTCTTTCTCTGTCTCTCTTTCTCACTCACAGATTCTCTTTCCCTCTCTCTCTAACTCACAGCTTCTCTTTCTCCCTCTCTCTCTAACTCACAGCTTCTCTCTCTCTCTCTCTCGCTCATAGCTTCTCTTTCTTTCTCTCTCTCTCACTCACAACTTCTCTTTCTCTCTCTCTCTCCCACTGTCACAGCTTCTCTCTCTCTCTCACGCTCACTCACAGCTTCCCTTTTTCTCCCTCTCTCTCACAATCACAGCTTCTCTTTCACCCTCTCTCTCTCACTCACAGCTTCTCTTTCTTTCTCTCATACTCACAGCTTCTCTTTCTCTCACTCCCTCACTCACAGCTTTTCTTTCTCTCTCTCTCTCTCACTCACAGCTTCTCTCTCTCTCTCTCACACACACTCACAGCTTCTCTTTCTCTCTCTCTCACTCACAGCTTCTCTCTCTCTCTCACTCACAGCTTCTCTTTCTCTGTCTCTCTCTAACTCACAGCTTCTCTTTATCTCTCTCTCACTCACAGCTTCTCTTTCTTTCTCTCTCTCTCTCTCACTCACAGTTTCTCTTTCTCTCTCTCACTCACATCTCTTTCTCTCTCTCTCTCACTCACAGCTTCTCTCTCTTTCTCACTCACAGCTACTCTCTCTCTCTCTCTCTGTCTCTCTCTAACTCACAACTTGTCTTTATCTGTCTCTCAGTCACAGAATCTCTTTCTCTCTCTCTCTCACACAGCTTCTCTTTCTCTCTCTCTCACTCACACCTCTTTCTCTCTCTCACTCACATCTTCACTTTCTCTCTCTCTCACTCACAGCTTCTCTTTCTTTCTCTCTCTCTCTCACTCACAGCTTCTCTTTCTCTCTCTCTCTCTCACTCACAGCTTCTCTTTCTCTCTCTCTCTCACTCACAGCTTCTCTATCTTTCTTTCCCTCTCACTCACAGCTTCTCTCTCTCTCCCTCACTCACACCTTGTCTCTCACTCACTCACTCACAGCTTCTCTTTCTCTCTCTCTCTCACTCACAGCTTCTCTCTCTATCACTCACTCACTCACAGCTTCTCTCTCTGTCTCTCTCACTCACAGTTTCTCTCTCTCTCTCACTCACAGCTTCTCTCTCTCTCTCACTCACAGCTTCTCTTTCTCTTTCTCTCTCACTCACAGCTTTCTCTCTCACTCACAGCTTCTCTTTCTCTCTCTCTCACTCACAGCTTCTCTCTCTCACACACACACACAGCTTCTCTTTCTCTCTGTCTCACTCACAGCTTCTCTTTCTCTCTCCCTCTAACTCACAGCTTCTCTTTATCTCTCTCTCACTCAGCTTCTCTCTCTCTCTCTCACTCACAGCCTCTCTTTCTCTCACACTCACAGCTTCTCTCTCTCTCTTACTCACAGCTTCTCTCTCTCTCTTTTTCACTCACAGCCTCTCTTTCCCTTTCTCTCTCACTCACAGCTTCTCTCTCTCTCACTCACTCACAGCTTCTCTCTCTCTCACTCACTCACAGCTTCTATTTCTTTCTTTCTCTCTCACTCACAGCTTCTCTCTCTCACACAGCTTCTCTTTCTCTCTCTCTCTCTCACTCACAGCTTCTCTCTCTCTCTCTCTCACAGCTTCTCTTTCTCTCTCCCTCACTCACAGCTTCTCTTTCTCTCTCACTCACAGCTTCCATTTCTCTCTCTCACAACTTCTCTTTCTCTCTCTCACTCACAGCTTCTCTTTCTCTCTCTCTCTCTCTCACTCACAGCTTCTCTCTCTCTCTCACTCACAGCTTCTCTCTCTCACTCACTCACAGCTTCTATTTCTTTCTTTCTCTCTCACTCACAGCTTCTCTCTCTCTCTCACAGCTTCTCTTTCTCTCTCTCTCTCACTCACACCTTCTCTTTCTCTCTCTCTCTCTCTCACTCACAGCCTCTCTTTCCCTTTCTCTCTCACTCACAGCTTCTCTCTCTCTCTCTCACTCATGGCTTCTCTCTCTCTCTCTCACTCACAGCTTCTATTTCTTTCTTTCTGTCTCACTCACAGCTTCTCTCTCTCTCTCACAGCTTCTCTTTCTCTCTCTCTCTCTCACTCACAGCTTCTCTTTCTCTCTCTCTCACTCACAGCTTCTCTTTCTCTCTCTCTCACTCACAGCTTCTCTTTCTCTCTCACTCACAGCTTCTCTTTCTCTCTCTCACAGCTTCTCTTTCTCTCTCTCTCTCACTCACAGCTTCTCTTTCTCTCTCTCTCTCACTCACAGCTTCTCTCTCTCTCACTCACAGCTTCTCTCTCTCTCACTCACTCACAGCTTCTATTTCTTTCTTTCTCTCTCACTCACAGCTTCTCTCTCTCTCTCACAGCTTCTCTTTCTCTCTCTCTCTCACTCACAGCTTCTCTTTCTCTCTCTCTCTCTCTCACTCACAGCTTCTCTCTCTCTCTCTCACTCACAGCTTCTCACTCTCTCTCTCTCTCACTCACAGCTTCTCTTTCTCTCCCTCTCTCACACAACTTATCTTTCTCTCTCTCTCACTCACAGCTTCTCTCTCTCTCTCCCTCTCTCACTGACATCTTCTCTTTCTTTCCCTCTCTCTCTCTCACTCACAGATTCTCTCTCTCACACAGCTTCTCTTTCTCTCTCTCTCTCACTCACAGCTTCTCTTTCTCTCTCTCTCTAACTCACAGCTTCTCTTTATCTCTCTCTCACTCACAGCTTCTCTTTCTCTCTCTTTCTTTCTCTCACTCACAGCTTCTCTTTCTCTCTCTCACTCACAGCTTCTCTCTCTCTCTCACTCACTCATAGCTTCTCTCTCTCTCTCTCACTCACAGCTACTCTCTCTCTCTCACTCACAGATTCTCTTTCTCCTTCTCTCTCTCACTCACAGCTTCTCTCTCTCTCACTCATAACTTCTCTTTCTTTCTTTCTCTCTCTCTCACTCACAGCTTCTCTTTCTCTCTTTCTCTCTCCCACTGTCACAGCTTCTCTCTCTCACGCTCACTCACAGCTTCCCTTTTTCTCACTCTCTCTCACACTCACAGCTTCTCTTTCTCTCTCTCTCACTCAGAGCTTCTCTTTCTCTCTCTCTCACTCACAGCTTCTCTCTCTCACTCACAGCTTCTCTTTCTTTCTCTCTCTCTCACTCACAGCTTCTCTTTCTCTCACTCTCTCACTCACAGCTTCTCTTTCTCTCTCACTCTCACTCACAGCTTCTCTCTCTCTCTCTCTCTCACTCACAGCTTCTCTTTCTCTCTCTTTCTCTCTCTCACTCACAACTTCTTTTTTTCTCTCTCTCTCACTCACAGCTTCTCTTTCTCTGTCTCTCTCTAACTCACAGCTTCTCTTTCTCACTCTCTCACTCACAGCTTCTCTTTCTCTCTCTCTCACTCACAGCTTCTCTTTTTCTCTCTCTCACTCACAGCTTCTCTCTCTCACACACACACAGCTTCTCTTTCTCTCTCACTCACAGCTTCTCTTTCTCTCTCACTCACAGTTTCTCTCTCTCTCTCACTCACAGCTTCTCTTTCTCTCTCTATCTCACAGCTCCTCACTCTCTCTCTCTCTCACTCACAGCTTCTCTTTCACTCTCTCTCTCTAACTCATAGCTTCTCTTTCTCTCTCACTCACAACTTCTCTTTCTCTCTCACTCACAGCTTCTCTCTCTCTCACTCACAGCTTCTCTTTCTCTCTCTCTATCTCACTCACAGCTTCTCCTTCTCTCTCTCTCTCTCACTCACAGCTTCTCTCTCTCTCTCTCTCACAGCTTCTCTCTCTCTCACTCACTCACAACTTTTCTCTCTCTCACATCTTCTCTTTCTCTCTCTCTCTCACTCACAGCTTCTCTTTCTCTCTCTCTCACTCACAGCTTTTCTTTCTCCCTCTCTCTCTCACTCACAGCTTCTCTCTCTCTCACTCACAGCTTCTCTTTCTCTCTCTTACTCCCAGCTTCTCTTTCTCTCTCTCACTCACAGCTTTTCTTTATCTCTCTCTATCACTCACAGCTTCTCTTTATCTCTCTCTCTCTCACTCACAGCTTCTCTTTCTCTTTCTCTCACTCACATCTTCTCTCTCTCTCTCACTCACATCTTCTCTCTCTCTCTCTCACTCACAGCTTCTCTTTCTCTCTCTCACACACCCCTTCTCTTTCTCTCTCTCTCACTCACAGCTTCTCTCTCTCTCACTCACAACTTCTCTTTCTCTCTCTCACTCTCTCACTAACATCTTCTCTTTCTCTCTCTCTCTCACTCACAGCTTCTCTCTCTCAAACACACAGCTTCTCTTTCTCTCTCTCTCTCTCACTCACAGCTTCTCTTTCTCTGTCTCTCTCTAACTCACAGCTTCTCTTTATCTTTCTCTCACTCACAGCTTCTCTTTCTCTCTCTCTCTCACTCACAGCTTCTCTTTCTCTCTCTCACTCACAGCTTCTCTCTCTCTCTCTCACTCACAGCTTCTCTCTCTCTCTCTCTCACTCACAGATTCTTTCTTTCTCTCTCTCTCTCACTCACAGCTTCGCTCTCTCTCTCTCACTCACCGCTTCACTTTCTCCCTCTCTCTCTCACTCACAGCTTCTCTCTCTCTCACTCACAGCTTCTCTTTCTCTCTCTCTCACTCACAGCTTCTCTTTATATCTCTCTCACTCACAGCTTCTCTTTCTCTCTCTCTCTCACTCACAGCTTCTCTTTCTCTCTCTCACTCACAGCTTCTCTCTCTCTCACTCACTCACAGCTTCTAGCTCTCTCTCACACTCACAGCTTCTCTTTCTCTGTCTGTCTCTCTCACTCACAGCTTCTCTTTCTCTCTCTCTCTCACAGCTTCTCTTTCTCCCTCTCTCTCTCACTTACAGCTTCTCTCTCTCTCACTCATAGCTTCTCTTTCTTTCTTTCTCACTCACTCACAGCTTCTCTTTCTCTCTCTCCCACTGTCACAGCTTCTCTCTCTCTCACACGCTCACTGACAGCTTCCCTTTTTCTCCATCTCTCTCACAATCACAGCTTCTTTTTCACCCTCTCTCTCTCACTCACAGCATCTCTTTCTTTCTCTCTCTCTCACTCACAGCTTCTCTTTCTCTCTCTCTCTCACTCACAGCTTCTCTTTCTCTCTCACTCTCTCACTCACAGCTTCTCTTTCTCTGTCTCTCTCTAACTCACAGCTTCTCTTTATCTCTCTCTCACACTCACAGCTTCTCTTTCTCTCTCTCTCTCTCACTCACAGCTTCTCTTTCTCTATCTCTCTCACTCACTCACAGCTTCTCTTTATTTCTCTCTCTCACTCACAGCTTCTCTCTCTCTCACTCACTCACTCACAGCTTCTCTCTCTCTCTCACTCACAGTTTCTCTCTCTCTCTCTCACTCACAGCTTCTCTCTCTCTCACTCACAGCTTCTCTTTCTCTTTCTCTCTCACTCACAGCTTTCTCTCTCACTCACAGCTTCTCTTTCTCTCTCTCTCTCACTCACAGATTCTCTCTCACACACACACACACAGCTTCTCTTTCTCTCTGTCTCACTCACAGCTTCTCTTTCTCTCTCTCTCTCTAACTCACAGCTGCTCTTTATCTCTCTCTCACTCAGCTTCTCTCTCTCTCACTCACTCACAGCCTCTCTTTCTCTCTCACTCACAGCTTCTCTCTCTCTCTCACTCACAGCTTCTCTCTCTCTCTCTTTCACTCAGCCTCTCTTTCCCTTTCTCTCTCACTCACAGCTTCTCTCTCTCTCTCACTCACAGCTTCTCTCTCTCTCACTCACTCACAGCTTCTATTTCTTTCTTTCTCTCTCACTCACAGCTTCTCTCTCTCTCTCTCACACAGCTTCTCTTTCTCTCTCTCTCTCACTCACAGCTTCTCTCTCTCTCTCTCACTCACAGCTTCTCTTTCTCTCTCTCTCTCACTCACAGCTTCTCTTTCTCTCTCACTCACAGCTTCTCTTTCTCTCTCTCACAGCTTCTCTTTCTCTCTCTCACTCACTCACAGCTTCTCTTTCTCTCTCTCTCTCACTCACAGCTTCTCTCTCTCTCTCACTCACAGCTTCTCTCTCTCTCACTAACTCACAGCATCTATTTCTTTCTTTCTCTCTCACTCACAGCTTCTCTCTCTCTCTCACATCTTCGCTTTCTCTCTCTCTCTCACTCACAGCCTCTCTTTCCCTTTCTCTCTCACTCACACCTTCTCTCTCTCTCTCTCTCACTCACAGCTTCACTCTCTCTCACTCACTCACAGCTTCTATTTCTTTCTTTCTCTCTCACTCCCAGCTTCTCTCTCTCTCACAGCTTCTCTTTCTCTCTCTCTCTCTCACTCACAACTTCTCTTTCTCTCTCTCTCACTCACAGCTTCTCTTTCTCTATCTCTCTCACTCACAGCTTCTCTTTCTCTCTCACTCACAGCTTCTCTTTCTCTCTCTCACAGCTTCTCTTTCTCTCTCTCTCTCACTCACAGCTTCTCTTTCTCTCTCTCTCTCTCACTCACATCTTCTCTCTCTCTCACACTCACAGCTTCTCTCTCACTCACTCACAGCTTCTATTTCTTTCTTTCTCTCTCACTCACAGCTTCTCTCTCTCTCTCACAGCTTCTCTTTCTCTCTCTCTCTCTCTCACTCACAGCTTCTCTCTCTTTCTCTGTCACTCACAGCTTCTCACTCTCTCTCTCTCACTCACAGCTTCTCTTTCTCTCCCTCTCTCACACAGCTTATCTTTCTCTCTCTCTCACACACACAGCTTCACTCTCTCTCTCTCCCTCTCTCACTGATATCTTCTCTTTCTCTCTCTCTCTCTCTCACTCACAGATTCTCTCTCTCACACAGCTTCTCTTTCTCTCCCTCTCTCACTCACAGCTTCTCTTTCTCTCTCTCTCTAACTCACAGCTTCTCTTTATCTCTCTCTCACTCACAGCTTCTCTTTCTCTCTCTCTCTTTCTCTCACTCACAGCTTCTCTTTCTCTCTCTCACTCACAGCTTCTCTCTCTCTCTCACTCACTCACAGCTTTCTCTCTCACTCACAGCTACTCTATCTCTCTCTCTCTCTCACTCACAGATTCTCTTTCTCCTTCTCTCTCTCACTCACAGCTTCTCTCTCTCTCACTCATAGCTTCTCTTTCTTTCTCTCTCTCTCCCTCACAGCTTCTCTTTCTATCTTTCTCTCTCCCACTGTCACAGCTTCTCTCTCTCTCACGCTCACTCACAACTTCCCTTTTTCTCACTCTCTCTCACACTCACAGCTTCGCTTTCTCTCTCTCTCACTCAGAGCTTCTCTTTCTCTCTCTCTCTCACTCACAGCTTCTCTCTCTCACTCACAGCTTCTCTTTCTCTCACTCTCTCACTCACAGCTTCTCTTTCTCTCTCACTCTCACTCACAGCTTCTCTCTCTCTCTCACTCACAGCTTCTCTTTCTCTCTCCCTCTCTCTCACTCACAGCTTCTCTTCTCTGTCTCTCTCTAACTCACAGCTTCTCTTTATCTCACTCTCTCACTCACAGCTTCTCTTTCTCTCTCTGTCTCACTCACAGCTTCTCTTTCTCTTTCTCTCACTCACAGCTTCTCTCTCTCTCTCACACACACAGCTTCTCTTTCTCTCTCACTCACAGCTTCTCTTTCTCTCTCACTCACAGCTTCTCTCTCTCTCTCACTCACAACTTCTCTTTCGCTCTCTATCTCACAGCTCCTCACTCTCTATCTCTGTCACTCACAGCTTCTCTTTCACTCTCTCTCTCTAACTCATAGGTTCTCTTTCTCTCTCACTCACAGCTTCTCTTTCTCTCTCACTCACAGCTTCTCTCTCTCACTCACAGCTTCTCTTTCTTTCTCTCTCTCTCACTCACAGCTTCTCTTTCTCTCACTCTCTCACTCACAGCTTCTCTTTCTCTCTCACCCTCACTCACAGCTTCTCTCTCTCTCACTCACTCACAGCTTCTCTTTCTCTCTCTCTTTCTCTCACTCACAGCTTCTTTTTTTCTCTCTTTCTCACTCACAGATTCTCTTTCTCTGTCTCTCTCTAACTCACAGCTTCTCTTTATCTCACTCTCTCACTCACAGCTTCTCTTTCTCTCTCTCTCTCACTCACAGCTTCTCTTTCTCTCTCACACACACAGCTTCAATCTCTCTCTCACACACACACAGCTTCTCTTTCTCTCTCACTCACAGCTTCTCTTTCTCTCTCACTCACAGGTTCTCTCTCTCTCACACTCACAGCTTCTCTCTCTCTCACTCACAACTTCTCTCTCTCTCTCACAGCTTCTCTTTCTCTCTCTCTCTCTCACTCACAGCTTCTCTTTCTCTCTCTCTCACTCACAGCTTCTCTTTCTCCCTCTCTCTCTCACTCACAGCTTCTCTCTCTCTCACTCACAGCTTCTCTTTCTCTCTCTCTCTCACTCACAGCTTCTCTTTCTCTCTCTCACTCACAGCTTCACTCTCTCTCTCACTCACTCACAGCTTCTCTCTCTCTCTCACTCACAGCTACTCTCTCTTTCTCTCTCTCACTCACAGATTCTCTTTCTCCTTCTCTCTCTCACTCACAGCTTCTCTCTCTCTCACTCATAGCTTCTCTTTCTTTCTCTCTCTCTCACTCACAGCTTCTCTTTCTCTCTTTCTCTCTCCCACTGTCACAGCTTTTCTCTCTCTCACGCTCACTCACAGCTTCCCTTTTTCTCACTCTCTCTCACACTCACAGCTTCTCTTTCTCTCTCTCTCTCAGAGCTTCTCTTTCTCTCTCTCTCACTCACAGCTTCTCTCTCTCACTCACAGCTTCTCTTTCTTTCTCTCTCTCTCACTCACAGCTTCTCTTTCTCTCACTCTCTCACTCACAACTTCTCTTTCTCTCTCTCTCTAACTCACAGCTTCTCTTTATCTCTCTCTCACTCACAGCTTCTCTTTCTCTCTCTCTCTTTCTCTCACTCACAGCTTCTCTTTCTCTCTCTCACTCACAGCTTCTCTCTCTCTCTCACTCACTCACAGCTTTCTCTCTCACTCACAGCTACTCTATCTCTCTCTCTCTCACTCACAGATTCTCTTTCTCCTTCTCTCTCTCACTCACAGCTTCTCTCTCTCTCTCACTCATAGCTTCTCTTTCTTTCTCTCTCTCTCACTCACAGCTTCTCTTTCTCTCTTTCTCTCTCCCACTGTCACAGCTTCTCTCTCTCACATGCTCACTCACAACTTCCCTTTTTCTCACTCTCTCTCACACTCACAGCTTCTCTTTCTTTCTTTCTCTCTCACTCACAGCTTCTCTTTCTCTCACTCTCTCACTCACAGCTTCTCTTTCTCTCTCACTCTCACTCACAGCTTCTCTCTCTCTCTCACTCACAGCTTCTCTTTCTCTCTCTCTCTCTCTCTCACTCACAGCTTCTCTTTCTCTGTCTCTCTCTAACTCACAGCTTCTCTTTATCTCACTCTCTCACTCACAGCTTCTCTTTCTCTCTCTCTCTCACTCACAGCTTCTCTTTCTCTCTCACTCACAGCTTCTCTTTCTCTCTCACTCACAGCTTCTCTCTCTCTCTCACTCACAGATTCTCTTTCTCTCTCACTCACAGCTTCTCTCTCTCACTCACAGCTTCTCTTTCTTTCTTTCTCTCTCACTCACAGCTTCTCTTTCTCTCACTCTCTCACTCACAGCTTCTCTTTCTCTCTCACCCTCACTCACAGCTTCTCTCTCTCTCACTCACTCACAGCTTCTCTTTCTCTCTCTCTTTCTCTCACTCACATCTTCTTTTTTTCTCTCTCTCTCATTCACAGATTCTCTTTCTCTGTCTCTCTCTAACTCACAGCTTCTCTTTATCTCACTCTCTCACTCACAGCTTCTCTTTCTCTCTCTCTCTCACTCACAGCTTCTCTCTCTCACACACACACAGCTTCTCTTTCTCTCTCACTCACAGCTTCTCTTTCTCTCTCACTCACAGGTTCTCTCTCTCTCTCACTCACAGCTTCTCTTTCTCTCTCACTCATAGCTTCTCTCTCTCTCTCTCACTCACAGCTTCTCTTTCTCTCTCTCTATCTCACTCACAGCTTCTCCTTCTCTCTCTCTCTCACTCACAGCTTCTCTCTCTCTCTCACAGCTTCTCTCTCTCTCACTCACTCACAACTTCTCTCTCTCTCTCACAGCTTCTCTTTCTCTCTCTCTCTCTCACTCACAGCTTCTCTTTCTCCCTCTCTCTCTCACTCACAGCTTCTCTCTCTCTCACTCACAGCTTCTCTTTCTTTCTCTCTCTCTCTCACTCACAGCTTCTCTTTCTCTCTCTCACACACAGCTTCACTCTCTCTCTCACTCACTCACAGCTTCTCTCTCTCTCTCTCACTCACAGCTACTCTCTCTCTCTCTCTCTCACTCACAGATTCTCTTTCTCCTTCTCTCTCTCACTCACAGCTTCTCTCTCTCTCACTCATAGCTTCTCTTTCTTTCTCTCTCTCTCACTCACAGCTTCTCTTTCTCTCTTTCTCTCTCCCACTGTAACAGCTTCTCTCTCTCTCACGCTCACTCACAGCTTCCCTTTTTCTCACTCTCTCTCACACTAACAGCTTCTCTTTCTCTCTCTCTCTCTCTCAGAGCTTCTCTTTCTCTCTCTCTCACTCACAGCTTCTCTCTCTCACTCACAGCTTCTCTTTCTTTCTCTCTCTCTCACTCACAGCTTCTCTTTCTCTCACTCTCTCACTCACAGCTTCTCTTTCTCTCTCACCCTCACTCACAGCTTCTCTCTCTCTCTCTCACTCACAGCTTCTCTTTCTCTCTCTCTCTCTCTCACTCACAGCTTCTTTTTTTCTCTCTCTCTCACTCACAGATTCTCTTTCTCTCTCTCTCTAACTCACAGCTTCTCTTTATCCCACTCTCTCACTCACAGCTTCTCTTTCTCTCTCTCTCTCTCACTCACAGCTTCTCTCTCTCTCTCTCTCTCACACACAGCTTCTCTCTCTCTCTCTCACACACAGCTTCTCTTTCTCTCTCACTCACAGCTTCTCTTTCTCTCTCACTCACACCTTCTCTCTCTCTCTCACTCACAGCTTCTCTTTCTCTCTCTATCTCACAGCTCCTCACTCTCTCTCTCTCTCACTCACAGCTTCTCTTTCACTCTCTCTCTAACTCATAGCTTCTCTTTCTCTCTCACTCACAGCTTCTCTTTCTCTCACACACACAGCTTCTCTCTCTCTCTCTCACTCACAGCTTCTCTTTCTCTCTCTCTATCTCACTCACAGCTTCTCCTTTTCTCTCTCTCTCACTCACAGCTTCTCTCTCTCACAGCTTCTCTCTCTCTCACTCACTCACAACTTCTCTCTCTCTCTTTCACAGCTTCTCTTTCTCTCTCTCTCACTCACAGCTTCTCTTTCTCCCTCTCTCTCTCACTCACAGCTTCTCTCTCTCTCTCTCACAGCTTCTCTTTCTTTCTCTCTCTCTCTCACTCACAGCTTCTCTTTCTCTCTCTCTCTCTCTCACTCACAGTTTCTCTCTCTCTCTCTCACTCACTCACAGCTGCTCTTTCTTTCTTTCTTTCTTTCTCTCTCACTCACAGCTTCTCTCTCTCTCTCTTACTCACTCCCAGCTTCTCTTTCTCTCTCTCACTCACAGCTTTTCTTTATCTCTCTCTATCACTCACAGCTTCTCTTTATCTCTCTCTCTCACTCACTCACAGTTTCTCTTTCTCTTTCTCTCTCTCACTCACATCTTCTCTCCCTCTCTCTCACTCACAGCTTCTCTCTCTCTCTCACTCACAGCTTCTCTTTCTCTCTCTCACACACATTCTCTTTCTCTCTCTCCCTCTCACTCACAGGTTCCCTCTCTCTCACTCACAGCTTCTCTCTCTCTCTCTCAATCTCACTAACATCTTCTCTTTCACTCTCTCTCACTCACAGCTTCTCTCTCTCTCACACACACAGCTTCTCTTTCTCTCTCTCTCTCACTCACAGCTTCTCTTTCTCTCTCTCTCTCTAACTCACAGCTTCTCTTTCTCTCTCTCTCTCACTCACAGCTTCTCTCTCTCTCACACACACAGCTTCTCTTTCTCTCTCTCTCTCACTCACAGCTTCTCTTTCTCTCTCTCTCTCTAACTCACAGCTTCTCTTTCTCTCTCTCTCTCACTCACAGCTTCTCTTTATCTCTCTCTCACTCACAGCTTCTCTTTCTCTCTCTCTCTCACTCACAGCTTCTCTTTCTTTCTCTCACTCACAGCTTCTCTTTCTCTCTCTCTCTCACTCACAGCTTCTCTCTCTCACTCACAGCTTCTCTTTCTCTCTCACAATCTCACACTCACATCTTCTCTCTCTCTCTCTCACTCACAGCTTCTCTTTCTTTCTCTCTCTCTCTCACTCACAGCTCTTTCTCTGTCTCTCTCTAACTCACAGCTTCTCTTTATCTATCTCTCTCTCACTCACAGCTTCTCTTTCTCTCTCTCTTTCACTCACAGCTTCTCTTTCTCTCTCTCTCTCTCACTCACAGCTTCTCTTTCTCTCTCTTACTCACAGCTTCTCTCTCTCTCTCTCTCACTCACAGATTCTCTTTTTCTCTCTCTCTCTCTCACTCACAGCTTCTCTTTCTCTCTCTCTCTAACTCACAGCTTCTCTATCTCTCTCTCACTCACAGCTCCTCTTTCTCTCTCTCTCGCAATTACACCTTCTCTTTCTCTCTCTCACTCACTCACAGCTTCTAGCTCTCTCTCTCTCACTCACAGCTTCTCTTTCTCTGTCTCTCTTTCTCACTCACAGATTCTCTTTCCCTCTCTCTCTAACTCACAGCTTCTCTTTCTCCCTCTCTCTCTAACTCACAGCTTCTCTCTCTCTCTCTCGCTCATAGCTTCTCTTTCTTTCTCTCTCTCTCACTCACAACTTCTGTTTCTCTCTCTCTCTCCCACTGTCACAGCTTCTCTCTCTCTCTCACGCTCACTCACAGCTTCCCTTTTTCTCCCTCTCTCTCACAATCACAGCTTCTCTTTCACCCTCTCTCTCTCACTCACAGCTTCTCTTTCTTTCTCACTCTCATACTCACAGCTTCTCTTTCTCTCACTCCCTCACTCACAGCTTTTCTTTCTCTCTCTCTCTCTCACTCACAGCTTCTCTATCTCTCTCTCTCTCACACTCACAGCTTCTCTTTCTCTCTCTCTCTCACTCACAGCTTCTCTCTCTCTCTCTCACTCACAGCTTCTCTTTCTCTGTCTCTCTCTAACTCACAGATTCTCTTTATCTCTCTCTCACTCACAGCTTCTCTTTCTTTCTCTCTCTCTCTCTCACTCACAGTTTCTCTTTCTCTCTCTCACTCACATCTCTTTCTCTCTCTCTCACTCACAGCTTCTCTCTCTTTCTCACTCACAGCTACTCTCTCTCTCTCTCTGTCTCTCTCTAACTCACAACTTGTCTTTATCTGTCTCTCAGTCACAGCTTCTCTTTCTCTCTCTCTCTCACAGCTTCTCTTTCTCTCTCTCTCACTCACACCTCTTTCTCTCTCTCACTCACATCTTCACTTTCTCTCTCTCTCACTCACAGCTTCTCTTTCTTTCTCTCTCTCTCTCACTCACAGCTTCTCTTTCTCTCTCTCTCTCTCTCACTCACAGCTTCTCTTTCTCTCTCTCTCTCACTCACAGCTTCTCTATCTTTCTTTCCCTCTCACTCACAGCTTCTCTCTCTCTCTCTCACTCACACCTTGTCTCTCACTCACTCACTCACAGCTTCTCTTTCTCTCTCTCTCTCACTCACAGCTTCTCTCTCTCTCACTCACTCACTCACAGCTTCTCTCTCTCTCTCTCACTCACAGTTTCTCTCTCTCTCTCACTCACAGCTTCTCTCTCTCTCTCACTCACAGCTTCTCTTTCTCTCTCACTCACAGCTTTCTCTCTCACTCACAGCTTCTCTTTCTCTCTCTCTCACTCACAGCTTCTCTCTCTCACACACACACACAGCTTCTCTTTCTCTCTGTCTCACTCACAGCTTCTCTTTCTCTCTCTCCCTCTAACTCACAGCTTCTCTTTATCTCTCTCTCACTCAGCTTCTCTCTCTCTCTCTCACTCACAGCCTCTCTTTCTCTCACACTCACAGCTTCTCTCTCTCTCTTACTCACAGCTTCTCTCTCTCTCTTTTTCACTCACAGCCTCTCTTTCCCTTTCTCTCTCACTCACAGCTTCTCTCTCTCTCACTCACTCACAGCTTCTCTCTCTCTCACTCACTCACAGCTTCTATTTCTTTCTTTCTCTCTCACTCACAGCTTCTCTCTCTCACACAGCTTCTCTTTCTCTCTCTCTCTCTCACTCACAGCTTCTCTCTCTCTCTCACAGCTTCTCTTTCTCTCTCCCTCACTCACAGCTTCTCTTTCTCTCTCACTCACAGCTTCCCTTTCTCTCTCTCACAACTTCTCTTTCTCACTCACAGCTTCTCTTTCTCTCTCTCTCTCTCTCACTCACAGCTTCTCTCTCTCTCACACTCACAGCTTCTCTCTCTCACTCACTCACAGCTTCTATTTCTTTCTTTCTCTCTCACTCACAGCTTCTCTCTCTCTCTCACAGCTTCTCTTTCTCTCTCTCTCTCACTCACACCTTCTCTTTCTCTCTCTCTCTCTCTCACACACAGCCTCTCTTTCCCTTTCTCTCTCACTCACAGCTTCTCTCTCTCTCTCTCACTCATGGCTTCTCTCTCTCTCTCTCACTCACAGCTTCTATTTCTTTCTTTCTGTCTCACTCACAGCTTCTCTCTCTCTCTCACAGCTTCTCTTTCTCTCTCTCTCTCTCACTCACAGCTTCTCTTTCTCTCTCTCTCACTCACAGCTTCTCTTTCTCTCTCTCTCACTCACAGCTTCTCTTTCTCTCTCACTCACAGCTTCTCTTTCTCTCTCTCACAGCTTCTCTTTCTCTCTCTCTCTCACTCACAGCTTCTCTTTCTCTCTCTCTCTCTCACTCACAGCTTCTCTCTCTCTCACTCACAGCTTCTCTCTCTCTCACTCACTCACAGCTTCTATTTCTTTCTTTCTCTCTCACTCACAGCTTCTCTCTCTCTCTCACAGCTTCTCTTTCTCTCTCTCTCTCACTCACAGCTTCTCTTTCTCTCTCTCTCACTCACAGCTTCTCTCTCTCTCACTCACAGCTTCTCACTCTCTCTCTCTCTCACTCACAGCTTCTCTTTCTCTCCCTCTCTCACACAACTTATCTTTCTCTCTCTCTCTCACTCACAGCTTCTCTCTCTCTCTCCCTCTCTCACTGACATCTTCTCTTTCTTTCCCTCTCTCTCTCTCACTCACAGCTTCTCTTTCTTTCTCTCTCTCTCTCTCACTCACAGCTTCTCTTTCTCTCTCTCACTCACAGCTTCACTCTCTCTCTCACTCACTCACAGCTTCTCTCTCTCTCTCTCACTCACAGCTACTCTCTCTCTCTCTCTCACTCACAGATTCTCTTTCTCCTTCTCTCTCTCACTCACAGCTTCTCTCTCTCTCACTCATAGCTTCTCTTTCTTTCTCTCTCTCTCACTCACAGCTTCTCTTTCTCTCTTTCTCTCTCCCACTGTAACAGCTTCTCTCTCTCTCACGCTCACTCACAGCTTCCCTTTTTCTCACTCTCTCTCACACTAACAGCATCTCTTTCTCTCTCTCTCTCTCAGAGCTTCTCTTTCTCTCTCTCTCACTCACAGCTTCTCTCTCTCACTCACAGCTTCTCTTTCTTTCTCTCTCTCTCACTCACAGCTTCTCTTTCTCTCACTCTCTCACTCACAGCTTCTCTTTCTCTCTCACCCTCACTCACAGCTTCTCTCTCTCTCTCACTCACAGCTTCTCTTTCTCTCTCTCTCTCTCTCACTCACAGCTTCTTTTTTTCTCTCTCTCTCACTCACAGATTCTCTTTCTCTCTCTCTCTAACTCACAGCTTCTCTTTATCTCACTCTCTCACTCACAGCTTCTCTTTTTCTCTCTCTCTCACTCACAGCTTCTCTTTCTCTCTCTCTCTCACTCACAGCTTCTCTCTCTCTCTCACACACACAGCTTCTCTTTCTCTCTCACTCACAGCTTCTCTTTCTCTCTCACTCACACCTTCTCTCTCTCTCTCACTCACAGCTTCTCTTTCTCTCTCTATCTCACAGCTCCTCACTCTCTCTCTCTCTCACTCACAGCTTCTCTTTCACTCTCTCTCTAACTCATAGCTTCTCTTTCTCTCTCACTCACAGCTTCTCTTTCTCTCTCACACACAGCTTCTCTCTCTCTCTCTCACTCACAGCTTCTCTTTCTCTCTCTCTATCTCACTCACAGCTTCTCCTTTTCTCTCTCTCTCACTCACAGCTTCTCTCTCTCACAGCTTCTCTCTCTCTCACTCACTCACAACTTCTCTCTCTCTCTTTCACAGCTTCTCTTTCTCTCTCTCTCACTCACAGCTTCTCTTTCTCCCTCTCTCTCTCACTCACAGCTTCTCTCTCTCTCTCACAGCTTCTCTTTCTTTCTCTCTCTCTCTCACTCACAGCTTCTCTTTCTCTCTCTCTCTCTCACTCACAGTTTCTCTCTCTCTCTCTCACTCACTCACAGCTTCTCTTTCTTTCTTTCTTTCTTTCTCTCTCACTCACAGCTTCTCTCTCTCTCTCTTACTCACTCCCAGCTTCTCTTTCTCTCTCTCACTCACATCTTTTCTTTATCTCTCTCTATCACTCACAGCTTCTCTTTATCTCTCTCTCTCTCTCACTCACAGTTTCTCTTTCTCTTTCTCTCTCTCACTCACATCTTCTCTCCCTCTCTCTCACTCACAGCTTCTCTCTCTCTCTCTCACTCACAGCTTCTCTTTCTCTCTCACACACACCTTCTCTTTCTCTCTCTCCCTCTCACTCACAGGTTCTCTCTCTCTCACTCACAGCTTCTCTCTCTCTCTCAATCTCACTAACATCTTCTCTTTCTCTCTCTCTCACTCACAGCTTCTCTCTCTCTCACACACACAGCTTCTCTTTCTCTTTCTCTCTCACTCACAGCTTCTCTTTCTCTCTCTCTCTCTAACTCACAGCTTCTCTTTCTCTCTCTCTCTCACTCACAGCTTCTCTTTATCTCTCTCTCACTCACAGCTTCTCTTTCTCTCTCTCTCTCACTCACAGCTTCCCTTTCTCTCTCTCACTCACAGCTTCTCTTTCTCTCTCTCTCACTCACAGCTTCTCTCTCTCACTCACAGCTTCTCTTTCTCTCTCACAATCTCACACTCACATCTTCTCTCTCTCTCTCTCACTCACAGCTTCTCTTTCTTTCTCTCTCTCTCTCACTCACAGCTCTTTCTCTGTCTCTCTCTAACTCACAGCTTCTCTTTATCTATCTCTCTCTCACTCACAGCTTCTCTTTCTCTGTCTCTCTTTCTCACTCACAGATTCTCTTTCCCTCTCTCTCTAACTCACAGCTTCTCTTTCTCCCTCTCTCTCTAACTCACAGCTTCTCTCTCTCTCTCGCTCATAGCTTCTCTTTCTTTCTCTCTCTCTCACTCACAACTTCTCTTTCTCTCTCTCTCTCCAACTGTCACAGCTTCTCTCTCTCTCTCACGCTCACTCACAGCTTCCCTTTTTCTCCCTCTCTCTCACAATCACAGCTTCTCTTTCACCCTCTCTCTCTCACTCACAGCTTCTCTTTCTTTCTCACTCTCATACTCACAGCTTCTCTTTCTCTCACTCCCTCACTCACAGCTTTTCTTTCTCTCTCTCTCTCTCACTCACAGCTTCTCTATCTCTCTCTCTCACACACTCACAGCTTCTCTTTCTCTCTCTCTCACTCACAGCTTCTCTCTCTCTCTCACTCACAGCTTCTCTTTCTCTGTCTCTCTCTAACTCACAGCTTCTCTTTATCTCTCTCTCACTCAGAGCTTCTCTTTCTTTCTCTCTCTCTCTCACTCACAGTTTCTCTTTCTCTCTCTCACTCACATCTCTTTCTCTCTCTCTCTCTCACTCACAGCTTCTCTCTCTTTCTCACTCACAGCTACTCTCTCTCTCTCTCTGTCTCTCTCTAACTCACAACTTGTCTTTATCTGTCTCTCAGTCACAGAATCTCTTTCTCTCTCTCTCTCTCACAGCTTCTCTTTCTCTCTCTCTCACTCACACCTCTTTCTCTCTCTCACTCACATCTTCACTTTCTCTCTCTCTCACTCACAGCTTCTCTTTCTTTCTCTCTCTCTCTCACTCACATCTTCTCTTTCTCTCTCTCTCTCTCTCTCACTCACAGCTTCTCTTTCTCTCTCTCTCTCACTCACAGCTTCTCTATCTTTCTTTCCCTCTCACTCACAGCTTCTCTCTCTCTCCCTCACTCACACCTTGTCTCTCACTCACTCACTCACAGCTTCTCTTTCTCTCTCTCTCTCACTCACAGCTTCTCTCTCTCACTCACTCACTCACAGCTTCTCTCTCTGTCTCTCTCACTCACAGTTTCTCTCTCTCTCTCACTCACAGCTTCTCTCTCTCTCTCACTCACAGCTTCTCTTTCTCTTTCTCTCTCACTCACAGCTTTCTCTCTCACTCACAGCTTCTCTTTCTCTCTCTCTCACTCACAGCTTCTCTCTCACACACACACACACAGCTTCTCTTTCTCTCTGTCTCACTCACAGCTTCTCTTTCTCTCTCTCCCTCTAACTCACAGCTTCTCTTTATCTCTCTCTCACTCAGCTTCTCTCTCTCTCTCTCACTCACAGCCTCTCTTTCTCTCACACTCACAGCTTCTCTCTCTCTCTTACTCACAGCTTCTCTCTCTCTCTTTTTCACTCACAGCCTCTCTTTCCCTTTCTCTCTCACTCACAGCTTCTCTCTCTCTCACTCACTCACAGCTTCTCTCTCTCTCACTCACTCACAGCTTCTATTTCTTTCTTTCTCTCTCACTCACAGCTTCTCTCTCTCACACAGCTTCTCTTTCTCTCTCTCTCTCTCACTCACAGCTTCTCTCTCTCTCTCTCTCACAGCTTCTCTTTCTCTCTCCCTCACTCACAGCTTCTCTTTCTCTCTCACTCACAGCTTCCATTTCTCTCTCTCACAACTTCTCTTTCTCTCTCTCACTCACAGCTTCTCTTTCTCTCTCTCTCTCTCTCACTCACAGCTTCTCTCTCTCTCACTCACAGCTTCTCTCTCTCACTCACTCACAGCTTCTATTTCTTTCTTTCTCTCTCACTCACAGCTTCTCTCTCTCACTCACAGCTTCTCTTTCTCTCTCTCTCTCACTCACACCTTCTCTTTCTCTCTCTCTCTCTCTCACTCACAGCCTCTCTTTCCCTTTCTCTCTCACTCACAGCTTCTCTCTCTCTCTCTCACTCATGGCTTCTCTCTCTCTCTCTCACTCACAGCTTCTCTTTCTCTCTCTCTCACTCACAGCTTCTCTTTCTCTCTCTCTCACTCACAGCTTCTCTTTCTCTCTCACTCACAGCTTCTCTTTCTCTCTCTCACAGCTTCTCTTTCTCTCTCTCTCTCACTCACAGCTTCTCTTTCTCTCTCTCTCTCACTCACAGCTTCTCTCTCTCTCACTCACAGCTTCTCTCTCTCTCACTCACTCACAGCTTCTATTTCTTTCTTTCTCTCTCACTCACAGCTTCTCTCTCTCTCTCACAGCTTCTCTTTCTCTCTCTCTCTCACTCACAGCTTCTCTTTCTCTCTCTCTCTCTCTCACTCACAGCTTCTCTCTCTCTCTCTCACTCACAGCTTCTCACTCTCTCTCTCTCTCACTCACAGCTTCTCTTTCTCTCCCTCTCTCACACAACTTATCTTTCTCTCTCTCTCTCACTCACAGCTTCTCTCTCTCTCTCCCTCTCTCACTGACATCTTCTCTTTCTTTCCCTCTCTCTCTCTCACTCACAGATTCTCTCTCTCACACAGCTTCTCTTTCTCTCTCTCTCTCACTCACAGCTTCTCTTTCTCTCTCTCTCTAACTCACAGCTTCTCTTTATCTCTCTCTCACTCACAGCTTCTCTTTCTCTCTCTTTCTTTCTCTCACTCACAGCTTCTCTTTCTCTCTCTCACTCACAGCTTCTCTCTCTCTCTCACTCACTCATAGCTTCTCTCTCTCTCTCTCACTCACAGCTACTCTCTCTCTCTCTCACTCACAGATTCTCTTTCTCCTTCTCTCTCTCACTCACAGCTTCTCTCTCTCTCACTCATAACTTCTCTTTCTTTCTTTCTCTCTCTCTCACTCACAGCTTCTCTTTCTCTCTTTCTCTCTCCCACTGTCACAGCTTCTCTCTCTCACGCTCACTCACAGCTTCCCTTTTTCTCACTCTCTCTCACACTCACAGCTTCTCTTTCTCTCTCTCTCACTCAGAGCTTCTCTTTCTCTCTCTCTCACTCACAGCTTCTCTCTCTCACTCACAGCTTCTCTTTCTTTCTCTCTCTCTCACTCACAGCTTCTCTTTCTCTCACTCTCTCACTCACAGCTTCTCTTTCTCTCTCACTCTCACTCACAGCTTCTCTCTCTCTCTCTCTCACTCACAGCTTCTCTTTCTCTCTCTTTCTCTCTCTCACTCACAGCTTCTTTTTTTCTCTCTCTCTCACTCACAGCTTCTCTTTCTCTGTCTCTCTCTAACTCACAGCTTCTCTTTCTCACTCTCTCACTCACAGCTTCTCTTTCTCTCTCTCACTCACAGCTTCTCTTTTTCTCTCTCTCACTCACAGCTTCTCTCTCTCACACACACACAGCTTCTCTTTCTCTCTCACTCACAGCTTCTCTTTCTCTCTCACTCACAGTTTCTCTCTCTCTCTCACTCACAGCTTCTCTTTCTCTCTCTATCTCACAGCTCCTCACTCTCTCTCTCTCTCACTCACAGCTTCTCTTTCACTCTCTCTCTCTAACTCATAGCTTCTCTTTCTCTCTCACTCACAACTTCTCTTTCTCTCTCACTCACAGCTTCTCTCTCTCTCACTCACAGCTTCTCTTTCTCTCTCTCTATCTCACTCACAGCTTCTCCTTCTCTCTCTCTCTCTCACTCACAGCTTCTCTCTCTCTCTCTCTCACAGCTTCTCTCTCTCTCACTCACTCACAACTTTTCTCTCTCTCACATCTTCTCTTTCTCTCTCTCTCTCTCACTCACAGCTTCTCTTTCTCTCTCTCTCACTCACAGCTTTTCTTTCTCCCTCTCTCTCTCACTCACAGCTTCTCTCTCTCTCACTCACAGCTTCTCTTTCTCTCTCTTACTCCCAGCTTCTCTTTCTCTCTCTCACTCACAGCTTTTCTTTATCTCTCTCTATCACTCACAGCTTCTCTTTATCTCTCTCTCTCTCACTCACAGCTTCTCTTTCTCTTTCTCTCACTCACATCTTCTCTCTCTCTCTCACTCACATCTTCTCTCTCTCTCTCTCACTCACAGCTTCTCTTTCTCTCTCTCACACACCCCTTCTCTTTCTCTCTCTCTCACTCACAGCTTCTCTCTCTCTCACTCACAACTTCTCTTTCTCTCTCTCACTCTCTCACTAAAATCTTCTCTTTCTCTCTCTCTCTCACTCACAGCTTCTCTCTCTCAAACACACAGCTTCTCTTTCTCTCTCTCTCTCTCACTCACAGCTTCTCTTTCTCTGTCTCTCTCTAACTCACAGCTTCTCTTTATCTTTCTCTCACTCACAGCTTCTCTTTCTCTCTCTCTCTCACTCACAGCTTCTCTTTCTCTCTCTCACTCACAGCTTCTCTCTCTCTCTCTCACTCACAGCTTCTCTCTCTCTCTCTCTCACTCACAGATTCTTTTTTTCTCTCTCTCTCTCACTCACAGCTTCGCTCTCTCTCTCTCACTCACCGCTTCACTTTCTCCCTCTCTCTCTCACTCACAGCTTCTCTCTCTCTCACTCACAGCTTCTCTTTCTCTCTCTCTCACTCACAGCTTCTCTTTATATCTCTCTCACTCACAGCTTCTCTTTCTCTCTCTCTCTCACTCACAGCTTCTCTTTCTCTCTCTCACTCACAGCTTCTCTCTCTCTCACTCACTCACAGCTTCTAGCTCTCTCTCACACTCACAGCTTCTCTTTCTCTGTCTGTCTCTCTCACTCACAGCTTCTCTTTCTCTCTCTCTCTCACAGCTTCTCTTTCTCCCTCTCTCTCTCACTTACAGCTTCTCTCTCTCTCACTCATAGCTTCTCTTTCTTTCTTTCTCACTCACTCACAGCTTCTCTTTCTCTCTCTCCCACTGTCACAGCTTCTCTCTCTCTCACACGCTCACTGACAGCTTCCCTTTTTCTCCATCTCTCTCACAATCACAGCTTCTTTTTCACCCTCTCTCTCTCACTCACAGCATCTCTTTCTTTCTCTCTCTCTCACTCACAGCTTCTCTTTCTCTCTCTCTCTCACTCACAGCTTCTCTTTCTCTCTCACTCTCTCACTCACAGCTTCTCTTTCTCTGTCTCTCTAACTCACAGCTTCTCTTTATCTCACTCTCTCACTCACAGCTTCTCTTTCTCTCTCTCTCTCACTCACAGCTTCTCTTTCTCTCTCTCTCACTCACAGCTTCTCTCTCTCACACACACACACACAGCTTCTCTTTCTCTCTCACTCACAGCTTCTCTTTCTCTCTCACACAGCTTCTCTCTCTCTCTCACTCACAGCTTCTCTTTCGCTCTCTATCTCACAGCTCCTCACTCTCTATCTCTCTCACTCACAGCTTCTCTTTCACTCTCTCTCTCTAACTCATAGCTTCTATTTCTCTCTCACTCACAGCTTCTCTTTCTCTCTCACTCACAGCTTCTCTCTCTCTCTCACTCACAGCTTCTCTTTCTCTCTCTCTATCTCACTCACAGCTTCTCCTTCTCTCTCTCTCACTCACAGCTTCTCTCTCTCTCACACACAGCTTCTCTCTCTCTCACTTACTCACAACTTCTCTCTCTCTCACAGCTTCACTTTCTCTCTCTCTCTCACTCACAGCTTCTCTTTCTCTCTCTCTCACTCACAGCTTCTCTTTCTCCCTCTCTCTCTCACTCACAGCTTCTCTCTCTCTCACTCACAGCTTCTCTTTCTTTCTCTCTCTCTCTCACTCACAGCTTCTCTTTCTCTCTCTCACTCACAGCTTCTCTCTCTCTCTCACTCACTCACAGCTTCTCTCTCTCTCTCTCACTCACAGCTTCTCTCTCTCTCTCTCTCACTCACAGATTCTCTTTCTCCTTCTCTCTCTCACTCACAGCTTCTCTCTCTCTCACTCATAGCTTCTCTTTCTCTCTCTCTCTCACTCACAGCTTCTCTTTCTCTCTTTCTCTCTCCCACTGTCACAGCTTCTCTCTCTCTCACGCTCACTCACAGCTTCCCTTTTTCTCACTCTCTCTCACACTCACAGCTTCTCTTTCTCTCTCTCTCTCAGAGCTTCTCTTTCTCTCTCTCTCTCACTCACAGCTTCTCTCTCTCACTCACAGCTTCTCTTTCTTTCTCTCTCTCTCACTCACAGCTTCTCTTTCTCTCACTCTCTCACTCACAGCTTCTCTTTCTCTCTCACCCTCACTCACAGCTTCTCTCTCTCTCACTCACTCACAGCTTCTCTTTCTCTCTCCTTTTCTCTCACTCACAGCTTCTTTTTTTCTCTCTCTCTCACTCACAGATTCTCTTTCTCTGTCTCTCTCTAACTCACAGCTTCTCTTTATCTCACTCTCTCACTCAAAGCTTCTCTTTCTCTCTCTCTCTCACTCACAGCTTCTCTTTCTCTCTCTCTCACTCACAGCTTCTCTCTCTCTCACACACACACAGCTTCTCTTTCTCTCTCACTCACAGCTTCTCTTTCTCTCTCACTCACAGCTTCTCTCTCTGTGTCACTCACAGCTTCTCTTTCTCTCTCACTCACAGCTTCTCTTTCTCTCTCTCTATCTCACTCACAGCTTCTCTCTCTCTCTCTCTCACTCACAGATTCTCTTTCTCCTTCTCTCTCTCACTCACAGCTTCTCTCTCTCTCACTCATAGCTTCTCTTTCTCTCTCTCTCTCTCTCACTCACAGCTTCTCTTTCTCTCTTTCTCTCTCCCACTGTCACAGCTTCTCTCTCTCTCACGCTCACTCACAGCTTCCCTTTTTCTCACTCTCTCTCACACTCACAGCTTCTCTTTCTCTCTCTCTCTCAGAGCTTCTCTTTCTCTCTCTCTCTCACTCACAGCTTCTCTCTCTCACTCACAGCTTCTCTTTCTTTCTCTCTCTCTCACTCACAGCTTCTCTTTCTCTCACTCTCTCACTCACAGCTTCTCTTTCTCTCTCACCCTCACTCACAGCTTCTCTCTCTCTCACTCACTCACAGCTTCTCTTTCTCTCTCCCTTTCTCTCACTCACAGCTTCTTTTTTTCTCTCTCTCTCACTCACAGATTCTCTTTCTCTGTCTCTCTCTAACTCACAGCTTCTCTTTATCTCACTCTCTCACTCACAGCTTCTCTTTCTCTCTCTCTCTCACTCACAGCTTCTCTTTCTCTCTCTCTCACTCACAGCTTCTCTCTCTCTCACACACACACAGCTTCTCTTTCTCTCTCACTCACAGCTTCTCTTTCTCTCTCACTCACAGCTTCTCTCTCTGTGTCACTCACAGCTTCTCTCTCTCTCTCACTCACAGCTTCTCTTTCTCTCTCTCTATCTCACTCACAGCTTCTCCTTCTCTCTCTCTCTCACTCACAGCTTCTCTCTCTCTCTCACACAGCTTCTCTCTCTCTCACTCACTCACAACTTCTCTCTCTCTCACACAGCTTCTCTTTCTCTCTCTCTCTCACTCACAGCTTCTTTTTCTCTCTCTCTCACAGCTTCTCTTTCTCCCTCTCTCTCTCACTCACAGCTTCTCTCTCTCTCACTCACACCTTCTCTTTCTTTCTCTCTCTCACTCACTCACAGCTTCTCTCTCTCTCACTCACAGATTCTCTTTCTCCTTCTCTCTCTCACTCACAGCTTCTCTCTCTCTCACTCATAGCTTCTCTTTCTTTCTCTCTCTCTCACTCACAGCTTCTCTTTCTCTCTTTCTCTCTCCCACTGTCACAGCTTCTCTCTCTCTAATGCTCACTCACAGCTTCCCTTTTTCTCCCTCTCTCTCACACTCACAGCTTCTCTTTCTCTCTCTCTCTCAGAGCTTCTCTTTCTCTCTCTCTCACTCACAGCTTCTCTCTCTCACTCACAGCTTCTCTTTCTTTCTCTCTCTCTCACTCACAGGTTCTGTTTCTCTCACTCTCTCACTCACAGCTTCTCTTTCTCTCTCACCCTCACTCACAGCTTCTCTCTCTCTCTCTCACTCACAGCTTCTCTTTCTCTCTCTCTCTCTCACTCACAGCTTCTTTTTTTCTCTCTCTCTCACTCACAGATTCTCTTTCTCTCTCTCTCTAACTCACAGCTTCTCTTTATCTCACTCTCTCACTCACAGCTTCTCTTTCTCTCTCTCACTCACAGCTTCTCTTTCTCTCTCTCTCACTCACAGCTTCTCTCTCTCACACACACACACAGCTTCTCTTTCTCTCTCACTCACAGCTTCTCTTTCTCTCTCACTCACAGCTTCTCTCTCTCTCTCACTCACAGCTTCTCTTTCTCTCTCTATCTCACAGCTCCTCACTCTCTCTCTCACACACACAGCTTCTCTTTCACTCTCTCTCTAACTCATAGCTTCTCTTTCTCTCTCACTCACAGCTTCTCTTTCTCTCTCACACACAGCTTCTCTCTCTCTCACTCACTCACAGCTTCTCTTTCTCTCTCTCTATCTCACTCACAGCTTCTCCTTCTCTCTCTCTCACTCACAGCTTCTCTCTCTCTCACAGCTTCTCTCTCTCTCACTCACTCACAACTTCTCTCTCTCTCTCTCCCTCTCACTCACAGCTTCTCTCTCTCTCACTCACAGCTTCTCTTTCTCTCTCTCAATCTCACTCACAGCTTCTCTTTCTCTCTCTCTCTCACTCACAGCTTCTCTTTCTCCCTCTCTCTCTCACTCACAGCTTCTCTTTCTTTCTCTCTCTCTCTCACTCACAGCTTATCTTTCTCTCTCTCTCTCACTCACAGTTTCTCTCTCTCTCTCACTCACTCACAGCTTCTCTTTCTTTCTCTCTCTCTCACTCACAGCTTCTCTCTCTCTTTTACTCACTCCCAGCTTCTCTTTCTCTCTCTCACTCACAGCTTTTCTTTATCTCTCTCTATCACTCACAGCTTCTCTTTATCTCTCTCTCTCACTCACTCACAGTTTCTCTTTCTCTTTCTCTCTCTCACTCACATCTTCTCTCCCTCTCTCTCACTCACAGCTTCTCTCTCTCTCTCACTCACAGCTTCTCTTTCTCTCTCTCACTCACACCTTCTCTTTCTCTCTCTCCCTCTCACTCACAGCTTCTCTCTCTCTCACTCACAGCTTCTCTTTCTCTCTCTCAATCTCACTAACATCTTCTCTTTCTCTCTCTCTCACTCACAGCTTCTCTCTCACACACACACAGCTTCTCTTTCTCTCTCTCTCTCACTCACTTCTCTTTCTCTCTCTCTCTCTAACTCACAGCTTCTCTTTCTCTCTCTCTCTCACTCACAGCTTCTCTTTATCTCTCTCTCACTCACAGCTTCTCTTTCTCTCTCTCTCTCACTCACAGCTTCTCTTTCTCTCTCTCACTGACACTTTCTCTATCTCTCTCTCTCTCACTCACAGCTTCTCTCTCTCACTCACAGCTTCTCTTTCTCTCTCACAATCTCACACTCACATCTTCTCTCTTTCTCTCTCTCACTCACAGCTTCTCTCTCTCTCACTCACAGCTTCTCTTTCTCTCTCTCACACAACTTCTCTTTCTCTCTCTCTCTCACTCACAGCTTCTCTTTCTCTCTCTCTCACTCACAGCTTCTCTCTCTCTCTCACAGCTTCTCTTTCTCTCTCTCTCTCACTCACAGCTCTTTCTCTGTCTCTCTCTAACTCACAGCTTCTCTTTATCTCTCTCTCACTCTCAGCTTCTCTTTCTCTCTGTCTCTTTCACTCACAGCTTCTCTTTCTCTCTCTCTCTCACTCACAGCTTCTCTTTCTCTCTCTTACTCACAGCTTCTCTCTCTCTCACTCACTCACAGATTCTCTTTTTTTCTCTCTCTCTCTCACTCACAGCTTCTCTTTCTCTCTCTCTCTCTCTAACTCACAGCTTCTCTATCTCTCTCTCACTCACAGCTTCTCTTTCTCTCTCTCTCGCACACAGCTTCTCTTTCTCTCTCTCACTCACTCACAGCTTCTAGCTCTCTCTCTCTCACTCACAGCTTCTCTTTCTCTGTCTCTCTTTCTCACTCACAGCTTCTCTTTCCCTCTCTCTCTCACTCACAGCATCTCTTTCTCCCTCTCTCTCTAACTCACAGCTTCTCTCTCTCTCTCGCTCATAGCTTCTCTTTCTTTCTCTCTCTCTCACTCACAGCTTCTCTTTCTCTCTCTCTCTCCCACTGTCACAGCTTCTCTCTCTCTCTCTCACGCTCACTCACAGCTTCCCTTTTTCTCCCTCTCTCTCACAATCACAGCTTCTCTTTCACCCTCTCTCTCTCACTCACAGCTTCTCTTTCTTTCTCACTCTCATACTCACAGCTTCTCTTTCTCTCACTCCCTCACTCACAGCTTTTCGTTCTCTCTCTCTCTCTCACTCACAGCTTCTCTATCTCTCTCTCTCTCTCTCTCACTCACAGCTTCTCTTTCTCTGTCTCTCTCTAACTCACAGCTTCTCTTTATCTCTCTCTCACTCACAGCTTCTCTTTCTTTCTCTCTCTCTCTCTCACTCACAGTTTCTCTTTCTCTCTCTCACTCACATCTCTTTCTCTCTCTCTCTCTCACTCACAGCTTCTCTTTCTCTCTCTCTCACTCACAGCTTCTCTTTCTCCCTCTCTCTCTCACTCACAGCTTCTCTTTCTTTCTCTCTCACTCACAGCTTATCTTTCTCTCTCTCTCTCACTCACAGTTCCTCTCTCTCTCTCTCACTCACTCACAGCTTCTCTTTCTTTCTTTCTCTCTCACTCACAGCTTCTCTCTCTCTTTTACTCACTCCCAGCTTCTCTTTCTCTCTCTCACTCACAGCTTTTCTTTATCTCTCTCTATCACTCACAGCTTCTCTTTATCTCTCTCTCTCACTCCCTCACAGTTTCTCTTTCTCTTTCTCTCTCTCACTCACATCTTCTCTCCCTCTCTCTCACTCACAGCTTCTCTCTCTCTCTCACTCACAGCTTCTCTTTCTCTCTCTCACTCACACCTTCTCTTTCTCTCTCTCCCTCTCACTCACAGCTTCTCTCTCTCTCACTCACAGCTTCTCTTTCTCTCTCTCAATCTCACTAACATCTTCTCTTTCTCTCTCTCTCACTCACAGCTTCTCTTTCTTTCTCTCTCTCTCACTCACAGGTTCTGTTTCTCTCACTCTCTCACTCACAGCTTCTCTTTCTCTCTCACCCTCACTCACAGCTTCTCTCTCTCTCTCTCACTCACAGCTTCTCTTTCTCTCTCTCTCTCTCACTCACAGCTTCTTTTTTTCTCTCTCTCTCACTCACAGATTCTCTTTCTCTCTCTCTCTAACTCACAGCTTCTCTTTATCTCACTCTCTCACTCACAGCTTCTCTTTCTCTTTCTCACTCACAGCTTCTCTTTCTCTCTCTCTCACTCACAGCTTCTCTCTCTCACACACACACACAGCTTCTCTTTCTCTCTCACTCACAGCTTCTCTTTCTCTCTCACTCACAGCTTCTCTCTCTCTCACTCACAGCTTCTCTTTCTCTCTCTATCTCACAGCTCCTCACTCTCTCTCTCTCACACACAGCTTCTCTTTCACTCTCTCTCTAACTCATAGCTTCTCTTTCTCTCTCACTCACAGCTTCTCTTTCTCTCTCACACACAGCTTCTCTCTCTCTCACTCACTCACAGCTTCTCTTTCTCTCTCTCTATCTCACTCACAGCTTCTCCTTCTCTCTCTCTCACTCACAGCTTCTCTCTCTCTCACAGCTTCTCTCTCTCTCACTCACTCACAACTTCTCTCTCTCTCTCTCCCTCTCACTCACAGCTTCTCTCTCTCTCACTCACAGCTTCTCTTTCTCTCTCTCAATCTCACTCACAGCTTCTCTTTCTCTCTCTCTCACTCACAGCTTCTCTTTCTCCCTCTCTCTCTCACTCACAGCTTCTCTTTCTTTCTCTCTCTCTCTCACTCACAGCTTATCTTTCTCTCTCTCTCTCACTCACAGTTTCTCTCTCTCTCTCACTCACTCACAGCTTCTCTTTCTTTCTCTCTCTCTCACTCACAGCTTCTCTCTCTCTTTTACTCACTCCCAGCTTCTCTTTCTCTCTCTCACTCACAGCTTTTCTTTATCTCTCTCTATCACTCACAGCTTCTCTTTATCTCTCTCTCTCACTCACTCACAGTTTCTCTTTCTCTTTCTCTCTCTCACTCACATCTTCTCTCCCTCTCTCTCACTCACAGCTTCTCTCTCTCTCTCACTCACAGCTTCTCTTTCTCTCTCTCACTCACACCTTCTCTTTCTCTCTCTCCCTCTCACTCACAGCTTCTCTCTCTCTCACTCACAGCTTCTCTTTCTCTCTCTCAATCTCACTAACATCTTCTCTTTCTCTCTCTCTCACTCACAGCTTCTCTCTCACACACACACAGCTTCTCTTTCTCTCTCTCTCTCACTCACTTCTCTTTCTCTCTCTCTCTCTAACTCACAGCTTCTCTTTCTCTCTCTCTCTCACTCACAGCTTCTCTTTATCTCTCTCTCACTCACAGCTTCTCTTTCTCTCTCTCTCTCACTCACAGCTTCTCTTTCTCTCTCTCACTGACACTTTCTCTATCTCTCTCTCTCTCACTCACAGCTTCTCTCTCTCACTCACAGCTTCTCTTTCTCTCTCACAATCTCACACTCACATCTTCTCTCTTTCTCTCTCTCACTCACAGCTTCTCTCTCTCTCACTCACAGCTTCTCTTTCTCTCTCTCACACAACTTCTCTTTCTCTCTCTCTCTCACTCACAGCTTCTCTTTCTCTCTCTCTCACTCACAGCTTCTCTCTCTCTCTCACAGCTTCTCTTTCTCTCTCTCTCTCACTCACAGCTCTTTCTCTGTCTCTCTCTAACTCACAGCTTCTCTTTATCTCTCTCTCACTCTCAGCTTCTCTTTCTCTCTGTCTCTTTCACACACAGCTTCTCTTTCTCTCTCTCTCTCACTCACAGCTTCTCTTTCTCTCTCTTACTCACAGCTTCTCTCTCTCTCTCTCACTCACAGATTCTCTTTTTTTCTCTCTCTCTCTCACTCACAGCTTCTCTTTCTCTCTCTCTCTCTCTAACTCACAGCTTCTCTATCTCTCTCTCACTCACAGCTTCTCTTTCTCTCTCTCTCGCACACAGCTTCTCTTTCTCTCTCTCACTCACTCACAGCTTCTAGCTCTCTCTCTCTCACTCACAGCTTCTCTTTCTCTGTCTCTCTTTCTCACTCACAGCTTCTCTTTCCCTCTCTCTCTCACTCACAGCATCTCTTTCTCCCTCTCTCTCTAACTCACAGCTTCTCTCTCTCTCTCGCTCATAGCTTCTCTTTCTTTCTCTCTCTCTCACTCACAGCTTCTCTTTCTCTCTCTCTCTCCCACTGTCACAGCTTCTCTCTCTCTCTCTCACGCTCACTCACAGCTTCCCTTTTTCTCCCTCTCTCTCACAATCACAGCTTCTCTTTCACCCTCTCTCTCTCACTCACAGCTTCTCTTTCTTTCTCACTCTCATACTCACAGCTTCTCTTTCTCTCACTCCCTCACTCACAGCTTTTCGTTCTCTCTCTCTCTCTCACTCACAGCTTCTCTATCTCTCTCTCTCTCTCTCTCACTCACAGCTTCTCTTTCTCTGTCTCTCTCTAACTCACAGCTTCTCTTTATCTCTCTCTCACTCACAGCTTCTCTTTCTTTCTCTCTCTCTCTCTCACTCACAGTTTCTCTTTCTCTCTCTCACTCACATCTCTTTCTCTCTCTCTCTCTCACTCACAGCTTCTCTTTCTCTCTCTCTCACTCACAGCTTCTCTTTCTCCCTCTCTCTCTCACTCACAGCTTCTCTTTCTTTCTCTCTCACTCACAGCTTATCTTTCTCTCTCTCTCTCACTCACAGTTCCTCTCTCTCTCTCTCACTCACTCACAGCTTCTCTTTCTTTCTTTCTCTCTCACTCACAGCTTCTCTCTCTCTTTTACTCACTCCCAGCTTCTCTTTCTCTCTCTCACTCACAGCTTTTCTTTATCTCTCTCTATCACTCACAGCTTCTCTTTATCTCTCTCTCTCACTCCCTCACAGTTTCTCTTTCTCTTTCTCTCTCTCACTCACATCTTCTCTCCCTCTCTCTCACTCACAGCTTCTCTCTCTCTCTCACTCACAGCTTCTCTTTCTCTCTCTCACTCACACCTTCTCTTTCTCTCTCTCCCTCTCACTCACAGCTTCTCTCTCTCTCACTCACAGCTTCTCTTTCTCTCTCTCAATCTCACTAACATCTTCTCTTTCTCTCTCTCTCACTCACAGCTTCTCTTTCTTTCTCTCTCTCTCACTCACAGGTTCTGTTTCTCTCACTCTCTCACTCACAGCTTCTCTTTCTCTCTCACCCTCACTCACAGCTTCTCTCTCTCTCTCTCACTCACAGCTTCTCTTTCTCTCTCTCTCTCTCACTCACAGCTTCTTTTTTTCTCTCTCTCTCACTCACAGATTCTCTTTCTCTCTCTCTCTAACTCACAGCTTCTCTTTATCTCACTCTCTCACTCACAGCTTCTCTTTCTCTTTCTCACTCACAGCTTCTCTTTCTCTCTCTCTCACTCACAGCTTCTCTCTCTCACACACACACACAGCTTCTCTTTCTCTCTCACTCACAGCTTCTCTTTCTCTCTCACTCACAGCTTCTCTCTCTCTCACTCACAGCTTCTCTTTCTCTCTCTATCTCACAGCTCCTCACTCTCTCTCTCTCACACACAGCTTCTCTTTCACTCTCTCTCTAACTCATAGCTTCTCTTTCTCTCTCACTCACAGCTTCTCTTTCTCTCTCACACACAGCTTCTCTCTCTCTCACTCACTCACAGCTTCTCTTTCTCTCTCTCTATCTCACTCACAGCTTCTCCTTCTCTCTCTCTCACTCACAGCTTCTCTCTCTCTCACAGCTTCTCTCTCTCTCACTCACTCACAACTTCTCTCTCTCTCTCTCCCTCTCACTCACAGCTTCTCTCTCTCTCACTCACAGCTTCTCTTTCTCTCTCTCAATCTCACTCACAGCTTCTCTTTCTCTCTCTCTCACTCACAGCTTCTCTTTCTCCCTCTCTCTCACTCACAGCTTCTCTTTCTTTCTCTCTCTCTCTCACTCACAGCTTATCTTTCTCTCTCTCTCTCACTCACAGTTTCTCTCTCTCTCTCACTCACTCACAGCTTCTCTTTCTTTCTCTCTCTCTCACTCACAGCTTCTCTCTCTCTTTTACTCACTCCCAGCTTCTCTTTCTCTCTCTCACTCACAGCTTTTCTTTATCTCTCTCTATCACTCACAGCTTCTCTTTATCTCTCTCTCTCACTCACTCACAGTTTCTCTTTCTCTTTCTCTCTCTCACTCACATCTTCTCTCCCTCTCTCTCACTCACAGCTTCTCTCTCTCTCTCACTCACAGCTTCTCTTTCTCTCTCTCACTCACACCTTCTCTTTCTCTCTCTCCCTCTCACTCACAGCTTCTCTCTCTCTCACTCACAGCTTCTCTTTCTCTCTCTCAATCTCACTAACATCTTCTCTTTCTCTCTCTCTCACTCACAGCTTCTCTCTCACACACACACAGCTTCTCTTTCTCTCTCTCTCTCACTCACTTCTCTTTCTCTCTCTCTCTCTAACTCACAGCTTCTCTTTCTCTCTCTCTCTCACTCACAGCTTCTCTTTATCTCTCTCTCACTCACAGCTTCTCTTTCTCTCTCTCTCTCACTCACAGCTTCTCTTTCTCTCTCTCACTGACACTTTCTCTATCTCTCTCTCTCACTCACAGCTTCTCTCTCTCACTCACAGCTTCTCTTTCTCTCTCACAATCTCACACTCACATCTTCTCTCTTTCTCTCTCTCACTCACAGCTTCTCTCTCTCTCACTCACAGCTTCTCTTTCTCTCTCTCACACAACTTCTCTTTCTCTCTCTCTCTCACTCACAGCTTCTCTTTCTCTCTCTCTCACTCACAGCTTCTCTCTCTCTCTCACAGCTTCTCTTTCTCTCTCTCTCTCACTCACAGCTCTTTCTCTGTCTCTCTCTAACTCACAGCTTCTCTTTATCTCTCTCTCACTCTCAGCTTCTCTTTCTCTCTGTCTCTTTCACTCACAGCTTCTCTTTCTCTCTCTCTCTCACTCACAGCTTCTCTTTCTCTCTCTTACTCACAGCTTCTCTCTCTCTCTCACACTCACAGATTCTCTTTTTTTCTCTCTCTCTCTCACTCACAGCTTCTCTTTCTCTCTCTCTCTCTCTAACTCACAGCTTCTCTATCTCTCTCTCACTCACAGCTTCTCTTTCTCTCTCTCTCGCACACAGCTTCTCTTTCTCTCTCTCACTCACTCACAGCTTCTAGCTCTCTCTCTCTCACTCACAGCTTCTCTTTCTCTGTCTCTCTTTCTCACTCACAGCTTCTCTTTCCCTCTCTCTCTCACTCACAGCATCTCTTTCTCCCTCTCTCTCTAACTCACAGCTTCTCTCTCTCTCTCGCTCATAGCTTCTCTTTCTTTCTCTCTCTCTCACTCACAGCTTCTCTTTCTCTCTCTCTCTCCCACTGTCACAGCTTCTCTCTCTCTCTCTCACGCTCACTCACAGCTTCCCTTTTTCTCCCTCTCTCTCACAATCACAGCTTCTCTTTCACCCTCTCTCTCTCACTCACAGCTTCTCTTTCTTTCTCACTCTCATACTCACAGCTTCTCTTTCTCTCACTCCCTCACTCACAGCTTTTCGTTCTCTCTCTCTCTCTCACTCACAGCTTCTCTATCTCTCTCTCTCTCTCTCTCACTCACAGCTTCTCTTTCTCTGTCTCTCTCTAACTCACAGCTTCTCTTTATCTCTCTCTCACTCACAGCTTCTCTTTCTTTCTCTCTCTCTCTCTCACTCACAGTTTCTCTTTCTCTCTCTCACTCACATCTCTTTCTCTCTCTCTCTCTCACTCACAGCTTCTCTTTCTCTCTCTCTCACTCACAGCTTCTCTTTCTCCCTCTCGCTCTCACTCACAGCTTCTCTTTCTTTCTCTCTCACTCACAGCTTATCTTTCTCTCTCTCTCTCACTCACAGTTCCTCTCTCTCTCTCTCACTCACTCACAGCTTCTCTTTCTTTCTTTCTCTCTCACTCACAGCTTCTCTCTCTCTTTTACTCACTCCCAGCTTCTCTTTCTCTCTCTCACTCACAGCTTTTCTTTATCTCTCTCTATCACTCACAGCTTCTCTTTATCTCTCTCTCTCACTCCCTCACAGTTTCTCTTTCTCTTTCTCTCTCTCACTCACATCTTCTCTCCCTCTCTCTCACTCACAGCTTCTCTCTCTCTCTCACTCACAGCTTCTCTTTCTCTCTCTCACTCACACCTTCTCTTTCTCTCTCTCCCTCTCACTCACAGCTTCTCTCTCTCTCACTCACAGCTTCTCTTTCTCTCTCTCAATCTCACTAACATCTTCTCTTTCTCTCTCTCTCACTCACAGCTTCTCTCTCACACACACACAGCTTCTCTTTCTCTCTCTCTCTCACTCACTTCTCTTTCTCTCTCTCTCTCTAACTCACAGCTTCTCTTTCTTTCTCTCTCTCACTCACAGCTTCTCTTTATCTCTCTCTCACTCACAGCTTCTCTTTCTCTCTCTCTCTCACTCACAGCTTCTCTTTCTCTCTCTCACTGACACTTTCTCTATCTCTCTCTCTCTCACTCACAGCTTCTCTCTCTCACTCACAGCTTCTCTTTCTCTCTCACAATCTCACACTCACATCTTCTCTCTTTCTCTCTCTCACTCACAGCTTCTCTCTCTCTCACTCACAGCTTCTCTTTCTCTCTCTCTCACAACTTCTCTTTCTCTCTCTCTCACACTCACAGCTTCTCTTTGTCTCTCTCTCACTCACAGCTTCTCTCTCTCTCTCACAGCTTCTCTTTCTCTCACTCTCTCACTCACAGCTCTTTCTCTGTCTCTCTCTAACTCACAGCTTCTCTTTATCTCTCTCTCACTCACAGCTTCTCTTTCTCTCTGTCTCTTTCACTCACAGCTTCTCTTTCTCTCTCTCTCTCTCACTCACAGCTTCTCTTTCTCTCTCTTACTCACAGCTTCTCTCTCTCTCTCACTCACAGCTTCTCTTTTTCTCTCTCTCTCTCTCACTCACAGCTTCTCTTTCTCTCTCTCTCTCTAACTCACAGCTTCTCTATCTCTCTCTCACTCACAGCTTCTCTTTCTCTCTCTCTCGCACACAGCTTCTCTTTCTCTCTCTCACTCACTCACAGCTTCTAGCTCTCTCTCTCTCACTCACAGCTTCTCTTTCTCTGTCTCTCTTTCTCACTCACAGCTTCTCTTTCCCTCTCTCTCTCACTCACAGCATCTCTTTCTCCCTCTCTCTCTAACTCACAGCTTCTCTCTCTCTCTCTTGCTCATAGCTTCTCTTTCTTTCTCTCTCTCTCACTCACAGCTTCTCTTTCTCTCTCTCTCTCTCCCACTGTCACAGCTTCTCTCTCTCTCTCTCACGCTCACTCACAGCTTCACTTTTTCTCCCTCTCTCTCACAATCACAGCTTCTCTTTCACCCTCTCTCTCTCACTCACAGCTTCTCTTTCTTTCTCACTCTCATACTCACAGCTTCTCTTTCTCTCACTCCCTCACTCACAGCTTTTCTTTCTCTCTCTCTCTCTCACTCACAGCTTCTCTATCTCTCTCTCTCTCACACACACACTCACAGCTTCTCTTTCTCTCTCTCTGTCACTCACAGCTTCTCTCTCTCACTCACAGCTTCTCTTTCTCTGTCTCTCTCTAACTCGCAGCTTCTCTTTATCTCTCTCTCACTCACATCTTCTCTTTCTTTCTCTCTCTCTCTCTCACTCACAGTTTCTCTTTCTCTCTCTCACTCACATCTCTTTCTCTCTCTCTCACACACTCACAGCTTCTCTCTCTTTCTCACTCACAGCTACTCTCTCTCTCTCTCTCTCTGTCTCTCTCTAACTCACAACTTGTCTTTATCTCTCTCTCAGTCACAGCTTCTCTTTCTCTCTCTCTCTCTCACAGCTTCTCTTTCTCTCTCTCTCTCACTCACACCTCTTTCTCTCTCTCACTCACACCTTCTCTTTCTTTCTCTCTCTCTCTCACTCACAGCTTCTCTTTCTCTCTCTCACTCACAGCTTCACTCTCTCTCTCACTCACTCACAGCTTTTCTCTCTCTCTCTCCCTCACAGCTACTCTCTCTCTCTCTCTCTCTCACAGATTCTCTTTCTCCTTCTCTCTCTCACTCACAGCTTCTCTCTCTCTCACTCATAGCTTCTCTTTCTTTCTCTCTCTCTCACTCACAGCTTCTCTTTCTCTCTTTCTCTCTCCCACTGTCACAGCTTCTCTCTCTCTCACGCTCACTCACAGCTTCCCTTTTTCTCACTCTCTCTCACACTCACAGCTTCTCTTTCTCTCTCTCTCTCTCAGAGCTTTTCTCTCTCTCTCTCACTCACAGCTTCTCTCTCTCACTCACAGCTTCTCTTTCTTTCTCTCTCTCTCACTCACACCTTCTCTTTCTCTCACTCTCTCACTCACAGCTTCTCTTTCTCTCTCACCCTCACTCACAGCTTCTCTCTCTCTCTCTCACTCACAGCTTCTCTTTCTCTCTCTCTCTCTCTCACTCACAGCTTCTTTTTTTCTCTCTCTCTCACTCACAGATTCTCTTTCTCTCTCTCTCTAACTCACAGCTTCTCTTTATCTCACTCTCTCACTCACAGCTTCTCTTTCTCTCTCTCTCACTCACAGCTTCTCTTTCTCTCTCTCTCACACAGCTTCTCTCTCTCACACACACACACAGCTTCTCTTTCTCTCTCACTCACAGCTTCTCTTTCTCACTCACAGCTTCTCTCTCTCTCTCACTCACAGCTTCTCTTTCTCTCTCTATCTCACAGCTCCTCACTCTCTCTCTCTCACTCACAGCTTCTCTTTCACTCTCTCTCTAACTCATAGCTTCTCTTTCTTTCTCACTCACAGCTTCTCTTTCTCTCTCACACACAGCTTCTCTCTCTCTCACTCACAGCTTCTCTTTCTCTCTCTCTATCTCACTCACAGCTTCTCCTTCTCTCTCTCTCTCACTCACAGCTTCACTTTCTCTGTTTCTCTCTAACTCACAGCTTCTCTTTTTCTCTCTCTCACTCAAAGCTTCTCTTTCTCTCTCTCTCTCACTCACTCACAGCTTCTCTTTCTCTCTCTCTCTCTCACCCACAGCTTCTCTTTCTCTCTCACTCTCTCACTCACAGCTTCTCTTTCTCATTCTCTCTCTCACTCACATCTTCTCTTTCTCTGTCACTCACAGCTTCTCTCTCTCTCACTCACAGCTTTTCTTTCTCTCTCTCTCACTCACAACTTCTCTTTCTCCCTCTCTCTCTCACTCACAGCTTCTCTCTCTCACTCACAGCTTCTCTTTCTTTCTCTCTCTCTCACTCACAGCTTCTCTCTCTCTCACACACACACAGCTTCTCTTTCTCTCTCTCTGTCACTCACAGCTTCACTTTCTCTGTTTCTCTCTAACTCACAGCTTCTCATTTTCTCTCTCTCACTCACAGCTTCTCTTTCTCTCTCTCTCTCACCCACAGCTTCTCTTTCTATCTCTCTCTCTCACTCACAGCTTCTCTTTCTCATTTTCTCTCTCACTCACATCTTCTCTCTCTCTCTCACTCACAGCTTCTCTCTCTCTCTCACTCACTCACAGCTTCTCTTTCTCTCTCTCTCTCACACAGCTTCTCTTTCTCTCTCTCTCTCTCACTCACACCTTTCTTTCTCTCTCACACACACACACACTCACAGCTTCTCTTTCTCTCTCTCTCTCTCACTCACAGCTTCTCTTTCTCTCTCTCACTCACAGCTTCTCTTTCTCTCTCTCACACAGCTCCTATTTCTCTCTCTCACACACAGAGTTTCTTTCTCTCTCACACACAGCTTCTCTCTCTCACTCACAGCTTCTCTCTCTCTTTCTCACAGCTACTCTTTCTCTCTCTCTCTCTTTCACTCTCAGCTTCTCTTTCGCTCTCGCTCTCTCACTCACAGCTTCTCTTTCTCTCTCTCTCACACACAGCTTCTCTTTCTCTCTCTCATTCTCACTCAGATTCTCTTTCTCTCTCTCTCACTCACAGCTTCTCTTTCTCTCTCTCACTCACAGCTTCTCTTTCCCTCTCTCTCTCACTCACAGCTTCTCTTTCGCTCTCTCTCTATCACTGTCACAGTATCTCTCTCTCTCACACACACTCTCACTCACAGCTTCTCTTTCTCTCTCTCTCTCACTCACAGCTTCTCTTTCTCTCTCTCTCACTCACAGCTTCTCTTTCTCTTTCTCTCTCTCACTCACATCTTCTCTCTCTCTTTCTCACTCACAGCTTCTCTCCCTCTCTCACTCACAGCTTCTCTCTCTCTCTCTCTCTCTCACAGCTTCTCTTTCTCTGTCTCTCTCTAACTCACAGCTTCTCTTTATATCTCTCTCACAGCTTCTCTCTCTCTCTCTCACTCACTCACAGCTTCTCTTTCTCTCTCTCACTCACAGCTTCTCTCTCACTCTCTCTCACTCACTCACAGCTTATCTCTCTCTCTCTCTCACAGCTTCTCTTTCTCTCTCTCTCTCACTCACAGCTTCTCTTTCTCTCTCTCTCTCTCTCACAGCTTCTCTTTCTCTCTCTCTCACGCACAGCTTCTCTTTCTCTCTCTCTCACTCACATCTTCTCTTTCTCTCTCTCTCTCTCTCACTCACAGCTTCTCTCTCTCTCTCACTCACAGCTTCACTTTCTCTCTCTCACTCACTCACAGCTTCTCTTTCTCTTTCTCTCTCTAACTCACAGCTTCTATTTATCTCTCTCTCTCACTCACAGCTTCTCTTTCTCTCTCTCTCTCACTCACAGCTTCTCCTTCTCTCTCTCTCACTCACATCTCCTCTCTCTCTCTCTCTATCTCTCACTCACAGCTTCTCTCTCTCTCTCTTACTCACTCTCACTCACAGCTTCTCTTTCTCTCTCACACACACTCACAGTTTCTCTCTCTCTCTCACTCACAGCTTCTCTCTCTCTCTCTCAATCACACAGCTTCTCTCTCTGTGTCACTCACAGCTTCTCTCTCTCACTCACAGCTTCTCTTTCTCTCTCTCTCACTCACAGCTTCTCTTTCTCCCTCTCTCTCTCACTCACAGCTTCTCTCTCTCACTCAGAGCTTCTCTTTCTTTCTCTCTCTCTCACTCACAGCTTCTCTCTCTCACACACACACACACAGCTTCTCTCTCTCTCACTCACTCACAGCTTCTCTTTCTCTCTCTCTCTCTCACTCATAGCTTTTTTTCTCTCTCTCACTCACAGCTTCTCTTTATCTCTCTCTCACTCACATCTTCTCTCTCTCTCTCACTCACAGCTTCTCTCTCTCACACTCACAGCTTCTCTTTCTCTCTCTCTCTCTCACAGCTTCTCTTTCTCTCTCTCTCTGTCACTCACAGCTCTCTCTCTTTCTCTCTCACTCACAGCTTCTCTTTCTCTCTCTCTTTCTCGCACTCACAGCTTCTTTCTCTCTCTCACTCACAGCTTCTCTTTCTCTCTCACACACACACAGCTTCTCTTTCTCTCTCACTCACTCTCTCTCACAGAGTTTCTTTCTCTCTCTCTTACTCACAGCTACTCTTTCTCTCTCTCTCTCGCACTTTCATCTTTTCTTTCGCTCTCTCTCTCACTCACAGCTTCTCTTTCTCTCTCTCTCACTCACAGCTTCTCTTTCTCTCTCTCTTTCTCACTCAGCTTCTCTTTCTCTCTCTCTTACTCACAGCTTCTCTTTCTCTCTCACTCACAGCTTCTCTTTCTCTCTCTCTGTCACTCACAGCTTCTCTTTCTCTTTCTCAATCACATCTTCTCTCTCTCTCACTCACAGCTTCTCTCTCTCACTCACTCACAGCTTCACTTTCTTTCTCTCTCTCTCTCACAGCTTCTCTTTCTCTTTCTCTCTCTATCTCACAGCATCTCTCTCTCTCACTCACAGCTTCTCTTTCACTCTCTCTCTCTCACTCACAGCTTCTCTTTCTCTCTCTCTATCGCACAGCTTCTCTTTCTCTCTCTCACTCACAACTCTCTCACTCTCTCTCACTCACTCACAGCTTCTCTCTCTCACTCTCACAGCTTCTCTTTCTCTCTCTCTCTCTCACTCACAGCTTCTCTTTCTCTCTCTCTCACTCACAGCTTCTCTTTCTCTCTCTCTCTCTCACTCACAGCTTCTCTTTCTCTCTCTCACACGCACAGCTTCTCTTTCTCACTCAGCTTCTCTTTCTCTCTCTCACTCACAGCTTCTCTTTCTCTCTCTCTCACTCACAGCTCCTCTTTCTCTCTCTCTCTCTCTCACTCACAGCTTCTCTTTCTCTCTCTCTCTCACAGCTTCTCTTTCTCTCTCTTACTCACTCTCACTCACAGCTTCTCTTTCTCTCTCTCTCTCACTCACAGCTTCTCTCTCTGTGTCACTCACAGCTTCACTTTCTCTCTCTCACTCACTCACAGCTTCTCTTTCTCTTTCTCTCTCTAACTCACAGCTTCTATTTATCTCTCTCTCTCACTCACAGCTTCTCTTTCTCTCTCTCTCTCACTCACAGCTTCTCCTTCTCTCTCTCTCACTCACATCTCCTCTCTCTCTCTCTCTCTATCTCTCACTCACAGCTTCTCTCTCTCTCTCTTACTCACTCTCACTCACAGCTTCTCTTTCTCTCACACACACACTCACAGCTTCTCTCTCTCTCACTCACAGCTTCTCTCTCTCTCTCAATCACTCACAGCTTCTCTCTCTCTGTCACTCACAGCTTCTCTCTCTCTCACTCACAGCTTCTCTTTCTCTCTCTCTCTCACTCACAGCTTCTCTTTCTCTCTCTCTCTCTCACTCACAGCTTCTCTTTCTCTCTCTCACACACACAGCTTCTCTTTCTCACTCAGCTTCTCTTTCTCTCTCTCACTCACAGCTTCTCTTTCTCTCTCTCTCTCACTCACAGCTTCTCTTTCTCTGTCTCTCACTCACAGCTTCTCTCTCACTCTCTCTCACTCACTCACAGCTTATCTCTCTCTCTCACTCACAGCTTCTCTTTCTCTCTCTCTCTCTCACAGCTTCTCTTTCTCTCTCTCTCTCTCACGCACAGCTTCTCTTTCTCTCAATCTCACTCACATCTTCTCTTTCTCTCTCTCTCTCTCTCTCACTCACAGCTTCTCTCTCTCTCTCACTCACAGCTTCACGTTCTCTCTCTCACTCACTCACAGCTTCTCTTTCTCTTTCTCTCTCTAACTCACAGCTTCTATTTATTTCTCTCTCTCACTCACAGCTTCTCTTTCTCTCTCTCTCTCACTCACAGCTTCTCTTTCTCTCTCACACACACTCACAGTTTCTCTCTCTCTCTCTCACTCACAGCTTCTCTCTCTCTCTCTCAATCACTCACAGCTTCTCTCTCTCTGTCACTCACAGCTTCTCTCTCTCTCACTCACAGCTTCTCTTTCTCTCTCTCTCACTCACAGCTTCTCTTTCTCCCTCTCTCTCTCACTCACAGCTTCTCTCTCTCACTCAGAGCTTCTCTTTCTTTCTCGCTCTCTCACTCACAGCTTCTCTCTCTCACACACACACAGCTTCTCTCTCTCTCACTCACTCACAGCTTCTCTTTCTCTCTCTCTCTCACTCACAGCTTTTTTTCTCTCTCTCTCACTCACAGCTTCTCTTTATCTCTCTCTCACTCACATCTTCTCTCTCTCTCTCACTCACAGCTTCTCTCTCTCTCACACAGCTTCTCTTTCTCTCTCACACACACAGCTTCTCTTTCTCTCTCTCTCTGTCACTCACAGCTCTCTCCCTTACTCTCTCACTCACAGCTTCTCTTTCTCTCTCTCTCTCGCACTCACAGCTTCTCTTTCTCTCTCTCACTCACAGCTTCTCTTTCTCTCTCACACACACACAGCTTCTCTTTCTCTCTCACTCACTATCACTCACAGAGTTTCTTTCTCTCTCTCACACAGCTTCTCTCTCTCACTCACAGCTTCTCTCTCTCTTACTCACAGCTAGTCTTTCTCTCTCTCTCGCACTTTCATCTTTTCTTTCGCTCTCTCTCTCTCACTCACAGCTTCTCTTTCTCTCTCTCTCACTCACAGCTTCTCTTTCTCTCTCTCTCTCACTCACAGCTTCTCTTTCTCTCTCACACACACTCACAGTTTCTCTCTCTCTCTCTCACTCACAGCTTCTCTCTCTCTCTCAATCACTCACAGCTTCTCTCTCTCTGTCACTCACAGCTTCTCTCTCTCTCACTCACAGCTTCTCTTTCTCTCTCTCTCACTCACAGCTTCTCTTTCTCCCTCTCTCTCTCACTCACAGCTTCTCTCTCTCACTCACAGCTTCTCTTTCTTTCTCTCTCTCTCACTCACAGCTTCTCTCTCTCACACACACACAGCTTCTCTCTCTCTCACTCACTCACAGCTTCTCTTTCTCTCTCTCTCTCACTCACAGCTTTTTTTCTCTCTCTCTCACTCACAGCTTCTCTTTATCTCTCTCTCACTCACATCTTCTCTCTCTCTCTCACTCACAGCTTCTCTCTCTCTCACTCACAGCTTCTCTTTCTCTCTCACACACACAGCTTCTCTTTCTCTCTCTCTCTGTCACTCACAGCTCTCTCCCTTACTCTCTCACTCACAGCTTCTCTTTCTCTCTCTCTCTCGCACTCACAGCTTCTCTTTCTCTCTCTCACTCACAGCTTCTCTTTCTCTCTCTCACACACACAGCTTCTCTTTCTCTCTCACTCACTATCACTCACAGAGTTTCTTTCTCTCTCTCACACAGCTTCTCTCTCTCACTCACAGCTTCTCTCTCTCTTACTCACAGCTAGTCTTTCTCTCTCTCTCGCACTTTCATCTTTTCTTTCGCTCTCTCTCTCTCACTCACAGCTTCTCTTTCTCTCTCTCTCACTCACAGCTTCTCTTTCTCTCTCTCTCTCTCTCACAGCTTCTCTTTCTCTTTCTCTCTCTATCTCACAGCATCTCTCTCTCTCTCACTCACAGCTTCTCTTTCTCTCTCTCACTCACAGCTTCTCTTTCTCTGTCTCTAACTCACAGCTTCTCTTTATCTCTATCTCACTCACAGCTTCTCTTTCTCTCTCTCTCTCTCGCACAGCTTCTCTTTCTCTCTCTCACTCACAACTTCTCTCTCGCTCTCTCTCACTCACTCACAGCTTCTCTCTCTCTCTCTCACAGCTTCTCTCTCTCTCACTCACAGCTTCTCTTTCTCTGTCTCTAACTCACAGCTTCTCTTTATCTCTATCTCACTCACAGCTTCTCTTTCTCTCTCTCTCTCGCACAGCTTCTCTTTCTCTCTCTCACTCACAACTTCTCTCTCGCTCTCTCTCACTCACTCACAGCTTCTCTCTCTCTCACAGCTTCTCTTTCTCTCTCTCTCTCTCACTCACAGCTTCTCTTTCTCTCTCTCACTCACAGCTTCTCTTTCTCTCTCTCACACTTACAGCTTCTCTTTCGCTCTCTCTCTATCACTCACAGCTTCTCTCTCTCACTCACTCACTCTCACTCACAGCTTCTCTTTCTCTCTCACACACACTCACAGCTTCTCTCTCTCACACTCACAGCTTCTCACTCTCTCTCTCTCATTCACAATTATCTCTCTCTCTCACTCACAGCTTCTCTTTCTGTCTCTCTCACTCACAGCTTCTCTTTCTCCCTCTCTCTCTCACTCACAGCTTCTCTCTCTCACAGCTTCTCTTTCTTTCTCTCTCTCTCACTCACACCTTCTCTCTCTCTCTCTCACAGCTTCTCTCTCTCACTCACAGCTTCTCTCTCTCTCACACACAGCTTCTCTTACTCTCTCTCTCACTCACAGCTTCTCTTTATCTCTCTCTCTCACTCACAGCTTCTCTTTCTCTCTCTCTCTCTCACTCACAGCTTCTCTTTCTCTTTCTCTCTCTCACTCACATCTTCTCTCTCTCTCTCAGCTTCTCTCTCTCTCTCACTCACAGCTTCACTTTCTCTCTCTCACACACAGCTTCTCTTTCTCTCTCTCTCTCTCACTCACAGCTTCTCTCTCTCTCACAGCTTCTCTTTCTCTCTCTCTTTCACTCACAGCTTCACTTTCTCTGTTTCTCTCTAACTCACAGCTTCTCTTTTTCTCTAACTCACTCAAAGCTTCTCTTTCTCTCTCTCTCTCTCTCACTCACAGCTTCTCTTTCTCTCTCTCTCACTCACAGCTTCTCTTTCTCTCTCTCTCACTCACAGCTTCTCTTTCTCTCTCTCTCTCACTCACAGCTTCTCTTTCTCATTCTCTCTCTCACTCACATCTTCTCTCTCTCTCTCTCACTCACTCACAGCTTCTCTTTCTTTCTCTCTCTCTCACAGCTTCTCTTTCTCTCTCTCTCTCTCACTCACAGCTTCTCTCTCACACACACACACACTCACAGCTTCTCTTTCTCTCTCTCTCTCACTCACAGCTTCTCTTTCTCTCTCTCGCACTCACAGCTTCTCTTTCTCTCTCACACACAGCTTCTATTTCTCTCTCTCACACAAAGAGTTTCTTTCTCTCTCTCTCTCACAGCTTCTCTCTCTCTCATTCACAGCTTCTCTCTCTCTTTCTCACAGCTACTCTTTCTCTCTCTCTCTTTCACTCTCAGCTTCTCTTTCGCTCTCTCTCTCACTCACAGCTTCTCTTTCTCTCTCTCTCACTCACAGCTTCTCTTTCTCTCTCTCATTCTCACTCAGATTCTCTTTCTCTCTCTCTCTCACTCACAGCTTCTCTTTCTCTCTCTCACTCACAGCTTCTCTTTCCCTCTCTCTCTCACTCACAGCTTCTCTTTCGCTCTCTCTCTATCACTGTCACAGCATCTCTCTCTCACACACACTCTCACTCACAGCTTCTCTTTCTCTCTCTCTCTCTCACTCACAGCTTCTCTTTCTCTCTCTCTCACTCACAGCTTCTCTTTATCTCTCTCTCTCACTCACAGCTTCTCTTTCTCTCTCTCTCTCTCACTCACATCTTCTCTCTCTCTCTCTCTCTCACTCACAGCTTCTCTCTCTCTCACTCACAGCTTCTCTCTCTCTCACACACACACCTTCTCTTTCTCTGTCTCTCTCTAACTCACAGCTTCTCTTTATATCTCTCTCACTCACAGCTTCTCTTTCTCTCTCTCTTTCTCACTCATAGCTTCTCTTTCTCTCTCTCTCACTCACAGCTTCTCACTCTCACTCACTCACAGCTTATCTCTCTCTCTCACTCACAGCTTCTCTTTCTCTCTCTCTCACTCACAGCTTCTCTTTCTCTCTCTCTCACTCACAGCTTCTCTTTCTCTCTCTCTCTCACGCACAGCTTCTCTTTCTCTCTCTCTCACTCACAGCTTCTCTCTCTCTCTCACTCACATCTTCACTTTCTCTCTCTCACTCACTCACAGCTTCTCTTTCTCTTTCTCTCTCTAACTCACAGCTTCTATTTATCTCTCTCTCTCACTCACATCTCCTCTCTCTCTCTCTCTCTATCTCTCACTCACAGCTTCTCTCTCTCTCTCTTACTCACTCTCACTCACAGCTTCTCTTTCTCTCTCACACACACAGTTTCTCTCTCTCTCTCACTCACAGCTTCTCTCTCTCAATCACTCACAGCTTCTCTCTCTCTGTCACTCACAGCTTCTCTCTCTCACTCACAGCTTCTCTTTCTCTCTCTCTCACTCACAGCTTCTCTTTCTCCCTCTCTCTCTCACAGCTTCTCTCTCTCACTCAGAGCTTCTCTTTCTTTCTCTCTCTCTCACTCACAGCTTCTCTCTCTCACACACACACAGCTTCTCTCTCACTCACTCACTCACAGCTTCTCTTTCTCTCTTTCTTTCTCTCTCACTCACAGCTTTTTTTCTCTCTCTCTCACTCACAGCTTCTCTTTATCTCTCTCTCACTCACACCTTCTCTCTCTCTCTCACTCACAGCTTCTCTCTCTCTCTCTCACAGCTTCTCTTTCTCTTTCTCTTCTCTATCTCACAGCATATCTCTCTCTCACTCACAGCTTCTCTTTCACTCTCTCTCTCACTCACAGCTTCTCTTTCTCTGTCTCTAACTCACAGCTTCTCTTTATCTCTATCTCACTCACAGCTTCTCTTTCCCTCTCTCTCTCTCGCTCACAGCTTTTTTTCTCTCTCTCACTCACAGCTTCTCTTTATCTCTCTCTCACTCACATCTTCTCTCTCTCTCACTCACAGCTTCTCTCTCTCTCACTCACAGCTTCTCTTTCTCTCTCTCTCTCACAGCTTCTCTTTCTCTCTCTCTCTGTCACTCACAGCTCTCTCTCTTTCTCTCTCACTCACAGCTTCTCTTTCTCTCTCTCTCTCGCACTCACAGCTTCTCTTTCTCTCTCTCACTCACAGCTTCTCTTTCTCTCACACACACACAGCTTCTCTTTCTCTCACTCAGTCTCTCTCACACAGTTTCCTTCTCTCTCACACACAGCTTCTCTCTCTCACTCACAGCTTCTCTCTCTCTTACTCACAGCTACTCTTTCTCTCTCTCTCTCGCACTTTCATCTTTTCTTTCACTCTCTCTCTCTCACTCACAGCTTCTCTTTCTCTCTCTCTCACTCATAGCTTCTCTTTCTCTCTCTCTTTCTCACTCAGCTTCTCTTTCTCTCTCTCTTACTCACAGCTTCTCTTTCTCTCTCACTCACAGCTTCTCTTTCTCTCTCTCTGTCACTCACAGCTTCTCTTTCTCTTTCTCTCTCTCACTCACATCTTCTCTCTCTCACTCACTCACAGCTTCTCTTTCTTTCTCTCTCTCTCTCACAGCTTCTCTTTCTCTTTCTCTCTCTATCTCACAGCATCTCTCTCTCACTCACAGATTCTCTTTCACTCTCTCCCTCTCACTCACAGCTTCTCTTTCTCTGTCTCTAACTCACAGCTTCTCTTTATCTCTATCTCACTCACAGCTTCTCTTTCTCTCTCTCTCTCTCGCACAGCTTCTCTTTCTCTCTCTCACTCACAACTTCTCTCTCGCTCGCTCTCACTCACTCACAGCTTCTCTCTCTCTCTCACAGCTTCTCTTTCTCTCTCTCTATCTCACTCACAGCTTCTCTTTCTCTCTCTCTCTCACTCACAGCTTCTCTTTCTCTCTCTCTCTCTCTCACTCACATCTCCTCTCTCTCTCTCTATCTCTCACTCACAGCTTCTCTCTCTCTCTCTTACTCACTCTCACTCACAGCTTCTCTTTCTCTCTCTCACACACAGTTTCTCTCTCTCTCACTCACAGCTTCTCTCTCTCTCAATCACTCACATCTTCTCTCTCTCTGTCACTCACAGCTTCTCTCTCTCTCACTCACAGCTTCTCTTTCTCTCTCTCTCACTCACAGCTTCTCTTTCTCCCTCTCTCTCTCACTCACAGCTTCTCTCTCTCACTCAGAGCTTCTCTTTCTTTCTCTCTCTCTCACTCACAGCTTCTCTCTCTCTCACACACACAGCTTCTCTCTCTCTTACTCACTCACAGCTTCTCTTTCTCTCTCTCTCTCTCACTCACAGCTTTTTTTCTCTCTCTCTCTCTCTCACAGCTTCTCTTTATCTCTCTCTCACTCACATCTTCTCTCTCTCTCTCACTCACAGCTTCTCTCTCTCTCACTCACAGCTTCTCTTTCTCTCTCTCTCTCACAGTTTCTCTTTCTCTCTCTCTCTCTCACTCACAGCTCTCTCTCTTTCTTTCTCTCTCACTCACAGCTTCTCATTCTCTCTCTCTCTCGCACTCACAGCTTCTCTTTCTCTCTCTCTCGCACTTTCATCTTTTCTTTCGCTCTCTCTCTCTCACTCACAGCTTCTCTTTCTCTCTCTCTCACTCACAGCTTCTCTTTCTCTCTCTCTCTCTCTCACAGCTTCTCTTTCTCTTTCTCTCTCTATCTCACAGCATCTCTCTCTCTCTCACTCACAGCTTCTCTTTCTCTCTCTCACTCACAGCTTCTCTTTCTCTGTCTCTAACTCACAGCTTCTCTTTATCTCTATCTCACTCACAGCTTCTCTTTCTCTCTCTCTCTCTCGCACAGCTTCTCTTTCTCTCTCTCACTCACAACTTCTCTTTCTCTCTCTCTCGCACTTTCATCTTTTCTTTCGCTCTCTCTCTCTCACTCACAGCTTCTCTTTCTCTCTCTCTCACTCACAGCTTCTCTTTCTCTCTCTCTCTCTCTCACAGCTTCTCTTTCTCTTTCTCTCTCTATCTCACAGCATCTCTCTCTCTCTCACTCACAGCTTCTCTTTCTCTCTCTCACTCACAGCTTCTCTTTCTCTGTCTCTAACTCACAGCTTCTCTTTATCTCTATCTCACTCACAGCTTCTCTTTCTCTCTCTCTCTCTCGCACAGCTTCTCTTTCTCTCTCTCACTCACAACTTCTCTCTCGCTCTCTCTCACTCACTCACAGCTTCTCTCTCTCTCTCTCACAGCTTCTCTCTCTCTCACTCACAGCTTCTTTTTCTCTGTCTCTAACTCACAGCTTCTCTTTATCTCTATCTCACTCACAGCTTCTCTTTCTCTCTCTCTCTCGCACAGCTTCTCTTTCTCTCTCTCACTCACAACTTCTCTCTCGCTCTCTCTCACTCACTCACAGCTTCTCTCTCTCTCACAGCTTCTCTTTCTCTCTCTCTCTCTCACTCACAGCTTCTCTTTCTCTCTCTCACACGCACAGCTTCTCTTTCTCACTCAGCTTCTCTTTCTTTCTCTCTCTCACTCACAGCTTCTCTTTCTCTCTCTCACACTTTCAGCTTCTCTTTCGCTCTCTCTCTATCACTGTCACAGCTTCTCTCTCTCACTCACTCACTCTCACTCACAGCTTCTCTTTCTCTCTCACACACACTCACAGCTTCTCTCTCTCTCTCTCACAGCTTCTCTTTATCTCTCTCTCACTCACATCATCTCTCTCTCTCTCACTCACAGCTTCTCTTTCTCTCTCTCTCACTCACAGCTTCTCTTTCTCTGTCTCTAACTCACAGCTTCTCTTTATCTCTATCTCACTCACAGCTTCTCTTTCTCACTCTCTGTCACTCACAGCTTCTCTTTCTCTTTCTCTCTCTCACTCACATCTTCTCTCTCTCTCTCACTCACAGCTTCTCTCTCTCACTCACTCACAGCTTCTCTTTCTTTCTCTCTCTCTCACTCACAGCTTCTCTTTCTCTGTCTCTAACTCACAGATTCTCTTTATCTCTATCTCACTCACAGCTTCTCTTTCTCTCTCTCTCTCTCACTCACAGCTTTTTTTCTCTCTCTCTCACTCACAGCTTCTCTTTATCTCTCTCTCACTCACTTCTCTCTCTCTCTCACTCACAGCTTCTCTCTCTCTCACTCACAGCTTCTCTTTCTCTCTCTCTCACAGCTTCTCTTTCTCTTTCTCTCTCTATCTCACAGCATATCTCTCTCTCACTCACAGCTTCTCTTTCACTCTCTCTCTCTCACTCACAGCTTCTCTTTCTCTGTCTCTAACTCACAGCTTCTCTTTATCTCTATCTCACTCACAGCTTCTCTTTCCCTCTCTCTCTCTCGCTCACAGCTTTTTTTCTCTCTCTCTCACTCACAGCTTCTCTTTATCTCTCTCTCACTCACATCTTCTCTCTCTCTCACTCACAGCTTCTCTCTCTCTCACTCACAGCTTCTCTTTCTCTCTCTCTCTCACAGCTTCTCTTTCTCTCTCTCTCTGTCACTCACAGCTCTCTCTCTTTCTCTCTCACTCACAGCTTCTCTTTATCTCTCTCTCACTCACATCTTCTCTCTCTCTCACTCACAGCTTCTCTCTCTCTCACTCACAGCTTCTCTTTCTCTCTCTCTCACACAGCTTCTCTTTCTCTCTCTCTCTGTCACTCACAGCTCTCTCTCTTTCTCTCTCACTTACAGCTTCTCTTTCTCTCTCTCTCTCTCACTCACAGCTTCTCTTTCTCTTTCTCTCTCTCACTCACATCTTCTCTCTCTCTCTCAGCTTCTCTCTCTCTCTCACTCACAGCTTCACTTTCTCTCTCTCACACACAGCTTCTCTTTCTCTCTCTCTCTCTCACTCACAGCTTCTCTCTCTCTCACAGCTTCTCTTTCTCTCTCTCTGTCACTCACAGCTTCACTTTCTCTGTTTCTCTCTAACTCACAGCTTCTCTTTTTCTCTAACTCACTCAAAGCTTCTCTTTCTCTCTCTCTCTCTCACTCACAGCTTCTCTTTCTCTCTCTCTCACTCACAGCTTCTCTTTCTCTCTCTCTCACTCACAGCTTCTCTTTCTCTCTCTCTCACTCACAGCTTCTCTTTCTCTCTCTCTCTCACTCACAGCTTCTCTTTCTCATTCTCTCTCTCACTCACATCTTCTCTCTCTCTCTCTCACTCACAGCTTCTCTCTCTCTCACTCACTCACAGCTTCTCTTTCTTTCTCTCTCTCTCACAGCTTCTCTTTCTCTCTCTCTCTCTCACTCACAGCTTCTCTCTCTCACACACACACACTCACAGCTTCTCTTTCTCTCTCTCTCTCACTCACAGCTTCTCTTTCTCTCTCTCGCACTCACAGCTTCTCTTTCTCTCTCACACACAGCTTCTATTTCTTTCTCTCACACAAAGAGTTTCTTTCTCTCTCTCTCACAGCTTCTCTCTCTCTCATTCACAGCTTCTCACTCGCTTTCTCACAGCTACTCTTTCTCTCTCTCTCTTTCACTCTCAGCTTCTCTTTCGCTCTCTCTCTCACTCACAGCTTCTCTTTCTCTCTCTCTCACTCACAGCTTCTCTTTCTCTCTCTCATTCTCACTCAGATTATCTTTCTCTCTCTCTCTCACTCACAGCTTCTCTTTCTCTCTCTCACTCACAGCTTCTCTTTCCCTCTCTCTCTCACTCACAGCTTCTCTTTCGCTCTCTCTCTATCACTGTCACAGCATCTCTCTCTCACACACACTCTCACTCACAGCTTCTCTTTCTCTCTCTCTCTCTCACTCACAGCTTCTCTTTCTCTCTCTCTCACTCACAGCTTCTCTTTATCTCTCTCTCTCACTCACAGCTTCTCTTTCTCTCTCTCTCTCTCACTCACAGCTTCTCTTTCTCTTTCTCTCTCTCACTCACATCTTCTCTCTCTCTCTCTCTCTCACTCACAGCTTCTCTCTCTCTCACTCACAGCTTCTCTCTCTCTCTCACACACACACCTTCTCTTTCTCTGTCTCTCTCTAACTCACAGCTTCTCTTTATATCTCTCTCACTCACAGCTTCTATTTCTCTCTCTCTTTCTCACTCATAGCTTCTCTTTCTCTCTCTCTCACTCACAGCTTCTCACTCTCACTCACTCACAGCTTATCTCTCTCTCTCACTCACAGCTTCTCTTTCTCTCTCTCTCACTCACAGCTTCTCTTTCTCTCTCTCTCACTCACAGCTTCTCTTTCTCTCTCTCTCTCACGCACAGCTTCTCTTTCTCTCTCTCTCACTCACAGCTTCTCTCTCTCTCTCACTCACATCTTCACTTTCTCTCTCTCACTCACTCACAGCTTCTCTTTCTCTTTCTCTCTCTAACTCACAGCTTCTATTTATCTCTCTCTCTCACTCACATCTCCTCTCTCTCTCTCTCTCTATCTCTCACTCACAGCTTCTCTCTCTCTCTCTTACTCACTCTCACTCACAGCTTCTCTTTCTCTCTCACACACACAGTTTCTCTCTCTCTCTCACTCACAGCTTCTCTCTCTCAATCACTCACAGCTTCTCTCTCTCTGTCACTCACAGCTTCTCTCTCTCACTCACAGCTTCTCTTTCTCTCTCTCTCACTCACAGCTTCTCTTTCTCCCTCTCTCTCTCACAGCTTCTCTCTCTCACTCAGAGCTTCTCTTTCTTTCTCTCTCTCTCACTCACAGCTTCTCTCTCTCACACACACACAGCTTCTCTCTCTCTCACTCACTCACAGCTTCTCTTTCTCTCTTTCTTTCTCTCTCACTCACAGCTTTTTTTCTCTCTCTCTCACTCACAGCTTCTCTTTATCTCTCTCTCACTCACACCTTCTCTCTCTCTCTCACTCACAGCTTCTCTCTCTCTCTCTCACAGCTTCTCTTTCTCTTTCTCTCTCTATCTCACAGCATATCTCTCTCTCACTCACAGCTTCTCTTTCACTCTCTCTCTCTCACTCACAGCTTCTCTTTCTCTGTCTCTAACTCACAGCTTCTCTTTATCTCTATCTCACTCACAGCTTCTCTTTCCCTCTCTCTCTCTCACTCACAAGTTTTTTTCTCTCTCTCTCACTCACAGCTTCTCTTTATCTCTCTCTCACTCACATCTTCTCTCTCTCTCACTCACAGCTTCTCTCTCTCTCACTCACAGCTTCTCTTTCTCTCTCTCTCTCACAGCTTCTCTTTCTCTCTCTCTCTGTCACTCACAGCTCTCTCTCTTTCTCTCTCACTCACAGCTTCTCTTTCTCTCTCTCTCTCACACTCACAGCTTCTCTTTCTCTCTCTCACTCACAGCTTCTCTTTCTCTCACACACACACAGCTTCTCTTTCTCTCACTCAGTCTCTCTCACACAGTTTCCTTCTCTCTCACACACAGCTTCTCTCTCTCACTCACAGCTTCTCTCTCTCTTACTCACAGCTACTCTTTCTCTCTCTCTCTCGCACTTTCATCTTTTCTTTCACTCTCTCTCTCTCACTCACAGCTTCTCTTTCTCTCTCTCTCACTCATAGCTTCTCTTTCTCTCTCTCTTTCTCACTCAGCTTCTCTTTCTCTCTCTCTTACTCACAGCTTCTCTTTCTCTCTCACTCACAGCTTCTCTTTCTCTCTCTCTGTCACTCACAGCTTCTCTTTCTCTTTCTCTCTCTCACTCACATCTTCTCTCTCTCACTCACAGCTTCTCTCTCTCACTCACTCACAGCTTCTCTTTCTTTCTCTCTCTCTCTCACAGCTTCTCTTTCTCTTTCTCTCTCTATCTCACAGCATCTCTCTCTCACTCACAGATTCTCTTTCACTCTCTCCCTCTCACTCACAGCTTCTCTTTCTCTGTCTCTAACTCACAGCTTCTCTTTATCTCTATCTCACTCACAGCTTCTCTTTCTCTCTCTCTCTCTCTCGCACAGCTTCTCTTTCTCTCTCTCACTCACAACTTCTCTCTCGCTCTCTCTCACTCACTCACAGCTTCTCTCTCTCTCTCACAGCTTCTCTTTCTCTCTCTCTATCTCACTCACAGCTTCTCTTTCTCTCTCTCTCTCACTCACAGCTTCTCTTTCTCTCTCTCTCTCTCTCACTCACATCTCCTCTCTCTCTCTCTCTATCTCTCACTCACAGCTTCTCTCTCTCTCTCTCTTACTCACTCTCACTCACAGCTTCTCTTTCTCTCTCACACACACAGTTTCTCTCTCTCTCACTCACAGCTTCTCTCTCTCTCTCTCAATCACTCACATCTTCTCTCTCTCTGTCACTCACAGCTTCTCTCTCTCTCACTCACAGCTTCTCTTTCTCTCTCTCTCACTCACAGCTTCTCTTTCTCCCTCTCTCTCTCACTCACAGCTTCTCTCTCTCACTCAGAGCTTCTCTTTCTTTCTCTCTCTCTCACTCACAGCTTCTCTCTCTCTCACACACACAGCTTCTCTCTCTCTCACTCACTCACAGCTTCTCTTTCTCTCTCTCTCTCTCACTCACAGCTCTCTCTCTTTCTTTCTCTCTCACTCACAGCTTCTCATTCTCTCTCTCTCTCGCACTCACAGCTTCTCTTTCTCTCTCTCACTCACAGCTTCTCTTTCTCTCTCTCACACACACAGCTTCTCTTTCTCTCTCACTCACTCTCTCTCACAGAGTTTCTTTCTCTCTCACACACAGCTTCTCTCTCTCACTCACAGCTTCTCTCTCTCTTACTCACAGCTACTCTTTCTCTCTCTCTCTCGCACTTTCATCTTTTCTTTCGCTCTCTCTCTCTCACTCACAGCTTCTCTTTCTCTCTCTCTCACTCATAGCTTCTCTTTCTCTCTCTCTTACTCACAGCTTCTCTTTCTCTCTCACTCACAGCTTCTCTTTCTCACTCTCTGTCACTCACAGCTTCTCTTTCTCTTTCTCTCTCTCACTCACATCTTCTCTCTCTCTCTCACTCACAGCTTCTCTCTCTCACTCACTCACAGCTTCTCTTTCTTTCTCTCTCTCTCACTCACAGCTTCTCTTTCTCTGTCTCTAACTCACAGCTTCTCTTTATCTCTATCTCACTCACAGCTTCTCTTTCTCTCTCTCTCTCTCACTCACAGCTTTTTTTCTCTCTCTCTCACTCACAGCTTCTCTTTATCTCTCTCTCACTCACTTCTCTCTCTCTCTCACTCACAGCTTCTCTCTCTCTCACTCACAGCTTCTCTTTCTCTCTCTCTCACAGCTTCTCTTTCTCTCTCTCTGTCACTCACAGCTCTCTCTCTTTCTTTCTTTCTCACTCACAGCTTCTCTTTCTCTCTCTCTCTCGCACTCACAGCTTCTCTTTCTCTCTCTCACTCACAGCTTCTCTTTCTCTCTCACACACACACAGCTTCTCTTTCTCTCTCACTCAGTCTCTCTCACAGAGTTTCTTTCTCTCTCACACACAGCTTCTCTCTCTCACTCACAGCTTCTCTCTCTCTTACTCACAGCTACTCTTTCTCTCTCTCTCTCACACTTTCATCTTTTCTTTCGCTCTCTCTCTCACTCACAGCTTCTCTTTCTCTCTCTCTCACTCATAGCTTCTCTTTCTCTCTCTCTTTCTCACTCAGCTTCTCTTTCTCTCTCTCTTACTCACAGCTTCTCTTTCTCTCTCACTCACAGCTTCTCTTTCTATCTCTCTGTCACTCACAGCTTCTCTTTCTCTCTCTCACTCACATCTTCTCTCTCTCTCTCACTCACAGCTTCTCTCTCTCACTCACTCACAGCTTCTCTTTCTTTCTCTCTCTCTCTCACAGCTTCTCTTTCTCTCTCTATCTCACAGCATCTCACTCTCTCACTCACAGCTTCTCTCACTCTCTCTCTCTCACTCACAGCTTCTCTTTCTCTGTCTCTAACTCACAGCTTCTCTTTATCTCTATCTCACTCACAGCTTCTCTTTCTCTCTCTCTCTCGCACAGCGTCTCTTTCTCTCTCTCACTCACAACTTCTCTCTCGCTCTCTCTCACTCACTCACAGCTTCTCTCTCTCTCTCTCTCACAGCTTCTCTTTCTCTCTCTCTATCTCACTCACAGCTTCTCTTTCTCTCTCTCTCTCACTCACAGCTTCTCTTTCTCTCTCTCTCTCACTCACAGCTTCTCTTTCTCTCTCTCACACGCACAGCTTCTCTTTCTCACTCAGCTTCTCTTTCTCTCTCTCACTCACAGCTTCTCTTTCTCTCTCTCACACTTACAGCTTCTCTTTCGCTCTCTCTCTATCACTGTCACAGCTTCTCTCTCTCTCACTCACTCACTCTCACTCACAGCTTCTCTTTCTCTCTCTCACACACTCACAGCTTCTCTCTCACACACTCACAGCTTCTCTCTCTCTCGCATTCACAATTATCTCTCTCTCTCACTCACAGCTTCTCTCTCTCTCTCACTCACAGCTTCTCTTTCTGTCTCTCTCACTCACAGCTTCTCTTTCTCCTTCTCTCTCACTCACAGCTTCTCTCTCTCACAGCTTCTCTTTCTTTCTCTCTCTCTCACTCACACCTTCTCTCTCTCTCTCACAGCTTCTCTCTCTCACTCACAGATTCTCTCTCTCACACACACAGCTTCTCTTACTCTCTCTCTCACTCACAGCATCTCTTTATCTCTCTCTCACTCACAGCTTCTCTTTCTCTCTCTCTCTCTCACTCACAGCTTCTCTTTCTCTTTCTCTCTCTCACTCATATCGTCTCTCTCTCTCTCAGCTTCTCTCTCTTTCACTCACAGCTTCTCTCTCTCTCTCTCTCAGCTTCTCTTTCTCTTTCTCTCTCTATCTCACAGCATATCTCTCTCTCTCACTCACAGCTTCTCTTTCACTCTCTCTCTCTCACTCACAGCTTCTCTTTCTCTGTCTCTAACTCACAGCTTCTCTTTATCTCTATCTCACTCACAGCTTCTCTTTCCCTCTCTCTCTCTCACTCACAGCTTTTTTTCTCTCTCTCTCACTCACAGCTTCTCTTTATCTCTCTCTCACTCACATCTTCTCTCTCTCTCACTCACAGCTTCTCTCTCTCTCACTCACAGCTTCTTTTTCTCTCTCTCTCACAGCTTCTCTTTCTCTCTCTCTCTCTGTCACTCACAGCTCTCTCTCTTTCTCTCTCACTCACAGCTTCTCTTTCTCTCTCTCTCTCGCACTCACAGCTTCTCTTTCTCTCTCTCACTCACAGCTTCTCTTTCTCTCACACACACACAGCTTCTCTTTCTCTCACACAGTTTCTTTCTCTCTCACACACAGCTTCTCTCTCTCACTCACAGCTTCTCTCTCTCTTACTCACAGCTACTCTTTCTCTCTCTCTCTCTCGCACTTTCATCATTTCTTTCACTCTCTCTCTCTCACTCACAGCTTCTCTTTCTCTCTCTCTCACTCATATCTTCTCTTTCTCTCTCTCTTTCTCACTCAGCTTCTCTTTCTCTCTCTCTTACTCACAGCTTCTCTTTCTCTCTCACTCACAGCTTCTCTTTCTCTCTCTCTGTCACTCACAGCTTCTCTTTCTCTTTCTCTCTCTCACTCACATCTTCTCTCTCTCACTCACAGCTTCTCTCTCACACTCACTCACAGCTTCTCTTTCTTTCTCTCTCTCTCTCACAGCTTCTCTTTCTCTTTCTCTTTCTCTCTCTATCTCACAGCATCTCTCTCTCACTCACAGATTCTCTTTCACTCTCTCCCTCTCACTCACAGCTTCTCTTTCTCTGTCTCTAACTCACAGCTTCTCTTTATCTCTATCTCACTCACAGCTTCTCTTTCTCTCTCTCTCTCTCTCACACAGCTTCTCTTTCTCTCTCTCACTCACAACTTCTCTCTCGCTCTCTCTCACTCACTCACAGCTTCTCTCTCTCTCTCACAGCTTCTCTTTCTCTCTCTCTATCTCACTCACAGCTTCTCTTTCTCTCTCTCTCTCACTCACAGCTTCTCTTTCTCTCTCTCTCTCTCTCACTCACATCTCCTCTCTCTCTCTCTCTCTATCTCTCACTCACAGCTTTTCTCTCTCTCTCTCTTACTCACTCTCACTCACAGCTTCTCTTTCTCTCTCTCACACACAGTTTCTCTCTCTCTCACACTCACAGCTTCTCTCTCTCTCTCTCAATCACTCACATCTTCTCTCTCTCTGTCACTCACAGCTTCTCTCTCTCTCACTCACAGCTTCTCTTTCTCTCTCTCTCACTCACAGCTTCTCTTTCTCCCTCTCTCTCTCACTCACAGCTTCTCTCTCTCACTCAGAGCTTCTCTTTCTTTCTCTCTCTCTCACTCACAGCTTCTCTCTCTCACACACACACAGCTTCTCTCTCTCTCACTCAATCACAGCTTCTCTTTCTCTCTCTCTCTCTCACTCACAGCTTTTTTTTTCTCTCTCTCTCTCACAGCTTCTCTTTATCTCTCTCTCACTCACATCTTCTCTCTCTCTCTCACTCACAGCTTCTCTCTCTCACTCACAGCTTCTCTTTCTCTCTCTCTCTCTCACAGTTTCTCTTTCTCTCTCTCTCTCTCACTCACAGCTCTCTCTCTTTCTTTCTCTCTCACTCACAGCTTCTCATTCTCTCTCTCTCTCGCACTCACAGCTTCTCTTTCTCTCTCTCACTCACAGCTTCTCTTTCTCTCTCACACACACACAGCTTATCTTTCTCTCTCACTCACTCTCTCTCACAGAGTTTCTTTCTCTCTCACACACAGCTTCTCTCTCTCACTCACAGCTTCTCTCTCTCTTACTCACAGCTACTCTTTCTCTCTCTCTCTCACACTTTCATCTTTTCTTTCGCTCTCTCTCTCTCACTCACAGCTTCTCTTTCTCTCTCTCTCACTCATAGCTTCTCTTTCTCTCTCTCTTTCTCACTCAGCTTCTCTTTCTCTCTCTCTTACTCACAGCTTCTCTTTCTCTCTCACTCACAGCTTCTCTTTCTCACTCTTTGTCACTCACAGCTTCTCTTTCTCTTTCTCTCTCTCTCTCTCACTCACATCTTCTCTCTCTCTCTCACTCACAGCTTCTCTCTCTCACTCACTCACAGCTTCTCTTTCTTTCTCTCTCTCTCTCACAGCTTCTCTTTCTCTTTCTCTCTCTATCTCACAGCATCTCTCTCTCTCACTCACAGCTTCTCTTTCACTCTCTCTCTCTCACTCACAGCTTCTCTTTATCTCTATCTCACTCACAGCTTCTCTTTCTCTCTCTCTCTCTCACTCACAGCTTTTTTTCTCTCTCTCTCACTCACAGCTTCTCTTTATCTCTCTCTCACTCACTTCTCTCTCTCTCTCACTCACAGCTTCTCTCTCTCTCACTCACAGCTTCTCTTTCTCTCTCTCTCACAGCTTCTCTTTCTCTCTCTCTGTCACTCACAGCTCTCTCTCTTTCTTTCTTTCTCACTCACAGCTTCTCTTTCTCTCTCTCTCTCTCTCGCACAGCTTCTCTTTCTCTCTCTCACTCACAGCTTCTCTTTCTCTCTCATACACACACAGCTTCTCTTTCTCTCTCACTCAGTCTCTCTCACAGAGTTTCTTTCTCTCTCACACACAGCTTCTCTCTCTCACTCACAGCTTCTCTCTCTCTTACTCACAGCTACTCTTTCTCTCTCTCTCTCTCGCACTTTCATCTTTTCTTTCGCTCTCTCTCTCTCACTCACAGCTTCTCTTTCTCTCTCTCTCACTCATAGCTTCTCTATCTCTCTCTCTTTCTCACTCAGCTTCTCTTTCTCTCTCTCTTACTCACAGCTTCTCTTTCTCTCTCACTCACAGCTTCTCTTTCTCTCTCTCTGTCACTCACAGCTTCTCTTTCTCTTTCTCTCTCTCACTCACATCTTCTCTCTCTCTCACTCACTCACAGCTTCTCTTTCTTTCTCTCTCTCTCTCACAGCTTCTCTTTCTCTTTCTCTCTCTATCTCACAGCATCTCACTCTCTCACTCACAGCTTCTCTTTCACTCTCTCTCTCTCACTCACAGCTTCTCTTTCTCTGTCTCCAACTCACAGCTTCTCTTTATCTCTATCTCACTCACAGCTTCTCTTTCTCTCTCTCTCTCTCGCACAGCTTCTCTTTCTCTCTCTCACAACTTCTCTCTCGATCTCTCTCACTCACTCACAGCTTCTCTCTCTCTCTCTCACAGCTTCTCTTTCTCTCTCTCTATCTCACTCACAGCTTCTCTTTCTCTCTCTCTCTCACTCACAGCTTCTCTTTCTCTCTCTCTCTCTCACTCACAGCTTCTCTTTTTCTCTCTCACACGCACAGCTTCTCTTTCTCACTCAGCTTCTCTTTCTCTCTCTCACTCACAGCTTCTCTTTCTCTCTCTCACACTTACAGCTTCTCTTTCGCTCTCTCTCTATCACTGTCACAGCTTCTCTCTCTCTCACTCACTCACTCTCACTCACAGCTTCTCTTTCTCTCTCTCACACACTCACAGCTTCTCTCTCACACACTCACAGCTTCTCTCTCTCTCGCATTCACAATTATCTCTCTCTCTCACTCACAGCTTCTCTCTCTCTCTCACTCACAGCTTCTCTTTCTGTCTCTCTCACTCACAGCTTCTCTTTCTCCTTCTCTCTCACTCACAGCTTCTCTCTCTCACAGCTTCTCTTTCTTTCTCTCTCTCTCACTCACACCTTCTCTCTCTCTCTCACAGCTTCTCTCTCTCACTCACAGATTCTCTCTCTCACACACACAGCTTCTCTTACTCTCTCTCTCACTCACAGCATCTCTTTATCACTCTCACACTCACAGCTTCTCTTTCTCTCTCTCTCTCTCACTCACAGCTTCTCTTTCTCTTTCTCTCTCTCACTCACATCGTCTCTCTCTCTCTCAGCTTCTCTCTCTTTCACTCACAGCTTCTCTTTCTCTCTCACACACACAGCTTCTCTTTCTCTCTCTCTCTCTCACTCACAGCTTCTCTCTCTCACAGCTTCTCTTTCTCTCTCTCTCTCACTCACAGCTTCTCTCTCTCTCACACACACAGCTTCTCTCTCTCTCACTCACTCACAGCTTCTCTTTCTCTCTCTCTCTCTCACTCACAGCTTTTTCTCTCTCTCTCTCCCTCACAGCTTCTCTTTATCTCTCTCTCACTCACATCTTCTCTCTCTCTCTCACTCACAGCTTCTCTCTCTCTCACTCACAGCTTCTCTTTCTCTCTCTCTCACAGCTTCTCTTTCTCTCTCTCTCTCTGTCACTCACAGCTCTCTCTTTCTCTCTCACTCACAGCTTCTCTTTCTCTCTCTCTCGCACTCACAGCTTCTCTTTCTCTCTCTCACTCACAGCTTCTCTTTCTCTCTCTCACACACACACACCTTCTCTTTCTCTCTCACTCACTCTCTCTCACAGAGTTTCTTTCTCTCTCACACACAGCTTCTCTCTCTCACTCACAGCTTCTCTCTCTTACTCACAGCTACTCTTTCTCTCTCTCTCGCACTTTCATCTTTTCTTTCGCTCTCTCTCTCACTCACAGCTTCTCTTTCTCTCTCTCTCTCACTCATAGCTTCTCTTTCTCTCTCTCTTTCTCACTCAGCTTCTCTTTCTCTCTCTCTTACTCACAGCTTCTCTTTCTCTCTCACTCACAGCTTCTCTTTCTCTCTCTCTGTCACTCACAGCTTCTCTTTCTCTATATCTCTCTCACTCACATCTTCTCTCTCTCTCTCACTCACAGCTTCTCTCTCTCACTCACTCACAGCTTCTCTTTCTTTCTCTCTCTCTCTCACAGCTTCTCTTTCTCTCTCTATCTCACAGCATCTCTCTCTCTCTCACTCACAACTTCTCTTTCACTCTCTCTCTCACTCACAGCTTCTCTTTCTCTCTCTAACTCACAGCTTCTCTTTATCTCTATCTCACTCACAGCTTCTCTTTCTCTCTCTCTCACAGCTTTTTTCTCTCTCTCTCACTCACAGCTTCTCTTTATCTCTCTCTCACTCACATCTTCTCTCTCTCTCTCACTCACAGCTTCTCTTTCTCTCTCTCTCTCTCACAGCTTCTCTTTCTCTCTCTCTCTGTCACTCACAGCTCTCTCTCTTTCTCTCTCACTCACAGCTTCTCTTTCTCTCTCTCTCGCACTCACAGCTTCTCTTTCTCTCTCTCACTCACAGCTTCTCTTTCTCTCTCACACACACACAGCTTCTCTTTCTCTCTCACTCACTCTCTCTCACAGAGTTTCTTTCTCTCTCACACACAGCTTCTCTCTCTCACTCACAGCTTCTCTCTCTCTTACTCACAGCTACTCTTTCTCTCTCTCTCTCTCGCACTTTCATCTTTTCTTTCGCTCTCTCTCTCTCACTCACAGCTTCTCTTTCTCTCTCTCTCACTCATAGCTTCTCTTTCTCTGTCTCTTTCTCACTCAGCTTCTCTTTCTCTCTCTCTTACTCATAGCTTCTCTTTCTCTCTCACTCACAGCTTCTCTTTCTCTCTCTCTGTCATTCACAGCTTCTCTTTCTCTTTCTCTCTCTCACTCACATCTTCTCTCTCTCTCTCACTCACAGCTTCTCTCTCTCACTCACTCACAGCTTCTCTTTCTTTCTCTCTCTCTCTCACAGCTTCTCTTTCTCTTTCTCTCTCTATCTCACAGCATCTCTCTCTCTCTCACTCACAGCTTCTCTTTCACTCTCTCTCTCTCACTCACAGCTTCTCTTTCACTGTCTCTAACTCACAGCTTCTCTTTATCTCTATCTCACTCACAGCTTCTCTTTCTCTCTCTCTCTCTCGCACAGCTTCTCTTTCTCTCTCTCACTCACAACTTCTCTCTCTCTCTCTCTCACTCACTCACAGCTTCTCTCTCTCTCTCTCACAGCTTCTCTTTCTCTCTCTCTATCTCACTCACAGCTTCTCTTTCTCTCTCTCTCACTCACAGCTTCTCTTTCTCTCTCTCTCTCTCTCACTCACAGCTTCTCTTTCTCTCTCTCACACGCACAGCTTCTCTTTCTCACTCAGCTTCTCTTTCTCTCTCTCACTCACAGCTTCTCTTTCTCTCTCACACACTTACAGCTTCTCTTTCGCTCTCTCTCTATCACTGTCACTGCTTCTCTCTCTCTCACTCACTCACTCTCATTCACTCTCACTCACAGCTTCTCTTTCTCTCTCACACACACTCACAGCTTCTCTCTCTCACACTCACAGCTTCTCTCTCTCTCTCTCATTCACAATTATCTCTCTCTCTCACTCACAGCTTCTCTCTCTCTCTCACTCACAGCTTCTCTTTCTGTCTCTCTCACTCACAGCTTCTCTTTCTCCCTCTCTCTCTCTCACTCACAGCTTCTCTCTCTCACAGCTTCTCTTTCTTTCTCTCTCTCTCTCACAGCTTCTCTCTCTCACTCACAGCTTCTCTCTCTCACTCACAGCTTCTCTCTCTCTCACACACAGCTTCTCTTACTCTCTCTCTCACTCACAGCATCTCTTTATCTCTCTCTCACTCACAGCTTCTCTTTCTCTCTCTCTCACTCACAGCTTCTCTTTCTCTTTCTCTCTCTCTCTCACATCTTCTCTCTCTCTCTCAGCTTCTCTCTCTCTCACTCACAGCCTCTCTTTCTCTCTCTCTCACACAGCTTCTCTTTCTCTCTCTCTCTCACTCACAGCTTCTCTCTCTCACAGCTTCTCTTTCTCTCTCTCTCTCACTCACAGCTTCTCTTTCTCTGTTTCTCTCTAACTCACAGCTTCTCTTTTTCTCTCTCTCACTCACAGCTTCTCTTTCTCTCTCTCTCTCACTCACAGCTTTTTCTCTCTCTCTCTCACTCACAGCTTCTCTTTCTCTTTCTCTCTCACTCACAGCTTCTCTTTCTCTCTCTCTCTCACTCACAGCTTCTCTTTCTCATTCTCTCTCACTCACATCTTCTCTCTCTCTCACTCACAGCTTCTCTCTCTCTCACTCACTCACAGCTTCTCTTTCTCTCTGACACACACCTTCTCTTTCTCTCTCTCTCTCTCACTCACAGCTTCTCTCTCTCTCACACACACACACTCACAGCTTCTCTTTCTCTCTCTCTCTCACTCACAGCTTCTCTTTCTCTCTCTCTCACTCACAGCTTCTCTTTCTCTCTCACACACAGCTTCTATTTCTCTCTCTCTCACACAGAGTTTCTTTCTCTCTCTCACAGCTTCTCTCTCTCTCACTCACAGCTTCTCTCTCTCTTTCTCACAGCTACTCTTTCTCTCTCTCTCTTTCACCCTCAGCTTCTCTTTCACTCTCTCTCTCTCACTCACAACTTCTCTTTCTCTTTCTCTCACTCACAGCTTCTCTTTCTCTCTCTCATTCTCACTCAGATTCTCTTTTTCTCCTTCTCTATCACTGTCACAGCATCTCTCTCACACACACTCTCACTCACAGCTTCTCTTTCTCTCTCTCTCTCTCTCACTCACAGCTTCTCTTTCTCTCTCTCTCACTCACAGCTTCTCTTTATCTCTCTCTCTCACTCACAGCTTCTCTCTCTCTCTCTCTCTCTCTCTCACTCACAGCTTCTCTTTCTCTTTCTCTCTCTCACTCACATCTTCTCTCTCTCTCTCTCTCACTCACAGCTTCTCTCTCTCTCTCACTCACAGCTTCTCTCTCTCACAAACACACAGCTTCTCTTTCTCTCTCTCACTCACTCACAGCTTCTCTTTCTCTTTCTCTCTCTAACTCACAGCTTCTATTTATCTCTCTCACTCACATCTTCTCTTTCTCTCTCTCACTCACAGCTTCTCTTCCTCTCTCTCTCACTCACAGCTTCTCTCTCACTCTCACTCACTCACAGCTTATCTCTCTCTCTCACTCACAGCTTCTCTTTCTCTCTCTCTCTCACTCACAGCTTCTCTTTCTCTCTCTCTCTCACTCACAGCTTCTCTTTCTCTCTCTCTCTCACGCACAGCTTCTCTTTCTCTCTCTCTCACTCACATCTTCTCTTTCTCTCTCTCTCTCACTCACAGCTTCTCTCTCTCTCTCACTCACAGCTTCACTTTCTCTCTCTCACTCACTCACAGCTTCTCTTTCTCTTTCTCTCTCTAACTCACAGCTTCTATTTATCTCTCTCACTCACATCTTCTCTTTCTCTCTCTCTCTCACTCACAGCTTCTCCTTCTCTCTCACACACACACTCACATCTCCTCTCTCTCTCTCTCACTCACAGCTTCTCTCTCTCTCTTACTCACTCTCACTCACAGCTTCTCTTTCTCTCTCACACACACTCACAGTTTCTCTCTCTCTCTCACTCACAGCTTCTCTCTCTCTCTCAATCACTCACAGCTTCTCTCTCTCTCTCACTCACAGCTTCTCTCTCTCTCACTCACAGCTTCTCTTTCTCTCTCTCTCACTCACAGCTTCTCTTTCTCCCTCTCTCTCTCACTCACAGCTTCTCTCTCTCACTCAGAGCTTCTCTTTCTTTATCTCTCTCTCACTCACAGCTTCTCTCTCTCTCACACACACAGCTTCTCTCTCTCTCACTCACTCACAGCTTCTCTTTCTCTCTCTCTCACTCACAGCTTTTTTTTCTCTCTCTCTCACTCACAGCTTCTCTTTATCTCTCTCTCACTCACAGCTTTTCTCTCTCTCACTCACAGCTTCTCTCTCTCTCTCTCTCTCACAGCTTCTCTCTCTCTCTCTCTGTCACTCACAGCTCTCTCTCTTTTCTCACTCACAGCTTCTCTTTCTCTCTCTCTCTCACTCACCGCTTCTCTTGCTCCCTCTCTCTCTCACAGCTTCTCTCTCTCACTCACTCACAGCATCTCTTTCTTTCTCTCTCTCTCTCTGACAGCTTCTCTTTCTCTCTCTCTCTCTCACTCACAGCTTCTCTTTCTCTCTCTCTCTCACTCACAGCTTCTCTTTCTCTCTCTCTCACTCACAGCTTCTCTTTCTCCCTCTCTCTCTCACTCTCAGCTTCTCTCTCTCACTCAGAGCTTCTCTTTCTTTATCTCTCTCTCACTCACAGCTTCTCTCTCTCTCACACACACAGCTTCTCTCTCTCTCACTCACTCACAGCTTCTCTTTCTCTCTCTCTCACTCACAGCTTTTTTTCTCTCTCTCTCTCACTCACAGCTTCTCTTTATCTCTCTCTCACTCACATCTTCTCTCTCTCTCACTCACAGCTTTTCTCTCTCTCACTCACAGCTTTTCTCTCTCTCTCTCTCACACAGCTTCTCTCTCTCTCTCTCTCTGTCACTCACAGCTCTCTCTCTTTTCTCACTCACAGCTTCTCTTTCTCTCTCTCTCTCACTCACCGCTTCTCTTGCTCCCTCTCTCTCTCACAGCTTCTCTCTCTCACTCACTCACAGCATCTCTTTCTTTCTCTCTCTCTCTCTGACAGCTTCTCTTTCTCTCTCTCTCTCTCACTCACAGCTTCTCTTTCTCTCTCTCTCTCACTCACAGCTTCTCTTTCTCTCTCTCTCACTCACAGCTTCTCTTTCTCCCTCTCTCTCTCACTCTCAGCTTCTCTCTCTCTCACTCACAGCTTCTCTTTCTTTCTCTCTCTCTCTCACTCACAGCTTCTCTTTCTCTCTCTCTCACACATCTTCTCTTTCTCTCTCTCTCTCATTCACATCTTTTTCTTTCTTTCTTTCTCTCTCACTCACAGCTTCTATCTCTCTCTCTCACTCACAGCTTCTCTCTCTCTCACTCACAGCTTCTCTTTATCTCTCTCTATCACTCACAGCTTCTCTTTATCTCTCTCTCTCACTCACTCACAGCCTCTCTTTCTCTTTCTCTCTCACACTCACATCTTCTCTCTCTCTCTCCTCACACCTTCTCTCTCTCTCACTCACTCACAGATTCTCTCTCTCTCACTCACTCACAGGTTCTCTTTCTCTCTCTCACTCTCCAACTAACATCTTCTCTTTCTCTCTCTCTCTCTCTCACTCACACCTCTCTCTCTCACACACACACAGCTTCTCTTTCTCTCTCTCTCTCACTCACAGCTTCTCTTTCTCTCTCTCACTCACAGCTTCTATCTCTCTCTCACACTCACAGCTTCTCTCTCTCTCTTACTCACAGATTCTCTTTCTCTCTCTCTCTCGCACTCACAGCTTCTCTTTTTCTCTCTCTATCACTCACCGCTTCACTTTCTCCCTCTCTCTCTCTCACTCAAAGCTTCTCTCTCTCACTCACAGCTTCTCTTTCTTTCTCTCTCTCTCACTCACAGCTTCTCTTTCTCTCTCTCACTCACAGCTTCTATCTCTCTCTCTCACACTCACAGCTTCTCTCTCTCTCTTTTACTCACAGATTCTCTTTCTCTCTCTCTCTCGCACTCACAGCTTCTCTTTTTCTCTCTCTCTCACTCACCACTTCACTTTCTCCCTCTCTCTCTCACTCAAAGCTTCTCTCTCTCTCACTCACAGCTTCTCTTTCTTTCTCTCTCTCTCACTCACAGCTTCTCTTTCTCTCCCTCTCACTCACAGCTTCTCTTTGCCTCTCTCTCACTAATATCTTCTCTTTCTCTCTCTTTCACTCACAGCTTCTCTCTCTCTCACACACAGCTTCTCTTTCTCTCTCACTCACAGCTTCTCTTTCTCTGTTTCTCTCTATCTCACAGCTTCTCTTTCTCTCTCGCTCTCTCACTCACAGCTTCTCTCTCTCTCTCACTCACAGCTTCTCTTTCTCTCTCTCACTCTCTCACTATCTTCTCATTCTCTCTCTCTCTCACTCACAGCATCTCTCTCTCACACACACAACTTCTATTTCTCTCTCTCACTCACTCATAGCTTCTCTTTCACTGTTTCTCTCTAACTCACAGCTTCTCTTTATCTCTCTCCCTCTCACAGCTTCTCTTTCTCTCTCTCTCACTCACAGCTTCTCTTTCTCTATCTCTCTCACAGCTTCGCTCTCTCTCTCTCTCACTCACAGCTTCTCTCTCTCTCTCTCTCACTCACATCTTCTCTTTTTTTCTCTCTCTCTCTCACTCACAGCTTCTCTTGCTCTCTCTCTCTCACTCACCGCTTCTCTTGCTCCCTCTCTCTCTCACAGCTTCTCTCTCTCACTCACTCACAGCATCTCTTTCTTTCCCTCTCTCTCTCTGACAGCTTCTCTTTCTCTCTCTCTCACTCACAGCTTCTCTTTCTCTCTCTCTCTCACTCACAGCTTCTCTTTCTCTCTCTCTCTCACTCACAGCTTCTCTTTCTCCCTCTCTCTCACTTTCAGCTTCTCTCTCTCTCACTCACAGCTTCTTTCTTTCTCTCTCTCTCACTCACAGCTTCTCTTTCTCTCTCTCTCTCACATCTTCTCTTTCTCTCTCTCTCTCACTCACATCTCTTTCTTTCTTTCTTTCTCTCTCACTCACAGCTTCTATCTCTCTCTCTCTCACTCACAGCTTCTCTCTCTCTCACTCACAGCTTCTCTTTCTCACTCTCTCTCACTCACAGCTTCTCTCTCTCTCACTCACAGCTTCTCTTTATCTCTCTCTATCACTCACAGCTTCTCTTTATCTCTCTCTCTCACTCACTCACAGCTTCTCTTTCTCTTTCTCTCTCACACTCACATCTTCTCTCTCTCTCTCCTCACACCTTCTCTCTCTCTCACTCACAGATTCTCTCTCTCTCTCTCACTCACAGGTTCTCTTTCTCTCTCTCACTCTCTCACTAACATCTTCTCTTTCTCTTTCTCTCTCTCACTCACACCTTCTCTTTCTCTCTCTCACTCTCACTCACAGCTTCTCCCTCTCTCACTCACAGCTTCTCTTTCTCTCTCTCAATCTCACTAACATCTTCTCTTTCACTCTCTCTCACTCACAGCTTCTCTCTCTCTCTCACTCACAGCTTCTCTTTCTCTGTCTCTCTCTCACTCACAGCTTCTCTTTCTCTCTCTCTCTCACTCACAGCTTCTCTCTCTCACTCACAGCTTCTCTTTCTTTCTCTCTCTCTCTCACTCACAGCTTCTCTTTCTCTCTGTCTCACTCACAGCTTCTCTCTCTCTCTCACTCACAGCTTCTCTTTCTCTGTCTCTCTCTCACTCACAGCTTCTCTTTCTCTCTCTCTCTCTAACTCACAGCTTCTCTTTCTCTGTCTCTCTCTCACTCACAGCTTCTCTTTCTCTCTCTCTCTCTCTCTCACAGCTTCTCTTTCTCTCTCTCACTCACAGCTTCTATCTCTCTCTCTCTCACTCACAGCTTCTCTCTCTCTCTCTCTTACTCACAGATTCTCTTTCTCTCTCTCTCTCGCACTCACAGCTTCTCTTTTTCTCTCTCTCTCACTCACCGCTTCACTTTCTCCCTTTCTCTCTCACTCAAAGCTTCTCTCTCTCTCACTCACAGCTTCTCTTTCTTTCTCTCTCTCTCACTCACAGCTTCTCTTTCTCTCTCTCTCACTCACAGCTTCTCTTTGTCTCTCTCTGACTAACATCTTCTCTTTCTCTCTCTCACTCAGAGCTTCTCTCTCTCACACACACACAGCTTCTCTTTCTCTCTCTCTATCACTCACAGCTTCTCTTTCTCTCTCACTCTCTCACTCTCTTCTCTTTCTCTCTCTCTCTCACTCACAGCTTCTCTCTCTCACACACACAAAGCTTCTCTTTCTCTCTCTCTCTCTCTCACTCATAGCTTCTCTTTCACTGTTTCTCTCTAACTCACAGCTTCTCTTTATCTCTCTCTCACTCACAGCTTCTCTTTCTCTCTCTCTCACTCACAGCTTCTCTTTCTTTCTCTCTCTCTCTCTCTCACTCAGAGCTTCTATCTCTCTCTCTCACTCACAGCTTCTCTCTCTCTCTCTTACTCACAGATTCTCTTTCTCTCTCTCTCTCGCACTCACAGCTTCTCTTTTCCTCTCTCTCTCACTCACCGCTTCACTTTCTCCCTCTCTCTCTCACTCAAAGCTTCTCTCTCTCTCACTCACAGCTTCTCTTTCTTTCTCTCTCTCTCACTCAAAGCTTCTCTCTCTCACTCACAGCTTCTCTTTCTTTCTCTCTCTCTCTCACTCACAGCTTCTCTTTCTCTCTGTCTCACTCACAGCTTCTCTCTCTCTCACTCACAGCTTCTCTTTCTCTGTCTCTCTCTCACTCACAGCTTCTCTCTCTCTCTCTCTCTCTCAGCTTCTCTTTCTCTCTCTCACTCACAGCTTCTATCTCTCTCTCTCACTCACAGCTGCTCTCTCTCTCTTACTCACAGATTCTCTTTCTCTCTCTCTCTCGCACTCACAGCTTCTCTTTTTCTCTCTCTCTCACTCACCGCTTCACTTTCTCCCTCTCTCTCTCACTCAAAGCTTCTCTCCCTCACTCACAGCTTCTCTTTCTTTCTCTCTCTCTCTCACTCACAGCTTCTCTTTCTCTCTCTCTCACTCACAGCTTCTCTTTGTCTCTCTCTCACTAACATCTTCTCTTTCTCACTCACAGCTTCTCTCTCTCTCACACACACACAGCTTCTCTTTCTCTCTCTCTCTCACTCACAGCTTCTCTTTCTCTGTTTCTCTCTAACTCACAGCTTCTCTTTCTCTCTCGCTCTCTCACTCACAGCTTCTCTCTCTCTATCACTCACAGCTTCTCTTTCTCTCTCACTCTCTCACTCTCTTCTCTTTCTCTCTCTCACTCACAGCTTCTCTCTCTCACACACACAAAGCTTCTCTTTCTCTCTCTCACTCACAGCTTCTCTTTCTTTCTCTCTCTCTCTCACTCACAGCTTCTCTTTCTCTCTCTCTCACTCACAGCTTCTCTCTCTCTCACTCACAGCTTCTCTTTCTCTGTCTCTCTCTCACTCACAGCTTCTCTTTCTCTCTCTCACTCAGAGCTTCTATCTCTCTCTCTCTCTCACTCACAGCTTCTCTCTCTCTCTCTTACTCACAGATTCTCTTTCTCTCTCTCTCTCGCACTCACAGCTTCTCTTTTTCTCTCTCTCTCACTTACCGCTTCACTTTCTCCCTCTCTCTCTCACTCAAAGCTTCTCTCTCTCTCACTCACAGCTTCTCTTTCTTTCTCTCTCTCACTCACAGCTTCTCTTTCTCTCTCTCTCACTCACAGCTTCTCTTTCTCTCTCTCTCACTAACATCTTCTCTTTCTCTCTCTCTCACTCACAGCTTCTCTCTCTCACACACACATAGCTTCTCTTTCTCTCTCTCTCTCTCACTCACAGCTTCTCTTTCTCTGTTTCTCTCTAACTCACAGCTTCTCTTTCTCTCTCGCTCTCTCACTCACAGCTTCTCTCTCTCTATCACTCACAGCTTCTCTTTCTCTCTCACTCTCTCACTATCTTGTCTTTCTCTCTCTCTCACACACAGCTTCTCTCGGTCACACACACACAGCTTCTCTTTATCTCTCTCTCACTCACAGATTCTCTTTCTCTCTCACTCACAGCTTCTCTTTCTCTATCTCTCTCACAGCTTCGCTCTCTCTCTCTCTCACTCACAGCTTCTCTCTCTCTCTCTCACTCACTCACATCTTCTCATTTTCTCTCTCTCTCTCTCACTCACAGCTTCTCTTTCTCTCTCTCTCTCACTCTCCGCTTCTCTTGCTCCCTCTCTCTCTCACTCACAGCTTCTCTCTCTCACTCAGTCACAGCATCTCTTTCTTTCTGTCTCTCTCTGACAGCTTCTCTCTCTCTCTCTCTCTCTCTCACTCTCAGCTTCTCTTTTTTTCTCTCTCTCTCACTCACAGCTTCTCTTTCTCTGTCTCTCTCTCACACAGCTTCTCTTTATCTCTCTCTCACTCACAGCTACTCTTTCTTTCTCTCTCTCTCTCACTCACAGTTTCTCTTTCTCTCTCTCACTCACATCTTCTCTTTCTCTCTCTCTCTCTCTCACTCACAGCTTCTCTCTCTTTCTCACTCACAGCTACTCTCTCTATCTCACTCACAGCTTCTCTTTCTCTGTCTCTCTCTAACTCACAGCTTGTCTTTATCTCTCTCTCTCAGTCACAGCTTCTCTTTCATTCTCTCTCTCACTCACCGCTTCTCTTTCTCTCTCTCTCTCACTCACAGGTTCTCTCTCTCTCACGCATAGCTTCTCTTTCTTTCTCTATCTCTCACTCACACCTTCTCTTTCTCTCTCTCTCTCTCCCACTCTCACAGCTTCTCTCTCTCTCAGTCTCACTCACAGCTTGCCTTTTTCTCACTCTCTCTCACACTCACAGCTTCTCTTTCTCTCTCTCTCACTCACAGCTTCTCTTTCTCTCTCTCTCTCTCTCACTCACAGCTTCTCTTTCTCTCTCTCACTCACAGCTTCTCTCTCTCATTCACAGCTTTTCTTTCTCTCTCTCTCTCACTCACAGCTTCTCTTACTCCCTCACTCTCTCACTCACAGCTTCTGTCTCTCTCTCACTCACAGCTTCTCTTACTCTCTCCCTCACTCACAGCTTCTCTTTCTCTCTCTCTCTCACTCACAGCTTCTCTTTCTCTGTCTCTCTCTAACTCACAGCTTCTCTTTATCTCTCTCTCAATCACAGATTCTCTTTCTCTCTCTCTCTCTATCACTCACAGCCTCTCTTTCTCTCTCTCACTCACAGCTTCTCTTTCTCTCTCTCTCTCACTATCTTCTCTTTCTCTCTCTCTCACTCACAGCTTCTCTTTCTCTCTCACACACACACAGCTTCTCTTTCTCTATCTCTCTCACAGCTTCGCTCTCTCTCTCTCACTCACAGCTTCTCTCTCTCACTCACATCTTCTCTTTTTTTCTCTCTCTCTCTCACTCACAGCTTCTCTTTCTCTCTCTCACTCACCGTTTCTCTTGCTCCCTCTCACTCTCACTCACAGCTTCTCTCTCTCACTCACTCACAGCATCTCTCTCTTTCTCTCTCTCTCTGACAGCTTCTCTTTCTCTCTCTCTCTCACTCACAGCTTCTCTTTCTCTGTCTCACAGCTTCTCTTTATCTCTCTCTCACTCACAGCTTCTCTTTCTTTCTCTCTCTCTCTCACTCACAGTTTCTCTTTCTCTCTCTCTCTCTCACATCTTCTCTTTCTCTCTCTCTCTCTCACTCACAGTTTCTCTCTCTTTCTCACTCACAGCTACTCTCTCTCTATCTCACTCACAACTTATCTTTCTCTGTCTCTCTCTAACTCACAGCTTGTCTTTATCTCTCTCTCTCAGTCACAGCTTCTCTTTCATTCTCTCTCTCACTCACAGCTTCTCTTTCTCTCTCTCTCTCACTCACACCTCTTTCTCTCTCTCACTCTCTCACTCACATCTTCTCTCTCTCTCACACAGCTTCTCTTTCTCACTCTCTCTCTCTCACTCACAGCTTCTCTTTCTCCCTCTCTCTCTCACTCACAGCTTCTCTATCTCTGTCACTCACAGCTTATCTTTCTTTCTCTCTCTCTCTCACTCACAGCTTCTCTTTCTCTCTGTCTCTCTCACTCACATCTTCTCTTTCTCTCTCACTCACATCTTCTCTTTCTTTCTTTCTCTCTCACTCACAGCTTCTATCTCTCTCTCACACTCACAGCTTCTCTCTCTCACTCACAGCTTCTTTTTCTCTCTCTCTCGCTCACAGCTTCTCTCTCTCTCACTCACAGCTTCTCTTTATCTCTCTCTATCACTCACAGCTTCTCTTTATCTCTCTCTCTCACTCACTCAAAGCTTCTCTTTCTCTTTCTCTCTCACACTCACATCTTCTCTCTCTCTCCTCACACCTTCTCTCTCTCTCACTCACAGCTTCTCTCTCTCTTTCTCACTCACAGGTTCTCTTTCTCTCTCTCACTCTCTTACTAACATCTTCTCTTTCTCTCTCTCTCTCTCACTCACAGCTTCTCTCTCTCACACACACACACAGCTACTCTTTCTCTCTCTCTCTCACTCACAGCTTCTCTTTCTCTGCCTCTCTCTTACTCACAGCTTCTCTTTCTCTCTCTCTCTCACTCACAGCTTCTCTTTCTCTCTCTCACTCTCAGCTTCTATCTCTCTCTCTCTCACTCACAGCTTCTCTCTCTCTCTCTTACTCACAGATTCTCTTTTTCTCTCTCTTTCTCTCGCACTCACAGCTTCTCTTATTCTCTCTCTCTCACTCACCGCTTCACTTTCTCCCTCTCTCACTCACTCAAAGCTTCTCTCTCTCACTCACAGCTTCTCTTTCTTTCTCTCTCTCTCTCACTCACAGCTTCTCTTTCTCTCTCTCTCACTCACAGCTTGTCTTTATCTCTCTCTCACTCACAGCTTCTCTTTCTCTCTCTCTCACTCACAGCTTCTCTTTCTCTGTCTCTCTCTCACAGCTTCCCTTTATCTCTCTCTCTCACTCACAGCTTCTCTTTCTTTCTCTCTCTCTCTCTCTCACTCAAAGGTTCTCTTTCTCTCTCTCACTCACATCTTCTCTTTCTCTCTCTCTCTCTCACTCACAGCTTCTCTCTCTCTCTCTCTCACTCACAGCTTCTCTTTCTCTGTCTCTCTCTAACTCACAGCTTGTCTTTATCTCTCTCTCTCAGTCACAGTTTCTCTTTCTCTCTATCTCTCACTCACAGCTTCTCTTTCTTTCTCTCTCTCTCTCACTCACAGCTTCTCTTTCTCTCTCTCTCACTCACAGCTTCTCTTTGTCTCTCTCTCACTAACATCTTCTTTTTCTCTCTCTCACTCACAGCTTCTCTCTCTCTCTCACACACAGCTTCTCTTTCACTCTCTCTCTCACTCACAGCTTCTCTTTCTCTGTTTCTCTCTAACTCACAGCTTCTCTTTCTCTCTCGCTCTCTCACTCACAGCTTCTCTCTCTCTATCACTCACAGCTTCTCTTTCTCTCTCACTCTCTCACTCTCTTCTCTTTGTCTCTCTCTCTCACTCACAGCTTCTCTCTCTCTCAAACACAAAGCTTCTCTTTCTCTCTCTCTCTCACTCACAGCTTCTCTTTCACTGTTTCTCTCTAACTCACAGCTTCTCTTTATCTCTATCTCACTCACAGCTTCTCTCTCTCTCTCTCACTCACAGCTTCTCTTTCTTTCTCTCTCTCTCTCTCTCACTCAGAGCTTCTATCTCTCTCTCTCACTCACAGCTTCTCTCTCTCTCTTACTCACAGATTCTCTTTCTCTCTCTCTCTCGCACTCACAGCTTCTCTTTTTCTCTCTCTCTCACTCACCGCTTCACTTTCTCCCTCTCTCTCTCACTCAAAGCTTCTCTCTCTCTCACTCACAGCTTCTCTTTCTTTCTCTCTCTCTCACTCACAACTTCTCTTTCTCTCTCTCTCACTCACAGCTTCTCTTTCTCTCTCTCTCACTAACATCTTCTCTTTCTCCTTCTCTCACTCACAGCTTCTCTCTCTCACACACACACAGCTTCTCTCTCTCTCTCTCTCACTCACAGCTTCTCTTTCTCTGTTTCTCTCTAACTCACAGCTTCTCTTTCTCTCTCGCTCTCTCACTCACAGCTTCTCTCTCTCTATCACTCACAGCTTCTCTTTCTCTCTCACTCTCTCACTATCTTCGCTTTCTCTCTCTCTCACACACAGCTTCTCTCGGTCACACACACACAGCTTCTCTTTCTCTCTCTCTCTCACTCATAGCTTCTCTTTCACTGTTTCTCTCTAACTCACAGCTTCTCTTTATCTCTCTCTCACTCACAGCTTCTCTTTCTCTCTCTCTCACTCACAGCTTCTCTTTCTCTATCTCTCTCACAGCTTTGCTCTCTCTCTCTCTCACTCACAGCTTCTCTCTCTCTCTCACTCACTCACATCTTCTCTTTTTCTCTCTCTCTCTCTCACTCACAGCCTCTCTTTCTCTCTCTCTCTCACTCTCCGCTTCTCTTGCTCCCTCTCTCTCTCACTCACAGCTTCTCTCTCTCACTCACTCACAGCCTCTCTTTCTTTCTGTCTCTCTCTGACAGCTTCTCTTTCTCTCTCTCTCTCTCACTCTCAGCTTCTCTTTTTTTCTCTCTCTCTCACTCACAGCTTCTCTTTCTCTGTCTCTCTCTCACACAGCTTCTCTTTATCTCTCTCTCACTCACAGCTTCTCTTTCTTTCTCTCTCTCTCTCACTCACAGTTTCTCTTTCTCTCTCTCACTCACATCTTCTCTTTCTCTCTTTCTCTCTCTCTCTCTCACTCACAGCTTCTCTCTCTTTCTCACTCACAGCTACTCTCTCTATCTCACTCACAGCTTCTCTTTCTCTGTCTCTCTCTAACTCACAGCTTGTCTTTATCTCTCTCTCTCAGTCACAGCTTCTCTTTCATTCTCTCTCTCACTCACCGCTTCTCTTTCTCTCTCTCTCTCACTCACAGCTTCCCTCTCTCTCACGCATAGCTTCACTTTCTTTCTCTATCTCTCACTCACACCTTCTCTTTCTCTCTCTCTCTCTCCCACTCTCACAGCTTCTCTCTCTCTCAGTCTCACTCACAGCTTGCCTTTTTCTCACTCTCTCTCACACTCACAGCTTCTCTTTCTCTCTCTCTCACTCACAGCTTCTCTTTCTTTCTCTCTCTCTCTCACTCACAGCTTCTCTTTCTCTCTCTCACTCACAGCTTCTCTCTCTCATTCACAGCTTTTCTTTCTCTCTCTCTCTCACTCACAGCTTCTCTTACTCCCTCACTCTCTCACTCACAGCTTCTGTCTCTCTCTCACTCACAGCTTCTCTTACTCTCTCCCTCACTCACAGCTTCTCTTTCTCTCTCTCTCTCTCACTCACAGCTTCTCTTTCTCTGTCTCTTTCTAAGTCACAGCTTCTCTTTATCTCTCTCTCAATCACAGATTCTCTCTCTCTCTCTCTCTATCACTCACAGCCTCTCTTTCTCTCTCTCACTCACAGCTTCTCTTTCTCTCTCTCTCTCACTATCTTCTCTTTCTCTCTCTCTCACTCACAGCTTCTCTTTCTCTCTCACACACACACAGCTTCTCTTTCTCTATCTCTCTCACAGCTTCGCTCTCTCTCTCTCACTCACAGCTTCTCTCTCTCACTCACATCTTCTCTTTTTCTCTCTCTCTCTCTCACTCACAGCTTCTCTTTCTCTCTCTCACTCACCGCTTCTCTTGCTCCCTCTCACTCACAGCTTCTCTCTCTCACTCACTCACAGCATCTCTCTCTTTCTCTCTCTCTCTGACAGCTTCTCTTTCTCTCTCTCTCTCACTCACAGCTTCTCTTTCTCTCTCTCTCACTCACTCACAGCTTCTCTTTCTCTCTCTCTCTCACTCACAGCTTCTCTTTCTCTGTCTCACAGCTTCTCTTTATCTCTCTCTCACTCACAGCTTCTCTTTCTTTCTCTCTCTCTCTCACTCACAGTTTCTCTTTCTCTCTCTCTCACATCTTCTCTTTCTCTCTCTCTCTCACTCACAGTTTCTCTCTCTTTCTCACTCACAGCTACTCTCTCTCTATCTCACTCACAACTTATCTTTCTCTGTCTCTCTCTATCTCACAGCTTGTCTTTATCTCTCTCTCTCAGTCACAGCTTCTCTTTCATTCTCTCTCTCACTCACAGCTTATCTTTCTCTCTCTCTCTCTCTCTCACTCACACCTCTTTCTCTCTCTCACTCTCTCACTCACATCTTCTCTCTCTCTCTCTCACAGCTTCTCTTTCTCACTGTCTCTCTCACTCACAGCTTCTCTTTCTCCCTCTCTCTCTCACTCACAGCTTCTCTATCTCTCTCACTCACAGCTTCTCTTTCTTTCTCTCTCTCTCTCACTCACAGCTTCTCTTTCTCTCTGTCTCTCTCACTCACATCTTCTCTTTCTCTCTCACTCACATCTTCTCTTTCTTTCTTTCTCTCTCACTCACAGCTTCTATCTCTCTCTCACACTCCCAGCTTCTCTCTCTCACTCACAGCTTCTTTTTCTCTCTCTCTCTCACTCACAGCTTCTCTCTCTCTCACTCACAGCTTCTCTTTATCTCTCTCTATCACTCACAGCTTCTCTTTATCTCTCTCTCTCACTCACTCAAAGCTTCTCTTTCTCTTTCTCTCTCACACTCACATCTTCTCTCTCTCTCCTCACACCTTCTCTCTCTCTCACTCACAGCTTCTCTCTCTCTTTCTCACTCACAGGTTCTCTTTCTCTCTCTCACTCTTACTAACATCTTCTCTTTCTCTCTCTCTCTCTCACTCACAGCTTCTCTCTCTCACACACACACAGCTACTCTTTCTCTCTCTCTCACTCACAGCTTCTCTTTCTCTGCCTCTCTCTTACTCACAGCTTCTCTTTCTCTCTCTCTCTCACTCACAGCTTCTCTTTCTCTCTCTCACTCTCAGCTTCTATCTCTCTCTCTCTCACTCACAGCTTCTCTCTCTCTCTCTTACTCACAGATTCTCTTTTTCTCTCTCTTTCTCTCGCACTCACAGCTTCTCTTATTCTCTCTCTCACTCACAGCTTCTCTTTATATCTCTCTCACTCACAGCTTCTCTTTCTTTCTCTCTCTCTCTCACTCACAGCTTCTCTTTCTCTCTCTCTCACTCACAGCTTCTCTTTATCTCTCTCTCACTCACAGCTTCTCTTTCTCTCTCTCTCACTCACAGCTTCTCTTTCTCTGTCTCTCTCTCACAGCTTCCCTTTATCTCTCTCTCTCACTCACAGCTTCTCTTTCTTTCTCTCTCTCTCTCACTCAAAGGTTCTCTTTCTCTCTCTCACTCACATCTTCTCTTTCTCTCTCTCTCACTCACAGCTTCTCTTTATCTCTCTCTCACTCACAGCTTCTCTTTCTCTCTCTCTCACTCACAGCTTCTCTTTATCTCTCTCTCACTCACAGCTTCTCTTTCTCTCTCTCTCACTCACAGCTTCTCTTTCTCTGTATCTCTCTCACAGCTTCCCTTTATCTCTCTCTCTCACTCACAGCTTCTCTTTCTTTCTCTCTCTCTCTCACTCAAAGGTTCTCTTTCTCTCTCTCACTCACATCTTCTCTTTCTCTCTCTCTCTCTCTCACTCACAGCTTCTCTCTCTCTCTCTCTCTCACTCACAGCTTCTCTTTCTCTGTCTCTCTCTAACTCACAGCTTGTCTTTATCTCTCTCTCTCAGTCACAGTTTCTCTTTCTCTCTATCTCTCACTCACAGCTTCTCTTTCTTTCTCTCTCTCTCACTCACAGTTTCTCTTTCTCTCTCTCACTCACAGCTTCTCTTACTCCCTCACTCTCTCACTCACAGCTTCTGTCTCTCTCTCACTCACAGCTTCTCTTACTCTCTCTCTCACTCACAGCTTCTCTTTCTCTCTCTCTCTCACTCACAGCTTCTCTTTCTCTGTCTCTCTCTAACTCACAGCTTCTCTTTCTCTCTCTCTCAATCACAGATTCTCTTTCTCTCTCTCTCTCTATCACTCACAGCCTCTCTTTCTCTCTCTCACTCACAGCTTCTTTCTCTCTCTCTCTCACTATCTTCTCTTTCTCTCTCTCTCTCACTCACATCTTCTCTTTCTCTCTCACTCACATCTTCTCTTTCTTTCTTTCTCTCTCACTCACAGCTTCTATCTCTCTCTCACACTCACAGCTTCTCTCTCTCACTCACAGCTTCTCTTTTTCTCTCTCTCTCTCACTCACAGCTTCTCTCTCACTCACAGCTTCTCTTTATCTCTCTCTATCACTCACAGCTTCTCTTTATCTCTCTCTCTCACTCACTCAAAGCTTCTCTTTCTCTTTCTCTCTCACACTCACATCTTCTCTCTCTCTCTCCTCACACCTTCTCTCTCTCTCTCACTCACAGCTTCTCTCTCTCTTTCTCACTCACAGGTTCTCTTTCTCTCTCACACTCTCTTACTAACATCTTCTCTTTCTCTCTCTCTCTCTCACTCACAGCTTCTCTCTCTCACACACACACACAGCTTCTCTTTCTCTCTCTCTCTCTCACTCACAGCTTCTCTTTCTCTGCCTCTCTCTTACTCACAGCTTCTCTTTCTCTCTCTCTCTCACTCACAGCTTCTATCTCTCTCTCTCTCTCACTCTCAGCTTCTATCTCTCTCTCTCTCACTCACAGCTTCTCTCTCTCTCTTACTCACAGATTCTCTTTTTCTCTCTCTCTCTCGCACTCACAGCTTCTCTTATTCTCTCTCTCTCACTCACCGCTTCACTTTCTCCCTCTCTCACTCACTCAAAGCTTCTGTCTCTCTCACTCACAGCTTCTCTTTCTTTCTCTCTCTCTCTCAATCACAGCTTCTCTTTCTCTCTCTCTCACTCACAGCTTCTCTTTATCTCTCTCTCACTCACAGCTTCTCTTTCTCTCTCTCTCACTCACAGCTTCTCTTTCTCTGTCTCTCTCTCACAGCTTCTCTTTATCTCTCTCTCTCACTCACAGCTTCTCTTTCTTTCTCTCTCTCTCTCTCACTCAAAGGTTTTCTTTCTCTCTCTCACTCACATCTTCTCTTTCTCTCTCTCTCTCTCACTCACAGCTTCTTTCTATCTCTCTCTCTCACTCACAGCTTCTCTTTCTCTGTCTCTCTCTAACTCACAGCTTGTCTTTATCTCTCTCTCTCAGTCACAGTTTCTCTTTCTCTCTATCTCTCACTCACAGCTTCTCTTTCTTTCTCTCTCTCTCTCACTCACAGTTTCTCTTTCTCTCTCTCACTCACAGCTTCTCTTACTCTCTCACACAGCTTCTGTCTCTCTCTCACTCACAGCTTCTCTTACTCTCTCTCTCACTCACAGCTTCTCTTTCTCTCTCTCTCTCACTCACAGCTTCTCTTTCTCTGTCTCTCTCTAACTCACAGCTTCTCTTTATCTCTCTCTCAATCACAGATTCTCTTTCTCTCTCTCTCTCTATCACTCACAGCCTCTCTTTCTCTCTCTCACCCACAGCTTCTCTTTCTCTCTCTCTCTCACTATCTTCTCTTTCTCTCTCTCTCTCACTCACAGCTTCTCTCTCACACACACACACAGCTTCTCTTTCTCTCTCTCTCTCTCACTCATAGCTTCTCTTTCACTGTTTCTCTCTAACTCACAGCTTCTCTTTATCTCTCTCTCACTCACAGCTTCTCTTTCTCTCTCTCTCACACACAGCTTCTCTTTCTCTATCTCTCTCACAGCTTCGCTCTCTCTCTCTCACTCACAGCTTCTCTCTCTCACTCACATCTTCTCTTTTTCTCTCTCTCTCTCTCACTCACAGCTTCTCTTTCTCTCTCTCACTCACTGCTTCTCTTGCTCCCTCTCACTCTCACTCACAGCTTCTCTCTCTCACTCACAGCATCTCTCTCTTTCTCTCTCTCTGACAGCTTCTCTTTCTCTCTCTCTCTCTCACTCACAGCTTCTCTTTCTCTCTCTCTCTCACTCACAGCTTCTCTTTCTCTCTCTCTCTCTCACTCACAGCTTCTCTTTCTCTATCTCTCTAACTCACAGCTTCTCTTTATCTCTCTCTCACTCACAGCTTCTCTTTCTTTCTCTCTCTCTCTCACTCACACTTTCTCTTTCTCTCTCTCTCACATCTTCTCATTCTCTCTCTCTCTCTCACTCACAGTTTCTCTCTCTTTCTCACTCACAGCTACTCTCTCTCTATCTCACACACAACTTATCTTTCTCTGTCTCTCTCTAACTCACACCTTGTCTTTATCTCTCTCTCTCAGTCACAGCTTCTCTTTCATTTTCTCTCTCACTCACAGCTTCTCTTTCTCTCTCTCTCTCTCACTCACACCTCTTTCTCTCTCTCACTCTCTCACTCACATCTTCTCTCTCTCTCTCTCTCACTCACAGCTTCTCTTTCTCACTCTCTCTCTCTCACTCACAGCTTCTCTTTCTCCCTCTCTCTCTCACTCACAGCTTCTCTCTCTCTCTCACTCACAGCTTCTCTTTCTTTCTCTCTCTCTCTCACTCACAGCTTCTCTTTCTCTCTGTCTCTCTCACTCACATCTTCTCTTTCTCTCTCACTCACATCTTCTCTTTCTTTCTTTCACTCTCACTCATAGCTTCTATCTCTCTCTCTCACTCACAGCTTCTCTCTCTCACTCACAGCTTCTCTTTATCTCTCTCTATCACTCACAGCTTCTCTTTATCTCTCTCTCTCACTCACTCAAAGCTTCTCTTTCTCTTTCTCTCTCACACTCACATCTTCTCTCTCTCTCTCCTCACACCTTCTCTCTCTCTCACTCACAGGTTCTCTCTCTCTCTCACTCACAGGTTCTCTTTCTCTCTCTCACTCTCTTACTAACATCTTCTCTTTCTCTCTCCCTCTCTCACTCACAGCTTCTCTCTCTCTCACACACACAGCTTCTCTTTCTCTCTCTCTCTCTCACTCACAGCTTCTCTTTCTCTGCCTCTCTCTTACTCACAGCTTCTCTTTCTCTCTCTCTCTCACTCACAGCTTCTCTTTCTCTCTCTCTTACTCTCAGCTTCTATCTCTCTCTCTCTCACTCACAGCTTCTCTCTCTCTCTCTTACTCACAGATTCTCTTTTTCTCTCTCTCGCACTCACAGCTTCTCTTATTCTCTCTCTCTCACTCACCGCTTCACTTTCTCCCTCTCTCACTCACTCAAAGCTTCTTTCTCTCTCACTCACAGCTTCTCTTTCTTTCTCTCTCTCTCTCACTCACAGCTTCTCTTTCTCTATCTCTCACTCACAGCTTCTCTTTATCTCTCTCTCACTCACAGCTTCTCTTTCTCTCTCTCTCACTCACAGCTTCTCTTTCTCTGTCTCTCTCTCACAGCTTCTCTTTATCTCTCTCTCTCACTCACAGCTTCTCTTTCTTTCTCTCTCTCTCTCACTCAAAGGTTCTCTTTCTCTCTCTCACTCACATCTTCTCTTTCTCTCTCTCTCTCTCACTCACCGCTTCTCTCTCTCTCTCACTCACAGCTTCTCTTTCTCTGTCTCTCTCTAACTCACAGCTTGTCTTTATCTCTCTCTCAGTCACAGTTTCTCTTTCTCTCTATCTCTCACTCACAGCTTCTCTTTCTTTCTCTCTCTCTCTCACTCACAGTTTCTCTTTCTCTCTCTCACTCACATCTTCTCTTTCTCTCTCTCTTACTCACAGCTTCTCTCTCTTTCTCACTCACAGCTACTCTCTCTCTATCTCACTCACAACTTTTCTTTCTCTGTCTCTCTCTAACTCACAGCTTGTCTTTATCTCTCTCTCTCAGTCACAGCTTCTCTTTCATTCTCTCTCTCACTCACAGCTTCTCTTTCTCTCTCTCTCTCTCACTCACACCTCTTTCTCTCTCTCACTCTCTCACTCACATCTTCTCTCTCTCTCTCTCACTCACACCTTCTCTTTCTCTCTCTCTCTCTCTCACTCACAGCTTCTCTTTCTCCCTCTCTCTCTCACTCACAGCTTCTCTCTCTCTCTCACTCACAGCTTCTCTTTCTTTCTTTCTCTCTCTCTCTCACTCACAGCTTCTCTTTATCTCTGTCTCTCTCACTCACATCTTCTCTATCTCTCTCACTCACATCTTCTCTTTCTTTCTTTCTCTCTCACTCACAGCTTCTATCTCTCTCTCACTCACAGCTTCTCTCTCTCACTCACAGCTTCTCTTTCTCTCTCTCTCACTCACAGCTTATCTCTCTTTCTCACTCACAGCTTCTCTTTATCTCTTTCTATCACTCACAGCTTCTCTTTATCTCTCTCTCTCACTCACTCAAAGCTTCTCTTTCTCTTTCTCTCTCACACTCACATCTTCTCTCTCTCTCCTCACACCTTCTCTCTCTCTCACTCACAGCTTCTCTCTCTCTTTCTCACTCACAGGTTCTCTTTCTCTCTCTCACTCTCTTACTAACATCTTCTCTTTCTCTCTCTCTCTCTCTCACTCACAGCTTCTCTCTCTCTCACACACACAGCTTCTCTTTCTCTCTCTCTCACTCACAGCTTCTCTTTCTCTGCCTCTCTCTCACTCACAGCTTCTCTTTCTCTCTCTCTCTCACTCACTCAAAGCTTCTCTCTCTCTCACTCACAGCTTCTCTTTATCTCTCTCTCACTCACAGCTTCTCTTTCTTTGTCTCTCACTCACAGCTTCTCTTTCTCTGTCTCTCTCTCACAGCTTCTCTTTATCTCTCTCTCTCACTCACAGCTTCTCTTTCTTTCTCTCTCTCTCTCACTCACAGGTTCTCTTTCTCTCTCTCACTCACATCTTCTCTTTCTCTCTCTCTCTCTCTCACTCACAGGCTTCTCTCTCTTTCTCACTCACAGCTTCTCTCTCTCTCTCTCACTCACAGCTTCTCTTTCTCTGTCTCTCTCTAACTCACAGCTTGTCTTTATCTCTCTCTCTCAGTCATAGTTTCTCTTTCTCTCTCTCTCACTCACAGCTTCTCTCTCTCTCTCACTCTCTCACTCTCTCACTCACATCTTCACTTTCTCTCTCTCTCACTCACTCACAGCTTCTCTTTCTCTCTCTCTCTCACTCACATCTTCTCTTTCTCCCTCTCTCTCTCACTCACAGCTTCTCTCTCACACACAGCTTCTCTTTCTTTCTCTCTCTCTCACTCACAGCTTCTCTCTCTCTCTCTCACTCACAGCTTCTCTTTCTCTCTCTCTCTCTCACTCACAGCTTCTCTTTCTTTCTTTCTCTCTCAATCACAGCTTCTCTCTCTCTCTCACTCACAGCTTCTCTCTCTCACTCACTCACAGCTTCTCTTTCTCTCTCTCTCTCACTCACAGCTTCTCTTTCTCTCTCTCACAGCTTCTCTTTATCTCTCTCTATCACTCACAGCTTCTCTTTCTTTCTTTCTCTCTCAATCACAGCTTCTCTCTCTCTCTCACTCACAGCTTCTCTCTCTCACTCACTCACAGCTTCTCTTTCTCTCTCTCTCTCACTCACAGCTTCTCTCTCTCACTCACTCACAGCTTCTCTCTCTCTCACTCACAGCTTCTCTTTCTCTCTCTCTCTCACAGCTTCTCCTTCACTCTCTCTCTCACTCACAGCTTCTCTCTCTCTCACTCACAGCTTCTCTTTCTCTCTCTCACTCTCTCACTAACATCTTCTCTTTCTCTCTCTCTTACTCACAGCTTCTCTCTCTCTCTCACACAGCTTCTCTTTCTCTCTCTCACAGCTTCTCTTTCTCTGTCTCTCTCTAACTCACAGCTTCTCTTTATCTCTCTCTCACTCACAGCTTCTCTTTCTCTCTCTCTTACTCACAGCTTCTCTTTCTCTCTCTCTCTCTCACTCACAGCTTCTCTTTCTCTCTCTCACTCACAGCTTCTCTCTCTCTCTCACTCACAACTTCTCTTTTTCTCTCTCTCTCTCACTCACAGCTTCTCTTTCTCTCTCTCTCTAACTCACAGCTTCTCTTTATCTCTCTCTCACTCACAGCTTCTCTTTCTCTCTCTCACACACGCATAGCTTCTCTTTCTCTCTCTCACTCACTCACAGCTTCTAGCTCTCTCTCTCACTCACAGCTTCTCTTTCCCTCTCTCTCTCACTCACAGCTTCTTTCTCTCTCTCTCTCGCTCATAGCCTCTCTTTCTTTCTCTCTCTCTCACTCACAGCTTCGCTTTCTCTCTCTCTCTCCCACTGTCACAGCTTCTCTCTCTCTCACGCTCACTCACAGCTTCCCTTTTTCTCCCTCTCTCTCACAATCACAGCTTCTCTTTCACCCTCTCTCTCTCACTCACAGCTTCTCTTTCTTTCTCTCTCTCTCACTCACAGCTTCTCTTTCTCTCACTCCCTCACTCACAGCTTTTCTTTCTCTCTCTCTCTCACTCACAGCTTCTCTATCTCTCTCTCTCTCACACTCACAGCTTCTCTTTCTCTCTCTCTCTCACTCACAGCTTCTCTTTCTCTCTCTCTCTCTCACACACACAGCTTCTCTTTCTTTCTCTCTCTCTCTCTCACTCACAGTTTCTCTTTCTCTCTCTCACTCACATCTCTTTCTCTCTCTCTCTCACGCACAGCTTCTCTCTCTTTCTCTCTCTCTCTCTCACTCACAGGTTCTCTTTCTCTCTCTCACTCACATCTACTCTTTCTCTCTCTCTCTCTCTCACTCACAGCTTCTCTCTCTTTCTCACTCACAGCTTCTCTCTCTCTCACTCACTCACAGCTTCTCTTTCTCTGTCTCTCTCTAACTCACAGCTTGTCTTAATCTCTCTCTCTCAGTCATAGTTTCTCTTTCTCTCTCTCTAACTCACAGCTTCTCTCTCTCTCACTCACACCTCTTTCTCTCTCTCACTCTCTCACTCACATCTTCACTTTCTCTCTCTCTCTCTCTCACTCACAGCTTCTCTTTCTCTCTCTCTCTCACTCACATCTTCTCTTTCTCCCTCTCTCTCTCACTCACAGCTTCTCTCTCTCACACAGCTTCTCTTTCTTTCTCTCTCTCTCTCACTCACAGCTTCTCTTTCTCTCTCTCTCTCTCACTCACAGCTTCTCTTTCTCTCTCTCTCTCACTCACAGCTTCTCTTTCTTTCTTTCTCTCTCAATCACAGCTTCTCTCTCTCTCTCACTCACAGCTTCTCTCTCTCACTCACTCACAGCTTCTCTTTCTCTCTCTCTCTCACTCACAGCTTCTCTTTCTCTCTCTCACAGCTTCTCTTTATCTCTCTCTATCACTCACAGCTTCTCTATCTCTCTCTCACTCACTCACAGCTTCTCTTTCTCTTTCTCTCTCACACTCACATCTTCTCACTCTCTCTCTCACTCACAGCTTCTCTCTCTCTCTCACAATCACAGCTTCTCTTTCACCCTCTCTCTCTCACTCACAGCTTCTCTTTCTTTCTCTCTCTCTCACTCACAGCTTCTCTTTCTCTCACTCCCTCACTCACAGCTTTTCTTTCTCTCTCTCTCTCACTCACAGCTTCTCTATCTCTCTCTCTCTCACACTCACAGCTTCTCTTTCTCTCTCTCTCTCACTCACAGCTTCTCTTTCTCTCTCTCTCTCACTCACAGCTTCTCTTTCTCTGTCTCTCTCTAACTCACAGCTTCTCTTTATCTCTCTCACTCACAGCTTCTCTTTCTTTCTCTCTCTCTCTCACTCACAGTTTCTCTTTCTCTCTGTCACTCACATCTCCTTCTCTCTCTCACACACACACAGCTTCTCTCTCTTTCTCTCTCTCTCTCTCACTCACAAGTTCTCTTTCTCTCTCTCACTCACATCTTCTCTTTCTCTCTCTCTCACTCACTCACAGCTTCTCTCTCTTTCTCACTCACAGCTTCTCTCTCTCTCACTCACTCACAGCTTCTCTTTCTCTGTCTCTCTCTAACTCACAGCTTGTCTTTATCTCTCTCTCTCAGTCATAGTTTCTCTTTCTCTCCCTCACACACAGCTTCTCTCTCTCTCTCACTCACACCTCTTTCTCTCTCTCACTCTCTCACTCACATCTTCACTTTCTCTCTCTCTCTCACTCACATCTTCTCTTTCTCCCTCTCTCTCTCACTCACAGCTTCTCTCTCACACACAGCTTCTCTTTCTTTCTCTCTCTCACTCACAGCTTCTTTCTCTCTCTCTCTCTCACTCACAGCTTCTCTTTCTTTCTTTCTCTCTCAATCACAGCTTCTCTCTCTCTCACTCACAGCTTCTCTCTCTCACTCACTCACAGCATCTCTTTCTCTCTCTCTCTCACTCACAGCTTCTCTTTCTCTCTCTCACAGCTTCTCTTTATCTCTCTCTATCACTCACAGCTTCTCTTTATCTCTCTCTCACTCACTCACAGCTTCTCTTTCTCTTTCTCTCTCACACTCACAGCTTCTCTTTCTCACTCTCTCTCTCACTCACAGCTTCTCTCTCTCTCTCACTCACAGCTTCTCTTTCTCTCTCTCTCTCACACAGCTTCTCTTTCACTCTCTCTCTCACTCACAGCTCTCTCTCACTCACAGCTTCTCTTTCTCTCTCTAACTCTCTCACTAACATCTTCTCTTTCTCTCTCTCTTACTCACAGCTTCTCTCTCTCTCTCTCTCACAGCTTCTCTTTCTCTCTCTCACTCACAGCTTCTCTTTCTCTGTCTCTCTCTAACTCACATCTTCTCTTTATCTCTCTCTCACTCACAGCTTCTCTTTATCTCTCTCTCACTCACAGCTTCTCTTTCTCTCTCTCTCTCTCTCACTCACACCTTCTCTTTCTCTCTCTCTCTCTCTCACTCACAGCTTCTCTTTCTCCCTCTCTCTCTCACTCACAGCTTCTCTCTCTCTCTCACTCACAGCTTCTCTTTCTTTCTTTCTTTCTCTCTCTCTCTCTCACTCACAGCTTCTCTTTATCTCTGTCTCTCTCACTCACATCTTCTCTATCTCTCTCACTCACATCTTCTCTTTCTTTCTTTCTCTCTCACTCACAGCTTCTATCTCTCTCTCACTCACAGCTTCTCTCTCTCACTCACAGCTTCTCTTTCTCTCTCTCACTCACAGCTTATCTCTCTCTCTCACTCACAGCTTCTCTTTATCTCTTTCTATCACTCACAGCTTCTCTTTATCTCTCTCTCACTCACTCAAAGCTTCTCTTTCTCTTTCTCTCTCACACTCACATCTTCTCTCTCTCTCCTCACACCTTCTCTCTCTCTCACTCACAGCTTCTCTCTCTCTTTCTCACTCACAGGTTCTCTTTCTCTCTCTCACTCTCTTATTAACATCTTCTCTTTCTCTCTCTCACTCTCTTACTAACATCTTCTCTTTCTCTCTCTCTCTCACTCACTCACAGCTTCTCTCTCTTTCTCACTCACAGCTTCTCTCTCTCTCACTCACTCACAGCTTCTCTTTCTCTGTCTCTCTCTAACTCACAGCTTGTCTTTATCTCTCTCTCTCAGTCATAGTTTCTCTTTCTCTCCCTCACACACAGCTTCTCTCTCTCTCTCACTCACACCTCTTTCTCTCTCTCACTCTCTCACTCACATCTTCACTTTCTCTCTCTCTCTCACTCACATCTTCTCTTTCTCCCTCTCTCTCTCACTCACAGCTTCTCTCTCACACACAGCTTCTCTTTCTTTCTCTCTCTCACTCACAGCTTCTTTCTCTCTCTCTCTCTCACTCACAGCTTCTCTTTCTTTCTTTCTCTCTCAATCACAGCTTCTCTCTCTCTCACTCACAGCTTCTCTCTCTCACTCACTCACAGCATCTCTTTCTCTCTCTCTCTCACTCACAGCTTCTCTTTCTCTCTCTCACAGCTTCTCTTTATCTCTCTCTATCACTCACAGCTTCTCTTTATCTCTCTCTCACTCACTCACAGCTTCTCTTTCTCTTTCTCTCTCACACTCACAGCTTCTCTTTCTCACTCTCTCTCTCACTCACAGCTTCTCTCTCTCTCTCACTCACAGCTTCTCTTTCTCTCTCTCTCTCACACAGCTTCTCTTTCACTCTCTCTCTCACTCACAGCTCTCTCTCACTCACAGCTTCTCTTTCTCTCTCTAACTCTCTCACTAACATCTTCTCTTTCTCTCTCTCTTACTCACAGCTTCTCTCTCTCTCTCTCTCACAGCTTCTCTTTCTCTCTCTCACTCACAGCTTCTCTTTCTCTGTCTCTCTCTAACTCACATCTTCTCTTTATCTCTCTCTCACTCACAGCTTCTCTTTATCTCTCTCTCACTCACAGCTTCTCTTTCTCTCTCTCTCTCTCTCACTCACACCTTCTCTTTCTCTCTCTCTCTCTCTCACTCACAGCTTCTCTTTCTCCCTCTCTCTCTCACTCACAGCTTCTCTCTCTCTCTCACTCACAGCTTCTCTTTCTTTCTTTCTTTCTCTCTCTCTCTCTCACTCACAGCTTCTCTTTATCTCTGTCTCTCTCACTCACATCTTCTCTATCTCTCTCACTCACATCTTCTCTTTCTTTCTTTCTCTCTCACTCACAGCTTCTATCTCTCTCTCACTCACAGCTTCTCTCTCTCACTCACAGCTTCTCTTTCTCTCTCTCACTCACAGCTTATCTCTCTCTCTCACTCACAGCTTCTCTTTATCTCTTTCTATCACTCACAGCTTCTCTTTATCTCTCTCTCACTCACTCAAAGCTTCTCTTTCTCTTTCTCTCTCACACTCACATCTTCTCTCTCTCTCCTCACACCTTCTCTCTCTCTCACTCACAGCTTCTCTCTCTCTTTCTCACTCACAGGTTCTCTTTCTCTCTCTCACTCTCTTATTAACATCTTCTCTTTCTCTCTCTCACTCTCTTACTAACATCTTCTCTTTCTCTCTCTCTCTCTCTCACTCACAGCTTCTCTCTCTCACACACACACAGCTTCTCTTTCTCTCTCTCTCACTCACAGCTTCTCTTTCTCTGCCTCTCTCTCACTCACAGCTTCTCTTTCTCTCTCTCTCTCACTCACTCAAAGCTTCTCTCTCTCTCACTCACAGCTTCTCTTTATCTCTCTCTCACTCACAGCTTCTCTTTCTTTGTCTCTCACTCACAGCTTCTCTTTCTCTCTCTCTCACTCACAGCTTCTCTTTCTTTCTCTCTCTCTCTAACTCACAGGTTCTCTTTCTCTCTCTCACTCACATCTTCTCTTTCTCTCTCTCTCTCTCACTCACAGGCTTCTCTCTCTTTCTCACTCACAGCTTCTCTCTCTCTCTCTCACTCACAGCTTCTCTTTCTCTGTCTCTCTCTAACTCACAGCTTGTCTTTATCTCTCTCTCTCAGTCATAGTTTCTCTTTCTCTCTCTCTCACTCACAGCTTCTCTCTCTCTCTCACTCACACCTCTTTCTCTCTCTCACTCTCTCACTCTCTCACTCACATCTTCACTTTCTCTCTCTCTCACTCACTCACAGCTTCTCTTTCTCTCTCTCTCTCACTCACATCTTCTCTTTCTCCCTCTCTCTCTCACTCACAGCTTCTCTCTCACACACAGCTTCTCTTTCTTTCTCTCTCTCTCACTCACAGCTTCTCTCTCTCTCTCTCACTCACAGCTTCTCTTTCTCTCTCTCTCTCACTCACAGCTTCTCTTTCTTTCTTTCTCTCTCAATCACAGCTTCTCTCTCTCTCTCACTCACAGCTTCTCTCTCTCACTCACTCACAGCTTCTCTTTCTCTCTCTCTCTCACTCACAGCTTCTCTTTCTCTCTCTCACAGCTTCTCTTTATCTCTCTCTATCACTCACAGCTTCTCTTTCTTTCTTTCTCTCTCAATCACAGCTTCTCTCTCTCTCTCACTCACAGCTTCTCTCTCTCACTCACTCACAGCTTCTCTTTCTCTCTCTCTCTCACTCACATTTTCTCTCTCTCTCTCACTCACAGCTTCTCTCTCTCTCACTCACAGCTTCTCTTTCTCTCTCTCTCTCACAGCTTCTCCTTCACTCTCTCTCTCACTCACAGCTTCTCTCTCTCTCACTCACAGCTTCTCTTTCTCTCTCTCACTCTCTCACTAACATCTTCTCTTTCTCTCTCTCTTACTCACAGCTTCTCTCTCTCTCTCTCACAGCTTCTCTTTCTCTCTCTCACAGCTTCTCTTTCTCTGTCTCTCTCTAACTCACAGCTTCTCTTTATCTCTCTCTCACTCACAGCTTCTCTTTCTCTCTCTCTTACTCACAGCTTCTCTTTCTCTCTTTCTCTCTCACTCACAGCTTCTCTTTCTCTCTCTCACTCACAGCTTCTCTCTCTCTCTCACTCACAGCTTCTCTTTTTCTCTCTCTCTCTTACTCACAGCTTCTCTTTCTCTCTCTCTCTAACTCACAGCTTCTCTTTATCTCTCTCTCACTCACAGCTTCTCTTTCTCTCTCTCACACACGCATAGCTTCTCTTTCTCTCTCTCACTCACTCACAGCTTCTAGCTCTCTCTCACTCACAGCTTCTCTTTCTCTGTCTCTCTCTCTCACTCACAGCTTCTCTTTCCCTCTCTCTCTCTCTCACAGCTTCTTTCTCTCTCTCTCTCGCTCATAGCTTCTCTTTCTTTCTCTCTCTCTCACTCACAGCTTCGCTTTCTCTCTCTCTCTCCCACTGTCACAGCTTCTCTCTCTCTCACGCTCACTCACAGCTTCGCTTTTTCTCCCTCTCTCTCACAATCACAGCTTCTCTTTCACCCTCTCTCTCTCACTCACAGCTTCTCTTTCTTTCTCTCTCTCTCACTCACAGCTTCTCTTTCTCTCACTCCCTCACTCACAGCTTTTCTTTCTCACTCTCTCACACTCACAGCTTCTCTATCTCTCTCTCTCTCACACTCACAGCTTCTCTTTCTCTCTCTCTCTCACTCACAGCTTCTCTTTCTCTCTCTCTCTCTCACTCACAGCTTCTCTTTCTCTGTTTCACTCTAACTCACAGCTTCTCTTTATCTCTCTCTCACTCACAGCTTCTCTTTCTTTCTCTCTCTCTCTCACTCACAGTTTCTCTTTCTCTCTCTCACTCACAGCTTCTCTCTCTTTCTCTCTCTCTCTCTCACTCACAGGTTCTCTTTCTCTCTCTCACTCACATCTACTCTTTCTCTCTCTCTCTCTCTCACTCACAGCTTCTCTCTCTTTCTCACTCACAGCTTCTCTCTCTCTCACTCACTCACAGCTTCTCTTTCTCTGTCTCTCTCTAACTCACAGCTTGTCTTAATCTCTCTCTCTCAGTCATAGTTTCTCTTTCTCTCTCTCTCACTCACAGCTTCTCTCTCTCTCTCACTCACACCTCTTTCTCTCTCTCACTCTCTCACTCACATCTTCACTTTCTCTCTCTCTCTCTCTCACTCACAGCTTCTCTTTCTCTCTCTCTCTCACTCACATCTTCTCTTTCTCCCTCTCTCTCTCACTCACAGCTTCTCTCTCTCACACAGCTTCTCTTTCTTTCTCTCTCTCTCACACTCACAGCTTCTCTTTCTCTCTCTCTCTCTCACTCACAGCTTCTCTTTCTCTCTCTCTCTCACTCACAGCTTCTCTTTCTTTCTTTCTCTCTCAATCACAGCTTCTCTCTCTCTCTCACTCACAGCTTATCTCTCTCACTCACTCACAGCTTCTCTTTCTCTCTCTCTCTCACTCACAGCTTCTCTTTCTCTCTCTCACAGCTTCTCTTTATCTCTCTCTATCACTCACAGCTTCTCTATCTCTCTCTCACTCACTCACAGCTTCTCTTTCTCTTTCTCTCTCACACTCACATCTTCTCACTCTCTCTCTCACTCACAGCTTCTCTCTCTCTCTCACAATCACAGCTTCTCTTTCACCCTCTCTCTCTCACTCACAGCTTCTCTTTCTTTCTCTCTCTCTCACTCACAGCTTCTCTTTCTCTCACTCCCTCACTCACAGCTTTTCTTTCTCTCTCTCTGTCTCACTCACAGCTTCTCTATCTCTCTCTCTCTCACACTCACAGCTTCTCTTTCTCTCTCTCTCTCACTCACAGCTTCTCTTTCTCTCTCTCTCTCACTCACAGCTTCTCTTTCTCTGTCTCTCTCTAACTCACAGCTTCTCTTTATCTCTCTCTCACTCACAGCTTCTCTTTCTTTCTCTCTCTCTCTCACTCACAGTTTCTCTTACTCTCTGTCACTCACATCTCCTTCTCTCTCTCACACACACACAGCTTCTCTCTCTTTCTCTCTCTCTCTCTCACTCACAAGTTCTCTTTCTCTCTCACACTCACATCTTCTCTTTCTCTCTCTCTCACTCACTCACAGCTTCTCTCTCTTTCTCACTCACAGCTTCTCTCTCTCTCACTCACTCACAGCTTCTCTTTCTCTGTCTCTCTCTAACTCACAGCTTGTCTTTATCTCTCTCTCTCAGTCATAGTTTCTCTTTCTCTCCCTCACACACAGCTTCTCTCTCTCTCTCACTCACACCTCTTTCTCTCTCTCACTCTCTCACTCACATCTTCACTTTCTCTCTCTCTCTCACTCACATCTTCTCTTTCTCCCTCTCTCTCTCACTCACAGCTTCTCTCTCACACACAGCTTCTCTTTCTCTCTCTCACAGCTTCTCTTTATCTCTCTCTATCACTCACAGCTTCTCTTTCTTTCTTTCTCTCTCAATCACAGCTTCTCTCTCTCTCTCACTCACAGCTTCTCTCTCTCACTCACTCACAGCTTCTCTTTCTCTCTCTCTCTCACTCACATTTTCTCTCTCTCTCTCACTCACAGCTTCTCTCTCTCTCACTCACAGCTTCTCTTTCTCTCTCTCTCTCACAGCTTCTCCTTCACTCTCTCTCTCACTCACAGCTTCTCTCTCTCTCACTCACAGCTTCTCTTTCTCTCTCTCACTCTCTCACTAACATCTTCTCTTTCTCTCTCTCTTACTCACAGCTTCTCTCTCTCTCTCTCACAGCTTCTCTTTCTCTCTCTCACAGCTTCTCTTTCTCTGTCTCTCTCTAACTCACAGCTTCTCTTTATCTCTCTCTCACTCACAGCTTCTCTTTCTCTCTCTCTTACTCACAGCTTCTCTTTCTCTCTTTCTCTCTCACTCACAGCTTCTCTTTCTCTCTCTCACTCACAGCTTCTCTCTCTCTCTCACTCACAGCTTCTCTTTTTCTCTCTCTCTCTTACTCACAGCTTCTCTTTCTCTCTCTCTCTAACTCACAGCTTCTCTTTATCTCTCTCTCACTCACAGCTTCTCTTTCTCTCTCTCACACACGCATAGCTTCTCTTTCTCTCTCTCACTCACTCACAGCTTCTAGCTCTCTCTCACTCACAGCTTCTCTTTCTCTGTCTCTCTCTCTCACTCACAGCTTCTCTTTCCCTCTCTCTCTCTCTCACAGCTTCTTTCTCTCTCTCTCTCGCTCATAGCTTCTCTTTCTTTCTCTCTCTCTCACTCACAGCTTCGCTTTCTCTCTCTCTCTCCCACTGTCACAGCTTCTCTCTCTCTCACGCTCACTCACAGCTTCGCTTTTTCTCCCTCTCTCTCACAATCACAGCTTCTCTTTCACCCTCTCTCTCTCACTCACAGCTTCTCTTTCTTTCTCTCTCTCTCACTCACAGCTTCTCTTTCTCTCACTCCCTCACTCACAGCTTTTCTTTCTCACTCTCTCACACTCACAGCTTCTCTATCTCTCTCTCTCTCACACTCACAGCTTCTCTTTCTCTCTCTCTCTCACTCACAGCTTCTCTTTCTCTCTCTCTCTCTCACTCACAGCTTCTCTTTCTCTGTTTCACTCTAACTCACAGCTTCTCTTTATCTCTCTCTCACTCACAGCTTCTCTTTCTTTCTCTCTCTCTCTCACTCACAGTTTCTCTTTCTCTCTCTCACTCACAGCTTCTCTCTCTTTCTCTCTCTCTCTCTCACTCACAGGTTCTCTTTCTCTCTCTCACTCACATCTACTCTTTCTCTCTCTCTCTCTCTCTCACTCACAGCTTCTCTCTCTTTCTCACTCACAGCTTCTCTCTCTCTCACTCACTCACAGCTTCTCTTTCTCTGTCTCTCTCTAACTCACAGCTTGTCTTAATCTCTCTCTCTCAGTCATAGTTTCTCTTTCTCTCTCTCTCACTCACAGCTTCTCTCTCTCTCTCACTCACACCTCTTTCTCTCTCTCACTCTCTCACTCACATCTTCACTTTCTCTCTCTCTCTCTCTCACTCACAGCTTCTCTTTCTCTCTCTCTCTCACTCACATCTTCTCTTTCTCCCTCTCTCTCTCACTCACAGCTTCTCTCTCTCACACAGCTTCTCTTTCTTTCTCTCTCTCTCTCACTCACAGCTTCTCTTTCTCTCTCTCTCTCTCACTCACAGCTTCTCTTTCTCTCTCTCTCTCACTCACAGCTTCTCTTTCTTTCTTTCTCTCTCAATCACAGCTTCTCTCTCTCTCTCACTCACAGCTTATCTCTCTCACTCACTCACAGCTTCTCTTTCTCTCTCTCTCTCACTCACAGCTTCTCTTTCTCTCTCTCACAGCTTCTCTTTATCTCTCTCTATCACTCACAGCTTCTCTATCTCTCTCTCACTCACTCACAGCTTCTCTTTCTCTTTCTCTCTCACACTCACATCTTCTCACTCTCTCTCTCACTCACAGCTTCTCTCTCTCTCTCACAATCACAGCTTCTCTTTCACCCTCTCTCTCTCACTCACAGCTTCTCTTTCTTTCTCTCTCTCTCACTCACAGCTTCTCTTTCTCTCACTCCCTCACTCACAGCTTTTCTTTCTCTCTCTCTGTCTCACTCACAGCTTCTCTATCTCTCTCTCTCTCACACTCACAGCTTCTCTTTCTCTCTCTCTCTCACTCACAGCTTCTCTTTCTCTCTCTCTCTCACTCACAGCTTCTCTTTCTCTGTCTCTCTCTAACTCACAGCTTCTCTTTATCTCTCTCTCACTCACAGCTTCTCTTTCTTTCTCTCTCTCTCTCACTCACAGTTTCTCTTACTCTCTGTCACTCACATCTCCTTCTCTCTCACACACACACACAGCTTCTCTCTCTTTCTCTCTCTCTCTCTCACTCACAAGTTCTCTTTCTCTCTCTCACTCACATCTTCTCTTTCTCTCTCTCTCACTCACTCACAGCTTCTCTCTCTTTCTCACTCACAGCTTCTCTCTCTCTCACTCACTCACAGCTTCTCTTTCTCTGTCTCTCTCTAACTCACAGCTTGTCTTTATCTCTCTCTCTCAGTCATAGTTTCTCTTTCTCTCCCTCACACACAGCTTCTCTCTCTCACTCACTCACACCTCTTTCTCTCTCTCACTCTCTCACTCACATCTTCACTTTCTCTCTCTCTCTCACTCACATCTTCTCTTTCTCCCTCTCTCTCTCACTCACAGCTTCTCTCTCACACACAGCTTCTCTTTCTTTCTCTCTCTCACTCACAGCTTCTCTTTCTCTCTCTCTCTCTCACTCACAGCTTCTCTTTCTTTCTTTCTCTCTCAATCACAGCTTCTCTCTCTCTCACTCACAGCTTCTCTCTCTCACTCACTCACAGCATCTCTTTCTCTCTCTCTCTCACTCACAGCTTCTCTTTCTCTCTCTCACAGCTTCTCTTTATCTCTCTCTATCACTCACAGCTTCTCTTTATCTCTCTCTCACTCACTCACAGCTTCTCTTTCTCTTTCTCTCTCACATTCACAGCTTCTCTTTCTCACTCTCTCTCTCACTCACAGCTTCTCTCTCTCTCTCACTCACAGCTTCTCTTTCTCTCTCTCTCTCACACAGCTTCTCTTTCACTCTCTCTCTCACTCACAGCTTCTCTCTCTCTCACTCACAGCTTCTCTTTCTCTGTCTAACTCTCTCACTAACATCTTCTCTTTCTCTCTCTCTTACTCACAGCTTCTCTCTCTCTCTCTCACAGCTTCTCTTTCTCTCTCTCACTCACAGCTTCTCTTTCTCTGTCTCTCTCTAACTCACATCTTCTCTTTATCTCTCTCTCACTCACAGCTTCTCTTTATCTCTCTCTCACTCACAGCTTCTCTTTCTCTCTCTCTCTCTCTCACTCACAGATTCTTTCTCTCTCTCACTCACAGCTTCTCTCTCTCTCTCACTCACAGATTCTCTTTTTCTCTCTCTCTCTCTCTCACTCACAGCTTCTCTTTCTCTCTCTCTCTAACTCACAGCTTCTCTTTATCTCTCTCTCACTCACAGCTTCTCTTTCTCTCTCTCTCACACACACAGCTTCTCTTTCTCTCACTCACTCACTCACTCACAGCTTCTAGCTCTCTCTCTCCCACTGTCACAGCTTCTCTCTCTCTCACGCTCACTCACAGCTTCCCTTTTTCTCCCTCTCTCTCACAATCACAGCTTCTCTTTCACCCTCTCTCTCTCACTCACAGCTTCTCTTTCTTTCTCTCTCTCTCACTCACAGCTTCTCTTTCTCTCACTCCCTCACTCACAGCTTTTTTTTCTCTCTCTCTCTCACTCACAGCTTCTCTATCTCTCTCTCTCTCACACTCACAGCTTCTCTTTCTCTCTCTCTCTCACTCACAGCTTCTCTTTCTCTCTCTCTCTCTCACTCACAGCTTCTCTTTCTTTCTCTCTCTCTCTCTCACTCACAGTTTCTCTTTCTCTCTCTCACTCACATCTCTTTCTCTCTCTCTCTCACGCACAGCTTCTCTCTCTTTCTCTCTCTCTCTCTCACTCACAGGTTCTCTTTCTCTCTCTCACTCACATCTACTCTTTCTCTCTCTCTCTCTCTCACTCACAGCTTCTCTCTCTTTGTCACTCACAGCTTCTCTCTCTCTCACTCACTCACAGCTTCTCTTTCTCTGTCTCTCTCTAACTCACAGCTTGTCTTAATCTCTCTCTCTCAGTCATAGTTTCTCTGTCTCTCTCTCTCACTCACAGCTTCTCTCTCTCTCTCACTCACACCTCTTTCTCTCTCTCACTCTCTCACTCACATCTTCACTTTCTCTCTCTCTCTCTCTCACTCACAGCTTCTCTTTCTCTCTCTCTCTCACTCACATCTTCTCTTTCTCCCTCTCTCTCTCACTCACAGCTTCTCTCTCTCACACAGCTTCTCTTTCTTTCTCTCTCTCTCTCACTCACAGCTTCTCTTTCTCTCTCTCTCTCTCACTCACAGCTTCTCTTTCTCTCTCTCTCTCACTCACAGCTTCTCTTTCTTTCTTTCTCTCTCAATCACAGCTTCTCTCTCTCTCACTCACAGCTTCTCTCTCTCACTCACTCACAGCTTCTCTTTCTCTCTCTCTCTCACTCACAGCTTCTCTTTCTCTCTCTCACAGCTTCTCTTTATCTCTCTCTATCACTCACAGCTTCTCTATCTCTCTCTCACTCACTCACAGCTTCTCTTTCTCTTTCTCTCTCACACTCACATCTTCTCACTCTCTCTCTCACTCACAGCTTCTCTCTCTCTCACAATCACAGCTTCTCTTTCACCCTCTCTCTCTCACTCACAGCTTCTCTTTCTTTCTCTCTCTCTCACTCACAGCTTCTCTTTCTCTCACTCCCTCACTCACAGCTTTTCTTTCTCTCTCTCTCTCTCACTCACAGCTTCTCTATCTCTCTCTCTCTCACACTCACAGCTTCTCTTTCTCTCTCTCTCTCACTCACAGCTTCTCTTTCTCTCTCTCTCTCACTCACAGCTTCTCTTTCTCTGTCTCTCTCTAACTCACAGCTTCTCTTTATCTCTCTCTCACTCACAGCTTCTCTTTCTTTCTCTCTCTCTCTCACTCACAGTTTCTCTTTCTCTCTGTCACTCACATCTCCTTCTCTCTCTCACACACACACAGCTTCTCTCTCTTTCTCTCTCTCTCTCTCACTCACAAGTTCTCTTTCTCTCTCTCACTCACATCTTCTCTTTCTCTCTCTCTCACTCACTCACAGCTTCTCTCTCTTTCTCACTCACAGCTTCTCTCTCTCTCACTCACTCACAGCTTCTCTTTCTCTGTCTCTCTCTAACTCACAGCTTGTCTTTATCTCTCTCTCTCAGTCATAGTTTCTCTTTCTCTCCCTCACACACAGCTTCTCTCTCTCTCTCACTCACACCTCTTTCTCTCTCTCACTCTCTCACTCACATCTTCACTTTCTCTCTCTCTCTCACTCACATCTTCTCTTTCTCCCTCTCTCTCTCACTCACAGCTTCTCTCTCACACACAGCTTCTCTTTCTTTCTCTCTCTCACTCACAGCTTCTTTCTCTCTCTCTCTCTCACTCACAGCTTCTCTTTCTTTCTTTCTCTCTCAATCACAGCTTCTCTCTCTCTCACTCACAGCTTCTCTCTCTCACTCACTCACAGCATCTCTTTCTCTCTCTCTCTCACTCACAGCTTCTCTTTCTCTCTCTCACAGCTTCTCTTTATCTCTCTCTATCACTCACAGCTTCTCTTTATCTCTCTCTCACTCACTCACAGCTTCTCTTTCTCTTTCTCTCTCACACTCACAGCTTCTCTTTCTCACTCTCTCTCTCACTCACAGCTTCTCTCTCTCTCACTCACAGCTTCTCTTTCTCTCTCTCTCTCACACAGCTTCTCTTTCACTCTCTCTCTCACTCAGCTTCTCTCTCTCACTCACAGCTTCTCTTTCTCTCTCTAACTCTCTCACTAACATCTTCTCTTTCTCTCTCTCTTACTCACAGCTTCTCTCTCTCTCTCTCACTCACAGCTTCTCTTTCTTTCTTTCTCTCTCTCTCTCTCACTCACAGCTTCTCTTTAACTCTGTCTCTCTCACTCACATCTTCTCTATCTCTCTCACTCACATCTTCTCTTTCTTTCTTTCTCTCTCACTCACAGCTTCTATCTCTCTCTCACTCACAGCTTCTCTCTCTCACTCACAGCTTCTCTTTCTCTCTCTCACTCACAGCTTATCTCTCTCTCTCACTCACAGCTTCTCTTTATCTCTTTCTATCACTCACAGCTTCTCTTTATCTCTCTCTCTCACTCACTCAAAGCTTCTCTTTCTCTTTCTCTCTCACACTCACATCTTCTCTCTCTCTCCTCACACCTTCTCTCTCTCTCACTCACAGCTTCTCTCTCTCTTTCTCACTCACAGGTTCTCTTTCTCTCTCTCACTCTCTTATTAACATCTTCTCTTTCTCTCTCTCACTCTCTTACTAACATCTTCTCTTTCTCTCTCTCTCTCTCTCACTCACAGCTTCTCTCTCTCTCACACACACAGCTTCTCTTTCTCTCTCTCTCACTCACACCTTCTCTTTCTCTGCCTCTCTCTCACTCACAGCTTCTCTTTCTCTCTCTCTCTCACTCACTCAAAGCTTCTCTCTCTCTCACTCACAGCTTCTCTTTATCTCTCTCTCACTCACAGCTTCTCTTTCTTTGTCTCTCACTCACAGCTTCTCTTTCTCTCTCTCTCACTCACAGCTTCTCTTTCTTTCTCTCTCTCTCTCACTCACAGGTTCTCTTTCTCTCTCTCACTCACATCTTCTCTTTCTCTCTCTCTCTCTCTCACTCACAGGCTTCTCTCTCTTTCTCACTCACAGCTTCTCTCTCTCTCTCTCACTCACAGCTTCTCTTTCTCTGTCTCTCTCTAACTCACAGCTTGTCTTTATCTCTCTCTCTCAGTCATAGTTTCTCTTTCTCTCTCTCTCACTCACAGCTTCTCTCTCTCTCTCACTCACACCTCTTTCTCTCTCTCACTCTCTCACTCTCTCACTCACATCTTCACTTTCTCTCTCTCTCACTCACTCACTCACAGCTTCTCTTTCTCTCTCTCTCTCACTCACATCTTCTCTTTCTCCCTCTCTCTCTCACTCACAGCTTCTCTCTCACACACAGCTTCTCTTTCTTTCTCTCTCTCTCACTCACAGCTTCTCTCTCTCTCTCTCACTCACAGCTTCTCTTTCTCTCTCTCTCTCTCACTCACAGCTTCTCTTTCTTTCTTTCTCTCTCAATCACAGCTTCTCTCTCTCTCACTCACAGCTTCTCTCTCTCACTCACTCACAGCTTCTCTTTCTCTCTCTCTCTCACTCACAGCTTCTCTTTCTCTCTCTCACAGCTTCTCTTTATCTCTCTCTATCACTCACAGCTTCTCTTTCTTTCTTTCTCTCTCAATCACAGCTTCTCTCTCTCTCTCACTCACAGCTTCTCTCTCTCACTCACTCACAGCTTCTCTTTCTCTCTCTCTCTCACTCACATTTTCTCTCTCTCTCTCACTCACAGCTTCTCTCTCTCTCACTCACAGCTTCTCTTTCTCTCTCTCTCTCACAGCTTCTCCTTCACTCTCTCTCTCACTCACAGCTTCTCTCTCTCTCACTCACAGCTTCTCTTTCTCTCTCTCACTCTCTCACTAACATCTTCTCTTTCTCTCTCTCTTACTCACAGCTTCTCTCTCTCTCTCTCACAGCTTCTCTTTCTCTCTCTCACAGCTTCTCTTTCTCTGTCTCTCTCTAACTCACAGCTTCTCTTTATCTCTCTCTCACTCACAGCTTCTCTTTCTCTCTCTCTTACTCACAGCTTCTCTTTCTCTCTCTCTCTCTCACTCACAGCTTCTCTTTCTCTCTCTCACTCACAGCTTCTCTCTCTCTCTCACTCACAGCTTCTCTTTTTCTCTCTCTCTCTTACTCACAGCTTCTCTTTCTCTCTCTCTCTAACTCACAGCTTCTCTTTATCTCTCTCTCACTCACAGCTTCTCTTTCTCTCTCTCACACACGCATAGCTTCTCTTTCTCTCTCTCACTCACTCACAGCTTCTAGCTCTCTCTCACTCACAGCTTCTCTTTCTCTGTCTCTCTCTCTCACTCACAGCTTCTCTTTCCCTCTCTCTCTCACTCACAGCTTCTTTCTCTCTCTCTCTCGCTCATAGCTTCTCTTTCTTTCTCTCTCTCTCACTCACAGCTTCGCTTTCTCTCTCTCTCTCCCACTGTCACAGCTTCTCTCTCTCTCACGCTCACTCACAGCTTCCCTTTTTCTCCCTCTCTCTCACAATCACAGCTTCTCTTTCACCCTCTCTCTCTCACTCACAGCTTCTCTTTCTTTCTCTCTCTCTCACTCACAGCTTCTCTTTCTCTCACTCCCTCACTCACAGCTTTTCTTTCTCACTCTCTCACACTCACAGCTTCTCTATCTCTCTCTCTCTCACACTCACAGCTTCTCTTTCTCTCTCTCTCTCACTCACAGCTTCTCTTTCTCTCTCTCTCTCTCACTCACAGCTTCTCTTTCTCTGTTTCACTCTAACTCACAGCTTCTCTTTATCTCTCTCTCACTCACAGCTTCTCTTTCTTTCTCTCTCTCTCTCACTCACAGTTTCTCTTTCTCTCTCTCACTCACATCTCTTTCTCTCTCTCTCTCACGCACAGCTTCTCTCTCTTTCTCTCTCTCTCTCTCACTCACAGGTTCTCTTTCTCTCTCTCACTCACATCTACTCTTTCTCTCTCTCTCTCTCTCTCACTCACAGCTTCTCTCTCTTTCTCACTCACAGCTTCTCTCTCTCTCACTCACTCACAGCTTCTCTTTCTCTGTCTCTCTCTAACTCACAGCTTGTCTTAATCTCTCTCTCTCAGTCATAGTTTCTCTTTCTCTCTCTCTCACTCACAGCTTCTCTCTCTCTCTCACTCACACCTCTTTCTCTCTCTCACTCTCTCACTCACATCTTCACTTTCTCTCTCTCTCTCTCTCACTCACAGCTTCTCTTTCTCTCTCTCTCTCACTCACATCTTCTCTTTCTCCCTCTCTCTCTCACTCACAGCTTCTCTCTCTCACACAGCTTCTCTTTCTTTCTCTCTCTCTCTCACTCACAGCTTCTCTTTCTCTCTCTCTCTCACTCACAGCTTCTCTTTCTCTCTCTCTCTCACTCACAGCTTCTCTTTCTTTCTTTCTCTCTCAATCACAGCTTCTCTCTCTCTCTCACTCACAGCTTATCTCTCTCACTCACTCACAGCTTCTCTTTCTCTCTCTCTCTCACTCACAGCTTCTCTTTCTCTCTCTCACAGCTTCTCTTTATCTCTCTCTATCACTCACAGCTTCTCTATCTCTCTCTCACTCACTCACAGCTTCTCTTTCTCTTTCTCTCTCACACTCACATCTTCTCACTCTCTCTCTCACTCACAGCTTCTCTCTCTCTCTCACAATCACAGCTACTCTTTCACCCTCTCTCTCTCACTCACAGCTTCTCTTTCTTTCTCTCTCTCTCACTCACAGCTTCTCTTTCTCTCACTCCCTCACTCACAGCTTTTCTTTCTCTCTCTCTCTCTCTCACTCACAGCTTCTCTATCTCTCTCTCTCTCACACTCACAGCTTCTCTTTCTCTCTCTCTCTCACTCACAGCTTCTCTTTCTCTCTCTCTCTCACTCACAGCTTCTCTTTCTCTGTCTCTCTCTAACTCACAGCTTCTCTTTATCTCTCTCTCACTCACAGCTTCTCTTTCTTTCTCTCTCTCTCACTCACAGTTTCTCTTTCTCTCTGTCACTCACATCTCCTTCTCTCTCACACACACACACAGCTTCTCTCTCTTTCTCTCTCTCTCTCTCACTCACAAGTTCTCTTTCTCTCTCTCACTCACATCTTCTCTTTCTCTCTCTCTCACTCACTCACAGCTTCTCTCTCTTTCTCACTCACAGCTTCTCTCTCTCTCACTCACTCACAGCTTCTCTTTCTCTGTCTCTCTCTAACTCACAGCTTGTCTTTATCTCTCTCTCTCAGTCATAGTTTCTCTTTCTCTCCCTCACACACAGCTTCTCTCTCTCTCACTCACACCTCTTTCTCTCTCTCACTCTCTCACTCACATCTTCACTTTCTCTCTCTCTCTCACTCACATCTTCTCTTTCTCCCTCTCTCTCTCACTCACAGCTTCTCTCTCACACACAGCTTCTCTTTCTTTCTCTCTCTCACTCACAGCTTCTCTTTCTCTCTCTCTCTCTCACTCACAGCTTCTCTTTCTTTCTTTCTCTCTCAATCACAGCTTCTCTCTCTCTCACTCACAGCTTCTCTCTCTCACTCACTCACAGCATCTCTTTCTCTCTCTCTCTCACTCACAGCTTCTCTTTCTCTCTCTCACAGCTTCTCTTTATCTCTCTCTATCACTCACAGCTTCTCTTTATCTCTCTCTCACTCACTCACAGCTTCTCTTTCTCTTTCTCTCTCACATTCACAGCTTCTCTTTCTCACTCTCTCTCTCACTCACAGCTTCTCTCTCTCTCTCACTCACAGCTTCTCTTTCTCTCTCTCTCTCACACAGCTTCTCTTTCACTCTCTCTCTCACTCACAGCTTCTCTCTCTCTCACTCACAGCTTCTCTTTCTCTCTCTAACTCTCTCACTAACATCTTCTCTTTCTCTCTCTCTTACTCACAGCTTCTCTCTCTCTCTCTCACAGCTTCTCTTTCTCTCTCTCACTCACAGCTTCTCTTTCTCTGTCTCTCTCTAACTCACATCTTCTCTTTATCTCTCTCTCACTCACAGCTTCTCTTTATCTCTCTCTCACTCACAGCTTCTCTTTCTCTCTCTCTCTCTCTCACTCACAGATTCTTTCTCTCTCTCACTCACAGCTTCTCTCTCTCTCTCACTCACAGATTCTCTTTTTCTCTCTCTCTCTCTCTCACTCACAGCTTCTCTTTCTCTCTCTCTCTAACTCACAGCTTCTCTTTATCTCTCTCTCACTCACAGCTTCTCTTTCTCTCTCTCACACACACACAGCTTCTCTTTCTCTCACTCACTCACTCACTCACAGCTTCTAGCTCTCTCTCTCTCACTCACAGCTTCTCTTTCTCTGTCTCTCTCTCTCACTCACAGCTTCTCTTTCCCTCTCTCTCTCACTCACAGCTTCTCTCTCTCTCTCTCGCTCATAGCTTCTCTTTCTTTCTCTCTCACTCACAGCTTCTCTTTCTCTCTCTCTCTCTCCCACTGTCACAGCTTCTCTCTCTCTCTCACGCTCACTCACAGCCCTTTTTCTCCCTCTCTCTCACAATCACAGCTTCTCTTTCACCCTCTCTCTCACACTCACAGCTTCTCTTTCTTTCTCTCTCTCTCACTCACAGCTTCTCTTTCTCTCACTCCCTCACTCACAGCTTTTCTTTCTCTCTCTCTCTCTCACTCACAGCTTCTCTTTCTCTCACTCTCTCACTCACAGATTCTCTTTCTCTCTCTCACTCAAGCTTCTCTTTCTCTGTCTCTCTCTAACTCACAGCTTCTCTTTATCTCTCTCTCACTCACAGCATCTCTATCTCTATCTCTCTCACACTCACAGCTTCTCTCTCTCTCTCACTCAAGCTTCTCTTTCTCTGTCTCTCTCTAACTCACAGCTTCTCTTTATCTCTCTCTCACTCACAGCTTGTCTTTATTTCTCTCTCTCTCTCTCTCACAGTTTCTCTTTCTCTCTCTCACTCACATCTCTTTCTCTCTCTCTCTCACTCACAGCTTCTCTATCTCTCTCTCACACACTCACAGCTTCTCTTTCTCTCTCTCTCTCACTCACAGCTTCTCTTTCTCTCTCTCTCTCTCACTCACAGCTTCTCTTTCTCTGTCTCTCTCTAACTCACAGCTTCTCTTTATCTCTCTCTCACTCACAGCTTCTCTTACTTTCTCTCTCTCTCTCACTCACAGTTTCTCTTTCTCTCTCTCACTCACATCTCTTTCTCTCTCTATCTCTCACTCACAGCTTCTCTCTCTTTCTCACTCACAGCTACTCTCTCTCTCTGTCTCTCTCTAACTCACAGCTTGTCTTTATCTCTCTCTCAGTCACAGCTTCTCTTTCTCTCTCTCTCACTCACAGCTTCTCTTTCTCTCTCTCTCTCACTCACACCTCTTTCTCTCTCTCACTCACATCTTCACTTTCTCTCTCTCTCTCACTCACAGCTTCTCTTTCTTTCTCTCTCTCTCACACAGCTTCTCTTTCTCTCTCTCTCTCTCACTCACAGCTTCTCTTTCTCTCTCTCTGACTCACCTTCTCTATCTTTCTTTCTCTCTCACTCACAGCTTCTCTCTCTCTCTCTCACACCTTCTCTCTCACTCACTCACTCACAGCTTCTCTTTCTCTCTCTCTCTCTCTCACTCACAGCTTCACTCTCTCTCTCTCTCTCACTCACAGCTTCTCTCTCTCTCTCTCACTCACAGCTTCTCTTTCTTTCTCTCTCTCTCTCACTCACAGCTTCTCTTTCTCCCTCTCTCTCTCACAGCTTCTCTCTCTCTCTCACTCACATCTTCTCTTTCTCTCTCTCTCTCACTCACAGCTTCTCTCTCTCTCACTCACAGATTCTCTTTATCTCTCTCTATCACTCACAGCTTCTCTTTATCTCTCTCTCTCACTCACTCAAATCTTCTCTTTCTCTTTCTCTTTCTCTCTCACACTCAAATCTTCTCGCTCTCTCTCCTCACACCTTCTCTCTCTCTCACTCACAGGTTCTCTTTCTCTCTCTCACTCTCTTACTAACATCTTTTCTTTCTCTCTCTCTCTCACTCACAGCTTCTCTCTCTCTCTCACACACACAGCTTCTATTTCTCTCTCTCTCTCTCTCACTCACAGCTTCTCTTTCTCTGCCTCTCTCTCACTCACAGCTTCTCTTTCTCTCTCTCTCTCACTCACAGCTTCTCTTTCTCTCTCTCACTCACAGCTTCTATCTCTCTCTCTCTCACTCACAGCTTTTCTCTCTCTCTCTCTTACTCACAGATTCTCTTTCTCTCTCTCTCTCGCACTCACAGCTTCTCTTTTTCTCTCTCTCTCACTCACCGCTTCAGTTTCTCCCTCTCTCTCTCACTCAAAGCTTCTCTCTCTCACACTCACAGCTTCTCTTTCTTTCACTCTCTCTCTCACTCACAGCTTCTCTTTCTCTCTCTCTCACTCACAGCTTCTCTTTCTCTGTCTCTCTCTCACAGCTTCTCTTTATCTCTCTCTCTCACTCACAGCTTCTCTTTCTTTCTCTCTCTCTCTCTCTGACTCACAGGTTCTCTTTCTCTCTCTAACTCACATCTTCTCTTTCTCTCTCTCTCTCTCTCACTCACAGCTTCTCTCTCTTTCTCACTCACAGCTTCTCTCTCTCTCTCTCACTCACAGCTTCTCTTTCTCTGTCTCTCTCTAACTCACAGCTTGTCTTTATCTCTCTCTCTCAGTCATAGTTTCTCTTTCTCTCTCTCTCACTCACAGCTTCTCTCTCTCTCTCTCTCTCACTCACACCTCTTTCTCTCTCTCACTCTCTCACTCACATCTTCACTTTCTCTCTCTCTCTCACTCACAGCTTCTCTTTCTCTCTCTCTCTCACTCACATCTTCTCTTTCTCCCTCTCTCTCTCACTCACAGCTTCTCTCTCAAACACAGCTTCTCTTTCTTTCTCTCTCTCTCACTCACAGCTTCTCTTTCTCCATCTCTCTCTCACTCACAGCTTCTCTTTCTCTCTCTCTCTCTCACTCACAGCTTCTCTTTCTTTCTTTCTCTCTCAATCACAGCTTTCTCTCTCACTCACAGCTTCTCTCTCTCACTCACTCACAGCTTCTCTTTCTCTCTCTCTCTCACTCACAGCTTCTCTTTCTCTCTCTCACAGCTTCTCTTTATCACTCTCTATCACTCACAGCTTCTCTTTATCTCTCTCTCACTCACTCACAGTTTCTCTTTCTCTTTTTCTCTCACACTCACATCTTCTCTCTCTCTCTCTCTCACTCACAGCTTCTCTCTCTCTCTCACTCACAGCTTCTCTTTCTCTCTCTCACACACAGCTTCTCTTTCACTCTCTCTCTCACTCACAGCTTCTCTCTCTCTCACTCACAGCTTCTTTTTCTCTCTCTCACTCTCTCACTAACATCTTCTCTTTCTCTCTCTCTTACTCACAGCTGCTCTCTCTCTCTCTCACAGCTTCTTTTTCTCTCTCTCACTCTCTCACTAACATCTTCTCTTTCTCTCTCTCTTACTCACAGCTGCTCTCTCTCTCACAGCTTCTCTTTCTCTCTCTCTCTCACTCACAGTTTCTCTTTCTCTCTCTCACTCACATCTCTTTCTCTCTCTCTCTCTCTCACGCACAGCTTCTCTCTCTTTCTCTCTCTCTCTCTCACTCACAGGTTCTCTTTCTCTCTCTCACTCACATCTTCTCTTTCTCTCTCTATCTCTCTCACTCACAGCTTCTCTCTCTTTCTCACTCACAGCTTCTCTCTCTCTCTCACTCACAGCTTCTCTTTCTCTGTCTCTCTCTAACTCACAGCTTGTCTTTATCTCTCTCTCTCAGTCATAGTTTCTCTTTCTGTCTCTCTCTCACTCACAGCTTCTCTCTCTCTCTCTCTCACTCACACCTCTTTCTCTCTCTCACTCACATCTTCACTTTCTCTCTCTCTCACTCACAGCTTCTCTTTCTCTCTCTCACTCACATCTTCTCTTTCTCACTCTCTCTCTCACTCACAGCTTCTCTTTCTCTGTCTCTCTCTCTCACTCACAGCTTCTCTTTCCCTCTCTCTCTCACTCACAGCTTCTCTCTCTCTCTCATAGCTTCTCTTTCTTTCTCTCTCTCTCACGCACAGCTTCTCTCTCTTTCTCACTCACAGCTACTCTCTCTCTCTCTCTCTAACTCACACCTCTTTCTCTCACTCATATCTCTCTCTCAGTCACAGCTTCTCTTTCTCTCTCTCTCTCACTCACAGCTTCTCTTTCTCTCTCTCTCTCTCACTCACACCTCTTTCTCTCACTCACATCTTCACTTTCTCTCTCTCTCTCACTCACAGCTTCTCTTTCTTTCTCTCTCTCTCACTCACAGCTTCTCCTTCTCTCTCTCTCTCACTCACAGCTTCTCTCTCTCTCTCTCACTCACACCTTCTCTCTCACTCACTCACTCACAGCTTCTCTTTCTCTCTCTCTCTCACTCACAGCTTCTCTCTCTCTCTCAGAGCTTCTCTATCTTTCTTTATCACTCACAGCTTCTCTTTATCTCTCTCTCTCACACACTCACTCACAGCTTCTCTTTCTCTTTCTCTCTCACACTCACATCTTCTCTCTCTCTCTCATTGACAGCTTCTCTCTCTCTCTCACTCACAGCTTCTCTCTCTCTCTCACAACTTCACTTTCTCTCTCTCTCTCTCTCACTCACAGCTTCTCTCTCACTCTCACTCACAGCTTCTCTTTCTCTCTCTCACTCTCTCACTAACATCTTCTCTTTCTCTCTCTCTCTCACTTACAGCTTCTCTCTCACACACACACAGCTTCTCTTTCTCTCTCTCTCTCACTCACTGCTTCTCTTTATCTGTCTCGCTCTAACTCACAGCTTCTTTATCTCTCTCTCACTCACAGCTTCTCTTTCTCTCTCTCTCTCTCACTCACAGCTTCTCTTTCTCTCTCTTACTCACACCTTCTCTCTTTCTCTCTCTCACTCACAGCTTCTCTCTCTCTCTCACTCACAGATTCTCTTTTTCTCTCTCTCTCTCACTCACAGCTTCTCATTCTCTCTCTCTCTCTAACTCACAGCTTCTCTTTATCTCTCTCTCACTCACAGCTTCTCTTTCTCTCTCTCTCTCACTCACAGCTTCTCTTTCTCTCACTCACTCACAGCTTCTCTCTCTCACTCACTCACTCACAGCTTCTAGCTCTCTCTCTCTCACTCACAGCTTCACTTTCTCTGTCTCTCTCTCAAACTCACAGCTTCTGTTTCCCTCTCTCTCTCACTCACAGCTTCTCTTTCTCCCTCTCTCTCTCACTCACAGCGTCTCTCTCTATCTCTCTCACACTCACAGCTTCTCTCTCTCTCTCACTCAAGCTTCTCTTTCTCTGTCTCTCTCTAACTCACAGCTTCTCTTTATCTCTCTCTCACTCACAGCTTGTCTTTCTTTCTCTCTCTCTCACTCACAGTTTCTCTTTCTCTCTCTCACTCACATCTCTTTCTCTCTCTCTCTCACTCACAGCTTCTCTTTCTCTGTCTCTCTCTAACTCACAGCTTGTCCTTATCTCTCTCTCTCAGTCACAGCTTCTCTCTCTCTCTCTCTCTCTCACTCACACCTCTTTCTCTCTCTCACATCTTCACTTTCTCTCTCTCTCTCACTCACAGCTTCTCTTTCTTTCTCTCTCTCACACAGCTTCTCTTTCTCCATCTCTCTCTCACTCACAGCTTCTCTCTCTCTCTCACTCACAGCTTCTCTTTCTTTCTCTCTCTCTCTCACTCACAGCTTCTCTTTCTCTTTCTCTCTCTCTCTCACTCACAGTTTCTCTCTCTCTCTCTCTCACTCACTCACAGCTTCTCTTTCTCTCTCGCTCTCTCACTCACAGCTTCTCTCTCTCTCACTCACAGCTTCTTTTTCTCTCTCTCACACTCTCACTATCTTCTCTTTCACTCTCTCTCTCACTCACAGCTTCTCTCTCTCACACACACACAGCTTCTCTTTCTCTCTCTCTCTCACTCATAGCTTCTCTTTCACTGTTTCTCTCTAACTCACAGCTTCTCTTTATCTCTCTCTCACTCACAGCTTCTCTTTCTCTCTCTCTCACTCACAGGTTCTCTTTCTCTATCTCTCTCACAGCTTCGCTCTCTCTCTCTCTCTCACTCACAGCTTCTCTCTCTCTCTCACTCACTCACATCTTCTCTTTCTCTCTCTCTCTCTCTCTCTCACTCACAGCTTCTCTTTCTCTCTCTCTCTCACCGCTTCTCTTGCTCCCTCTCTCTCTCACATCTTCTCTCTCTCACTCACTCACAGCATCTCTTTCTTTCTCTCTCTCTGACAGCTTCTCTTTCTCTCTCTCTCTCTCACTCACAGCTTCTCTTTCTCTCTCTCTCTCACAGCTTCTCTTTCTCCCTCTCTCTCTCACTCACAGCTTCTCTCTCTCTCTCACTCAAAGCTTCTCTTTCTTTCTCTCTCTCTCACTCACAGCTTCTCTTTCTCTCTCTCACACACAGCTTCTCTTTCTCTCTCTCTCTCACTCACATCTCTTTCTTTCTTTCTCTCTCACTCACAGCTTCTATCTCTCTCTCTCTCACAGCTTCTCTCTCTCTCACTCACAGCTTCTCTTTCTCTCTCTCTCTCACTCACAGCTTCTCTCTCTCACTCACAGCATTTCTTTATCTCTCTCTATCACTCACAGCTTCTCTTTATCTCTCTCTCTCTCACTCACTCACAGCTTCTCTTTCTCTTTCTCTCTCACACTCACATCTTCTCTCTCTCTCTCACTCACAGATTCTCTCTCTCTCACTCACAGGTTCTCTTTCTCTCTCTCACTCTCTCACTAACATCTTCTCTTTCTCTCTCTCTCTCACTCACAGCTTCTCTCTCTCTCACACACACACAGCTTCTCTATCTCTCTCTCTCTCACTCACAGCTTCTCTTTCTCTCTCTCTCACTCACAGCTTCTCTTTCTCTGTCTCTCTCTAACTCACAGCTTCTCTTTCTCTCTCTCTCTCTCACTCACAGCTTCTCTTTCTTTCTTTCTCTCTCAATCACAGCTTCTCTCTCTCTCTCACTCACAGCTTCTCTCTCTCACTCACTCACAGCTTCTCTTTCTCTCTCTCTCTCACTCACAGCTTCTCTTTCTCTCTCTCACAGCTTCTCTTTATCTCTCTCTATCACTCACAGCTTCTCTTTCTTTCTTTCTCTCTCAATCACAGCTTCTCTCTCTCTCTCACTCACAGCTTCTCTCTCTCACTCACTCACAGCTTCTCTTTCTCTCTCTCTCTCACTCACATTTTCTCTTTCTCTCTCACTCACAGCTTCTCTCTCTCTCACTCACAGCTTCTCTTTCTCTCTCTCTCTCACAGCTTCTCCTTCACTCTCTCTCTCACTCACAGCTTCTCTCTCTCTCACTCACAGCTTCTCTTTCTCTCTCTCACTCTCTCACTAACATCTTCTCTTTCTCTCTCTCTTACTCACAGCTTCTCTCTCTCTCTCTCACAGCTTCTCTTTCTCTCTCTCACAGCTTCTCTTTCTCTGTCTCTCTCTAACTCACAGCTTCTCTTTATCTCTCTCTCACTCACAGCTTCTCTTTCTCTCTCTCTTACTCACAGCTTCTCTTTCTCTCTCTCTCTCTCACTCACAGCTTCTCTTTCTCTCTCTCACTCACAGCTTCTCTCTCTCTCTCACTCACAGCTTCTCTTTTTCTCTCTCTCTCTTACTCACAGCTTCTCTTTCTCTCTCTCTCCAACTCACAGCTTCTGTTTATCTCTCTCTCACTCACAGCTTCTCTTTCTCTCTCTCACACACGCATAGCTTCTCTTTCTCTCTCTCACTCACTCACAGCTTCTAGCTCTCTCTCACTCACAGCTTCTCTTTCTCTGTCTCTCTCTCTCACTCACAGCTTCTCTTTCCCTCTCTCTCTCTCTCACCGCTTCTTTCTCTCTCTCTCGCTCATAGCTTCTCTTTCTTTCTCTCTCTCTCACTCACAGCTTCGCTTTCTCTCTCTCTCTCCCACTGTCACAGCTTCTCTCTCTCTCACGCTCACTCACAGCTTCGCTTTTTCTCCCTCTCTCTCACAATCACAGCTTCTCTTTCACCCTCTCTCTCTCACTCACAGCTTCTCTTTCTTTCTCTCTCTCTCACTCACAGCTTCTCTTTCTCTCACTCCCTCACTCACAGCTTTTCTTTCTCACTCTCTCACACTCACAGCTTCTCTATCTCTCTCTCTCTCACACTCACAGCTTCTCTTTCTCTCTCTCTCTCACTCACAGCTTCTCTTTCTCTCTCTCTCTCTCACTCACAGCTTCTCTTTCTCTGTTTCACTCTAACTCACAGCTTCTCTTTATCTCTCTCTCACTCACAGCTTCTCTTTCTTTCTCTCTCTCTCTCACTCACAGTTTCTCTTTCTCTCTCTCACTCACAGCTTCTCTCTCTTTCTCTCTCTCTCTCTCACTCACAGGTTCTCTTTCTCTCTCTCACTCACATCTACTCTTTCTCTCTCTCTCTCTCTCTCACTCACAGCTTCTCTCTCTTTCTCACTCACAGCTTCTCTCTCTCTCACTCACTCACAGCTTCTCTTTCTCTGTCTCTCTCTAACTCACAGCTTGTCTTAATCTCTCTCTCTCAGTCATAGTTTCTCTTTCTCTCTCTCTCACTCACAGCTTCTCTCTCTCTCTCACTCACACCTCTTTCTCTCTCTCACTCTCTCACTCACATCTTCACTTTCTCTCTCTCTCTCTCTCACTCACAGCTTCTCTTTCTCTCTCTCTCTCACTCACATCTTCTCTTTCTCCCTCTCTCTCTCACTCACAGCTTCTCTCTCTCACACAGCTTCTCTTTCTTTCTCTCTCTCTCTCACTCACAGCTTCTCTTTCTCTCTCTCTCTCTCACTCACAGCTTCTCTTTCTCTCTCTCTCTCACTCACAGCTTCTCTTTCTTTCTTTCTCTCTCAATCACAGCTTCTCTCTCTCTCACTCACAGCTTATCTCTCTCACTCACTCACAACTTCTCTTTCTCTCTCTCTCTCACTCACAGCTTCTCTTTCTCTCTCTCACAGCTTCTCTTTATCTCTCTCTATCACTCACAGCTTCTCTATCTCTCTCTCACTCACTCACAGCTTCTCTTTCTCTTTCTCTCTCACACTCACATCTTCTCACTCTCTCTCTCACTCACAGCTTCTCTCTCTCTCTCACAATCACAGCTTCTCTTTCACCCTCTCTCTCTCACTCACAGCTTCTCTTTCTTTCTCTCTCTCTCACTCACAGCTTCTCTTTCTCTCACTCCCTCACTCACAGCTTTTCTTTCTCTCTCTGTCTCACTCACAGCTTCTCTATCTCTCTCTCTCTCACACTCACAGCTTCTCTTTCTCTCTCTCTCTCACTCACAGCTTCTCTTTCTCTCTCTCTCTCACTCACAGCTTCTCTTTCTCTGTCTCTCTCTAACTCACAGCTTCTCTTTATCTCTCTCTCACTCACAGCTTCTCTTTCTTTCTCTCTCTCTCTCACTCACAGTTTCTCTTTCTCTCTGTCACTCACATCTCCTTCTCTCTCTCACACACACACAGCTTCTCTCTCTTTCTCTCTCTCTCTCTCACTCACAAGTTCTCTTTCTCTCTCTCACTCACATCTTCTCTTTCTCTCTCTCTCACTCACTCACAGCTTCTCTCTCTTTCTCACTCACAGCTTCTCTCTCTCTCACTCACTCACAGCTTCTCTTTCTCTGTCTCTCTCTAACTCACAGCTTGTCTTTATCTCTCTCTCTCAGTCATAGTTTCTCTTTCTCTCCCTCACACACAGCTTCTCTCTCTCTCTCACTCACACCTCTTTCTCTCTCTCACTCTCTCACTCACATCTTCACTTTCTCTCTCTCTCTCACTCACATCTTCTCTTTCTCCCTCTCTCTCTCACTCACAGCTTCTCTCTCACACACAGCTTCTCTTTCTTTCTCTCTCTCACTCACAGCTTCTCTTTCTCTCTCTCTCTCTCACTCACAGCTTCTCTTTCTTTCTTTCTCTCTCAATCACAGCTTCTCTCTCTCTCACTCACAGCTTCTCTCTCTCACTCACTCACAGCATCTCTTTCTCTCTCTCTCTCACTCACAGCTTCTCTTTCTCTCTCTCACAGCTTCTCTTTATCTCTCTCTATCACTCACAGCTTCTCTTTATCTCTCTCTCACTCACTCACAGCTTCTCTTTCTCTTTCTCTCTCACATTCACAGCTTCTCTTTCTCACTCTCTCTCTCACTCACAGCTTCTCTCTCTCTCTCACTCACAGCTTCTCTTTCTCTCTCTCTCTCACACAGCTTCTCTTTCACTCTCTCTCTCACTCACAGCTTCTCTCTCTCTCACTCACAGCTTCTCTTTCTCTCTCTAACTCTCTCACTAACATCTTCTCTTTCTCTCTCTCTTACTCACAGCTTCTCTCTCTCTCTCTCACAGCTTCTCTTTCTCTCTCTCACTCACAGCTTCTCTTTCTCTGTCTCTCTCTAACTCACATCTTCTCTTTATCTCTCTCTCACTCACAGCTTCTCTTTATCTCTCTCTCACTCACAGCTTCTCTTTCTTTCTCTCTCTCTCTCACTCACAGATTCTTTCTCTCTCTCACTCACAGCTTCTCTCTCTCTCTCACTCACAGATTCTCTTTTTCTCTCTCTCTCTCTCTCACTCACAGCTTCTCTTTCTCTCTCTCTCTAACTCACAGCTTCTCTTTATCTCTCTCTCACTCACAGCTTCTCTTTCTCTGTCTCTCACACACACAGCTTCTCTTTCTCTCACTCACTCACTCACTCACAGCTTCTAGCTCTCTCTCTCCCACTGTCACAGCTTCTCTCTCTCTCACGCTCACTCACAGCTTCCCTTTTTCTCCCTCTCTCTCACAATCACAGCTTCTCTTTCACCCTCTCTCTCTCACTCACAGCTTCTCTTTCTTTCTCTCTCTCTCACTCACAGCTTCTCTTTCTCTCACTCCCTCACTCACAGCTTTTCTTTCTCTCTCTCTCTCACTCACAGCTTCTCTATCTCTCTCTCTCTCACACTCACAGCTTCTCTTTCTCTCTCTCTCTCACTCACAGCTTCTCTTTCTCTCTCTCTCTCTCACTCACAGCTTCTCTTTCTTTCTCTCTCTCTCTCTCACTCACAGTTTCTCTTTCTCTCTCTCACTCACATCTACTCTTTCTCTCTCTCTCTCTCTCACTCACAGCTTCTCTCTCTTTGTCACTCACAGCTTCTCTCTCTCTCACTCACTCACAGCTTCTCTTTCTCTGTCTCTCTCTAACTCACAGCTTGTCTTAATCTCTCTCTCTCAGTCATAGTTTCTCTGTCTCTCTCTCTCACTCACAGCTTCTCTCTCTCTCTCACTCACACCTCTTTCTCTCTCTCACTCTCTCACTCACATCTTCACTTTCTCTCTCTCTCTCTCTCACTCACAGCTTCTCTTTCTCTCTCTCTCTCACTCACATCTTCTCTTTCTCCCTCTCTCTCTCACTCACAGCTTCTCTCTCTCACACAGCTTCTCTTTCTTTCTCTCTCTCTCTCACTCACAGCTTCTCTTTCTCTCTCTCTCTCTCACTCACAGCTTCTCTTTCTCTCTCTCTCTCACTCACAGCTTCTCTTTCTTTCTTTCTCTCTCAATCACAGCTTCTCTCTCTCTCTCACTCACAGCTTCTCTCTCTCACTCACTCACAGCTTCTCTTTCTCTCTCTCTCTCACTCACAGCTTCTCTTTCTCTCTCTCACAGCTTCTCTTTATCTCTCTCTATCACTCACAGCTTCTCTATCTCTCTCTCACTCACTCACAGCTTCTCTTTCTCTTTCTCTCTCACACTCACATCTTCTCACTCTCTCTCTCACTCACAGCTTCTCTCTCTCTCACAATCACAGCTTCTCTTTCACCCTCTCTCTCTCACTCACAGCTTCTCTTTCTTTCTCTCTCTCTCACTCACAGCTTCTCTTTCTCTCACTCCCTCACTCACAGCTTTTCTTTCTCTCTCTCTCTCTCACTCACAGCTTCTCTATCTCTCTCTCTCTCACACTCACAGCTTCTCTTTCTCTCTCTCTCTCACTCACAGCTTCTCTTTCTCTCTCTCTCTCACTCACAGCTTCTCTTTCTCTGTCTCTCTCTAACTCACAGCTTCTCTTTATCTCTCTCTCACTCACAGCTTCTCTTTCTTTCTCTCTCTCTCTCACTCACAGTTTCTCTTTCTCTCTGTCACTCACATCTCCTTCTCTCTCTCACACACACACAGCTTCTCTCTCTTTCTCTCTCTCTCTCTCACTCACAAGTTCTCTTTCTCTCTCTCACTCACATCTTCTCTTTCTCTCTCTCTCACTCACTCACAGCTTCTCTCTCTTTCTCACTCACAGCTTCTCTCTCTCTCACTCACTCACAGCTTCTCTTTCTCTGTCTCTCTCTAACTCACAGCTTGTCTTTATCTCTCTCTCTCAGTCATAGTTTCTCTTTCTCTCCCTCACACACAGCTTCTCTCTCTCTCTCACTCACACCTCTTTCTCTCTCTCACTCTCTCACTCACATCTTCACTTTCTCTCTCTCTCTCACTCACATCTTCTCTTTCTCCCTCTCTCTCTCACTCACAGCTTCTCTCTCACACACAGCTTCTCTTTCTTTCTCTCTCTCACTCACAGCTTCTTTCTCTCTCTCTCTCTCACTCACAGCTTCTCTTTCTTTCTTTCTCTCTCAATCACAGCTTCTCTCTCTCTCACTCACAGCTTCTCTCTCTCACTCACTCACAGCATCTCTTTCTCTCTCTCTCTCACTCACAGCTTCTCTTTCTCTCTCTCACAGCTTCTCTTTATCTCTCTCTATCACTCACAGCTTCTCTTTATCTCTCTCTCACTCACTCACAGCTTCTCTTTCTCTTTCTCTCTCACACTCACAGCTTCTCTTTCTCACTCTCTCTCTCACTCACAGCTTCTCTCTCTCTCACTCACAGCTTCTCTTTCTCTCTCTCTCTCACACAGCTTCTCTTTCACTCTCTCTCTCACTCAGGTTCTCTCTCTCACTCACAGCTTCTCTTTCTCTCTCTAACTCTCTCACTAACATCTTCTCTTTCTCTCTCTCTTACTCACAGCTTCTCTCTCTCTCTCTCACAGCTTCTCTTTCTCTCTCTCACTCACAGCTTCTCTTTCTCTGTCTCTCTCTAACTCACATCTTCTCTTTATCTCTCTCTCACTCACAGCTTCTCTTTATCTCTCTCTCACTCACAGCTTCTCTTTCTCTCTCTCTCTCTCTCACTCACACCTTCTCTTTCTCTCTCTCTCTCTCTCACTCACAGCTTCTCTTTCTCCCTCTCTCTCTCACTCACAGCTTCTCTCTCTCTCTCTCACTCACAGCTTCTCTTTCTTTCTTTCTCTCTCTCTCTCTCACTCACAGCTTCTCTTTATCTCTGTCTCTCTCACTCACATCTTCTCTATCTCTCTCACTCACATCTTCTCTTTCTTTCTTTCTCTCTCACTCACAGCTTCTATCTCTCTCTCACTCACAGCTTCTCTCTCTCACTCACAGCTTCTCTTTCTCTCTCTCACTCACAGCTTATCTCTCTCTCTCACTCACAGCTTCTCTTTATCTCTTTCTATCACTCACAGCTTCTCTTTATCTCTCTCTCTCACTCACTCAAAGCTTCTCTTTCTCTTTCTCTCTCACACTCACATCTTCTCTCTCTCTCCTCACACCTTCTCTCTCTCTCACTCACAGCTTCTCTCTCTCTTTCTCACTCACAGGTTCTCTTTCTCTCTCTCACTCTCTTATTAACATCTTCTCTTTCTCTCTCTCACTCTCTTACTAACATCTTCTCTTTCTCTCTCTCTCTCTCTCACTCACAGCTTCTCTCTCTCACACACACACAGCTTCTCTTTCTCTCTCTCTCACTCACAGCTTCTCTTTCTCTGCCTCTCTCTCACTCACAGCTTCTCTTTCTCTCTCTCTCTCACTCACTCAAAGCTTCTCTCTCTCTCACTCACAGCTTCTCTTTATCTCTCTCTCACTCACAGCTTCTCTTTCTTTGTCTCTCACTCACAGCTTCTCTTTCTCTCTCTCTCACTCACAGCTTCTCTTTCTTTCTCTCTCTCTCTCACTCACAGGTTCTCTTTCTCTCTCTCACTCACATCTTCTCTTTCTCTCTCTCTCTCACTCACAGGCTTCTCTCTCTTTCTCACTCACAGCTTCTCTCTCTCTCTCTCACTCACAGCTTCTCTTTCTCTGTCTCTCTCTAACTCACAGCTTGTCTTTATCTCTCTCTCTCAGTCATAGTTTCTCTTTCTCTCTCTCTCACTCACAGCTTCTCTCTCTCTCTCACTCACACCTCTTTCTCTCTCTCACTCTCTCACTCTCTCACTCACATCTTCACTTTCTCTCTCTCTCACTCACTCACTCACAGCTTCTCTTTCTCTCTCTCTCTCACTCACATCTTCTCTTTCTCCCTCTCTCTCTCACTCACAGCTTCTCTCTCACACACAGCTTCTCTTTCTTTCTCTCTCTCTCACTCACAGCTTCTCTCTCTCTCTCTCACTCACAGCTTCTCTTTCTCTCTCTCTCTCTCACTCACAGCTTCTCTTTCTTTCTTTCTCTCTCAATCACAGCTTCTCTCTCTCTCTCACTCACAGCTTCTCTCTCTCACTCACTCACAGCTTCTCTTTCTCTCTCTCTCTCACTCACAGCTTCTCTTTCTCTCTCTCACAGCTTCTCTTTATCTCTCTCTATCACTCACAGCTTCTCTTTCTTTCTTTCTCTCTCAATCACAGCTTCTCTCTCTCTCTCACTCACAGCTTCTCTCTCTCACTCACTCACAGCTTCTCTTTCTCTCTCTCTCTCACTCACATTTTCTCTCTCTCTCTCACTCACAGCTTCTCTCTCTCTCACTCACAGCTTCTCTTTCTCTCTCTCTCTCACAGCTTCTCCTTCACTCTCTCTCTCACTCACAGCTTCTCTCTCTCTCACTCACAGCTTCTCTTTCTCTCTCTCACTCTCTCACTAACATCTTCTCTTTCTCTCTCTCTTACTCACAGCTTCTCTCTCTCTCTCTCACAGCTTCTCTTTCTCTCTCTCACAGCTTCTCTTTCTCTGTCTCTCTCTAACTCACAGCTTCTCTTTATCTCTCTCTCACTCACAGCTTCTCTTTCTCTCTCTCTTACTCACAGCTTCTCTTTCTCTCTCTCTCTCTCACTCACAGCTTCTCTTTCTCTCTCTCACTCACAGCTTCTCTCTCTCTCTCACTCACAGCTTCTCTTTTTCTCTCTCTCTCTTACTCACAGCTTCTCTTTCTCTCTCTCTCTAACTCACAGCTTCTCTTTATCTCTCTCTCACTCACAGCTTCTCTTTCTCTCTCTCACACACGCATAGCTTCTCTTTCTCTCTCTCACTCACTCACAGCTTCTAGCTCTCTCTCACTCGCAGCTTCTCTTTCTCTGTCTCTCTCTCTCACTCACAGCTTCTCTTTCCCTCTCTCTCTCACTCACAGCTTCTTTCTCTCTCTCTCTCGCTCATAGCTTCTCTTTCTTTCTCTCTCTCTCACTCACAGCTTCGCTTTCTCTCTCTCTCTCCCACTGTCACAGCTTCTCTCTCTCTCACGCTCACTCACAGCTTCCCTTTTTCTCCCTCTCTCTCACAATCACAGCTTCTCTTTCACCCTCTCTCTCTCACTCACAGCTTCTCTTTCTTTCTCTCTCTCTCACTCACAGCTTCTCTTTCTCTCACTCCCTCACTCACAGCTTTTCTTTCTCACTCTCTCACACTCACAGCTTCTCTATCTCTCTCTCTCTCACACTCACAGCTTCTCTTTCTCTCTCTCTCTCACTCACAGCTTCTCTTTCTCTCTCTCTCTCTCACTCACAGCTTCTCTTTCTCTGTTTCACTCTAACTCACAGCTTCTCTTTATCTCTCTCTCACTCACAGCTTCTCTTTCTTTCTCTCTCTCTCTCACTCACAGTTTCTCTTTCTCTCTCTCACTCACATCTCTTTCTCTCTCTCTCTCACGCACAGCTTCTCTCTCTTTCTCTCTCTCTCTCTCACTCACAGGTTCTCTTTCTCTCTCTCACTCACATCTACTCTTTCTCTCTCTCTCTCTCTCTCACTCACAGCTTCTCTCTCTTTCTCACTCACAGCTTCTCTCTCTCTCACTCACTCACAGCTTCTCTTTCTCTGTCTCTCTCTAACTCACAGCTTGTCTTAATCTCTCTCTCTCAGTCATAGTTTCTCTTTCTCTCTCTCTCACTCACAGCTTCTCTCTCTCTCTCACTCACACCTCTTTCTCTCTCTCACTCTCTCACTCACATCTTCACTTTCTCTCTCTCTCTCTCTCACTCACAGCTTCTCTTTCTCTCTCTCTCTCACTCACATCTTCTCTTTCTCCCTCTCTCTCTCACTCACAGCTTCTCTCTCTCACACAGCTTCTCTTTCTTTCTCTCTCTCTCTCACTCACAGCTTCTCTTTCTCTCTCTCTCTCACTCACAGCTTCTCTTTCTCTCTCTCTCTCACTCACAGCTTCTCTTTCTTTCTTTCTCTCTCAATCACAGCTTCTCTCTCTCTCACTCACAGCTTATCTCTCTCACTCACTCACAGCTTCTCTTTCTCTCTCTCTCTCACTCACAGCTTCTCTTTCTCTCTCTCACAGCTTCTCTTTATCTCTCTCTATCACTCACAGCTTCTCTATCTCTCTCTCACTCACTCACAGCTTCTCTTTCTCTTTCTCTCTCACACTCACATCTTCTCACTCTCTCTCTCACTCACAGCTTCTCTCTCTCTCTCACAATCACAGCTTCTCTTTCACCCTCTCTCTCTCACTCACAGCTTCTCTTTCTTTCTCTCTCTCTCACTCACAGCTTCTCTTTCTCTCACTCCCTCACTCACAGCTTTTCTTTCTCTCTCTCTCTCTCTCACTCACAGCTTCTCTATCTCTCTCTCTCTCACACTCACAGCTTCTCTTTCTCTCTCTCTCTCACTCACAGCTTCTCTTTCTCTCTCTCTCTCACTCACAGCTTCTCTTTCTCTGTCTCTCTCTAACTCACAGCTTCTCTTTATCTCTCTCTCACTCACAGCTTCTCTTTCTTTCTCTCTCTCTCTCACTCACAGTTTCTCTTTCTCTCTGTCACTCACATCTCCTTCTCTCTCTCACACACACACAGCTTCTCTCTCTTTCTCTCTCTCTCTCTCACTCACAAGTTCTCTTTCTCTCTCTCACTCACATCTTCTCTTTCTCTCTCTCTCACTCACTCACAGCTTCTCTCTCTTTCTCACTCACAGCTTCTCTCTCTCTCACTCACTCACAGCTTCTCTTTCTCTGTCTCTCTCTAACTCACAGCTTGTCTTTATCTCTCTCTCTCAGTCATAGTTTCTCTTTCTCTCCCTCACACACAGCTTCTCTCTCTCTCTCACTCACACCTCTTTCTCTCTCTCACTCTCTCACTCACATCTTCACTTTCTCTCTCTCTCTCACTCACATCTTCTCTTTCTCCCTCTCTCTCTCACTCACAGCTTCTCTCTCACACACAGCTTCTCTTTCTTTCTCTCTCTCACTCACAGCTTCTCTTTCTCTCTCTCTCTCTCACTCACAGCTTCTCTTTCTTTCTTTCTCTCTCAATCACAGCTTCTCTCTCTCTCACTCACAGCTTCTCTCTCTCACTCACTCACAGCATCTCTTTCTCTCTCTCTCTCACTCACAGCTTCTCTTTCTCTCTCTCACAGCTTCTCTTTATCTCTCTCTATCACTCACAGCTTCTCTTTATCTCTCTCTCACTCACTCACAGCTTCTCTTTCTCTTTCTCTCTCACATTCACAGCTTCTCTTTCTCACTCTCTCTCTCACTCACAGCTTCTCTCTCTCTCTCACTCACAGCTTCTCTTTCTCTCTCTCTCTCACACAGCTTCTCTTTCACTCTCTCTCTCACTCACAGCTTCTCTCTCTCTCACTCACAGCTTCTCTTTCTCTCTCTAACTCTCTCACTAACATCTTCTCTTTCTCTCTCTCTTACTCACAGCTTCTCTCTCTCTCTCTCACAGCTTCTCTTTCTCTCTCTCACTCACAGCTTCTCTTTCTCTGTCTCTCTCTAACTCACATCTTCTCTTTATCTCTCTCTCACTCACAGCTTCTCTTTATCTCTCTCTCACTCACAGCTTCTCTTTCTCTCTCTCTCTCTCTCACTCACAGATTCTTTCTCTCTCTCACTCACAGCTTCTCTCTCTCTCTCACTCACAGATTCTCTTTTTCTCTCTCTCTCTCTCTCACTCACAGCTTCTCTTTCTCTCTCTCTCTAACTCACAGCTTCTCTTTATCTCTCTCTCACTCACAGCTTCTCTTTCTCTCTCTCTCACACACACAGCTTCTCTTTCTCTCACTCACTCACTCACAGCTTCTAGCTCTCTCTCTCTCACTCACAGCTTCTCTTTCTCTGTCTCTCTCTCTCACTCACAGCTTCTCTTTCCCTCTCTCTCTCACTCACAGCTTCTCTCTCTCTCTCTCGCTCATAGCTTCTCTTTCTTTCTCTCTCACTCACAGCTTCTCTTTCTCTCTCTCTCTCTCCCACTGTCACAGCTTCTCTCTCTCTCTCACGCTCACTCACAGCCCTTTTTCTCCCTCTCTCTCACAATCACAGCTTCTCTTTCACCCTCTCTCTCACACTCACAGCTTCTCTTTCTTTCTCTCTCTCTCACTCACAGCTTCTCTTTATCTCACTCCCTCACTCACAGCTTTTCTTTCTCTCTCTCTCTCTCACTCACAGCTTCTCTTTCTCTCACTCTCTCACTCACAGATTCTCTTTCTCTCTCTCACTCAAGCTTCTCTTTCTCTGTCTCTCTCTAACTCACAGCTTCTCTTTATCTCTCTCTCACTCACAGCATCTCTATCTCTATCTCTCTCACACTCACAGCTTCTCTCTCTCTCTCACTCAAGCTTCTCTTTCTCTGTCTCTCTCTAACTCACAGCTTCTATTTATCTCTCTCTCACTCACAGCTTGTCTTTATTTCTCTCTCTCTCTCTCTCACAGTTTCTCTTTCTCTCTCTCACTCACATCTCTTTCTCTCTCTCTCTCACTCACAGCTTCTCTATCTCTCTCTCACACACTCACAGCTTCTCTTTCTCTCTCTCTCTCACTCACAGCTTCTCTTTCTCTCTCTCTCTCTCACTCACAGCTTCTCTTTCTCTGTCTCTCTCTAACTCACAGCTTCTCTTTATCTCTCTCTCACTCACAGCTTCTCTTACTTTCTCTCTCTCTCTCACTCACAGTTTCTCTTTCTCTCTCTCACTCACATCTCTTTCTCTCTCTATCTCTCACTCACAGCTTCTCTCTCTTTCTCACTCACAGCTACTCTCTCTCTCTGTCTCTCTCTAACTCACAGCTTGTCTTTATCTCTCTCTCAGTCACAGCTTCTCTTTCTCTCTCTCTCACTCACAGCTTCTCTTTCTCTCTCTCTCTCACTCACACCTCTTTCTCTCTCTCACTCACATCTTCACTTTCTCTCTCTCTCTCACTCACAGCTTCTCTTTCTTTCTCTCTCTCTCTCACACAGCTTCTCTTTCTCTCTCTCTCTCTCACTCACAGCTTCTCTTTCTCTCTCTCTGACTCACCTTCTCTATCTTTCTTTCTCTCTCACTCACAGCTTCTCTCTCTCTCTCTCACACCTTCTCTCTCACTCACTCACTCACAGCTTCTCTTTCTCTCTCTCTCTCACTCACAGCTTCTCTCTCTCTCTCTCTCTCACTCACAGCTTCTCTCTCTCTCTCTCACACACAGCTTCTCTTTCTTTCTCTCTCTCTCTCACTCACAGCTTCTCTTTCTCCCTCTCTCTCTCACAGCTTCTCTCTCTCTCTCACTCACATCTTCTCTTTCTCTCTCTCTCTCACTCACAGCTTCTCTCTCTCTCACTCACAGATTCTCTTTATCTCTCTCTATCACTCACAGCTTCTCTTTATCTCTCTCTCTCACTCACTCAAATCTTCTCTTTCTCTTTCTCTTTCTCTCTCACACTCAAATCTTCTCGCTCTCTCTCCTCACACCTTCTCTCTCTCTCACTCACAGGTTCTCTTTCTCTCTCTCACTCTCTTACTAACATCTTTTCTTTCTCTCTCTCTCACTCACAGCTTCTCTCTCTCTCACACACACACAGCTTCTATTTCTCTCTCTCTCTCTCTCACTCACAGCTTCTCTTTCTCTGCCTCTCTCTCACTCACAGCTTCTCTTTCTCTCTCTCTCTCACTCACAGCTTCTCTTTCTCTCTCTCACTCACAGCTTCTATCTCTCTCTCACTCACAGCTTTTCTCTCTCTCTCTCTTACTCACAGATTCTCTTTCTCTCTCTCTCTCGCACTCACAGCTTCTCTTTTTCTCTCTCTCTCACTCACCGCTTCAGTTTCTCCCTCTCTCTCTCACTCAAAGCTTCTCTCTCTCACACTCACAGCTTCTCTTTCTTTCACTCTCTCTCTCACTCACAGCTTCTCTTTCTCTCTCTCTCACTCACAGCTTCTCTTTCTCTGTCTCTCTCTCACAGCTTCTCTTTATCTCTCTCTCTCACTCACAGCTTCTCTTTCTTTCTCTCTCTCTCTCTCTCTGACTCACAGGTTCTCTTTCTCTCTCTCACTCACATCTTCTCTTTCTCTCTCTCTCTCTCTCACTCACAGCTTCTCTCTCTTTCTCACTCACAGCTTCTCTCTCTCTCTCTCTCACTCACAGCTTCTCTTTCTCTGTCTCTCTCTAACTCACAGCTTGTCTTTATCTCTCTCTCTCAGTCATAGTTTCTCTTTCTCTCTCTCTCACTCACAGCTTCTCTCTCTCTCTCTCTCTCACTCACACCTCTTTCTCGCTCACTCTCTCACTCACATCTTCACTTTCTCTCTCTCTCTCACTCACAGCTTCTCTTTCTCTCTCTCTCTCACTCACATCTTCTCTTTCTCCCTCTCTCTCTCACTCACAGCTTCTCTCTCAAACACAGCTTCTCTTTCTTTCTCTCTCTCTCACTCACAGCTTCTCTTTCTCCATCTCTCTCTCACTCACAGCTTCTCTTTCTCTCTCTCTCTCTCACTCACAGCTTCTCTTTCTTTCCTTCTCTCTCAATCACAGCTTTCTCTCTCACTCACAGCTTCTCTCTCTCACTCACTCACAGCTTCTCTTTCTCTCTCTCTCTCACTCACAGCTTCTCTTTCTCTCTCTCACAGCTTCTCTTTATCACTCTCTATCACTCACAGCTTCTCTTTATCTCTCTCTCACTCACTCACAGTTTCTCTTTCTCTTTTTCTCTCACACTCACATCTTCTCTCTCTCTCTCTCTCACTCACAGCTTCTCTCTCTCTCTCACTCACAGCTTCTCTTTCTCTCTCTCACACACAGCTTCTCTTTCACTCTCTCTCTCACTCACAGCTTCTCTCTCTCTCACTCACAGCTTCTTTTTCTCTCTCTCACTCTCTCACTAACATCTTCTCTTTCTCTCTCTCTTACTCACAGCTGCTCTCTCTCTCTCTCACAGCTTCTTTTTCTCTCTCTCACTAACATCTTCTCTTTCTCTCTCTCTTACTCACAGCTGCTCTCTCTCTCTCTCACAGCTTCTCTTTCTCTCTCTCTCTCACTCACAGTTTCTCTTTCTCTCTCTCACTCACATCTCTTTCTCTCTCTCTCTCTCACGCACAGCTTCTCTCTCTTTCTCTCTCTCTCTCTCACTCACAGGTTCTCTTTCTCTCTCTCACTCACATCTTCTCTTTCTCTCTCTATCTCTCTCACTCACAGCTTCTCTCTCTTTCTCACTCACAGCTTCTCTCTCTCTCTCACTCACAGCTTCTCTTTCTCTGTCTCTCTCTAACTCACAGCTTGTCTTTATCTCTCTCTCTCAGTCATAGTTTCTCTTTCTGTCTCTCTCTCACTCACAGCTTCTCTCTCTCTCTCTCTCACTCACACCTCTTTCTCTCTCTCACTCACATCTTCACTTTCTCTCTCTCTCACTCACAGCTTCTCTTTCTCTCTCTCACTCACATCTTCTCTTTCTCACTCTCTCTCTCACTCACAGCTTCTCTTTCTCTGTCTCTCTCTCTCACTCACAGCTTCTCTTTCCCTCTCTCTCTCACTCACAGCTTCTCTCTCTCTCTCATAGCTTCTCTTTCTTTCTCTCTCTCTCACGCACAGCTTCTCTCTCTTTCTCACTCACAGCTACTCTCTCTCTCTCTCTCTAACTCACACCTCTTTCTCTCACTCATATCTCTCTCTCAGTCACAGCTTCTCTTTCTCTCTCTCTCTCACTCACAGCTTCTCTTTCTCTCTCTCTCTCTCACTCACACCTCTTTCTCTCACTCACATCTTCACTTTCTCTCTCTCTCTCACTCACAGCTTCTCTTTCTTTCTCTCTCTCTCACTCACAGCTTCTCCTTCTCTCTCTCTCTCACTCACAGCTTCTCTCTCTCTCTCTCACTCACACCTTCTCTCTCACTCACTCACTCACAGCTTCTCTTTCTCTCTCTCTCTCACTCACAGCTTCTCTCTCTCTCTCAGAGCTTCTCTATCTTTCTTTATCACTCACAGCTTCTCTTTATCTCTCTCTCTCACACACTCACTCACAGCTTCTCTTTCTCTTTCTCTCTCACACTCACATCTTCTCTCTCTCTCTCATTGACAGCTTCTCTCTCTCTCTCACTCACAGCTTCTCTCTCTCTCTCACAACTTCACTTTCTCTCTCTCTCTCTCTCACTCACAGCTTCTCTCTCACTCTCACTCACAGCTTCTCTTTCTCTCTCTCACTCTCTCACTAACATCTTCTCTTTCTCTCTCTATCTCACTTACAGCTTCTCTCTCACACACACACAGCTTCTCTTTCTCTCTCTCTCTCACTCACTGCTTCTCTTTATCTGTCTCGCTCTAACTCACAGCTTCTTTATCTCTCTCTCACTCACAGCTTCTCTTTCTCTCTCTCTCTCTCACTCACAGCTTCTCTTTCTCTCTCTTACTCACACCTTCTCTCTTTCTCTCTCTCACTCACAGCTTCTCTCTCTCTCTCACTCACAGATTCTCTTTTTCTCTCTCTCTCTCACTCACAGCTTCTCATTCTCTCTCTCTCTCTAACTCACAGCTTCTCTTTATCTCTCTCTCACTCACAGCTTCTCTTTCTCTCTCTCTCTCACTCACAGCTTCTCTTTCTCTCACTCACTCACAGCTTCTCTCTCTCACTCACTCACTCACAGCTTCTAGCTCTCTCTCTCTCACTCACAGCTTCACTTTCTCTGTCTCTCTCTCAAACTCACAGCTTCTGTTTCCCTCTCTCTCTCACTCACAGCTTCTCTTTCTCCCTCTCTCTCTCACTCACAGCGTCTCTCTCTATCTCTCTCACACTCACAGCTTCTCTCTCTCTCTCACTCAAGCTTCTCTTTCTCTGTCTCTCTCTAACTCACAGCTTCTCTTTATCTCTCTCTCACTCACAGCTTGTCTTTCTTTCTCTCTCTCTCACTCACAGTTTCTCTTTCTCTCTCTCACTCACATCTCTTTCTCTCTCTCTCTCACTCACAGCTTCTCTTTCTCTGTCTCTCTCTAACTCACAGCTTGTCCTTATCTCTCTCTCTCAGTCACAGCTTCTCTCTCTCTCTCTCTCACTCACACCTCTTTCTCTCTCTCACATCTTCACTTTCTCTCTCTCTCTCACTCACAGCTTCTCTTTCTTTCTCTCTCTCACACAGCTTCTCTTTCTCCATCTCTCTCTCACTCACAGCTTCTCTCTCTCTCTCACTCACAGCTTCTCTTTCTTTCTCTCTCTCTCTCACTCACAGCTTCTCTTTCTCTTTCTCTCTCTCTCTCTCACTCACAGTTTCTCTCTCTCTCTCTCTCACTCACTCACAGCTTCTCTTTCTCTCTCGCTCTTTCACTCACAGCTTCTCTCTCTCTCACTCACAGCTTCTTTTTCTCTCTCTCACACTCTCACTATCTTCTCTTTCACTCTCTCTCTCACTCACAGCTTCTCTCTCTCACACACACACAGCTTCTCTTTCTCTCTCTCTCTCACTCATAGCTTCTCTTTCACTGTTTCTCTCTAACTCACAGCTTCTCTTTATCTCTCTCTCACTCACAGCTTCTCTTTCTCTCTCTCTCACTCACAGGTTCTCTTTCTCTATCTCTCTCACAGCTTCGCTCTCTCTCTCTCTCTCACTCACAGCTTCTCTCTCTCTCTCACTCACTCACATCTTCTCTTTCTCTCTCTCTCTCTCTCTCACTCACAGCTTCTCTTTCTCTCTCTCTCTCACCGCTTCTCTTGCTCCCTCTCTCTCTCACATCTTCTCTCTCTCACTCACTCACAGCATCTCTTTCTTTCTCTCTCTCTCTCTGACAGCTTCTCTTTCTCTCTCTCTCTCTCACTCACAGCTTCTCTTTCTCTCTCTCTCTCACAGCTTCTCTTTCTCCCTCTCTCTCTCACTCACAGCTTCTCTCTCTCTCTCACTCAAAGCTTCTCTTTCTTTCTCTCTCTCTCACTCACAGCTTCTCTTTCTCTCTCTCACACACAGCTTCTCTTTCTCTCTCTCTCTCACTCACATCTCTTTCTTTCTTTCTCTCTCACTCACAGCTTCTATCTCTCTCTCTCTCACAGCTTCTCTCTCTCTCACTCACAGCTTCTCTTTCTCTCTCTCTCTCACTCACAGCTTCTCTCTCTCACTCACAGCATTTCTTTATCTCTCTCTATCACTCACAGCTTCTCTTTATCTCTCTCTCTCTCACTCACTCACAGCTTCTCTTTCTCTTTCTCTCTCACACTCACATCTTCTCTCTCTCTCTCACTCACAGATTCTCTCTCTCTCACTCACAGGTTCTCTTTCTCTCTCTCACTCTCTCACTAACATCTTCTCTTTCTCTCTCTCTCTCACTCACAGCTTCTCTCTCTCACACACACACACAGCTTCTCTCTCTCTCTCTCTCTCACTCACAGCTTCTCTTTCTCTCTCTCTCACTCACAGCTTCTCTTTCTCTGTCTCTCTCTAACTCACAGCTTCTCTTTCTCTCTCACTCGCAGCTTTTATCTCTCTCTCTAACTCACAGCTTCTCTCTCTCTCTTACTCACAGATTCTCTTTCTCTCTCTCTCTCGCACTCACAGCTTCTCTTTTTCTCTCTCTCTCACTCTCCGCATCACTTTCTCCCTCTCTCTCTCTCACTCAAAGCTTCTCTCTCTCACTCACAGCTTCTCTTTCTTTCTCTCTCTCTCTCACTCACATCTTCTCTTTCTCTCTCTCTCACTCACAGCTTCTCTCTCTCTCACTCACAGCTTCTCTTTCTCTTTCTCTCACTCACAGCTTCTCTTTCGCTCTCTCTCTCTCACTCACAGCTTCTCTCTCTCTCTATCACTCACAGCTTCTATCTCTCTCTCTCTCACTCACAGCTTCTCTCTCTCGCTTACTCACAGATTCTCTTTCTCTCTCTCTCGCCCTCACAGCTTCTCTTTTTTTTCTCTCTCACTCACCGCTTCACTTTCTCCCTCTCTCTCTCACTCAAGGCTTCTCTCTCTCTCACTCACAGCTTCTCTTTCTTTCTCTCTCTCTCACTCACAGCTTCTCTTTCTCTCTCTCACACACACAGCTTCTCTTTCTCTCTCTCTCACTAACATCTCTTTCTCTCTCTCTCAATCACAGCTTCTCTCTCACACACACACACAGCTTCTCTCTCTCTCTCTCTCTCACTCACAGCTTCTCTTTCTCTGTTTCTCTCTAACTCACAGCTTATCTTTCTCTCTCGCTCTCTCACTCACAGCTTCTCTCTCTCTATCACTCACAGCTTATCTTTCTCTATCACTCACAGCTTATCTTTCTCTCTCACTCTCTCACTATCTTCTCTTTCTCTCTCTCTCTCACTCACAGCTTCTCTCTCTCTCTTACTCACAGATTCTCTTTCTCCCTCTCTCTCTCACTCAAAGCTTCTCTCTCACTCACAGCTTCTCTTTCTTTCTCTCTCTCTCACTCACAGCATCTCTTTCTCTCTCTCACACACGCACAGCTTCTCTTTCTCTCTCTCATTCACTCACAGCTTCTAGCTCTCTCTCTCACTCACAGCTTCTCTTTCTCTGTCTCTCTCTCTCACTCACAGCTTCTCTTTCCCTCTCTCTCTCACTCACAGCTTCTCTCTCTCTCTCTCTCGCTCATAGCTTCTCTTTCTTTCTCTCTCTCTCACTCACAGCTTCTCTTTCTCTCTCTCTCTCCCACTGTCACAGCTTCTCTCTCTCTCTCATGCTCACTCACAGCTTCCCTTTTTCTCCTTCTCTCTCACAATCACAGCTTCTCTTTCACCCTCTCTCTCTCACTCACAGCTTCTCTTTCTTTCTCTCTCTCTCACTCACAGCTTCTCTTTCTCTCACTCCCTCACTCACAGCTTTTCTTTCTCTCACTCTCTCTCACTCACAGCTTCTCTCTCTCTCTCTCTCACACTCACAGCTTCTCTTTCTCTCTCTCTCTCTCACTCACAGCTTCTCTTTCTCTCTCTCTCTCACTCACAGCTTCTCTTTCTCTGTCTCTCTCTAACTCACAGCCTCTCTTTATCTCTCTCTCACTCACAGCTTCTCTTTCTTTCTCTCTCTCTCTCACTCACAGTTTCTCTTTCTCTCTCTCACTCACATCTCTTTCTCTCTCTCTCTCACTCAAGCTTCTCTTTCTCTGTCTCTCTCTAACTCACAGCTTCTCTTTATCTCTCTCTCACTCACAGCTTGTCTTTCTTTCTCTCTCTCTCACTCACAGTTTCTCTTTCTCTCTCTCACTCACATCTCTTTCTCTCTCTCTCACTCACAGCTTCTCTTTCTCTGTCTCTCTCTAATTCACAGCTTGTCTTTATCTCTCTCTCTCAGTCACAGCTTCTCTTTCTCTCTCTCTCAGTCACAGCTTCTCTCTCTCTCTCTCTCACTCACACCTCTTTCTCTCTCTCACATCTTCACTTTCTCTCTCTCTCTCACTCACAGCTTCTCTTTCTTTCTCTCTCTCACACAGCTTCTCTTTCTCCATCTCTCTCTCACTCACAGCTTCTCTCTCTCTCTCACTCACAGCTTCTCTTTCTTTCTCTCTCTCTCTCACTCACAGCTTCTCTTTCTCTTTCTCTCTCTCTCTCTCTCACTCACTCACAGCTTCTCTTTCTCTCTCGCTCTCTCACTCACAGCTTCTCTCTCTCTCTCTCTCACTCACACCTCTTTCTCTCTCTCACATCTTCACTTTCTCTCTCTCTCTCACTCACAGCTTCTCTTTCTTTCTCTCTCTCACTCATAGCTTCTCTTTCACTGTTTCTCTCTAACTCACAGCTTCTCTTTATCTCTGTCTCACTCACAGCTTCTCTTTCTCTCTCTCTCACTCACAGCTTCTCTTTCTCTATCTCTCTCACAGCTTCGCTCTCTCTCTCTCTCACTCACAGCTTCTCTCTCTCTCTCTCTCACTCACATCTTCTCTTTCTCTCTCTCTCACTCACAGCTTCTCTTTCTCTCTCTCTCTCTCACCGCTTCTCTTGCTCCCTCTCTCTCTCACAGCTTCTCTCTCTCACTCACTCACAGCATCTCTTTCTTTCTCTCTCTCTCTCTGACAGCTTCTCTTTCTCTCTCTCTCTCTCACTCACAGCTTCTCTTTCTCTCTCTCTCTCACAGCTTCTCTTTCTCCCTCTCTCTCTCACTCACAGCTTCTCTCTCTCTCACTCAAAGCTTCTCTTTCTTTCTCTCTCTCTCACTCACAGCGTCTCTTTCTCTCTCACACACACAGCTTCTCTTTCTCTCTCTCTCTCGTTCACATCTCTTTCTTTCTTTCTCTCTCACTCACAGCTTCTATCTCTCTCTCTCTCTCACAGCTTCTCTCTCTCTCACTCACAGCTTCTCTTTCTCTCTCTCTCTCACTCACAGCTTCTCTCTCTCACTCACAGCATCTCTTTATCTCTCTCTATCACTCACAGCTTCTCTTTATCTATCTCTCTCTCTCACTCACAGGTTCTCTTTCTCTCTCTCACTCTCTCACTAACATCTTCTCTTTCTCTCTCTCTCTCACTCACAGCTTCTCTCTCTCTCACACACACACAGCTTCTCTATCTCTCTCTCTCTCACTCACAGCTTCTCTTTCTCTCTCTCTCTCACTCACAGCTTCTCTTTCTCTGTCTCTCTCTAACTCACAGCTTCTCTTTCTCTCTCTCACTCACAGCTTTTATCTCTCTCTCTAACTCACAGCTTCTCTCTCTCTCTTACTCACAGATTCTCTTTCTCTCTCTCTCGCACTCACAGCTTCTCTTTTTCTCTCTCTCTCACTCACCGCTTCACTTTCTCCCTCTCTCTCTCTCACTCAAAGCTTCTCTCTCTCACTCACAGCTTCTCTTTCTTTCTCTCTCTCTCTCACTCACATCTTCTCTTTCTCTCTCTCTCACTCACAGCTTCTCTCTCTCTCACTCACAGTTACTCTTTCTCTCTCTCTCACTCACAGCTTCTCTTTCGCTCTCTCTCTCTCACTCACAGCTTCTCTCTCTCTCTCTCACTCACAGCTTCTATCTCTCTCTCTCTCACTCACAGCTTCTCTCTCTCGCTTACTCACAGATTCTCTTTCTCTCTCTCTCGCACTCACAGTTTCTCTTTTTTTCTCTCTCTCACTCACCGCTTCACTTTCTCCCTCTCTCTCTCACTCAAGGCTTCTCTCTCTCTCACTCACAGCTTCTCTTTCTTTCTCTCTCTCTCACTCACAGCTTCGCTTTCTCTCTCTCTCACACACAGCTTCTCTTTCTCTCTCACTAACATCTCTTTCTCTCTCTCTCTCAATCACAGCTTCTCTCTCTCACACACAAACAGCTTCTCTCTCTCTCTCACTCACAGCTTCTCTTTCTCTGTTTCTCTCTAACTCACAGCTTATCTTTCTCTCTCGCTCTCTCACTCACAGCTTCTCTCTCTCTATCACTCACAGCTTCTCTTTCTCTCTCACTCTCTCACTATCTTCTCTTTCTCTCTCTCTCACTCACAGCTTCTCTCTCTCTCTCTTACTCACAGATTCTCTTTCTCCCTCTCTCTCACTCAAAGCTTCTCTTTCTCTCTCACACACACGCACAGCTTCTCTTTCTCTCTCTCATTCACTCACAGCTTCTAGCTCTCTCTCTCTCACTCACAGCTTCTATTTCTCTGTCTCTCTCTCTCACTCACAGCTTCTCTTTCCCTCTCTCTCTCACTCACAGCTTCTCTCTCTCTCTCTCTCGCTCATAGCTTCTCTTTCTTTCTCTCTCTCTCACTCACAGCTTCTCTTTCTCTCTCTCTCTCCTACTGTCACAGCTTCTCTCTCTCTCTCACGCTCACTCACAGCTTCCCTATTTCTCCTTCTCTCTCACAATCACAGCTAATCTTTCACCCTCTCTCTCTCACTCACAGCTTCTCTTTCTTTCTCTCTCTCTCACTCACAGCTTCTCTTTCTCTCACTCCCTCACTCACAGCTTTTCTTTCTCTCACTCTCTCTCACTCACAGCTTCTCTATCTCTCTCTCTCTCACACTCACAGCTTCTCTTTCTCTCTCTCTCTCACTCACAGCTTCTCTTTCTCTCTCTCTCTCACTCACAGCTTCTCTTTCTCTGTCTCTCTCTAACTCACAGCTTCTCTTTATCTCTCTCTCACTCACAGCTTCTCTTTCTTTCTCTCTCTCTCTCACTCACAGTTTCTCTTTCTCTCTCTCACTCACATCTCTTTCTCTCTCTCTCTCACTCACAGCTTCTCTCTCTTTCTCACTCACAGCTATCTCTCTCTGTCTCTCTCTAACTCACAGCTTGTCTTTATCTCTCTCTCTCAGTCACAGCTTCTCTTTCTCTCTCTCTCTCACTCACACCTCTTTCTCTCTCTCACTCACATCATCACTTTCTCTCTCTCTCTCACTCACAGCTTCTCTTTCTTTCTCTCTCTCTCTCACTCACAGCTTCTCTTTCTCTCTCTCTCTCACTCAAAGCTTCTCTTAATCTCTCTCTCTCTCACTCACAGCTTCTCTCTCTTTCTTTCTCTCTCACTCACAGCTTCTCTCTCTCTCACTCACACCTTCTCTCTCACTCACTCACTCACAGCTTCTCTTTCTCTCTCTCTCTCACTCACAGCTTCTCTCTCTCTCTCACACACAGCTTTTCTTTATCTCTCTTTATCACTCACAGCTTCTCTTTATCTCTCTCTCTCTCTCACTCACGCACAGCTTCTCTTTCTCTTTCTCTCTCTCACTCACAGCTTCTCTCTCTCTCACACACACAACTTCTCTTTCTCTCTCTCTCTGTCACTCACAGCTTCTCTCTCACTCTCACACACATCTTCTCTTTCTCTCTCTCTCACTCACATCTCTTTCTTTCTTTCTTTCTCTCTCACTCACAGCTTCTCTCTCTCTCTCTCTCTCTCACAGCTTCTCTCTCTCTCACTCACAGCTTCTCTTTCTCTCTCTCTCTCACTCACAGCTTCTCTCTCTCTCACTCACAGCATCTCTTTATCTCTCTCTATCACTCACAGCTTCTCTTTATCTATCTCTCTCTCTCACTCATTCACAGCTTCTCTTTCTCTTTCTCTCTCACACTCACATCTTCTCTCTCTCTCTCCTCACACCTTCTCTCTCTCTCACTCACAGATTCTCTCTCTCTCACTCACAGGTTCTCTTTCTCTCTCTCACTCTCTCACTAACATCTTCTCTTTCTCTCTCTCTCTCACTCACACACAGCTTCTCTATCTCTCTCTCTCTCACTCACAGCTTCTCTTTCTCTCTCTCACTCACTCACAGCTTCTCTTTCTCTGTCTCTCTCTAACTCACAGCTTCTCTTTCTCTCTCTCATTCGCAGCTTTTATCTCTCTCTCTAACTCACAGCTTCTCTCTCTCTCTCTTACTCACAGATTCTCTTTCTCTCACTCTTTCACACTCACAGCTTCTCTTTTTCTCTCTCTCTCACTCACCGCTTCACTTTCTCCCTCTCTCTCTCTCACTCAAAGCTTCTCTCTCTCACTCACAGCTTCTCTTTCTTTCTCTCTCTCTCTCACTCACATCTTCTCTTTCTCTCTCTCTCACTCACAGCTTCTCTCTCTCTCACTCACAGCTTCTCTTTCTCTCTCTCTCACTCACAGCTTCTCTTTCGCTCTCTCTCTCTCACTCACTGCTTCTCTTTCTCTCTCTCACTCACAGCTTCTATCTCTCTCTCTCTCACTCACAGCTTCTCTCTCTCTCTTACTCACAGATTCTCTTTCTCTCTCTCTCTTGCACTCACAGCTTCTCTTTTTCTCTCTCTCTCACTCACCGCTTCACTTTGTCCCTCTCTCTCTCACTCAAGGCTTCTCTCTCTCTCACTCACAGCTTCTCTTTCTTTCTCTCTCTCTCACTCACAGCTTCTCTTTCTCTCTCTCTCACTCACAGCTTCTCTTTCTCTCTCTCTCACTAACATCTCTTTCTCTCTCTCTCAATCACAGCTTCTCTCTCTCACACACACAAAGCTTCTCTCACTCTCTCTCTCACTCACAGCTTCTCTTTCTCTGTTTCTCTCTAACTCACAGCTTATCTTTCTCTCTCGCTCTCTCACTCACAGCTTCTCTCTCTCTATCACTCACAGCTTCTCTTTCTCTCTCACTCTCTCACTTCTCTCTCTCTCACTCACAGCTTCTCTCTCTCTCTCTCTCTCACTCACACCTCTTTCTCTCTCACACATCTTCACTTTCTTTCTCTCTCTCACTCACAGCTTCTCTTTCTCTCTCTCTCACTCACAGCTTCTCTCTCTCTCACTCACAGCTTCTCTTTCTCTCTCTCTCTCTAACTCACAGCTTCTCTTTATCTCTCTCTCACTCACAGCTTCTCTCTCTCTCTCTCTCTCACTCACAGCTTCTCTTTCTCTCACTCACTCACAGCTTCTCTCTCTCTCACTCACACACAGTTTCTAGCTCTATCTCTCTCACTCACAGCTTCTCTTTCTCTGTCTCTCTCTCACACTCACAGCTTCTCTTTCCCTCTCTCTCTCACTCACAGCTTCTCTTTCTCCCTCTCTCTCTCTCACTCACAGCTTCTCTCTCTCACTCATAGCTTCTCTTTCTTTCTTTCTCTCTCTCTCACTCACACCTTCTCTATCACTCACTCACTCACAGCTTCTCTTTCTCTCTCTCTCTCACTCACAGCTTCTCTCTCTCTCTCTCACAGCTTCTCTTTATCTCTCTTTATCACTCACAGCTTCTCTTTATCTCTCTCTCTCTCTCACTCACTCACAGCTTCTCTTTCTCTTTCTCTCTCACACTCACATCTTCTCTCTCTCTCTCATTGACAGCTTCTCTCTCTCTCACTCACAGCTTCTCTCTCTCTCACACACACAACTTCTCTTTCTTTCTCTCTCTGTCACTCACAGCTTCTCTCTCTCTCTCACTCACAGCTTCTCTCTCTCTCTCTCTCTCACTCACACCTCTTTCTCTCTCAAACATCTTCACTTTCTTTCTCTCTCTCACTCACAGCTTCTCTTTCTCTCTCTCTCACTCACAGCTTCTCTCTCTCTCACTCACAGCTTCTCTTTCTCTCTCTCTCTAACTCACAGCTTCTCTTTATCTCTCTCTCACTCACAGCTTCTCTCTCTCTCTCTCTCTCACTCACAGCTTCTCTTTCTCTCACTCACTCACAGCTTCTCTCTCTCTCACTCACACACAGTTTCTAGCTCTCTCTCTCTCACTCACAGCTTCTCTTTCTCTGTCTCTCTCTCACACTCACAGCTTCTCTTTCCCTCTCTCTCTCACTCACAGCTTCTCTTTCTCCCTCTCTCTCTCTCACTCACAGCTTCTCTCTCTCACTCATAGCTTCTCTTTCTTTCTTTCTCTCTCTCTCACTCACACCTTCTCTATCACTCACTCACTCACAGCTTCTCTTTCTCTCTCTCTCTCACTCACAGCTTCTCTCTCTCTCTCACACAGCTTCTCTTTATCTCTCTTTATCACTCACAGCTTCTCTTTATCTCTCTCTCTCTCACTCACTCACAGCTTCTCTTTCTCTTTCTCTCTCACACTCACATCTTCTCTCTCTCTCTCATTGACAGCTTCTCTCTCTCTCACAGCTTCTCTCTCTCACACACACAGCTTCTCTTTCTCTCTCTCTCTCACTCACAGCTTCTCTCTCTCTCTCTCTCACTCACAGATTCTCTTTTTTTCTCTCTCTCTCTCACTCACAGCTTCTCTTTCTCTCTCTCTCTCTAACTCACAGCTTCTCTTTATCTCTCTCTCACTCACAGCTTCTCTCTCTCTCTCTCTCACTCACAGCTTCTCTTTCTCTCACTCACTCACAGCTTCTCTCTCTCTCTCACTCACACACAGTTTCTAGCTCTCTCTCTCTCACTCACAGCTTCTCTTTCTCTGTCTCTCTCTCACACTCACAGCTTCTCTTTCCCTCTCTCTCTCACTCACAGCTTCTCTTTCTCCCTCTCTCTCTCACTCACAGCTTCTCTCTCTCACTCATAGCTTCTCTTTCTTTCTTTCTCTCTCTCTCACTCACAGCTTCTCTTTCTCTCTCTCTCTCTCTCCCACTGTCACACCTTCTCTCTCTCTCTCACGCTCACTCACAGCTTCCCTTTTTCTCCCTCTCTCTCACACACAGTTTCTCTTTCACCCTCTCTCTCTCACTCACAGCTTCTCTTTCTCTCACTCTCTCACTCACAGCTTTTCTTTCTCTCTCTCTCTCTCACTCACAGCGTCTATCTCTATCTCTCTCACACTCACAGCTTCTCTCTCTCTCTCTCACTCAAGCTTCTCTTTCTCTGTCTCTCTCTAACTCACAGCTTCTCTTTATCTCTCTCTCACTCGCAGCTTGTCTTTCTTTCTCTCTCTCTCTCTCACTCACAGTTTCTCTTTCTCTCTCTCACTCACATCTCATTCTCTCTCTCACTCACAGCTTCTCTTTCTCTGTCTCTCTCTAACTCACAGCTTGTCTTTATCTCTTTCTCAGTCACAGCTTCTCTTTCTCTCTCTCTCACTCACAGCTTCTCTCTCTCTCTCTCTCTCTCACTCACACCTCTTTCTCTCACACACATCTTCTCTTTCTTTCTCTCTCTCACTCACTCACATCTTCTCTTTCTCTCTCTCTCACTCACAGCTTCTCTCTCTCTCACTCACAGCTTCTTTTTCTCTCTCTCTCACTCACAGCTTCTCTTTCGCTCTCTCTCTCTCACTCACAGCTTCTCTTTCTCTCTCTCACTCACAGCTTCTATCTCTCTCTCTCTCACTCACAGCTTCTCTCTCTCTCTTACTCACAGATTCTCTTTCTCTCTCTCTCGCACTCACAGCTTCTCTTTTTCTCTCTCTCTCACTCACCGCTTCACTTTCTCCCTCTCTCTCTCACTCAAGGCTTCTCTCTCTCTCACTCACAGCTTCTCTTTTTCTCTCTCTCTCTCACTCACAGCTTCTCTTTCTCTCTCTCTCACTCACAGCTTCTCTTTCTCTCTCTCTCACTAACATCTCTTTCTATCTCTCTCAATCACAGCTTCTCTCTCACACACACACACAGCTTCTCTCTCTCTCACTCACAGCTTCTCTTTCTCTGTTTCTCTCTAACTCACAGCTTATCTTTCTCTCTCGCTCTCTCACTCACAGCTTCTCTCTCTCTATCACTCACAGCTTCTCTTTCTCTCTCTCTCTCACTCACAGCTTCTCTCTCTCTCTCACTCACAGCTTCTCTTTCTTTCTCTCTCTCTCACTCACAGCATCTCTTTCTCTCTCACACACACACACAGCTTCTCTTTCTCTCTCTCATTCACTCACAGCTTCTAGCTCTCTCTCTCTCACTCACAGCTTCTCTTTCTCTGTCTCTCTCTCTCACTCACAGCTTCTCTTTCCCTCTCTCTCTCACTCACAGCTTCTCTCTCTCTCTCTCTCGCTCATAGCTTCTCTTTCTTTCTCTCTCTCTCACTCACAGCTTCTCTTTCTCTCTCTCTCTCCCACAGTCACAGCTTCTCTCTCTCTCTCACGCTCACTCACAGCTTCCCTTTTTCTCCTTCTCTCTCACAATCACAGCTTCTCTTTCACCCTCTCTCTCTCACTCACAGCTTCTCTTTCTTTCTCTCTCTCTCACTCACAGCTTCTCTTTCTCTCACTCCCTCACTCACAGCTTTTCTTTTTCTTACTCTCTCTCACTCACAGCTTCTCTATCTCTCTCTCTCTCACACTCACAGCTTCTCTTTCTCTCTCTCTCTCACTCACAGCTTCTCTTTCTCTCTCTCTCTCACTTACAGCTTCTCTTTCTCTCTCTCTCTCACTCACAGCTTCTCTTTCTCTGTCTCTCTCTAACTCACAGCTTCTCTTTATCTCTCTCTCACTCACAGCTTCTCTTTCTTTCTCTCTCTCTCTCTCACAGTTTCTCTTTCTCTCTCTCACTCACATCTCTTTCTCTCTCTCTCTCACTCACAGCTTCTCTCTCTTTCTCACTCACAGCTATCTCCTCTCTGTCTCTCTCTAACTCACAGCTTGTCTTTATCTCTCTCTCTCAGTCACAGCTTCTCTTTCTCTCTCTCTCTCTCACTCACAGCTTCTCTTTCTCCCTCTCTCTCTCTCACTCACAGCTTCTCTCTCTCACTCATAGCTTCTCTTTCTTTCTTTCTCTCTCTCTCACTCACACCTTCTCTATCACTCACTCACTCACAGCTTCTCTTTCTCTCTCTCTCACTCACAGCTTCTCTTTCTCTATCTCTCTCACAGCTTCGCTCTCTCTCTCTCTCACTCACAGCTTCTCTCTCTCTCTCTCTCACTCACATCTTCTCTTTCTCTCTCTCTCACTCACAGCTTCTCTTTCTCTCTCTCTCTCTCACCGCTTCTCTTGCTCCCTCTCTCTCTCACAGCTTCTCTCTCTCACTCACTCACAGCATCTCTTTCTTTCTCTCTCTCTCTCTGACAGCTTCTCTTTCTCTCTCTCTCTCTCACTCACAGCTTCTCTTTCTCTCTCTCTCTCACAGCTTCTCTTTCTCCCTCTCTCTCTCACTCACAGCTTCTCTCTCTCTCACTCAAAGCTTCTCTTTCTTTCTCTCTCTCTCACTCACAGCGTCTCTTTCTCTCTCACACACACAGCTTCTCTTTCTCTCTCTCTCTCGTTCACATCTCTTTCTTTCTTTCTCTCTCACTCACAGCTTCTATCTCTCTCTCTCTCTCACAGCTTCTCTCTCTCTCACTCACAGCTTCTCTTTCTCTCTCTCTCTCACTCACAGCGTCTCTCTCTCACTCACAGCATCTCTTTATCTCTCTCTATCACTCACAGCTTCTCTTTATCTATCTCTCTCTCTCACTCACAGGTTCTCTTTCTCTCTCTCACTCTCTCACTAACATCTTCTCTTTCTCTCTCTCTCTCACTCACAGCTTCTCTCTCTCTCACACACACACAGCTTCTCTATCTCTCTCTCTCTCACTCACAGCTTCTCTTTCTCTCTCTCTCTCACTCACAGCTTCTCTTTCTCTGTCTCTCTCTAACTCACAGCTTCTCTTTCTCTCTCTCACTCACAGCTTTTATCTCTCTCTCTAACTCACAGCTTCTCTCTCTCTCTTACTCACAGATTCTCTTTCTCTCTCTCTCGCACTCACAGCTTCTCTTTTTCTCTCTCTCTCACTCACCGCTTCACTTTCTCCCTCTCTCTCTCTCACTCAAAGCTTCTCTCTCTCACTCACAGCTTCTCTTTCTTTCTCTCTCTCTCTCACTCACATCTTCTCTTTCTCTCTCTCTCACTCACAGCTTCTCTCTCTCTCACTCACAGTTACTCTTTCTCTCTCTCTCACTCACAGCTTCTCTTTCGCTCTCTCTCTCTCACTCACAGCTTCTCTCTCTCTCTCTCACTCACAGCTTCTATCTCTCTCTCTCTCACTCACAGCTTCTCTCTCTCGCTTACTCACAGATTCTCTTTCTCTCTCTCTCGCACTCACAGTTTCTCTTTTTTTCTCTCTCTCACTCACCGCTTCACTTTCTCCCTCTCTCTCTCACTCAAGGCTTCTCTCTCTCTCACTCACAGCTTCTCTTTCTTTCTCTCTCTCTCACTCACAGCTTCGCTTTCTCTCTCTCTCTCACACACAGCTTCTCTTTCTCTCTCACTAACATCTCTTTCTCTCTCTCTCTCAATCACAGCTTCTCTCTCTCACACACAAACAGCTTCTCTCTCTCTCTCACTCACAGCTTCTCTTTCTCTGTTTCTCTCTAACTCACAGCTTATCTTTCTCTCTCGCTCTCTCACTCACAGCTTCTCTCTCTCTATCACTCACAGCTTCTCTTTCTCTCTCACTCTCTCACTATCTTCTCTTTCTCTCTCTCTCACTCACAGCTTCTCTCTCTCTCTCTTACTCACAGATTCTCTTTCTCCCTCTCTCTCACTCAAAGCTTCTCTTTCTCTCTCACACACACGCACAGCTTCTCTTTCTCTCTCTCATTCACTCACAGCTTCTAGCTCTCTCTCTCTCACTCACAGCTTCTATTTCTCTGTCTCTCTCTCTCACTCACAGCTTCTCTTTCCCTCTCTCTCTCACTCACAGCTTCTCTCTCTCTCTCTCTCGCTCATAGCTTCTCTTTCTTTCTCTCTCTCTCACTCACAGCTTCTCTTTCTCTCTCTCTCTCCTACTGTCACAGCTTCTCTCTCTCTCTCACGCTCACTCACAGCTTCCCTATTTCTCCTTCTCTCTCACAATCACAGCTAATCTTTCACCCTCTCTCTCTCACTCACAGCTTCTCTTTCTTTCTCTCTCTCTCACTCACAGCTTCTCTTTCTCTCACTCCCTCACTCACAGCTTTTCTTTCTCTCACTCTCTCTCACTCACAGCTTCTCTATCTCTCTCTCTCTCACACTCACAGCTTCTCTTTCTCTCTCTCTCTCACTCACAGCTTCTCTTTCTCTCTCTCTCTCACTCACAGCTTCTCTTTCTCTGTCTCTCTCTAACTCACAGCTTCTCTTTATCTCTCTCTCACTCACAGCTTCTCTTTCTTTCTCTCTCTCTCTCACTCACAGTTTCTCTTTCTCTCTCTCACTCACATCTCTTTCTCTCTCTCTCTCACTCACAGCTTCTCTCTCTTTCTCACTCACAGCTATCTCTCTCTGTCTCTCTCTAACTCACAGCTTGTCTTTATCTCTCTCTCTCAGTCACAGCTTCTCTTTCTCTCTCTCTCTCACTCACACCTCTTTCTCTCTCTCACTCACATCATCACTTTCTCTCTCTCTCTCACTCACAGCTTCTCTTTCTTTCTCTCTCTCTCTCACTCACAGCTTCTCTTTCTCTCTCTCTCTCACTCAAAGCTTCTCTTAATCTCTCTCTCTCTCACTCACAGCTTCTCTCTCTTTCTTTCTCTCTCACTCACAGCTTCTCTCTCTCTCACTCACACCTTCTCTCTCACTCACTCACTCACAGCTTCTCTTTCTCTCTCTCTCTCACTCACAGCTTCTCTCTCTCTCTCACACACAGCTTTTCTTTATCTCTCTTTATCACTCACAGCTTCTCTTTATCTCTCTCTCTCTCTCACTCACGCACAGCTTCTCTTTCTCTTTCTCTCTCTCACTCACAGCTTCTCTCTCTCTCACACACACAACTTCTCTTTCTCTCTCTCTCTGTCACTCACAGCTTCTCTCTCACTCTCACACACATCTTCTCTTTCTCTCTCTCTCACTCACATCTCTTTCTTTCTTTCTTTCTCTCTCACTCACAGCTTCTCTCTCTCTCTCTCTCTCTCACAGCTTCTCTCTCTCTCACTCACAGCTTCTCTTTCTCTCTCTCTCTCACTCACAGCTTCTCTCTCTCTCACTCACAGCATCTCTTTATCTCTCTCTATCACTCACAGCTTCTCTTTATCTATCTCTCTCTCTCACTCATTCACAGCTTCTCTTTCTCTTTCTCTCTCACACTCACATCTTCTCTCTCTCTCTCCTCACACCTTCTCTCTCTCTCACTCACAGATTCTCTCTCTCTCACTCACAGGTTCTCTTTCTCTCTCTCACTCTCTCACTAACATCTTCTCTTTCTCTCTCTCTCTCACTCACACACAGCTTCTCTATCTCTCTCTCTCTCACTCACAGCTTCTCTTTCTCTCTCTCACTCACTCACAGCTTCTCTTTCTCTGTCTCTCTCTAACTCACAGCTTCTCTTTCTCTCTCTCATTCGCAGCTTTTATCTCTCTCTCTAACTCACAGCTTCTCTCTCTCTCTCTTACTCACAGATTCTCTTTCTCTCACTCTTTCACACTCACAGCTTCTCTTTTTCTCTCTCTCTCACTCACCGCTTCACTTTCTCCCTCTCTCTCTCTCACTCAAAGCTTCTCTCTCTCACTCACAGCTTCTCTTTCTTTCTCTCTCTCTCTCACTCACATCTTCTCTTTCTCTCTCTCTCACTCACAGCTTCTCTCTCTCTCACTCACAGCTTCTCTTTCTCTCTCTCTCACTCACAGCTTCTCTTTCGCTCTCTCTCTCTCACTCACTGCTTCTCTTTCTCTCTCTCACTCACAGCTTCTATCTCTCTCTCTCTCACTCACAGCTTCTCTCTCTCTCTTACTCACAGATTCTCTTTCTCTCTCTCTCTTGCACTCACAGCTTCTCTTTTTCTCTCTCTCTCACTCACCGCTTCACTTTGTCCCTCTCTCTCTCACTCAAGGCTTCTCTCTCTCTCACTCACAGCTTCTCTTTCTTTCTCTCTCTCTCACTCACAGCTTCTCTTTCTCTCTCTCTCACTCACAGCTTCTCTTTCTCTCTCTCTCACTAACATCTCTTTCTCTCTCTCTCAATCACAGCTTCTCTCTCTCACACACACAAAGCTTCTCTCACTCTCTCTCTCACTCACAGCTTCTCTTTCTCTGTTTCTCTCTAACTCACAGCTTATCTTTCTCTCTCGCTCTCTCACTCACAGCTTCTCTCTCTCTATCACTCACAGCTTCTCTTTCTCTCTCACTCTCTCACTTCTCTCTCTCTCACTCACAGCTTCTCTCTCTCTCTCTCTCTCTCTCACTCACACCTCTTTCTCTCTCACACATCTTCACTTTCTTTCTCTCTCTCACTCACAGCTTCTCTTTCTCTCTCTCTCACTCACAGCTTCTCTCTCTCTCACTCACAGCTTCTCTTTCTCTCTCTCTCTCTAACTCACAGCTTCTCTTTATCTCTCTCTCACTCACAGCTTCTCTCTCTCTCTCTCTCTCACTCACAGCTTCTCTTTCTCTCACTCACTCACAGCTTCTCTCTCTCTCACTCACACACAGTTTCTAGCTCTATCTCTCTCACTCACAGCTTCTCTTTCTCTGTCTCTCTCTCACACTCACAGCTTCTCTTTCCCTCTCTCTCTCACTCACAGCTTCTCTTTCTCCCTCTCTCTCTCTCACTCACAGCTTCTCTCTCTCACTCATAGCTTCTCTTTCTTTCTTTCTCTCTCTCTCACTCACACCTTCTCTATCACTCACTCACTCACAGCTTCTCTTTCTCTCTCTCTCTCACTCACAGCTTCTCTCTCTCTCTCTCACAGCTTCTCTTTATCTCTCTTTATCACTCACAGCTTCTCTTTATCTCTCTCTCTCTCTCACTCACTCACAGCTTCTCTTTCTCTTTCTCTCTCACACTCACATCTTCTCTCTCTCTCTCATTGACAGCTTCTCTCTCTCTCACTCACAGCTTCTCTCTCTCTCACACACACAACTTCTCTTTCTTTCTCTCTCTGTCACTCACAGCTTCTCTCTCTCTCTCACTCACAGCTTCTCTCTCTCTCTCTCTCACTCACACCTCTTTCTCTCTCAAACATCTTCACTTTCTTTCTCTCTCTCACTCACAGCTTCTCTTTCTCTCTCTCTCACTCACAGCTTCTCTCTCTCTCACTCACAGCTTCTCTTTCTCTCTCTCTCTAACTCACAGCTTCTCTTTATCTCTCTCTCACTCACAGCTTCTCTCTCTCTCTCTCTCTCACTCACAGCTTCTCTTTCTCTCACTCACTCACAGCTTCTCTCTCTCTCACTCACACACAGTTTCTAGCTCTCTCTCTCTCACTCACAGCTTCTCTTTCTCTGTCTCTCTCTCACACTCACAGCTTCTCTTTCCCTCTCTCTCTCACTCACAGCTTCTCTTTCTCCCTCTCTCTCTCACTCACAGCTTCTCTCTCTCACTCATAGCTTCTCTTTCTTTCTTTCTCTCTCTCTCACTCACACCTTCTCTATCACTCACTCACTCACAGCTTCTCTTTCTCTCTCTCTCTCACTCACAGCTTCTCTCTCTCTCTCACACAGCTTCTCTTTATCTCTCTTTATCACTCACAGCTTCTCTTTATCTCTCTCTCTCTCACTCACTCACAGCTTCTCTTTCTCTTTCTCTCTCACACTCACATCTTCTCTCTCTCTCTCATTGACAGCTTCTCTCTCTCTCACAGCTTCTCTCTCTCACACACACAGCTTCTCTTTCTCTCTCTCTCTCACTCACAGCTTCTCTCTCTCTCTCTCTCACTCACAGATTCTCTTTTTTTCTCTCTCTCTCTCACTCACAGCTTCTCTTTCTCTCTCTCTCTCTAACTCACAGCTTCTCTTTATCTCTCTCTCACTCACAGCTTCTCTCTCTCTCTCTCTCACTCACAGCTTCTCTTTCTCTCACTCACTCACAGCTTCTCTCTCTCTCTCACTCACACACAGTTTCTAGCTCTCTCTCTCTCACTCACAGCTTCTCTTTCTCTGTCTCTCTCTCACACTCACAGCTTCTCTTTCCCTCTCTCTCTCACTCACAGCTTCTCTTTCTCCCTCTCTCTCTCACTCACAGCTTCTCTCTCTCACTCATAGCTTCTCTTTCTTTCTTTCTCTCTCTCTCACTCACAGCTTCTCTTTCTCTCTCTCTCTCTCTCCCACTGTCACACCTTCTCTCTCTCTCTCACGCTCACTCACAGCTTCCCTTTTTCTCCCTCTCTCTCACACACAGTTTCTCTTTCACCCTCTCTCTCTCACTCACAGCTTCTCTTTCTCTCACTCTCTCACTCACAGCTTTTCTTTCTCTCTCTCTCTCTCACTCACAGCGTCTATCTCTATCTCTCTCACACTCACAGCTTCTCTCTCTCTCTCTCACTCAAGCTTCTCTTTCTCTGTCTCTCTCTAACTCACAGCTTCTCTTTATCTCTCTCTCACTCGCAGCTTGTCTTTCTTTCTCTCTCTCTCTCTCACTCACAGTTTCTCTTTCTCTCTCTCACTCACATCTCATTCTCTCTCTCACTCACAGCTTCTCTTTCTCTGTCTCTCTCTAACTCACAGCTTGTCTTTATCTCTTTCTCAGTCACAGCTTCTCTTTCTCTCTCTCTCACTCACAGCTTCTCTCTCTCTCTCTCTCTCTCACTCACACCTCTTTCTCTCACACACATCTTCTCTTTCTTTCTCTCTCTCACTCACTCACATCTTCTCTTTCTCTCTCTCTCACTCACAGCTTCTCTCTCTCTCACTCACAGCTTCTTTTTCTCTCTCTCTCACTCACAGCTTCTCTTTCGCTCTCTCTCTCTCACTCACAGCTTCTCTTTCTCTCTCTCACTCACAGCTTCTATCTCTCTCTCTCTCACTCACAGCTTCTCTCTCTCTCTTACTCACAGATTCTCTTTCTCTCTCTCTCGCACTCACAGCTTCTCTTTTTCTCTCTCTCTCACTCACCGCTTCACTTTCTCCCTCTCTCTCTCACTCAAGGCTTCTCTCTCTCTCACTCACAGCTTCTCTTTTTCTCTCTCTCTCTCACTCACAGCTTCTCTTTCTCTCTCTCTCACTCACAGCTTCTCTTTCTCTCTCTCTCACTAACATCTCTTTCTATCTCTCTCAATCACAGCTTCTCTCTCACACACACACACAGCTTCTCTCTCTCTCTCTCACTCACAGCTTCTCTTTCTCTGTTTCTCTCTAACTCACAGCTTATCTTTCTCTCTCGCTCTCTCACTCACAGCTTCTCTCTCTCTATCACTCACAGCTTCTCTTTCTCTCTCTCTCTCACTCACAGCTTCTCTCTCTCTCTCACTCACAGCTTCTCTTTCTTTCTCTCTCTCTCACTCACAGCATCTCTTTCTCTCTCACACACACACACAGCTTCTCTTTCTCTCTCTCATTCACTCACAGCTTCTAGCTCTCTCTCTCTCACTCACAGCTTCTCTTTCTCTGTCTCTCTCTCTCACTCACAGCTTCTCTTTCCCTCTCTCTCTCACTCACAGCTTCTCTCTCTCTCTCTCTCGCTCATAGCTTCTCTTTCTTTCTCTCTCTCTCACTCACAGCTTCTCTTTCTCTCTCTCTCTCCCACAGTCACAGCTTCTCTCTCTCTCTCACGCTCACTCACAGCTTCCCTTTTTCTCCTTCTCTCTCACAATCACAGCTTCTCTTTCACCCTCTCTCTCTCACTCACAGCTTCTCTTTCTTTCTCTCTCTCTCTCTCACAGCTTCTCTTTCTCTCACTCCCTCACTCACAGCTTTTCTTTTTCTTACTCTCTCTCACTCACAGCTTCTCTATCTCTCTCTCTCTCACACTCACAGCTTCTCTTTCTCTCTCTCTCTCACTCACAGCTTCTCTTTCTCTCTCTCTCTCACTTACAGCTTCTCTTTCTCTCTCTCTCTCACTCACAGCTTCTCTTTCTCTGTCTCTCTCTAACTCACAGCTTCTCTTTATCTCTCTCTCACTCACAGCTTCTCTTTCTTTCTCTCTCTCTCTCTCACAGTTTCTCTTTCTCTCTCTCACTCACATCTCTTTCTCTCTCTCTCTCACTCACAGCTTCTCTCTCTTTCTCACTCACAGCTATCTCCTCTCTGTCTCTCTCTAACTCACAGCTTGTCTTTATCTCTCTCTCTCAGTCACAGCTTCTCTTTCTCTCTCTCTCTCACTCACAGCTTCTCTTTCTCTCTCTCTCTCTCTCACACCTCTTTCTCTCTCTCACTCACATCTTCACTTTCTCTCTCTCTCTCACTCACAGCTTCTCTTTCTTTCTCTCTCTCTCACTCACAGCTTCTCTTTCTCTCTCTCTCTCACTCAAAGCTTCTCTTACTCTCTCTCTCTCTCACTCACAGCTTCTCTCTCTTTCTTTCTCTCTCACTCACAGCTTCTCTCTCTCTCACTCACACCTTCTCTCTCACTCACTCACTCACAGCTTCTCTTTCTCTCTCTCTCTCACAGCTTCTCTCTCTCTCTCACACAGCTTCTCTTTATCTCTCTTTATCACTCACAGCTTCTCTTTATCTCTCTCTCTCTCACTCACTCACAGCTTCTCTTTCTCTTTCACTCTCACACTCACATCTTCTCTCTCTCTCTCTCATTGACAGCTTCTCTCTCTCTCTCTCACTCACAGTTTCTCTCTCTCTCACACACACAACTTCTCTTTCTCTCTCTCTCTGTCACTCACAGCTTCTCTCTCACTCTCACTCACAGCTTCTCTTTCTCTCTCTCACTCTCTCACTAACATCTTCTCTTTCTCTCTCTCTCTCGCTCACAGCTTCTCTCTCTCACACACACAGCTTCTCTTTCTCTCTCTCTCTCACTCACAGCTTCTCTTTCTCTGTCTCTCTCTAACTCACAGCTTCTTTATCTCTCTCTCACTCACAGCTTCTCTTTCTCTCTCTCTCTCTCACTCACAGCTTCTCTTTTTCTCTCTCACACAGCTTCTCTCTTTCTCTCTCTCACTCACAGCTTCTCTCTCTCTCTCACTCACAGATTCTCTTTTTCTCTCTCTCTCTCACTCACAGCTTCTCTCTCTCTCTCTCTAACTCACATCTTCTCTTTATCTCTCTCTCACTCACAGCTTCTCTCTCTCTCTCTCTCACTCACAGCTTCTCTTTCTCTCACTCACTCACAGCTTCTCTCTCTCTCTCACTCACACACAGCTTCTAGCTCTCTCTCTCTCACTCACAGCTTCTCTTTCTCTGTCTCTCTCTCACACTCACAGCTTCTCTTTCCCTCTCTCTCTCACTCACAGCTTCTCTTTCTCCCTCTCTCTCTCACTCACAGCTTCTCTCTCTCACTCATAGCTTCTCTTTCTTTCTTTCTCTCTCTCTCACTCACAGCTTCTCTTTCTCTCTCTCTCTCCCACTGTCAAACCTTCTCTCTTTCTCACGCTCACTCACAGCTTCCCTTTTTCTCCCTCTCTCTCACACACAGTTTCTCTTTCACCCTCTCTCTCTCACTCACAGCTTCTCTTTCTCTCTCTCTCACTCACAGCTTTTCTTTCTCTCTCTCTCTCTCACTCACAGTGTCTCTATCTCTATCTCTCTCACACTCACAGCGTCTCTCTCTCTCTCACTCAAGCTTCTCTTTCTCTGTCTCTCTCTAACTCACAGCTTCTCTTTATCTCTCTCTCACTCGCAGCTTGTCTTTCTTTCTCTCTCTCTCTCTCACTCACAGTTTCTCTTTCTCTCTCTCACTCACATCTCATTCTCTCTCTCTCTCACTCACAGCTTCTCTTTCTCTGTCTCTCTCTAACTCACAGCTTGTCTTCATCTCTTTCTCAGTCACAGCTTCTCTTTCTCTCTCTCTCACTCACAGCTTCTCTCTCTCTCTCTCTCTCTCACTCACACCTCTTTCTCTCTCACACATCTTCACTTTCCTTCTCTCTCTCATTCACAGATTCTCTTTCTTTCTCTCTCACACAGCTTCTCTTTCTCCATCTCTCTCTCACTCACAGCTTCTCTCTCTCTCTCACTCACAGCTTCTCTTTCTTTCTCTCTCTCTCTCACTCACAGCTTCTCTTTCTCTCACTCTCACTCACTCACAGTTTCTCTCTCTCTCACTCACTCACAGCTTCTCTTTCTTTCTTTCTCTCTCACTCACAGCTTCTCTCTCTCTCTCTCTCACTCACAGCTTCTCTCTCTCTCTCTCTCACTCACAGCTTCTCTTTCTCTCTCTTACTCACTCCCAGCTTCTCTTTCTCTCTCACTCACAGCTTTTCTTTATCTCTCTCTATCACTCACAGCTTCTCTTTATCTCTCTCTCACTCACTCACAGCTTCTCTTTCTCTTTCTCTCACTCACATCTTCTCTCTCTCTCACTCACAGTTTCTCTTTCTCTCTCTCTCTCACTCACAGTTTCTCTCTCTCTCACTCACTCACTCACAGCTTCTCTTTCTTTCTTTCTCTCTCACTCACAGCTTCTCTCTCTCTCTCTCACTCACAGCCTCTCTTTCTCTCTCTTACTCACTCCCAGCTTCTCTTTCTCTCTCTCACTCACAGCTTTTCTTTATCTCTCTCTATCACTCACAGCTTCTCTTTCTCTTTCTCTCACTCACATCTTCTCTCTCTCTCTCACTCACATCTTCTCTCTCTCTCACACAGCTTCTCTTTCTCTCACACACACACACCTTCTCTTTCTCTCTCTCACTCTCTCACTAACATCTTCTCTTTCTCTCTCTCTCTCACTCACAGCTTCTCTCTCTCACACACACAGCTTCTCTTTCTCTCTCTCTCTCACTCACAGCTTCTCTTTCTCTGTCTCTCTCTAACTCACAGCTTCTTTATCTCTCTCTCACTCACAGCTTCTCTTTCTCTCTCACTCACAGCGTCTCTTTCTCTCTCTCACTCACAGCTTCTCTCTTTCTCTCTCTCACTCACAGATTCTCTTTTTCTCTCACTCACAGCTTCTCTTTCTCTCTCTCTCTAACTCACAGCTTCTCTTTATCTCTCTCTCACTCACAACTTCTCTTTCTCTCTCTCTCTCACTCACAGCTTCTCTTTCTCTCACTCACTCACAGCTTCTCTCTCTCTCACTCACTCACAGCTTCTAGCTCTCTCTCTCTCACTCACAGCTTCTCTTTCTCTCTCTCTCTCGCACTCACAGCTTCTCTTTTTCTCTCTCTCTCACTCACCGCTTCACTTTCTCCCTCTCTCTCTCACTCAAGGCTTCTCTCTCTCTCACTCACAGCTTCTCTTTTTCTCTCTCTCTCTCACTCACAGCTTCTCTTTCTCTCTCTCTCACTCACAGCTTCTCTTTCTCTCTCTCTCACTAACATCTCTTTCTATCTCTCTCAATCACAGCTTCTCTCTCACACACACACAGCTTCTCTCTCTCTCTCTCACTCACAGCTTCTCTTTCTCTGTTTCTCTCTAACTCACAGCTTATCTTTCTCTCTCGCTCTCTCACTCACAGCTTCTCTCTCTCTATCACTCACAGCTTCTCTTTCTCTCTCTCTCTCACTCACAGCTTCTCTCTCTCTCTCACTCACAGCTTCTCTTTCTTTCTCTCTCTCTCACTCACAGCATCTCTTTCTCTCTCTCACACACACACAGCTTCTCTTTCTCTCTCTCATTCACTCACAGCTTCTAGCTCTCTCTCTCTCACTCACAGCTTCTCTTTCTCTGTCTCTCTCTCTCACTCACAGCTTCTCTTTCCCTCTCTCTCTCACTCACAGCTTCTCTCTCTCTCTCTCTCGCTCATAGCTTCTCTTTCTTTCTCTCTCTCTCACTCACAGCTTCTCTTTCTCTCTCTCTCTCCCACAGTCACAGCTTCTCTCTCTCTCTCACGCTCACTCACAGCTTCCCTTTTTCTCCTTCTCTCTCACAATCACAGCTTCTCTTTCACCCTCTCTCTCTCACTCACAGCTTCTCTTTCTTTCTCTCTCTCTCACTCACAGCTTCTCTTTCTCTCACTCCCTCACTCACAGCTTTTCTTTTTCTTACTCTCTCTCACTCACAGCTTCTATCTCTCTCTCTCACACTCACAGCTTCTCTTTCTCTCTCTCTCTCACTCACAGCTTCTCTTTCTCTCTCTCTCTCACTTACAGCTTCTCTTTCTCTCTCTCTCTCACTCACAGCTTCTCTTTCTCTGTCTCTCTCTAACTCACAGCTTCTCTTTATCTCTCTCTCACTCACAGCTTCTCTTTCTTTCTCTCTCTCTCTCTCTCAGTTTCTCTTTCTCTCTCTCACTCACATCTCTTTCTCTCTCTCTCTCACTCACAGCTTCTCTCTCTTTCTCACTCACAGCTATCTCCTCTCTGTCTCTCTCTAACTCACAGCTTGTCTTTATCTCTCTCTCTCAGTCACAGCTTCTCTTTCTCTCTCTCTCTCACTCACAGCTTCTCTTTCTCTCTCTCTCTCTCTCACACACCTCTTTCTCTCTCTCACTCACATCTTCACTTTCTCTCTCTCTCTCACTCACAGCTTCTCTTTCTTTCTCTCTCTCTCACTCACAGCTTCTCTTTCTCTCTCTCTCTCACTCAAAGCTTCTCTTACTCTCTCTCTCTCTCACTCACAGCTTCTCTCTCTTTCTTTCTCTCTCACTCACAGCTTCTCTCTCTCTCACTCACACCTTCTCTCTCACTCACTCACTCACAGCTTCTCTTTCTCTCTCTCTCTCACAGCTTCTCTCTCTCTCTCACACAGCTTCTCTTTATCTCTCTTTATCACTCACAGCTTCTCTTTATCTCTCTCTCTCTCACTCACTCACAGCTTCTCTTTCTCTTTCTCTCTCACACTCACATCTCTCTCTCTCTCTCATTGACAGCTTCTCTCTCTCTCTCTCACTCACAGTTTCTCTCTCTCTCACACACACAACTTCTCTTTCTCTCTCTCTCTGTCACTCACAGCTTCTCTCTCACTCTCACTCACAGCTTCTCTTTCTCTCTCTCACTCTCTCACTAACATCTTCTCTTTCTCTCTCTCTCTCACTCACAGCTTCTCTCTCTCACACACACAGCTTCTCTTTCTCTCTCTCTCTCACTCACAGCTTCTCTTTCTCTGTCTCTCTCTAACTCACAGCTTCTTTATCTCTCTCTCACTCACAGCTTCTCTTTCTCTCTCTCTCTCTCACTCACAGCTTCTCTTTTTCTCTCTCACACAGCTTCTCTCTTTCTCTCTCTCACTCACAGCTTCTCTCTCTCTCTCACTCACAGATTCTCTTTTTCTCTCTCTCTCTCACTCACAGCTTCTCTCTCTCTCTCTCTAACTCACATCTTCTCTTTATCTCTCTCTCACTCACAGCTTCTCTCTCTCTCTCTCTCACTCACAGCTTCTCTTTCTCTCACTCACTCACAGCTTCTCTCTCTCTCTCACTCACACACAGCTTCTAGCTCTCTCTCTCTCACTCACAGCTTCTCTTTCTCTGTCTCTCTCTCACACTCACAGCTTCTCTTTCCCTCTCTCTCTCACTCACAGCTTCTCTTTCTCCCTCTCTCTCTCACTCACAGCTTCTCTCTCTCACTCATAGCTTCTCTTTCTTTCTTTCTCTCTCTCTCACTCACAGCTTCTCTTTCTCTCTCTCTCTCCCACTGTCACACCTTCTCTCTTTCTCACGCTCACTCACAGCTTCCCTTTTTCTCCCTCTCTCTCACACACAGTTTCTCTTTCACCCTCTCTCTCTCACTCACAGCTTCTCTTTCTCTCTCTCTCACTCACAGCTTTTCTTTCTCTCTCTCTCTCACTCACAGTGTCTCTATCTCTATCTCTCTCACACTCACAGCGTCTCTCTCTCTCTCACTCAAGCTTCTCTTTCTCTGTCTCTCTCTAACTCACAGCTTCTCTTTATCTCTCTCTCACTCGCAGCTTGTCTTTCTTTCTCTCTCTCTCTCTCACTCACAGTTTCTCTTTCTCTCTCTCACTCACATCTCATTCTCTCTCTCTCTCACTCACAGCTTCTCTTTCTCTGTCTCTCTCTAACTCACAGCTTGTCTTCATCTCTTTCTCAGTCACAGCTTCTCTTTCTCTCTCTCTCACTGACAGCTTCTCTCTCTCTCTCTCTCTCTCACTCACACCTCTTTCTCTCTCACACATCTTCACTTTCCTTCTCTCTCTCATTCACAGATTCTCTTTCTTTCTCTCTCACACAGCTTCTCTTTCTCCATCTCTCTCTCACTCACAGCTTCTCTCTCTCTCTCACTCACAGCTTCTCTTTCTTTCTCTCTCTCTCTCACTCACAGCTTCTCTTTCTCTCACTCTCACTCACTCACAGTTTCTCTCTCTCTCTCTCACTCACAGCTTCTCTTTCTTTCTTTCTCTCTCACTCACAGCTTCTCTCTCTCTCTCTCTCACTCACAGCTTCTCTCTCTCTCTCTCTCTCACTCACAGCTTCTCTTTCTCTCTCTTACTCACTCCCAGCTTCTCTTTCTCTCTCACTCACAGCTTTTCTTTATCTCTCTCTATCACTCACAGCTTCTCTTTATCTCTCTCTCACTCACTCACAGCTTCTCTTTCTCTTTCTCTCACTCACATCTTCTCTCTCTCTCACTAACAGTTTCTCTTTCTCTCTCTCTCTCACTCACAGTTTCTCTCTCTCTCACTCACTCACTCACACCTTCTCTTTCTTTCTTTCTCTCTCACTCACAGCTTCTCTCTCTCTCTCTCACTCACAGCCTCTCTTTCTCTCTCTTACTCACTCCCAGCTTCTCTTTCTCTCTCTCACTCACAGCTTTTCTTTATCTCTCTCTATCACTCACAGCTTCTCTTTCTCTTTCTCTCACTCACATCTTCTCTCTCTCTCTCACTCACATCTTCTCTCTCTCTCTCACAGCTTCTCTTTCTCTCTCACACACACACCTTCTCTTTCTCTCTCTCACTCTCTCACTAACATCTTCTCTTTCTCTCTCTCTCTCACTCACAGCTTCTCTCTCTCACACACACAGCTTCTCTTTCTCTCTCTCTCTCACTCACAGCTTCTCTTTCTCTGTCTCTCTCTAACTCACAGCTTCTTTATCTCTCTCTCACTCACAGCTTCTCTTTCTCTCTCACACACAGCGTCTCTTTCTCTCTCTCACTCACAGCTTCTCTCTTTCTCTCTCTCACTCACAGATTCTCTTTTTCTCTCACTCACAGCTTCTCTTTCTCTCTCTCTCTAACTCACAGCTTCTCTTTATCTCTCTCTCACTCACAACTTCTCTTTCTCTCTCTCTCTCACTCACAGCTTCTCTTTCTCTCACTCACTCACAGCTTCTCTCTCTCTCACTCACTCACAGCTTCTAGCTCTCTCTCTCTCACTCACAGCTTCTCTTTCTCTGTCTCTCTCTCACACTCACAGCTTCTCTTTCCCTCTCTCTCTCACTCATAGCTTCTCTTTCTCCCTCTCTCTCTCACTCACAGCTTCTCTCTCTCACTCACAGCTTCTCTTTCTTTCTTTCTCCTTCTCTCACTCACAGCTTCTCTTTCTCTCTCTCTCTCCCACTGTCACACCTTCTCTCTCTCTCTCCCTCTCACTCACAGCTTCTCTTTCTCTCACTCTCTCACTCACAGCTTCTCTTTCTTTCTCTCTCTCACTCTCAGCTTCTCTATCTCTCTCTCTCTCACACTCACAGCTTCTCTCTCTCTCTCTCACTCACAGCTTCTCTTTCTCTGTCTCACTCTAACTCACAGCATCTCTTTATCTCTCTCTCACTCACAGCTTGTCTTTCTTTCTCTCTCTCTCTCACTCACAGTTTCTCTTTCTCTCTCTCACTCACATCTCTTTCTCTCTCTCTCTCACTCACAGCTTCTCTTTCTCTGTCTCTCTCTAACTCACAGCTTGTCTTTATCTCTCTCTCTCAGTCACAGCTTCTTTTTCTCTCTCTCTCTCACTCACAGCTTCTCTCTCTCTCTCTCATTCACACCTCTTTCTCTCTCTCACATCTTCACTTTCTCTCTCTCTCTCACCCACAGCTTCTCTTTCTTTCTCTCTCTCACACGGCTTCTCTTTCTCCATCTCTCTCTCACTCACAGCTTCTCTCTCTCTCTCACTCACAGCTTCTCTTTCTTTCTCTCTCTCTCTCACTCACAGCTTCTCTTTCCCTCTCTCTCTCTCTCACTCACAGTTTCTCTCTCTCTCTCTCACTCACTCACAGCTTCTCTTTCTTTCTTTCTCTCTCACTCACAGCTTCTCTCTCTCTCTCTCACTCACAGCTTCTCTCTCTCTCTCACTCCCAGCTTCTCTTTCTCTCTCTTACTCACTCCCAGCTTCTCTTTCTCTCTCTCACTCACAGCTTTTGTTTATCTCTCTCTATCACTCACAGCTTCTCTTTATCTCTCTCTCTCACTCACTCACAGCTTCTCTTTCTCTTTCTCTCACTCACATCTTCTCTCTCTCTCTCACTCACATCTTCTCTCTCTCTCTCACTCACAGCTTCTCTTTCTCTCTCACACACACACCTTCTCTTTCTCTCTCTCTCTCACTCACAGCTTCTCTTTCTCTCTCTCTCTCTCTCTCACTAACATCTTCTCTTTCTCTCTCTCTCACTCACAGCTTCTCTCTCTGTCACACACAGCTTCTCTTTCTCTCTCTCTCTCACTCACAGCTTCTCTTTCTCTGTCTCTCTCTAACTCACAGCTTCTCTTTATCTCTCTCTCACTCACAGCTTCTCTCTCTCTCTCACTCACAGCTTTTCTCTCTCTTTCTCTCACTCACACATTCTTTTTTCTCTCTCTCTCTCTCACTCACAGCTTCTCTTTCTCTCTCTCTCTCACTCACCGCTTCACTTTCTCCCTCTCTCTCTCTCACTCACAGCTTCTCTCTCTCTCACTCACAGCTTCTCTTTCTCTCTCTCTCTAACTCACAGCTTCTCTTTATCTCTCTCTCACTCACAGCTTCTCTTTCTCTCTCTCTCTCACTCACAGCTTCTCTCTCTCTCACTCACTCACACCTTCTAGCTCTCTCTCTCACTCACAGCTTCTCTTTCTCTGTCTGTCTCTCTCACTCACAGCTTCTCTTTCTCTCTCTCTCTCACAGCTTCTCTTTCTCCCTCTCTCTCTCACTTACAGCTTCACTCTCTCACTCATAGCTTCTCTTTCTTTCTCTCTCACTCACTCACAGCTTCTCTTTCTCTCTCTCCCACTGTCACAGCTTCTCTCTCTCTCTCACACTCACTGACAGCTTTTTCTCCCTCTCTCTCACAATCACAGCTTCTCTTTCACCCTCTCTCTCTCACTCACAGCATCTCTTTCTTTCTCTCTCTCTCACTCACAGCTTCTCTTTCTCTCTCTCTCTCACTCACAGCTTCTCTTTCTCTCTCACTCTCTCACTCACAGCTTCTCTTTCTCTGTCTCTCTCTAACTCACAGCTTCTCTTTATCTCTCTCTCACACTCACAGCTTCTCTTTATCTCTCTCTCACTCACTCACAGCTTCTCTTTCCCTTTCTCTCACTCACATCTACTCTCTCTCACACTCACATCTTCTCTCTCTCTCTCACTCACAGCTTCTCTTTCTCTCTCTCACACACTCACCCCTTCTCTTTCTCTCTCTCTCTCACTCACAGCTTCTCTCTCTCACACACACACACAGCTTCTCTTTCTCTCTCTCTCTCACTCACAGCTTCTCTTTCTCTGTCTCTCTCTAACTCACAGCTTCTCTTTATATCTCTCTCACTCACAGCTTCTCTTTCTCTCTCTCTCTCTCACTCACAGCTTTTCTATCTCTCTCTCTCTCACAGCTTCTCTCTCTCTCTCACTCACTCACAGCTTCTCTCTCTCTCTCTCTCACTCACAGATTCTTTTTTTCTCACTCTCTCTGTCACTCACAGCTTCGCTTTCTCTCTCTCTCTCACTCACAGCTTCACTTTCTCCCTCTCTCTCTCACTCACAGCTTCTCTCTCTCTCACTCACAGCTTCTCTTTCTCTCTCTCTCTACCTCACAGCTTCTCTTTTTCTCTCTCTCACTCAGAGCTTCTCTTTCTCTCTCTCACTCACAGCTTCTCTCTCTCTCACTCACTCACAGCTTCTAGCTCTCTCTCTCTCACTCACAGCTTCTCTTTCTCTGTCTGTCTCTCTCACTCACAGCTTCTCTTTATCTCTCTCTCACTCACAGCTTGTCTTTCTTTCTCTCTCTCTCTCACTCACAGTTTCTCTTTCTCTCTCTCACTCACATCTCTTTCTCTCTCTCTCTCACTCACAGCTTCTCTTTCTCTGTCTCTCTCTAACTCACAGCTTGTCTTTATCTCTCTCTCTCAGTCACAGCTTCTCTTTCTCTCTCTCTCTCACTCACAGCTTCTCTCTCTCTCTCTCATTCACACCTCTTTCTCTCTCTCACATCTTCACTTTCTCTCTCTCTCTCACCCACAGCTTCTCTTTCTTTCTCTCTCTCACACGGCTTCTCTTTCTCCATCTCTCTCTCACTCACAGCTTCTCTCTCTCTCTCACTCACAGCTTCTCTTTCTTTCTCTCTCTCTCTCACTCACAGCTTCTCTTTCCCCCTCTCTCTCTCTCACTCACAGTTTCTCTCTCTCTCTCTCACTCACTCACAGCTTCTCTTTCTTTCTTTCTCTCTCACTCACACCTTCTCTCTCTCTCTCTCACTCACAGCTTCTCTCTCTCTCTCACTCCCAGCTTCTCTTTCTCTCTCTTACTCACTCCCAGCTTCTCTTTCTCTCTCTCACTCACAGCTTTTGTTTATCTCTCTCTATCACTCACAGCTTCTCTTTATCTCTCTCTCTCACTCACTCACAGCTTCTCTTTCTCTTTCTCTCACTCACATCTTCTCTCTCTCTCTCACTCACATCTTCTCTCTCTCTCTCTCTCACAGCTTCTCTTTCTCTCTCTCTCTCTCACTCACAGCTTCTCTTTCTCTCTCTCTCTCTCTCTCAATCACAGCTTCTCTCTCTTTCTCTCTCACTCACAGCTTCTCACTCTCTCTCTCTCTCACTCACACCTTCTCTTTCTCTCCCTCTCTCACACAGCCTATCTTTCTCTCTCTCTCTCTCTCACAGCTTCTCTCTCTCTCTCCCTCTCTCACTGATATCTTCTCTTTCTCTCTCTCTCTCACTCACAGATTCTCTCTCTCACACAGCTTCTCTTTCTCTCCCTCTCTCACTCACAACTTCTCTTTCTCTCTCTCTCTAACTCACAGCTTCTCTTTATCTCTCTCTCACTCACAGCTTCTCTTTCTCTCTCTCTCTTTCTCTCACTCACAGCTTCTCTTTCTCTCTCTCACTCACAGCTTCTCTCTCTCTCTCACTCACTCACAGCTTTCTCTCTCACTCACAGCTACTCTCTCTCTCTCTCTCTCTCACTCACAGATTCTCTTTCTCCTTCTCTCTCTCACTCACAGCTTCTCTCTCTCTCTCACTCATAGCTTCTCTTTCTTTCTCTCTCTCTCACTCACAGCTTCTCTTTCTCTCTTTCTCTCTCCCACTGTCACAGCTTCTCTCTCTCACACGCTCACTCACAACTTCCCTTTTTCTCACTCTCTCTCACACTCACAGCTTCTCTTTCTCTCTCTCTCACTCAGAGCATCTCTTTCTCTCTCTCTCTCACTCACAGCTTCTCTCTCTCACTCACAGCTTCTCTGTCTCACACACACACAGCTTCTCTTTCTTTCTCACTCACAGCTTCTCTTTCTCTCTCACTCACAGCTTCTCTCTCTCTCTCACTCACAGATTCTCTTTCTCTCTCACTCACAGCTTCTCTCTCTCACTCACAGTTTCTCTTTCTTTCTTTCTCACTCACAGCTTCTCTTTCTCTCACTCTCTCACTCACAGCTTCTCTTTCTCTCTCACCCTCACTCACAGCTTCTCTCTCTCTCACTCACTCACAGCTTCTCTTTCTCTCTCTCTTTCTCTCACTCACAGCTTCTTTTTTTCTCACTCTCTCACTCACAGATTCTCTTTCTCTGTCTCTCTCTAACTCACAGCTTCTCTTTATCTCACTCTCTCACTCACAGCTTCTCTTTCTCTCTCTCTCACTCACAGCTTCTCTTTCTCTCTCTCTCACACACAGCTTCTCTCTCACACACACACACACAGCTTCTCTTTCTCTCTCACTCACAGCTTCTCTTTCTCTCTCACTCACAGGTTCTCTCTCTCTCTCACTCACAGCTTCTCTTTCTCTCTCACTCATAGCTTCTCTCTCTCTCTCTCACTCACAGCTTCTCTTTCTCTCTCTCTATCTCACTCACAGCTTCTCCTTCTCTCTCTCTCTCACTCACAGCTTCTCTCTCTCTCACACACACAGCTTCTCTCTCTCTCACTCACTCACAACATCTCTCTCTCACACAGCTTCTCTTTCTCTCTCTCTCTCTCACTCACAGCTTCTCTTTCTCCCTCTCTCTCTCACTCACAGCTTCTCTCTCTCTCACTCACAGCTTCTCTTTCTTTCTCTCTCTCTCTCACTCACAGCTTCTCTTTCTCTCTCTCACTCACAGCTTCACTCTCTCTCTCACTCACTCACAGCTTCTCTCTCTCTCACTCACAGCTACTCTCTCTCTCTCTCTCACTCACAGCTTCTCTTTCTCTGTCTCTCTCTAACTCACAGCTTCTTTATCTCTCTCTCACTCACAGCTTCTCTTTCTCTCTCACTCACAGCGTCTCTTTCTCTCTCTCACTCACAGCTTCTCTCTTTCTCTCTCTCACTCACAGATTCTCTTTTTCTCTCACTCACAGCTTCTCTTTCTCTCTCTCTCTAACTCACAGCTTCTCTTTATCTCTCTCTCACTCACAACTTCTCTTTCTCTCTCTCTCTCACTCACAGCTTCTCTTTCTCTCACTCACTCACAGCTTCTCTCTCTCTCACTCACTCACAGCTTCTAGCTCTCTCTCTCTCACTCACAGCTTCTCTTTCTCTGTCTCTCTCTCACACTCACAGCTTCTCTTTCCCTCTCTCTCTCACTCATAGCTTCTCTTTCTCCCTCTCTCTCTCACTCACAGCTTCTCTCTCTCACTCATAGCTTCTCTTTCTTTCTTTCTCCTTCTCTCACTCACAGCTTCTCTTTCTCTCTCTCTCTCCCACTGTCACACCTTCTCTCTCTCTCTCCCTCTCACTCACAGCTTCTCTTTCTCTCACTCTCTCACTCACAGCTTCTCTTTCTTTCTCTCTCTCACTCTCAGCTTCTCTATCTCTCTCTCTCTCTCACTCACAGCTTCTCTCACTCTCTCTCACTCACAGCTTCTCTTTCTCTGTCTCTCTCTAACTCACAGCATCTCTTTATCTCTCTCTCACTCACAGCTTGTCTTTCTTTCTCTCTCTCTCTCACTCACAGTTTCTCTTTCTCTCTCTCACTCACATCTCTTTCTCTCTCTCTCTCACTCACAGCTTCTCTTTCTCTGTCTCTCTCTAACTCACAGCTTGTCTTTATCTCTCTCTCTCAGTCACAGCTTCTCTTTCTCTCTCTCTCTCACTCACAGCTTCTCTCTCTCTCTCTCATTCACACCTCTTTCTCTCTCTCACATCTTCACTTTCTCTCTCTCTCTCACCCACAGCTTCTCTTTCTTTCTCTCTCTCACACGGCTTCTCTTTCTCCATCTCTCTCTCACTCACAGCTTCTCTCTCTCTCTCACTCACAGCTTCTCTTTCTTTCTCTCTCTCTCTCACTCACAGCTTCTCTTTCCCTCTCTCTCTCTCTCACTCACAGTTTCTCTCTCTCTCTCTCACTCACTCACAGCTTCTCTTTCTTTCTTTCTCTCTCACTCACAGCTTCTCTCTCTCTCTCTCTCTCACAGCTTCTCTCTCTCTCTCACTCCCAGCTTCTCTTTCTCTCTCTTACTCACTCCCAGCTTCTCTTTCTCTCTCTCACTCACAGCTTTTGTTTATCTCTCTCTATCACTCACAGCTTCTCTTTATCTCTCTCTCTCACTCACTCACAGCTTCTCTTTCTCTTTCTCTCACTCACATCTTCTCTCTCTCTCTCACTCACATCTTCTCTCTCTCACTCACTCACAGCTTCTCTTTCTCTCTCACACACACACCTTCTCTTTCTCTCTCTCTCTCACTCACAGCTTCTCTTTCTCTCTCTCACTCTCTCACTAACATCTTCTCTTTCTCTCTCTCTCACTCACAGCTTCTCTCTCTGTCACACACAGCTTCTCTTTCTCTCTCTCTCTCACTCACAGCTTCTCTTTCTCTGTCTCTCTCTAACTCACAGCTTCTCTTTATCTCTCTCTCACTCACAGCTTCTCTCTCTCTCTCACTCACAGCTTTTCTCTCTCTTTCTCTCACTCACACATTCTTTTTTCTCTCTCTCTCTCACTCACAGCTTCTCTTTCTCTCTCTCTCTCACTCACCGCTTCACTTTCTCCCTCTCTCTCTCTCACTCACAGCTTCTCTCTCTCTCACTCACAGCTTCTCTTTCTCTCTCTCTCTAACTCACAGCTTCTCTTTATCTCTCTCTCACTCACAGCTTCTCTTTCTCTCTCTCTCTCACTCACAGCTTCTCTCTCTCTCACTCACTCACACCTTCTAGCTCTCTCTCTCACTCACAGCTTCTCTTTCTCTGTCTGTCTCTCTCACTCACAGCTTCTCTTTCTCTCTCTCTCTCACAGCTTCTCTTTCTCCCTCTCTCTCTCACTTACAGCTTCACTCTCTCACTCATAGCTTCTCTTTCTTTCTCTCTCACTCACTCACAGCTTCTCTTTCTCTCTCTCCCACTGTCACAGCTTCTCTCTCTCTCTCACACTCACTGACAGCTTTTTCTCCCTCTCTCTCACAATCACAGCTTCTCTTTCACCCTCTCTCTCTCACTCACAGCATCTCTTTCTTTCTCTCTCTCTCACTCACAGCTTCTCTTTCTCTCTCTCTCTCACTCACAGCTTCTCTTTCTCTCTCACTCTCTCACTCACAGCTTCTCTTTCTCTGTCTCTCTCTAACTCACAGCTTCTCTTTATCTCTCTCTCACACTCACAGCTTCTCTTTATCTCTCTCTCACTCACTCACAGCTTCTCTTTCCCTTTCTCTCACTCACATCTTCTCTCTCTCACACTCACATCTTCTCTCTCTCTCTCACTCACAGCTTCTCTCTCTCTCTCTCACAGCTTCTCTTTCTTTCTCTCTCTCTCTCACTCACAGCTTCTCTCTCTCTCTCTCTCTCTCTCTCACAGTTTCTCTCTCTCTCTCTCACTCACTCACAGCTTCTCTTTCTTTCTTTCTTTCTCTCTCACTCACAGCTTCTCTCTCTCTCTCTTACTCACTCCCAGCTTCTCTTTCTCTCTCTCACTCACAGCTTTTCTTTATCTCTCTCTATCACTCACAGCTTCTCTTTATCTCTCTCTCTCACTCACTCACAGTTTCTCTTTCTCTTTCTCTCTCTCACTCACATCTTCTCTCCCTCTCTCTCACTCACAGCTTCTCTCTCTCTCTCACTCACAGCTTCTCTTTCTCTCTCACACACACCTTCTCTTTCTCTCTCTCCCTCTCACTCACAGGTTCTCTCTCTCTCACTCACAGCTTCTCTCTCTCTCTCTCAATCTCACTAACATCTTCTCTTTCTCTCTCTCTCACTCACAGCTTCTCTCTCACACACACACACAGCTTCTCTTTCTCTCTCTCTCTCACTCACAGCTTCTCTTTCTCTCTCTCTCTCTAACTCACAGCTTCTCTTTCTCTCTCTCTCTCACTCACAGCTTCTCTTTATCTCTCTCTCACTCACAGCTTCTCTTTCTCTCTCTCTCTCTCACAGCTTCTCTTTCTCTCTCTCACTCACAGCTTCTCTTTCTCTCTCTCTCTCACTCACAGCTTCTCTCTCTCACTCACAGCTTCTCTTTCTCTCTCACAATCTCACACTCACATCTTCTCTCTCTCTCTCTCACTCACAGCTTCTCTTTCTTTCTCTCTCTCTCTCACTCACAGCTCTTTCTCTGTCTCGCTCTAACTCACAGCTTCTCTTTCTATCTCTCTCTCACTCACAGCTTCTCTTTCTCTCTCTCTCTTTCACTCACAGCTTCTCTTTCTCTCTCTCTCTCTCACTCACAGCTTCTCTTTCTCTCTCTTACTCACAGCTTCTCTCTCTCTCTCTCTCACTCACAAATTCTCTTTTTCTCTCTCTCTCTCTCACTCACAGCTTCTATTTCTCTCATTCTCTCTCTAACTCACAGCTTCTCTATCTCTCTCTCACTCACAGCTCCTCTTTCTCTCTCTCTCGCAATTACACCTTCTCTTTCTCTCTCTCTCTCACTCACAGCTTCTCTTTCTCTCACTCACTCACAGCTTCTCTCTCTCTCACTCACTCACAGCTTCTAGCTCTCTCTCTCTCACTCACAGCTTCTCTTTCTCTGTCTCTCTCTCACACTCACAGCTTCTCTTTCCCTCTCTCTCTCACTCATAGCTTCTCTTTCTCCCTCTCTCTCTCACTCACAGCTTCTCTCTCTCACTCATAGCTTCTCTTTCTTTCTTTCTCCTTCTCTCACTCACAGCTTCTCTTTCTCTCTCTCTCTCCCACTGTCACACCTTCTCTCTCTCTCTCCCTCTCACTCACAGCTTCTCTTTCTCTCACTCTCTCACTCACAGCTTCTCTTTCTTTCTCTCTCTCACTCTCAGCTTCTCTATCTCTCTCTCTCTCTCACTCACAGCTTCTCTCACTCTCTCTCACTCACAGCTTCTCTTTCTCTGTCTCTCTCTAACTCACAGCATCTCTTTATCTCTCTCTCACTCACAGCTTGTCTTTCTTTCTCTCTCTCTCTCACTCACAGTTTCTCTTTCTCTCTCTCACTCACATCTCTTTCTCTCTCTCTCTCACTCACAGCTTCTCTTTCTCTGTCTCTCTCTAACTCACAGCTTGTCTTTATCTCTCTCTCTCAGTCACAGCTTCTCTTTCTCTCTCTCTCTCACTCACAGCTTCTCTCTCTCTCTCTCATTCACACCTCTTTCTCTCTCTCACATCTTCACTTTCTCTCTCTCTCTCACCCACAGCTTCTCTTTCTTTCTCTCTCTCACACGGCTTCTCTTTCTCCATCTCTCTCTCACTCACAGCTTCTCTCTCTCTCTCACTCACAACTTCTCTTTCTTTCTCTCTCTCTCTCACTCACAGCTTCTCTTTCCCTCTCTCTCTCTCTCACTCACAGTTTCTCTCTCTCTCTCTCACTCACTCACAGCTTCTCTTTCTTTCTTTCTCTCTCACTCACAGCTTCTCTCTCTCTCTCTCTCTCACAGCTTCTCTCTCTCTCTCACTCCCAGCTTCTCTTTCTCTCTCTTACTCACTCCCAGCTTCTCTTTCTCTCTCTCACTCACAGCTTTTGTTTATCTCTCTCTATCACTCACAGCTTCTCTTTATCTCTCTCTCTCACTCACTCACAGCTTCTCTTTCTCTTTCTCTCACTCACATCTTCTCTCTCTCTCTCACTCACATCTTCTCTCTCTCACTCACTCACAGCTTCTCTTTCTCTCTCACACACACACCTTCTCTTTCTCTCTCTCTCTCACTCACAGCTTCTCTTTCTCTCTCTCACTCTCTCACTAACATCTTCTCTTTCTCTCTCTCTCACTCACAGCTTCTCTCTCTGTCACACACAGCTTCTCTTTCTCTCTCTCTCTCACTCACAGCTTCTCTTTCTCTGTCTCTCTCTAACTCACAGCTTCTCTTTATCTCTCTCTCACTCACAGCTTCTCTCTCTCTCTCACTCACAGCTTTTCTCTCTCTTTCTCTCACTCACACATTCTTTTTTCTCTCTCTCTCTCTCACTCACAGCTTCTCTTTCTCTCTCTCTCTCACTCACCGCTTCACTTTCTCCCTCTCTCTCTCTCACTCACAGCTTCTCTCTCTCTCACTCACAGCTTCTCTTTCTCTCTCTCTCTAACTCACAGCTTCTCTTTATCTCTCTCTCACTCACAGCTTCTCTTTCTCTCTCTCTCTCACTCACAGCTTCTCTCTCTCTCACTCACTCACACCTTCTAGCTCTCTCTCTCACTCACAGCTTCTCTTTCTCTGTCTGTCTCTCTCACTCACAGCTTCTCTTTCTCTCTCTCTCTCACAGCTTCTCTTTCTCCCTCTCTCTCTCACTTACAGCTTCACTCTCTCACACATAGCTTCTCTTTCTTTCTCTCTCACTCACTCACAGCTTCTCTTTCTCTCTCTCCCACTGTCACAGCTTCTCTCTCTCTCTCACACTCACTGACAGCTTTTTCTCCCTCTCTCTCACAATCACAGCTTCTCTTTCACCCTCTCTCTCTCACTCACAGCATCTCTTTCTTTCTCTCTCTCTCACTCACAGCTTCTCTTTCTCTCTCTCTCTCACTCACAGCTTCTCTTTCTCTCTCACTCTCTCACTCACAGCTTCTCTTTCTCTGTCTCTCTCTAACTCACAGCTTCTCTTTATCTCTCTCTCACACTCACAGCTTCTCTTTATCTCTCTCTCACTCACTCACAGCTTCTCTTTCCCTTTCTCTCACTCACATCTTCTCTCTCTCACACTCACATCTTCTCTCTCTCTCTCACTCACAGCTTCTCTCTCTCTCTCTCACAGCTTCTCTTTCTTTCTCTCTCTCTCTCACTCACAGCTTCTCTCTCTCTCTCTCTCTCTCACTCACAGTTTCTCTCTCTCTCTCTCACTCACTCACAGCTTCTCTTTCTTTCTTTCTTTCTCTCTCACTCACAGCTTCTCTCTCTCTCTCTTACTCACTCCCAGCTTCTCTTTCTCTCTCTCACTCACAGCTTTTCTTTATCTCTCTCTATCACTCACAGCTTCTCTTTATCTCTCTCTCTCACTCACTCACAGTTTCTCTTTCTCTTTCTCTCTCTCACTCACATCTTCTCTCCCTCTCTCTCACTCACAGCTTCTCTCTCTCTCTCACTCACAGCTTCTCTTTCTCTCTCTCACACACCTTCTCTTTCTCTCTCTCCCTCTCACTCACAGGTTCTCTCTCTCTCACTCACAGCTTCTCTCTCTCTCTCTCAATCTCACTAACATCTTCTCTTTCTCTCTCTCTCACTCACAGCTTCTCTCTCACACACACACACAGCTTCTCTTTCTCTCTCTCTCTCACTCACAGCTTCTCTTTCTCTCTCTCTCTCTAACTCACAGCTTCTCTTTCTCTCTCTCTCTCACTCACAGCTTCTCTTTATCTCTCTCTCACTCACAGCTTCTCTTTCTCTCTCTCTCTCTCACAGCTTCTCTTTCTCTCTCTCACTCACAGCTTCTCTTTCTCTCTCTCTCTCACTCACAGCTTCTCTCTCTCACTCACAGCTTCTCTTTCTCTCTCACAATCTCACACTCACATCTTCTCTCTCTCTCTCTCACTCACAGCTTCTCTTTCTTTCTCTCTCTCTCTCACTCACAGCTCTTTCTCTGTCTCTCTCTAACTCACAGCTTCTCTTTCTATCTCTCTCTCACTCACAGCTTCTCTTTCTCTCTCTCTCTTTCACTCACAGCTTCTCTTTCTCTCTCTCTCTCTCACTCACAGCTTCTCTTTCTCTCTCTTACTCACAGCTTCTCTCTCTCTCTCTCTCACTCACAAATTCTCTTTTTCTCTCTCTCTCTCTCACTCACAGCTTCTATTTCTCTCATTCTCTCTCTAACTCACAGCTTCTCTATCTCTCTCTCACTCACAGCTCCTCTTTCTCTCTCTCTCGCAATTACACCTTCTCTTTCTCTCTCTCACTCACTCACAGCTTCTAGCTCTCTCTCTCTCACTCACAGCTTCTCTTTCTCTGTCTCTCTTTCTCACTCACAGATTCTCTTTCCCTCTCTCTCTCACTCACAGCTTCTCTTTCTCCCTCTCTCTAACTCACAGCTTCTCTCTCTCTCTCGCTCATAGCTTCTCTTTCTTTCTCTCTCTCTCTCACTCACAACTTCTCTTTCTCTCTCTCTCTCCCACTGTCACAGCTTCTCTCTCTCTCTCACGCTCACTCACAGCTTCCCTTTTTCTCCCTCTCTCTCACAATCACAGCTTCTCTTTCACCCTCTCTCTCTCACTCCCAGCTTCTCTTTCTCTCTCACTCACAGCTTTTCTTTATCTCTCTCTATCACTCACAGCTTCTCTTTATCTCTCTCTCACTCACTCACAGCTTCTCTTTCTCTTTCTCTCACTCACATCTTCTCTCTCTCTCACTCACAGTTTCTCTTTCTCTCTCTCTCTCACTCACAGTTTCTCTCTCTCTCACTCACTCACTCACAGCTTCTCTTTCTTTCTTTCTCTCTCACTCACAGCTTCTCTCTCTCTCTCTCACTCACAGCCTCTCTTTCTCTCTCTTACTCACTCCCAGCTTCTCTTTCTCTCTCTCACTCACAGCTTTTCTTTATCTCTCTCTATCACTCACAGCTTCTCTTTCTCTTTCTCTCACTCACATCTTCTCTCTCTCTCTCACTCACATCTTCTCTCTCTCTCACAGCTTCTCTTTCTCTCTCACACACACACCTTCTCTTTCTCTCTCTCACTCTCTCACTAACATCTTCTCTTTCTCTCTCTCTCTCACTCACAGCTTCTCTCTCTCACACACACAGCTTCTCTTTCTCTCTCTCTCTCACTCACAGCTTCTCTTTCTCTGTCTCTCTCTAACTCACAGCTTCTTTATCTCTCTCTCACTCACAGCTTCTCTTTCTCTCTCACTCACAGCGTCTCTTTCTCTCTCTCACTCACAGCTTCTCTCTTTCTCTCTCTCACTCACAGATTCTCTTTTTCTCTCACTCACAGCTTCTCTTTCTCTCTCTCTCTAACTCACAGCTTCTCTTTATCTCTCTCTCACTCACAACTTCTCTTTCTCTCTCTCTCTCACTCACAGCTTCTCTTTCTCTCACTCACTCACAGCTTCTCTCTCTCTCACTCACTCACAGCTTCTAGCTCGCTCTCTCTCACTCACAGCTTCTCTTTCTCTGTCTCTCTCTCACACTCACAGCTTCTCTTTCCCTCTCTCTCTCACTCATAGCTTCTCTTTCTCCCTCTCTCTCTCACTCACAGCTTCTCTCTCTCACTCATAGCTTCTCTTTCTTTCTTTCTCCTTCTCTCACTCACAGCTTCTCTTTCTCTCTCTCTCTCCCACTGTCACACCTTCTCTCTCTCTCTCCCTCTCACTCACAGCTTCTCTTTCTCTCACTCTCTCACTCACAGCTTCTCTTTCTTTCTCTCTCTCACTCTCAGCTTCTCTATCTCTCTCTCACACACTCACAGCTTCTCTCTCTCTCTCTCACTCACAGCTTCTCTTTCTCTGTCTCTCTCTAACTCACAGCATCTCTTTATCTCTCTCTCACTCACAGCTTGTCTTTCTTTCTCTCTCTCTCTCACTAACAGTTTCTCTTTCTCTCTCTCACTCACATCTCTTTCTCTCTCTCTCTCACTCACAGCTTCTCTTTCTCTGTCTCTCTCTAACTCACAGCTTGTCTTTATCTCTCTCTCTCAGTCACAGCTTCTCTTTCTCTCTCTCTCTCACTCACAGCTTCTCTCTCTCTCTCTCATTCACACCTCTTTCTCTCTCTCACATCTTCACTTTCTCTCTCTCTCTCACCCACAGCTTCTCTTTCTTTCTCTCTCTCACACGGCTTCTCTTTCTCCATCTCTCTCTCACTCACAGCTTCTCTCTCTCTCTCACTCACAGCTTCTCTTTCTTTCTCTCTCTCTCTCACTCACAGCTTCTCTTTCCCTCTCTCTCTCTCTCACTCACAGTTTCTCTCTCTCTCTCTCACTCACTCACAGCTTCTCTTTCTTTCTTTCTCTCTCACTCACAGCTTCTCTCTCTCTCTCTCACTCACAGCTTCTCTCTCTCTCTCACTCCCAGCTTCTCTTTCTCTCTCTTACTCACTCCCAGCTTCTCTTTCTCTCTCTCACTCACAGCTTTTGTTTATCTCTATCACTCACAGCTTCTCTTTATCTCTCTCTCTCACTCACTCACAGCTTCTCTTTCTCTTTCTCTCACTCACATCTTCTCTCTCTCTCACTCACATCTTCTCTCTCTCTCTCACTCACAGCTTCTCTTTCTCTCTCACACACACACCTTCTCTTTCTCTCTCTCTCTCACTCACAGCTTCTCTTTCTCTCTCTCACTCTCTCACTAACATCTTCTCTTTCTCTTTCTCTCACTCACAGCTTCTCTCTCTGTCACACACAGCTTCTCTTTCTCTCTCTCTCTCACTCACAGCTTCTCTTTCTCTGTCTCTCTCTAACTCACAGCTTCTCTTTATCTCTCTCTCACTCACAGCTTCTCTCTCTCTCTCACTCACAGCTTTTCTCTCTCTTTCTCTCACTCACACATTCTTTTTTCTCTCTCTCTCTCTCACTCACAGCTTCTCTTTCTCTCTCTCTCTCACTCACCGCTTCACTTTCTCCCTCTCTCTCTCTCACTCACAGCTTCTCTCTCTCTCACTCACAGCTTCTCTTTCTCTCTCTCTCTAACTCACAGCTTCTCTTTATCTCTCTCTCACTCACAGCTTCTCTTTCTCTCTCTCTCTCACTCACAGCTTCTCTCTCTCTCACTCACTCACACCTTCTAGCTCTCTCTCTCACTCACAGCTTCTCTTTCTCTGTCTGTCTCTCTCACTCACAGCTTCTCTTTCTCTCTCTCTCTCACAGCTTCTCTTTCTCCCTCTCTCTCTCACTTACAGCTTCACTCTCTCACTCATAGCTTCTCTTTCTTTCTCTCTCACTCACTCACAGCTTCTCTTTCTCTCTCTCCCACTGTCACAGCTTCTCTCTCTCTCTCACACTCACTGACAGCTTTTTCTCCCTCTCTCTCACAATCACAGCTTCTCTTTCACCCTCTCTCTCTCACTCACAGCATCTCTTTCTTTCTCTCTCTCTCACTCACAGCTTCTCTTTCTCTCTCTCTCTCACTCACAGCTTCTCTTTCTCTCTCACTCTCTCACTCACAGCTTCTCTTTCTCTGTCTCTCTCTAACTCACAGCTTCTCTTTATCTCTCTCTCACACTCACAGCTTCTCTTTATCTCTCTCTCACTCACTCACAGCTTCTCTTTCCCTTTCTCTCACTCACATCTTCTCTCTCTCACACTCACATCTTCTCTCTCTCTCTCACTCACAGCTTCTCTTTCTCTCTCTCACACACTCACCCCTTCTCTTTCTCTCTCTCTCTCACTCACAGCTTCTCTCTCTCACACACACACACAGCTTCTCTTTCTCTCTCTCTCTCACTCACAGCTTCTCTTTCTCTGTCTCTCTCTAACTCACAGCTTCTCTTTATATCTCTCTCACTCACAGCTTCTCTTTCTCTCTCTCTCTCTCACTCACAGCTTTTCTATCTCTCTCTCTCTCACAGCTTCTCTCTCTCTCTCACTCACTCACAGCTTCTCTCTCTCTCTCTCTCACTCACAGATTCTTTTTTTCTCACTCTCTCTGTCACTCACAGCTTCGCTTTCTCTCTCTCTCTCACTCACAGCTTCACTTTCTCCCTCTCTCTCTCACTCACAGCTTCTCTCTCTCTCACTCACAGCTTCTCTTTCTCTCTCTCTCTACCTCACAGCTTCTCTTTTTCTCTCTCTCACTCAGAGCTTCTCTTTCTCTCTCTCACTCACAGCTTCTCTCTCTCTCACTCACTCACAGCTTCTAGCTCTCTCTCTCTCACTCACAGCTTCTCTTTCTCTGTCTGTCTCTCTCACTCACAGCTTCTCTTTCTCTCTCACACACACAGCTTCTCTTTCTCCCTCTCTCTCTCACTTACAGCTTCTCTCTCTCACTCATTGCTTCTCTTTCTTTCTCTCTCACTCACTCACAGCTTCTCTTTCTCTCTCTCCCACTGTCACAGCTTCTCTCTCTCTCTCATGCTCACTGACAGCTTTTTCTCCCTCTCTCTCACAATCACAGCTTCTCTTTCACCCTCTCTCTCTCACTCACAGCATCTCTTTCTTTCTCTCTCTCTCACTCACAGCTTCTCTTTCTCTCTCTCTCTCACACAGCTTCTCTTTCTCTCTCACTCTCTCACTCACAGCTTCTCTTTCTCTGTCTCTCTCTAACTCACAGCTTCTCTTTATCTCTCTCTCACACTCACAGCTTCTCTTTCTTTCTCTCTCTCACTCACAGCTTCTCTTTCTCTGTTTCTCTCTAACTCACAGCTTCTCTTTATTTCTCTCTCTCACTCACAGCTTCTCTCTATCTCTCTCACTCACTCACAGCTTCTCTTTATTTCTCTCTCTCACTCAAAGCTTCTATCTCTCTCACTCACTCACTCACACCTTCTCTCTCGCTCTCACTCACATTTTCTCTCTCTCTCACACACACTCACAGCATCTCTCTCTCTCTCTCTCACTCACAGCTTCTCTTTCTCTTTCTCTCTCACTCACAGCTTTCTCTCTCACTCACAGCTTCTCTCTCTCTCTCTCTCACTCACAGCTTCTCTCTCACACACACACACACAGCTTCTCTTTCTCTCTTTCTCACTCACAGCTTCTCTTTCTCTCTCTCTCTAACTCACAGCTTCTCTTTATATCTCTCTCACTCAGCTTCTCTCTCTCTCTCACTCACAGCCTCTCTTTCTCTCTCACTCACAGCTTCTCTCTCTCTCTCACTCACAGCTTCTCTCTCTCTCTCACTCACAGCCTCTCTTTCCCTTTCTCTCTCACTCACAGCTTCTCTCTCTCTCTCACTCACAGCTTCTCTCTCTCTCACTCACTCACAGCTTCTATTTCTTTCTTTCCCTCTCACTCACAGCTTCTCTCTCTCACACAGCTTCTCTTTCTCTCTCTCTCTCACTCACAGCTTCTCTCTCTCTCTCTCTCACTCACAGCTTCTCTTTCTCTCTCTCTCTCACTCACAGCTTCTCTTTCTCTGTCACTCACAGCTTCTCTTTCTCTCTCTCACAGCTTCTCTTTCTCTCTCTCTCTCACTCACAGCTTCTCTTTCTCTCTCTCTCTCTCTCTCACTCACAGCTTCTCTCTCTCTCACTCACAGCTTCTCTCTCTCTCACTCACAGCTTCTCTCTCTCTCACTCACTCACAGCTTCTATTTCTTTCTTTCTATCTCACTCACAGCTTCTCTCTCTCTCACACAGCTTCTCTTTCTCTCTCTCTCTCTCACTCACAGCTTCTCTTTCTCTCTCTCTCTCTCACTCACAGCCTCTCTTTCCCTTTCTCTCTCACTCACAACTTCTATCTCTCTCTCTCACTCACAGCTCTCGCTCTCACTCACTCACAGCTTCTATTTCTTTCTCTCTCTCTCACTCACAGCTCCTCTCTCTCTCTCACACAGCTTCTCTTTCTCTCTCTCTCTCTCACTCACAGCTTCTCTTTTTCTCTCTCTCACTCACAGCTTCTCTTTCTCTCTCTCTCATTCACAGCTTCTCTTTCTCTCTTACTCACAGTTTCTCTCTCTCTCACTCACTCACAGCATCTCTTTCTTTCTTTCTCACTCACAGCTTCTCTCTCTCTCTCACTCACAGCTTCTCTCTCTCTCTCTCACTCACAGCTTCTCTTTCTCTCTCTTACTCACTCCAAGCTTCTCTTTCTCTCTCTCACTCACAGCTTTTCTTTATCTCTCTCTATCACTCACAGCTTCTCTTTATCTCTCTCTCACACTCACTCACAGCTTCTCTTTCTCTTTCTCTCACTCACATCTTCTCTCTCACACTCACATCTTCTCTCTCTCTCTCACTCACAGCTTCTCTTTCTCTCTCACACACACCTTCTCTTTCTCTCTCTCTCTCTCACTCACAGCTTCTCTCTCTCTCACTCACACCTTCTCTTTCTCTCTCTCACTCTCTCACTAACATCTTCTCTTTCTCTCTCTCTCACTCACAGCTTCTCTTTCTCTCTCACACAAACTCACAGCTTCTCTTTCTCTCTCTCACTCACAACTTCTCTCTCTCTCACTCACTCACAGCTTCTCTTTCTCTCTCACACTCACAGCTTCTCTCTCTCTCTCTCACTCACAGCTTCTCTCTCTCACTCACAGATTCTTTTTTCTTGCTCTCTCTCTCACTCACAGCTTCTCTCTCTCTCTCTCTCACTCACCACTTCACTTTCTCCCTCTCTCTCTCACTCACAGCTTCTCTCTCTCACTCACAGCTTCTCTTTCTCTCTCTCTCTAACTCACAGCTTCTCTTTATCTCTCTCTCACTCACAGCTAATCTTTCTCTCTCTCTCACTCACAGCTTCTCTTTCTCTCTCTCACTCACAGCTTGTCTCTCCCTCACTCACTCACAACTTCTAGCTCTCTCTCTCTCACTCACAGGTTCTCTTTCTCTGTCTCTCTCTCTCTCACTCACAGCTTCTCTTTCTCTATCTCTCTCACAGCTTCTCTTTCTCCCTCTCTCTCTCACTTACAGCTTCTCTCTCTCACACTCATAGCTTCTCTTTCTTTCTCTCTCACTCACTCACAGCTTCTCTTTCTCTCTCTCCCACTGTCACAGCTTCTCTTTCTCTCTCACGCTCACTGACAGCTTCCCTTTTTCTCCCTCTCTCTCACAATCTCAGCTTCTCTTTCACCCTCTCTCTCTCACTCACAGCCTCTCTTTCTCTCTCACTCACAGCTTCTCTCTCTCTCTCTCACTCACCGCTTCTCTCTCTCTCTCTCACTCACAGCTTCTCTTTCTCTGTCTCTCTCTAACTCACAGCTTCTCTTTATCTCTCTCTCACTCACAGCTTCTCTTTCTCTCTCTCTCTCACTCACAGCTTCTCTTTCTCTCTCTCACTCACAGCTTCTCTCTCTCTCTCTCTCACTCACAGCTTTTCTCTCTCTCTCTCACTCACAGATTCTTTTTTTCTTGCTCTCTCTCTCACTCACAGCTTCTCTATCTCTCTCTCTCTCACTCACCGCTTCACTTTCTCCCTCTCTCTCTCACTCACAGCTTCTCTCTCTCTCACTCACAGCTTCTCTTTCTCTCTCTCTCTAACTCAAAGCTTCTCTTTATCTCTCTCTCACTCACAGCTTCTCTTTCTCTCTCTCTCTCACTCACAGCTTCTCTTTCTCTCTCTCACTCACAGCTTCTCTCTCTCTCTCACTCACAGCTTCTCTCTCTCTCACTCACTCACAGCTTCTATTTCTTTCTTTCTCTCTCACTCACAGCTTCTCTCTCTCTCTCACATCTTCGCTTTCTCTCTCTCACTCACTCACAGCTTCACTCTCTCTCTCTCTCTCACTCACAGCCTCTCTTTCCCTTTCTCTCTCACTCACAGCTTCTCTCTCTCTCTCTCACTCACAGCTTCTCTCTCTCTCACTCACTCACAGCTTCTATTTCTTTCTTTCTCTCTCACTCACAGCTTCTCTCTCTCTCACAGCTTCTCTTCCTCTCTCTGTCTCACTCACAGCTTCTCTTTCTCTCTCTCTCTCACTCACAGCTTCTCTTTCTCTATCTCTCTCACTCACAGCTTCTCTTTCTCTCTCACTCACAGCTTCTCTTTCTCTCTCTCACAGCTTCTCTTTCTCTCTCTCTCTCTCACTCACAGCTTCTCTTTCTCTCTCTCTCTCTCACTCACATCTTCTCTCTCTCACACACTCACAGCTTCTCTCTCACTCACTCACAGCTTGTATTTCTTTCTTTCTCTCTCACTCACAGCTTCTCTCTCTCTCACTCACAGCTTCACTCTCTCTCTCTCTCTCACTCACAGCCTCTCTTTCCCTTTCTCTCTCACTCACAGCTTCTCTCTCTCTCTCTCACTCACAGCTTCTCTCTCTCTCACTCACTCACAGCTTCTATTTCTTTCTTTCTCTCTCACTCACAGCTTCTCTCTCTCACAGCTTCTCTTCCTCTCTCTGTCTCACTCACAGCTTCTCTTTCTCTCTCTCTCTCTCACTCACAGCTTCTCTTTCTCTATCTCTCTCACTCACAGCTTCTCTTTCTCTCTCACTCACAGCTTCTCTTTCTCTCTCTCACAGCTTCTCTTTTTCTCTCTCTCTCTCACTCACAGCTTCTCTTTCTCTCTCTCTCTCTCACTCACATCTTCTCTCTCTCACACACTCACAGCTTCTCTCTCACTCACTCACAGCTTGTATTTCTTTCTTTCTCTCTCACTCACAGCCTCTCTTTCCCTTTCTCTCTCACTCACAGCTTCTCTCTCTCTCACTCACTCACAGCTTCTCTCTCTCTCACTCACAGCTTTTCTTTATCTCTCTCTATCACTCACAGCTTCTCTTTATCTCTCTCTCTCACTCACTCACAGTTTCTCTTTCTCTTTCTCTCTCTCACTCACATCTTCTCTCCCTCTCTCTCACTCACAGCTTCTCTCTCTCTCTCACTCACAGCTTCTCTTTCTCTCTCTCACACACCTTCTCTTTCTCTCTCTCCCTCTCACTCACAGGTTCTCTCTCTCTCACTCACAGCTTCTCTCTCTCTCTCTCAATCTCACTAACATCTTCTCTTTCTCTCTCTCACACTCACAGCTTCTCTCTCACACACACACACAGCTTCTCTTTCTCTCTCTCTCTCACTCACAGCTTCTCTTTCTCTCTCTCTCTAACTCACAGCTTCTCTTTCTCTCTCTCTCTCACTCACAGCTTCTCTTTATCTCTCTCTCACTCACAGCTTCTCTTTCTCTCTCTCTCTCTCTCACAGCTTCTCTTTCTCTCTCTCACTCACAGCTTCTCTTTCTCTCTCTCTCTCACTCACAGCTTCTCTCTCTCACTCACAGCTTCTCTTTCTCTCTCACAATCTCACACTCACATCTTCTCTCTCTCTCTCTCACTCACAGCTTCTCTTTCTTTCTCTCTCTCTCTCACTCACAGCTCTTTCTCTGTCTCTCTCTAACTCACAGCTTCTCTTTATCTATCTCTCTCTCACTCACAGCTTCTCTTTCTCTCTCTCTCTTTCACTCACAGCTTCTCTTTCCCTCTCTCTCTCTCACTCACAGCTTCTCTTTCTCTCTCTTACTCACAGCTTCTCTCTCTCTCTCTCTCACTCACAAATTCTCTTTTTCTCTCTCTCTCTCTCACTCACAGCTTCTCTTTCTCTCATTCTCTCTCTAACTCACAGCTTCTCTATCTCTCTCTCACTCACAGCTCCTCTTTCTCTCTCTCTCGCAATTACACCTTCTCTTTCTCTCTCTCACTCACTCACAGCTTCTAGCTCTCTCTCTCTCACTCACAGCTTCTCTTTCTCTGTCTCTCTTTCTCACTCACAGATTCTCTTTCCCTCTCTCTCTCACTCACAGCTTCTCTTTCTCCCTCTCTCTCTAACTCACAGCTTCTCTCTCTCTCGCTCATAGCTTCTCTTTCTTTCTCTCTCTCTCTCACTCACAACTTCTCTTTCTCTCTCTCTCTCCCACTGTCACAGCTTCTCTCTCTCTCTCACGCTCACTCACAGCTTCCCTTTTTCTCCCTCTCTCTCACAATCACAGCTTCTCTTTCACCCTCTCTCTCTCACTCCCAGCTTCTCTTTCTCTCTCACTCACAGCTTTTCTTTATCTCTCTCTATCACTCACAGCTTCTCTTTATCTCTCTCTCACTCACTCACAGCTTCTCTTTCTCTTTCTCTCACTCACATCTTCTCTCTCTCTCACTCACAGTTTCTCTTTCTCTCTCTCTCTCACTCACAGTTTCTCTCTCTCTCACTCACTCACTCACAGCTTCTCTTTCTTTCTTTCTCTCTCACTCACAGCTTCTCTCTCTCTCTCTCACTCACAGCCTCTCTTTCTCTCTCTTACTCACTCCCAGCTTCTCTTTCTCTCTCACTCACAGCTTTTCTTTATCTCTCTCTATCACTCACAGCTTCTCTTTCTCTTTCTCTCACTCACATCTTCTCTCTCTCTCTCACTCACATCTTCTCTCTCTCACAGCTTCTCTTTCTCTCTCTCACACACACCTTCTCTTTCTCTCTCTCACTCTCTCACTAACATCTTCTCTTTCTCTCTCTCTCTCACTCACAGCTTCTCTCTCTCACACACACAGCTTCTCTTTCTCTCTCTCTCTCACTCACAGCTTCTCTTTCTCTGTCTCTCTCTAACTCACAGCTTCTTTATCTCTCTCTCACTCACAGCTTCTCTTTCTCTCTCACTCACAGCGTCTCTTTCTCTCTCTCACTCACAGCTTCTCTCTTTCTCTCTCTCACTCACAGATTCTCTTTTTCTCTCACTCACAGCTTCTCTTTCTCTCTCTCTCTAACTCACAGCTTCTCTTTATCTCTCTCTCACTCACAACTTCTCTTTCTCTCTCTCTCTCACTCACAGCTTCTCTTTCTCTCACTCACTCACAGCTTCTCTCTCTCTCACTCACTCACAGCTTCTAGCTCTCTCTCTCTCACTCACAGCTTCTCTTTCTCTGTCTCTCTCTCACACTCACAGCTTCTCTTTCCCTCTCTCTCTCACTCATAGCTTCTCTTTCTCCCTCTCTCTCTCACTCACAGCTTCTCTCTCTCACTCATAGCTTCTCTTTCTTTCTTTCTCCTTCTCTCACTCACAGCTTCTCTTTCTCTCTCTCTCTCCCACTGTCACACCTTCTCTCTCTCTCTCCCTCTCACTCACAGCTTCTCTTTCTCTCACTCTCTCACTCACAGCTTCTCTTTCTTTCTCTCTCTCACTCTCAGCTTCTCTATCTCTCTCTCTCTCACACTCACAGCTTCTCTCTCTCTCTCTCTCACTCACAGCTTCTCTTTCTCTGTCTCTCTCTAACTCACAGCATCTCTTTATCTCTCTCTCACTCACAGCTTGTCTTTCTTTCTCTCTCTCTCTCACTAACAGTTTCTCTTTCTCTCTCTCACTCACATCTCTTTCTCTCTCTCTCTCACTCACAGCTTCTCTTTCTCTGTCTCTCTCTAACTCACAGCTTGTCTTTATCTCTCTCTCTCAGTCACAGCTTCTCTTTCTCTCTCTCTCTCACTCACAGCTTCTCTCTCTCTCTCTCATTCACACCTCTTTCTCTCTCTCACATCTTCACTTTCTCTCTCTCTCTCACCCACAGCTTCTCTTTCTTTCTCTCTCTCACACGGCTTCTCTTTCTCCATCTCTCTCTCACTCACAGCTTCTCTCTCTCTCTCACTCACAGCTTCTCTTTCTTTCTCTCTCTCTCTCACTCACAGCTTCTCTTTCCCTCTCTCTCTCTCTCACTCACAGTTTCTCTCTCTCTCTCTCACTCACTCACAGCTTCTCTTTCTTTCTTTCTCTCTCACTCACAGCTTCTCTCTCTCTCTCTCACTCACAGCTTCTCTCTCTCTCTCACTCCCAGCTTCTCTTTCTCTCTCTTACTCACTCCCAGCTTCTCTTTCTCTCTCTCACTCACAGCTTTTGTTTATCTCTCTCTATCACTCACAGCTTCTCTTTATCTCTCTCTCTCACTCACTCACAGCTTCTCTTTCTCTTTCTCTCACTCACATCTTCTCTCTCTCTCTCACTCACATCTTCTCTCTCTCTCTCACTCACAGCTTCTCTTTCTCTCTCACACACACACCTTCTCTTTCTCTCTCTCTCTCACTCACAGCTTCTCTTTCTCTCTCTCACTCTCTCACTAACATCTTCTCTTTCTCTCTCTCTCACTCACAGCTTCTCTCTCTGTCACACACAGCTTCTCTTTCTCTCTCTCTCTCACTCACAGCTTCTCTTTCTCTGTCTCTCTCTAACTCACAGCTTCTCTTTATCTCTCTCTCACTCACAGCTTCTCTCTCTCTCTCACTCACAGCTTTTCTCTCTCTTTCTCTCACTCACACATTCTTTTTTCTCTCTCTCTCTCTCACTCACAGCTTCTCTTTCTCTCTCTCTCTCACTCACCGCTTCACTTTCTCCCTCTCTCTCTCTCACTCACAGCTTCTCTCTCTCTCACTCACAGCTTCTCTTTCTCTCTCTCTCTAACTCACAGCTTCTCTTTATCTCTCTCTCACTCACAGCTTCTCTTTCTCTCTCTCTCTCACTCACAGCTTCTCTCTCTCTCACTCACTCACACCTTCTAGCTCTCTCTCTCACTCACAGCTTCTCTTTCTCTGTCTGTCTCTCTCACTCACAGCTTCTCTTTCTCTCTCTCTCTCACAGCTTCTCTTTCTCCCTCTCTCTCTCACTTACAGCTTCACTCTCTCACTCATAGCTTATCTTTCTTTCTCTCTCACTCACTCACAGCTTCTCTTTCTCTCTCTCTCACACTCACTGACAGCTTTTTCTCCCTCTCTCTCACAATCACAGCTTCTCTTTCACCCTCTCTCTCTCACTCACAGCATCTCTTTCTTTCTCTCTCTCTCACTCACAGCTTCTCTTTCTCTCTCTCTCTCACTCACAGCTTCTCTTTCTCTCTCACTCTCTCACTCACAGCTTCTCTTTCTCTGTCTCTCTCTAACTCACAGCTTCTCTTTATCTATCTCTCACACTCACAGCTTCTCTTTATCTCTCTCTCACTCACTCACAGCTTCTCTTTCCCTTTTTTCTCACTCACATCTTCTCTCTCTCACACTCACATCTTCTCTCTCTCTCTCACTCACAGCTTCTCTTTCTCTCTCTCACACACTCACCCCTTCTCTTTCTCTCTCTCTCTCACTCACAGCTTCTCTCTCTCACACACACACACAGCTTCTCTTTCTCTCTCTCTCTCACTCACAGCTTCTCTTTCTCTGTCTCTCTCTAACTCACAGCTTCTCTTTATATCTCTCTCACTCACAGCTTCTCTTTCTCTCTCTCTCTCTCACTCACAGCTTTTCTATCTCTCTCTCTCTCACAGCTTCTCTCTCTCTCTCACTCACTCACAGCTTCTCTCTCTCTCTCTCACTCACAGATTCTTTTTTTCTCACTCTCTCTGTCACTCACAGCTTCGCTTTCTCTCTCTCACTCACTCACAGCTTCACTTTCTCCCTCTCTCTCTCACTCACAGCTTCTCTCTCTCTCACTCACAGCTTCTCTTTCTCTCTCTCTCTACCTCACAGCTTCTCTTTTTCTCTCTCTCACTCAGAGCTTCTCTTTCTCTCTCTCACTCACAGCTTCTCTCTCTCTCACTCACTCACAGCTTCTAGCTCTCTCTCTCTCTCACTCACAGCTTCTCTTTCTCTGTCTGTCTCTCTCACACAGCTTCTCTTTCTCTCTCACACACACAGCTTCTCTTTCTCCCTCTCTCTCTCACTTACAGCTTCTCTCTCTCACTCATTGCTTCTCTTTCTTTCTCTCTCACTCACTCACAGCTTCTCTTTCTCTCTCTCCCACTGTCACAGCTTCTCTCTCTCTCTCATGCTCACTGACAGCTTTTTCTCCCTCTCTCTCACAATCACAGCTTCTCTTTCACCCTCTCTCTCTCACTCACAGCATCTCTTTCTTTCTCTCTCTCTCACTCACAGCTTCTCTTTCTCTCTCTCTCTCACACAGCTTCTCTTTCTCTCTCACTCTCTCACTCACAGCTTCTCTTTCTCTGTCTCTCTCTAACTCACAGCTTCTCTTTATCTCTCTCTCACACTCACAGCTTCTCTTTCTTTCTCTCTCTCACTCACAGCTTCTCTTTCTCTGTTTCTCTCTAACTCACAGCTTCTCTTTATTTCTCTCTCTCACTCACAGCTTCTCTCTATCTCTCTCACTCACTCACAGCTTCTCTTTATTTCTCTCTCTCACTCAAAGCTTCTATCTCTCTCACTCACTCACTCACACCTTCTCTCTCGCTCTCACTCACAGTTTCTCTCTCTCTCACACACACTCACAGCATCTCTCTCTCTCTCTCTCACTCACAGCTTCTCTTTCTCTTTCTCTCTCACTCACAGCTTTCTCTCTCACTCATAGCTTCTCTCTCTCTCTCTCACTCACAGCTTCTCTCTCTCACACACACACACAGCTTCTCTTTCTCTCTTTCTCACTCACAGCTTCTCTTTCTCTCTCTCTCTAACTCACAGCTTCTCTTTATATCTCTCTCACTCAGCTTCTCTCTCTCTCTCACTCACAGCCTCTCTTTCTCTCTCACTCACAGCTTCTCTCTCTCTCTCACTCACAGCTTCTCTCTCTCTCTCACTCACAGCCTCTCTTTCCCTTTCTCTCTCACTCACATCTTCTCTCTCTCTCTCACTCACAGCTTCTCTGTCTCTCACTCACTCACAGCTTCTATTTCTTTCTTTCCCTCTCACTCACAGCTTCTCTCTCTCACACAGCTTCTCTTTCTCTCTCTCTCTCACTCACAGCTTCTCTCTCTCTCTCTCACTCACAGCTTCTCTTTCTCTCTCTCTCTCACTCACAGCTTCTCTTTCTCTGTCACTCACAGCTTCTCTTTCTCTCTCTCACAGCTTCTCTTTCTCTCTCTCTCTCACTCACAGCTTCTCTTTCTCTCTCTCTCTCTCTCTCACTCACAGCTTCTCTCTCTCTCACTCACAGCTTCTCTCTCTCTCACTCACAGCTTCTCTCTCTCTCACTCACTCACAGCTTCTATTTCTTTCTTTCTATCTCACTCACAGCTTCTCTCTCTCTCACACAGCTTCTCTTTCTCTCTCTCTCTCTCACTCACAGCTTCTCTTTCTCTCTCTCTCTCTCACTCACAGCCTCTCTTTCCCTTTCTCTCTCACTCACAACTTCTATCTCTCTCTCTCACTCACAGCTCTCGCTCTCACTCACTCACAGCTTCTATTTCTTTCTCTCTCTCTCACTCACAGCTCCTCTCTCTCTCTCACACAGCTTCTCTTTCTCTCTCTCTCTCTCTCACTCACAGCTTCTCTTTTTCTCTCTCTCACTCACAGCTTCTCTTTCTCTCTCTCTCATTCACAGCTTCTCTTTCTCTCTCACTCACAGTTTCTCTCTCTCTCTCACTCACTCACAGCATCTCTTTCTTTCTTTCTCACTCACAGCTTCTCTCTCTCTCTCACTCACAGCTTCTCTCTCTCTCTCTCACTCACAGCTTCTCTTTCTCTCTCTTACTCACTCCAAGCTTCTCTTTCTCTCTCTCACTCACAGCTTTTCTTTATCTCTCTCTATCACTCACAGCTTCTCTTTATCTCTCTCTCACACTCACTCACAGCTTCTCTTTCTCTTTCTCTCACTCACATCTTCTCTCTCACACTCACATCTTCTCTCTCTCTCTCACTCAAAGCTTCTCTTTCTCTCTCACACACACCTTCTCTTTCTCTCTCTCTCTCTCAATCACAGCTTCTCTCTCTCTCACTCACACCTTCTCTTTCTCTCTCTCACTCTCTCACTAACATCTTCTCTTTCTCTCTCTCTCACTCACAGCTTCTCTTTCTCTCTCACACAAACTCACAGCTTCTCTTTCTCTCTCTCACTCACAACTCTCTCTCTCACTCACTCACAGCTTCTCTTTCTCTCTCACACTCACAGCTTCTCTCTCTCTCTCTCACTCACAGCTTCTCTCTCTCTCACTCACAGATTCTTTTTTCTCGCTCTCTCTCTCACTCACAGCTTCTCTCTCTCTCTCTCACTCACCACTTCACTTTCTCCCTCTCTCACTCACAGCTTCTCTCTCTCACTCACAGCTTCTCTTTCTCTCTCTCTCTAACTCACAGCTTCTCTTTATCTCTCTCTCACTCACAGCTTCTCTTTCTCTCTCTCTCACTCACAGCTTCTCTTTCTCTCTCTCACTCACAGCTTGTCTCTCCCTCACTCACTCACAACTTCTAGCTCTCTCTCTCTCACTCACAGGTTCTCTTTCTCTGTCTCTCTCTCTCTCACTCACAGCTTCTCTTTCTCTATCTCTCTCACAGCTTCTCTTTCTCCCTCTCTCTCTCACTTACAGCTTCTCTCTCTCACACTCATAGCTTCTCTTTCTTTCTCTCTCACTCACTCACAGCTTCTCTTTCTCTCTCTCCCACTGTCACAGCTTCTCTTTCTCTCTCACGCTCACTGACAGCTTCCCTTTTTCTCCCTCTCTCTCACAATCTCAGCTTCTCTTTCACCCTCTCTCTCTCACTCACAGCCTCTCTTTCTCTCTCACTCACAGCTTCTCTCTCTCTCTCTCACTCACCGCTTCTCTCTCTCTCTCTCACTCACAGCTTCTCTTTCTCTGTCTCTCTCTAACTCACAGCTTCTCTTTATCTCTCTCTCACTCACAGCTTCTCTTTCTCTCTCTCTCTCACTCACAGCTTCTCTTTCTCTCTCTCACTCAAGGCTTCTCTCTCTCTCTCTCTCACTCACAGCTTTTCTCTCTCTCTCTCACTCACAGATTCTTTTTTTCTTGCTCTCTCTCTCACTCACAGCTTCTCTATCTCTCTCTCTCTCACTCACCGCTTCACTTTCTCCCTCTCTCTCTCACTCACAGCTTCTCTCTCTCTCACTCACAGCTTCTCTTTCTCTCTCTCTCTAACTCAAAGCTTCTCTTTATCTCTCTCTCACTCACAGCTTCTCTTTCTCTCTCTCTCTCACTCACAGCTTCTCTTTCTCTCTCTCACTCACAGCTTCTCTCTCTCTCTCACTCACAGCTTCTCTCTCTCTCACTCACTCACAGCTTCTATTTCTTTCTTTCTCTCTCACTCACAGCTTCTCTCTCTCTCTCTCACATCTTCGCTTTCTCTCTCTCTCTCACTCACAGCTTCACTCTCTCTCTCTCTCTCACTCACAGCCTCTCTTTCCCTTTCTCTCTCACTCACAGCTTCTCTCTCTCTCTCTCACTCACAGCTTCTCTCTCTCTCACTCACTCACAGCTTCTATTTCTTTCTTTCTCTCTCACTCACAGCTTCTCTCTCTCTCACAGCTTCTCTTCCTCTCTCTGTCTCACTCACAGCTTCTCTTTCTCTCTCTCTCTCACTCACAGCTTCTCTTTCTCTATCTCTCTCACTCACAGCTTCTCTTTCTCTCTCACTCACAGCTTCTCTTTCTCTCTCTCACAGCTTCTCTTTCTCTCTCTCTCTCTCACTCACAGCTTCTCTTTCTCTCTCTCTCTCTCACTCACATCTTCTCTCTCTCACACACTCACAGCTTCTCTCTCACTCACTCACAGCTTGTATTTCTTTCTTTCTCTCTCACTCACAGCTTCTCTCTCTCTCACTCACAGCTTCACTCTCTCTCTCTCTCTCACTCACAGCCTCTCTTTCCCTTTCTCTCTCACTCACAGCTTCTCTCTCTCTCTCTCACTCACAGCTTCTCTCTCTCTCACTCACTCACAGCTTCTATTTCTTTCTTTCTCTCTCACTCACAGCTTCTCTCTCTCTCACAGCTTCTCTTCCTCTCTCTGTCTCACTCACAGCTTCTCTTTCTCTCTCTCTCTCACTCACAGCTTCTCTTTCTCTATCTCTCTCACTCACAGCTTCTCTTTCTCTCTCACTCACAGCTTCTCTTTCTCTCTCTCACAGCTTCTCTTTCTCTCTCTCTCTCTCACTCACAGCTTCTCTTTCTCTCTCTCTCTCTCACACATCTTCTCTCTCTCACACACTCACAGCTTCTCTCTCACTCACTCACAGCTTGTATTTCTTTCTTTCTCTCTCACTCACAGCTTCTCTCTCTCTCACACAGCTTCTCTTTCTCTCTCTCTCTCTCACTCACAGCTTCTCTTTCTCTCTCTCTCTCTCTCTCAATCACAGCTTCTCTCTCTTTCTCTCTCACTCACAGCTTCTCACTCTCTCTCTCTCTCACTCACACCTTCTCTTTCTCTCCCTCTCTCACACAGCCTATCTTTCTCTCTCTCTCTCTCTCACAGCTTCTCTCTCTCTCTCCCTCTCTCACTGATATCTTCTCTTTCTCTCTCTCTCTCACTCACAGCTTCTCTCTCTCACACAGCTTCTCTTTCTCTCCCTCTCTCACTCACAACTTCTCTTTCTCTCTCTCTCTAACTCACAGCTTCTCTTTATCTCTCTCTCACTCACAGCTTCTCTTTCTCTCTCTCTCTTTCTCTCACTCACAGCTTCTCTTTCTCTCTCTCACTCACAGCTTCTCTCTCTCTCACTCACTCACAGCTTTCTCTCTCACTCACAGCTACTCTATCTCTCTCTCTCTCTCACTCACAGATTCTCTTTCTCCTTCTCTCTCTCACTCACAGCTTCTCTCTCTCTCTCACTCATAGCTTCTCTTTCTTTCTCTCTCTCTCACTCACAGCTTCTCTTTCTCTCTTTCTCTCTCCCACTGTCACAGCTTCTCTCTCTCACACGCTCACTCACAACTTCCCTTTTTCTCACTCTCTCTCACACTCACAGCTTCTCTTTCTCTCTCTCTCACTCAGAGCATCTCTTTCTCTCTCTCTCTCACTCACAGCTTCTCTCTCTCACTCACAGCTTCTCTTTCTCTCTCACTCACAGCTTCTCCCTCTCTCTCACTCACAGATTCTCTTTCTCTCTCACTCACAGCTTCTCTCTCTCACTCACAGTTTCTCTTTCTTTCTTTCTTTCTCACTCACAGCTTCTCTTTCTCTCACTCTCTCACTCACAGCTTCTCTTTCTCTCTCACCCTCACTCACAGCTTCTCTCTCTCTCACTCACTCACAGCTTCTCTTTCTCTCTCTCTTTCTCTCACTCACAGCTTCTTTTTTTCTCACTCTCTCACTCACAGATTCTCTTTCTCTGTCTCTCTCTAACTCACAGCTTCTCTTTATCTCACTCTCTCACTCACAGCTTCTCTTTCTCTCTCTCTCACTCACAGCTTCTCTTTCTCTCTCTCTCACACACAGCTTCTCTCTCACACACACACACACAGCTTCTCTTTCTCTCTCACTCACAGCTTCTCTTTCTCTCTCACTCACAGGTTCTCTCTCTCTCACTCACAGCTTCTCTTTCTCTCTCACTCATAGCTTCTCTCTCTCTCTCTCACTCACAGCTTCTCTTTCTCTCTCTCTATCTCACTCACAACTTCTCCTTCTCTCTCTCTCTCACTCACAGCTTCTCTCTCTCTCTCACACACAGCTTCTCTCTCTCTCACTCACTCACAACATCTCTCTCTCACACAGCTTCTCTTTCTCTCTCTCTCTCTCTCACTCACAGCTTCTCTTTCTCCCTCTCTCTCTCACTCACAGCTTCTCTCTCTCTCACTCACAGCTTCTCTTTCTTTCTCTCTCTCTCTCACTCACAGCTTCTCTTTCTCTCTCTCACTCACAGCTTCACTCTCTCTCTCACTCACTCACAGCTTCTCTCTCTCTCACTCACAGCTACTCTCTCTCTCTCTCTCACTCACAGATTCTCTTTCTCCTTCTCTCTCTCACTCACAGCTTCTCTCTCTCACACTCATAGCTTCTCTTTCTTTCTCTCTCTCTCACTCACAGCTTCTCTTTCTCTCTTTCTCTCTCCCACTGTAACAGCTTCTCTCTCTCTCACGCTCACTCACAACTTCCCTTTTTCTCACTCTCTCTCACACTAACAGCTTCTCTTTCTCTCTCTCTCAGAGCTTCTCTTTCTCTCTCTCTCACTCACAGCTTCTCTCTCTCACTCACAGCTTCTCTTTCTTTCTCTCTCTCTCACTCACAGCTTCTCTTTCTCTCACTCTCTCACTCACAGCTTCTCTTTCTCTCTCACCCTCACTCACAGCTTCTCTCTCTCTCTCTCACTCACAGCTTCTCTTTCTCTCTCTCTCTCTCACTCACAGCTTCTTTTTTCTCTCTCTCTCACTCACAGATTCTCTTTCTCTCTCTCTCTAACTCACAGCTTCTCTTTATCTCACTCTCTCACTCACAGCTTCTCTTTCTCTCTCTCTCTCACTCACAGCTTCTCTTTCTCTCTCTCTCTCACACAGCTTCTCTCTCTCTCTCACACACACAGCTTCTCTTTCTCTCTCACTCACAGCTTCTCTTTCTTCTCTCACTCACACCTTCTCTCTCTCTCTCACTCACAGCTTCTCTTTCTCTCTCTATCTCACAGCTCCTCACTCTCTCTCTCTCTCACTCACAGCTTCTCTTTCACTCTCTCTCTAACTCATAGCTTCTCTTTCTCTCTCACTCACAGCTTCTCTTTCTCTCCCACACACAGCTTCTCTCTCTCTCTCTCACTCACAGCTTCTCTTTCTCTCTCTCTATCTCACTCACAGCTTCTCCTTCTCTCTCTCTCTCACTCACAGCTTCTCTCTCTCACAGCTTCTCTCTCTCTCACTCACTCACAACTTCTCTCTCTCTCTTTCACAGCTTCTCTTTCTCTCTCTCTCACTCACAGCTTCTCTTTCTCCCTCTCTCTCACTCACAGCTTCTCTCTCTCTCTCTCACAGCTTCTCTTTCTTTCTCTCTCTCTCTCACTCACAGCTTCTCTCTCTCTCTCTCTCTCTCACTCACAGTTTCTCTCTCTCTCTTTCACTCACTCACAGCTTCTCTTTCTTTCTTTCTTTCTCTCTCACTCACAGCTTCTCTCTCTCTCTCTTACTCACTCCCAGCTTCTCTTTCTCTCTCTCACTCACAGCTTTTCTTTATCTCTCTCTATCACTCACAGCTTCTCTTTATCTCTCTCTCTCACTCACTCACAGTTTCTCTTTCTCTTTCTCTCTCTCACTCACATCTTCTCTCCCTCTCTCTCACTCACAGCTTCTCTCTCTCTCTCACTCACAGCTTCTCTTTCTCTCTCTCACACACCTTCTCTTTCTCTCTCTCCCTCTCACTCACAGGTTCTCTCTCTCTCACTCACAGCTTCTCTCTCTCTCTCTCAATCTCACTAACATCTTCTCTTTCTCTCTCTCTCACTCATAGCTTCTCTCTCTCACACACACACAGCTTCTCTTTCTCTCTCTCTCTCACTCACAGCTTCTCTTTCTCTCTCTCTCTCTAACTCACAGCTTCTCTTTCTCTCTCTCTCTCACTCACAGCTTCTCATTATCTCTCTCTCACTCACAGCTTCTCTTTCTCTCTCTCTCTCTCACTCACAGCTTCTCTTTCTCTCTCTCACTCACAGCTTCTCTTTCTCTCTCTCTCTCACTCACAGCTTCTCTCTCTCACTCACAGCTTCTCTTTCTCTCTCACAATCTCACACTCACATCTTCTCTCTCTCTCTCTCACTCACAGCTTCTCTTTCTTTCTCTCTCTCTCTCACTCACAGCTCTTTCTCTGTCTCTCTCTAACTCACAGCTTCTCTTTATCTATCTCTCTCTCACTCACAGCTTCTCTTTCTCTCTCTCTCTTTCACTCACAGCTTCTCTTTCTCTCTCTCTCTCTCACTCACAGCTTCTCTTTCTCTCTCTTACTCACAGCTTCTCTCTCTCTCTCTCTCACTCACAAATTCTCTTTTTCTCTCTCTCTCTCTCACTCACAGCTTCTCTTTCTCTCATTCTCTCTCTAACTCACAGCTTCTCTCTCTCTCTCTCACTCACAGCTCCTCTTTCTCTCTCTCTCGCAATTACACCTTCTCTTTCTCTCTCTCACTCACTCACAGCTTCTAGCTCTCTCTCTCTCACTCACAGCTTCTCTTTCTCTGTCTCTCTTTCTCACTCACAGATTCTCTTTCCCTCTCTCTCTCACTCACAGCTTCTCTTTCTCCCTCTCTCTCTAACTCACAGCTTCTCTCTCTCTCGCTCATAGCTTCTCTTTCTTTCTCTCTCTCTCTCACTCACAACTTCTCTTTCTCTCTCTCTCTCCCACTGTCACAGCTTCTCTCTCTCTCTCACGCTCACTCACAGCTTCCCTTTTTCTCCCTCTCTCTCACAATCACAGCTTCTCTTTCACCCTCTCTCTCTCACTCCCAGCTTCTCTTTCTCTCTCACTCACAGCTTTTCTTTATCTCTCTCTATCACTCACAGCTTCTCTTTATCTCTCTCTCACTCACTCACAGCTTCTCTTTCTCTTTCTCTCACTCACATCTTCTCTCTCTCTCACTCACAGTTTCTCTTTCTCTCTCTCTCTCACTCACAGTTTCTCTCTCTCTCTCTCACTCACTCACAGCTTCTCTTTCTTTCTTTCTCTCTCACTCACAGCTTCTCTCTCTCTCTCACTCACAGCCTCTCTTTCTCTCTCTTACTCACTCCCAGCTTCTCTTTCTCTCTCTCACTCACAGCTTTTCTTTATCTCTCTCTATCACTCACAACTTCTCTTTCTCTTTCTCTCACTCACATCTTCTCTCTCTCTCTCACTCACATCTTCTCTCTCTCTCACAGCTTCTCTTTCTCTCTCACACACACACCTTCTCTTTCTCTCTCTCACTCTCTCACTAACACCTTCTCTTTCTCTCTCTCTCTCACTCACAGCTTCTCTCTCTCTCACACACAGCTTCTCTTTCTCTCTCTCTCTCACTCACAGCTTCTCTTTCTCTGTCTCTCTCTAACTCACAGCTTCTTTATCTCTCTCTCACTCACAGCTTCTCTTTCTCTCTCACTCACAGCGTCTCTTTCTCTCTCTCACTCACAGCTTCTCTCTTTCTCTCTCTCACTCACAGATTCTCTTTTTCTCTCACTCACAGCTTCTCTTTCTCTCTCTCTCTAACTCACAGCTTCTCTTTATCTCTCTCTCACTCACAACTTCTCTTTCTCTCTCTCTCTCACTCACAGCTTCTCTTTCTCTCACTCACTCACAGCTTCTCTCTCTCTCACTCACTCACAGCTTCTAGCTCTCTCTCTCTCACTCACAGCTTCTCTTTCTCTGTCTCTCTCTCACACTCACAGCTTCTCTTTCCCTCTCTCTCTCACTCATAGCTTCTCTTTCTCCCTCTCTCTCTCACTCACAGCTTCTCTCTCTCACTCATAGCTTCTCTTTCTTTCTTTCTCCTTCTCTCACTCACAGCTTCTATTTCTCTCTCTCTCTCCCACTGTCACACCTTCTCTCTCTCTCTCCCTCTCACTCACAGCTTCTCTTTCTCTCACTCTCTCACTCACAGCTTCTCTTTCTTTCTCTCTCTCACTCTCAGCTTCTCTATCTCTCTCTCTCTCACACTCACAGCTTCTCTCTCTCTCTCTCACTCACAGCTTCTCTTTCTCTGTCTCCCTCTAACTCACAGCATCTCTTTATCTCTCTCTCACTCACAGCTTGTCTTTCTTTCTCTCTCTCTCTCACTCACAGTTTCTCTTTCTCTCTCTCACTCACATCTCTTTCTCTCTCCCTCTCACTCACAGCTTCTCTTTCTCTGTCTCTCTCTAACTCACAGCTTGTCTTTATCTCTCTCTCTCAGTCACAGCTTCTCTTTCTCTCTCTCTCTCACTCACAGCTTCTCTCTCTCTCTCTCATTCACACCTCTTTCTCTCTCTCACATCTTCACTTTCTCTCTCTCTCTCACCCACAGCTTCTCTTTCTTTCTCTCTCTCACACGGCTTCTCTTTCTCCATCTCTCTCTCACTCACAGCTTCTCTCTCTCTCTCACTCACAGCTTCTCTTTCTTTCTCTCTCTCTCTCACTCACAGCTTCTCTTTCCCTCTCTCTCTCTCTCACTCACAGTTTCTCTCTCTCTCTCACTCACTCACAGCTTCTCTTTCTTTCTTTCTCTCTCACTCACAGCTTCTCTCTCTCTCTCTCTCTCACAGCTTCTCTCTCTCTCTCACTCCCAGCTTCTCTTTCTCTCTCTTACTCACTCCCAGCTTCTCTTTCTCTCTCTCACTCACAGCTTTTGTTTATCTCTCTCTATCACTCACAGCTTCTCTTTATCTCTCTCTCTCACTCACTCACAGCTTCTCTTTCTCTTTCTCTCACTCACATCTTCTCTCTCTCTCTCACTCACATCTTCTCTCTCTCTCTCACTCACAGCTTCTCTTTCTCTCTCACACAAACACCTTCTCTTTCTCTCTCTCTCTCACTCACAGCTTCTCTTTCTCTCTCTCACTCTCTCACTAACATCTTCTCTTTCTCTCTCTCTCACTCACAGCTTCTCTCTCTGTCACACACAGCTTCTCTTTCTCTCTCTCTCTCACTCACAGCTTCTCTTTCTCTGTCTCTCTCTAACTCACAGCTTCTCTTTATCTCTCTCTCACTCACAGCTTCTCTCTCTCTCTCACTCACAGCTTTTCTCTCTCTTTCTCTCACTCACACATTCTTTTCTCTCTCTCTCTCTCTCACTCACAGCTTCTCTTTCTCTCTCTCTCTCACTCACCGCTTCACTTTCTCCCTCTCTCTCTCTCACTCACAGCTTCTCTCTCTCTCACTCACAGCTTCTCTTTCTCTCTCTCTCTAACTCACAGCTTCTCTTTATCTCTCTCTCACTCACAGCTTCTCTTTCTCTCTCTCTCTCACTCACAGCTTCTCTCTCTCTCACTCACTCACACCTTCTAGCTCTCTCTCTCACTCACAGCTTCTCTTTCTCTGTCTGTCTCTCTCACTCACAGCTTCTCTTTCTCTCTCTCTCTCACAGCTTCTCTTTCTCCCTCTCTCTCTCACTTACAGCTTCACTCTCTCACTCATAGATTCTCTTTCTTTCTCTCTCACTCACTCACAGCTTCTCTTCCTCTCTCTCCCACTGTCACAGCTTCTCTCTCTCTCTCACACTCACTGACAGCTTTTTCTCCCTCTCTCTCACAATCACAGCTTCTCTTTCACCCTCTCTCTCTCACTCACAGCATCTCTTTCTTTCTCTCTCTCTCACTCACAGCTTCTCTTTCTCTCTCTCTCTCACTCACAGCTTCTCTTTCTCCCTCTCTCTCTCACTCACAGCTTCTCTCTCTCTCACTCACAGCTTCTCTTTCTTTCTCTCTCTCTCTCACTCACAGCTTCTCTTTCTCTCTCTCACTCACAGCTTCACTCTCTCTCTCACTCACTCACAGCTTCTCTCTCTCTCACTCACAGCTACTCTCTCTCTCTCTCTCACTCACAGATTCTCTTTCTCCTTCTCTCTCTCACTCACAGCTTCTCTCTCTCACACTCATAGCTTCTCTTTCTTTCTCTCTCTCTCACTCACAGCTTCTCTTTCTCTCTTTCTCTCTCCCACTGTAACAGCTTCTCTCTCTCTCACGCTCACTCACAACTTCCCTTTTTCTCACTCTCTCTCACACTAACAGCTTCTCTTTCTCTCTCTCTCAGAGCTTCTCTTTCTCTCTCTCTCACTCACAGCTTCTCTCTCTCACTCACAGCTTCTCTTTCTTTCTCTCTCTCTCACTCACAGCTTCTCTTTCTCTCACTCTCTCACTCACAGCTTCTCTTTCTCTCTCACCCTCACTCACAGCTTCTCTCTCTCTCTCACTCACAGCTTCTCTTTCTCTCTCTCTCTCTCACTCACAGCTTCTTTTTTCTCTCTCTCTCACTCACAGATTCTCTTTCTCTCTCTCTCTAACTCACAGCTTCTCTTTATCTCACTCTCTCACTCACAGCTTCTCTTTCTCTCTCTCTCTCACTCACAGCTTCTCTTTCTCTCTCTCTCTCACACAGCTTCTCTCTCTCTCTCACACACACAGCTTCTCTTTCTCTCTCACTCACAGCTTCTCTTTCTTCTCTCACTCACACCTTCTCTCTCTCTCTCACTCACAGCTTCTCTTTCTCTCTCTATCTCACAGCTCCTCACTCTCTCTCTCTCTCACTCACAGCTTCTCTTTCACTCTCTCTCTAACTCATAGCTTCTCTTTCTCTCTCACTCACAGCTTCTCTTTCTCTCCCACACACAGCTTCTCTCTCTCTCTCTCACTCACAGCTTCTCTTTCTCTCTCTCTATCTCACTCACAGCTTCTCCTTCTCTCTCTCTCTCACTCACAGCTTCTCTCTCTCACAGCTTCTCTCTCTCTCACTCACTCACAACTTCTCTCTCTCTCTTTCACAGCTTCTCTTTCTCTCTCTCTCACTCACAGCTTCTCTTTCTCCCTCTCTCTCACTCACAGCTTCTCTCTCTCTCTCTCACAGCTTCTCTTTCTTTCTCTCTCTCTCTCACTCACAGCTTCTCTCTCTCTCTCTCTCTCTCACTCACAGTTTCTCTCTCTCTCTTTCACTCACTCACAGCTTCTCTTTCTTTCTTTCTTTCTCTCTCACTCACAGCTTCTCTCTCTCTCTCTTACTCACTCCCAGCTTCTCTTTCTCTCTCTCACTCACAGCTTTTCTTTATCTCTCTCTATCACTCACAGCTTCTCTTTATCTCTCTCTCTCACTCACTCACAGTTTCTCTTTCTCTTTCTCTCTCTCACTCACATCTTCTCTCCCTCTCTCTCACTCACAGCTTCTCTCTCTCTCTCACTCACAGCTTCTCTTTCTCTCTCTCACACACCTTCTCTTTCTCTCTCTCCCTCTCACTCACAGGTTCTCTCTCTCTCACTCACAGCTTCTCTCTCTCTCTCTCAATCTCACTAACATCTTCTCTTTCTCTCTCTCTCACTCACAGCTTCTCTCTCTCACACACACACACCTTCTCTTTCTCTCTCTCTCTCACTCACAGCTTCTCTTTCTCTCTCTCACTCTCTCACTAACATCTTCTCTTTCTCTCTCTCTCACTCACAGCTTCTCTCTCTGTCACACACAGCTTCTCTTTCTCTCTCTCTCTCACTCACAGCTTCTCTTTCTCTGTCTCTCTCTAACTCACAGCTTCTCTTTATCTCTCTCTCACTCACAGCTTCTCTCTCTCTCTCACTCACAGCTTTTCTCTCTCTTTCTCTCACTCACACATTCTTTTCTCTCTCTCTCTCTCTCACTCACAGCTTCTCTTTCTCTCTCTCTCTCACTCACCGCTTCACTTTCTCCCTCTCTCTCTCTCACTCACAGCTTCTCTCTCTCTCACTCACAGCTTCTCTTTCTCTCTCTCTCTAACTCACAGCTTCTCTTTATCTCTCTCTCACTCACAGCTTCTCTTTCTCTCTCTCTCTCACTCACAGCTTCTCTCTCTCTCACTCACTCACACCTTCTAGCTCTCTCTCTCACTCACAGCTTCTCTTTCTCTGTCTGTCTCTCTCACTCACAGCTTCTCTTTCTCTCTCTCTCTCACAGCTTCTCTTTCTCCCTCTCTCTCTCACTTACAGCTTCACTCTCTCACTCATAGATTCTCTTTCTTTCTCTCTCACTCACTCACAGCTTCTCTTCCTCTCTCTCCCACTGTCACAGCTTCTCTCTCTCTCTCACACTCACTGACAGCTTTTTCTCCCTCTCTCTCACAATCACAGCTTCTCTTTCACCCTCTCTCTCTCACTCACAGCATCTCTTTCTTTCTCTCTCTCTCACTCACAGCTTCTCTTTCTCTCTCTCTCTCACTCACAGCTTCTCTTTCTCTCTCACTCTCTCACTCACAGCTTCTCTTTCTCTGTCTCTCTCTAACTCACAGCTTCTCTTTATCTCTCTCTCACACTCACAGCTTCTCTTTATCTCTCTCTCACTCACTCACAGCTTCTCTTTCCCTTTCTCTCACTCACATCTTCTCTCTCTCACACTCACATCTTCTCTCTCTCTCTCACTCACAGCTTCTCTCTCTCTCTCTCACAGCTTCTCTTTCTTTCTCTCTCTCTCTCACTCACAGCTTCTCTCTCTCTCTCTCTCTCTCTCTCACTCACAGTTTCTCTCTCTCTCTCTCACTCACTCACAGCTTCTCTTTCTTTCTTTCTTTCTCTCTCACTCACAGCTTCTCTCTCTCTCTCTTACTCACTCCCAGCTTCTCTTTCTCTCTCTCACTCACAGCTTTTCTTTATCTCTCTCTATCACTCACAGCTTCTCTTTATCTCTCTCTCTCACTCACTCACAGTTTCTCTTTCTCTTTCTCTCTCTCACTCACATCTTCTCTCCCTCTCTCTCACTCACAGCTTCTCTCTCTCTCTCACTCACAGCTTCTCTTTCTCTCTCTCACACACCTTCTCTTTCTCTCTCTCCCTCTCACTCACAGGTTCTCTCTCTCTCACTCACAGCTTCTCTCTCTCTCTCTCAATCTCACTAACATCTTCTCTTTCTCTCTCTCTCACTCACAGCTTCTCTCTCTCACACACACACAGCTTCTCTTTCTCTCTCTCTCTCACTCACAGCTTCTCTTTCTCTCTCTCTCTCTAACTCACAGCTTCTCTTTCTCTCTCTCTCTCACTCACAGCTTCTCTTTATCTCTCTCTCACTCACAGCTTCTCTTTCTCTCTCTCTCTCTCTCACAGCTTCTCTTTCTCTCTCTCACTCACAGCTTCTCTTTCTCTCTCTCTCTCACTCACAGCTTCTCTCTCTCACTCACAGCTTCTCTTTCTCTCTCACAATCTCACACTCACATCTTCTCTCTCTCTCTCTCACTCACAGCTTCTCTTTCTTTCTCTCTCTCTCTCACTCACAGCTCTTTCTCTGTCTCTCTCTAACTCACAGCTTCTCTTTATCTATCTCTCTCTCACTCACAGCTTCTCTTTCTCTCTCTCTCTTTCACTCACAGCTTCTCTTTCTCTCTCTCTCTCTCACTCACAGCTTCTCTTTCTCTCTCTTACTCACAGCTTCTCTCTCTCTCTCTCTCACTCACAAATTCTCTTTTTCTCTCTCTCTCTCTCACTCACAGCTTCTCTTTCTCTCATTCTCTCTCTAACTCACAGCTTCTCTATCTCTCTCTCACTCACAGCTCCTCTTTCTCTCTCTCTCGCAATTACACCTTCTCTTTCTCTCTCTCACTCACTCACAGCTTCTAGCTCTCTCTCTCTCACTCACAGCTTCTCTTTCTCTGTCTCTCTTTCTCACTCACAGATTCTCTTTCCCTCTCTCTCTCACTCACAGCTTCTCTTTCTCCCTCTCTCTCTAACTCACAGCTTCTCTCTCTCTCTCGCTCATAGCTTCTCTTTCTTTCTCTCTCTCTCTCACTCACAACTTCTCTTTCTCTCTCTCTCTCCCACTGTCACAGCTTCTCTCTCTCTCTCACGCTCACTCACAGCTTCCCTTTTTCTCCCTCTCTCTCACAATCACAGCTTCTCTTTCACCCTCTCTCTCTCACTCCCAGCTTCTCTTTCTCTCTCACTCACAGCTTTTCTTTATCTCTCTCTATCACTCACAGCTTCTCTTTATCTCTCTCTCACTCACTCACAGCTTCTCTTTCTCTTTCTCTCACTCACATCTTCTCTCTCTCTCACTCACAGTTTCTCTTTCTCTCTCTCTCTCACTCACAGTTTCTCTCTCTCTCACTCACTCACTCACAGCTTCTCTTTCTTTCTTTCTCTCTCACTCACAGCTTCTCTCTCTCTCTCACTCACAGCCTCTCTTTCTCTCTCTTACTCACTCCCAGCTTCTCTTTCTCTCTCTCACTCACAGCTTTTCTTTATCTCTCTCTATCACTCACAGCTTCTCTTTCTCTTTCTCTCACTCACATCTTCTCTCTCTCTCTCACTCACATCTTCTCTCTCTCTCACAGCTTCTCTTTCTCTCTCACACACACACCTTCTCTTTCTCTCTCTCACTCTCTCACTAACATCTTCTCTTTCTCTCTCTCTCTCACTCACAGCTTCTCTCTCTCACACACACAGCTTCTCTTTCTCTCTCTCTCTCACTCACAGCTTCTCTTTCTCTGTCTCTCTCTAACTCACAGCTTCTTTATCTCTCTCTCACTCACAGCTTCTCTTTCTCTCTCACTCACAGCGTCTCTTTCTCTCTCTCACTCACAGCTTCTCTCTTTCTCTCTCTCACTCACAGATTCTCTTTTTCTCTCACTCACAGCTTCTCTTTCTCTCTCTCTCTAACTCACAGCTTCTCTTTATCTCTCTCTCACTCACAACTTCTCTTTCTCTCTCTCTCTCACTCACAGCTTCTCTTTCTCTCACTCACTCACAGCTTCTCTCTCTCTCACTCACTCACAGCTTCTAGCTCTCTCTCTCTCACTCACAGCTTCTCTTTCTCTGTCTCTCTCTCACACTCACAGCTTCTCTTTCCCTCTCTCTCTCACTCATAGCTTCTCTTTCTCCCTCTCTCTCTCACTCACAGCTTCTCTCTCTCACTCATAGCTTCTCTTTCTTTCTTTCTCCTTCTCTCACTCACAGCTTCTCTTTCTCTCTCTCTCTCCCACTGTCACACCTTCTCTCTCTCTCTCCCTCTCACTCACAGCTTCTCTTTCTCTCACTCTCTCACTCACAGCTTCTCTTTCTTTCTCTCTCTCACTCTCAGCTTCTCTATCTCTCTCTCTCTCACACTCACAGCTTCTCTCTCTCTCTCTCACTCACAGCTTCTCTTTCTCTGTCTCTCTCTAACTCACAGCATCTCTTTATCTCTCTCTCACTCACAGCTTGTCTTTCTTTCTCTCTCTCTCTCACTCACAGTTTCTCTTTCTCTCTCTCACTCACATCTCTTTCTCTCTCTCTCTCACTCACAGCTTCTCTTTCTCTGTCTCTCTCTAACTCACAGCTTGTCTTTATCTCTCTCTCTCAGTCACAGCTTCTCTTTCTCTCTCTCTCTCACTCACAGCTTCTCTCTCTCTCTCATTCACACCTCTTTCTCTCTCTCACATCTTCACTTTCTCTCTCTCTCTCACCCACAGCTTCTCTTTCTTTCTCTCTCTCACACGGCTTCTCTTTCTCCATCTCTCTCTCACTCACAGCTTCTCTCTCTCTCTCACTCACAGCTTCTCTTTCTTTCTCTCTCTCTCTCACTCACAGCTTCTCTTTCCCTCTCTCTCTCTCTCACTCACAGTTTCTCTCTCTCTCTCTCACTCACTCACAGCTTCTCTTTCTTTCTTTCTCTCTCACTCACAGCTTCTCTCTCTCTCTCTCACTCACAGCTTCTCTCTCTCTCTCACTCCCAGCTTCTCTTTCTCTCTCTTACTCACTCCCAGCTTCTCTTTCTCTCTCTCACTCACAGCTTTTGTTTATCTCTCTCTATCACTCACAGCTTCTCTTTATCTCTCTCTCTCACTCACTCACAGCTTCTCTTTCTCTTTCTCTCACTCACATCTTCTCTCTCTCTCTCACTCACATCTTCTCTCTCTCTCACTCACAGCTTCTCTTTCTCTCACACACACACACCTTCTCTTTCTCTCTCTCTCTCACTCACAGCTTCTCTTTCTCTCTCTCACTCTCTCACTAACATCTTCTCTTTCTCTATCTCTCACTCACAGCTTCTCTCTCTGTCACACACAGCTTCTCTTTCTCTCTCTCTCTCACTCACAGCTTCTCTTTCTCTGTCTCTCTCTAACTCACAGCTTCTCTTTATCTCTCTCTCACTTACAGCTTCTCTCTCTCTCTCACTCACAGCTTTTCTCTCTCTTTCTCTCACTCACACATTCTTTTTTCTCTCTCTCTCTCTCACTCACAGCTTCTCTTTCTCTCTCTCTCTCACTCACCGCTTCACTTTCTCCCTCTCTCTCTCTCACTCACAGCTTCTCTCTCTCTCACAGCTTCTCTTTCTCTCTCTCTCTAACTCACAGCTTCTCTTTATCTCTCTCTCACTCACAGCTTCTCTTTCTCTCTCTCTCTCACTCACAGCTTCTCTCTCTCTCACTCACTCACACCTTCTAGCTCTCTCTCACTCACAGCTTCTCTTTCTCTGTCTGTCTCTCTCACTCACAGCTTCTCTTTCTCTCTCTCTCTCACAGCTTCTCTTTCTCCCTCTCTCTCTCACTTACAGCTTCACTCTCTCACTCATAGCTTCTCTTTCTTTCTCTCTCACTCACTCACAGCTTCTCTTTCTCTCTCTCCCACTGTCACAGCTTCTCTCTCTCTCTCACACTCACTGACAGCTTTTTCTCCCTCTCTCTCACAATCACAGCTTCTCTTTCACCCTCTCTCTCTCACTCACAGCATCTCTTTCTTTCTCTCTCTCTCACTCACAGCTTCTCTTTCTCTCTCTCTCTCACTCACAGCTTCTCTTTCTCTCTCACTCTCTCACTCACAGCTTCTCTTTCTCTGTCTCTCTCTAACTCACAGCTTCTCTTTATCTCTCTCTCACACTCACAGCTTCTCTTTATCTCTCTCTCACTCACTCACAGCTTCTCTTTCCCTTTCTCTCACTCACATCTTCTCTCTCTCACACTCACATCTTCTCTCTCTCTCTCACTCACAGCTTCTCTTTCTCTCTCTCACACACTCACCCCTTCTCTTTCTCTCTCTCTCTCACTCACAGCTTCTCTCTCTCACACACACACAGCTTCTCTTTCTCTCTCTCTCTCACTCACAGCTTCTCTTTCTCTGTCTCTCTCTAACTCACAGCTTCTCTTTATATCTCTCTCACTCACAGCTTCTCTTTCTCTCTCTCTCTCTCACTCACAGCTTTTCTATCTCTCTCTCTCTCACAGCTTCTCTCTCTCTCTCACTCACTCACAGCTTCTCTCTCTCTCTCTCTCACTCACAGATTCTTTTTTTCTCGCTCTCTCTGTCACTCACAGCTTCGCTTTCTCCCTCTCTCTCTCACTCACAGCTTCTCTCTCTCTCACTCACAGCTTCACTTTCTCCCTCTCTCTCTCACTCACAGCTTCTCTCTCTCTCACTCACAGCTTCTCTTTCTCTCTCTCTCTACCTCACAGCTTCTCTTTTTCTCTCTCTCACTCAGAGCTTCTCTTTCTCTCTCTCACTCACAGCTTCTCTCTCTCTCACTCACTCACAGCTTCTAGCTCTCTCTCTCTCACTCACAGCTTCTCTTTCTCTGTCTGTCTCTCTCACTCACAGCTTCTCTTTCTCTCTCACACACACAGCTTCTCTTTCTCTCTCTCCCACTGTCACAGCTTCTCTCTCTCTCTCATGCACACTGACAGCTTTTTCTCCCTCTCTCTCACAATCACAGCTTCTCTTTCACCCTCTCTCTCTCACTCACAGCATCTCTTTCTTTCTCTCTCTCTCACTCACAGCTTCTCTTTCTCTCTCTCTCTCACACAGCTTCTCTTTCTCTCTCACTCTCTCACTCACAGCTTCTCTTTCTCTGTCTCTCTCTAACTCACAGCTTCTCTTTATCTCTCTCTCACACTCACAGCTTCTCTTTCTTTCTCTCTCTCACTCACAGCTTCTCTTTCTCTGTTTCTCTCTAACTCACAGCTTCTCTTTATTTCTCTCTCTCACTCACAGCTTCTCTCTATCTCTCTCACTCACTCACAGCTTCTCTTTATTTCTCTCTCTCACTCACAGCTTCTATCTCTCTCACTCACTCACTCACACCTTCTCTCTCGCTCTCACTCACAGTTTCTCTCTCTGTCACACACACTCACAGCATCTCTCTCTCTCTCTCTCACTCACAGCTTCTCTTTCTCTTTCTCTCTCACTCACAGCTTTCTCTCTCACTCACAGCTTCTCTCTCTCTCTCTCTCACTCACAGCTTCTCTCTCTCTCACACACACACAGCTTCTCTTTCTCTCTTTCTCACTCACAGCTTCTCTTTCTCTCTCTCTCTAACTCACAGCTTCTCTTTATATCTCTCTCACTCAGCTTCTCTCTCTCTCTCACTCACAGCCTCTCTTTCTCTCTCACTCACAGCTTCTCTCTCTCTCTCACTCACAGCTTCTCTCTCTCTCTCACTCACAGCCTCTCTTTCCCTTTCTCTCTCACTCACAGCTTCTCTCTCTCTCTCACTCACAGCTTCTCTCTCTCTCACTCACTCACAGCTTCTATTTCTTTCTTTCCCTCTCACTCACAGCTTCTCTCTCTCACACAGCTTCTCTTTCTCTCTCTCTCTCACTCACAGCTTCTCTCTCTCTCTCTCTCACTCACAGCTTCTCTTTCTCTCTCTCTCTCACTCACAGCTTCTCTTTCTCTGTCACTCACAGCTTCTCTTTCTCTCTCTCACAGCTTCTCTTTCTCTCTCTCTCTCACTCACAGCTTCTCTTTCTCTCTCTCTCTCTCTCTCTCACTCACAGCTTCTCTCTCTCTCACTCACAGCTTCTCTCTCTCTCACTCACAGCTTCTCTCTCTCTCACTCACTCACAGCTTCTATTTCTTTCTTTCTATCTCACTCACAGCTTCTCTCTCTCTCACACACAGCTTCTCTTTCTCTCTCTCTCTCTCACTCACAGCTTCTCTTTCTCTCTCTCTCTCTCACTCACAGCCTCTCTTTCCCTTTCTCTCTCACTCACAACTTCTATCTCTCTCTCTCACTCACAGCTCTCGCTCTCACTCACTCACAGCTTCTATTTCTTTCTCTCTCTCTCACTCACAGCTCCTCTCTCTCTCTCTCACAGCTTCTCTTTCTCTCTCTCTCTCTCTCACTCACAGCTTCTCTTTTTCTCTCTCTCACTCACAGCTTCTCATTCTCTCTCTCTCATTCACAGCTTCTCTTTCTCTCTCACTCAGTTTCTCTCTCTCTCACTCACTCACAGCATCTCTTTCTTTCTTTCTCACTCACAGCTTCTCTCTCTCTCTCACTCACAGCTTCTCTCTCTCTCTCTCACTCACAGCTTCTCTTTCTCTCTCTTACTCACTCCAAGCTTCTCTTTCTCTCTCTCACTCACAGCTTTTCTTTATCTCTCTCTATCACTCACAGCTTCTCTTTATCTCTCTCTCACACTCACTCACAGCTTCTCTTTCTCTTTCTCTCACTCACATCTTCTCTCTCACACTCACATCTTCTCTCTCTCTCTCACTCACAGCTTCTCTTTCTCTCTCACACACACCTTCTCTTTCTCTCTCTCTCTCTCACTCACAGCTTCTCTCTCTCTCACTCACAACTTCTCTTTCTCTCTCTCACTCTCTCACTAACATCTTCTCTTTCTCTCTCTCTCACTCACAGCTTCTCTTTCTCTCTCACACAAACTCACAGCTTCTCTTTCTCTCTCTCACTCACAACTTCTCTCTCTCTCACTCACTCACAGCTTCTCTTTCTCTCTCACACTCACAGCTTCTCTCTCTCTCTCTCACTCACAGCTTCTCTCTCTCTCACTCACAGATTCTTTTTTCTCGCTCTCTCTCTCACTCACAGCTTCTCTCTCTCTCTCTCTCTCACTCACCACTTCACTTTCTCCCTCTCTCTCTCACTCACAGCTTCTCTCTCTCACTCACAGCTTCTCTTTCTCTCTCTCTCTAACTCACAGCTTCTCTTTATCTCTCTCTCACTCACAGCTTCTCTTTCTCTCTCTCTCACTCACAGCTTCTCTTTCTCTCTCTCACTCACAGCTTGTCTCTCCCTCACTCACTCACAACTTCTAGCTCTCTCTCTCTCACTCACAGGTTCTCTTTCTCTGTCTCTCTCTCTCTCACTCACAGCCTCTCTTTCTCTCTCTTACTCACTCCCAGCTTCTCTTTCTCTCTCTCACTCACAGCTTTTCTTTATCTCTCTCTATCACTCACAGCTTCTCTTTCTCTTTCTCTCACTCACATCTTCTCTCTCTCTCTCACTCACATCTTCTCTCTCTCTCACACAGCTTCTCTTTCTCTCACACACACACACCTTCTCTTTCTCTCTCTCACTCTCTCACTAACATCTTCTCTTTCTCTCTCTCTCTCACTCACAGCTTCTCTCTCTCACACACACAGCTTCTCTTTCTCTCTCTCTCTCACTCACAGCTTCTCTTTCTCTGTCTCTCTCTAACTCACAGCTTCTTTATCTCTCTCTCACTCACAGCTTCTCTTTCTCTCTCACTCACAGCGTCTCTTTCTCTCTCTCACTCACAGCTTCTCTCTTTCTCTCTCTCACTCACAGATTCTCTTTTTCTCTCACTCACAGCTTCTCTTTCTCTCTCTCTCTAACTCACAGCTTCTCTTTATCTCTCTCTCACTCACAACTTCTCTTTCTCTCTCTCTCTCACTCACAGCTTCTCTTTCTCTCACTCACTCACAGCTTCTCTCTCTCTCACTCACTCACAGCTTCTAGCTCTCTCTCTCTCACTCACAGCTTCTCTTTCTCTCTCTCTCTCGCACTCACAGCTTCTCTTTTTCTCTCTCTCTCACTCACCGCTTCACTTTCTCCCTCTCTCTCTCACTCAAGGCTTCTCTCTCTCTCACTCACAGCTTCTCTTTTTCTCTCTCTCTCTCACTCACAGCTTCTCTTTCTCTCTCTCTCACTCACAGCTTCTCTTTCTCTCTCTCTCACTAACATCTCTTTCTATCTCTCTCAATCACAGCTTCTCTCTCACACACACACAGCTTCTCTCTCTCTCTCTCACTCACAGCTTCTCTTTCTCTGTTTCTCTCTAACTCACAGCTTATCTTTCTCTCTCGCTCTCTCACTCACAGCTTCTCTCTCTCTATCACTCACAGCTTCTCTTTCTCTCTCTCTCTCACTCACAGCTTCTCTCTCTCTCTCACTCACAGCTTCTCTTTCTTTCTCTCTCTCTCACTCACAGCATCTCTTTCTCTCTCTCACACACACACAGCTTCTCTTTCTCTCTCTCATTCACTCACAGCTTCTAGCTCTCTCTCTCTCACTCACAGCTTCTCTTTCTCTGTCTCTCTCTCTCACTCACAGCTTCTCTTTCCCTCTCTCTCTCACTCACAGCTTCTCTCTCTCTCTCTCTCGCTCATAGCTTCTCTTTCTTTCTCTCTCTCTCACTCACAGCTTCTCTTTCTCTCTCTCTCTCCCACAGTCACAGCTTCTCTCTCTCTCTCACGCTCACTCACAGCTTCCCTTTTTCTCCTTCTCTCTCACAATCACAGCTTCTCTTTCACCTTCTCTCTCTCACTCACAGCTTCTCTTTCTTTCTCTCTCTCTCACTCACAGCTTCTCTTTCTCTCACTCCCTCACTCACAGCTTTTCTTTTTCTTACTCTCTCTCACTCACAGCTTCTATCTCTCTCTCTCACACTCACAGCTTCTCTTTCTCTCTCTCTCTCACTCACAGCTTCTCTTTCTCTCTCTCTCTCACTTACAGCTTCTCTTTCTCTCTCTCTCTCACTCACAGCTTCTCTTTCTCTGTCTCTCTCTAACTCACAGCTTCTCTTTATCTCTCTCTCACTCACAGCTTCTCTTTCTTTCTCTCTCTCTCTCTCTCAGTTTCTCTTTCTCTCTCTCACTCACATCTCTTTCTCTCTCTCTCTCACTCACAGCTTCTCTCTCTTTCTCACTCACAGCTATCTCCTCTCTGTCTCTCTCTAACTCACAGCTTGTCTTTATCTCTCTCTCTCAGTCACAGCTTCTCTTTCTCTCTCTCTCTCACTCACAGCTTCTCTTTCTCTCTCTCTCTCTCTCACACACCTCTTTCTCTCTCTCACTCACATCTTCACTTTCTCTCTCTCTCTCACTCACAGCTTCTCTTTCTTTCTCTCTCTCTCACTCACAGCTTCTCTTTCTCTCTCTCTCTCACTCAAAGCTTCTCTTACTCTCTCTCTCTCTCACTCACAGCTTCTCTCTCTTTCTTTCTCTCTCACTCACAGCTTCTCTCTCTCTCACTCACACCTTCTCTCTCACTCACTCACTCACAGCTTCTCTTTCTCTCTCTCTCTCACAGCTTCTCTCTCTCTCTCACACAGCTTCTCTTTATCTCTCTTTATCACTCACAGCTTCTCTTTATCTCTCTCTCTCTCACTCACTCACAGCTTCTCTTTCTCTTTCTCTCTCACACTCACATCTCTCTCTCTCTCTCATTGACAGCTTCTCTCTCTCTCTCTCACTCACAGTTTCTCTCTCTCTCACACACACAACTTCTCTTTCTCTCTCTCTCTGTCACTCACAGCTTCTCTCTCACTCTCACTCACAGCTTCTCTTTCTCTCTCTCACTCTCTCACTAACATCTTCTCTTTCTCTCTCTCTCTCACTCACAGCTTCTCTCTCTCACACACACAGCTTCTCTTTCTCTCTCTCTCTCACTCACAGCTTCTCTTTCTCTGTCTCTCTCTAACTCACAGCTTCTTTATCTCTCTCTCACTCACAGCTTCTCTTTCTCTCTCTCTCTCTCACTCACAGCTTCTCTTTTTCTCTCTCACACAGCTTCTCTCTTTCTCTCTCTCACTCACAGCTTCTCTCTCTCTCTCACTCACAGATTCTCTTTTTCTCTCTCTCTCTCACTCACAGCTTCTCTCTCTCTCTCTCTAACTCACATCTTCTCTTTATCTCTCTCTCACTCACAGCTTCTCTCTCTCTCTCTCTCACTCACAGCTTCTCTTTCTCTCACTCACTCACAGCTTCTCTCTCTCTCTCACTCACACACAGCTTCTAGCTCTCTCTCTCTCACTCACAGCTTCTCTTTCTCTGTCTCTCTCTCACACTCACAGCTTCTCTTTCCCTCTCTCTCTCACTCACAGCTTCTCTTTCTCCCTCTCTCTCTCACTCACAGCTTCTCTCTCTCACTCATAGCTTCTCTTTCTTTCTTTCTCTCTCTCTCACTCACAGCTTCTCTTTCTCTCTCTCTCTCCCACTGTCACACCTTCTCTCTTTCTCACGCTCACTCACAGCTTCCCTTTTTCTCCCTCTCTCTCACACACAGTTTCTCTTTCACCCTCTCTCTCTCACTCACAGCTTCTCTTTCTCTCTCTCTCACTCACAGCTTTTCTTTCTCTCTCTCTCTCACTCACAGTGTCTCTATCTCTATCTCTCTCACACTCACAGCGTCTCTCTCTCTCTCACTCAAGCTTCTCTTTCTCTGTCTCTCTCTAACTCACAGCTTCTCTTTATCTCTCTCTCACTCGCAGCTTGTCTTTCTTTCTCTCTCTCTCTCTCACTCACAGTTTCTCTTTCTCTCTCTCACTCACATCTCATTCTCTCTCTCTCTCACTCACAGCTTCTCTTTCTCTGTCTCTCTCTAACTCACAGCTTGTCTTCATCTCTTTCTCAGTCACAGCTTCTCTTTCTCTCTCTCTCACTGACAGCTTCTCTCTCTCTCTCTCTCTCACTCACACCTCTTTCTCTCTCACACATCTTCACTTTCCTTCTCTCTCTCATTCACAGATTCTCTTTCTTTCTCTCTCACACAGCTTCTCTTTCTCCATCTCTCTCTCACTCACAGCTTCTCTCTCTCTCTCACTCACAGCTTCTCTTTCTTTCTCTCTCTCTCTCACTCACAGCTTCTCTTTCTCTCACTCTCACTCACTCACAGTTTCTCTCTCTCTCTCTCACTCACAGCTTCTCTTTCTTTCTTTCTCTCTCACTCACAGCTTCTCTCTCTCTCTCTCTCACTCACAGCTTCTCTCTCTCTCTCTCTCTCACTCACAGCTTCTCTTTCTCTCTCTTACTCACTCCCAGCTTCTCTTTCTCTCTCACTCACAGCTTTTCTTTATCTCTCTCTATCACTCACAGCTTCTCTTTATCTCTCTCTCACTCACTCACAGCTTCTCTTTCTCTTTCTCTCACTCACATCTTCTCTCTCTCTCACTAACAGTTTCTCTTTCTCTCTCTCTCTCACTCACAGTTTCTCTCTCTCTCACTCACTCACTCACACCTTCTCTTTCTTTCTTTCTCTCTCACTCACAGCTTCTCTCTCTCTCTCTCACTCACAGCCTCTCTTTCTCTCTCTTACTCACTCCCAGCTTCTCTTTCTCTCTCTCACTCACAGCTTTTCTTTATCTCTCTCTATCACTCACAGCTTCTCTTTCTCTTTCTCTCACTCACATCTTCTCTCTCTCTCTCACTCACATCTTCTCTCTCTCTCTCACAGCTTCTCTTTCTCTCTCACACACACACCTTCTCTTTCTCTCTCTCACTCTCTCACTAACATCTTCTCTTTCTCTCTCTCTCTCACTCACAGCTTCTCTCTCTCACACACACAGCTTCTCTTTCTCTCTCTCTCTCACTCACAGCTTCTCTTTCTCTGTCTCTCTCTAACTCACAGCTTCTTTATCTCTCTCTCACTCACAGCTTCTCTTTCTCTCTCACACACAGCGTCTCTTTCTCTCTCTCACTCACAGCTTCTCTCTTTCTCTCTCTCACTCACAGATTCTCTTTTTCTCTCACTCACAGCTTCTCTTTCTCTCTCTCTCTAACTCACAGCTTCTCTTTATCTCTCTCTCACTCACAACTTCTCTTTCTCTCTCTCTCTCACTCACAGCTTCTCTTTCTCTCACTCACTCACAGCTTCTCTCTCTCTCACTCACTCACAGCTTCTAGCTCTCTCTCTCTCACTCACAGCTTCTCTTTCTCTGTCTCTCTCTCACACTCACAGCTTCTCTTTCCCTCTCTCTCTCACTCATAGCTTCTCTTTCTCCCTCTCTCTCTCACTCACAGCTTCTCTCTCTCACTCACAGCTTCTCTTTCTTTCTTTCTCCTTCTCTCACTCACAGCTTCTCTTTCTCTCTCTCTCTCCCACTGTCACACCTTCTCTCTCTCTCTCCCTCTCACTCACAGCTTCTCTTTCTCTCACTCTCTCACTCACAGCTTCTCTTTCTTTCTCTCTCTCACTCTCAGCTTCTCTATCTCTCTCTCTCTCACACTCACAGCTTCTCTCTCTCTCTCTCACTCACAGCTTCTCTTTCTCTGTCTCACTCTAACTCACAGCATCTCTTTATCTCTCTCTCACTCACAGCTTGTCTTTCTTTCTCTCTCTCTCTCACTCACAGTTTCTCTTTCTCTCTCTCACTCACATCTCTTTCTCTCTCTCTCTCACTCACAGCTTCTCTTTCTCTGTCTCTCTCTAACTCACAGCTTGTCTTTATCTCTCTCTCTCAGTCACAGCTTCTTTTTCTCTCTCTCTCTCACTCACAGCTTCTCTCTCTCTCTCTCATTCACACCTCTTTCTCTCTCTCACATCTTCACTTTCTCTCTCTCTCTCACCCACAGCTTCTCTTTCTTTCTCTCTCTCACACGGCTTCTCTTTCTCCATCTCTCTCTCACTCACAGCTTCTCTCTCTCTCTCACTCACAGCTTCTCTTTCTTTCTCTCTCTCTCTCACTCACAGCTTCTCTTTCCCTCTCTCTCTCTCTCACTCACAGTTTCTCTCTCTCTCTCTCACTCACTCACAGCTTCTCTTTCTTTCTTTCTCTCTCACTCACAGCTTCTCTCTCTCTCTCTCACTCACAGCTTCTCTCTCTCTCTCACTCCCAGCTTCTCTTTCTCTCTCTTACTCACTCCCAGCTTCTCTTTCTCTCTCTCACTCACAGCTTTTGTTTATCTCTCTCTATCACTCACAGCTTCTCTTTATCTCTCTCTCTCACTCACTCACAGCTTCTCTTTCTCTTTCTCTCACTCACATCTTCTCTCTCTCTCTCACTCACATCTTCTCTCTCTCTCTCACTCACAGCTTCTCTTTCTCTCTCACACACACACCTTCTCTTTCTCTCTCTCTCTCACTCACAGCTTCTCTTTCTCTCTCTCTCTCTCTCACTAACATCTTCTCTTTCTCTCTCTCTCACTCACAGCTTCTCTCTCTGTCACACACAGCTTCTCTTTCTCTCTCTCTCTCACTCACAGCTTCTCTTTCTCTGTCTCTCTCTAACTCACAGCTTCTCTTTATCTCTCTCTCACTCACAGCTTCTCTCTCTCTCTCACTCACAGCTTTTCTCTCTCTTTCTCTCACTCACACATTCTTTTTTCTCTCTCTCTCTCTCACTCACAGCTTCTCTTTCTCTCTCTCTCTCACTCACCGCTTCACTTTCTCCCTCTCTCTCTCTCACTCACAGCTTCTCTCTCTCTCACTCACAGCTTCTCTTTCTCTCTCTCTCTAACTCACAGCTTCTCTTTATCTCTCTCTCACTCACAGCTTCTCTTTCTCTCTCTCTCTCACTCACAGCTTCTCTCTCTCTCACTCACTCACACCTTCTAGCTCTCTCTCTCACTCACAGCTTCTCTTTCTCTGTCTGTCTCTCTCACTCACAGCTTCTCTTTCTCTCTCTCTCTCACAGCTTCTCTTTCTCCCTCTCTCTCTCACTTACAGCTTCACTCTCTCACTCATAGCTTCTCTTTCTTTCTCTCTCACTCACTCACAGCTTCTCTTTCTCTCTCTCCCACTGTCACAGCTTCTCTCTCTCTCTCACACTCACTGACAGCTTTTTCTCCCTCTCTCTCACAATCACAGCTTCTCTTTCACCCTCTCTCTCTCACTCACAGCATCTCTTTCTTTCTCTCTCTCTCACTCACAGCTTCTCTTTCTCTCTCTCTCTCACTCACAGCTTCTCTTTCTCTCTCACTCTCTCACTCACAGCTTCTCTTTCTCTGTCTCTCTCTAACTCACAGCTTCTCTTTATCTCTCTCTCACACTCACAGCTTCTCTTTATCTCTCTCTCACTCACTCACAGCTTCTCTTTCCCTTTCTCTCACTCACATCTACTCTCTCTCACACTCACATCTTCTCTCTCTCTCTCACTCACAGCTTCTCTTTCTCTCTCTCACACACTCACCCCTTCTCTTTCTCTCTCTCTCTCACTCACAGCTTCTCTCTCTCACACACACACACAGCTTCTCTTTCTCTCTCTCTCTCACTCACAGCTTCTCTTTCTCTGTCTCTCTCTAACTCACAGCTTCTCTTTATATCTCTCTCACTCACAGCTTCTCTTTCTCTCTCTCTCTCTCACTCACAGCTTTTCTATCTCTCTCTCTCTCACAGCTTCTCTCTCTCTCTCACTCACTCACAGCTTCTCTCTCTCTCTCTCTCACTCACAGATTCTTTTTTTCTCACTCTCTCTGTCACTCACAGCTTCGCTTTCTCTCTCTCTCTCACTCACAGCTTCACTTTCTCCCTCTCTCTCTCACTCACAGCTTCTCTCTCTCTCACTCACAGCTTCTCTTTCTCTCTCTCTCTACCTCACAGCTTCTCTTTTTCTCTCTCTCACTCAGAGCTTCTCTTTCTCTCTCTCACTCACAGCTTCTCTCTCTCTCACTCACTCACAGCTTCTAGCTCTCTCTCTCTCACTCACAGCTTCTCTTTCTCTGTCTGTCTCTCTCACTCACAGCTTCTCTTTATCTCTCTCTCACTCACAGCTTGTCTTTCTTTCTCTCTCTCTCTCACTCACAGTTTCTCTTTCTCTCTCTCACTCACATCTCTTTCTCTCTCTCTCTCACTCACAGCTTCTCTTTCTCTGTCTCTCTCTAACTCACAGCTTGTCTTTATCTCTCTCTCTCAGTCACAGCTTCTCTTTCTCTCTCTCTCTCACTCACAGCTTCTCTCTCTCTCTCTCATTCACACCTCTTTCTCTCTCTCACATCTTCACTTTCTCTCTCTCTCTCACCCACAGCTTCTCTTTCTTTCTCTCTCTCACACGGCTTCTCTTTCTCCATCTCTCTCTCACTCACAGCTTCTCTCTCTCTCTCACTCACAGCTTCTCTTTCTTTCTCTCTCTCTCTCACTCACAGCTTCTCTTTCCCTCTCTCTCTCTCTCACTCACAGTTTCTCTCTCTCTCTCTCACTCACTCACAGCTTCTCTTTCTTTCTTTCTCTCTCACTCACACCTTCTCTCTCTCTCTCTCACTCACAGCTTCTCTCTCTCTCTCACTCCCAGCTTCTCTTTCTCTCTCTTACTCACTCCCAGCTTCTCTTTCTCTCTCTCACTCACAGCTTTTGTTTATCTCTCTCTATCACTCACAGCTTCTCTTTATCTCTCTCTCTCACTCACTCACAGCTTCTCTTTCTCTTTCTCTCACTCACATCTTCTCTCTCTCTCTCACTCACATCTTCTCTCTCTCTCTCTCTCACAGCTTCTCTTTCTCTCTCTCTCTCTCACTCACAGCTTCTCTTTCTCTCTCTCTCTCTCTCTCAATCACAGCTTCTCTCTCTTTCTCTCTCACTCACAGCTTCTCACTCTCTCTCTCTCTCACTCACACCTTCTCTTTCTCTCCCTCTCTCACACAGCCTATCTTTCTCTCTCTCTCTCTCTCACAGCTTCTCTCTCTCTCTCCCTCTCTCACTGATATCTTCTCTTTCTCTCTCTCTCTCACTCACAGATTCTCTCTCTCACACAGCTTCTCTTTCTCTCCCTCTCTCACTCACAACTTCTCTTTCTCTCTCTCTCTAACTCACAGCTTCTCTTTATCTCTCTCTCACTCACAGCTTCTCTTTCTCTCTCTCTCTTTCTCTCACTCACAGCTTCTCTTTCTCTCTCTCACTCACAGCTTCTCTCTCTCTCTCACTCACTCACAGCTTTCTCTCTCACTCACAGCTACTCTCTCTCTCTCTCTCTCTCACTCACAGATTCTCTTTCTCCTTCTCTCTCTCACTCACAGCTTCTCTCTCTCTCTCACTCATAGCTTCTCTTTCTTTCTCTCTCTCTCACTCACAGCTTCTCTTTCTCTCTTTCTCTCTCCCACTGTCACAGCTTCTCTCTCTCACACGCTCACTCACAACTTCCCTTTTTCTCACTCTCTCTCACACTCACAGCTTCTCTTTCTCTCTCTCTCACTCAGAGCATCTCTTTCTCTCTCTCTCTCACTCACAGCTTCTCTCTCTCACTCACAGCTTCTCTGTCTCACACACACACAGCTTCTCTTTCTTTCTCACTCACAGCTTCTCTTTCTCTCTCACTCACAGCTTCTCTCTCTCTCTCACTCACAGATTCTCTTTCTCTCTCACTCACAGCTTCTCTCTCTCACTCACAGTTTCTCTTTCTTTCTTTCTCACTCACAGCTTCTCTTTCTCTCACTCTCTCACTCACAGCTTCTCTTTCTCTCTCACCCTCACTCACAGCTTCTCTCTCTCTCACTCACTCACAGCTTCTCTTTCTCTCTCTCTTTCTCTCACTCACAGCTTCTTTTTTTCTCACTCTCTCACTCACAGATTCTCTTTCTCTGTCTCTCTCTAACTCACAGCTTCTCTTTATCTCACTCTCTCACTCACAGCTTCTCTTTCTCTCTCTCTCACTCACAGCTTCTCTTTCTCTCTCTCTCACACACAGCTTCTCTCTCACACACACACACACAGCTTCTCTTTCTCTCTCACTCACAGCTTCTCTTTCTCTCTCACTCACAGGTTCTCTCTCTCTCTCACTCACAGCTTCTCTTTCTCTCTCACTCATAGCTTCTCTCTCTCTCTCTCACTCACAGCTTCTCTTTCTCTCTCTCTATCTCACTCACAGCTTCTCCTTCTCTCTCTCTCTCACTCACAGCTTCTCTCTCTCTCACACACACAGCTTCTCTCTCTCTCACTCACTCACAACATCTCTCTCTCACACAGCTTCTCTTTCTCTCTCTCTCTCTCACTCACAGCTTCTCTTTCTCCCTCTCTCTCTCACTCACAGCTTCTCTCTCTCTCACTCACAGCTTCTCTTTCTTTCTCTCTCTCCCTCACTCACAAATTCTCTTTTTCTCTCTCTCTCTCTCACTCACAGCTTCTCTTTCTCTCATTCTCTCTCTAACTCACAGCTTCTCTATCTCTCTCTCACTCACAGCTCCTCTTTCTCTCTCTCTCGCAATTACACCTTCTCTTTCTCTCTCTCACTCACTCACAGCTTCTAGCTCTCTCTCTCTCACTCACAGCTTCTCTTTCTCTGTCTCTCTTTCTCACTCACAGATTCTCTTTCCCTCTCTCTCTCACTCACAGCTTCTCTTTCTCCCTCTCTCTCTAACTCACAGCTTCTCTCTCTCTCTCGCTCATAGCTTCTCTTTCTTTCTCTCTCTCTCTCACTCACAACTTCTCTTTCTCTCTCTCTCTCCCACTGTCACAGCTTCTCTCTCTCTCTCACGCTCACTCACAGCTTCCCTTTTTCTCCCTCTCTCTCACAATCACAGCTTCTCTTTCACCCTCTCTCTCTCACTCCCAGCTTCTCTTTCTCTCTCACTCACAGCTTTTCTTTATCTCTCTCTATCACTCACAGCTTCTCTTTATCTCTCTCTCACTCACTCACAGCTTCTCTTTCTCTTTCTCTCACTCACATCTTCTCTCTCTCTCACTCACAGTTTCTCTTTCTCTCTCTCTCTCACTCACAGTTTCTCTCTCTCTCACTCACTCACTCACAGCTTCTCTTTCTTTCTTTCTCTCTCACTCACAGCTTCTCTCTCTCTCTCACTCACAGCCTCTCTTTCTCTCTCTTACTCACTCCCAGCTTCTCTTTCTCTCTCTCACTCACAGCTTTTCTTTATCTCTCTCTATCACTCACAGCTTCTCTTTCTCTTTCTCTCACTCACATCTTCTCTCTCTCTCTCACTCACATCTTCTCTCTCTCTCACAGCTTCTCTTTCTCTCTCACACACACACCTTCTCTTTCTCTCTCTCACTCTCTCACTAACATCTTCTCTTTCTCTCTCTCTCTCACTCACAGCTTCTCTCTCTCACACACACAGCTTCTCTTTCTCTCTCTCTCTCACTCACAGCTTCTCTTTCTCTGTCTCTCTCTAACTCACAGCTTCTTTATCTCTCTCTCACTCACAGCTTCTCTTTCTCTCTCACTCACAGCGTCTCTTTCTCTCTCTCACTCACAGCTTCTCTCTTTCTCTCTCTCACTCACAGATTCTCTTTTTCTCTCACTCACAGCTTCTCTTTCTCTCTCTCTCTAACTCACAGCTTCTCTTTATCTCTCTCTCACTCACAACTTCTCTTTCTCTCTCTCTCTCACTCACAGCTTCTCTTTCTCTCACTCACTCACAGCTTCTCTCTCTCTCACTCACTCACAGCTTCTAGCTCTCTCTCTCTCACTCACAGCTTCTCTTTCTCTGTCTCTCTCTCACACTCACAGCTTCTCTTTCCCTCTCTCTCTCACTCATAGCTTCTCTTTCTCCCTCTCTCTCTCACTCACAGCTTCTCTCTCTCACTCATAGCTTCTCTTTCTTTCTTTCTCCTTCTCTCACTCACAGCTTCTCTTTCTCTCTCTCTCTCCCACTGTCACACCTTCTCTCTCTCTCTCCCTCTCACTCACAGCTTCTCTTTCTCTCACTCTCTCACTCACAGCTTCTCTTTCTTTCTCTCTCTCACTCTCAGCTTCTCTATCTCTCTCTCTCTCACACTCACAGCTTCTCTCTCTCTCTCTCACTCACAGCTTCTCTTTCTCTGTCTCTCTCTAACTCACAGCATCTCTTTATCTCTCTCTCACTCACAGCTTGTCTTTCTTTCTCTCTCTCTCTCACTCACAGTTTCTCTTTCTCTCTCTCACTCACATCTCTTTCTCTCTCTCTCTCACTCACAGCTTCTCTTTCTCTGTCTCTCTCTAACTCACAGCTTGTCTTTATCTCTCTCTCTCAGTCACAGCTTCTCTTTCTCTCTCTCTCTCACTCACAGCTTCTCTCTCTCTCTCATTCACACCTCTTTCTCTCTCTCACATCTTCACTTTCTCTCTCTCTCTCACCCACAGCTTCTCTTTCTTTCTCTCTCTCACACGGCTTCTCTTTCTCCATCTCTCTCTCACTCACAGCTTCTCTCTCTCTCTCACTCACAGCTTCTCTTTCTTTCTCTCTCTCTCTCACTCACAGCTTCTCTTTCCCTCTCTCTCTCTCTCACTCACAGTTTCTCTCTCTCTCTCTCACTCACTCACAGCTTCTCTTTCTTTCTTTCTCTCTCACTCACAGCTTCTCTCTCTCTCTCTCACTCACAGCTTCTCTCTCTCTCTCACTCCCAGCTTCTCTTTCTCTCTCTTACTCACTCCCAGCTTCTCTTTCTCTCTCTCACTCACAGCTTTTGTTTATCTCTCTCTATCACTCACAGCTTCTCTTTATCTCTCTCTCTCACTCACTCACAGCTTCTCTTTCTCTTTCTCTCACTCACATCTTCTCTCTCTCTCTCACTCACATCTTCTCTCTCTCTCTCACTCACAGCTTCTCTTTCTCTCACACACACACACCTTCTCTTTCTCTCTCTCTCTCACTCACAGCTTCTCTTTCTCTCTCTCACTCTCTCACTAACATCTTCTCTTTCTCTATCTCTCACTCACAGCTTCTCTCTCTGTCACACACAGCTTCTCTTTCTCTCTCTCTCTCACTCACAGCTTCTCTTTCTCTGTCTCTCTCTAACTCACAGCTTCTCTTTATCTCTCTCTCACTTACAGCTTCTCTCTCTCTCTCACTCACAGCTTTTCTCTCTCTTTCTCTCACTCACACATTCTTTTTTCTCTCTCTCTCTCTCACTCACAGCTTCTCTTTCTCTCTCTCTCTCACTCACCGCTTCACTTTCTCCCTCTCTCTCTCTCACTCACAGCTTCTCTCTCTCTCACAGCTTCTCTTTCTCTCTCTCTCTAACTCACAGCTTCTCTTTATCTCTCTCTCACTCACAGCTTCTCTTTCTCTCTCTCTCTCACTCACAGCTTCTCTCTCTCTCACTCACTCACACCTTCTAGCTCTCTCTCACTCACAGCTTCTCTTTCTCTGTCTGTCTCTCTCACTCACAGCTTCTCTTTCTCTCTCTCTCTCACAGCTTCTCTTTCTCCCTCTCTCTCTCACTTACAGCTTCACTCTCTCACTCATAGCTTCTCTTTCTTTCTCTCTCACTCACTCACAGCTTCTCTTTCTCTCTCTCCCACTGTCACAGCTTCTCTCTCTCTCTCACACTCACTGACAGCTTTTTCTCCCTCTCTCTCACAATCACAGCTTCTCTTTCACCCTCTCTCTCTCACTCACAGCATCTCTTTCTTTCTCTCTCTCTCACTCACAGCTTCTCTTTCTCTCTCTCTCTCACTCACAGCTTCTCTTTCTCTCTCACTCTCTCACTCACAGCTTCTCTTTCTCTGTCTCTCTCTAACTCACAGCTTCTCTTTATCTCTCTCTCACACTCACAGCTTCTCTTTATCTCTCTCTCACTCACTCACAGCTTCTCTTTCCCTTTCTCTCACTCACATCTTCTCTCTCTCACACTCACATCTTCTCTCTCTCTCTCACTCACAGCTTCTCTTTCTCTCTCTCACACACTCACCCCTTCTCTTTCTCTCTCTCTCTCACTCACAGCTTCTCTCTCTCACACACACACACAGCTTCTCTTTCTCTCTCTCTCTCACTCACAGCTTCTCTTTCTCTGTCTCTCTCTAACTCACAGCTTCTCTTTATATCTCTCTCACTCACAGCTTCTCTTTCTCTCTCTCTCTCTCACTCACAGCTTTTCTATCTCTCTCTCTCTCACAGCTTCTCTCTCTCTCTCACTCACTCACAGCTTCTCTCTCTCTCTCTCTCACTCACAGATTCTTTTTTTCTCGCTCTCTCTGTCACTCACAGCTTCGCTTTCTCCCTCTCTCTCTCACTCACAGCTTCTCTCTCTCTCACTCACAGCTTCACTTTCTCCCTCTCTCTCTCACTCACAGCTTCTCTCTCTCTCACTCACAGCTTCTCTTTCTCTCTCTCTCTACCTCACAGCTTCTCTTTTTCTCTCTCTCACTCAGAGCTTCTCTTTCTCTCTCTCACTCACAGCTTCTCTCTCTCTCACTCACTCACAGCTTCTAGCTCTCTCTCTCTCACTCACAGCTTCTCTTTCTCTGTCTGTCTCTCTCACTCACAGCTTCTCTTTCTCTCTCACACACACAGCTTCTCTTTCTCTCTCTCCCACTGTCACAGCTTCTCTCTCTCTCTCATGCACACTGACAGCTTTTTCTCCCTCTCTCTCACAATCACAGCTTCTCTTTCACCCTCTCTCTCTCACTCACAGCATCTCTTTCTTTCTCTCTCTCTCACTCACAGCTTCTCTTTCTCTCTCTCTCTCACACAGCTTCTCTTTCTCTCTCACTCTCTCACTCACAGCTTCTCTTTCTCTGTCTCTCTCTAACTCACAGCTTCTCTTTATCTCTCTCTCACACTCACAGCTTCTCTTTCTTTCTCTCTCTCACTCACAGCTTCTCTTTCTCTGTTTCTCTCTAACTCACAGCTTCTCTTTATTTCTCTCTCTCACTCACAGCTTCTCTCTATCTCTCTCACTCACTCACAGCTTCTCTTTATTTCTCTCTCTCACTCACAGCTTCTATCTCTCTCACTCACTCACTCACACCTTCTCTCTCGCTCTCACTCACAGTTTCTCTCTCTGTCACACACACTCACAGCATCTCTCTCTCTCTCTCTCACTCACAGCTTCTCTTTCTCTTTCTCTCTCACTCACAGCTTTCTCTCTCACTCACAGCTTCTCTCTCTCTCTCTCTCACTCACAGCTTCTCTCTCTCTCACACACACACAGCTTCTCTTTCTCTCTTTCTCACTCACAGCTTCTCTTTCTCTCTCTCTCTAACTCACAGCTTCTCTTTATATCTCTCTCACTCAGCTTCTCTCTCTCTCTCACTCACAGCCTCTCTTTCTCTCTCACTCACAGCTTCTCTCTCTCTCTCACTCACAGCTTCTCTCTCTCTCTCACTCACAGCCTCTCTTTCCCTTTCTCTCTCACTCACAGCTTCTCTCTCTCTCTCACTCACAGCTTCTCTCTCTCTCACTCACTCACAGCTTCTATTTCTTTCTTTCCCTCTCACTCACAGCTTCTCTCTCTCACACAGCTTCTCTTTCTCTCTCTCTCTCACTCACAGCTTCTCTCTCTCTCTCTCTCACTCACAGCTTCTCTTTCTCTCTCTCTCTCACTCACAGCTTCTCTTTCTCTGTCACTCACAGCTTCTCTTTCTCTCTCTCACAGCTTCTCTTTCTCTCTCTCTCTCACTCACAGCTTCTCTTTCTCTCTCTCTCTCTCTCTCTCTCACTCACAGCTTCTCTCTCTCTCACTCACAGCTTCTCTCTCTCTCACTCACAGCTTCTCTCTCTCTCACTCACTCACAGCTTCTATTTCTTTCTTTCTATCTCACTCACAGCTTCTCTCTCTCTCTCACACAGCTTCTCTTTCTCTCTCTCTCTCTCACTCACAGCTTCTCTTTCTCTCTCTCTCTCTCACTCACAGCCTCTCTTTCCCTTTCTCTCTCACTCACAACTTCTATCTCTCTCTCTCACTCACAGCTCTCGCTCTCACTCACTCACAGCTTCTATTTCTTTCTCTCTCTCTCACTCACAGCTCCTCTCTCTCTCTCACACAGCTTCTCTTTCTCTCTCTCTCTCTCTCACTCACAGCTTCTCTTTTTCTCTCTCTCACTCACAGCTTCTCATTCTCTCTCTCTCATTCACAGCTTCTCTTTCTCTCTCACTCAGTTTCTCTCTCTCTCACTCACTCACAGCATCTCTTTCTTTCTTTCTCACTCACAGCTTCTCTCTCTCTCTCACTCACAGCTTCTCTCTCTCTCTCTCACTCACAGCTTCTCTTTCTCTCTCTTACTCACTCCAAGCTTCTCTTTCTCTCTCTCACTCACAGCTTTTCTTTATCTCTCTCTATCACTCACAGCTTCTCTTTATCTCTCTCTCACACTCACTCACAGCTTCTCTTTCTCTTTCTCTCACTCACATCTTCTCTCTCACACTCACATCTTCTCTCTCTCTCTCACTCACAGCTTCTCTTTCTCTCTCACACACACCTTCTCTTTCTCTCTCTCTCTCTCACTCACAGCTTCTCTCTCTCTCACTCACAACTTCTCTTTCTCTCTCTCACTCTCTCACTAACATCTTCTCTTTCTCTCTCTCTCACTCACAGCTTCTCTTTCTCTCTCACACAAACTCACAGCTTCTCTTTCTCTCTCTCACTCACAACTTCTCTCTCTCTCACTCACTCACAGCTTCTCTTTCTCTCTCACACTCACAGCTTCTCTCTCTCTCTCTCACTCACAGCTTCTCTCTCTCTCACTCACAGATTCTTTTTTCTCGCTCTCTCTCTCACTCACAGCTTCTCTCTCTCTCTCTCTCTCACTCACCACTTCACTTTCTCCCTCTCTCTCTCACTCACAGCTTCTCTCTCTCACTCACAGCTTCTCTTTCTCTCTCTCTCTAACTCACAGCTTCTCTTTATCTCTCTCTCACTCACAGCTTCTCTTTCTCTCTCTCTCACTCACAGCTTCTCTTTCTCTCTCTCACTCACAGCTTGTCTCTCCCTCACTCACTCACAACTTCTAGCTCTCTCTCTCTCACTCACAGGTTCTCTTTCTCTGTCTCTCTCTCTCTCACTCACAGCTTCTCTTTCTCTATCTCTCTCACAGCTTCTCTTTCTCCCTCTCTCTCTCACTTACAGCTTCTCTCTCTCACACTCATAGCTTCTCTTTCTTTCTCTCTCACTCACTCACAGCTTCTCTTTCTCTCTCTCCCACTGTCACAGCTTCTCTTTCTCTCTCACGCTCACTGACAGCTTCCCTTTTTCTCCCTCTCTCTCACAATCTCAGCTTCTCTTTCACCCTCTCTCTCTCACTCACAGCCTCTCTTTCTCTCTCACTCACAGCTTCTCTCTCTCTCTCTCACTCACCGCTTCTCTCTCTCTCTCTCACTCACAGCTTCTCTTTCTCTGTCTCTCTCTAACTCACAGCTTCTCTTTATCTCTCTCTCACTCACAGCTTCTCTTTCTCTCTCTCTCTCACTCACAGCTTCTCTTTCTCTCTCTCACTCACAGCTTCTCTCTCTCTCACTCACTCACAGCTTTTCTCTCTCTCTCTCACTCACAGATTCTTTTTTTCTCGCTCTCTCTCTCACTCACAGCTTCTCTATCTCTCTCTCTCTCACTCACCGCTTCACTTTCTCCCTCTCTCTCTCACTCACAGCTTCTCTCTCTCTCACTCACAGCTTCTCTTTCTCTCTCTCTCTAACTCAAAGCTTCTCTTTATCTCTCTCTCACTCACAGCTTCTCTTTCTCTCTCTCTCTCACTCACAGCTTCTCTTTCTCTCTCTCACTCACAGCTTCTCTCTCTCTCTCACTCACAGCTTCTCTCTCTCTCACTCACTCACAGCTTCTATTTCTTTCTTTCTCTCTCACTCACAGCTTCTCTCTCTCTCTCACACATCTTCGCTTTCTCTCTCTCTCTCACTCACAGCTTCACTCTCTCTCTCTCTCACTCACAGCCTCTCTTTCCCTTTCTCTCTCACTCACAGCTTCTCTCTCTCTCTCTCACTCACAGCTTCTCTCTCTCTCACTCACTCACAGCTTCTATTTCTTTCTTTCTCTCTCACTCACAGCTTCTCTCTCTCACAGCTTCTCTTCCTCTCTCTGTCTCACTCACAGCTTCTCTTTCTCTCTCTCTCTCACTCACAGCTTCTCTTTCTCTATCTCTCTCACTCACAGCTTCTCTTTCTCTCTCACTCACAGCTTCTCTTTCTCTCTCTCACAGCTTCTCTTTCTCTCTCTCTCTCTCACTCACAGCTTCTCTTTCTCTCTCTCTCTCTCACTCACATCTTCTCTCTCTCACACACTCACAGCTTCTCTCTCACTCACTCACAGCTTGTATTTCTTTCTTTCTCTCTCACTCACAGCTTCTCTCTCTCTCACACAGCTTCTCTTTCTCTCTCTCTCTCTCACTCACAGCTTCTCTTTCTCTCTCTCTCTCTCTCAATCACAGCTTCTCTCTCTTTCTCTCTCACTCACAGCTTCTCACTCTCTCTCTCTCTCACTCACACCTTCTCTTTCTCTCCCTCTCTCACACAGCCTATCTTTCTCTCTCTCTCTCTCTCACAGCTTCTCTCTCTCTCTCCCTCTCTCACTGATATCTTCTCTTTCTCTCTCTCTCTCACTCACAGATTCTCTCTCTCACACAGCTTCTCTTTCTCTCCCTCTCTCACTCACAACTTCTCTTTCTCTCTCTCTCTAACTCACAGCTTCTCTTTATCTCTCTCTCACTCACAGCTTCTCTTTCTCTCTCTCTCTTTCTCTCACTCACAGCTTCTCTTTCTCTCTCTCACTCACAGCTTCTCTCTCTCTCTCACTCACTCACAGCTTTCTCTCTCACTCACAGCTACTCTATCTCTCTCTCTCTCTCACTCACAGATTCTCTTTCTCCTTCTCTCTCTCACTCACAGCTTCTCTCTCTCTCTCACTCATAGCTTCTCTTTCTTTCTCTCTCTCTCACTCACAGCTTCTCTTTCTCTCTTTCTCTCTCCCACTGTCACAGCTTCTCTCTCTCACACGCTCACTCACAACTTCCCTTTTTCTCACTCTCTCTCACACTCACAGCTTCTCTTTCTCTCTCTCTCACTCAGAGCATCTCTTTCTCTCTCTCTCTCACTCACAGCTTCTCTCTCTCACTCACAGCTTCTCTCTCTCACACACACACAGCTTCTCTTTCTTTCTCACTCACAGCTTCTCTTTCTCTCTCACTCACAGCTTCTCTCTCTCTCTCACTCACAGATTCTCTTTCTCTCTCACTCACAGCTTCTCTCTCTCACTCACAGTTTCTCTTTCTTTCTTTCTTTCTCACTCACAGCTTCTCTTTCTCTCACTCTCTCACTCACAGCTTCTCTTTCTCTCTCACCCTCACTCACAGCTTCTCTCTCTCTCACTCACTCACAGCTTCTCTTTCTCTCTCTCTTTCTCTCACTCACAGCTTCTTTTTTTCTCACTCTCTCACTCACAGATTCTCTTTCTCTGTCTCTCTCTAACTCACAGCTTCTCTTTATCTCACTCTCTCACTCACAGCTTCTCTTTCTCTCTCTCTCTCACTCACAGCTTCTCTTTCTCTCTCTCTCACACACAGCTTCTCTCTCTCACACACACACACAGCTTCTCTTTCTCTCTCACTCACAGCTTCTCTTTCTCTCTCACTCACAGGTTCTCTCTCTCTCTCACTCACAGCTTCTCTTTCTCTCTCACTCATAGCTTCTCTCTCTCTCTCTCACTCACAGCTTCTCTTTCTCTCTCTCTATCTCACTCACAGCTTCTCCTTCTCTCTCTCTCACTCACAGCTTCTCTCTCTCTCTCACACAGCTTCTCTCTCTCTCACTCACTCACAACATCTCTCTCTCACACAGCTTCTCTTTCTCTCTCTCTCTCTCTCTCACTCACAGCTTCTCTTTCTCCCTCTCTCTCTCACTCACAGCTTCTCTCTCTCTCACTCACAGCTTCTCTTTCTTTCTCTCTCTCTCTCACTCACAGCTTCTCTTTCTCTCTCTCACTCACAGCTTCACTCTCTCTCTCACTCACTCACAGCTTCTCTCTCTCTCACTCACAGCTACTCTCTCTCTCTCTCTCACTCACAGATTCTCTTTCTCCTTCTCTCTCTCACTCACAGCTTCTCTCTCTCTCACTCATAGCTTCTCTTTCTTTCTCCCTCTCTCACTCACAGCTTCTCTTTCTCTCTTTCTCTCTCCCACTGTAACAGCTTCTCTCTCTCTCACGCTCACTCACAACTTCCCTTTTTCTCACTCTCTCTCACACTAACAGCTTCTCTTTCTCTCTCTCTCTCAGAGCTTCTCTTTCTCTCTCTCACTCACAGCTTCTCTCTCTCACTCACAGCTTCTCTTTCTTTCTCTCTCTCTCACTCACAGCTTCTCTTTCTCTCACTCTCTCACTCACAGCTTCTCTTTCTCTCTCACCCTCACTCACAGCTTCTCTCTCTCTCTCACTCACAGCTTCTCTTTCTCTCTCTCTCTCTCACTCACAGCTTCTTTTTTCTCTCTCTCTCACTCACAGATTCTCTTTCTCTCTCTCTCTAACTCACAGCTTCTCTTTATCTCACTCTCTCACTCACAGCTTCTCTTTCTCTCTCTCTCTCACTCACAGCTTCTCTTTCTCTCTCTCTCTCACACAGCTTCTCTCTCTCTCTCACACACACAGCTTCTCTTTCTCTCTCACTCACAGCTTCTCTTTCTCTCTCACTCACACCTTCTCTCTCTCTCTCACTCACAGCTTCTCTTTCTCTCTCTATCTCACAGCTCCTCACTCTCTCTCTCTCTCACTCATAGCTTCTCTTTCACTCTCTCTCTAACTCATAGCTTCTCTTTCTCTCTCACTCACAGCTTCTCTTTCTCTCCCACACACAGCTTCTCTCGCTCTCTCTCACTCACAGCTTCTCTTTCTCTCTCTCTATCTCACTCACAGCTTCTCCTTCTCTCTCTCTCTCACTCACAGCTTCTCTCTCTCACAGCTTTTCTCTCTCTCACTCACTCACAACTTCTCTCTCTCTCTTTCACAGCTTCTCTTTCTCTCTCTCTCACTCACAGCTTCTCTTTCTCCTTCTCTCTCACTCACAGCTTCTCTCTCTCTCTCTCACAGCTTCTCTTTCTTTCTCTCTCTCTCTCACTCACAGCTTCTCTCTCTCTCTCTCTCTCTCTCTCACTCACAGTTTCTCTCTCTCTCTCACTCACTCACAGCTTCTCTTTCTTTCTTTCTTTCTCTCTCACTCACAGCTTCTCTCTCTCTCTCTTACTCACTCCCAGCTTCTCTTTCTCTCTCTCACTCACAGCTTTTCTTTATCTCTCTCTATCACTCACAGCTTCTCTTTATCTCTCTCTCTCACTCACTCACAGTTTCTCTTTCTCTTTCTCTCTCTCACTCACATCTTCTCTCCCTCTCTCTCACTCACAGCTTCTCTCTCTCTCTCTCACTCACAGCTTCTCTTTCTCTCTCTCACACACCTTCTCTTTCTCTCTCTCCCTCTCACTCACAGGTTCTCTCTCTCTCACTCACAGCTTCTCTCTCTCTCTCTCAATCTCACTAACATCTTCTCTTTCTCTCTCTCTCACTCACAGCTTCTCTCTCACACACACACACAGCTTCTCTTTCTCTCTCTCTCTCACTCACAGCTTCTCTTTCTCTCTCTCTCTCTAACTCACAGCTTCTCTTTCTCTCTCTCTCTCACTCACAGCTTCTCTTTATCTCTCTCTCACTCACAGCTTCTCTTTCTCTCTCTCTCTCTCACTCACAGCTTCTCTTTCTCTCTCTCACTCACAGCTTCTCTTTCTCTCTCTCTCTCACTCACAGCTTCTCTCTCTCACTCACAGCTTCTCTTTCTCTCTCACAATCTCACACTCACATCTTCTCTCTCTCTCTCTCTCACTCACAGCTCTTTCTTTCTCTCTCTCTCTCACACAGCTCTTTCTCTGTCTCTCTCTCTCACAGCTTCTCTTTATCTATCTCTCTCTCACTCACAGCTTCTCTTTCTCTCTCTCTCTTTCACTCACAGCTTCTCTTTCTCTTTCTCTCTCACTCACAGCTTCTCTTTCTCTCTCTCTCTAACTCACAGCTTCTCTTTCTCTCTCTCTCTCACTCACAGCTTCTCTTTATCTCTCTCTCACTCACAGCTTCTCTTTCTCTCTCTCTCTCACTCACAGCTTCCCTTTCTCTCTCTCACTCACAGCTTCTCTTTCTCTCTCTCTCACTCACAGCTTCTCTCTCTCACTCACAGCTTCTCTTTCTCTCTCACAATCTCACACTCACATCTTCTCTCTCTCTCTCTCACTCACAGCTTCTCTTTCTTTCTCTCTCTCTCTCACTCACAGCTCTTTCTCTGTCTCTCTCTAACTCACAGCTTCTCTTTATCTATCTCTCTCTCACTCACAGCTTCTCTTTCTCTCTCTCTCTTTCACTCACAGCTTCTCTTTCTCTCTCTCTCTCACTCACAGCTTCTCTTTCTCTCTCTTACTCACAGCTTCTCTCTCTCTCTCTCTCACTCACAAATTCTCTTTTTCTCTCTCTCTCTCTCACTCACAGCTTCTCTTTCTCTCTATCTCTCTCTAACTCACAGCTTCTCTATCTCTCTCTCACTCACAGCTCCTCTTTCTCTCTCTCTCGCAATTACACCTTCTCTTTCTCTCTCTCACTCACTCACAGCTTCTAGCTCTCTCTCTCTCACTCACAGCTTCTCTTTCTCTGTCTCTCTTTCTCACTCACAGATTCTCTTTCCCTCTCTCTCTCACTCACAGCTTCTCTTTCTCCCTCTCTCTCTAACTCACAGCTTCTCTCTCTCTCTCGCTCATAGCTTCTCTTTCTTTCTCTCTCTCTCTCACTCACAACTTCTCTTTCTCAATCTCTCTCCCACTGTCACAGCTTCTCTCTCTCTCTCACGCTCACTCACAGCTTCCCTTTTTCTCCCTCTCTCTCACAATCACAGCTTCTCTTTCACCCTCTCTCTCTCACTCACAGCTTCTCTTTCTTTCTCACTCTCATACTCACAGCTTCTCTTTCTCTCACTCCCTCACTCACAGCTTTTCTTTCTCTCTCTCTCTCTCACTCACAGCTTCTCTATCTCTCTCTCTCTCACACTCACAGCTTCTCTTTCTCTCTCTCTCTCACTCACAGCTTCTCTCTCTCTCTCATTCACAGCTTCTCTTTCTCTGTCTCTCTCTAACTCACAGCTTCTCTTTCTCTCTCTCACTCACATCTCTTTCTCTCTCTCTCTCTCACTCACAGCTTCTCTCTCTTTCTCACTCACAGCTACTCTCTCTCTCTCTCTCTGTCTCTCTCTAACTCACAACTTGTCTTTATCTGTCTCTCAGTCACAGCTTCTCTTTCTCTCTCTCTCTCTCACAGCTTCTCTTTCTCTCTCTCTCTCTCACTCACAGCTTCTCTTTCTCTCTCTCTCTCACTCACAGCCTCTCTTTCCCTTTCTCTCTCACTCACAGCTTCTATCTCTCTCTCTCACTCACAGCTCTCGCACTCACTCACTCACAGCTTCTATTTCTTTCTCTCTCTCTCACTCACAGCTCCTCTCTCTCTCTCTCACAGCTTCTCTTTCTCTCTCTCTCTCTCACTCACAGCTTCTCTTTTTCTCTCTCTCACTCACAGCTTCTCTTTCTCTCTCTCTCACTCACAGCTTCTCTTTCTCTCTCACTCACAGTTTCTCTCTCTCTCTCACTCACTCACAGCTTCTCTTTCTTTCTTTCTTTCTCACTCACAGCTTCTCTCTCTCTCTCACTCACAGCTTCTCTCTCTCTCTCTCTCACTCACAGCTTCTCTTTCTCTCTCTTACTCACTCCCAGCTTCTCTTTCTCTCTCTCACTCACAGCTTTTCTTTATCTCTCTCTATCACTCACAGCTTCTCTTTATCTCTCTCTCACACTCACTCACAGCTTCTCTTTCTCTTTCTCTCACTCACATCTTCTCTCTCACACTCACATCTTCTCTCTCTCTCTCACTCACAGCTTCTCTTTCTCTCTCACACACACACACCTTCTCTTTCTCTCTCTCTCTCTCACTCACAGCTTCTCTCTCTCTCACTCACAATTTCTCTTTCTCTCTCTCACTCTCTCACTAACATCTTCTCTTTCTCTCTCTCTCTCACTCACAGCTTCTCTCTCTCACACACACACAGCTTCTCTTTCTCTCTCTCTCTCACTCACAGCTTCTCTTTCTCTCTCACACAAACTCACAGCTTCTCTTTCTCTCTCTCACTCACAACTTCTCTCTCTCTCACTCACTCACAGCTTCTCTTTCTCTCTCACACTCACAGCTTCTCTCTCTCTCTCTCACTCACAGCTTCTCTCTCTCTCACTCACAGATTCTTTTTTCTCGCTCTCTCTCACTCACAGCTTCTCTCTCTCTCTCTCACTCACCGCTTCACTTTCTCCCTCTCTATCTCACTCACAGCTTCTCTCTCTCTCACTCACAGCTTCTCTTTCTCTCTCTCTCTAACTCACAGCTTCTCTTTATCTCTCTCTCACTCACAGCTTCTCTTTCTCTCTCTCTCACTCACAGCTTCTCTTTCTCTCTCTCACTCACAGCTTGTCTCTCCCTCACTCACTCACAACTTCTAGCTCTCTCTCTCTCATTCACAGGTTCTCCTTCTCTGTCTCTCTCTCTCACTCACAGCTTCTCTTTCTCTATCTCTCTCACAGCTTCTCTTTCTCCCTCTCTCTCTCACTTACAGCTTCTCTCTCTCACACTCATACCTTCTCTTTCTTTCTCTCTCACTCACTCACAGCTTCTCTTTCTCTCTCTCCCACTGTCACAGCTTCTCTCTCTCTCTCTCACGCTCACTGACAGCTTCCCTTTTTCTCCCTCTCTCTCACAATCTCAGCTTCTCTTTCACCCTCTCTCTCTCACTCACAGCCTCTCTTTCTCTCTCACTCACAGCTTCTCTCTCTCTCTCACTCACAGCTTCTCTCTCTCTCTCTCACTCACAGCTTCTCTTTCTCTGTCTCTCTCTAACTCACAGCTTCTCTTTATCTCTCTCTCACTCACAGCTTCTCTTTCTCTCTCTCTCTCACTCACAGCTTCTCTTTCTCTCTCTCACTCACAGCTTCTCTCTCTCTCTCACTCACAGCTTCACTCTCTCTCTCACTCACAGATTCTTTTTTTCTCGCTCTCTCTCTCACTCACAGCTTCTCTATCTCTATCTCTCTCACTCACCGCTTCACTTTCTCCCTCTCTCTCTCACTCACAGCTTCTCTCTCTCTCACTCACAGCTTCTCTTTCTCTCTCTCTCTAACTCAAAGCTTCTCTTTATCTCTCTCTCACTCACAGCTTCTCTTTCTCTCTCTCTCTCACTCACAGCTTCTCTTTCTCTCTCTCACTCACAGCTTCTCTCTCTCTCTCACTCACAGCTTCTCTCTCTCTCACTCACTCACAGCTTCTATTTCTTTCTTTCTCTCTCACTCACAGCTTCTCTCTCTCTCTCTCACATCTTCGCTTTCTCTCTCTCACTCACTCACAGCTTCACTCTCTCTCTCTCTCACTCACAGCCTCTCTTTCCCTTTCTCTCTCACTCACAGCTTCTCTCTCTCTCTCTCACTCACAGCTTCTCTCTCTCTCACTCACTCACAGCTTCTATTTCTTTCTTTCTCTCTCACTCACAGCTTCTCTCTCTCTCACAGCTTCTCTTCCTCTCTCTGTCTCACTCACAGCTTCTCTTTCTCTCTCTCTCACTCACAGCTTCTCTTTCTCTATCTCTCTCACTCACAGCTTCTCTTTCTCTCTCACTCACAGCTTCTCTTTCTCTCTCTCACAGCTTCTCTTTCTCTCTCTCTCTCACTCACAGCTTCTCTTTCTCTCTCTCTCTCTCACTCACATCTTCTCTCTCTCACACACTCACAGCTTCTCTCTCACTCACTCACAGCTTCTATTTCTTTCTTTCTCTCTCACTCACAGCTTCTCTCTCTCTCTCACAGCTTCTCTTTCTCTCTCTCTCTCTCACTCACAGCTTCTCTTTCTCTCTCTCTCTCTCTCACTCACAGCTTCTCTCTCTTTCTCTCTCACTCACAGCTTCTCACTCTCTCTCTCTCTCACTCACAGCTTCTCTTTCTCTCCCTCTCTCACACAGCTTATCTTTCTCTCTCTCTCACTCTCACAGCTTCTCTCTCTCTCTCCCTCTCTCACTGATATCTTCTCTTTCTCTCTCTCTCTCACTCACAGCTTCTCTTTCTCTCTCTCTCTAACTCACAGCTTCTCTTTATCTCTCTCTCACTCACAGCTTCTCTTTCTCTCTCTCTCTTTCTCTCACTCACAGCTTCTCTTTCTCTCTCTCACTCACAGCTTCTCTCTCTCTCTCACTCACTCACAGCTTTCTCTCTCACTCACAGCTACTCTATCTCTCTCTCTCTCATTCACAGATTCTCTTTCTCCTTCTCTCTCTCACTCACAGCTTCTCTCTCTCTCTCACTCATAGCTTCTCTTTCTTTCTCTCTCTCTCACTCACAGCTTCTCTTTCTCTCTTTCTCTCTCCCACTGTCACAGCTTCTCTCTCTCACATGCTCACTCACAACTTCCCTTTTTCTCACTCTCTCTCACACTCACAGCTTCTCTTTCTTTCTTTCTCTCTCACTCACAGCTTCTCTTTCTCTCACTCTCTCACTCACAGCTTCTCTTTCTCTCTCACTCTCACTCACAGCTTCTCTCTCTCTCTCACTCACAGCTTCTCTTTCTCTCTCTCTCTCTCTCACTCACAGCTTCTCTTTTTCTGTCTCTCTCTAACTCACAGCTTCTCTTTATCTCACTCTCTCACTCACAGCTTCTCTTTCTCTCTCTCTCTCACTCACAGCTTCTCTTTCTCTCTCACTCACAGCTTCTCTTTCTCTCTCACTCACAGCTTCTCTCTCTCTCTCACTCACAGATTCTCTTTCTCTCTCACTCACAGCTTCTCTCTCTCACTCACAGCTTCTCTTTCTTTCTTTCTCTCTCACTCACAGCTTCTCTTTCTCTCACTCTCTCACTCACAGCTTCTCTTTCTCTCTCACCCTCACTCACAGCTTCTCTCTCTCTCACTCACTCACAGCTTCTCTTTCTCTCTCTCTTTCTCTCACTCACATCTTCTTTTTTTCTCTCTCTCTCACTCACAGATTCTCTTTCTCTGTCTCTCTCTAACTCACAGCTTCTCTTTATCTCACTCTCTCACTCACAGCTTCTCTTTCTCTCTCTCTCTCACTCACAGCTTCTCTCTCTCACACACACACAGCTTCTCTTTCTCTCTCACTCACAGCTTCTCTTTCTCTCTCACTCACAGGTTCTCTCTCTCTCTCACTCACAGCTTCTCTTTCTCTCTCACTCATAGCTTCTCTCTCTCTCTCTCACTCACAGCTTCTCTTTCTCTCTCTCTATCTCACTCACAGCTTCTCCTTCTCTCTCTCTCTCACTCACAGCTTCTCTCTCTCTCTCACACAGCTTCTCTCTCTCTCACTCACTCACAACTTCTCTCTCTCTCTCACAGCTTCTCTTTCTCTCTCTCTCTCTCACTCACAGCTTCTCTTTCTCCCTCTCTCTCTCACTCACAGCTTCTCTCTCTCTCACTCACAGCTTCTCTTTCTTTCTCTCTCTCTCTCACTCACAGCTTCTCTTTCTCTCTCTCACTCACAGCTTCACTCTCTCTCTCACTCACTCACAGCTTCTCTCTCTCTCTCTCACTCACAGCTACTCTCTCTCTCTCTCTCACTCACAGATTCTCATTCTCCTTCTCTCTCTCACTCACAGCTTCTCTCTCTCTCACTCATAGCTTCTCTTTCTTTCTCTCTCTCTCACTCACAGCTTCTCTTTCTCTCTTTCTCTCTCCCACTGTAACAGCTTCTCTCTCTCTCACGCTCACTCACAGCTTCCCTTTTTCTCACTCTCTCTCACACTAACAGCTTCTCTTTCTCTCTCTCTCTCTCAGAGCTTCTCTTTCTCTCTCTCTCACTCACAGCTTCTCTCTCTCACTCACAGCTTCTCTTTCTTTCTCTCTCTCTCACTCACAGCTTCTCTTTCTCTCACTCTCTCACTCACAGCTTCTCTTTCTCTCTCACCCTCACTCACAGCTTCTCTCTCTCTCTCTCTCACTCACAGCTTCTCTTTCTCTCTCTCTCTCTCTCACTCACAGCTTCTTTTTTTCTCTCTCTCTCACTCACAGATTCTCTTTCTCTCTCTCTCTAACTCACAGCTTCTCTTTATCCCACTCTCTCACTCACAGCTTCTCTTTCTCTCTCTCTCTCACTCACAGCTTCTCTCTCTCTCTCTCTCTCTCACAGCTTCTCTCTCTCTCTCTCACACACAGCTTCTCTTTCTCTCTCACTCACAGCTTCTCTTTCTCTCTCACTCACACCTTCTCTCTCTCTCTCACTCACAGCTTCTCTTTCTCTCTCTATCTCACAGCTCCTCACTCTCTCTCTCTCTTACTCACAGCTTCTCTTTCACTCTCTCTCTAACTCATAGCTTCTCTTTCTCTCTCACTCACAGCTTCTCTTTCTCTCTCACACACAGCTTCTCTCTCTCTCTCTCACTCACAGCTTCTCTTTCTCTCTCTCTATCTCACTCACAGCTTCTCCTTTTCTCTCTCTCTCACTCACAGCTTCTCTCTCTCACAGCTTCTCTCTCTCTCACTCACTCACAACTTCTCTCTCTCTCTTTCACAGCTTCTCTTTCTCTCTCTCTCACTCACAGCTTCTCTTTCTCCCTCTCTCTCTCACTCACAGCTTCTCTCTCTCTCTCTCACAGCTTCTCTTTCTTTCTCTCTCTCTCTCACTCACAGCTTCTCTTTCTCTCTCTCTCTCTCTCACTCACAGTTTCTCTCTCTCTCTCTCACTCACTCACAGCTGCTCTTTCTTTCTTTCTTTCTCTCTCACTCACAGCTTCTCTCTCTCTCTTACTCACTCCCAGCTTCTCTTTCTCTCTCTCACTCACAGCTTTTCTTTATCTCTCTCTATCACTCACAGCTTCTCTTTATCTCTCTCTCTCACTCACTCACAGTTTCTCTTTCTCTTTCTCTCTCTCACTCACATCTTCTCTCCCTCTCTCTCACTCACAGCTTCTCTCTCTCTCTCACTCACAGCTTCTCTTTCTCTCTCTCACACACCTTCTCTTTCTCTCTCTCCCTCTCACTCACAGGTTCCCTCTCTCTCACTCACAGCTTCTCTCTCTCTCTCTCAATCTCACTAACATCTTCTCTTTCACTCTCTCTCACTCACAGCTTCTCTCTCTCTCACACACACAGCTTCTCTTTCTCTCTCTCTCTCACTCACAGCTTCTCTTTCTCTCTCTCTCTCTAACTCACAGCTTCTCTTTCTCTCTCTCTCTCACTCACAGCTTCTCTCTCTCTCACACACACAGCTTCTCTTTCTCTCTCTCTCTCACTCACAGCTTCTCTTTCTCTCTCTCTCTCTAACTCACAGCTTCTCTTTCTCTCTCTCTCTCACTCACAGCTTCTCTTTATCTCTCTCTCACTCATAGCTTCTCTTTCTCTCTCTCTCTCACTCACAGCTTCTCTTTCTTTCTCTCACTCACAGCTTCTCTTTCTCTCTCTCTCTCACTCACAGCTTCTCTCTCTCACTCACAGCTTCTCTTTCTCTCTCACAATCTCACACTCACATCTTCTCTCTCTCTCTCACTCACTCACAGCTTCTCTTTCTTTCTCTCTCTCTCTCACTCACAGCTCTTTCTCTGTCTCTCTCTAACTCACAGCTTCTCTTTATCTATCTCTCTCTCACTCACAGCTTCTCTTTCTCTCTCTCTTTCACTCACAGCTTCTCTTTCTCTCTCTCTCTCTCACTCACAGCTTCTCTTTCTCTCTCTTACTCACAGCTTCTCTCTCTCTCTCTCACTCACAGATTCTCTTTTTCTCTCTCTCTCTCTCACTCACAGCTTCTCTTTCTCTCTCTCTCTAACTCACAGCTTCTCTATCTCTCTCTCACTCACAGCTCCTCTTTCTCTCTCTCTCGCAATTACACCTTCTCTTTCTCTCTCTCACTCACTCACAGCTTCTAGCTCTCTCTCTCTCACTCACAGCTTCTCTTTCTCTGTCTCTCTTTCTCACTCACAGATTCTCTTTCCCTCTCTCTCTAACTCACAGCTTCTCTTTCTCCCTCTCTCTCTAACTCACAGCTTCTCTCTCTCTCTCTCGCTCATAGCTTCTCTTTCTTTCTCTCTCTCTCACTCACAACTTCTCTTTCTCTCTCTCTCTCCCACTGTCACAGCTTCTCTCTCTCTCTCACGCTCACTCACAGCTTCCCTTTTTCTCCCTCTCTCTCACAATCACAGCTTCTCTTTCACCCTCTCTCTCTCACTCACAGCTTCTCTTTCTTTCTCACTCTCATACTCACAGCTTCTCTTTCTCTCACTCCCTCACTCACAGCTTTTCTTTCTCTCTCTCTCTCTCACTCACAGCTTCTCTATCTCTCTCTCTCTCACACTCACAGCTTCTCTTTCTCTCTCTCTCTCACTCACAGCTTCTCTCTCTCTCTCTCACTCACAGCTTCTCTTTCTCTGTCTCTCTCTAACTCACAGCTTCTCTTTATCTCTCTCTCACTCACAGCTTCTCTTTCTTTCTCTCTCTCTCTCTCACTCACAGTTTCTCTTTCTCTCTCTCACTCACATCTCTTTCTCTCTCTCTCACTCACAGCTTCTCTCTCTTTCTCACTCACAGCTACTCTCTCTCTCTCTCTGTCTCTCTCTAACTCACAACTTGTCTTTATCTGTCTCTCAGTCACAGCTTCTCTTTCTCTCTCTCTCTCTCACAGCTTCTCTTTCTCTCTCTCTCACTCACACCTCTTTCTCTCTCTCACTCACATCTTCACTTTCTCTCTCTCTCACTCACAGCTTCTCTTTCTTTCTCTCTCTCTCTCACTCACAGCTTCTCTCTCTCTCTCTCTCTCTCACTCACAGCTTCTCTTTCTCTCTCTCTCTCACTCACAGCTTCTCTATCTTTCTTTCCCTCTCACTCACAGCTTCTCTCTCTCTCTCTCACTCACACCTTGTCTCTCACTCACTCACTCACAGCTTCTCTTTCTCTCTCTCTCTCACTCACAGCTTCTCTCTCTCTCACTCACTCACTCACAGCTTCTCTCTCTCTCTCTCACTCACAGTTTCTCTCTCTCTCTCACTCACAGCTTCTCTCTCTCTCTCACTCACAGCTTCTCTTTCTCTCTCACTCACAGCTTTCTCTCTCACTCACAGCTTCTCTTTCTCTCTCTCTCACTCACAGCTTCTCTCTCACACACACACACACAGCTTCTCTTTCTCTCTGTCTCACTCACAGCTTCTCTTTCTCTCTCTCCCTCTAACTCACAGCTTCTCTTTATCTCTCTCTCACTCAGCTTCTCTCTCTCTCTCTCACTCACAGCCTCTCTTTCTCTCCCACTCACAGCTTCTCTCTCTCTCTTACTCACAGCTTCTCTCTCTCTCTTTTTCACTCACAGCCTCTCTTTCCCTTTCTCTCTCACTCACAGCTTCTCTCTCTCTCACTCACTCACAGCTTCTCTCTCTCTCACTCACTCACAGCTTCTATTTCTTTCTTTCTCTCTCACTCACAGCTTCTCTCTCTCACACAGCTTCTCTTTCTCTCTCTCTCTCTCACTCACAGCTTCTCTCTCTCTCTCTCACAGCTTCTCTTTCTCTCTCCCTCACTCACAGCTTCTCTTTCTCTCTCACTCACAGCTTCCCTTTCTCTCTGACACAACTTCTCTTTCTCACTCACAGCTTCTCTTTCTCTCTCTCTCTCTCTCACTCACAGCTTCTCTCTCTCTCTCACTCACAGCTTCTCTCTCTCACTCACTCACAGCTTCTATTTCTTTCTTTCTGTCTCACTCACAGCTTCTCTCTCTCTCTCACAGCTTCTCTTTCTCTCTCTCTCTCTCACTCACAGCTTCTCTTTCTCTCTCTCTCACTCACAGCTTCTCTTTCTCTCTCTCTCACTCACAGCTTCTCTTTCTCTCTCACTCACAGCTTCTCTTTCTCTCTCTCACAGCTTCTCTTTCTCTCTCTCTCTCACTCACAGCTTCTCTTTCTCTCTCTCTCTCTCACTCACAGCTTCTCTCTCTCTCACTCACAGCTTCTCTCTCTCTCACTCACTCACAGCTTCTATTTCTTTCTTTCTCTCTCACTCACAGCTTCTCTCTCTCTCTCTCACAGCTTCTCTTTCTCTCTCTCTCACACTCACAGCTTCTCTCTCTCTCTTACTCACAGCTTCTCTCTCTCTTTCACTCACAGCCTCTCTTTCCCTTTCTCTCTCACTCACAGCTTCTCTCTCTCTCACTCACTCACAGCTTCTCTCTCTCTCACTCACTCACAGCTTCTATTTCTTTCTTTCTCTCTCACTCACATCTTCTCTCTCTCACACAGCTTCTCTTTCTCTCTCTCTCTCTCACTCACAGCTTCTCTCTCTCTCTCTCACAGCTTCTCTTTCTCTCTCCCTCACTCACAGCTTCTCTTTCTCTCTCACTCACAGCTTCCCTTTCTCTCTCTCACAACTTCTCTTTCTCTCTCTCACTCACAGCTTCTCTTTCTCTCTCTCTCTCTCTCTCACTCACAGCTTCTCTCTCTCTCTCACTCACAGCTTCTCTCTCTCTCACTCACTCACAGCTTCTATTTCTTTCTTTCTCTCTCACTCACAGCTTCTCTCTCTCTCACAGCTTCTCTTTCTCTCTCTCTCTCACTCACACCTTCTCTTTCTGTCTCTCTCTCTCTCACTCACAGCCTCTCTTTCCCTTTCTCTCTCACTCACAGCTTCTCTCTCTCTCTCTCACTCATGGCTTCACTCTCTCTCACTCACTCACAGCTTCTATTTCTTTCTTTCTCTCTCACTCACAGCTTCTCTCTCTCTCACACAGCTTCTCTTTCTCTCTCTCTCTCTCACTCACAGCTTCTCTTTCTCTCTCTCTCACTCACAGCTTCTCTTTCTCTCTCTCTCACTCACAGCTTCTCTCTCTCTCTCACTCACAGCTTCTCTCTCTCTCACTCACTCACAGCTTCTATTTCTTTCTTTCTCTCTCACTCACAGCTTCTCTCTCTCTCACACACAGCTTCTCTTTCTCTCTCTCTCTCACTCACAGCTTCTCTTTCTCTCTCTCTCTCACTCACAGCTTCTCTCTCTCTCTCTCACTCACAACTTCTCACTCTCTCTCTCTCTCACTCACAGCTTCTCTTTCTCTCCCTCTCTCACACAACTTATCTTTCTCTCTCTCTCACTCACAGCTTCTCTCTCTCTCTCTCTCTCTCACTGACATCTTCTCTTTCTTTCCCTCTCTCTCTCTCACTCACAGATTCTCTCTCTCACACAGCTTCTCTTTCTCTCTCTCTCTCACTCACAGCTTCTCTTTCTCTCTCTCTCTAACTCACAGCTTCTCTTTATCTCTCTCTCACTCACAGCTTCTCTTTCTCTCTCTCTCTTTCTCTCACTCACAGCTTCTCTTTCTCTCTCTCTCTCACTCACAGCTTCTCTTTCTCTCTCTCTCTAACTCACAGCTTCTCTTTATCTCTCTCTCACTCACAGCTTCTCTTTCTCTCTCTCTCTTTCTCTCACTCACAGCTTCTCTTTCTCTCTCTCACTCACAGCTTCTCTCTCTCTCACTCACTCATAGCTTCTCTCTCTCTCTCACTCACAGCTACTCTCTCTCTCTCTCACTCACAGATTCTCTTTCTCCTTCTCTCTCTCACTCACAGCTTCTCTCTCTCTCACTCATAACTTCTCTTTCTTTCTTTCTCTCTCTCTCACTCACAGCTTCTCTTTCTCTCTTTCTCTCTCCCACTGTCACAGCTTCACTCTCACGCTCACTCACAGCTTCCCTTTTTCTCACTCTCTCTCACACTCACAGCTTCTCTTTCTCTCTCTCTCACTCAGAGCTTCTCTTTCTCTCTCTCTCACTCACAGCTTCTCTCTCTCACACAGCTTCTCTTTCTTTCTCTCTCTCTCACTCACAGCTTCTCTTTCTCTCACTCTCTCACTCACAGCTTCTCTTTCTCTCTCACTCTCACTCACAGCTTCTCTCTCTCTCTCTCACTCACAGCTTCTCTTTCTCTCTCTTTCTCTCTCTCACTCACAGCTTCTTTTTTTCTCTCTCTCTCACTCACAGCTTCTCTTTCTCTGTCTCTCTCTAACTCACAGCTTCTCTTTATCTCACTCTCTCACTCACAGCTTCTCTTTCTCTCTCTCTCACTCACAGCTTCTCTTTCTCTCTCTCTCACTCACAGCTTCTCTCTCTCTCACACACACACAGCTTCTCTTTCTCTCTCACTCACAGCTTCTCTTTCTCTCTCACTCACAGTTTCTCTCTCTCTCTCACTCACAGCTTCTCTTTCTCTCTATCTCACAGCTCCTCACTCTCTCTCTCTCTCACTCACAGCTTCTCTTTCACTCTCTCTCTCTAACTCATAGCTTCTCTTTCTCTCTCACTCACAACTTCTCTTTCTCTCTCACTCATAGCTTCTCTCTCTCTCACTCACAGCTTCTCTTTTTCTCTCTCTATCTCACTCACAGCTTCTCCTTCTCTCTCTCTCTCACAGCTTCTCTCTCTCTCTCACAGCTTCTCTCTCTCTCACTCACTCACAACTTCTCTCTCTCTCACATCTTCTCTTTCTCTCTCTCTCTCTCACTCACAGCTTCTCTTTCTCTCTCTCTCACTCACAGCTTTTCTTTCTCCCTCTCTCTCTCACTCACAGCTTCTCTCTCTCTCACTCACAGCTTCTCTTTCTCTCTCTTACTCACGCCCAGCTTCTCTTTCTCTCTCTCACTCACAGCTTCTCTTTATCTCTCTCTCTCTCACTCACATCTTCTCTTTCTCTTTCTCTCACTCACATCTTCTCTCTCTCTCTCTCACTCACATCTTCTCTCTCTCTCTCACTCACAGCTTCTCTTTCTCTCTCACACACACACCTTCTCTTTCTCTCTCTCTCACTCACAGCTTCTCTCTCTCTCACTCACAACTTCTCTTTCTCTCTCTCACTCTCTCACTAACATCTTCTCTTTCTCTCTCTCTCTCTCACTCACAGCTTCTCTCTCTCTCAAACACACAGCTTCTCTTTCTCTCTCTCTCTCTCACTCACAGCTTCTCTTTCTCTGTCTCTCTCTAACTCACAGCTTCTCTTTATCTTTCTCTCACTCACAGCTTCTCTTTCTCTCTCTCTCTCACTCACAGCTTCTCTTTCTCTCTCTCACTCACAGCTTCTCTCTCTCTCTCTCACTCACAGCTTCTCTCTCTCTCTCTCACTCACAGATTCTTTTTTCTCTCTCTCTCTCTCACTCACAGCTTCTCTCTCTCTCTCTCACTCACCGCTTCACTTTCTCCCTCTCTCTCTCACAGCTTCTCTTTCTCTCTCTCACTCACAGCTTCTCTCTCACTCACTCACTCACAGCTTCTAGCTCTCTCTCACACTCACAGCTTCGATTTCTCTGTCTGTCTCTCTCACTCACAGCTTCTCTTTCTCTCTCTCTCTCACAGCTTCTCTTTCTCCCTCTCTCTCTCACTTACAGCTTCTCTCTCTCTCACTCATAGCTTCTCTTTCTTTCTTTCTCACTCACTCACAGCTTCTCTTTCTCTCTCTCCCACTGTCACAGCTTCTCTCTCTCTCACACGCTCACTGACAGCTTCCCTTTTTCTCCCTCTCTCTCACAATCACAGCTTCTTTTTCACCCTCTCTCTCTCACTCACAGCATCTCTTTCTTTCTCTCTCTCTCACTCACAGCTTCTCTTTCTCTCTCTCTCTCACTCACAGCTTCTCTTTCTCTCTCACTCTCTCACTCACAGCTTCTCTTTCTCTGTCTCTCTCTAACTCACAGCTTCTCTTTATCTCTCTCTCACACTCACAGCTTCTCTTTCCCTCTCTCTCTCTCACTCACAGCTTCTCTTTCTCTATCTCTCTCACTCACTCACAGCTTCTCTTTATTTCTCTCTCTCACTCACAGCTTCTCTCTCTCTCACTCACTCACTCACACCTTCTCTCTCGCTCTCACTCACAGTTTCTCTCTCTCTCTCACACACTCACAGCTTCTCACTCTCTCTCTCACTCACAGCTTCTCTTTCTCTTTCTCTCTCACTCACAGCTTTCTCTCTCACTCACAGCTTCTCTCTCTCTCTCTCACTCACAGCTTCTCTCTCTCTCACACACACACAGCTTCTCTTTCTCTCTTTCTCACTCACAGCTTCTCTTTCTCTCTCTCTCTAACTCACAGCTTCTCTTTATATCTCTCTCACTCAGCTTCTCTCTCTCTCACTCACAGCCTCTCTTTCTCTCTCACTCACAGCTTCTCTCTCTCTCTCACTCACAGCTTCTCTCTCTCTCTCTCTCACTCACAGCCTCTCTTTCCCTTTCTCTCTCACTCACAGCTTCTCTCTCTCTCTCACTCACAGCTTCTCTCTCTCTCACTCACTCACAGCTTCTATTTCTTTCTTTCCCTCTCACTCACAGCTTCTCTCTCTCTCTCATACAGCTTCTCTTTCTCTCTCTCTCTCACTCACAGCTTCTCTCTCTCTCTCTAACTCACAGCTTCTCTTTATCTCACTCTCTCACTCACAGCTTCTCTTTCTCTCTCTCTCACTCACAGCTTCTCTCTCTCTCTCTCACTCACCGCTTCACTTTCTCCCTCTCTCTCTCACAGCTTCTCTTTCTCTCTCTCACTCACAGCTTCTCTCTCTCTCACTCACTCACAGCTTCTAGCTCTCTCTCACACTCACAGCTTCGATTTCTCTGTCTGTCTCTCTCACTCACAGCTTCTCTTTCTCTCTCTCTCTCACAGCTTCTCTTTCTCCCTCTCTCTCTCACTTACAGCTTCTCTCTCTCTCACTCATAGCTTCTCTTTCTTTCTTTCTCACTCACTCACAGCTTCTCTTTCTCTCTCTCCCACTGTCACAGCTTCTCTCTCTCTCACACGCTCACTGACAGCTTCCCTTTTTCTCCCTCTCTCTCACAATCACAGCTTCTTTTTCACCCTCTCTCTCTCACTCACAGCATCTCTTTCTTTCTCTCTCTCTCACTCACAGCTTCTCTTTCTCTCTCTCTCTCACTCACAGCTTCTCTTTCTCTCTCACTCTCTCACTCACAGCTTCTCTTTCTCTGTCTCTCTCTAACTCACAGCTTCTCTTTATCTCTCTCTCACACTCACAGCTTCTCTTTCCCTCTCTCTCTCTCACTCACAGCTTCTCTTTCTCTATCTCTCTCACTCACTCACAGCTTCTCTTTATTTCTCTCTCTCACTCACAGCTTCTCTCTCTCTCACTCACTCACTCACACCTTCTCTCTCGCTCTCACTCACAGTTTCTCTCTCTCTCTCACACACTCACAGCTTCTCTCTCTCTCTCTCACTCACAGCTTCTCTTTCTCTTTCTCTCTCACTCACAGCTTTCTCTCTCACTCACAGCTTCTCTCTCTCTCTCTCACTCACAGCTTCTCTCTCTCTCACACACACACAGCTTCTCTTTCTCTCTTTCTCACTCACAGCTTCTCTTTCTCTCTCTCTCTAACTCACAGCTTCTCTTTATATCTCTCTCACTCAGCTTCTCTCTCTCTCTCACTCACAGCCTCTCTTTCTCTCTCACTCACAGCTTCTCTCTCTCTCTCACTCACAGCTTCTCTCTCTCTCTCTCTCACTCACAGCCTCTCTTTCCCTTTCTCTGTCACTCACAGCTTCTCTCTCTCTCTCACTCACAGCTTCTCTCTCTCTCACTCACTCACAGCTTCTATTTCTTTCTTTCCCTCTCACTCACAGCTTTCTCTCTCTCATACAGCTTCTCTTTCTCTCTCTCTCTCTCACTCACAGCTTCTCTCTCTCTCTCTCACTCACAGCTTCTCTTTCTCTCTCTCTCTCACTCACAGCTTCTCTTTCTCTGTCACTCACAGCTTCTCTTTCTCTCTCTCACAGCTTCTCTTTCTCTCTCTCTCTCACTCACAGCTTCTCTTTCTCTCTCTCTCTCTCTCACTCACAGCTTCTCTCTCTCTCACTCACAGCTTCTCTCTCTCTCACTCACTCACAGCTTCTATTTCTTTCTTTCTATCTCACTCACAGCTTCTCTCTCTCTCTCACACAGCTTCTCTTTCTCTCTCTCTCTCTCACTCACAGCTTCTCTTTCTCTCTCTCTCTCACTCACAGCCTCTCTTTCCCTTTCTCTCTCACTCACAGCTTCTATCTCTCTCTCTCACTCACAGCTCTCGCTCTCACTCACTCACAGCTTCTATTTCTTTCTCTCTCTCTCACTCACAGCTCCTCTCTCTCTCTCTCACAGCTTCTCTTTCTCTCTCTCTCTCACTCACAGCTTCTCTTTTTCTCTCTCTCACTCACAGCTTCTCTTTCTCTCTCTCTCACTCACAGCTTCTCTTTCTCTCTCACTCACAGTTTCTCTCTCTCTCTCACTCACTCACAGCTTCTGTTTCTTTCTTTCTTTCTCACTCACAGCTTCTCTCTCTCTCTCACTCACAGCTTCTCTCTCTCTCTCACTCACTCACAGCTTCTCTTTCTCTCTCTTACTCACTCCCAGCTTCTCTTTCTCTCTCTCACTCACAGCTTTTCTTTATCTCTCTCTATCACTCACAGCTTCTCTTTATCTCTCTCTCACACTCACTCACAGCTTCTCTTTCTCTTTCTCTCACTCACATCTTCTCTCTCACACTCACATCTTCTCTCTCTCTCTCACTCACAGCTTCTCTTTCTCTCTCACACACACACCTTCTCTTTCTCTCTCTCTCTCTCACTCACAGCTTCTCTCTCTCTCACTCACAATTTCTCTTTCTCTCTCTCACTCTCTCACTAACATCTTCTCTTTCTCTCTCTCTCTCACTCACAGCTTCTCTCTCTCACACACACACAGCTTCTCTTTCTCTCTCTCTCACTCACAGCTTCTCTTTCTCTCTCACACAAACTCACAGCTTCTCTTTCTCTCTCTCACTCACAACTTCTCTCTCTCTCACTCACTCACAGCTTCTCTTTCTCTCTCACACTCACAGCTTCTCTCTCTCTCTCTCACTCACAGCTTCTCTCTCTCTCACTCACAGATTCTTTTTTCTCGCTCTCTCTCACTCACAGCTTCTCTCTCTCTCTCTCTCACTCACCGCTTCACTTTCTCCCTCTCTATCTCACTCACAGCTTCTCTCTCTCTCACTCACAGCTTCTCTTTCTCTCTCTCTCTAACTCACAGCTTCTCTTTATCTCTCTCTCACTCACAGCTTCTCTTTCTCTCTCTCTCACTCACAGCTTCTCTTTCTCTCTCTCACTCACAGCTTGTCTCTCCCTCACTCACTCACAACTTCTAGCTCTCTCTCTCTCATTCACAGGTTCTCCTTCTCTGTCTCTCTCTCTCACTCACAGCTTCTCTTTCTCTATCTCTCTCACAGCTTCTCTTTCTCCCTCTCTCTCTCACTAACAGCTTCTCTCTCTCACACTCATAGCTTCTCTTTCTTTCTCTCTCACTCACTCACAGCTTCTCTTTCTCTCTCTCCCACTGTCACAGCTTCTCTCTCTCTCTCACGCTCACTGACAGCTTCCCTTTTTCTCCCTCTCTCTCACAATCTCAGCTTCTCTTTCACCCTCTCTCTCTCACTCACAGCCTCTCTTTCTCTCTCACTCACAGCTTCTCTCTCTCTCTCACTCACAGCTTCTCTCTCTCTCACTCACAGCTTCTCTTTCTCTGTCTCTCTCTAACTCACAGCTTCTCTTTATCTCTCTCTCACTCACAGCTTCTCTTTCTCTCTCTCTCTCACTCACAGCTTCTCTTTCTCTCTCTCACTCACAGCTTCTCTCTCTCTCTCTCACTCACAGCTTCTCTCTCTCTCTCACTCACAGATTCTTTTTTTCTCGCTCTCTCTCTCACTCACAGCTTCTCTATCTCTCTCTCTCTCACTCACCGCTTCACTTTCTCCCTCTCTCTCTCACTCACAGCTTCTCTCTCTCTCACTCACAGCTTCTCTTTCTCTCTCTCTCTAACTCAAAGCTTCTCTTTATCTCTCTCTCACTCACAGCTTCTCTTTCTCTCTCTCTCTCACTCACAGCTTCTCTTTCTCTCTCTCACTTACAGCTTCTCTCTCTCTCTCACTCACAGCTTCTCTCTCTCTCACTCACTCACAGCTTCTATTTCTTTCTTTCTCTCTCACTCACAGCTTCTCTCTCTCTCTCTCACATCTTCGCTTTCTCTCTCTCACTCACTCACAGCTTCACTCTCTCTCTCTCTCACTCACAGCCTCTCTTTCCCTTTCTCTCTCACTCACAGCTTCTCTCTCTCTCTCTCACTCACAGCTTCTCTCTCTCTCACTCACTCACAGCTTCTATTTCTTTCTTTCTCTCTCACTCACAGCTTCTCTCTCTCTCTCAGCTTCTCTTCCTCTCTCTGTCTCACTCACAGCTTCTCTTTCTCTCTCTCACACTCACAGCTTCTCTTTCTCTATCTCTCTCACTCACAGCTTCTCTTTCTCTCTCACTCACAGCTTCACTTTCTCTCTCTCACAGCTTCTCTTTCTCTCTCTCTCTCTCACTCACAGCTTCTCTTTCTCTCTCTCTCTCTCACTCACATCTTCTCTCTCTCACACACTCACAGCTTCTCTCTCACTCACTCACAGCTTCTATTTCTTTCTTTCTCTCTCACTCACAGCTTCTCTCTCTCTCTCACAGCTTCTCTTTCTCTCTCTCTCTCTCACTCACAGCTTCTCTTTCTCTCTCTCTCTCTCTCACTCACAGCTTCTCTCTCTTTCTCTCTCACTCACAGCTTCTCACTCTCTCTCTCTCTCACTCACAGCTTCTCTTTCTCTCCCTCTCTCACACAGCTTATCTTTCTCTCTCTCTCACTCTCACAGCTTCTCTCTCTCTCTCCCTCTCTCACTGATATCTTCTCTTTCTCTCTCTCTCTCACTCACAGATTCTCTCTCTCACACAGCTTCTCTTTCTCTCCCTCTCTCACTCACAACTTCTCTTTCTCTCTCTCTCTAACTCACAGCTTCTCTTTATCTCTCTCTCACTCACAGCTTCTCTTTCTCTCTCTCTCTTTCTCTCACTCACAGCTTCTCTTTCTCTCTCTCACTCACAGCTTCTCTCTCTCTCTCACTCACTCACAGCTTTCTCTCTCACTCACAGCTACTCTCTCTCTCTCTCTCTCACTCACAGATTCTCTTTCTCCTTCTCTCTCTCACTCACAGCTTCTGTCTCTCTCTCACTCATAGCTTCTCTTTCTTTCTCTCTCTCTCACTCACAGCTTCTCTTTCTCTCTTTCTCTCTCCCACTGTCACAGCTTCTCTCTCTCACATGCTCACTCACAACTTCCCTTTTTCTCACTCTCTCTCACACTCACAGCTTCTCTTTCTTTCTTTCTTTCTCTCTCACTCACAGCTTCTCTTTCTCTCACTCTCTCACTCACAGCTTCTCTTTCTCTCTCACTCTCACTCACAGCTTCTCTCTCTCTCACTCACAGCTTCTCTTTCTCTCTCTCTCTCTCTCTCACTCACAGCTTCTCTTTCTCTGTCTCTCTCTAACTCACAGCTTCTCTTTATCTCACTCTCTCACTCACAGCTTCTCTTTCTCTCTCTCTCTCACTCACAGCTTCTCTTTCTCTCTCACTCACAGCTTCTCTCTCTCTCTCACTCACAGCTTCTCTTTCTCTCTCACTCACAGCTTCTCTTTCTCTCTCACTCACAGCTTCTCTCTCTCTCTCACTCACAGATTCTCTTTCTCTCTCACTCACAGCTTCTCTCTCTCACTCACAGCTTCTCTTTCTTTCTTTCTCTCTCACTCACAGCTTCTCTTTCTCTCACTCTCTCACTCACAGCTTCTCTTTCTCTCTCACCCTCACTCACAGCTTCTCTCTCTCTCACTCACTCACAGCTTCTCTTTCTCTCTCTCTTTCTCTCACTCACATCTTCTTTTTTTCTCTCTCTCTCACTCACAGATTCTCTTTCTCTGTCTCTCTCTAACTCACAGCTTCTCTTTATCTCACTCTCTCACTCACAGCTTCTCTTTCTCTCTCTCTCTCACTCACAGCTTCTCTCTCTCACACACACACAGCTTCTCTTTCTCTCTCACTCACAGCTTCTCTTTCTCTCTCACTCACAGGTTCTCTCTCTCTCTCACTCACAGCTTCTCTTTCTCTCTCACTCATAGCTTCTCTCTCTCTCTCTCACTCACAGCTACTCTTTCTCTCTCTCTATCTCACTCACAGCTTCTCCTTCTCTCTCTCTCTCACTCACAGCTTCTCTCTCTCTCTCTCACAGCTTCTCTCTCTCTCACTCACTCACAACTTCTCTCTCTCTCTCACAGCTTCTCTTTCTCTCTCTCTCTCTCTCACTCACAGCTTCTCTTTCTCCCTCTCTCTCTCACTCACAGCTTCTCTCTCTCTCACTCACAGCTTCTCTTTCTTTCTCTCTCTCTCTCACTCACAGCTTCTCTTTCTCTCTCTCACTCACAGCTTCACTCTCTCTCTCACTCACTCACAGCTTCTCTCTCTCTCTCTCACTCACAGCTACTCTCTCTCTCTTTCTCACTCACAGATTCTCTTTCTCCTTCTCTCTCTCACTCACAGCTTCTCTCTCTCTCACTCATAGCTTCTCTTTCTCTCTCTCTCTCACTCACAGCTTCTCTTTCTCTCTTTCTCTCTCCCACTGTAACAGCTTCTCTCTCTCTCACGCTCACTCACAGCTTCCCTTTTTCTCACTCTCTCTCACACTAACAGCTTCTCTTTCTCTCTCTCTCTCTCAGAGCTTCTCTTTCTCTCTCTCTCACTCACAGCTTCTCTCTCTCACTCACAGCTTCTCTTTCTTTCTCTCTCTCTCACTCACAGCTTCTCTTTCTCTCACTCTCTCACTCACAGCTTCTCTTTCTCTCTCACCCTCACTCACAGCTTCTCTCTCTCTCTCTCACTCACAGCTTCTCTTTCTCTCTCTCTCTCTCTCACTCACAGCTTCTTTTTTTCTCTCTCTCTCACTCACAGATTCTCTTTCTCTCTCTCTCTAACTCACAGCTTCTCTTTATCCCACTCTCTCACTCACAGCTTCTCTTTCTCTCTCTCTCTCACTCACAGCTTCTCTCTCTCTCTCTCTCTCTCACAGCTTCTCTCTCTCTCTCACACACAACTTCTCTTTCTCTCTCACTCACAGCTTCTCTTTCTCTCTCACTCACACCTTCTCTCTCTCTCTCACTCACAGCTTCTCTTTCTCTCTCTATCTCACAGCTCCTCACTCTCTCTCTCTCTCACTCACAGCTTCTCTTTCACTCTCTCTCTAACTCATAGCTTCTCTTTCTCTCTCACTCACAGCTTCTCTTTCTCTCTCACACACAGCTTCTCTCTCTCTCTCTCACTCACAGCTTCTCTTTCTCTCTCTCTATCTCACTCACAGCTTCTCCTTTTCTCTCTCTCTCACTCACAGCTTCTCTCTCTCACAGCTTCTCTCTCTCTCACTCACTCACAACTTCTCTCTCTCTCTTTCACAGCTTCTCTTTCTCTCTCTCTCACTCACAGCTTCTCTTTCTCCCTCTCTCTCTCACTCACAGCTTCTCTCTCTCTCTCTCACAGCTCTTTCTTTCTCTCTCTCTCTCACTCACAGCTTCTCTTTCTCTCTCTCTCTCTCTCACTCACAGTTTCTCTCTCTCTCTCTCACTCACTCACAGCTGCTCTTTCTTTCTTTCTTTCTTTCTCTCTCACTCACAGCTTCTCTCTCTCTCTCTTACTCACTCCCAGCTTCTCTTTCTCTCTCTCACTCACAGCTTTTCTTTATCTCTCTCTATCACTCACAGCTTCTCTTTATCTCTCTCTCTCACTCACTCACAGTTTCTCTTTCTCTTTCTCTCTCTCACTCACATCTTCTCTCCCTCTCTCTCACTCACAGCTTCTCTCTCTCTCTCACTCACAGCTTCTCTTTCTCTCTCTCACACACCTTCTCTTTCTCTCTCTCCCTCTCACTCACAGGTTCCCTCTCTCTCACTCACAGCTTCTCTCTCTCTCTCAATCTCACTAACATCTTCTCTTTCACTCTCTCTCACTCACAGCTTCACTCTCTCTCACACACACAGCTTCTCTTTCTCTCTCTCTCTCACTCACAGCTTCTCTTTTTCTCTCTCTCTCTAACTCACAGCTTCTCTTTCTCTGTCTCTCTCACTCACAGCTTCTCTCTCTCTCACACACACAGCTTCTCTTTCTCTCTCTCTCTCACTCACAGCTTCTCTTTCTCTCTCTCTCTCTAACTCACAGCTTCTCTTTCTCTCTCTCTCTCACTCACAGCTTCTCTTTATCTCTCTCTCACTCACAGCTTCTCTTTCTCTCTCTCTCTCTCACTCACAGCTTCTCTTTCTTTCTCTCACTCACAGCTTCTCTTTCTCTCTCTCTCTCACTCACAGCTTCTCTCTCTCACTCACAGCTTCTCTTTCTCTCTCACAATCTCACACTCACATCTTCTCTCTCTCTCTCTCTCACTCACAGCTTCTCTTTCTTTCTCTCTCTCTCTCACTCACAGCTCTTTCTCTGTCTCTCTCTAACTCACAGCTTCTCTTTATCTATCTCTCTCTCACTCACAGCTTCTCTTTCTCTCTCTCTTTCACTCACAGCTTCTCTTTCTCTCTCTCTCTCTCACTCACAGCTTCTCTTTCTCTCTCTTACTCACAGCTTCTCTTTCTCTCTCTCTCTCACTCACAGCTTCTCTTTCTCTCTCTCACTCACAGCTTCTCTCTCTCTCTCACTCACAGCTTCTCTCTCTCTCTCACTCACAGATTCTTTTTTTCTCGCTCTCTCTCTCACTCACAGCTTCTCTATCTCTCTCTCTCTCACTCACCGCTTCACTTTCTCCCTCTCTCTCTCACTCACAGCTTCTCTCTCTCTCACTCACAGCTTCTCTTTCTCTCTCTCTCTAACTCAAAGCTTCTCTTTATCTCTCTCTCACTCACAGCTTCTCTTTCTCTCTCTCTCTCACTCACAGCTTCTCTTTCTCTCTCTCACTTACAGCTTCTCTCTCTCTCTCACTCACAGCTTCTCTCTCTCTCACTCACTCACAGCTTCTATTTCTTTCTTTCTCTCTCACTCACAGCTTCTCTCTCTCTCTCTCACATCTTCGCTTTCTCTCTCTCACTCACTCACAGCTTCACTCTCTCTCTCTCTCACTCACAGCCTCTCTTTCCCTTTCTCTCTCACTCACAGCTTCTCTCTCTCTCTCTCACTCACAGCTTCTCTCTCTCTCACTCACTCACAGCTTCTATTTCTTTCTTTCTCTCTCACTCACAGCTTCTCTCTCTCTCACAGCTTCTCTTCCTCTCTCTGTCTCACTCACAGCTTCTCTTTCTCTCTCTCACACTCCCAGCTTCTCTTTCTCTATCTCTCTCACTCACAGCTTCTCTTTCTCTCTCACTCACAGCTTCTCTTTCTCTCTCTCACAGCTTCTCTTTCTCTCTCTCTCTCTCACTCACAGCTTCTCTTTCTCTCTCTCTCTCTCACTCACATCTTCTCTCTCTCACACACTCACAGCTTCTCTCTCACTCACTCACAGCTTCTATTTCTTTCTTTCTCTCTCACTCACAGCTTCTCTCTCTCTCTCACAGCTTCTCTTTCTCTCTCTCTCTCTCACTCACAGCTTCTCTTTCTCTCTCTCTCTCTCTCACTCACAGCTTCTCTCTCTTTCTCTCTCACTCACAGCTTCTCACTCTCTCTCTCTCTCACTCACAGCTTCTCTTTCTCTCCCTCTCTCACACAGCTTATCTTTCTCTCTCTCTCACTCTCACAGCTTCTCTCTCTCTCTCCCTCTCTCACTGATATCTTCTCTTTCTCTCTCTCTCTCACTCACAGATTCTCTCTCTCACACAGCTTCTCTTTCTCTCCCTCTCTCACTCACAACTTCTCTTTCTCTCTCTCTCTAACTCACAGCTTCTCTTTATCTCTCTCTCACTCACAGCTTCTCTTTCTCTCTCTCTCTTTCTCTCACTCACAGCTTCTCTTTCTCTCTCTCACTCACAGCTTCTCTCTCTCTCTCACTCACTCACAGCTTTCTCTCTCACTCACAGCTACTCTCTCTCTCTCTCTCACTCACAGATTCTCTTTCTCCTTCTCTCTCTCACTCACAGCTTCTCTCTCTCTCTCACTCATAGCTTCTCTTTCTTTCTCTCTCTCTCACTCACAGCTTCTCTTTCTCTCTTTCTCTCTCCCACTGTCACAGCTTCTCTCTCTCACATGCTCACTCGCAACTTCCCTTTTTCTCACTCTCTCTCACACTCACAGCTTCTCTTTCTTTCTTTCTTTCTCTCTCACTCACAGCTTCTCTTTCTCTCACTCTCTCACTCACAGCTTCTCTTTCTCTCTCACTCTCACTCACAGCTTCTCTCTCTCTCTCACTCACAGCTTCTCTTTCTCTCTCTCTCTCTCTCTCACTCACAGCTTCTCTTTCTCTGTCTCTCTCTAACTCACAGCTTCTCTTTATCTCACTCTCTCACTCACAGCTTCTCTTTCTCTCTCTCTCTCACTCACAGCTTCTCTTTCTCTCTCACTCACAGCTTCTCTTTCTCTCTCACTCACAGCTTCTCTCTCTCTCTCACTCACAGATTCTCTTTCTCTCTCACTCACAGCTTCTCTCTCTCACTCACAGCTTCTCTTTCTTTCTTTCTCTCTCACTCACAGCTTCTCTTTCTCTCACTCTCTCACTCACAGCTTCTCTTTCTCTCTCACCCTCACTCACAGCTTCTCTCTCTCTCACTCACTCACAGCTTCTCTTTCTCTCTCTCTTTCTCTCACTCACATCTTCTTTTTTTCTCTCTCTCTCACTCACAGATTCTCTTTCTCTGTCTCTCTCTAACTCACAGCTTCTCTTTATCTCACTCTCTCACTCACAGCTTCTCTTTTTCTCTCTCTCACTCACAGCTTCTCTCTCTCACACACACACAGCTTCTCTTTCTCTCTCACTCACAGCTTCTCTTTCTCTCTCACTCACAGGTTCTCTCTCTCTCTCACTCACAGCTTCTCTTTCTCTCTCACTCATAGCTTCTCTCTCTCTCTCTCACTCACAGCTACTCTTTCTCTCTCTCTATCTCACTCACAGCTTCTCCTTCTCTCTCTCTCTCACTCACAGCTTCTCTCTCTCTCTCTCACAGCTTCTCTCTCTCTCACTCACTCACAACTTCTCTCTCTCTCTCACAGCTTCTCTTTCTCTCTCTCTCTCTCACTCACAGCTTCTCTTTCTCCCTCTCTCTCTCACTCACAGCTTCTCTCTCTCTCACTCACAGCTTCTCTTTCTTTCTCTCTCTCTCTCACTCACAGCTTCTCTTTCTCTCTCTCACTCACAGCTTCACTCTCTCTCTCACTCACTCACAGCTTCTCTCTCTCTCTCTCACTCACAGCTACTCTCTCTCTCTCTCACTCACAGATTCTCTTTCTCCTTCTCTCTCTCACTCACAGCTTCTCTCTCTCTCACTCATAGCTTCTCTTTCTCTCTCTCTCTCTCACTCACAGCTTCTCTTTCTCTCTTTCTCTCTCCCACTGTAACAGCTTCTCTCTCTCTCACGCTCACTCACAGCTTCCCTTTTTCTCACTCTCTCTCACACTAACAGCTTCTCTTTCTCTCTCTCTCTCTCAGAGCTTCTCTTTCTCTCTCTCTCACTCACAGCTTCTCTCTCTCACTCACAGCTTCTCTTTCTTTCTCTCTCTCTCACTCACAGCTTCTCTTTCTCTCACTCTCTCACTCACAGCTTCTCTTTCTCTCTCACCCTCACTCACAGCTTCTCTCTCTCTCTCTCACTCACAGCTTCTCTTTCTCTCTCTCTCTCTCACTCACAGCTTCTTTTTTTCTCTCTCTCTCACTCACAGATTCTCTTTCTCTCTCTCTCTAACTCACAGCTTCTCTTTATCCCACTCTCTCACTCACAGCTTCTCTTTCTCTCTCTCTCTCACTCACAGCTTCTCTCTCTCTCTCTCTCTCTCTCACAGCTTCTCTCTCTCTCTCACACACACAACTTCTCTTTCTCTCTCACTCACAGCTTCTCTTTCTCTCTCACTCACACCTTCTCTCTCTCTCTCACTCACAGCTTCTCTTTCTCTCTCTATCTCACAGCTCCTCACTCTCTCTCTCTCTCACTCACAGCTTCTCTTTCACTCTCTCTCTAACTCATAGCTTCTCTTTCTCTCTCACTCACAGCTTCTCTTTCTCTCTCACACACAGCTTCTCTCTCTCTCTCTCACTCACAGCTTCTCTTTCTCTCTCTCTATCTCACTCACAGCTTCTCCTTTTCTCTCTCTCTCACTCACAGCTTCTCTCTCTCACAGCTTCTCTCTCTCTCACTCACTCACAACTTCTCTCTCTCTCTTTCACAGCTTCTCTTTCTCTCTCTCTCACTCACAGCTTCTCTTTCTCCCTCTCTCTCTCACTCACAGCTTCTCTCTCTCTCTCACAGCTTCTCTTTCTTTCTCTCTCTCTCTCACTCACAGCTTCTCTTTCTCTCTCTCTCTCTCACTCACAGTTTCTCTCTCTCTCTCTCACTCACTCACAGCTGCTCTTTCTTTCTTTCTTTCTTTCTCTCTCACTCACAGCTTCTCTCTCTCTCTCTTACTCACTCCCAGCTTCTCTTTCTCTCTCTCACTCACAGCTTTTCTTTATCTCTCTCTATCACTCACAGCTTCTCTTTATCTCTCTCTCTCACTCACTCACAGTTTCTCTTTCTCTTTCTCTCTCTCACTCACATCTTCTCTCCCTCTCTCTCACTCACAGCTTCTCTCTCTCTCTCACTCACAGCTTCTCTTTCTCTCTCTCACACACCTTCTCTTTCTCTCTCTCCCTCTCACTCACAGGTTCCCTCTCTCTCACTCACAGCTTCTCTCTCTCTCTCAATCTCACTAACATCTTCTCTTTCACTCTCTCTCACTCACAGCTTCTCTCTCTCTCACACACACAGCTTCTCTTTCTCTCTCTCTCTCACTCACAGCTTCTCTTTTTCTCTCTCTCTCTAACTCACAGCTTCTCTTTCTCTGTCTCTCTCACTCACAGCTTCTCTCTCTCTCACACACACAGCTTCTCTTTCTCTCTCTCTCTCACTCACAGCTTCTCTTTCTCTCTCTCTCTCTAACTCACAGCTTCTCTTTCTCTCTCTCTCTCACTCACAGCTTCTCTTTATCTCTCTCTCACTCACAGCTTCTCTTTCTCTCTCTCTCTCTCACTCACAGCTTCTCTTTCTTTCTCTCACTCACAGCTTCTCTTTCTCTCTCTCTCTCACTCACAGCTTCTCTCTCTCACTCACAGCTTCTCTTTCTCTCTCACAATCTCACACTCACATCTTCTCTCTCTCTCTCTCTCACTCACAGCTTCTCTTTCTTTCTCTCTCTCTCTCACTCACAGCTCTTTCTCTGTCTCTCTCTAACTCACAGCTTCTCTTTATCTATCTCTCTCTCACTCACAGCTTCTCTTTCTCTCTCTCTTTCACTCACAGCTTCTCTTTCTCTCTCTCTCTCTCACTCACAGCTTCTCTTTCTCTCTCTTACTCACAGCTTCTCTTTCTCTCTCTCTCTCACTCACAGCTTCTCTTTCTCTCTCTCACTCACAGCTTCTCTCTCTCTCTCACTCACAGCTTCTCTCTCTCTCTCACTCACAGATTCTTTTTTTCTCGCTCTCTCTCTCACTCACAGCTTCTCTATCTCTCTCTCTCTCACTCACCGCTTCACTTTCTCCCTCTCTCTCTCACTCACAGCTTCTCTCTCTCTCACTCACAGCTTCTCTTTCTCTCTCTCTCTAACTCAAAGCTTCTCTTTATCTCTCTCTCACTCACAGCTTCTCTTTCTCTCTCTCTCTCACTCACAGCTTCTCTTTCTCTCTCTCACTTACAGCTTCTCTCTCTCTCTCACTCACAGCTTCTCTCTCTCTCACTCACTCACAGCTTCTATTTCTTTCTTTCTCTCTCACTCACAGCTTCTCTCTCTCTCTCTCACATCTTCGCTTTCTCTCTCTCACTCACTCACAGCTTCACTCTCTCTCTCTCTCACTCACAGCCTCTCTTTCCCTTTCTCTCTCACTCACAGCTTCTCTCTCTCTCTCTCACTCACAGCTTCTCTCTCTCTCACTCACTCACAGCTTCTATTTCTTTCTTTCTCTCTCACTCACAGCTTCTCTCTCTCTCACAGCTTCTCTTCCTCTCTCTGTCTCACTCACAGCTTCTCTTTCTCTCTCTCACACTCCCAGCTTCTCTTTCTCTATCTCTCTCACTCACAGCTTCTCTTTCTCTCTCACTCACAGCTTCTCTTTCTCTCTCTCACAGCTTCTCTTTCTCTCTCTCTCTCTCACTCACAGCTTCTCTTTCTCTCTCTCTCTCTCACTCACATCTTCTCTCTCTCACACACTCACAGCTTCTCTCTCACTCACTCACAGCTTCTATTTCTTTCTTTCTCTCTCACTCACAGCTTCTCTCTCTCTCTCACAGCTTCTCTTTCTCTCTCTCTCTCTCACTCACAGCTTCTCTTTCTCTCTCTCTCTCTCTCACTCACAGCTTCTCTCTCTTTCTCTCTCACTCACAGCTTCTCACTCTCTCTCTCTCTCACTCACAGCTTCTCTTTCTCTCCCTCTCTCACACAGCTTATCTTTCTCTCTCACTCTCACAGCTTCTCTCTCTCTCTCCCTCTCTCACTGATATCTTCTCTTTCTCTCTCTCTCTCACTCACAGATTCTCTCTCTCACACAGCTTCTCTTTCTCTCCCTCTCTCACTCACAACTTCTCTTTCTCTCTCTCTCTAACTCACAGCTTCTCTTTATCTCTCTCTCACTCACAGCTTCTCTTTCTCTCTCTCTCTTTCTCTCACTCACAGCTTCTCTTTCTCTCTCTCACTCACAGCTTCTCTCTCTCTCTCACTCACTCACAGCTTTCTCTCTCACTCACAGCTACTCTCTCTCTCTCTCTCTCACTCACAGATTCTCTTTCTCCTTCTCTCTCTCACTCACAGCTTCTCTCTCTCTCTCACTCATAGCTTCTCTTTCTTTCTTTCTCTCTCACTCACAGCTTCTCTTTCTCTCTTTCTCTCTCCCACTGTCACAGCTTCTCTCTCTCACATGCTCACTCGCAACTTCCCTTTTTCTCACTCTCTCTCACACTCACAGCTTCTCTTTCTTTCTTTCTTTCTCTCTCACTCACAGCTTCTCTTTCTCTCACTCTCTCACTCACAGCTTCTCTTTCTCTCTCACTCTCACTCACAGCTTCTCTCTCTCTCTCACTCACAGCTTCTCTTTCTCTCTCTCTCTCTCTCTCACTCACAGCTTCTCTTTCTCTGTCTCTCTCTAACTCACAGCTTCTCTTTATCTCACTCTCTCACTCACAGCTTCTCTTTCTCTCTCTCTCTCACTCACAGCTTCTCTTTCTCTCTCACTCACAGCTTCTCTTTCTCTCTCACTCACAGCTTCTCTCTCTCTCTCACTCACAGATTCTCTTTCTCTCTCACTCACAGCTTCTCTCTCTCACTCACAGCTTCTCTTTCTTTCTTTCTCTCTCACTCACAGCTTCTCTTTCTCTCACTCTCTCACTCACAGCTTCTCTTTCTCTCTCACCCTCACTCACAGCTTCTCTCTCTCTCACTCACTCACAGCTTCTCTTTCTCTCTCTCTTTCTCTCACTCACATCTTCTTTTTTTCTCTCTCTCTCACTCACAGATTCTCTTTCTCTGTCTCTCTCTAACTCACAGCTTCTCTTTATCTCACTCTCTCACTCACAGCTTCTCTTTTTCTCTCTCTCTCACTCACAGCTTCTCTCTCTCACACACACACAGCTTCTCTTTCTCTCTCACTCACAGCTTCTCTTTCTCTCTCACTCACAGGTTCTCTCTCTCTCTCACTCACAGCTTCTCTTTCTCTCTCACTCATAGCTTCTCTCTCTCTCTCTCACTCACAGCTACTCTTTCTCTCTCTCTATCTCACTCACAGCTTCTCCTTCTCTCTCTCTCTCACTCACAGCTTCTCTCTCTCTCTCTCACAGCTTCTCTCTCTCTCACTCACTCACAACTTCTCTCTCTCTCTCACAGCTTCTCTTTCTCTCTCTCTCTCTCACTCACAGCTTCTCTTTCTCCCTCTCTCTCTCACTCACAGCTTCTCTCTCTCTCACTCACAGCTTCTCTTTCTTTCTCTCTCTCTCTCACTCACAGCTTCTCTTTCTCTCTCTCACTCACAGCTTCACTCTCTCTCTCACTCACTCACAGCTTCTCTCTCTCTCTCTCACTCACAGCTACTCTCTCTCTCTCTCACTCACAGATTCTCTTTCTCCTTCTCTCTCTCACTCACAGCTTCTCTCTCTCTCACTCATAGCTTCTCTTTCTCTCTCTCTCTCTCACTCACAGCTTCTCTTTCTCTCTTTCTCTCTCCCACTGTAACAGCTTCTCTCTCTCTCACGCTCACTCACAGCTTCCCTTTTTCTCACTCTCTCTCACACTAACAGCTTCTCTTTCTCTCTCTCTCTCTCAGAGCTTCTCTTTCTCTCTCTCTCACTCACAGCTTCTCTCTCTCACTCACAGCTTCTCTTTCTTTCTCTCTCTCTCACTCACAGCTTCTCTTTCTCTCACTCTCTCACTCACAGCTTCTCTTTCTCTCTCACCCTCACTCACAGCTTCTCTCTCTCTCTCTCACTCACAGCTTCTCTTTCTCTCTCTCTCTCTCTCACTCACAGCTTCTTTTTTTCTCTCTCTCTCACTCACAGATTCTCTTTCTCTCTCTCTCTAACTCACAGCTTCTCTTTATCCCACTCTCTCACTCACAGCTTCTCTTTCTCTCTCTCTCTCACTCACAGCTTCTCTCTCTCTCTCTCTCTCTCTCACAGCTTCTCTCTCTCTCTCACACACACAACTTCTCTTTCTCTCTCACTCACAGCTTCTCTTTCTCTCTCACTCACACCTTCTCTCTCTCTCTCACTCACAGCTTCTCTTTCTCTCTCTATCTCACAGCTCCTCACTCTCTCTCTCTCTCACTCACAGCTTCTCTTTCACTCTCTCTCTAACTCATAGCTTCTCTTTCTCTCTCACTCACAGCTTCTCTTTCTCTCTCACACACAGCTTCTCTCTCTCTCTCTCACTCACAGCTTCTCTTTCTCTCTCTCTATCTCACTCACAGCTTCTCCTTTTCTCTCTCTCTCACTCACAGCTTCTCTCTCTCACAGCTTCTCTCTCTCTCACTCACTCACAACTTCTCTCTCTCTCTTTCACAGCTTCTCTTTCTCTCTCTCTCACTCACAGCTTCTCTTTCTCCCTCTCTCTCTCACTCACAGCTTCTCTCTCTCTCTCACAGCTTCTCTTTCTTTCTCTCTCTCTCTCACTCACAGCTTCTCTTTCTCTCTCTCTCTCTCACTCACAGTTTCTCTCTCTCTCTCTCACTCACTCACAGCTGCTCTTTCTTTCTTTCTTTCTTTCTCTCTCACTCACAGCTTCTCTCTCTCTCTCTTACTCACTCCCAGCTTCTCTTTCTCTCTCTCACTCACAGCTTTTCTTTATCTCTCTCTATCACTCACAGCTTCTCTTTATCTCTCTCTCTCACTCACTCACAGTTTCTCTTTCTCTTTCTCTCTCTCACTCACATCTTCTCTCCCTCTCTCTCACTCACAGCTTCTCTCTCTCTCTCACTCACAGCTTCTCTTTCTCTCTCTCACACACCTTCTCTTTCTCTCTCTCCCTCTCACTCACAGGTTCCCTCTCTCTCACTCACAGCTTCTCTCTCTCTCTCAATCTCACTAACATCTTCTCTTTCACTCTCTCTCACTCACAGCTTCTCTCTCTCTCACACACACAGCTTCTCTTTCTCTCTCTCTCTCACTCACAGCTTCTCTTTTTCTCTCTCTCTCTAACTCACAGCTTCTCTTTCTCTGTCTCTCTCACTCACAGCTTCTCTCTCTCTCACACACACAGCTTCTCTTTCTCTCTCTCTCTCACTCACAGCTTCTCTTTCTCTCTCTCTCTCTAACTCACAGCTTCTCTTTCTCTCTCTCTCTCACTCACAGCTTCTCTTTATCTCTCTCTCACTCACAGCTTCTCTTTCTCTCTCTCTCTCTCACTCACAGCTTCTCTTTCTTTCTCTCACTCACAGCTTCTCTTTCTCTCTCTCTCTCACTCACAGCTTCTCTCTCTCACTCACAGCTTCTCTTTCTCTCTCACAATCTCACACTCACATCTTCTCTCTCTCTCTCTCTCACTCACAGCTTCTCTTTCTTTCTCTCTCTCTCTCACTCACAGCTCTTTCTCTGTCTCTCTCTAACTCACAGCTTCTCTTTATCTATCTCTCTCTCACTCACAGCTTCTCTTTCTCTCTCTCTTTCACTCACAGCTTCTCTTTCTCTCTCTCTCTCTCACTCACAGCTTCTCTTTCTCTCTCTTACTCACAGCTTCTCTCTCTCTCTCTCACTCACAGATTCTCTTTTTCTCTCTCTCTCTCTCACTCACAGCTTCTCTTTCTCTCTCTCTCTAACTCACAGCTTCTCTATCTCTCTCTCACTCACAGCTCCTCTTTCTCTCTCTCTCGCAATTACACCTTCTCTTTCTCTCTCTCACTCACTCACAGCTTCTAGCTCTCTCTCTCTCACTCACAGCTTCTCTTTCTCTGTCTCTCTTTCTCACTCACAGATTCTCTTTCCCTCTCTCTCTAACTCACAGCTTCTCTTTCTCCCTCTCTCTCTAACTCACAGCTTCTCTCTCTCTCTCTCGCTCATAGCTTCTCTTTCTTTCTCTCTCTCTCACTCACAACTTCTCTTTCTCTCTCTCTCCCACTGTCACAGCTTCTCTCTCTCTCTCACGCTCACTCACAGCTTCCCTTTTTCTCCCTCTCTCTCACAATCACAGCTTCTCTTTCACCCTCTCTCTCTCACTCACAGCTTCTCTTTCTTTCTCACTCTCATACTCACAGCTTCTCTTTCTCTCACTCCCTCACTCACAGCTTTTCTTTCTCTCTCTCTCTCTCACTCACAGCTTCTCTATCTCTCTCTCTCTCACACTCACAGCTTCTCTTTCTCTCTCTCTCTCACTCACAGCTTCTCTCTCTCTCTCTCACTCACAGCTTCTCTTTCTCTGTCTCTCTCTAACTCACAGCTTCTCTTTATCTCTCTCTCACTCACAGCTTCTCTTTCTTTCTCTCTCTCTCTCTCACTCACAGTTTCTCTTTCTCTCTCTCACTCACATCTCTTTCTCTCTCTCTCATTCACAGCTTCTCTCTCTTTCTCACTCACAGCTACTCTCTCTCTCTCTCTCTGTCTCTCTCTAACTCACAACTTGTCTTTATCTGTCTCTCAGTCACAGCTTCTCTTTCTCTCTCTCTCTCACAGCTTCTCTTTCTCTCTCTCTCACTCACACCTCTTTCTCTCTCTCACTCACATCTTCACTTTCTCTCTCTCTCACTCACAGCTTCTCTTTCTTTCTCTCTCTCTCTCACTCACAGCTTCTCTTTCTCTCTCTCTCTCTCTCACTCACAGCTTCTCTTTCTCTCTCTCTCTCACTCACAGCTTCTCTATCTTTCTTTCCCTCTCACTCACAGCTTCTCTCTCTCTCTCTCACTCACACCTTGTCTCTCACTCACTCACTCACAGCTTCTCTTTCTCTCTCTCTCTCACTCACAGCTTCTCTCTCTCTCACTCACTCACTCACAGCTTCTCTCTCTCTCTCTCACTCACAGTTTCTCTCTCTCTCTCTCACTCACAGCTTCTCTCTCTCTCTCACTCACAGCTTCTCTTTCTCTCTCACTCACAGCTTTCTCTCTCACTCACAGCTTCTCTTTCTCTCTCTCTCACTCACAGCTTCTCTCTCTCACACACACACACAGCTTCTCTTTCTCTCTGTCTCACTCACAGCTTCTCTTTCTCTCTCTCCCTCTAACTCACAGCTTCTCTTTATCTCTCTCTCACTCAGCTTCTCTCTCTCTCTCTCACTCACAGCCTCTCTTTCTCTCACACTCACAGCTTCTCTCTCTCTCTTACTCACAGCTTCTCTCTCTCTCTTTTTCACTCACAGCCTCTCTTTCCCTTTCTCTCTCACTCACAGCTTCTCTCTCTCTCACTCACTCACAGCTTCTCTCTCTCTCACTCACTCACAGCTTCTATTTCTTTCTTTCTCTCTCACTCACAGCTTCTCTCTCTCACACAGCTTCTCTTTCTCTCTCTCTCTCTCACTCACAGCTTCTCTCTCTCTCTCACACAGCTTCTCTTTCTCTCTCCCTCACTCACAGCTTCTCTTTCTCTCTCACTCACAGCTTCCCTTTCTCTCTCTCACAACTTCTCTTTCTCACTCACAGCTTCTCTTTCTCTCTCTCTCTCTCACTCACAGCTTCTCTCTCTCTCTCACTCACAGCTTCTCTCTCTCACTCACTCACAGCTTCTATTTCTTTCTTTCTCTCTCACTCACAGCTTCTCTCTCTCTCTCACAGCTTCTCTTTCTCTCTCTCTCTCACTCACACCTTCTCTTTCTCTCTCTCTCTCTCTCACACACAGCCTCTCTTTCCCTTTCTCTCTCACTCACAGCTTCTCTCTCTCTCTCTCACTCATGGCTTCTCTCTCTCTCTCTCACTCACAGCTTCTATTTCTTTCTTTCTGTCTCACTCACAGCTTCTCTCTCTCACTCACAGCTTCTCTTTCTCTCTCTCTCACTCACAGCTTCTCTTTCTCTCTCACTCACAGCTTCTCTTTCTCTCTCTCACAGCTTCTCTTTCTCTCTCTCTCTCACTCACAGCTTCTCTTTCTCTCTCTCTCTCTCACTCACAGCTTCTCTCTCTCTCACTCACAGCTTCTCTCTCTCTCACTCACTCACAGCTTCTATTTCTTTCTTTCTCTCTCACTCACAGCTTCTCTCTCTCTCTCTCACAGCTTCTCTTTCTCTCTCTCTCTCACTCACAGCTTCTCTTTCTCTCTCTCTCTCTCACTCACATCTTCTCTCTCTCTCTCACTCACAGCTTCTCACTCTCTCTCTCTCTCACTCACAGCTTCTCTTTCTCTCCCTCTCTCACACAACTTATCTTTCTCTCTCTCTCACACTCACAGCTTCTCTCTCTCTCTCCCTCTCTCACTGACATCTTCTCTTTCTTTCCCTCTCTCTCTCTCACTCACAGCTTCTCTTTCTTTCTCTCTCTCTGTCACTCACAGCTTCTCTTTCTCTCTCTCACTCACAGCTTCACTCTCTCTCTCACTCACTCACAGCTTCTCTCTCTCTCTCTCACTCACAGCTACTCTCTCTCTCTCTCTCACTCACAGATTCTCTTTCTCCTTCTCTCTCTCACTCACAGCTTCTCTCTCTCTCACTCATAGCTTCTCTTTCTTTCTCTCTCTCTCACTCACAGCTTCTCTTTCTCTCTTTCTCTCTCCCACTGTAAAAGCTTCTCTCTCTCTCACGCTCACTCACAGCTTCCCTTTTTCTCACTCTCTCTCACACTAACAGCATCTCTTTCTCTCTCTCTCTCTCAGAGCTTCTCTTTCTCTCTCTCTCACTCACAGCTTCTCTCTCTCACTCACAGCTTCTCTTTCTTTCTCTCTCTCTCACTCACAGCTTCTCTTTCTCTCACTCTCTCACTCACAGCTTCTCTTTCTCTCTCACCCTCACTCACAGCTTCTCTCTCTCTCTCTCACTCACAGCTTCTCTCTCTCTCTCTCTCTCTCTCACTCACAGCTTCTTTTTTTCTCTCTCTCTCACTCACAGATTCTCTTTCTCTCTCTCTCTAACTCACAGCTTCTCTTTATCTCACTCTCTCACTCACAGCTTCTCTTTTTCTCTCTCTCTCACTCACAGCTTCTCTTTCTCTCTCACACACACAGCTTCTCTTTCTCTCTCACTCACAGCTTCTCTTTCTCTCTCACTCACACCTTCTCTCTCTCTCTCACTCACAGCTTCTCTTTCTCTCTCTATCTCACAGCTCCTCACTCTCTCTCTCTCTCACTCACAGCTTCTCTTTCACTCTCTCTCTAACTCATAGCTTCTCTTTCTCTCTCACTCACAGCTTCTCTTTCTCTCTCACACACAGCTTCTCTCTCTCTCTCTCACTCACAGCTTCTCTTTCTCTCTCTCTATCTCACTCACAGCTTCTCCTTTTCTCTCTCTCTCACTCACAGCTTCTCTCTCTCACAGCTTCTCTCTCTCTCACTCACTCACAACTTCTCTCTCTCTCTTTCACAGCTTCACTTTCTCTCTCTCTCACTCACAGCTTCTCTTTCTCCCTCTCTCTCTCACTCACAGCTTCTCTCTCTCTCTCTCACAGCTTCTCTTTCTTTCTTTCTCTCTCTCACTCACAGCTTCTCTTTCTCTCTCTCTCTCTCTCACTCACAGTTTCTCTCTCTCTCTCTCACTCACTCACAGCTTCTCTTTCTTTCTTTCTTTCTTTCTTTCTCTCTCACTCACAGCTTCTCTCTCTCTCTCTTACTCACTCCCAGCTTCTCTTTCTCTCTCTCACTCACATCTTTTCTTTATCTCTCTCTATCACTCACAGCTTCTCTTTATCTCTCTCTCTCACTCACTCACAGTTTCTCTTTCTCTTTCTCTCTCTCACTCACATCTTCTCTCCCTCTCTCTCACTCACAGCTTCTCTCTCTCTCACTCACAGCTTCTCTCTCTCTCTCTCAATCTCACTAACATCTTCTCTTTCTCTCTCTCTCACTCACAGCTTCTCTCTCTCTCACACACACAGCTTCTCTTTCTCTCTCTCTCTCACTCACAGCTTCTCTTTCTCTCTCTCTCTCTAACTCACAGCTTCTCTTTCTCTCTCTCTCTCACTCACAGCTTCTCTTTATCTCTCTCTCACTCACAGCTTCTCTTTCTCTCTCTCTCTCACTCACAGCTTCCCTTTCTCTCTCTCACTCACAGCTTCTCTTTCTCTCTCTCTCTCACTCACAGCTTCTCTCTCTCACTCACAGCTTCTCTTTCTCTCTCACAATCTCACACTCACATCTTCTCTCTCTCTCTCACTCACAGCTTCTCTTTCTTTCTCTCTCTCTCTCACTCACAGCTCTTTCTCTGTCTCTCTCTAACTCACAGCTTCTCTTTATCTATCTCTCTCTCACTCACAGCTTCTCTTTCTCTGTCTCTCTTTCTCACTCACAGATTCTCTTTCCCTCTCTCTCTAACTCACAGCTTCTCTTTCTCCCTCTCTCTCTAACTCACAGCTTCTCTCTCTCTCTCTCTCGCTCATAGCTTCTCTTTCTTTCTCTCTCTCTCACTCACAACTTCTCTTTCTCTCTCTCTCTCCCACTGTCACAGCTTCTCTCTCTCTCTCACGCTCACTCACAGCTTCCCTTTTTCTCCCTCTCTCTCACAATCACAGCTTCTCTTTCACCCTCTCTCTCTCACTCACAGCTTCTCTTTCTTTCTCACTCTCATACTCACAGCTTCTCTTTCTCTCACTCCCTCACTCACAGCTTTTCTTTCTCTCTCTCTCTCTCACTCACAGCTTCTCTCTCTCTCTCTCTCACACACTCACAGCTTCTCTTTCTCTCTCTCTCACTCACAGCTTCTCTCTCTCTCTCACTCACAGCTTCTCTTTCTCTGTCTCTCTCTAACTCACAGCTTCTCTTTATCTCTCTCTCACTCACAGCTTCTCTTTCTTTCTCTCTCTCTCTCTCACTCACAGTTTCTCTTTCTCTCTCTCACTCACATCTCTTTCTCTCTCTCTCTCACTCACAGCTTCTCTCTCTTTCTCACTCACAGCTACTCTCTCTCTCTCTCTCTGTCTCTCTCTAACTCACAACTTGTCTTTATCTGTCTCTCAGTCACAGAATCTCTTTCTCTCTCTCTCACACACAGCTTCTCTTTCTCTCTCTCTCACTCACACCTCTTTCTCTCTCTCACTCACATCTTCACTTTCTCTCTCTCTCACTCACAGCTTCTCTTTCTTTCTCTCTCTCTCTCACTCACAGCTTCTCTTTCTCTCTCTCTCTCTCTCACTCACAGCTTCTCTTTCTCTCTCTCTCTCACTCACAGCTTCTCTATCTTTCTTTCCCTCTCAGTCACAGCTTCTCTCTCTCTCCCTCACTCACACCTTGTCTCTCACTCACTCACTCACAGCTTCTCTTTCTCTCTCTCTCTCACTCACAGCTTCTCTCTCTATCACTCACTCACTCACAGCTTCTCTCTCTGTCTCTCTCACTCACAGTTTCTCTCTCTCTCTCACTCACAGCTTCTCTCTCTCTCTCACTCACAGCTTCTCTTTCTCTTTCTCTCTCACTCACAGCTTTCTCTCTCACTCACAGCTTCTCTTTCTCTCTCTCTCACTCACAGCTTCTCTCTCACACACACACACACAGCTTCTCTTTCTCTCTGTCTCACTCACAGCTTCTCTTTCTCTCTCCCTCTAACTCACAGCTTCTCTTTATCTCTCTCTCACTCAGCTTCTCTCTCTCTCTCACTCACAGCCTCTCTTTCTCTCACACTCACAGCTTCTCTCTCTCTCTTACTCACAGCTTCTCTCTCTCTCTTTTTCACTCACAGCCTCTCTTTCCCTTTCTCTCTCACTCACAGCTTCTCTCTCTCTCACTCACTCACAGCTTCTCTCTCTCTCACTCACTCACAGCTTCTATTTCTTTCTTTCTCTCTCACTCACAGCTTCTCTCTCTCACACAGCTTCTCTTTCTCTCTCTCTCTCTCACTCACAGCTTCTCTCTCTCTCTCTCTCACAGCTTCTCTTTCTCTCTCCCTCACTCACAGCTTCTCTTTCTCTCTCACTCACAGCTTCCATTTCTCTCTCTCACAACTTCTCTTTCTCTCTCTCACTCACAGCTTCTCTTTCTCTCTCTCTCTCTCTCACTCACAGCTTCTCTCTCTCTCTCACTCACAGCTTCTCTCTCTCACTCACTCACAGCGTCTATTTCTTTCTTTCTCTCTCACTCACAGCTTCTCTCTCTCTCTCACAGCTTCTCTTTCTCTCTCTCTCTCACTCACACCTTCTCTTTCTCTCTCTCTCTCTCTCTCACTCACAGCCTCTCTTTCCCTTTCTCTCTCACTCACAGCTTCTCTCGCTCTCTCTCACTCATGGCTTCTCTCTCTCTCTCTCACTCACAGCTTCTATTTCTTTCTTTCTGTCTCACTCACAGCTTCTCTCTCTCTCTCACAGCTTCTCTTTCTCTCTCTCTCTCTCACTCACAGCTTCTCTTTCTCTCTCTCTCACTCACAGCTTCTCTTTCTCTCTCTCTCACTCACAGCTTCTCTTTCTCTCTCACTCACAGCTTCTCTTTCTCTCTCTCACAGCTTCTCTTTCTCTCTCTCTCTCACTCACAGCTTCTCTTTCTCTCTCTCTCTCACTCACAGCTTCTCTCTCTCTCACTCACAGCTTCTCTCTCTCTCACTCACTCACAGCTTCTATTTCTTTCTTTCTCTCTCACTCACAGCTTCTCTCTCTCTCTCACAGCTTCTCTTTCTCTCTCTCTCTCACTCACAGCTTCTCTTTCTCTCTCTCTCTCTCACTCACAGCTTCTCTCTCTCTCTCTCACTCACAGCTTCTCACTCTCTCTCTCTCTCACTCACAGCTTCTCTTTCTCTCCCTCTCTCACACAACTTATCTTTCTCTCTCTCTCACTCACAGCTTCTCTCTCTCTCTCCCTCTCTCACTGACATCTTCTCTTTCTTTCCCTCTCTCTCTCTCACTCACAGATTCTCTCTCTCACACAGCTTCTCTTTCTCTCTCTCTCTCACTCACAGCTTCTCTTTCTCTCTCTCTCTAACTCACAGCTTCTCTTTATCTCTCTCTCACTCACAGCTTCTCTTTCTCTCTCTTTCTTTCTCTCACTCACAGCTTCTCTTTCTCTCTCTCACTCACAGCTTCTCTCTCTCTCTCACTCACTCATAGCTTCTCTCTCTCTCTCTCACTCACAGCTACTCTCTCTCTCTCACTCACAGATTCTCTTTCTCCTTCTCTCTCTCACTCACAGCTTCTCTCTCTCTCACTCATAACTTCTCTTTCTTTCTTTCTCTCTCTCTCACTCACAGCTTCTCTTTCTCTCTTTCTCTCTCCCACTGTCACAGCTTCTCTCTCTCACGCTCACTCACAGCTTCCCTTTTTCTCACTCTCTCTCACACTCACAGCTTCTCTTTCTCTCTCTCTCACTCAGAGCTTCTCTTTCTCTCTCTCTCACTCACAGCTTCTCTCTCTCACTCACAGCTTCTCTTTCTTTCTCTCTCTCTCACTCACAGCTTCTCTTTCTCTCACTCTCTCACTCACAGCTTCTCTTTCTCTCTCACTCTCACTCACAGCTTCTCTCTCTCTCTCTCTCTCACTCACAGCTTCTCTTTCTCTCTCTTTCTCTCTCTCACTCACAGCTTCTTTTTTTCTCTCTCTCTCACTCACAGCTTCTCTTTCTCTGTCTCTCTCTAACTCACAGCTTCTCTTTCTCACTCTCTCACTCACAGCTTCTCTTTCTCTCTCTCTCACTCACAGCTTCTCTTTTTCTCTCTCTCACTCACAGCTTCTCTCTCTCACACACACACAGCTTCTCTTTCTCTCTCACTCACAGCTTCTCTTTCTCTCTCACTCACAGTTTCTCTCTCTCTCTCACTCACAGCTTCTCTCTCTCTCTATCTCACAGCTCCTCACTCTCTCTCTCTCTCACTCACAGCTTCTCTTTCACTCTCTCTCTCTAACTCATAGCTTCTCTTTCTCTCTCACTCACAACTTCTCTTTCTCTCTCACTCACAGCTTCTCTCTCTCTCACTCACAGCTTCTCTTTCTCTCTCTCTATCTCACTCACAGCTTCTCCTTCTCTCTCTCTCTCTCACTCACAGCTTCTCTCTCTCTCTCTCTCACAGCTTCTCTCTCTCTCACTCACTCACAACTTTTCTCTCTCTCACATCTTCTCTTTCTCTCTCTCTCTCACTCACAGCTTCTCTTTCTCTCTCTCTCACTCACAGCTTTTCTTTCTCCCTCTCTCTCTCACTCACAGCTTCTCTCTCTCTCACTCACAGCTTCTCTTTCTCTCTCTTACTCCCAGCTTCTCTTTCTCTCTCTCACTCACAGCTTTTCTTTATCTCTCTCTATCACTCACAGCTTCTCTTTATCTCTCTCTCTCTCACTCACAGCTTCTCTTTCTCTTTCTCTCACTCACAGCTTCTCTCTCTCACACAGCTTCTCTTTCTTTCTCTCTCTCTCACTCACAGCTTCTCTTTCTCTCTCACTCACAGCTTCCCTTTCTCTCTCTCACAACTTCTCTTTCTCTCTCTCACTCACAGCTTCTCTTTCTCTCTCTCTCTCTCTCTCACTCACAGCTTCTCTCTCTTTCTCACTCACAGCTACTCTCTCTCTCTCTCTCTGTCTCTCTCTAACTCACAACTTGTCTTTATCTGTCTCTCAGTCACAGAATCTCTTTCTCTCTCTCTCACACACAGCTTCTCTTTCTCTCTCTCTCACTCACACCTCTTTCTCTCTCTCACTCACATCTTCACTTTCTCTCTCTCTCACTCACAGCTTCTCTTTCTCTCTCTCTCTCTAACTCACAGCTTCTCTTTCTCTCTCTCTCTCACTCACTCACAGCTTTCTCTCTCACTCACAGCTACTCTATCTCTCTCTCTCTCTCACTCACAGATTCTCTTTCTCCTTCTCTCTCTCACTCACAGCTTCTCTCTCTCTCTCACTCATAGCTTCTCTTTCTTTCTCTCTCTCTCACTCACAGCTTCTCTTTCTCTCTTTCTCTCTCCCACTGTCACAGCTTCTCTCTCTCACACGCTCACTCACAACTTCCCTTTTTCTCACTCTCTCTCACACTCACAGCTTCTCTTTCTCTCTCTCTCACTCAGAGCATCTCTTTCTCTCTCTCTCTCACTCACAGCTTCTCTCTCTCACTCACAGCTTCTCTCTCTCACACTCACAACTTCTCTTTCTCTCTCTCACTCTCTCACTAACATCTTCTCTTTCTCTCTCTCTCTCACTCACAGCTTCTCTCTCTCAAACACACAGCTTCTCTTTCTCTCTCTCTCTCTCACTCACAGCTTCTCTTTCTCTGTCTCTCTCTAACTCACAGCTTCTCTTTATCTTTCTCTCACTCACAGCTTCTCTTTCTCTCTCTCTCTCACTCACAGCTTCTCTTTCTCTCTCTCACTCACAGCTTCTCTCTCTCTCTCTCACTCACAGCTTCTCTCTCTCTCTCTCTCACTCACAGATTCTTTTTTTCTCTCTCTCTCTCACTCACAGCTTCGCTCTCTCTCTCTCACTCACCGCTTCACTTTCTCCCTCTCTCTCTCACTCACAGCTTCTCTCTCTCTCACTCACAGCTTCTCTTTCTTTCTCTCTCTCTCACTCACAGCTTCTCTTTATATCTCTCTCACTCACAGCTTCTCTTTCTCTCTCTCTCTCACTCACAGCTTCTCTTTCTCTCTCTCACTCACAGCTTCTCTCTCTCTCACTCACTCACAGCTTCTAGCTCTCTCTCACACTCACAGCTTCTCTTTCTCTGTCTGTCTCTCTCACTCACAGCTTCTCTTTCTCTCTCTCTCTCACAGCTTCTCTTTCTCCCTCTCTCTCTCACTTACAGCTTCTCTCTCTCTCACTCATAGCTTCTCTTTCTTTCTTTCTCACTCACTCACAGCTTCTCTTTCTCTCTCTCCCACTGTCACAGCTTCTCTCTCTCTCACACGCTCACTGACAGCTTCCCTTTTTCTCCATCTCTCTCACAATCACAGCTTCTTTTTCACCCTCTCTCTCTCACTCACAGCATCTCTTTCTTTCTCTCTCTCTCACTCACAGCTTCTCTTTCTCTCTCTCTCTCACTCACAGCTTCTCTTTCTCTCTCACTCTCTCACTCACAGCTTCTCTTTCTCTGTCTCTCTCTAACTCACAGCTTCTCTTTATCTCTCTCTCACACTCACAGCTTCTCTTTCTCTCTCTCTCTCTCACTCACAGCTTCTCTTTCTCTATCTCTCTCACTCACTCACAGCTTCTCTTTATTTCTCTCTCTCACTCACAGCTTCTCTCTCTCTCACTCACTCACTCACAGCTTCTCTCTCTCTCTCACTCACAGTTTCTCTCTCTCTCTCTCACTCACAGCTTCTCTCTCTCTCACTCACAGCTTCTCTTTCTCTTTCTCTCTCACTCACAGCTTTCTCTCTCACTCACAGCTTCTCTTTCTCTCTCTCTCTCACTCACAGATTCTCTCTCTCACACACACACACAGCTTCTCTTTCTCTCTGTCTCACTCACAGCTTCTCTTTCTCTCTCTCTCTCTCTAACTCACAGCTGCTCTTTATCTCTCTCTCACTCAGCTTCTCTCTCTCTCACTCACTCACAGCCTCTCTTTCTCTCTCACTCACAGCTTCTCTCTCTCTCTCACTCACAGCTTCTCTCTCTCTCTCTTTCACTCAGCCTCTCTTTCCCTTTCTCTCTCACTCACAGCTTCTCTCTCTCTCTCACTCACAGCTTCTCTCTCTCTCACTCACTCACAGCTTCTATTTCTTTCTTTCTCTCTCACTCACAGCTTCTCTCTCTCTCTCTCACACAGCTTCTCTTTCTCTCTCTCTCTCACTCACAGCTTCTCTCTCTCTCTCTCACTCACAGCTTCTCTTTCTCTCTCTCTCTCACTCACAGCTTCTCTTTCTCTCTCACTCACAGCTTCTCTTTCTCTCTCTCACAGCTTCTCTTTCTCTCTCTCACTCACTCACAGCTTCTCTTTCTCTCTCTCTCTCACTCACAGCTTCTCTCTCTCTCTCACTCACAGCTTCTCTCTCTCACACTAACTCACAGCATCTATTTCTTTCTTTCTCTCTCACTCACAGCTTCTCTCTCTCTCTCACATCTTCGCTTTCTCTCTCTCTCTCACTCACAGCTTCACTTTCTCTCTCTCTCTCACTCACAGCCTCTCTTTCCCTTTCTCTCTCACTCACAGCTTCTCTCTCTCTCTCTCACTCACAGCTTCACTCTCTCTCACTCACTCACAGCTTCTATTTCTTTCTTTCTCTCTCACTCCCAGCTTCTCTCTCTCTCACAGCTTCTCTTTCTCTCTCTCTCTCTCACTCACAACTTCTCTTTCTCTCTCTCTCACTCACAGCTTCTCTTTCTCTATCTCTCTCACTCACAGCTTCTCTTTCTCTCTCACTCACAGCTTCTTTCTCTCTCTCACAGCTTCTCTTTCTCTCTCTCTCTCACTCACAGCTTCTCTTTCTCTCTCTCTCTCTCACTCACATCTTCTCTCTCTCTCACACTCACAGCTTCTCTCTCACTCACTCACAGCTTCTATTTCTTTCTTTCTCTCTCACTCACAGCTTCTCTCTCTCTCTCACAGCTTCTCTTTCTCTCTCTCTCACTCACAGCTTCTCTCTCTTTCTCTGTCACTCACAGCTTCTCACTCTCTCTCTCTCTCACTCACAGCTTCTCTTTCTCTCCCTCTCTCACACAGCTTATCTTTCTCTCTCTCTCTCACACACAGCTTCACTCTCTCTCTCTCCCTCTCTCACTGATATCTTCTCTTTCTCTCTCTCTCTCTCTCACTCACAGATTCTCTCTCTCACACAGCTTCTCTTTCTCTCCCTCTCTCACTCACAGCTTCTCTTTCTCTCTCTCTCTAACTCACAGCTTCTCTTTATCTCTCTCTCACTCACAGCTTCTCTTTCTCTCTCTCTCTTTCTCTCACTCACAGCTTCTCTTTCTCTCTCTCACTCACAGCTTCTCTCTCTCTCTCACTCACTCACAGCTTTCTCTCTCACTCACAGCTACTCTCTCTCTCTCTCTCTCTCACTCACAGATTCTCTTTCTCCTTCTCTCTCTCACTCACAGCTTCTCTCTCTCTCACTCATAGCTTCTCTTTCTTTCTCTCTCTCTCCCTCACAGCTTCTCTTTCTATCTTTCTCTCTCCCACTGTCACAGCTTCTCTCTCTCTCACGCTCACTCACAACTTCCCTTTTTCTCACTCTCTCTCACACTCACAGTTTCGCTTTCTCTCTCTCTCACTCAGAGCTTCTCTTTCTCTCTCTCTCTCACTCACAGCTTCTCTCTCTCACTCACAGCTTCTCTTTCTCTCACTCTCTCACTCACAGCTTCTCTTTCTCTCTCACTCTCACTCACAGCTTCTCTCTCTCTCTCACTCACAGCTTCTCTTTCTCTCTCCCTCTCTCTCACTCACAGCTTCTCTTCTCTGTCTCTCTCTAACTCACAGCTTTTCTTTATCTCACTCTCTCACTCACAGCTTCTCTTTCTCTCTCTGTCTCACTCACAGCTTCTCTTTCTCTCTCTCTCACTCACAGCTTCTCTCTCTCTCACACACACACAGCTTCTCTTTCTCTCTCACTCACAGCTTCTCTTTCTCTCTCACTCACAGCTTCTCTCTCTCTCTCACTCACAACTTCTCTTTCGCTCTCTATCTCACAGCTCCTCACTCTCTATCTCTGTCACTCACAGCTTCTCTTTCACTCTCTCTCTCTAACTCATAGGTTCTCTTTCTCTCTCACTCACAGCTTCTCTTTCTCTCTCACTCACAGCTTCTCTCTCTCACTCACAGCTTCTCTTTCTTTCTCTCTCTCTCACTCACAGCTTCTCTTTCTCTCACTCTCTCACTCACAGCTTCTCTTTCTCTCTCACCCTCACTCACAGCTTCTCTCTCTCTCACTCACTCACAGCTTCTCTTTCTCTCTCTCTTTCTCTCACTCACAGCTTCTTTTTTTCTCTCTCTCTCACTCACAGATTCTCTTTCTCTGTCTCTCTCTAACTCACAGCTTCTCTTTATCTCACTCTCTCACTCACAGCTTCTCTTTCTCTCACTCTCTCACTCACAGCTTCTCTTTCTCTCTCACACACACAGCTTCAATCTCTCTCACACACACACACAGCTTCTCTTTCTCTCTCACTCACAGCTTCTCTTTCTCTCTCACTCACAGGTTCTCTCTCTCTCACACTCACAGCTTCTCTTTCTCTCTCACTCACAGCTTCTCTCTCTCTCTCTCACTCACAGCTTCTCTTTCTCTCTCTCTATCACACAGCTTCTCCTTCTCTCTCTCTCTCACTCACAGCTTCTCTCTCTCTCTCTCTCACAGCTTCTCTCTCTCTCACTCACAACTTCTCTCTCTCTCTCACAGCTTCTCTTTCTCTCTCTCTCTCTCACTCACAGCTTCTCTTTCTCTCTCTCTCACTCACAGCTTCTCTTTCTCCCTCTCTCTCTCACTCACAGCTTCTCTCTCTCTCACTCACAGCTTCTCTTTCTCTCTCTCTCTCACTCACAGCTTCTCTTTCTCTCTCTCACTCACAGCTTCACTCTCTCTCTCACTCACTCACAGCTTCTCTCTCTCTCTCACTCACAGCTACTCTCTCTTTCTCTCTCTCACTCACAGATTCTCTTTCTCCTTCTCTCTCTCACTCACAGCTTCTCTCTCTCTCACTCATAGCTTCTCTTTCTTTCTCTCTCTCTCACTCACAGCTTCTCTTTCTCTCTTTCTCTCTCCCACTGTCACAGCTTTTCTCTCTCTCACGCTCACTCACAGCTTCCCTTTTTCTCACTCTCTCTCACACTCACAGCTTCTCTTTCTCTCTCTCTCTCAGAGCTTCTCTTTCTCTCTCTCTCACTCACAGCTTCTCTCTCTCACTCACAGCTTCTCTTTCTTTCTCTCTCTCTCACTCACAGCTTCTCTTTCTCTCACTCTCTCACTCACAACTTCTCTTTCTTTCTCTCTCTAACTCACAGCTTCTCTTTATCTCTCTCTCACTCACAGCTTCTCTTTCTCTCTCTCTCTTTCTCTCACTCACAGCTTCTCTTTCTCTCTCTCACTCACAGCTTCTCTCTCTCTCTCACTCACAGCTTTCTCTCTCACTCACAGCTACTCTATCTCTCTCTCTCTCACTCACATTCTCTTTCTCCTTCTCTCTCTCACTCACAGCTTCTCTCTCTCTCTCACTCATAGCTTCTCTTTCTTTCTCTCTCTCTCACTCACAGCTTCTCTTTCTCTCTTTCTCTCTCCCACTGTCACAGCTTCTCTCTCTCACATGCTCACTCACAACTTCCCTTTTTCTCACTCTCTCTCACACTCACAGCTTCTCTTTCTTTCTTTCTCTCTCACTCACAGCTTCTCTTTCTCTCACTCTCTCACTCACAGCTTCTCTTTCTCTCTCACTCTCACTCACAGCTTCTCTCTCTCTCTCACTCACAGCTTCTCTTTCTCTCTCTCTCTCTCTCTCACTCACAGCTTCTCTTTCTCTGTCTCTCTCTAACTCACAGCTTCTCTTTATCTCACTCTCTCACTCACAGCTTCTCTTTCTCTCTCTCTCTCACTCACAGCTTCTCTTTCTCTCTCACTCACAGCTTCTCTTTCTCTCTCACTCACAGCTTCTCTCTCTCTCTCACTCACAGATTCTCTTTCTCTCTCACTCACAGCTTCTCTCTCTCACTCACAGCTTCTCTTTCTTTCTTTCTCTCTCACTCACAGCTTCTCTTTCTCTCACTCTCTCACTCACAGCTTCTCTTTCTCTCTCACCCTCACTCACAGCTTCTCTCTCTCTCACTCACTCACAGCTTCTCTTTCTCTCTCTCTTTCTCTCACTCACATCTTCTTTTTTTCTCTCTCTCTCATTCACAGATTCTCTTTCTCTGTCTCTCTCTAACTCACAGCTTCTCTTTATCTCACTCTCTCACTCACAGCTTCTCTTTCTCTCTCTCTCTCACTCACAGCTTCTCTCTCTCACACACACACAGCTTCTCTTTCTCTCTCACTCACAGCTTCTCTTTCTCTCTCACTCACAGGTTCTCTCTCTCTCTCACTCACAGCTTCTCTTTCTCTCTCACTCATAGCTTCTCTCTCTCTCTCTCACTCACAGCTTCTCTTTCTCTCTCTCTATCTCACTCACAGCTTCTCCTTCTCTCTCTCTCTCACTCACAGCTTCTCTCTCTCTCTCTCACAGCTTCTCTCTCTCTCACTCACTCACAACTTCTCTCTCTCTCTCACAGCTTCTCTTTCTCTCTCTCTCTCTCACTCACAGCTTCTCTTTCTCCCTCTCTCTCTCACTCACAGCTTCTCTCTCTCTCACTCACAGCTTCTCTTTCTTTCTCTCTCTCTCTCACTCACAGCTTCTCTTTCTCTCTCTCACTCACAGCTTCACTCTCTCTCTCACTCACTCACAGCTTCTCTCTCTCTCTCTCACTCACAGCTACTCTCTCTCTCTCTCTCTCACTCACAGATTCTCTTTCTCCTTCTCTCTCTCACTCACAGCTTCTCTCTCTCTCACTCATAGCTTCTCTTTCTTTCTCTCTCTCTCACTCACAGCTTCTCTTTCTCTCTTTCTCTCTCCCACTGTAACAGCTTCTCTCTCTCTCACGCTCACTCACAGCTTCCCTTTTTCTCACTCTCTCTCTCACTAACAGCTTCTCTTTCTCTCTCTCTCTCTCAGAGCTTCTCTTTCTCTCTCTCTCACTCACAGCTTCTCTCTCTCACTCACAGCTTCTCTTTCTTTCTCTCTCTCTCACTCACAGCTTCTCTTTCTCTCACTCTCTCACTCACAGCTTCTCTTTCTCTCTCACCCTCACTCACAGCTTCTCTCTCTCTGTCTCACTCACAGCTTCTCTTTCTCTCTCTCTCTCTCTCACTCACAGCTTCTTTTTTTCTCTCTCTCTCACTCACAGATTCTCTTTCTCTCTCTCTCTAACTCACAGCTTCTCTTTATCCCACTCTCTCACTCACAGCTTCTCTTTCTCTCTCTCTCTCTCACTCACAGCTTCTCTCTCTCTCTCTCTCTCACACAGCTTCTCTCTCTCTCTCACACACAGCTTCTCTTTCTCTCTCACTCACAGCTTCTCTTTCTCTCTCACTCACACCTTCTCTCTCTCTCTCACTCACAGCTTCTCTTTCTCTCTCTATCTCACAGCTCCTCACTCTCTCTCTCTCTCACTCACAGCTTCTCTTTCACTCTCTCTCTAACTCATAGCTTCTCTTTCTCTCTCACTCACAGCTTCTCTTTCTCTCTCACACACAGCTTCTCTCTCTCTCTCTCACTCACAGCTTCTCTTTCTCTCTCTCTATCTCACTCACAGCTTCTCCTTTTCTCTCTCTCTCACTCACAGCTTCTCTCTCTCACAGCTTCTCTCTCTCTCACTCACTCACAACTTCTCTCTCTCTCTTTCACAGCTTCTCTTTCTCTCTCTCTCACTCACAGCTTCTCTTTCTCCCTCTCTCTCTCACTCACAGCTTCTCTCTCTCTCTCTCACAGCTTCTCTTTCTTTCTCTCTCTCTCTCACTCACAGCTTCTCTTTCTCTCTCTCTCTCTCTCACTCACAGTTTCTCTCTCTCTCTCTCTCACTCACTCACAGCTGCTCTTTCTTTCTTTCTTTCTTTCTCTCTCACTCACAGCTTCTCTCTCTCTCTCTTACTCACTCCCAGCTTCTCTTTCTCTCTCTCACTCACAGCTTTTCTTTATCTCTCTCTATCACTCACAGCTTCTCTTTATCTCTCTCTCTCACTCACTCACAGTTTCTCTTTCTCTTTCTCTCTCTCACTCACATCTTCTCTCCCTCTCTCTCACTCACAGCTTCTCTCTCTCTCTCACTCACAGCTTCTCTTTCTCTCTCTCACACACATTCTCTTTCTCTCTCTCCCTCTCACTCACAGGTTCCCTCTCTCTCACTCACAGCTTCTCTCTCTCTCTCTCAATCTCACTAACATCTTCTCTTTCACTCTCTCTCACTCACAGCTTCTCTCTCTCTCACACACACAGCTTCTCTTTCTCTCTCTCTCTCACTCACAGCTTCTCTTTCTCTCTCTCTCTCTAACTCACAGCTTCTCTTTCTCTCTCTCTCTCACTCACAGCTTCTCTCTCTCTCACACACACAGCTTCTCTTTCTCTCTCTCTCTCACTCACAGCTTCTCTTTCTCTCTCTCTCTCTAACTCACAGCTTCTCTATCTCTCTCTCTCTCACTCATAGCTTCTCTTTATCTCTCTCTCACTCACAGCTTCTCTTTCTCTCTCTCTCTCACTCACAGCTTCTCTTTCTTTCTCTCACTCACAGCTTCTCTTTCTCTCTCTCTCTCACTCACAGCTTCTCTCTCTCACTCACAGCTTCTCTTTCTCTCTCACAATCTCACACTCACATCTTCTCTCTCTCTCTCTCTCACTCACAGCTTCTCTTTCTTTCTCTCTCTCTCTCACTCACAGCTCTTTCTCTGTCTCTCTCTAACTCACAGCTTCTCTTTATCTCTCTCTCTCTCACTCACAGCTTCTCTTTCTCTCTCTCTTTCACTCACAGCTTCTCTTTCTCTCTCTCTCTCTCACTCACAGCTTCTCTTTCTCTCTCTTACTCACAGCTTCTCTCTCTCTCTCTCTCACTCACAGATTCTCTTTTTCTCTCTCTCTCTCTCACTCACAGCTTCTCTTTCTCTCTCTCTCTAACTCACAGCTTCTCTATCTCTCTCTCACTCATAGCTCCTCTTTCTCTCTCTCTCGCAATTACACCTTCTCTTTCTCTCTCTCACTCACTCACAGCTTCTAGCTCTCTCTCTCTCACTCACAGCTTCTCTTTCTCTGTCTCTCTTTCTCACTCACAGATTCTCTTTCCCTCTCTCTCTAACTCACAGCTTCTCTTTCTCCCTCTCTCTCTAACTCACAGCTTCTCTCTCTCTCTCTCGCTCATAGCTTCTCTTTCTTTCTCTCTCTCTCACTCACAACTTCTGTTTCTCTCTCTCTCTCCCACTGTCACAGCTTCTCTCTCTCTCTCACGCTCACTCACAGCTTCCCTTTTTCTCCCTCTCTCTCACAATCACAGCTTCTCTTTCACCCTCTCTCTCTCACTCACAGCTTCTCTTTCTTTCTCACTCTCATACTCACAGCTTCTCTTTCTCTCACTCCCTCACTCACAGCTTTTCTTTCTCTCTCTCTCTCTCACTCACAGCTTCTCTATCTCTCTCTCTCTCACACTCACAGCTTCTCTTTCTCTCTCTCTCTCACTCACAGCTTCTCTCTCTCTCTCTCACTCACAGCTTCTCTTTCTCTGTCTCTCTCTAACTCACAGCTTCTCTTTATCTCTCTCTCACTCACAGCTTCTCTTTCTTTCTCTCTCTCTCTCTCACTCACAGTTTCTCTTTCTCTCTCTCACTCACATCTCTTTCTCTCTCTCTCACTCACAGCTTCTCTCTCTTTCTCACTCACAGCTACTCTCTCTCTCTCTCTGTCTCTCTCTAACTCACAACTTGTCTTTATCTGTCTCTCAGTCACAGCTTCTCTTTCTCTCTCTCTCTCTCACAGCTTCTCTTTCTCTCTCTCTCACTCACACCTCTTTCTCTCTCTCACTCACATCTTCACTTTCTCTCTCTCTCACTCACAGCTTCTCTTTCTTTCTCTCTCTCTCTCACTCACAGCTTCTCTTTCTCTCTCTCTCTCTCTCACTCACAGCTTCTCTTTCTCTCTCTCTCTCTCTCACAGCTTCTCTTTCTCTCTCTCTCACTCACACCTCTTTCTCTCTCTCACTCACATCTTCACTTTCTTTCCCTCTCACTCACAGCTTCTCTCTCTCTCTCTCACTCACACCTTGTCTCTCACTCACTCACTCACAGCTTCTCTTTCTCTCTCTCTCTCACTCACAGCTTCTCTCTCTCTCACTCTCTCACTCACAGCTTCTCTCTCTCACTCACAGCTTCTCTTTCTTTCTCTCTCTCTCACTCACAGCTTCTCTTTCTCTCACTCTCTCACTCACAGCTTCTCTTTCTCTCTCACCCTCACTCACAGCTTCTCTCTCTCTCACTCACTCACAGCTTCTCTTTCTCTCTCTCTTTCTCTCACTCACAGCTTCTTTTTTTCTCTCTCTCTCACTCACAGATTCTCTTTCTCTGTCTCTCTCTAACTCACAGCTTCTCTTTATCTCACTCTCTCACTCACAGCTTCTCTTTCTCTCACTCTCTCACTCACAGCTTCTCTTTCTCTCTCACACACACAGCTTCAATCTCTCTCACACACACACACAGCTTCTCTTTCTCTCTCACTCACAGCTTCTCTTTCTCTCTCACTCACAGGTTCTCTCTCTCTCACACTCACAGCTTCTCTTTCTCTCTCACTCACAGCTTCTCTCTCTCTCTCTCACTCACAGCTTCTCTTTCTCTCTCTCTATCACACAGCTTCTCCTTCTCTCTCTCTCTCACTCACAGCTTCTCTCTCTCTCTCTCTCACAGCTTCTCTCTCTCTCACTCACAACTTCTCTCTCTCTCTCACAGCTTCTCTTTCTCTCTCTCTCTCTCACTCACAGCTTCTCTTTCTCTCTCTCTCACTCACAGCTTCTCTTTCTCCCTCTCTCTCTCACTCACAGCTTCTCTCTCTCTCACTCACAGCTTCTCTTTCTCTCTCTCTCTCACTCACAGCTTCTCTTTCTCTCTCTCACTCACAGCTTCACTCTCTCTCTCACTCACTCACAGCTTCTCTCTCTCTCTCACTCACAGCTACTCTCTCTTTCTCTCTCTCACTCACAGATTCTCTTTCTCCTTCTCTCTCTCACTCACAGCTTCTCTCTCTCTCACTCATAGCTTCTCTTTCTTTCTCTCTCTCTCACTCACAGCTTCTCTTTCTCTCTTTCTCTCTCCCACTGTCACAGCTTTTCTCTCTCTCACGCTCACTCACAGCTTCCCTTTTTCTCACTCTCTCTCACACTCACAGCTTCTCTTTCTCTCTCTCTCTCAGAGCTTCTCTTTCTCTCTCTCTCACTCACAGCTTCTCTCTCTCACTCACAGCTTCTCTTTCTTTCTCTCTCTCTCACTCACAGCTTCTCTTTCTCTCACTCTCTCACTCACAACTTCTCTTTCTTTCTCTCTCTAACTCACAGCTTCTCTTTATCTCTCTCTCACTCACAGCTTCTCTTTCTCTCTCTCTCTTTCTCTCACTCACAGCTTCTCTTTCTCTCTCTCACTCACAGCTTCTCTCTCTCTCTCACTCACAGCTTTCTCTCTCACTCACAGCTACTCTATCTCTCTCTCTCTCACTCACATTCTCTTTCTCCTTCTCTCTCTCACTCACAGCTTCTCTCTCTCTCTCACTCATAGCTTCTCTTTCTTTCTCTCTCTCTCACTCACAGCTTCTCTTTCTCTCTTTCTCTCTCCCACTGTCACAGCTTCTCTCTCTCACATGCTCACTCACAACTTCCCTTTTTCTCACTCTCTCTCACACTCACAGCTTCTCTTTCTTTCTTTCTCTCTCACTCACAGCTTCTCTTTCTCTCACTCTCTCACTCACAGCTTCTCTTTCTCTCTCACTCTCACTCACAGCTTCTCTCTCTCTCTCACTCACAGCTTCTCTTTCTCTCTCTCTCTCTCTCTCACTCACAGCTTCTCTTTCTCTGTCTCTCTCTAACTCACAGCTTCTCTTTATCTCACTCTCTCACTCACAGCTTCTCTTTCTCTCTCTCTCTCACTCACAGCTTCTCTTTCTCTCTCACTCACAGCTTCTCTTTCTCTCTCACTCACAGCTTCTCTCTCTCTCTCACTCACAGATTCTCTTTCTCTCTCACTCACAGCTTCTCTCTCTCACTCACAGCTTCTCTTTCTTTCTTTCTCTCTCACTCACAGCTTCTCTTTCTCTCACTCTCTCACTCACAGCTTCTCTTTCTCTCTCACCCTCACTCACAGCTTCTCTCTCTCTCACTCACTCACAGCTTCTCTTTCTCTCTCTCTTTCTCTCACTCACATCTTCTTTTTTTCTCTCTCTCTCATTCACAGATTCTCTTTCTCTGTCTCTCTCTAACTCACAGCTTCTCTTTATCTCACTCTCTCACTCACAGCTTCTCTTTCTCTCTCTCTCTCACTCACAGCTTCTCTCTCTCACACACACACAGCTTCTCTTTCTCTCTCACTCACAGCTTCTCTTTCTCTCTCACTCACAGGTTCTCTCTCTCTCTCACTCACAGCTTCTCTTTCTCTCTCACTCATAGCTTCTCTCTCTCTCTCTCACTCACAGCTTCTCTTTCTCTCTCTCTATCTCACTCACAGCTTCTCCTTCTCTCTCTCTCTCACTCACAGCTTCTCTCTCTCTCTCTCACAGCTTCTCTCTCTCTCACTCACTCACAACTTCTCTCTCTCTCTCACAGCTTCTCTTTCTCTCTCTCTCTCTCACTCACAGCTTCTCTTTCTCCCTCTCTCTCTCACTCACAGCTTCTCTCTCTCTCACTCACAGCTTCTCTTTCTTTCTCTCTCTCTCTCACTCACAGCTTCTCTTTCTCTCTCTCACTCACAGCTTCACTCTCTCTCTCACTCACTCACAGCTTCTCTCTCTCTCTCTCACTCACAGCTACTCTCTCTCTCTCTCTCTCACTCACAGATTCTCTTTCTCCTTCTCTCTCTCACTCACAGCTTCTCTCTCTCTCACTCATAGCTTCTCTTTCTTTCTCTCTCTCTCACTCACAGCTTCTCTTTCTCTCTTTCTCTCTCCCACTGTAACAGCTTCTCTCTCTCTCACGCTCACTCACAGCTTCCCTTTTTCTCACTCTCTCTCTCACTAACAGCTTCTCTTTCTCTCTCTCTCTCTCAGAGCTTCTCTTTCTCTCTCTCTCACTCACAGCTTCTCTCTCTCACTCACAGCTTCTCTTTCTTTCTCTCTCTCTCACTCACAGCTTCTCTTTCTCTCACTCTCTCACTCACAGCTTCTCTTTCTCTCTCACCCTCACTCACAGCTTCTCTCTCTCTGTCTCACTCACAGCTTCTCTTTCTCTCTCTCTCTCTCTCACTCACAGCTTCTTTTTTTCTCTCTCTCTCACTCACAGATTCTCTTTCTCTCTCTCTCTAACTCACAGCTTCTCTTTATCCCACTCTCTCACTCACAGCTTCTCTTTCTCTCTCTCTCTCTCACTCACAGCTTCTCTCTCTCTCTCTCTCTCACACAGCTTCTCTCTCTCTCTCACACACAGCTTCTCTTTCTCTCTCACTCACAGCTTCTCTTTCTCTCTCACTCACACCTTCTCTCTCTCTCTCACTCACAGCTTCTCTTTCTCTCTCTATCTCACAGCTCCTCACTCTCTCTCTCTCTCACTCACAGCTTCTCTTTCACTCTCTCTCTAACTCATAGCTTCTCTTTCTCTCTCACTCACAGCTTCTCTTTCTCTCTCACACACAGCTTCTCTCTCTCTCTCTCACTCACAGCTTCTCTTTCTCTCTCTCTATCTCACTCACAGCTTCTCCTTTTCTCTCTCTCTCACTCACAGCTTCTCTCTCTCACAGCTTCTCTCTCTCTCACTCACTCACAACTTCTCTCTCTCTCTTTCACAGCTTCTCTTTCTCTCTCTCTCACTCACAGCTTCTCTTTCTCCCTCTCTCTCTCACTCACAGCTTCTCTCTCTCTCTCTCACAGCTTCTCTTTCTTTCTCTCTCTCTCTCACTCACAGCTTCTCTTTCTCTCTCTCTCTCTCTCACTCACAGTTTCTCTCTCTCTCTCTCTCACTCACTCACAGCTGCTCTTTCTTTCTTTCTTTCTTTCTCTCTCACTCACAGCTTCTCTCTCTCTCTCTTACTCACTCCCAGCTTCTCTTTCTCTCTCTCACTCACAGCTTTTCTTTATCTCTCTCTATCACTCACAGCTTCTCTTTATCTCTCTCTCTCACTCACTCACAGTTTCTCTTTCTCTTTCTCTCTCTCACTCACATCTTCTCTCCCTCTCTCTCACTCACAGCTTCTCTCTCTCTCTCACTCACAGCTTCTCTTTCTCTCTCTCACACACATTCTCTTTCTCTCTCTCCCTCTCACTCACAGGTTCCCTCTCTCTCACTCACAGCTTCTCTCTCTCTCTCTCAATCTCACTAACATCTTCTCTTTCACTCTCTCTCACTCACAGCTTCTCTCTCTCTCACACACACAGCTTCTCTTTCTCTCTCTCTCTCACTCACAGCTTCTCTTTCTCTCTCTCTCTCTAACTCACAGCTTCTCTTTCTCTCTCTCTCTCACTCACAGCTTCTCTCTCTCTCACACACACAGCTTCTCTTTCTCTCTCTCTCTCACTCACAGCTTCTCTTTCTCTCTCTCTCTCTAACTCACAGCTTCTCTATCTCTCTCTCTCTCACTCATAGCTTCTCTTTATCTCTCTCTCACTCACAGCTTCTCTTTCTCTCTCTCTCTCACTCACAGCTTCTCTTTCTTTCTCTCACTCACAGCTTCTCTTTCTCTCTCTCTCTCACTCACAGCTTCTCTCTCTCACTCACAGCTTCTCTTTCTCTCTCACAATCTCACACTCACATCTTCTCTCTCTCTCTCTCTCACTCACAGCTTCTCTTTCTTTCTCTCTCTCTCTCACTCACAGCTCTTTCTCTGTCTCTCTCTAACTCACAGCTTCTCTTTATCTCTCTCTCTCTCACTCACAGCTTCTCTTTCTCTCTCTCTTTCACTCACAGCTTCTCTTTCTCTCTCTCTCTCTCACTCACAGCTTCTCTTTCTCTCTCTTACTCACAGCTTCTCTCTCTCTCTCTCTCACTCACAGATTCTCTTTTTCTCTCTCTCTCTCTCACTCACAGCTTCTCTTTCTCTCTTTCTCTAACTCACAGCTTCTCTATCTCTCTCTCACTCATAGCTCCTCTTTCTCTCTCTCTCGCAATTACACCTTCTCTTTCTCTCTCTCACTCACTCACAGCTTCTAGCTCTCTCTCTCTCACTCACAGCTTCTCTTTCTCTGTCTCTCTTTCTCACTCACAGATTCTCTTTCCCTCTCTCTCTAACTCACAGCTTCTCTTTCTCCCTCTCTCTCTAACTCACAGCTTCTCTCTCTCTCTCTCGCTCATAGCTTCTCTTTCTTTCTCTCTCTCTCACTCACAACTTCTGTTTCTCTCTCTCTCTCCCACTGTCACAGCTTCTCTCTCTCTCTCACGCTCACTCACAGCTTCCCTTTTTCTCCCTCTCTCTCACAATCACAGCTTCTCTTTCACCCTCTCTCTCTCACTCACAGCTTCTCTTTCTTTCTCACTCTCATACTCACAGCTTCTCTTTCTCTCACTCCCTCACTCACAGCTTTTCTTTCTCTCTCTCTCTCTCACTCACAGCTTCTCTATCTCTCTCTCTCTCACACTCACAGCTTCTCTTTCTCTCTCTCTCTCACTCACAGCTTCTCTCTCTCTCTCTCACTCACAGCTTCTCTTTCTCTGTCTCTCTCTAACTCACAGCTTCTCTTTATCTCTCTCTCACTCACAGCTTCTCTTTCTTTCTCTCTCTCTCTCTCACTCACAGTTTCTCTTTCTCTCTCTCACTCACATCTCTTTCTCTCTCTCTCACTCACAGCTTCTCTCTCTTTCTCACTCACAGCTACTCTCTCTCTCTCTCTGTCTCTCTCTAACTCACAACTTGTCTTTATCTGTCTCTCAGTCACAGCTTCTCTTTCTCTCTCTCTCTCTCACAGCTTCTCTTTCTCTCTCTCTCACTCACACCTCTTTCTCTCTCTCACTCACATCTTCACTTTCTCTCTCTCTCACTCACAGCTTCTCTTTCTTTCTCTCTCTCTCTCACTCACAGCTTCTCTTTCTCTCTCTCTCTCTCTCACTCACAGCTTCTCTTTCTCTCTCTCTCTCTCTCACAGCTTCTCTTTCTCTCTCTCTCACTCACACCTCTTTCTCTCTCTCACTCACATCTTCACTTTCTTTCCCTCTCACTCACAGCTTCTCTCTCTCTCTCTCACTCACACCTTGTCTCTCACTCACTCACTCACAGCTTCTCTTTCTCTCTCTCTCTCACTCACAGCTTCTCTCTCTCTCACTCACTCACTCACAGCTTCTCTCTCTCTCTCTCACTCACAGTTTCTCTCTCTCTCTCACTCACAGCTTCTCTCTCTCTCTCACTCACAGCTTCTCTTTCTCTCTCACTCACAGCTTTCTCTCTCACTCACAGCTTCTCTTTTTCTCTCTCTCACTCACAGCTTCTCTCTCTCACACACACACACAGCTTCTCTTTCTCTCTGTCTCACTCACAGCTTCTCTTTCTCTCTCTCCCTCTAACTCACAGCTTCTCTTTATCTCTCTCTCACTCAGCTTCTCTCTCTCTCACTCACTCACAGCCTCTCTTTCTCTCACACTCACAGCTTCTCTCTCTCTCTTACTCACAGCTTCTCTCTCTCTCTTTTTCACTCACAGCCTCTCTTTCCCTTTCTCTCTCACTCACAGCTTCTCTCTCTCTCACTCACTCACAGCTTCTCTCTCTCTCACTCACTCACAGCTTCTATTTCTTTCTTTCTCTCTCACTCACAGCTTCTCTCTCTCACACAGCTTCTCTTTCTCTCTCTCTCTCTCACTCACAGCTTCTCTCTCTCTCTCTCACAGCTTCTCTTTCTCTCTCCCTCACTCACAGCTTCTCTTTCTCTCTCACTCACAGCTTCCCTTTCTCTCTCTCACAACTTCTCTTTCTCACTCACAGCTTCTCTTTCTCTCTCTCTCTCTCTCACTCACAGCTTCTCTCTCTCTCTCACTCACAGCTTCTCTCTCTCACTCACTCACAGCTTCTATTTCTTTCTTTCTCTCTCACTCACAGCTTCTCTCTCTCTCTCACAGCTTCTCTTTCTCTCTCTCTCTCACTCACACCTTCTCTTTCTCTCTCTCTCTCTCTCACACACAGCCTCTCTTTCCCTTTCTCTCTCACTCACAGCTTCTCTCTCTCTCTCTCACTCATGGCTTCTCTCTCTCTCTCTCACTCACAGCTTCTATTTCTTTCTTTCTGTCTCACTCACAGCTTCTCTCTCTCTCTCACAGCTTCTCTTTCTCTCTCTCTCTCTCACTCACAGCTTCTCTTTCTCTCTCTCTCACTCACAGCTTCTCTTTCTCTCTCACTCACAGCTTCTCTTTCTCTCTCTCACAGCTTCTCTTTCTCTCTCTCTCTCACTCACAGCTTCTCTTTCTCTCTCTCTCTCTCACTCACAGCTTCTCTCTCTCTCACTCACAGCTTCTCTCTCACTCACTCACAGCTTCTATTTCTTTCTTTCTCTCTCACTCACAGCTTCTCTCTCTCTCTCACAGCTTCTCTTTCTCTCTCTCTCTCGCTCACAGCTTCTCTTTCTCTCTCTCTCTCTCACTCACAGCTTCTCTCTCTCTCACTCACAGCTTCTCACTCTCTCTCTCTCTCACTCACAGCTTCTCTTTCTCTCCCTCTCTCACACAACTTATCTTTCTCTCTCTCTCTCACTCACAGCTTCTCTCTCTCTCTCCCTCTCTCACTGACATCTTCTCTTTCTTTCCCTCTCTCTCTCTCACTCACAGCTTCTCTTTCTTTCTCTCTCTCTCTCACTCACAGCTTCTCTTTCTCTCTCTCACTCACAGCTTCACTCTCTCTCTCACTCACTCACAGCTTCTCTCTCTCTCTCTCACTCACAGCTACTCTCTCTCTCTCTCTCACTCACAGATTCTCTTTCTCCTTCTCTCTCTCACTCACAGCTTCTCTCTCTCTCACTCATAGCTTCTCTTTCTTTCTCTCTCTCTCGCTCACAGCTTCTCTTTCTCTCTTTCTCTCTCCCACTGTAACAGCTTCTCTCTCTCTCACGCTCACTCACAGCTTCCCTTTTTCTCACTCTCTCTCACACTAACAGCATCTCTTTCTCTCTCTCTCTCTCAGAGCTTCTCTTTCTCTCTCTCACTCACAGCTTCTCTCTCTCACTCACAGCTTCTCTTTCTTTCTCTCTCTCTCACTCACAGCTTCTCTTTCTCTCACTCTCTCACTCACAGCTTCTCTTTCTCTCTCACCCTCACTCACAGCTTCTCTCTCTCTCTCTCACTCACAGCTTCTCTTTCTCTCTCTCTCTCTCTCACTCACAGCTTCTTTTTCTCTCTCTCTCTCACTCACAGATTCTCTTTCTCTCTCTCTCTAACTCACAGCTTCTCTTTATCTCACTCTCTCACTCACAGCTTCTCTTTTTCTCTCTCTCTCACTCACAGCTTCTCTTTCTCTCTCTCTCTCACTCACAGCTTCTCTCTCTCTCTCACACACACAGCTTCTCTTTCTCTCTCACTCACAGCTTCTCTTTCTCTCTCACTCACACCTTCTCTCTCTCTCTCACTCACAGCTTCTCTTTCTCTCTCTATCTCACAGCTCCTCACTCTCTCTCTCTCTCACTCACAGCTTCTCTTTCACTCTCTCTCTAACTCATAGCTTCTCTTTCTCTCTCACTCACAGCTTCTCTTTCTCTCTCACACACAGCTTCTCTCTCTCTCTCTCACTCACAGCTTCTCTTTCTCTCTCTCTATCTCACTCACAGCTTCTCCTTTTCTCTCTCTCTCACTCACAGCTTCTCTCTCTCACAGCTTCTCTCTCTCTCACTCACTCACAACTTCTCTCTCTCTCTTTCACAGCTTCTCTTTCTCTCTCTCTCACTCACAGCTTCTCTTTCTCCCTCTCTCTCTCACTCACAGCTTCTCTCTCTCTCTCTCACAGCTTCTCTTTCTTTCTCTCTCTCTCTCACTCACAGCTTCTCTTTCTCTCTCTCTCTCTCACTCACAGTTTCTCTCTCTCTCTCTCACTCACTCACAGCTTCTCTTTCTTTCTTTCTTTCTTTCTCTCTCACTCACAGCTTCTCTCTCTCTCTCTTACTCACTCCCAGCTTCTCTTTCTCTCTCTCACTCACATCTTTTCTTTATCTCTCTCTATCACTCACAGCTTCTCTTTATCTCTCTCTCTCTCACTCACAGTTTCTCTTTCTCTTTCTCTCTCTCACTCACATCTTCTCTCCCTCTCTCTCACTCACAGCTTCTCTCTCTCTCTCTCACTCACAGCTTCTCTTTCTCTCTCTCACACACCTTCTCTTTCTCTCTCTCCCTCTCACTCACAGGTTCTCTCTCTCTCACTCACAGCTTCTCTCTCTCTCTCAATCTCACTAACATCTTCTCTTTCTCTCTCTCTCACTCACAGCTTCTCTCTCTCACACACACACAGCTTCTCTTTCTCTTTCTCTCTCACTCACAGCTTCTCTTTCTCTCTCTCTCTCTAACTCACAGCTTCTCTTTCTCTTTCTCTCTCACTCACAGCTTCTCTTTATCTCTCTCTCACTCACAGCTTCTCTTTCTCTCTCTCTCTCACTCACAGCTTCCCTTTCTCTCTCTCACTCACAGCTTCTCTTTCTCTCTCTCTCACTCACAGCTTCTCTCTCTCACTCACAGCTTCTCTTTCTCTCTCACAATCTCACACTCACATCTTCTCTCTCTCTCTCTCACTCACAGCTTCTCTTTCTTTCTCTCTCTCTCTCACTCACAGCTCTTTCTCTGTCTCTCTCTAACTCACAGCTTCTCTTTATCTATCTCTCTCTCACTCACAGCTTCTCTTTCTCTGTCTCTCTTTCTCACTCACAGATTCTCTTTCCCTCTCTCTCTAACTCACAGCTTCTCTTTCTCCCTCTCTCTCTAACTCACAGCTTCTCTCTCTCTCTCGCTCATAGCTTCTCTTTCTTTCTCTCTCTCTCACTCACAACTTCTCTTTCTCTCTCTCTCTCCCACTGTCACAGCTTCTCTCTCTCTCTCACGCTCACTCACAGCTTCCCTTTTTCTCCCTCTCTCTCACAATCACAGCTTCTCTTTCACCCTCTCTCTCTCACTCACAGCTTCTCTTTCTTTCTCACTCTCATACTCACAGCTTCTCTTTCTCTCACTCCCTCACTCACAGCTTTTCTTTCTCTCTCTCTCTCTCACTCACAGCTTCTCTCTCTCTCTCACACACACACTCACAGCTTCTCTTTCTCTCTCTCTCACTCACAGCTTCTCTCTCTCTCTCTCACTCACAGCTTCTCTTTCTCTGTCTCTCTCTAACTCACAGCTTCTCTTTATCTCTCTCTCACTCACAGCTTCTCTTTCTTTCTCTCTCTCTCTCACTCACAGTTTCTCTTTCTCTCTCTCACTCACATCTCTTTCTCTCTCTCTCTCTCACTCACAGCTTCTCTCTCTTTCTCACTCACAGCTACTCTCTCTCTCTCTCTGTCTCTCTCTAACTCACAACTTGTCTTTATCTGTCTCTCAGTCACAGAATCTCTTTCTCTCTCTCTCTCTCACAGCTTCTCTTTCTCTCTCTCTCACTCACACCTCTTTCTCTCTCTCACTCACATCTTCACTTTCTCTCTCTCTCACTCACAGCTTCTCTTTCTTTCTCTCTCTCTCTCACTCACATCTTCTCTTTCTCTCTCTCTCTCTCTCACTCACAGCTTCTCTTTCTCTCTCTCTCTCACTCACAGCTTCTCTATCTTTCTTTCCCTCTCACTCACAGCTTCTCTCTCTCTCCCTCACTCACACCTTGTCTCTCACTCACTCACTCACAGCTTCTCTTTCTCTCTCTCTCTCACTCACAGCTTCTCTCTCTCTCACTCACTCACTCACAGCTTCTCTCTCTGTCTCTCTCACTCACAGTTTCTCTCTCTCTCTCACTCACAGCTTCTCTCTCTCTCTCACTCACAGCTTCTCTTTCTCTTTCTCTCTCACTCACAGCTTTCTCTCTCACTCACAGCTTCTCTTTCTCTCTCTCTCACTCACAGCTTCTCTCTCACACACACACACACAGCTTCTCTTTCTCTCTGTCTCACTCACAGCTTCTCTTTCTCTCTCTCCCTCTAACTCACAGCTTCTCTTTATCTCTCTCTCACTCAGCTTCTCTCTCTCTCTCTCACTCACAGCCTCTCTTTCTCTCACACTCACAGCTTCTCTCTCTGTCTTACTCACAGCTTCTCTCTCTCTCTTTTTCACTCACAGCCTCTCTTTCCCTTTCTCTCTCACTCACAGCTTCTCTCTCTCTCACTCACTCACAGCTTCTCTCTCTCTCACTCACTCACAGCTTCTATTTCTTTCTTTCTCTCTCACTCACAGCTTCTCTCTCTCACACAGCTTCTCTTTCTCTCTCTCTCTCTCACTCACAGCTTCTCTCTCTCTCTCTCACACAGCTTCTCTTTCTCTCTCCCTCACTCACAGCTTCTCTTTCTCTCTCACTCACAGCTTCCATTTCTCTCTCTCACAACTTCTCTTTCTCTCTCTCACTCACAGCTTCTCTTTCTCTCTCTCTCTCTCTCACTCACAGCTTCTCTCTCTCTCACTCACAGCTTCTCTCTCTCACTCACTCACAGCTTCTATTTCTTTCTTTCTCTCTCACTCACAGCTTCTCTCTCTCTCTCACAGCTTCTCTTTCTCTCTCTCTCTCACTCACACCTTCTCTTTCTCTCTCTCTCTCTCTCACTCACAGCCTCTCTTTCCCTTTCTCTCTCACTTACAGCTTCTCTCTCTCTCTCTCACTCATGGCTTCTCTCTCTCTCTCTCACTCACAGCTTCTATTTCTTTCTTTCTGTCTCACTCACAGCTTCTCTCTCTCTCTCACAGCTACTCTTTCTCTCTCTCTCTCTCTCTCACAGCTTCTCTTTCTCTCTCTCTCACTCACAGCTTCTCTTTCTCTCTCTCTCACTCACAGCTTCTCTTTCTCTCTCACTCACAGCTTCTCTTTCTCTCTCTCACAGCTTCTCTTTCTCTCTCTCTCTCACTCACAGCTTCTCTTTCTCTCTCTCTCTCACTCACAGCTTCTCTCTCTCTCACTCACAGCTTCTCTCTCTCTCACTCACTCACAGCTTTTATTTCTTTCTTTCTCTCTCACTCACAGCTTCTCTCTCTCTCTCACAGCTTCTCTTTCTCTCTCTCTCTCACTCACAGCTTCTCTTTCTCTCTCTCTCTCTCTCACTCACAGCTTCTCTCTCTCTCTCTCACTCACAGCTTCTCACTCTCTCTCTCTCTCACTCACAGCTTCTCTTTCTCTCCCTCTCTCACACAACTTATCTTTCTCTCTCTCTCTCACTCACAGCTTCTCTCTCTCTCTCCCTCTCTCACTGACATCTTCTCTTTCTTTCCCTCTCTCTCTCTCACTCACAGATTCTCGCTCTCACACAGCTTCTCTTTCTCTCTCTCTCTCACTCACAGCTTCTCTTTCTCTCTCTCTCTAACTCACAGCTTCTCTTTATCTCTCTCTCACTCACAGCTTCTCTTTCTCTCTCTTTCTTTCTCTCACTCACAGCTTCTCTTTCTCTCTCTCACTCACAGCTTCTCTCTCTCTCTCACTCACTCATAGCTTCTCTCTCTCTCTCACTCACAGCTACTCTCTCTCTCTCTCACTCACAGATTCTCTTTCTCCTTCTCTCTCTCACTCACAGCTTCTCTCTCTCTCACTCATAACTTCTCTTTCTTTCTTTCTCTCTCTCTCACTCACAGCTTCTCTTTCTCTCTTTCTCTCTCCCACTGTCACAGCTTCTCTCTCTCACGCTCACTCACAGCTTCCCTTTTTCTCACTCTCTCTCACACTCACAGCTTCTCTTTCTCTCTCTCTCACTCAGAGCTTCTCTTTCTCTCTCTCTCACTCACAGCTTCTCTCTCTCACTCACAGCTTCTCTTTCTTTCTCTCTCTCTCACTCACAGCTTCTCTTTCTCTCACTCTCTCACTCACAGCTTCTCTTTCTCTCTCACTCTCACTCACAGCTTCTCTCTCTCTCTCTCTCACTCACAGCTTCTCTTTCTCTCTCTTTCTCTCTCTCACTCACAGCTTCTTTTTTTCTCTCTCTCTCACTCACAGCTTCTCTTTCTCTGTCTCTCTCTAACTCACAGCTTCTCTTTCTCACTCTCTCACTCACAGCTTCTCTTTCTCTCTCTCACTCACAGCTTCTCTTTTTCTCTCTCTCACTCACAGCTTCTCTCTCTCACACACACACAGCTTCTCTTTCTCTCTCACTCACAGCTTCTCTTTCTCTCTCACTCACAGTTTCTCTCTCTCTCTCACTCACAGCCTCTTTCTCTCTCTATCTCACAGCTCCTCACTCTCTCTCTCTCTCACTCACAGCTTCTCTTTCACTCTCTCTCTCTAACTCATAGCTTCTCTTTCTCTCTCACTCACAACTTCTCTTTCTCTCTCACTCACAGCTTCTCTCTCTCTCACTCACAGCTTCTCTTTCTCTCTCTCTATCTCACTCACAGCTTCTCCTTCTCTCTCTCTCTCTCTCACTCACAGCTTCTCTCTCTCTCTCTCTCACAGCTTCTCTCTCTCTCACTCACTCACAACTTTTCTCTCTCACACATCTTCTCTTTCTCTCTCTCTCTCTCACTCACAGCTTCTCTTTCTCTCTCTCTCACTCACAGCTTTTCTTTCTCCCTCTCTCTCTCACTCACAGCTTCTCTCTCTCTCACTCACAGCTTCTCTTTCTCTCTCTTACTCCCAGCTTCTCTTTCTCTCTCTCACTCACAGCTTTTCTTTATCTCTCTCTATCACTCACAGCTTCTCTTTATCTCTCTCTCTCTCACTCACAGCTTCTCTTTCTCTTTCTCTCACTCACATCTTCTCTCTCTCTCTCACTCACATCTTCTCTCTCTCTCACTCACTCACAGCTTCTCTTTCTCTCTCTCACACACCCCTTCTCTTTCTCTCTCTCTCACTCACAGCTTCTCTCTCTCTCACTCACAACTTCTCTTTCTCTCTCTCACTCTCTCACTAACATCTTCTCTTTCTCTCTCTCTCTCACTCACAGCTTCTCTCTCTCAAACACACAGCTTCTCTTTCTCTCTCTCTCTCTCACTCACAGCTTCTCTTTCTCTGTCTCTCTCTAACTCACAGCTTCTCTTTATCTTTCTCTCACTCACAGCTTCTCTTTCTCTCTCTCTCTCACTCACAGCTTCTCTTTCTCTCTCTCACTCACAGCTTCTCTCTCTCTCTCACTCACAGCTTCTCTCTCTCTCTCTCTCACTCACAGATTCTTTTTTTCTCTCTCTCTCTCACTCACAGCTTCGCTCTCTCTCTCTCACTCACCGCTTCACTTTCTCCCTCTCTCTCTCACTCACAGCTTCTCTCTCTCTCACTCACAGCTTCTCTTTCTCTCTCTTTCACTCACAGCTTCTCTTTATATCTCTCTCACTCACAGCTTCTCTTTCTCTCTCTCTCTCACTCACAGCTTCTCTTTCTCTCTCTCACTCACAGCTTCTCTCTCTCTCACTCACTCACAGCTTCTAGCTCTCTCTCACACTCACAGCTTCTCTTTCTCTGTCTGTCTCTCTCACTCACAGCTTCTCTTTCTCTCTCTCCCACTGTCACAGCTTCTCTCTCTCTCACACGCTCACTGACAGCTTCCCTTTTTCTCCATCTCTCTCACAATCACAGCTTCTTTTTCACCCTCTCTCTCTCACTCACAGCATCTCTTTCTTTCTCTCTCTCTCACTCACAGCTTCTCTTTCTCTCTCTCTCTCACTCACAGCTTCTCTTTCTCTCTCACTCTCTCACTCACAGCTTCTCTTTCTCTGTCTCTCTCTAACTCACAGCTTCTCTTTATCTCTCTCTCACACTCACAGCTTCTCTTTCTCTCTCTCTCTCTCACTCACAGCTTCTCTTTCTCTATCTCTCTCACTCACTCACAGCTTCTCTTTATTTCTCTCTCTCACTCACAGCTTCTCTCTCTCTCACTCACTCACTCACAGCTTCTCTCTCTCTCTCACTCACAGTTTCTCTCTCTCTCACTCACTCACAGCTTCTCTCTCTCTCACTCACAGCTTCACTTTCTCTTTCTCTCTCACTCACAGCTTTCTCTCTCACTCACAGCTTCTCTTTCTCTCTCTCTCACTCACAGATTCTCTCTCTCACACACACACACAGCTTCTCTTTCTCTCTGTCTCACTCACAGCTTCTCTTTCTCTCTCTCTCTCTCTAACTCACAGCTGCTCTTTATCTCTCTCTCACTCAGCTTCTCTCTCTCTCACTCACTCACAGCCTCTCTTTCTCTCTCACTCACAGCTTCTCTCTCTCTCTCACTCACAGCTTCTCTCTCTCTCTTTCACTCAGCCTCTCTTTCCCTTTCTCTGTCACTCACAGCTTCTCTCTCTCTCTCTCACTCACAGCTTCTCTCTCTCTCACTCACTCACAGCTTCTATTTCTTTCTTTCTCTCTCACTCACAGCTTCTCTCTCTCTCTCTCACACAGCTTCTCTTTCTCTCTCTCTCTCACTCACAGCTTCTCTCTCTCTCTCTCACTCACAGCTTCTCTTTCTCTCTCTCTCTCACTCACAGCTTCTCTTTCTCTCTCACTCACAGCTTCTCTTTCTCTCTCTCACAGCTTCTCTTTCTCTCTCTCACTCACTCACAGCTTCTCTTTCTCTCTCTCTCTCACTCACAGCTTCTCTCTCTCTCTCACTCACAGCTTCTCTCTCTCTCACTAACTCACAGCATCTATTTCTTTCTTTCTCTCTCACTCACAGCTTCTCTCTCTCTCTCACATCTTCGCTTTCTCTCTCTCTCTCTCACTCACAGCTTCACTTTCTCTCTCTCTCTCACTCACAGCCTCTCTTTCCCTTTCTCTCTCACTCACAGCTTCTCTCTCTCTCTCTCTCACTCACAGCTTCACTCTCTCTCACTCACTCACAGCTTCTATTTCTTTCTTTCTCTCTCACTCCCAGCTTCTCTCTCTCTCACAGCTTCTCTTTCTCTCTCTCTCTCACTCACAACTTCTCTTTCTCTCTCTCTCACTCACAGCTTCTCTTTCTCTATCTCTCTCACTCACAGCTTCTCTTTCTCTCTCACTCACAGCTTCTCTTTCTCTCTCTCACAGCTTCTCTTTCTCTCTCTCTCTCACTCACAGCTTCTCTTTCTCTCTCTCTCTCACTCACATCTTCTCTCTCTCTCACACTCACAGCTTCTCTCTCACTCACTCACAGCTTCTATTTCTTTCTTTCTCTCTCACTCACAGCTTCTCTCTCTCTCACAGCTTCTCTTTCTCTCTCTCTCTCTCTCACTCACAGCTTCTCTCTCTTTCTCTGTCACTCACAGCTTCTCACTCTCTCTCTCTCTCTCACTCACAGCTTCTCTTTCTCTCCCTCTCTCACACAGCTTATCTTTCTCTCTCTCTCACACACACAGCTTCACTCTCTCTCTCTCCCTCTCTCACTGATATCTTCTCTTTCTCTCTCTCTCTCTCTCACTCACAGATTCTCTCTCTCACACAGCTTCTCTTTCTCTCCCTCTCTCACTCACAGCTTCTCTTTCTCTCTCTCTCTAACTCACAGCTTCTCTTTATCTCTCTCTCACTCACAGCTTCTCTTTCTCTCTCTCTCTTTCTCTCACTCACAGCTTCTCTTTCTCTCTCTCACTCACAGCTTCTCTCTCTCTCTCACTCACTCACAGCTTTCTCTCTCACTCACAGCTACTCTATCTCTCTCTCTCTCTCACTCACAGATTCTCTTTCTCCTTCTCTCTCTCACTCACAGCTTCTCTCTCTCTCACTCATAGCTTCTCTTTCTTTCTCTCTCTCTCCCTCACAGCTTCTCTTTCTATCTTTCTCTCTCCCACTGTCACAGCTTCTCTCTCTCTCACGCTCACTCACAACTTCCCCTTTTCTCACTCTCTCTCACACTCACAGCTTCGCTTTCTCTCTCTCTCACTCAGAGCTTCTCTTTCTCTCTCTCTCACTCACAGCTTCTCTCTCTCACTCACAGCTTCTCTTTCTTTCTCTCTCTCTCACTCACAGCTTCTCTTTCTCTCACTCTCTCACTCACAGCTTCTCTTTCTCTCTCACTCTCACTCACAGCTTCTCTCTCTCACTCACTCACAGCTTCTCTTTCTCTCTCCCTCTCTCTCACTCACAGCTTCTCTTCTCTGTCTCTCTCTAACTCACAGCTTCTCTTTATCTCACTCTCTCACTCACAGCTTCTCTTTCTCTCTCTGTCTCACTCACAGCTTCTCTTTCTCTCTCTCTCACTCACAGCTTCTCTCTCTCACACACACACACACAGCTTCTCTTTCTCTCTCACTCACAGCTTCTCTTTCTCTCTCACTCACAGCTTCTCTCTCTCTCTCACTCACAACTTCTCTTTCGCTCTCTATCTCACAGCTCCTCACTCTCTATCTCTGTCACTCACAGCTTCTCTTTCACTCTCTCTCTCTAACTCATAGGTTCTCTTTCTCTCTCACTCACAGCTTCTCTTTCTCTCTCACTCACAGCTTCTCTCTCTCACTCACAGCTTCTCTTTCTTTCTCTCTCTCTCACTCACAGCTTCTCTTTCTCTCACTCTCTCACTCACAGCTTCTCTTTCTCTCTCACCCTCACTCACAGCTTCTCTCTCTCTCACTCACTCACAGCTTCTCTTTCTCTCTCTCTTTCTCTCACTCACAGCTTCTTTTTTTCTCTCTCTATCACTCACAGATTCTCTTTCTCTGTCTCTCTCTAACTCACAGCTTCTCTTTATCTCACTCTCTCACTCACAGCTTCTCTTTCTCTCTCTCTCTCACTCACAGCTTCTCTTTCTCTCTCACACACACAGCTTCAATCTCTCTCACACACACACACAGCTTCTCTTTCTCTCTCACTCACAGCTTCTCTTTCTCTCTCACTCACAGGTTCTCTCTCTCTCACACTCACAGCTTCTCTTTCTCTCTCACTCACAGCTTCTCTCTCTCTCTCTCACTCACAGCTTCTCTTTCTCTCTCTCTATCTCACTCACAGCTTCTCCTTCTCTCTCTCTCTCACTCACAGCTTCTCTCTCTCTCTCTCACAGCTTCTCTCTCTCTCACTCACAACTTCTCTCTCTCTCTCACAGCTTCTCTTTCTCTCTCTCTCTCTCACTCACAGCTTCTCTTTCTCTCTCTCTCACTCACAGCTTCTCTCTCTCACTCACAGCTTCTCTTTCTTTCTCTCTCTCTCACTCACAGCTTCTCTTTCTCTCACTCTCTCACTCACAGCTTCTCTTTCTCTCTCACCCTCACTCACAGCTTCTCTCTCTCTCTCTCACTCACAGCTTCTCTTTCTCTCTCTCTCTCTCACTCACAGCTTCTTTTTTTCTCTCTCTCTCACTCACAGATTCTCTTTCTCTCTCTCTCTAACTCACAGCTTCTCTTTATCCCACTCTCTCACTCACAGCTTCTCTTTCTCTCTCTCTCTCACTCACAGCTTCTCTTTCTCTCTCTCTCACTCACAGCTTCTCTCTCTCTCACACACACACAGCTTCTCTTTCTCTCTCACTCACAGCTTATCTTTCTCTCTCTCTCACAGCTTCTCTCTCTCTCTCACTCACAGCTTCTCTCTCTCTCTCACTCACAGCTTCTCTTTCTCTCTCTCTCTCTCTCACTCACAGCTTCTCTTTCTCTCTCTCTCTCACTCACAGCTTCTCTTTCTCTCTCTCTCACTCACAGCTTCTCTCTCTCTCACACACACACAGCTTCTCTTTCTCTCTCACTCACAGCTTCTCTTTCTCTCTCAATCACAGCTTCTCTCTCTCTCTCACTCACAACTTCTCTTTCGCTCTCTATCTCACAGCTCCTCACTCTCTATCTCTGTCACTCACAGCTTCTCTTTCACTCTCTCTCTCTAACTCATAGGTTCTCTTTCTCTCTCACTCACAGCTGCTCTTTCTCTCTCACTCACAGCTTCTCTCTCTCACTCACAGCTTCTCTTTCTTTCTCTCTCTCTCACTCACAGCTTCTCTTTCTCTCACTCTCTCACTCACAGCTTCTCTTTCTCTCTCACCCTCACTCACAGCTTCTCTCTCTCTCACTCACTCACAGCTTCTCTTTCTCTCTCTCTTTCTCTCACTCACAGCTTCTTTTTTTCTCTCTCTCTCACTCACAGATTCTCTTTCTCTGTCTCTCTCTAACTCACAGCTTCTCTTTATCTCACTCTCTCACCCACAGCTTCTCTTTCTCTCTCTCTCTCACTCACAGCTTCTCTTTCTCTCACTCTCTCACTCACAGCTTCAATCTCTCTCACACACACACACAGCTTCTCTTTCTCTCTCACTCACAGCTTCTCTTTCTCTCTCACTCACAGGTTCTCTCTCTCACACACTCACAGCTTCTCTTTCTCTCTCACTCACAGCTTCTCTCTCTCTCTCACTCACAGCTTCTCTTTCTTTCTCTCTATCTCACTCACAGCTTCTCCTTCTCTCTCTCTCTCACTCACAGCTTCTCTCTCTCTCACAAACAGCTTCTCTCTCTCTCACTCACAACTTCTCTCTCTCTCACAGCTTCTCTTTCTCTCTCTCTCTCTCTCACTCACAGCTTCTCTTTCTCTCTCACACACTCACAGCTTCTCTTTCTCCCTCTCTCTCTCACTCACAGCTTCTCTCTCTCTCACTCACAGCTTCTCTTTCTCTCTCTCTCACTCACAGCTTCTCTTTCTCTCTCTCACTCACAGCTTCACTCTCTCTCTCACTCACTCACAGCTTCTCTCTCTCTCTCACTCACAGCTACTCTCTCTTTCTCTCTCTCACTCACAGATTCTCTTTCTCCTTCTCTCCCTCACTCACAGCTTCTCTCTCTCTCACTCATAGCTTCTCTTTTTTTCTCTCTCTCTCACTCACAGCTTCTCTTTCTCTCTTTCTCTCTCCCACTGTCACAGCTTTTCTCTCTCTCACGCTCACTCACAGCTTCCTTTTTTCTCACTCTCTCTCACACTCACAGCTTCTCTTTCTCTCTCTCTCTCAGAGCTTCTCTTTCTCTCTCTCTCACTCACAGCTTCTCTCTCTCACTCACAGCTTCTCTTTCTTTCTCTCTCTCTCACTCACAGCTTCTCTTTCTCTCACTCTCTCACTCACAGCTTCTCTTTCTCTCTCACCCTCACTCACAGCTTTTCTCTCTCTCTCTCACTCACAGCTTCTCTTTCTCTCTCTCTCTCTCTCACTCACAGCTTCTTTTTTTCTCTCTCTCTCACTCACAGATTCTCTTTCTCTCTCTCTCTAACTCACAGCTTCGCTTTATCTCACTCTCTCACTCACAGCTTCTCTTTCTCTCTCTCTCTCACTCACAGCTTCTCTTTCTCTCTCTCTCACTCACAGCTTCTCTCTCTCTCACACACACACAGCTTCTCTTTCTCTCTCACTCACAGCTTATCTTTCTCTCTCACTCACAGCTTCTCTCTCTCTCTCACTCACAGCTTCTCTTTCTCTCTCTATCTCACAGCTCCTCACTCTCTCTCTCTCTCACTCACAGCTTCTCTTTCACTCTCTCTCTAACTCATAGCTTCTCTTTCTCTCTCACTCACAGCTTCTCTTTCTCTCTCACACACAGCTTCTCTCTCTCTCTCTCACTCACAGCTTCTCTTTCTCTCTCTCTATCTCACTCACAGCTTCTCCTTCTCTCTCTCTCACTCACAGCTTCTCTCTCTCACAGCTTCTCTCTCTCTCACTCACTCACAACTTCTCTCTCTCTCTTTCACAGCTTCTCTTTCTCTCTCTCTCTCTCACTCACAGCTTCTCTTTCTCTCTCTCACTCACAGCTTCTCTTTCTCCCTCTCTTTCTCACTCACAGCTTCTCTCTCTCTCACTCACAGCTTCTCTTTCTTTCTCTCTCTCTCTCACTCACAGCTTCTCTTTCTCTCTCTCTCTCACTCACAGTTTCTCTCTCTCTCTCACTCACTCACAGCTTCTCTTTCTCTCTCTCACTCACAGCTTTTCTTTATCTCTCTCTATCACTCACAGCTTCTCTTTATCTCTCTCTCTCACTCACTCACAGTTTCTCTTTCTCTTTCTCTCTCTCACTCACATCTTCTCTCCCTCTCTCTCACTCACAGCTTCTCTCTCTCTCTCACTCACAGCTTCTCTTTCTCTCTCTCACTCACACCTTCTCTTTCTCTCTCTCCCTCTCACTCACAGGTTCTCTCTCTCTCACTCACAGCTTCTCTTTCTCTCTCTCAATCTCACTAACATCTTCTCTTTCTCTCTCTCTCACTCACAGCTTCTCTCTCTCACACACACACAGCTTCTCTTTCTCTCTCTCTCTCACTCACAGCTTCTCTTTCTCTCTCTCTCTCTAACTCACAGCTTCTCTTTCTCTCTCTCTCTCACTCACAGCTTCTCTTTATCTCTCTCTCACTCACAGCTTCTCTTTCTCTCTCTCTCACTCACAGCTTCTCTTTCTCTCTCTCACTCACAGCTTCTCTTTCTCTCTCTCTCTCACTCACAGCTTCTCTCTCTCACTCACAGCTTCTCTTTCTCTCTCACAATCTCACACTCACATCTTCTCTCTCTCTCTCACTCACAGCTTCTCTCTCTCTCTCACTCACAGCTTCTCTTTCTCTCTCTCTCACAACTTCTCTTTCTCTCTCTCTCTCTCACAGCTTCTCTTTCTCTCTCTCTCACTCACAGCTTCTCTCTCTCTCTCACAGCTTCTCTTTCTCTCTCTCACACACACAGCTGTTTCTCTGTCTCTCTCTAACTCACAGCTTCTCTTTATCTCTCTCTCACTCACAGCTTCTCTTTCTCTCTCTCTCTTTCACTCACAGCTTCTCTTTCTCTCTCTCTCTCACTCACAGCTTCTCTTTCTCTCTCTTACTCACAGCTTCTCTCTCTCTCTCTCACTCACAGATTCTCTTTTTCTCTCTCTCTCTCACTCACAGCTTCTCTTTCTCTCTCTCTCTAACTCACAGCTTCTCTATCTCTCTCTCACTCACAGCTCCTCTTTCTCTCTCTCTCGCACTTACACCTTCTCTTTCTCTCTCTCACTCACTCACAGCTTCTAGCTCTCTCTCTCTCACTCACAGCTTCTCTTTCTCTGTCTCTCTTTCTCTCTCACAGCTTCTCTTTCCCTCTCTCTCTCACTCACAGCTTCTCTTTCTCCCTCTCTCTCTAACTCACAGCTTCTCTCTCTCTCGCTCATAGCTTCTCTTTCTTTCTCTCTCTCTCACTCACAGCTTCTCTTTCTCTCTCTCTCTCTCCCACTGTCACAGCTTCTCTCTCTCACTCTCACGCTCACTCACAGCTTCCCTTTTTCTCCCTCTCTCTCACAATCACAGCTTCTCTTTCACCCTCTCTCTCTCACTCACAGCTTCTCTTTCTTTCTCACTCTCATACTCACAGCTTCTCTTTCTCTCACTCCCTCACTCACAGCTTATCTTTCTCTCTCTCTCTCTCACTCACAGCTTCTCTATCTCTCTCTCTCTCACACTCACAGCTTCTCTTTCTCTCTCTCTCTCACTCACAGCTTCTCTCTCTCTCACTCACAGCTTCTCTTTCTCTGTCTCTCTCTAACTCACAGCTTCTCTTTATCTCTCTCTCACTCACAGCTTCTCTTTCTTTCTCTCTCTCTCTAACTCACAGTTTCTCTTTTTCTCTCTCACTCACATCTCTTTCTCTCTCTCTCACTCACAGCTTCTCTCTCTTTCTCACTCACAGCTACTCTCTCTCTTTCTCTCTGTCTCTCTCTAACTCACAACTTGTCTTTATCTCTCTCTCAGTCACAGCTTCTCTTTCTCTCTCTCTCTCTCACAGCTTCTCTTTCTCTCTCTCTCCCTCACACCTCTTTCTCTCTCTCACTCACAACTTCACTTTCTCTCTCTCTCTCACTCACAGCTTCTCTTTCTTTCTCTCTCTCTCTCACTCACAGCTTCTCTTTCTCTCTCTCTCTCTCTCACTCACAGCTTCTCTTTCTCTCTCTCTCTCTCTCTCACTCACAGCTTCTTTTTTTCTCTCTCTCTCACTCACAGATTCTCTTTCTCTCTCTCTCTAACTCACAGCTTCTCTTTATCCCACTCTCTCACTCACAGCTTCTCTTTCTCTCTCTCTCTCACTCACAGCTTCTCTTTCTCTCTCTCTCACTCACAGCTTCTCTCTCTCTCACACACACACAGCTTCTCTTTCTCTCTCACTCACAGCTTATCTTTCTCTCTCACTCACAGCTTCTCTCTCTCTCTCACTCACAGCTTCTCTCTCTCTCTCACTCACAGCTTCTCTTTCTCTCTCTCTCTCTCTCACTCACAGCTTCTCTTTCTCTCTCTCTCTCACTCACAGCTTCTCTTTCTCTCTCTCTCACTCACAGCTTCTCTCTCACACACACACACACAGCTTCTCTTTCTCTCTCACTCACAGCTTCTCTTTCTCTCTCAATCACAGCTTCTCTCTCTCTCTCACTCACAACTTCTCTTTCGCTCTCTATCTCACAGCTCCTCACTCTCTATCTCTGTCACTCACAGCTTCTCTTTCACTCTCTCTCTCTAACTCATAGGTTCTCTTTCTCTCTCACTCACAGCTGCTCTTTCTCTCTCACTCACAGCTTCTCTCTCTCACTCACAGCTTCTCTTTCTTTCTCTCTCTCTCACTCACAGCTTCTCTTTCTCTCACTCTCTCACTCACAGCTTCTCTTTCTCTCTCACCCTCACTCACAGCTTCTCTCTCTCTCACTCACTCACAGCTTCTCTTTCTCTCTCTCTTTCTCTCACTCACAGCTTCTTTTTTTCTCTCTCTCTCACTCACAGATTCTCTTTCTCTGTCTCTCTCTAACTCACAGCTTCTCTTTATCTCACTCTCTCACTCACAGCTTCTCTTTCTCTCTCTCTCTCACTCACAGCTTCTCTTTCTCTCACTCTCTCACTCACAGCTTCAATCTCTCTCACACACACACACAGCTTCTCTTTCTCTCTCACTCACAGCTTGTCTTTCTCTCTCACTCACAGGTTCTCTCTCTCACACACTCACAGCTTCTCTTTCTCTCTCACTCACAGCTTCTCTCTCTCTCTCTCACTCACAGCTTCTCTTTCTTTCTCTCTATCTCACTCACAGCTTCTCCTTCTCTCTCTCTCTCACTCACAGCTTCTCTCTCTCACACACACAGCTTCTCTCTCTCTCACTCACAACTTCTCTCTCTCTCACAGCTTCTCTTTCTCTCTCTCTCTCTCTCTCACTCACAGCTTCTCTTTCTCTCTCACACACTCACAGCTTCTCTTTCTCCCTCTCTCTCTCACTCACAGCTTCTCTCTCTCTCACTCACAGCTTCTCTTTCTCTCTCTCTCTCACTCACAGCTTCTCTTTCTCTCTCTCACTCACAGCTTCACTCTCTCTCTCACTCACTCACAGCTTCTCTCTCTCTCTCACTCACAGCTACTCTCTCTTTCTCTCTCTCACTCACAGATTCTCTTTCTCCTTCTCTCCCTCACTCACAGCTTCTCTCTCTCTCACTCATAGCTTCTCTTTTTTTCTCTCTCTCTCACTCACAGCTTCTCTTTCTCTCTTTCTCTCTCCCACTGTCACAGCTTTTCTCTCTCTCACGCTCACTCACAGCTTCCTTTTTTCTCACTCTCTCTCACACTCACAGCTTCTCTTTCTCTCTCTCTCTCAGAGCTTCTCTTTCTCTCTCTCTCACTCACAGCTTCTCTCTCTCACTCACAGCTTCTCTTTCTTTCTCTCTCTCTCACTCACAGCTTCTCTTTCTCTCACTCTCTCACTCACAGCTTCTCTTTCTCTCTCACCCTCACTCACAGCTTTTCTCTCTCTCTCTCACTCACAGCTTCTCTTTCTCTCTCTCGCTCTCTCACTCACAGCTTCTTTTTTTCTCTCTCTCTCACTCACAGATTCTCTTTCTCTCTCTCTCTAACTCACAGCTTCGCTTTATCTCACTCTCTCACTCACAGCTTCTCTTTCTCTCTCTCTCTCACTCACAGCTTCTCTTTCTCTCTCTCTCACTCACAGCTTCTCTCTCTCTCTCACACACACAGCTTCTCTTTCTCTCTCACTCACAGCTTATCTTTCTCTCTCACTCACAGCTTCTCTCTCTCTCTCACTCACAGCTTCTCTTTCTCTCTCTATCTCACAGCTCCTCACTCTCTCTCTCTCTCACTCACAGCTTCTCTTTCACTCTCTCTCTAACTCATAGCTTCTCTTTCTCTCTCACTCACAGCTTCTCTTTCTCTCTCACACACAGCTTCTCTCTCTCTCTCTCACTCACAGCTTCTCTTTCTCTCTCTATCTCACTCACAGCTTCTCCTTCTCTCTCTCTCACTCACAGCTTCTCTCTCTCACAGCTTCTCTCTCTCTCACTCACTCACAACTTCTCTCTCTCTCTTTCACAGCTTCTCTTTCTCTCTCTCTCTCTCACTCACAGCTTCTCTTTCTCTCTCTCTCACTCACAGCTTCTCTTTCTCCCTCTCTTTCTCACTCACAGCTTCTCTCTCTCTCACTCACAGCTTCTCTTTCTTTCTCTCTCTCTCTCACTCACAGCTTCTCTTTCTCTCTCTCTCTCACTCACAGTTTCTCTCTCTCTCTCACTCACTCACAGCTTCTCTTTCTCTCTCTCACTCACAGCTTTTCTTTATCTCTCTCTATCACTCACAGCTTCTCTTTATCTCTCTCTCTCACTCACTCACAGTTTCTCTTTCTCTTTCTCTCTCTCACTCACATCTTCTCTCCCTCTCTCTCACTCACAGCTTCTCTCTCTCTCTCACTCACAGCTTCTCTTTCTCTCTCTCACTCACAACTTCTCTTTCTCTCTCTCCCTCTCACTCACAGGTTCTCTCTCTCTCACTCACAGCTTCTCTTTCTCTCTCTCAATCTCACTAACATCTTCTCTTTCTCTCTCTCTCACTCACAGCTTCTCTCTCTCACACACACACAGCTTCTCTTTCTCTCTCTCTCTCACTCACAGCTTCTCTTTCTCTCTCTCTCTCTAACTCACAGCTTCTCTTTCTCTCTCTCTCTCACTCACAGCTTCTCTTTATCTCTCTCTCACTCACAGCTTCTCTTTCTCTCTCTCTCACTCACAGCTTCTCTTTCTCTCTCTCACTCACAGCTTCTCTTTCTCTCTCTCTCTCACTCACAGCTTCTCTCTCTCACTCACAGCTTCTCTTTCTCTCTCACAATCTCACACTCACATCTTCTCTCTCTCTCACTCACAGCTTCTCTCTCTCTCTCACTCACAGCTTCTCTTTCTCTCTCTCTCACAACTTCTCTTTCTCTCTCTCTCTCTCACAGCTTCTCTTTCTCTCTCTCTCACTCACAGCTTCTCTCTCTCTCTCACAGCTTCTCTTTCTCTCTCTCACACACACAGCTGTTTCTCTGTCTCTCTCTAACTCACAGCTTCTCTTTATCTCTCTCTCACTCACAGCTTCTCTTTCTCTCTCTCTCTTTCACTCACAGCTTCTCTTTCTCTCTCTCTCTCTCACTCACAGCTTCTCTTTCTCTCTCTTACTCACAGCTTCTCTCTCTCTCTCTCACTCACAGATTCTCTTTTTCTCTCTCTCTCTCACTCACAGCTTCTCTTTCTCTCTCTCTCTAACTCACAGCTTCTCTATCTCTCTCTCACTCACAGCTCCTCTTTCTCTCTCTCTCGCACTTACACCTTCTCTTTCTCTCTCTCACTCACTCACAGCTTCTAGCTCTCTCTCTCTCACTCACAGCTTCTCTTTCTCTGTCTCTCTTTCTCTCTCACAGCTTCTCTTTCCCTCTCTCTCTCACTCACAGCTTCTCTTTCTCCCTCTCTCTCTAACTCACAGCTTCTCTCTCTCTCTCTCGCTCATAGCTTCTCTTTCTTTCTCTCTCTCTCACTCACAGCTTCTCTTTCTCTCTCTCTCTCTCCCACTGTCACAGCTTCTCTCTCTCTCTCTCACGCTCACTCACAGCTTCCCTTTTTCTCCCTCTCTCTCACAATCACAGCTTCTCTTTCACCCTCTCTCTCTCACTCACAGCTTCTCTTTCTTTCTCACTCTCATACTCACAGCTTCTCTTTCTCTCACTCCCTCACTCACAGCTTTTCTTTCTCTCTCTCTCTCTCACTCACAGCTTCTCTATCTCTCTCTCTCTCACACTCACAGCTTCTCTTTCTCTCTCTCTCTCACTCACAGCTTCTCTCTCTCTCACTCACAGCTTCTCTTTCTCTGTCTCTCTCTAACTCACAGCTTCTCTTTATCTCTCTCTCACTCACAGCTTCTCTTTCTTTCTCTCTCTCTCTAACTCACAGTTTCTCTTTTTCTCTCTCACTCACATCTCTTTCTCTCTCTCTCACTCACAGCTTCTCTCTCTTTCTCACTCACAGCTACTCTCTCTCTTTCTCTCTGTCTCTCTCTAACTCACAACTTGTCTTTATCTCTCTCTCAGTCACAGCTTCTCTTTCTCTCTCTCTCTCTCACAGCTTCTCTTTCTCTCTCTCTCCCTCACACCTCTTTCTCTCTCTCACTCACAACTTCACTTTCTCTCTCTCTCTCACTCACAGCTTCTCTTTCTTTCTCTCTCTCTCTCACTCACAGCTTCTCTTTCTCTCTCTCTCTCTCTCACTCACAGCTTCTCTTTCTCTCTCTCTCTCTCTCTCACTCACAGCTTCTTTTTTTCTCTCTCTCTCACTCACAGATTCTCTTTCTCTCTCTCTCTAACTCACAGCTTCTCTTTATCCCACTCTCTCACTCACAGCTTCTCTTTCTCTCTCTCTCTCACTCACAGCTTCTCTTTCTCTCTCTCTCACTCACAGCTTCTCTCTCTCTCACACACACACAGCTTCTCTTTCTCTCTCACTCACAGCTTATCTTTCTCTCTCACTCACAGCTTCTCTCTCTCTCTCACTCACAGCTTCTCTCTCTCTCTCACTCACAGCTTCTCTTTCTCTCTCTCTCTCTCTCACTCACAGCTTCTCTTTCTCTCTCTCTCTCACTCACAGCTTCTCTTTCTCTCTCTCTCACTCACAGCTTCTCTCTCTCACACACACACACAGCTTCTCTTTCTCTCTCACTCACAGCTTCTCTTTCTCTCTCAATCACAGCTTCTCTCTCTCTCTCACTCACAACTTCTCTTTCGCTCTCTATCTCACAGCTCCTCACTCTCTATCTCTGTCACTCACAGCTTCTCTTTCACTCTCTCTCTCTAACTCATAGGTTCTCTTTCTCTCTCACTCACAGCTGCTCTTTCTCTCTCACTCACAGCTTCTCTCTCTCACTCACAGCTTCTCTTTCTTTCTCTCTCTCTCACTCACAGCTTCTCTTTCTCTCACTCTCTCACTCACAGCTTCTCTTTCTCTCTCACCCTCACTCACAGCTTCTCTCTCTCTCACTCACTCACAGCTTCTCTTTCTCTCTCTCTTTCTCTCACTCACAGCTTCTTTTTTTCTCTCTCTCTCACTCACAGATTCTCTTTCTCTGTCTCTCTCTAACTCACAGCTTCTCTTTATCTCACTCTCTCACTCACAGCTTCTCTTTCTCTCTCTCTCTCACTCACAGCTTCTCTTTCTCTCACTCTCTCACTCACAGCTTCAATCTCTCTCACACACACACACAGCTTCTCTTTCTCTCTCACTCACAGCTTGTCTTTCTCTCTCACTCACAGGTTCTCTCTCTCACACACTCACAGCTTCTCTTTCTCTCTCACTCACAGCTTCTCTCTCTCTCTCTCACTCACAGCTTCTCTTTCTTTCTCTCTATCTCACTCACAGCTTCTCCTTCTCTCTCTCTCTCACTCACAGCTTCTCTCTCTCTCACACACAGCTTCTCTCTCTCTCACTCACAACTTCTCTCTCTCTCACAGCTTCTCTTTCTCTCTCTCTCTCTCTCACTCACAGCTTCTCTTTCTCTCTCACACACTCACAGCTTCTCTTTCTCCCTCTCTCTCTCACTCACAGCTTCTCTCTCTCTCACTCACAGCTTCTCTTTCTCTCTCTCTCTCACTCACAGCTTCTCTTTCTCTCTCTCACTCACAGCTTCACTCTCTCTCTCACTCACTCACAGCTTCTCTCTCTCTCTCACTCACAGCTACTCTCTCTTTCTCTCTCTCACTCACAGATTCTCTTTCTCCTTCTCTCCCTCACTCACAGCTTCTCTCTCTCTCACTCATAGCTTCTCTTTTTTTCTCTCTCTCTCACTCACAGCTTCTCTTTCTCTCTTTCTCTCTCCCACTGTCACAGCTTTTCTCTCTCTCACGCTCACTCACAGCTTCCTTTTTTCTCACTCTCTCTCACACTCACAGCTTCTCTTTCTCTCTCTCTCTCAGAGCTTCTCTTTCTCTCTCTCTCACTCACAGCTTCTCTCTCTCACTCACAGCTTCTCTTTCTTTCTCTCTCTCTCACTCACAGCTTCTCTTTCTCTCACTCTCTCACTCACAGCTTCTCTTTCTCTCTCACCCTCACTCACAGCTTTTCTCTCTCTCTCTCACTCACAGCTTCTCTTTCTCTCTCTCTCTCTCTCACTCACAGCTTCTTTTTTTCTCTCTCTCTCACTCACAGATTCTCTTTCTCTCTCTCTCTAACTCACAGCTTCGCTTTATCTCACTCTCTCACTCACAGCTTCTCTTTCTCTCTCTCTCTCACTCACAGCTTCTCTTTCTCTCTCTCTCACTCACAGCTTCTCTCTCTCTCTCACACACACAGCTTCTCTTTCTCTCTCACTCACAGCTTATCTTTCTCTCTCACTCACAGCTTCTCTCTCTCTCTCACTCACAGCTTCTCTTTCTCTCTCTATCTCACAGCTCCTCACTCTCTCTCTCTCTCACTCACAGCTTCTCTTTCACTCTCTCTCTAACTCATAGCTTCTCTTTCTCTCTCACTCACAGCTTCTCTTTCTCTCTCACACACAGCTTCTCTCTCTCTCTCTCACTCACAGCTTCTCTTTCTCTCTCTCTATCTCACTCACAGCTTCTCCTTCTCTCTCTCTCACTCACAGCTTCTCTCTCTCACAGCTTCTCTCTCTCTCACTCACTCACAACTTCTCTCTCTCTCTTTCACAGCTTCTCTTTCTCTCTCTCTCTCTCACTCACAGCTTCTCTTTCTCTCTCTCTCACTCACAGCTTCTCTTTCTCCCTCTCTTTCTCACTCACAGCTTCTCTCTCTCTCACTCACAGCTTCTCTTTCTTTCTCTCTCTCTCTCACTCACAGCTTCTCTTTCTCTCTCTCTCTCACTCACAGTTTCTCTCTCTCTCTCACTCACTCACAGCTTCTCTTTCTCTCTCTCACTCACAGCTTTTCTTTATCTCTCTCTATCACTCACAGCTTCTCTTTATCTCTCTCTCTCACTCACTCACAGTTTCTCTTTCTCTTTCTCTCTCTCACTCACATCTTCTCTCCCTCTCTCTCACTCACAGCTTCTCTCTCTCTCTCACTCACAGCTTCTCTTTCTCTCTCTCACTCACACCTTCTCTTTCTCTCTCTCCCTCTCACTCACAGGTTCTCTCTCTCTCACTCACAGCTTCTCTTTCTCTCTCTCAATCTCACTAACATCTTCTCTTTCTCTCTCTCTCACTCACAGCTTCTCTCTCTCACACACACACAGCTTCTCTTTCTCTCTCTCTCTCACTCACAGCTTCTCTTTCTCTCTCTCTCTCTAACTCACAGCTTCTCTTTCTCTCTCTCTCTCACTCACAGCTTCTCTTTATCTCTCTCTCACTCACAGCTTCTCTTTCTCTCTCTCTCACTCACAGCTTCTCTTTCTCTCTCTCACTCACAGCTTCTCTTTCTCTCTCTCTCTCACTCACAGCTTCTCTCTCTCACTCACAGCTTCTCTTTCTCTCTCACAATCTCACACTCACATCTTCTCTCTCTCTCTCACTCACAGCTTCTCTCTCTCTCTCACTCACAGCTTCTCTTTCTCTCTCTCTCACAACTTCTCTTTCTCTCTCTCTCTCTCACAGCTTCTCTTTCTCTCTCTCTCACTCACAGCTTCTCTCTCTCTCTCACAGCTTCTCTTTCTCTCTCTCACACACACAGCTGTTTCTCTGTCTCTCTCTAACTCACAGCTTCTCTTTATCTCTCTCTCACTCACAGCTTCTCTTTCTCTCTCTCTCTTTCACTCACAGCTTCTCTTTCTCTCTCTCTCTCTCACTCACAGCTTCTCTTTCTCTCTCTTACTCACAGCTTCTCTCTCTCTCTCTCACTCACAGATTCTCTTTTTCTCTCTCTCTCTCACTCACAGCTTCTCTTTCTCTCTCTCTCTAACTCACAGCTTCTCTATCTCTCTCTCACTCACAGCTCCTCTTTCTCTCTCTCTCGCACTTACACCTTCTCTTTCTCTCTCTCACTCACTCACAGCTTCTAGCTCTCTCTCTCTCACTCACAGCTTCTCTTTCTCTGTCTCTCTTTCTCTCTCACAGCTTCTCTTTCCCTCTCTCTCTCACTCACAGCTTCTCTTTCTCCCTCTCTCTCTAACTCACAGCTTCTCTCTCTCTCTCTCGCTCATAGCTTCTCTTTCTTTCTCTCTCTCTCACTCACAGCTTCTCTTTCTCTCTCTCTCTCTCCCACTGTCACAGCTTCTCTCTCTCTCTCTCACGCTCACTCACAGCTTCCCTTTTTCTCCCTCTCTCTCACAATCACAGCTTCTCTTTCACCCTCTCTCTCTCACTCACAGCTTCTCTTTCTTTCTCACTCTCATACTCACAGCTTCTCTTTCTCTCACTCCCTCACTCACAGCTTTTCTTTCTCTCTCTCTCTCTCACTCACAGCTTCTCTATCTCTCTCTCTCTCACACTCACAGCTTCTCTTTCTCTCTCTCTCTCACTCACAGCTTCTCTCTCTCTCACTCACAGCTTCTCTTTCTCTGTCTCTCTCTAACTCACAGCTTCTCTTTATCTCTCTCTCACTCACAGCTTCTCTTTCTTTCTCTCTCTCTCTAACTCACAGTTTCTCTTTTTCTCTCTCACTCACATCTCTTTCTCTCTCTCTCACTCACAGCTTCTCTCTCTTTCTCACTCACAGCTACTCTCTCTCTTTCTCTCTGTCTCTCTCTAACTCACAACTTGTCTTTATCTCTCTCTCAGTCACAGCTTCTCTTTCTCTCTCTCTCTCTCACAGCTTCTCTTTCTCTCTCTCTCCCTCACACCTCTTTCTCTCTCTCACTCACAACTTCACTTTCTCTCTCTCTCTCACTCACAGCTTCTCTTTCTTTCTCTCTCTCTCTCACTCACAGCTTCTCTTTCTCTCTCTCTCTCTCTCACTCACAGCTTCTGTTTCTCTCTCTCTCACTCACAGCTTCTCTATTTTTCTTTCTCTCTCACTCACAGCTTCTCTCTCTCTCTCTCACTCACACCTTGTCTCTCACTCACTCACTCACAGCTTCTCTTTCTCTCTCTCTCTCACTCACAGCTTCTCTCTCTCTCACTCACTCACTCACAGCTTCTCTCTCTCTCTCTCACTCACAGTTTCTCTCTCTCTCTCACTCACAGCTTCTCTCTCTCTCTCACTCACAGCTTCTCTTTCTCTTTCTCTCTCACTCACAGCTTTCTCTCTCACTCACAGCTTCTCTTTCTCTCTCTCTCACTCACAGCTTCTCTCTCTCTCTCACACACACAGCTTCTCTTTCTCTCTGTCTCACTCACAGATTCTCTTTCTCTCTCTCTCTCTAACTCACAGCTTCTCTTTATCTCTCTCTCACTTAGCTTCTCTCTCTCTCTCTCTCTCACAGCCTCTCTTTCTCTCACACTCACAGCTTCTCTCTCTCTCTTACTCACAGCTTCTCTCTCTCTCTCTTTCACTCACAGCCTCTCTTTCCCTTTCTCTCTCACTCACAGCTTCTCTCTCTCTCTCTCACTCACAGCTTCTCTCTCTCTCACTCACTCACAGCTTCTATTTCTTTCTTTCTCTCTCGCTCACACCTCTCTCACACACAGCTTCTCTTTCTCTCTCTCTCTCTCACTCACAGCTTCTCTCTCTCTCTCTCACAGCTTCTCTTTCTCTCTCTCTCACTCACAGCTTCTCTTTCTCTCTCACTCACAGCTTCCCTTTCTCTCTCTCACAACTTCTCTTTCTCTCTCTCACTCACAGCTTCTCTTTCTCTCTCTCTCTCTCGCACTCACAGCTTCTCTCTCTCTCTCACTCACAGCTTCTCTCTCTCTCTCACAGCTTCTCTTTCTCTCTCTCTCTCACTCACACCTTCTCTTTCTCTCTCTCTCTCTCACTCACAGCCTCTCTTTCCCTTTCTCCCTCACTCACAGCTTCTCTCTCTCTCACTCACTCACGGCTTCTCTCTCTCTCACTCACTCACAGCTTCTATTTCTTTCTTTCTCTCTCTCTCACAGCTTCTCTCTCTCTCACAGCTTCTCTCTCTCTCTCTCTCTCTCACTCACAGCTTCTCTTTCTCTCTCTCTCACTCACAGCTTCTCTTTCTCTCGCTCTCTCACTCACAGCTTCTCTTTCTCTCTCACTCACAGCTTCTCTTTCTCTCTCTCACAGCTTCTCTTTCTCTCTCTCTCTCACTCACAGCTTCTCTTTCTCTCTCTCTCTCACTCACAGCTTCTCTCTCTCTCTCACTCACAGCTTCTCTCTCTCTCACTCACTCACAGCTTCTATTTCTTTCTTTCTCTCTCACTCACAGCTTCTCTCTCTCTCACAGCTTCTCTTTCTCTCTCTCTCTCACTCACAGCTTCTCTTTCTCTCTCTCTCTCTCACTCACAGCTTCTCTCTCTCTCTCACTCACAGCTTCTCACTCTCTCTCTCTCACTCACAGCTTCTCTTTCTCTCCCTCTCTCACACAGCTTATCTTTCTCTCTCTCTCTCACTCACAGCTTCTCTCTCTCTCTCTCCCTCACTCACTGACATCTTCTCTTTCTTTCTCTCTCTCTCTCTCACTCACAGATTCTCTCTCTCACACAGCTTCTCTTTCTCTCTCTCTCTCACTCACAGCTTCTCTTTCTCTCTCTCTCTAACTCACAGCTTCTCTATATATCTCTGTCACTCACAGCTTCTCTTTCTCTCTCTCTCTTTCTCTCACTCACAGCTTCTCTTTCTCTCTCTCACTCACAGCTTCTCTCTCTCTCACTCACTCACAGCTTCTCTCTCTCTCACTCATAGCTTCTCTTTCTTTCTCTCTCTCTCACTCACAGCTTCTCTTTCTCTCTTTCTCTCTCCCACTGTCACAGCTTCTCTCTCTCTCACGCTCACTCTCAGCTTCCCTTTTTCTCACTCTCTCTCACACTCACAGCTTCTCTTTCTCACTCTCTCACTCAGAGCTTCTCTTTCTCTCTCTCTCTCACTCACAGCTTCTCTCTCTCAGTCACAGCTTCTCTTTCTCTCTCTCTCTCACTCACAGCTTCTCTCTCTCTCTCACTCACTCACACCTCTTTCTCTCTCTCACATCTTCACTTTCTCCCTCTCTCACTCACAGCTTCTCTTTCTTTCTCTCTCTCACACAGCTTCTCTTTCTCCATCTTTCTTTCACTCACAGCTTCTCTCTCTCTCTCACTCACAGCTTCTCTTTCTTTCTCTCTCTCACTCACAGCTTATCTTTCTCTCTCTCTCTCACTCACAGTTTCTCTCTCTCACTCACTCACAGTTTCTCTTTCTTACTTTCTCTCTCACTCACAGCTTCTCTCTCTCTCTCTCACTCACAGCTTCTCTCTCTCTCACTCACTCACAGCTTCTCTTTCTCTCTCTTACTCACTCCCAGCTTCTCATTCTCTCTCTCACTCACAGCGTTTCTTTATCTCTCTCTATCACTCACAGCTTCTCTTTATCACTCTCTCTCACTCACTCACAGCTTCTCTTTCTCTTTCTCTCTCTCACTCACATCTTCTCTCTCTCTCTCACTCACATCTTCTCTCTCTCTCTCACTCACAGCTTCTCTTTCTCTCTCACACACACACCTTCTCTTTCTCTCTCTCTCTCACTCACAGCTTCTCTCTCTCTCACTCACAGCTTCTCTTTCTCTCTCTCACTCTCTCACTAACATCTTCTCTTTCTCTCTCTCTCTCACTCACAGCTTCTCTCTCTCTCACACACACAGCTTCTCTTTCTCTCTCTCTCACTCACAGCTTCTCTTTCTCTGTCTCTCTCTAACTCACAGCTTCTCTTTATCTCTCTCTCACTCACAGCTTCTCTCTCTCTCTCTCTCACTCACAGATTCTTTTTTTCTCTCTCTCTCTCTCTCACAGCTTCTCTTTCTCTCTCTCTATCACTCACAGCTTCTCTCTCACACACTCACAGCTTCTCTTTCTCTCTCTCTCTAACTCACAGCTTCTCTTTATCTCACTCTCTCACTCACAGATTCTCTTTCTCTCTCTCTCTCACTCACAGCTTCTCTTTCTCTCTCTCTCACTCACAGCTTCTCTCTCTCACACACACACACAGCTTCTCTTTCTCTCTCACTCACAGCTTCTCTTTCTCTCTCACTCACAGTTTCTCTCTCTCTCTCTCACTCACAGCTTCTCTTTCTCTCTCTATCTCACAGCTCCTCACTCTCTCTCTCTCTCACTCACAGCTTCTCTTTCACTCTCTCTGTAACTCATAGCTTCTCTTTCTCTCTCACTCAAAACTTCTCTTTCTCTCTCACTCACAGCTTCTCTCTCTCTCTCACTCACAGCTTCTCTTTCTCTCTCTCTATCTCACTCACAGCTTCTCCTTCTCTCTCTCTCTCTCACTCACAGCTTCTCTCTCTCACACACAGCTTCTCTCTCTCTCACTCACTCACAACTTCTATCTCTCTCACAGCTTCTCTTTCTCTCTCTCTCTCTCACTCACAGCTTCTCTTTCTCTCTCTCTCACTCACAGCTTCTCTTTCTCCCCCTCTCTCTCACTCACAGCTTCTCTCTCTCTCACTCACAGCTTCTCTTTCTTTCTCTCTCTCTCTCACTCACAGCTTCTCTTTCTCTCTCTCTCTCTCACTCACAGCTTCTCTTTCTCTCTCTCTCACTCACAGCTTCTCTTTCTCTCTCACTCACAGGTTCTCTTTCTCTCTCTCACAGCTTCTCTTTCTCTCTCTCTCTCTCACTCACAGCTTCTCTTTCTCTCTCACTCTCACTCACAGCTTCTCTCTCTCTCTCACTCACAGCTTCTCTTTCTCTCTCTCTCTCTCACTCAAGCTTCTTTTTTCTCTCTCTCTCACTCACAGCTTCTCTTTCTCTGTCTCTCTCTAACTCACAGCTTCTCTTTATCTCACTCTCTCACTCACAGCTTCTCTTTCTCTCTCTCTCTCACTCACAGCTTCTCTTTCTCTCTCTCTCACTCACAGCTTCTCTCTCTCACACACACACACAGCTTCTATTTCTCTCTCACTCACAGCTTCTCTTTCTCTCTCACTCACAGTTTCTCTCTCTCTCTCTCACTCACAGCTTCTCTTTCTCTCTCTTTCTCACAGCTCCTCACTCTCTCTCTCTCACTCACAGCTTCTCTTTCACTCTCTCTCTCTAACTCATAGCTTCTCTTTCTCTCTCACTCACAGCTTCTCTCTCTCTCTCACTCACAGCTTCTCTCTCTCTCTCTCACTCACAGCTTCTCTTTCTCTCTCTCTATCTCACTCACAGCTTCTCCTTCTCTCTCTCTCTCTCACTCACAGCTTCTCCCTCTCTCTCTCTCTCACAACCTCTCTCTCTCACTCACTCACAACTTCTCTCTCTCACACAGCTTCTCTTTCTCTCTCTCTCTCTCTCACTCACAGCTTCTCTTTCTCTCTCTCTCACTCACAGCTTCTCTTTCTCCCTCTCTCTCTCACTCACAGCTTCTCTGTCTCTCACTCACAGCTTCTCTTTCTTTCTCTCTCTCTCTCACTCACAGCTTCTCTTTCTCTCTCTCTCTCTCACTCACAGTTTCTCTCTCTCTCTCTCTCACTCATCACACCTTCTCTTTCTTTCTTTCTCTCGCACTCACAGCTTCTCTCTCTCTCTCTCACTCACAGCTTCTCTCTCTCTCACAACACTCACAGCTTCTCTTTCTCTCTCTTACTCACTCCCAGCTTCTCTCTCTCTCCCTCACTCACAGCTTCTAGCTCTCTCTCTCTCACTCACAGCTTCTCTTTCTCTGTCTCTCTCTCACACTCACAGCTTCTCTTTCCCTCTCTCTCTCACTCACAGCTTCTCTTTCTCCCTCTCTCTCTCACTCACAGCTTCTCTTTCTTTCTCTCTCTCACACAGCTTCTCTTTCTCCATCTCTCTCTCACTCACAGCTTCTCTTTCTTTCTCTCTCTCACACAGCTTCTCTTTCTCCATCTCTCTCTCACTCACAGCTTCTCTCTCTCTCTCTCTCACAGCTTCTCTTTCTTTCTTTCTCTCTCTCTCACTCACAGCTTCTCTTTCTCTCTCTCACTCACAGCTTCTCTCTCTCTCTCTCACTCACTCACTCACAGCTTCTCTCTCTCTCTCACTCACAGCTACTCTATCTCTCTCTCTCTCACACTCACAGATTCTCTTTCTCCCTCTCTCTCTCACTCACAGCTTCTCTTTCTCTCTTTCTCTCTCCCACTGTCACAGCTTCTATCTCTCTCACTCTCACTCACAGCTTCCCTTTTTCTCACTCTCACATTCACAGCTTCTCTTTCTCTCTCTCTCACTCACAGCTTCTCTTTCTCTCTCTCTCTCACTCACAGCTTCTCTCTCTCACTCACAGCTTCTCTTTCTCTCTCTCTCACTCATAGCTTCTCTTTTTCTCTCTCTCTCTCACAGCTTCTCTCTCTCTCTCTCTCACTCACAGCTTCTCACTCACTCTCTCTCACTCACAGCATCTCTTTCTCTCCCTCTCTCACACAGCTTCTCTTTCTCTCTCTCTCTCACTCACAGCTTCTCTTTCTCCCTCTCTCTCTCACTCACAGCTTCTCTCTCTCTCACACACTCACAGCTTCTCTTTCTCTCTTACTCACTCCCAGCTTCTCTTTCTCTCTCTCACTCACAGCTTTTCTTTATCTCTCTCTATCACTCACAGCTTCTCTTTATCTCTCTCTCTCACTCACTCACAGCTTCTCTTTCTCTCTCTCACACACATCTTCTCTCTCTCTCTCACTCACAGCTTCTCTCTCTCTCACTCACAGCTTTCTCTCTCTCTCTCACACCTTCTCTTTCTCTCTCTCTCACACAGCTTCTCTCTCTCTCACTCACAGCTTCTCTTTCTCTCTCTCACTCTCTCACTAACATCTTCTCCTTCTCTCTCTCTCTCACTCACACCTTCTCTCTCTCACACACACACAGCTTGTCTTTCTCTCTCTCTCTCTCACTCACAGCTTCTCTTTCTCTGTCTCTCTCTCACACAGCTTCTCTTTATCTCTCTCTCACTCACAGCTTCTCTTTCTCTCTCTCTCTCTCTCACTCACAGCTTCTCTTTCTCTCTCTCACTCACAGCTTCTCTCTCTCACTCACAGCTTCTCTCTCTCACACACACAGATTTTTTTTCCTCTCTCTCTCTCACTCACAGCTTCTCTTTCTCTCTCTCTCTCACTCACTGCTTCCATTTCTCCCTCTCTCTCTCACTCACATTCTCTCTCTCTCTCACTCACAGCTTCTCTTTCTCTCTCTCTCTAACTCACAGCTTCTCTTTATCTCTCTCTCACTCACAGCTTCTCTTTCTCTCTCTCTCACTCACAGCTTCTCTTTCTCTCTCTCACTCAAAGCTTCTCTCTCCCTCACTCACTCACAGCTTCTAGCTCTCTCTCTCTCACTCACAGCTTCTCTTTCTCTGTCTGTCTCTCTCACTCACAGCCTCTCTTTCTCTCTCTCACACACAGCTTCTCTTTCTCCCTCTCTCTCTCAATTACAGCTTCTCTCTCTCTCACTCATAGCTTCCCTTTCTTTCTTTCTCTCTCACTCACTGCTTCTCTTTCTCTCTCTCCCACTGTCACAGCTTCTCTCTCTCTCTCACGCTCACTCACAGCTTCCCTTTCTCTCCCTCTCTCTCACAATCACAGCTTCTCTTTATCTCTCTCTCACTCACAGCTTCTCTTTCTCTCTCTCACTCACAGTTTCTCTCTCTCTCTCACTCACAGCTTCTCTCTCTCTCTCTCACTCACAGCTTCTCTTTCTCTTTCTCACTCACTCACACCTTTCTCTCTCACTCACAGCTTCTCTTTCTCTCTCTCTCTCACTCACAGCTTCTCTCTCTCTCACACACACACAGCTTCTCTTTCTCTCTGTCTCACTCACAGCTCTCTCTCTCTCTCTAACTCACAGCTTCTCTTTATCTCTCTCTCACTCAGCTTCTCTCTCTCTCTCTCACTCACAGCATCTCTTTCTCTCTCACTCACAGCTTCTCTCTCTCTCTCACTCACAGCTTCTCTCTCTCTCTCACTCACAGCCTCTCTTTCCCTTTCTCTCTCACTCACAGCTTCTCTCTCTCTCACTCACTCACAGCTTCTCTCTCTCTCACTCACTCACAGCTTCTATTTCTTTCTTTCTCTCTCACTCACAGCTTCTCTCTCTCTCACAGCTTCTCTTTCTCTCTCTCTCTCTCACTCACAGCTTCTCTCTCTCTCTCCCTCTCTCACTGACATCTTGTCTTTCTCTCTCTCTCTCTCTCACTCACAGATTCTCTCTCTCTCACACAGCTTCTTTTTCTCTCTCTCTCTCACTCACAGCTTCTCTTTCTCTCTCTCTCTCTCACAGCTCCTCTTTCTCTCTCTCTCACTCACAGCTTCTCTCTCTCTCACACAGCTTCTCTTTCTTTCTCTCTCTCTCACTCACAGATTCTCTTTCTCTCACTCACAGATTCTCTTTCTCTCTCACTCTCACTCACAGCTTCTCTCTCTCTCACTCACTCACAGCTTCTCTTTCTCTCTCTCTCTCTCACACAGCTTCTTCTTCTCTCTCTCTCTCACTCACAGCTTCTCTTTCTCTGTCTCTCTCTAACTCACAGCTTCTCTTTATCTCACTCTCTCACTCACAGCTTCACTTTCTCTATCTCTCTCACTCACAGCTTCTCTTTCTCTCTCTCTCACTCACAGCTTCTCTCTCTCTCACACACACAGCTTCTCTTTCTCTCTCACTCACAGCTTCTCTTTCTCTCTCACTCACAGCTTCTCTCTCTCTCTCTCTCACTCACAGCTTCTCTTTCACTTGCTATCTCACAGCTTCTCTTTCTCTCTCTCTCTCACTCACACCTTCTCTCTCTCACTCACAGCTTCTCTTTCTTTCTCTCTCTCTCACTCACAGCTTCTTCTTCTCTCTCTCTCACTCACAGCTTCTCTTTCTCTGTCTCTCTAACTCACAGCTTCTCTTTATCTCACTCTCTCACTCACAGCTTCACTTTCTCTCTCTCTCTCTCACTCACAGCTTCTCTTTCTCTCTCTCACTCACAGCTTCTCTTTCTCTCTCACAGCTTCTCTTTCTCTCTCTCTCTCACTCACAGCTTCTCTTTCACTCTCTCTCTCTAACTCATAGCTTCTCTTTCTCTCTCACTCACAGCTTCTCTTTCTCTCTCACAGCTTCTCTTTCTCTCTCTCTCTCACTCACAGCTTCTCTTTCTCTCTCTCTCTCTCACTCACAGCTTCTCTCTCTCTCTCACTCACAGCTTCTCTCTCTCTCACTCACAGCTTCTCTCTCTCTCACTCACTCACAGCTTCTATTTCTTTCTTTCTCTCTCACTCACAGCTTCTCTCTCTCTCACACACATCTTCTCTTTCTCTCTCTCACTCACAGCTTCACTTTTTCTCTCTCTCTCTCTCACTCACAGCCTCTCTTTCCCTTTCTCTCTCACTCACAGCTTCTCTCTCTCTCTCACTCACAGCTTCTCTCTCTCTCACTCACTCACAGCTTCTATTTCTTTCTTTCTCTCTCACTCACAGCTTCTCTCTCTCTCTCACAGCTTCTCTTTCTCTCTCTCTCTCTCACTCACAGGTTCTCTTTCTCTCTCTCTCACTCACAGCTTCTCTTTCTCTATCTCTCTCACTCACAGCTTCTCTTTCTCTCTCTCTCTCTCACTCACAGCTTCTCTTTCTCTGTCTCTCTCTAACTCACAGCTTCTCTTTATCTCACTCTCTCACTCACAGCTTCTCTTTCTCTCTCTCTCACTCACAGCTTCTCTTTCTCTCTCTCTCACTCACAGCTTCTCTCTCTCTCACACACACACAGCTTCTCTCTCTCTCTCACTCACAGCTTCTCTTTCGCTCTCTATCTCACAGCTCCTCACTCTCTATCTCTCTCACTCACAGCATCTCTTTCACTCTCTCTCTCTAACTCATAGCTTCTCTTTCTCTCTCACTCACAGCTTCTCTTTCTCTCTCACTCACAGCTTCTCTCTCTCTCTCACTCACAGCTTCTCTTTCTCTCTCTCACTCACTCACAGCTTCTCTCTCTCCTCTCACAGCTTCTCTCTCTCTCACTTACTCACAACTTCTCTCTCTCTCACAGCTTCACTTTCTCTCTCTCTCTCACTCACAGATTCTCTTTCTCCTTCTCTCTCTCACTCACAGCTTCTCTCGCTCTCACTCATAGCTTCTCTTTCTTTCTCTCTCTCTCACTCACAGCTTCTCTTTCTCTCTCTCTCTCTCACTCACAGCTTCTCTTTCTCTCTCTCTCACTCACAGCTTCTCTTTCTCTCTCACTCACAGGTTCTCTTTCTCTCTCTCACAGCTTCTCTTTCTCTCTCTCTCTCTCACTCACAGCTTCTCTTTCTCTCTCTCACTCACAGCTTCTCTCTCTCTCTCTCACTCACAGCTTCTCTTTCTCTCTCTCTCTCTCACTCAAGCTTCTTTTTTCTCTCTCTCTCACTCACAGCTTCTCTTTCTCTGTCTCTCTCTAACTCACAGCTTCTCTTTATCTCACTCTCTCACTCACAGCTTCTCTTTCTCTCTCTCTCTCACTCACAGCTTCTCTTTCTCTCTCTCTCACTCACAGCTTCTCTCTCTCACACACACACACAGCTTCTATTTCTCTCTCACTCACAGCTTCTCTTTCTCTCTCACTCACAGTTTCTCTCTCTCTCTCTCACTCACAGCTTCTCTTTCTCTCTCTTTCTCACAGCTCCTCACTCTCTCTCTCTCACTCACAGCTTCTCTTTCACTCTCTCTCTCTAACTCATAGCTTCTCTTTCTCTCTCACTCACAGCTTCTCTCTCTCTCTCACTCACAGCTTCTCTCTCTCTCTCTCACTCACAGCTTCTCTTTCTCTCTCTCTATCTCACTCACAGCTTCTCCTTCTCTCTCTCTCTCTCACTCACAGCTTCTCCCTCTCTCTCTCTCTCACAACCTCTCTCTCTCACTCACTCACAACTTCTCTCTCTCACACAGCTTCTCTTTCTCTCTCTCTCTCTCTCACTCACAGCTTCTCTTTCTCTCTCTCTCACTCACAGCTTCTCTTTCTCCCTCTCTCTCTCACTCACAGCTTCTCTGTCTCTCACTCACAGCTTCTCTTTCTTTCTCTCTCTCTCTCACTCACAGCTTCTCTTTCTCTCTCTCTCTCTCACTCACAGTTTCTCTCTCTCTCTCTCTCACTCATCACACCTTCTCTTTCTTTCTTTCTCTCGCACTCACAGCTTCTCTCTCTCTCTCTCACTCACAGCTTCTCTCTCTCACACAACACTCACAGCTTCTCTTTCTCTCTCTTACTCACTCCCAGCTTCTCTCTCTCTCCCTCACTCACAGCTTCTAGCTCTCTCTCTCTCACTCACAGCTTCTCTTTCTCTGTCTCTCTCTCACACTCACAGCTTCTCTTTCCCTCTCTCTCTCACTCACAGCTTCTCTTTCTCCCTCTCTCTCTCACTCACAGCTTCTCTTTCTTTCTCTCTCTCACACAGCTTCTCTTTCTCCATCTCTCTCTCACTCACAGCTTCTCTTTCTTTCTCTCTCTCACACAGCTTCTCTTTCTCCATCTCTCTCTCACTCACAGCTTCTCTCTCTCTCTCTCTCACAGCTTCTCTTTCTTTCTTTCTCTCTCTCTCACTCACAGCTTCTCTTTCTCTCTCTCACTCACAGCTTCTCTTTCTCTCTCTCACTCACAGCTTCTCTCTCTCTCTCTCACTCACTCACTCACAGCTTCTCTCTCTCTCTCACTCACAGCTACTCTATCTCTCTCTCTCACACACTCACAGATTCTCTTTCTCCCTCTCTCTCTCACTCACAGCTTCTCTTTCTCTCTTTCTCTCTCCCACTGTCACAGCTTCTATCTCTCTCACTCTCACTCACAGCTTCCCTTTTTCTCACTCTCACATTCACAGCTTCTCTTTCTCTCTCTCTCACTCACAGCTTCTCTTTCTCTCTCTCTCTCACTCACAGCTTCTCTCTCTCACTCACAGCTTCTCTTTCTCTCTCTCTCACTCATAGCTTCTCTTTCTCTCTCTCTCTCTCACAGCTTCTCTCTCTCTCTCTCACTCACAGCTTCTCACTCACTCTCTCTCACTCACAGCATCTCTTTCTCTCCCTCTCTCACACAGCTTCTCTTTCTCTCTCTCTCTCACTCACAGCTTCTCTTTCTCCCTCTCTCTCTCACTCACAGCTTCTCTCTCTCTCACACACTCACAGCTTCTCTTTCTCTCTTACTCACTCCCAGCTTCTCTTTCTCTCTCTCACTCACAGCTTTTCTTTATCTCTCTCTATCACTCACAGCTTCTCTTTATCTCTCTCTCTCACTCACTCACAGCTTCTCTTTCTCTTTCTCTCTCTCACTCACATCTTCTCTCTCTCTCTCACTCACAGCTTCTCTCTCTCTCACTCACAGCTTTCTCTCTCTCTCTCACACCTTCTCTTTCTCTCTCTCTCACACAGCTTCTCTCTCTCTCACTCACAGCTTCTCTTTCTCTCTCTCACTCTCTCACTAACATCTTCTCCTTCTCTCTCTCTCTCACTCACACCTTCTCTCTCTCACACACACACAGCTTGTCTTTCTCTCTCTCTCTCTCACTCACAGCTTCTCTTTCTCTGTCTCTCTCTCACACAGCTTCTCTTTATCTCTCTCTCACTCACAGCTTCTCTTTCTCTCTCTCTCTCTCTCACTCACAGCTTCTCTTTCTCTCTCTCACTCACAGCTTCTCTCTCTCACTCACAGCTTCTCTCTCTCACACACACAGATTTTTTTTCCTCTCTCTCTCTCACTCACAGCTTCTCTTTCTCTCTCTCTCTCACTCACTGCTTCCATTTCTCCCTCTCTCTCTCACTCACATTCTCTCTCTCTCTCACTCACAGCTTCTCTTTCTCTCTCTCTCTAACTCACAGCTTCTCTTTATCTCTCTCTCACTCACAGCTTCTCTTTCTCTCTCTCTCACTCACAGCTTCTCTTTCTCTCTCTCACTCAAAGCTTCTCTCTCTCTCACTCACTCACAGCTTCTAGCTCTCTCTCTCTCACTCACAGCTTCTCTTTCTCTGTCTGTCTCTCTCACTCACAGCCTCTCTTTCTCTCTCTCACACACAGCTTCTCTTTCTCCCTCTCTCTCTCAATTACAGCTTCTCTCTCTCTCACTCATAGCTTCCCTTTCTTTCTTTCTCTCTCACTCACTGCTTCTCTTTCTCTCTCTCCCACTGTCACAGCTTCTCTCTCTCTCTCACGCTCACTCACAGCTTCCCTTTCTCTCCCTCTCTCTCACAATCACAGCTTCTCTTTATCTCTCTCTCACTCACAGCTTCTCTTTCTCTCTCTCACTCACAGTTTCTCTCTCTCTCTCACTCACAGCTTCTCTCTCTCTCTCTCACTCACAGCTTCTCTTTCTCTTTCTCACTCACTCACAGCTTTCTCTCTCCCTCACAGCTTCTCTTTCTCTCTCTCTCTCACTCACAGCTTCTCTCTCTCTCACACACACACAGCTTCTCTTTCTCTCTGTCTCACTCACAGCTTCTCTCTCTCTCTCTAACTCACAGCTTCTCTTTATCTCTCTCTCACTCAGCTTCTCTCTCTCTCTCTCACTCACAGCATCTCTTTCTCTCTCACTCACAGCTTCTCTCTCTCTCTCACTCACAGCTTCTCTCTCTCTCTCACTCACAGCCTCTCTTTCCCTTTCTCTCTCACTCACAGCTTCTCTCTCTCTCACTCACTCACAGCTTCTCTCTCTCTCACTCACTCACAGCTTCTATTTCTTTCTTTCTCTCTCACTCACAGCTTCTCTCTCTCTCACAGCTTCTCTTTCTCTCTCTCTCTCTCACTCACAGCTTCTCTCTCTCTCTCCCTCTCTCACTGACATCTTGTCTTTCTCTCTCTCTCTCTCTCACTCACAGATTCTCTCTCTCTCACACAGCTTCTTTTTCTCTCTCTCTCTCACTCACAGCTTCTCTTTCTCTCTCTCTCTCTCACAGCTCCTCTTTCTCTCTCTCTCACTCAAAGCTTCTCTCTCTCTCACACAGCTTCTCTTTCTTTCTCTCTCTCTCACTCACAGATTCTCTTTCTCTCACTCACAGATTCTCTTTCTCTCTCACTCTCACTCACAGCTTCTCTCTCTCTCACTCACTCACAGCTTCTCTTTCTCTCTCTCTCTCTCACACAGCTTCTTCTTCTCTCTCTCTCTCACTCACAGCTTCTCTTTCTCTGTCTCTCTCTAACTCACAGCTTCTCTTTATCTCACTCTCTCACTCACAGCTTCACTTTCTCTATCTCTCTCACTCACAGCTTCTCTTTCTCTCTCTCTCACTCACAGCTTCTCTCTCTCACACACACAGCTTCTCTTTCTCTCTCACTCACAGCTTCTCTTTCTCTCTCACTCACAGCTTCTCTCTCTCTCTCTCTCACTCACAGCTTCTCTTTCACTTGCTATCTCACAGCTTCTCTTTCTCTCTCTCTCTCACTCACACCTTCTCTCTCTCACTCACAGCTTCTCTTTCTTTCTCTCTCTCTCACTCACAGCTTCTTCTTCTCTCTCTCTCACTCACAGCTTCTCTTTCTCTGTCTCTCTAACTCACAGCTTCTCTTTATCTCACTCTCTCACTCACAGCTTCACTTTCTCTCTCTCTCTCACTCACAGCTTCTCTTTCTCTCTCTCACTCACAGCTTCTCTCTCTCTCTCACACACACAGCTTCTCTTTCTCACTCACTCACAGCTTCTCTTTCTCTCTCACTCACAGCTTCTCTCTCTCTCTCTCACTCACAGCTTCTCTTTCACTCGCTATCTCACAGCTTCTCATTCTCTCTCTCTCTCACTCACAGCTTCTCTTTCACTCTCTCTCTCTAACTCATAGCTTCTCTTTCTCTCTCACTCACAGCTTCTCTTTCTCTCTCACTCACAGCTTCTCTCTCTCTCTCACTCACAGCTTCTCTTTCTCTCTCTCTATCTCACTCACAGCTTCTCCTTCTCTCTCTCTCTCACTCACAGCTTCTCTCTCTCTCACACACACAGCTTCTCTTTCTCTCTCTCTCTCTCTCACTCACAGCTTCTCTTTCTCTCTCTCACTCACTCACAGCTTCTCTTTCTCCCTCTCTCTCTCACTCACAGCTTCTCTCTCTCACTCACTCACAGCTTTTCTTTATCTCTCTCTATCACTCACAGCTTCTCTTTATCTCTCTCACTCACTCACAGCTTCTCTTTCTCTTTCTCTCTCTCACTCACATCTTCTCTCTCTCTCTCTCACTCACAGCTTCTCTCTCTCTCACTCACAGCTTCTCTTTCTCTCTCTCACTCACACCTTCTCTTTCTCTCTCTCTCTCACTCACAGCTTCTCTCTCTCTCAGTCACAGCTTCCCTTTCTCTCTCTCAATCTCTCACTAACATCTTCTCTTTCTCTCTCTCTCTCACTCACAGCTTCTCTCTCTCACACACACAGCCTCTCTTTCTCTCTCACTCACAGCTTCTCTTTCTCTGTCTCTCTCTAACTCACAGCTTCTCCTTATCTCTCTCTCACTCACAGCTTCTCTTTCTCTCTCTCTCTCACTCACAGCTTCTCTCTCTCTCTCACAGCTTCTCTTTCTTTCTCTCTCTCTCACTCACAGCTTCTCTTTCTCTCACTCACAGCTTCTCTTTCTCTCTCACTCTCACTCACAGCTTCTCTCTCTCTCACTCACAGCTTCTCTTTCTCTTTCTCTCTCACTCTCACTCACAGCTTCTCTCTCTCTCACACACAGCTTCTCTTTCTCTCTCTCTCTCTCACTCACAGCTTCTCTTTCTCTCTCTCTCTCTCACTCACAGCTTCTCTTTCTCCTTCTCTCTCTCACTCACAGCTTCTCTCTCACTCACAGCTTCTCTTTCTTTCTCTCTCTCTCACAGCTTCTCTTTCTCTCTCTCTCTCTCTCACTCACAGTTTCTCTCTCTCTATCTCTCACTCACAACTTCTCTTTCTTTCTCTCTCTCTTACTCACAGCTTCTCTCTCTCTCACTCACTCACAGCTTCTCTCTCTCTCACACACTCACAGCTTCTCTTTCTCTCTCTTACTCACTCCCAGCTTCTCTCTCTCTCTCTCACTCACAGCTTTTCTTTATCTCTCTCTATCACTCACAGCTTCTCTTTATCTCTCTCACTCACTCACAGCTTCTCTTTCTCTTTCTCTCTCTCACTCACATCTTCTCTCTCTCTCTCTCACTCACAGCTTCTCTCTCTCGCACTCACAGCTTCTCTTTCTCTCTCTCACTCACACCTTCTCTTTCTCTCTCTCTCTCACTCACAGCTTCTCTCTCTCTCACTCACAGCTTCTCTTTCTCTCTCTCAATCTCTCACTAACATCTTCTCTCTCTCTCTCTAACTCACAGCTTCTCTTTATCTCTCTCACTCACAGCTTCTCTTTCTCTCTCTCTCATTCACAGCTTCTCTCTCTCACTCACAGCTTCTCTTTCTTTCTCTCTCACTCACAGCTTCTCTTTCTCTCACTCACAGCTTCTCTTTCTCTCTCACTCTCACTCACAGCTTCCCTCTCTCACTCTCACTCACAGCTTCTCTCTCTCTCTCTCACTCACAGCTTCTCTTTCTCTGTCTCTCTCTAACTCACAGCTTCTCTTTATCTCACTCTCTCACTCACAGCTTCACTTTCTCTCTCTCTCTCACTCACAGCTTCTCTCTCTCTCTCTCTCACAGCTTCTCTTTCTTTCTTTCTCTCTCTCTCACTCACAGCTTCTCTTTCTCTCTCTCACTCACAGCTTCTCTTTCTCTCTCTCACTCACAGCTTCTCTCTCTCTCTCTCACTCACTCACTCACAGCTTCTCTCTCTCTCTCACTCACAGCTACTCTATCTCTCTCTCTCACACACTCACAGATTCTCTTTCTCCCTCTCTCTCTCACTCACAGCTTCTCTTTCTCTCTTTCTCTCTCCCACTGTCACAGCTTCTATCTCTCTCACTCTCACTCACAGCTTCCCTTTTTCTCACTCTCACATTCACAGCTTCTCTTTCTCTCTCTCTCACTCACAGCTTCTCTTTCTCTCTCTCTCTCACTCACAGCTTCTCTCTCTCACTCACAGCTTCTCTTTCTCTCTCTCTCACTCATAGCTTCTCTTTTTCTCTCTCTCTCTCACAGCTTCTCTCTCTCTCTCTCTCACTCACAGCTTCTCACTCACTCTCTCTCACTCACAGCATCTCTTTCTCTCCCTCTCTCTCACAGCTTCTCTTTCTCTCTCTCTCTCACTCACAGCTTCTCTTTCTCCCTCTCTCTCTCACTCACAGCTTCTCTCTCTCTCACACACTCACAGCTTCTCTTTCTCTCTTACTCACTCCCAGCTTCTCTTTCTCTCTCTCACTCACAGCTTTTCTTTATCTCTCTCTATCACTCACAGCTTCTCTTTATCTCTCTCTCTCACTCACTCACAGCTTCTCTTTCTCTCTCTCACTCACATCTTCTCTCTCTCTCTCACTCACAGCTTCTCTCTCTCTCACTCACAGCTTTCTCTCTCTCTCACACCTTCTCTTTCTCTCTCTCTCACACAGCTTCTCTCTCTCTCACTCACAGCTTCTCTTTCTCTCTCTCACTCTCTCACTAACATCTTCTCCTTCTCTCTCTCTCTCACTCACACCTTCTCTCTCTCTCACACACACAGCTTGTCTTTCTCTCTCTCTCTCTCACTCACAGCTTCTCTTTCTCTGTCTCTCTCTCACACAGCTTCTCTTTATCTCTCTCTCACTCACAGCTTCTCTTTCTCTCTCTCTCTCTCACTCACAGCTTCTCTTTCTCTCTCTCACTCACAGCTTCTCTCTCTCACTCACAGCTTCTCTCTCTCACACACACAGATTTTTTTTCCTCTCTCTCTCTCACTCACAGCTTCTCTTTCTCTCTCTCTCTCACTCACTGCTTCCATTTCTCCCTCTCTCTCTCACTCACATTCTCTCTCTCTCTCACTCACAGCTTCTCTTTCTCTCTCTCTCTAACTCACAGCTTCTCTTTATCTCTCTCTCACTCACAGCTTCTCTTTCTCTCTCTCTCACTCACAGCTTCTCTTTCTCTCTCTCACTCAAAGCTTCTCTCTCCCTCACTCACTCACAGCTTCTAGCTCTCTCTCTCTCACTCACAGCTTCTCTTTCTCTGTCTGTCTCTCTCACTCACAGCCTCTCTTTCTCTCTCTCACACACAGCTTCTCTTTCTCCCTCTCTCTCTCAATTACAGCTTCTCTCTCTCTCACTCATAGCTTCCCTTTCTTTCTTTCTCTCTCACTCACTGCTTCTCTTTCTCTCTCTCCCACTGTCACAGCTTCTCTCTCTCTCTCACGCTCACTCACAGCTTCCCTTTCTCTCCCTCTCTCTCACAATCACAGCTTCTCTTTATCTCTCTCTCACTCACAGCTTCTCTTTCTCTCTCTCACTCACAGTTTCTCTCTCTCTCTCACTCACAGCTTCTCTCTCTCTCTCTCACTCACAGCTTCTCTTTCTCTTTCTCACTCACTCACAGCTTTCTCTCTCACTCACAGCTTCTCTTTCTCTCTCTCTCTCACTCACAGCTTCTCTCTCTCTCACACACACACAGCTTCTCTTTCTCTCTGTCTCACTCACAGCTTCTCTCTCTCTCTCTCTAACTCACAGCTTCTCTTTATCTCTCTCTCACTCAGCTTCTCTCTCTCTCACTCACTCACAGCATCTCTTTCTCTCTCACTCACAGCTTCTCTCTCTCTCTCACTCACAGCTTCTCTCTCTCTCTCACTCACAGCCTCTCTTTCCCTTTCTCTCTCACTCACAGCTTCTCTCTCTCTCACTCACTCACAGCTTCTCTCTCTCTCACTCACTCACAGCTTCTATTTCTTTCTTTCTCTCTCACTCACAGCTTCTCTCTCTCTCACAGCTTCTCTTTCTCTCTCTCTCTCTCACTCACAGCTTCTCTCTCTCTCTCCCTCTCTCACTGACATCTTGTCTTTCTCTCTCTCTCTCTCTCACTCACAGATTCTCTCTCTCTCACACAGCTTCTTTTTCTCTCTCTCTCTCACTCACAGCTTCTCTTTCTCTCTCTCTCTCTCACAGCTCCTCTTTCTCTCTCTCTCACTCACAGCTTCTCTCTCTCTCACACAGCTTCTCTTTCTTTCTCTCTCTCTCACTCACAGATTCTCTTTCTCTCACTCACAGATTCTCTTTCTCTCTCACTCTCACTCACAGCTTCTCTCTCTCTCACTCACTCACAGCTTCTCTTTCTCTCTCTCTCTCTCACACAGCTTCTTCTTCTCTCTCTCTCTCACTCACAGCTTCTCTTTCTCTGTCTCTCTCTAACTCACAGCTTCTCTTTATCTCACTCTCTCACTCACAGCTTCACTTTCTCTATCTCTCTCACTCACAGCTTCTCTTTCTCTCTCTCTCACTCACAGCTTCTCTCTCTCTCACACACACAGCTTCTCTTTCTCTCTCACTCACAGCTTCTCTTTCTCTCTCACTCACAGCTTCTCTCTCTCTCTCTCTCACTCACAGCTTCTCTTTCACTTGCTATCTCACAGCTTCTCTTTCTCTCTCTCTCTCACTCACACCTTCTCTCTCTCACTCACAGCTTCTCTTTCTTTCTCTCTCTCTCACTCACAGCTTCTTCTTCTCTCTCTCTCACTCACAGCTTCTCTTTCTCTGTCTCTCTAACTCACAGCTTCTCTTTATCTCACTCTCTCACTCACAGCTTCACTTTCTCTCTCTCTCTCTCACTCACAGCTTCTCTTTCTCTCTCTCACTCACAGCTTCTCTTTCTCTCTCACAGCTTCTCTTTCTCTCTCTCTCTCACTCACAGCTTCTCTTTCACTCTCTCTCTCTAACTCATAGCTTCTCTTTCTCTCTCACTCACAGCTTCTCTTTCTCTCTCACAGCTTCTCTTTCTCTCTCTCTCTCACTCACAGCTTCTCTTTCTCTCTCTCTCTCTCACTCACAGCTTCTCTCTCTCTCTCACTCACAGCTTCTCTCTCTCTCTCACTCACAGCTTCTCTCTCTCTCACTCACTCACAGCTTCTATTTCTTTCTTTCTCTCTCACTCACAGCTTCTCTCTCTCTCACACACATCTTCTCTTTCTCTCTCTCACTCACAGCTTCACTTTTTCTCTCTCTCTCTCTCACTCACAGCCTCTCTTTCCCTTTCTCTCTCACTCACAGCTTCTCTCTCTCTCTCACTCACAGCTTCTCTCTCTCTCACTCACTCACAGCTTCTATTTCTTTCTTTCTCTCTCACTCACAGCTTCTCTCTCTCTCTCACAGCTTCTCTTTCTCTCTCTCTCTCTCACTCACAGGTTCTCTTTCTCTCTCTCTCACTCACAGCTTCTCTTTCTCTATCTCTCTCACTCACAGCTTCTCTTTCTCTCTCTCTCTCTCACTCACAGCTTCTCTTTCTCTGTCTCTCTCTAACTCACAGCTTCTCTTTATCTCACTCTCTCACTCACAGCTTCTCTTTCTCTCTCTCTCACTCACAGCTTCTCTTTCTCTCTCTCTCACTCACAGCTTCTCTCTCTCACACACACACACAGCTTCTCTCTCTCTCTCACTCACAGCTTCTCTTTCTCTATCTCTCTCACTCACAGCTTCTCTTTCTCTCTCTCTCTCTCACTCACAGCTTCTCTTTCTCTCTCTCTCACTCACAGCTTCTCTTTCTCTCTCTCTAACTCATAGCTTCTCTTTCTCTCTCACTCACAGCTTCTCTTTCTCTCTCACTCACAGCTTCTCTCTCTCTCTCACTCACAGCTTCTCTTTCTCTCTCTCACTCACTCACAGCTTCTCTCTCTCCTCTCACAGCTTCTCTCTCTCTCACTTACTCACAACTTCTCTCTCTCTCACAGCTTCACTTTCTCTCTCTCTCTCACTCACAGATTCTCTTTCTCCTTCTCTCTCTCACTCACAGCTTCTCTCGCTCTCACTCATAGCTTCTCTTTCTTTCTCTCTCTCTCACTCACAGCTTCTCTTTCTCTCTCTCTCTCTCACTCACAGCTTCTCTTTCTCTCTCTCTCACTCACAGCTTCTCTTTCTCTCTCACTCACAGGTTCTCTTTCTCTCTCTCACAGCTTCTCTTTCTCTCTCTCTCTCTCACTCACAGCTTCTCTTTCTCTCTCACTCTCACTCACAGCTTCTCTCTCTCTCTCTCACTCACAGCTTCTCTTTTTCTCTCTCTCTCTCACTCAAGCTTCTTTTTTTTCTCTCTCTCACTCACAGCTTCTCTTTCTCTGTCTCTCTCTAACTCACAGCTTGTCTTTATCTCACTCTCTCACTCACAGCTTCTCTTTCTCTCTCTCTCTCACTCACAGCTTCTCTTTCTCTCTCTCTCACTCACAGCTTCTCTCTCTCACACACACACACAGCTTCTATTTCTCTCTCACTCACAGCTTCTCTTTCTCTCTCACTCACAGTTTCTCTCTCTCTCTCTCACTCACAGCTTCTCTTTCTCTCTCTTTCTCACAGCTCCTCACTCTCTCTCTCTCACTCACAGCTTCTCTTTCACTCTCTCTCTCTAACTCATAGCTTCTCTTTCTCTCTCACTCACAGCTTCTCTCTCTCTCTCACTCACAGCTTCTCTCTCTCTCTCTCACTCACAGCTTCTCTTTCTCTCTCTCTATCTCACTCACAGCTTCTCCTTCTCTCTCTCTCTCTCACTCACAGCTTCTCCCTCTCTCTCTCTCTCACAACCTCTCTCTCTCACTCACTCACAACTTCTCTCTCTCACACAGCTTCTCTTTCTCTCTCTCTCTCTCTCACTCACAGCTTCTCTTTCTCTCTCTCTCACTCACAGCTTCTCTTTCTCCCTCTCTCTCTCACTCACAGCTTCTCTGTCTCTCACTCACAGCTTCTCTTTCTTTCTCTCTCTCTCTCACTCACAGCTTCTCTTTCTCTCTCTCTCTCTCACTCACAGTTTCTCTCTCTCTCTCTCTCACTCATCACACCTTCTCTTTCTTTCTTTCTCTCGCACTCACAGCTTCTCTCTCTCTCTCTCACTCACAGCTTCTCTCTCTCACACAACACTCACAGCTTCTCTTTCTCTCTCTTACTCACTCCCAGCTTCTCTCTCTCTCCCTCACTCACAGCTTCTAGCTCTCTCTCTCTCACTCACAGCTTCTCTTTCTCTGTCTCTCTCTCACACTCACAGCTTCTCTTTCCCTCTCTCTCTCACTCACAGCTTCTCTTTCTCCCTCTCTCTCACTCACAGCTTCTCTTTCTTTCTCTCTCTCACACAGCTTCTCTTTCTCCATCTCTCTCTCACTCACAGCTTCTCTTTCTTTCTCTCTCTCACACAGCTTCTCTTTCTCCATCTCTCTCTCACTCACAGCTTCTCTCTCTCTCTCTCTCACAGCTTCTCTTTCTTTCTTTCTCTCTCTCTCACTCACAGCTTCTCTTTCTCTCTCTCACTCACAGCTTCTCTTTCTCTCTCTCACTCACAGCTTCTCTCTCTCTCTCTCACTCACTCACTCACAGCTTCTCTCTCTCTCTCACTCACAGCTACTCTATCTCTCTCTCTCTCACACTCACAGATTCTCTTTCTCCCTCTCTCTCTCACTCACAGCTTCTCTTTCTCTCTTTCTCTCTCCCACTGTCACAGCTTCTATCTCTCTCACTCTCACTCACAGCTTCCCTTTTTCTCACTCTCACATTCACAGCTTCTCTTTCTCTCTCTCTCACTCACAGCTTCTCTTTCTCTCTCTCTCTCACTCACAGCTTCTCTCTCTCACTCACAGCTTCTCTTTCTCTCTCTCTCACTCATAGCTTCTCTTTCTCTCTCTCTCTCTCACAGCTTCTCTCTCTCTCTCTCACTCACAGCTTCTCACTCACTCTCTCTCACTCACAGCATCTCTTTCTCTCCCTCTCTCACACAGCTTCTCTTTCTCTCTCTCTCTCACTCACAGCTTCTCTTTCTCCCTCTCTCTCTCACTCACAGCTTCTCTCTCTCTCACACACTCACAGCTTCTCTTTCTCTCTTACTCACTCCCAGCTTCTCTTTCTCTCTCTCACTCACAGCTTTTCTTTATCTCTCTCTATCACTCACAGCTTCTCTTTATCTCTCTCTCTCACTCACTCACAGCTTCTCTTTCTCTTTCTCTCTCTCACTCACATCTTCTCTCTCTCTCTCACTCACAGCTTCTCTCTCTCTCACTCACAGCTTTCTCTCTCTCTCTCACACCTTCTCTTTCTCTCTCTCACACACAGCTTCTCTCTCTCTCACTCACAGCTTCTCTTTCTCTCTCTCACTCTCTCACTAACATCTTCTCCTTCTCTCTCTCTCTCACTCACACCTTCTCTCTCTCACACACACACAGCTTGTCTTTCTCTCTCTCTCTCTCACTCACAGCTTCTCTTTCTCTGTCTCTCTCTCACACAGCTTCTCTTTATCTCTCTCTCACTCACAGCTTCTCTTTCTCTCTCTCTCTCTCTCACTCACAGCTTCTCTTTCTCTCTCTCACTCACAGCTTCTCTCTCTCACTCACAGCTTCTCTCTCTCACACACACAGATTTTTTTTCCTCTCTCTCTCTCACTCACAGCTTCTCTTTCTCTCTCTCTCTCACTCACTGCTTCCATTTCTCCCTCTCTCTCTCACTCACATTCTCTCTCTCTCTCACTCACAGCTTCTCTTTCTCTCTCTCTCTAACTCACAGCTTCTCTTTATCTCTCTCTCACTCACAGCTTCTCTTTCTCTCTCTCTCACACACAGCTTCTCTTTCTCTCTCTCACTCAAAGCTTCTCTCTCCCTCACTCACTCACAGCTTCTAGCTCTCTCTCTCTCACTCACAGCTTCTCTTTCTCTGTCTGTCTCTCTCACTCACAGCCTCTCTTTCTCTCTCTCACACACAGCTTCTCTTTCTCCCTCTCTCTCTCAATTACAGCTTCTCTCTCTCTCACTCATAGCTTCCCTTTCTTTCTTTCTCTCTCACTCACTGCTTCTCTTTCTCTCTCTCCCACTGTCACAGCTTCTCTCTCTCTCTCACGCTCACTCACAGCTTCCCTTTCTCTCCCTCTCTCTCACAATCACAGCTTCTCTTTATCTCTCTCTCACTCACAGCTTCTCTTTCTCTCTCTCACTCACAGTTTCTCTCTCTCTCTCACTCACAGCTTCTCTCTCTCTCTCTCACTCACAGCTTCTCTTTCTCTTTCTCACTCACTCACAGCTTTCTCTCTCACTCACAGCTTCTCTTTCTCTCTCTCTCTCACTCACAGCTTCTCTCTCTCTCTCTCACACACACAGCTTCTCTTTCTCTCTGTCTCACTCACAGCTTCTCTCTCTCTCTCTAACTCACAGCTTCTCTTTATCTCTCTCTCACTCAGCTTCTCTCTCTCTCTCACTCACAGCATCTCTTTCTCTCTCACTCACAGCTTCTCTCTCTCTCTCACTCACAGCTTCTCTCTCTCTCTCACTCACAGCCTCTCTTTCCCTTTCTCTCTCACTCACAGCTTCTCTCTCTCTCACTCACTCACAGCTTCTCTCTCTCTCACTCACTCACAGCTTCTATTTCTTTCTTTCTCTCTCACTCACAGCTTCTCTCTCTCTCACAGCTTCTCTTTCTCTCTCTCTCTCTCACTCACAGCTTCTCTCTCTCTCTCCCTCTCTCACTGACATCTTGTCTTTCTCTCTCTCTCTCTCACTCACAGATTCTCTCTCTCTCACACAGCTTCTTTTTCTCTCTCTCTCTCACTCACAGCTTCTCTTTCTCTCTCTCTCTCTCACAGCTCCTCTTTCTCTCTCTCTCACTCAAAGCTTCTCTCTCTCTCACACAGCTTCTCTTTCTTTCTCTCTCTCTCACTCACAGATTCTCTTTCTCTCACTCACAGATTCTCTTTCTCTCTCACTCTCACTCACAGCTTCTCTCTCTCTCACTCACTCACAGCTTCTCTTTCTCTCTCTCTCTCTCACACAGCTTCTTCTTCTCTCTCTCTCTCACTCACAGCTTCTCTTTCTCTGTCTCTCTCTAACTCACAGCTTCTCTTTATCTCACTCTCTCACTCACAGCTTCACTTTCTCTATCTCTCTCACTCACAGCTTCTCTTTCTCTCTCTCTCACTCACAGCTTCTCTCTCTCACACACACACAGCTTCTCTTTCTCTCTCACTCACAGCTTCTCTTTCTCTCTCACTCACAGCTTCTCTCTCTCTCTCTCTCACTCACAGCTTCTCTTTCACTTGCTATCTCACAGCTTCTCTTTCTCTCTCTCTCTCACTCACACCTTCTCTCTCTCACTCACAGCTTCTCTTTCTTTCTCTCTCTCTCACTCACAGCTTCTTCTTCTCTCTCTCTCACTCACAGCTTCTCTTTCTCTGTCTCTCTAACTCACAGCTTCTCTTTATCTCACTCTCTCACTCACAGCTTCACTTTCTCTCTCTCTCTCACTCACAGCTTCTCTTTCTCTCTCTCACTCACAGCTTCTCTCTCTCTCACACACACACAGCTTCTCTTTCTCACTCACTCACAGCTTCTCTTTCTCTCTCACTCACAGCTTCTCTCTCTCTCACTCACAGCTTCTCTTTCACTCGCTATCTCACAGCTTCTCATTCTCTCTCTCTCTCACTCACAGCTTCTCTTTCACTCTCTCTCTCTAACTCATAGCTTCTCTTTCTCTCTCACTCACAGCTTCTCTTTCTCTCTCACTCACAGCTTCTCTCTCTCTCTCACTCACAGCTTCTCTTTCTCTCTCTCTATCTCACTCACAGCTTCTCCTTCTCTCTCTCTCTCACTCACAGCTTCTCTCTCTCTCACACACACAGCTTCTCTTTCTCTCTCTCTCTCTCTCACTCACAGCTTCTCTTTCTCTCTCTCACTCACTCACAGCTTCTCTTTCTCCCTCTCTCTCTCACTCACAGCTTCTCTCTCTCACTCACTCACAGCTTTTCTTTATCTCTCTCTATCACTCACAGCTTCTCTTTATCTCTCTCACTCACTCACAGCTTCTCTTTCTCTTTCTCTCTCTCACTCACATCTTCTCTCTCTCTCTCTCACTCACAGCTTCTCTCTCTCTCACTCACAGCTTCTCTTTCTCTCTCTCACTCACACCTTCTCTTTCTCTCTCTCTCTCACTCACAGCTTCTCTCTCTCTCAGTCACAGCTTCCCTTTCTCTCTCTCAATCTCTCACTAACATCTTCTCTTTCTCTCTCTCTCTCACTCACAGCTTCTCTCTCTCACACACACAGCCTCTCTTTCTCTCTCACTCACAGCTTCTCTTTCTCTGTCTCTCTCTAACTCACAGCTTCTCCTTATCTCTCTCTCACTCACAGCTTCTCTTTCTCTCTCTCTCTCACTCACAGCTTCTCTCTCTCTCTCACAGCTTCTCTTTCTTTCTCTCTCTCTCACTCACAGCTTCTCTTTCTCTCACTCACAGCTTCTCTTTCTCTCTCACTCTCACTCACAGCTTCTCTCTCTCTCACTCACAGCTTCTCTTTCTCTTTCTCTCTCACTCTCACTCACAGCTTCTCTCTCTCTCACACACAGCTTCTCTTTCTCTCTCTCTCTCTCACTCACAGCTTCTCTTTCTCTCTCTCTCTCTCACTCACAGCTTCTCTTTCTCCTTCTCTCTCTCACTCACAGCTTCTCTCTCACTCACAGCTTCTCTTTCTTTCTCTCTCTCTCACAGCTTCTCTTTCTCTCTCTCTCTCTCTCACTCACAGTTTCTCTCTCTCTATCTCTCACTCACAACTTCTCTTTCTTTCTCTCTCTCTTACTCACAGCTTCTCTCTCTCTCACTCACTCACAGCTTCTCTCTCTCTCACACACTCACAGCTTCTCTTTCTCTCTCTTACTCACTCCCAGCTTCTCTCTCTCTCTCTCACTCACAGCTTTTCTTTATCTCTCTCTATCACTCACAGCTTCTCTTTATCTCTCTCACTCACTCACAGCTTCTCTTTCTCTTTCTCTCTCTCACTCACATCTTCTCTCTCTCTCTCTCACTCACAGCTTCTCTCTCTCGCACTCACAGCTTCTCTTTCTCTCTCTCACTCACACCTTCTCTTTCTCTCTCTCTCTCACTCACAGCTTCTCTCTCTCTCACTCACAGCTTCTCTTTCTCTCTCTCAATCTCTCACTAACATCTTCTCTCTCTCTCTCTAACTCACAGCTTCTCTTTATCTCTCTCACTCACAGCTTCTCTTTCTCTCTCTCTCATTCACAGCTTCTCTCTCTCACTCACAGCTTCTCTTTCTTTCTCTCTCACTCACAGCTTCTCTTTCTCTCACTCACAGCTTCTCTTTCTCTCTCACTCTCACTCACAGCTTCCCTCTCTCACTCTCACTCACAGCTTCTCTCTCTCTCTCTCACTCACAGCTTCTCTTTCTCTGTCTCTCTCTAACTCACAGCTTCTCTTTATCTCACTCTCTCACTCACAGCTTCACTTTCTCTCTCTCTCTCACTCACAGCTTCTCTCTCTCTCTCTCACTCACAGCTTCTCTTTCTCTCTCTTACTCACTCCCAGCTTCTCTTTCTCTCTCTCACTCACAGCTTTTCTTTATCTCTCTCTATCACTCACAGCTTCTCTTTATCACTCTCTCTCACTCACAGCTTCTCTTTCTCTTTCTCTCTCTCACTCACATCTTCTCTCTCTTTCTCACTCACATCTTGTCTCTCTCTCTCACTCACAGCTTCTCTTTCTCTCTCTCACACACACCTTCTCTCTCTCTCTCTCTCTCTCACTCACAGCTTCTCTCTCTCTCACTCACAGCTTCTCTTTCTCTCTCTCACTCTCTCACTAACATCTTCTCTTTCTCTCTCTCTCTCACTCACAGCGTCTCTCTCTCTCACACACACAGCTTCTCTTTCTCTCTCTCTCTCACTCACAGCTTCTCTTTCTCTGTCTCTCTCTAACTCACAGCTTCTCTTTATCTCTCTCTCACTCACAGCTTCTCTCTCTCTCGCACTCACTCACAGATTCTTTTTTCCCTCTCTCTCTCTCTCACAACTTCTCTTTCTCTCTCTCTCTCACTCACCGCTTCACTTTCTCCCTCTCTCTCTCACTCACAGCTTCTCTCTCACACACTCACAGCTTCTCTTTCTCTCTCTCTCTAACTCACAGCTTCTCTTTCTCTCTCTCTCACTCACAGCTTCTCTTTCTCTCTCTCTCACTCACAGCTGCTCTTTCTCTCTCTCACTCACAGCTTCTCTCTCACTCACTCACTCACAGCTTCTAGCTCTCTCTCTCTCACTCACAGCTTCTCTTTCTCTGTCTGTCTCTCTCACTCACAGCTTCTCTTTCTCTCCCTCTCTCAGACAGCATATCTTTCTCTCTCTCTCTCACTCACAGCTTCTCTCTCTCTCTCCCTCTCTCACTGACATCTTGTCTTTCTTTCTCTCTCTCTCTCTCTCACTCACAGATTCTCTCTCTCTCACACAGCTTCTCTTTCTCTCTCTCTCTCACTCACAGCTTCTCTTTCTCTCTCTCTCACTCACAGCTCCTCTTTCTCTCTCTCTCACTCACAGCTTCTCTTTCTCTCACTCACAGCCTCTCTTTCTCTCTCTCTCACTCACAGCTTCTCTTTCTCTCACTCACAGCCTCTCTTTCTCTCTCACTCTCACTCACAGCTTCTCTCTCTCTCTCACTCACAGCTTCTCTTTCTCTCTCTCTCTCTCACTCACAGCTTCTTCTTCTCTCTCTCTCTCACTCACAGCTTCTCTTTCTCTGTCTCTCTCTAACTCACAGCTTCTCTTTATCTCACTCTCTCACTCACAGCTTCACTTTCTCTATCTCTCTCACTCACAACTTCTCTTTCTCTCTCTCTCACTCACAGCTTCTCTCTCTCTCACACACACACAGCTTCTCTTTCTCTCTCACTCACAGCTTCTCTTTCTCTCTCACTCACAGCTTCTCTCTCTCTCTCACTCACAGCTTCTCTTTCTCTCGCTATCTCACAGCTTCTCATTCTCTCTCTCTTTCACTCATAGATTCTCTTTCATTCTCTCTCTCTAACTCATAGCTTCTCTTTCTCTCTCACTCACAGCTTCTCTTTCTCTCTCTCTCACTCACAGCTTCTCTTTCTCTCTCTCTCTCACTCACACCTTCTCTCTCTCACTCACAGCTTCTCTTTCTTTCTCTCTCTCTCACTCACAGCTTCTCTTTCTCTCACTCTCTCACTCACAGCTTCTCTTTCTCTCTCACACTCACTCACAGCTTCTCTCTCTCTCTCACTCACAGCTTCTCTTTCTCTCTCTGCTCTCTCTCACTCACAGCTTCTTCTTCTCTCTCTCTCACTCACAGCTTCTCTTTCTCTGTCTCTCTCTAACTCACAGCTTCTCTTTATCTCACTCTCTCACTCACAGCTTCACTTTCTCTCTCTCTCTCACTCACAGCTTCTCTTTCTCTCTCTCTCACTCACAGCTTCTCTCTCTCTCTCACACACACAGCTTCTCTTTCTCTCTCACTCACAGCTCTTTCTCTCTCACTCACAGCTTCTCTCTCTCTCTCTCACAGCTTCTCTTTCTCTCGCTATCTCACAGCTTCTCATTCTCTCTCTCTCACTCACAGCTTCTCTTTCACTTTCTCTCTCTAACTCATAGCTTCTCTTTCTCTCTCACTCACACCTTCTCTTTCTCTCTCACTCACAGCTTCTCTCTCTCTTTCACTCACAGCTTCTCTTTCTCTCTCTCTATCTCACTCACAGCTTCTCCTTCTCTCTCTCTCACTCACAGCTTCTCTCTCTCACACACACAGCTTCTCTTTCTCTCTCTCTCTCTCACTCACTCACAGCTTCTCTTTCTCTCTCTCTCTCACTCACAGCTTCTCTTTCTCTCTCTCTCTCACTCACAGCTTCTCTTTCTTTCTCTCTCTCTCTCACTCACAGCTTCTCTTTCTCTCTCTCTCTAACTCACAGTTTCTCTCTCTCTCTCTCTCTCTCTCACTCACAACTTCTCTTTCTTTCTCTCTCTCTCACTCACAGCTTCTCTCTCTCTCACTCACAGCTTCTCTCTCTCACACACACTCACAGCTTCTCTTTCTCCCTCTTACTCACAGCTTTTCTTTATCTCTCTCTATCACTCACAGCTTCTCTTTATCTCTCTCACTCACTCACAGCTTCTCTTTCTCATTCTCTCTCACTCACATCTTCTCTCTCTCTCTCTCTCACTCACAGCTTCTCTCTCTCACTCACTCACAGCTTCTCTTTCTCTCTCTCACTCACACCTTCTCTTTCTCTCTCTCTCTCTCACTCACAGCTTCTCTCTCTCAAACTCACAGCTTCCCTTTCTCTCTCTCAATCTCTCACTAACATCTTCTCTTTCTCTCTCTCTCACTCACAGCTTCTCTCTGTCACACACACAGCTTCTCTTTCTCTTTCTCTCTCACTCACAGGTTCTCTTTCTCTCTCTCTCTAACTCACAGCTTCTCTTTATCTCTCTCTCACTCACAGCTTCTCTTTCTCTCTCTCTCTCACTCACAGCTTCTCTCTCTCACTCACAGCTTCTCTTTCTTTCTCTCTCTCTCACTCACAGCTTCACTTTCTCTCACTCACAGCTTCTCTTTCTCTCTCACTCTCACTCACAGCTTCTCTCTCTCTCACTCACAGCTTCTCTTTCTCTTTCTCTCTCACTCTCACTCACAGCTTCTCTCTCTCTCACACACAGCTTCTCTTTCTCTCTCTCTCTCTCTCTCTCTCACTCACAGCTTCTCTTTCTCTCTCTCTCTCACTCACAGCTTCTCTTTCTCCTTCTCTCTCTCACTCACAGCTTCTCTTTCTTTCTCTCTCTCTCACAGCTTCTCTTTCTCTCTCTCTCTCTCACAGTTTCTCTCTCTCTCTCTCTCACTCACAACTTCTCTTTATTTCTCTCTCTCTCACTCACAGCTTCTCTCTCTCTCTCTCTCACTCACAGCTTCTCTCTCTCTCACACACTCACAGCTTCTCTTTCTCTCTCTTACTCACTCCCAGCTTCTCTTTCTCTCTCTCACTCACAGCTTTTCTTTATCTCTCTCTATCACTCACATCTTCTCTTTATCTCTCTCACTCACAGCTTCTCTTTCTCTTTCTCTCTCTCACTCACATCTTCTCTCTCTCTCACTCACTCACAGCTTCTCTTTCTCTCACTCACACCTTCTCTTTCTCTCTTTCTCTCACTCACAGCTTCTCTCTCTCTCACTCACAGCTTCTCTTTCTCTCTCTCAATCTCTCACTAACATCTTCTCTTTCTCTCTCTCTCTCACTCACAGCTTCTCTCTCACACACACACAGCTTCTCTTTCACTTTCTCTCTCACTCACAGCTTCTCTTTCTCTGTCTCTCTCTAACTCACAGCTTCTCTTTATCTCTCTCTCACTCACAGCTTCTCTTTCTCTCTCTCTCTCACTCACAGCTTCTCTCTCTCACTCACAGCTTCTCTTTCTCTCACTCACAGCTTCTCTTTCTCTCTCACTCTCACTCACAGCTTCTCACTCTCTCTCTCACTCTCACTCACAGCTTCTCTCTCTCTCTCTCACTCACAGCTTCTCTTTCTCTGTCTCTCTCTAACTCACAGGTTCTCTTTATCTCACTCTCTCACTCACAGCTTCACTTTCTCTCTCTCTCTCACTCACAGCTTCTCTTTCTCTCTCTCTCACTCACAGCTTCTCTCTCTCACACACACACAGCTTCTCTTTCTCTCTCACTCACAGCTTCTCTTTCTCTCTCACTCACAGCTTCTCTCTCTCTCACTCACAGCTTCTCTTTCTCTCGCTATATCACAGCTTCTCATTCTCTCTCTCTCACTCACAGCTTCTCTTTCACTCTCTCTCTCTAACTCATAGCTTCTCTTTCTCTCTCACTCGTAGCTTCTCTTTCTCTCTCTCTCACTCACAGCTTCTCTTTCTCTCTCTCTCTCACTCACAGCTTCTCTCTCTCACTCACAGCTTCTCTTTCTTTCTCTCTCTCTCACTCACAGCTTCTCTTTCTCTCACTCTCTCACTCACAGCTTCACTCTCTCTCTCACTCACAGCTTCTCTTTCTCTCTCTCTCTCTCACTCACAGCTTCTTCTTCTCTCGCTCTCTCACTCACAGCTTCTCTTTCTCTGTCTCTCTCTAACTCACAGCTTCTCTTTATCTCACTCTCTCACTCACAGCTTCACTTTCTCTCTCTCTCTCACTCACAGCTTCTTTTTCTCTCTCAAACACTCACAGCTTCTCTCTCTCTCACACACACACAGCTTCTCTTTCTCTCACACTCACAGGTTCTCTTTCTCTCTCACTCACAGCTTTTCTCTCTCTTTCTCACTCACAGCTTCTCTTTCTCTCGCTATCTCACAGCTTCTCATTCTCTCTCTCTCACTCACAGCTTCTCTTTCACTCTCTCTCTCTAACTCATAGCTTCTCTTTCTCTCTCACTCACAGCTTCTCTTTCTCTCTCACTCACAGCTTCTCTCTCTCTCTCACTCACTCACAGCTTCTCTTTCTCTCTCTCTATCTCACTCACAGCTTCTCTTTCTCTCTCTCTCACTCACAGCTTCTCTCTCTAACACACACACAGCTTCTCTTTCTCTCTCACTCACAGCTTCTCTTTCTCTCTCACTCACAGCTTCTCTTTCTCTCGCTATATCACAGCTTCTCATTCTCTCTCTCTCACTCACAGCTTCTCTTTCACTCTCTCTCTCTAACTCATAGCTTCTCTTTCTCTCTCACTCACAGCTTCTCTTTCTCTCTCTCTCACTCACAGCTTCTCTTTCTCTCTCTCTCTCACTCACAGCTTCTCTTTCTCTCACTCTCTCACTCACAGCTTCTCTCTCTCTCTCACTCACAGCTTCTCTTTCTCTCTCTCTCTCTCACTCACAGCTTCTTCTTCTCTCGCTCTCTCACTCACAGCTTCTCTTTCTCTGCCTCTCTCTAACTCACAGCTTCTCTTTATCTCACTCTCTCACTCACAGCTTCACTTTCTCTCTCTCTCTCACTCACAGCTTCTTTTTCTCTCTCACACTCACAGCTTCTCTCTCTCTCACACACACAGCTTCTCTTTCTCTCTCACTCACAGGTTCTCTTTCTCACTCACTCACAGCTTTTCTCTCTCTTTCTCCCTCACAGCTTCTCTTTCTCTCGCTATCTCACAGCTTCTCATTCTCTCTCACTCACAGCTTCTCTTTCACTCTCTCTCTCTAACTCATAGCTTCTCTTTCTCTCTCACTCACAGCTTCTCTTTCTCTCTCACTCACAGCTTCTCTCTCTCTCACTCACTCACAGCTTCTCTTTCTCTCTCTCTCTCTCACTCACAGCTTCTCCTTCTCTCTCTCTCTCACTCACAGCTTCTCTCTCTCTCTCACACAGCTTCTCTCTCTCTCACTCACTCACAGCTTCTCTCTCTCTCTCTCTCACAGCTTCTCTCTCTCTCTCTCTCTCTCACTCACTCACAGCTTCTCTTTCTCTCTCTCTCACTCACAGCTTCTCTTTCTCCCTCTCTCTCTCACTCACAGCTTCTCTCTCTCTCACTCACAGCTTCTCTTTCTCTCTCTCTCTCTCTCACTCACAGTTTCTCTCTCTCTCACTCACTCACAACTTCTCTTTCTTTCTTTCTCTCTCACTCACAGCTTCTCTGTCTCTCTCTCTCACTCACCGCTTCTCTCTCACACACACTCACAGCTTCTCTTTCTCTCTCTTACTCACTCCCAGCTTCTCTTTCTCTCTCTCACTCACAGCTTTTCTTTATCTCTCTCTCTCACTCACAGCTTCTCTTTATATCTCTCACTCACTCACAGCTTCTATTTCTCTTTCTCTCTCTCACTCACATCTTCTCTCTCTCTCTCTCACTCACAGCTTCTCTCTCTCTCACTCACAGCTTCTCTTTCTCTCTCTCACTCACACCTTCTCTTTCTCTCTCTCTCACTCACTCACAGCTTCTCTCTCTCTCACTCACAGCTTCTATTTCTCTCTCTCAATCTCTCACTAACATCTTCTATTTCTCTCTCTCTCACACACACAGCTTCTCTTTCTCTGTCTCTCTCTAACTCACAGCTTCTCTTTATCTCTCTCTCACTCACAGGTTCTCTTTCTCTCTCTCTCTCTCACTCACAGCTTCTCTTTCTCTCTCTCACTCACAGCTTTTCTCTCTCTCACTCACAGATTCTTTTTTGTCTCTCTCTCACTCACTCACAGCTTCTCTTTCTCTCTCTCTCTCACTCACCGCTTCACTTTCTCCCTCCGTCTCTCACTCACAGCTTCTCTCTCTCACACACAGATTCTCTCTCTCTCTCTCTAAATCACAGCTTCTCTTTATCTCTCTCTCACTCACAGCTTCTCTTTCTCTCTCTCTCACTCACAGCTTCTCTTACTCTCTCTCACTCACAGCTTCTCTCTTTCTCATTCACTCACAGCTTCTAGCTCTCTCTCTCTCACTCACAGCTTCTCTTTCTCTGTCTGACTCTCTCACTCACAGCTTCTCTTTATCTCACTCTCTCACTCACAGCTTCACTTTCTCTCTCTCTCTCACTCACAGCTTCTTTTTCTCTCTCACACTCACAGCTTCTCTCTCTCTCACACACACAGCTTCTCTCTCACACACACACACAGCTTCTCTTTCTCTCTCACTCACAGCTTCTCTTTCTCTCTCACTCACAGCTTCTCTCTCTCTCTCTCTCACTCACAGCTTCTCTTTCTCTCGCTATATCACAGCTTCTCATTCTCTCTCTCACTCACAGCTTCTCTTTCACTCTCTCTTTCTAACTCATAGCTTCTCTTTCTCTCTCACTCACAGCTTCTCTTTCTCTCTCTCTCACTCACAGCTTCTCTTTCTCTCTCTCTCTCACTCACAGCTTCTCTTTCTCTCACTCTCTCACTCACAGCTTCTCTCTCTCTCTCACTCACAGCTTCTCTCTCTCTCTCTCTCTCACTCACAGCTTCTTCTTCTCTCGCTCTCTCACTCACAGCTTCTCTTTCTCTGCCTCTCTCTAACTCACAGCTTCTCTTTATCTCACTCTCTCACTCACAGCTTCACTTTCTCTCTCTCTCTCACTCACAGCTTCTTTTTCTCTCTCACACTCACAGCTTCTCTCTCTCTCACACACACAGCTTCTCTTTCTCTCTCACTCACAGGTTCTCTTTCTTACTCACTCACAGCTTTTCTCTCTCTTTCTCCCTCACAGCTTCTCTTTCTCTCGCTATCTCACAGCTTCTCATTCTCTCTCACTCACAGCTTCTCTTTCACTCTCTCTCTCTAACTCATAGCTTCTCTTTCTCTCTCACTCACAGCTTCTCTTTCTCTCTCACTCACAGCTTCTCTCTCTCTCACTCACTCACAGCTTCTCTTTCTCTCTCTCTCTCTCACTCACAGCTTCTCCTTCTCTCTCTCTCTCACTCACAGCTTCTCTCTCTCTCTCTCACAGCTTCTCTCTCTCTCACTCACTCACAGCTTCTCTCTCTCTCTCTCACAGCTTCTCTCTCTCTCTCTCTCTCTCACTCACTCACAGCTTCTCTTTCTCTCTCTCTCACTCACAGCTTCTCTTTCTCCCTCTCTCTCTCACTCACAGCTTCTCTCTCTCTCACTCACAGCTTCTCTTTCTCTCTCTCTCTCTCTCACTCACAGTTTCTCTCTCTCTCACTCACTCACAACTTCTCTTTCTTTCTTTCTCTCTCACTCACAGCTTCTCTGTCTCTCTCTCTCACTCACAGTTTCTCTCTCACACACACTCACAGCTTCTCTTTCTCTCTCTTACTCACTCCCAGCTTCTCTTTCTCTCTCTCACTCACAGCTTTTCTTTATCTCTCTCTCTCACTCACAGCTTCTCTTTATATCTCTCACTCACTCACAGCTTCTCTTTCTCTTTCTCTCTCTCACTCACATCTTCTCTCTCTCTCTCTCACTCACAGCTTCTCTCTCTCACTCACAGCTTCTCTTTCTCTCTCTCACTCACACCTTCTCTTTCTCTCTCTCTCACTCACTCACAGCTTCTCTCTCTCTCACTCACAGCTTCTCTTTCTCTCTCTCAATCTCTCACTAACATCTTCTATTTCTCTCTCTCTCACACACACAGCTTCTCTTTCTCTGTCTCTCTCTAACTCACAGCTTCTCTTTATCTCTCTCTCACTCACAGGTTCTCTTTCTCTCTCTCTCTCTCACTCACAGCTTCTCTTTCTCTCTCTCACTCACAGCTTTTCTCTCTCTCACTCACAGATTCTTTTTTGTCTCTCTCTCTCTCACTCACAGCTTCTCTTTCTCTCTCTCTCTCACTCACCGCTTCACTTTCTCCCTCCGTCTCTCACTCACAGCTTCTCTCTCTCACACACAGATTCTCTCTCTCTCTCTCTAAATCACAGCTTCTCTTTATCTCTCTCTCACTCACAGCTTCTCTTTCTCTCTCTCTCACTCACAGCTTCTCTTACTCTCTCTCACTCACAGCTTCTCTCTCTCTCACTCACTCACAGCTTCTAGCTCTCTCTCTCTCACTCACAGCTTCTCTTTCTCTGTCTGACTCTCTCACTCACAGCTTCTCTTTATCTCACTCTCTCACTCACAGCTTCACTTTCTCTCTCTCTCTCACTCACAGCTTCTTTTTCTCTCTCACACTCACAGCTTCTCTCTCTCACACACACACAGCTTCTCTTTCTCTCTCACTCACAGGTTCTCTTTCTCACTCACTCACAGCTTTTCTCTCTCTTTCTCCCTCACAGCTTCTCTTTCTCTCGCTATCTCACAACTTCTCATTCTCTCTCTCACTCACAGCTTCTCTTTCACTCTCTCTCTCTAACTCATAGCTTCTCTTTCTCTCTCACTCACAGCTTCTCTTTCTCTCTCACTCACAGCTTCTCTCTCTCTCTCACTCACTCACAGCTTCTCTTTCTCTCTCTCTCTCTCTCACTCACAGCTTCTCCTTCTCTCTCTCTCTCACTCACAGCTTCTCTCTCTCTCTCTCACAGCTTCTCTCTCTCTCACTCACTCACAGCTTCTCTCTCTCTCTCTCACAGCTTCTCTCTCTCTCTCTCTCTCTCTCTCACTCACTCACAGCTTCTCTTTCTCTCTCTCACTCACAGCTTCTCTTTCTCCCTCTCTCTCTCACTCACAGCTACTCTCTCTCTCACTCACAGCTTCTCTTTCTCTCTCTCTCTCTCTCACTCACAGTTTCTCTCTCTCACACTCACTCACAACTTCTCTTTCTTTCTTTCTCTCTCACTCACAGCTTCTCTGTCTCTCTCTCTCACTCACAGCTTCTCTCTCACACACACTCACAGCTTCTCTTTCTCTCTCTTACTCACTCCCAGCTTCTCTTTCTCTCTCTCACTCACAGCTTTTCTTTATCTCTCTCTCTCACTCACAGCTTCTCTTTATATCTCTCACTCACTCACAGCTTCTCTTTCTCTTTCTCTCTCTCACTCACATCTTCTCTCTCTCTCTCACTCACAGCTTCTCTCTCTCTCACTCACAGCTTCTCTTTCTCTCTCTCACTCACACCTTCTCTTTCTCTCTCTCTCACTCACTCACAGCTTCTCTCTCTCTCACTCACAGCTTCTCTTTCTCTCTCTCAATCTCTCACTAACATCTTCTATTTCTCTCTCTCTCTCACTCACAGCTTCTCTCTCTCACACACACACACAGCTTCTCTTTCTCTCTCTCACACACACAGCTTCTCTTTCTCTGTCTCTCTCTAACTCACAGCTTCTCTTTATCTCTCTCTCACTCACAGGTTCTCTTTCTCTCTCTCTCTCTCACTCACAGCTTCTCTTTCTCTCTCTCACTCACAGCTTTTCTCTCTCTCACTCACAGATTCTTTTTTGTCTCTCTCTCTCTCACTCACAGCTTCTCTTTCTCTCTCTCTCTCACTCACCGCTTCACTTTCTCCCTCCGTCTCTCACTCACAGCTTCTCTCTCTCACACACAGATTCTCTCTCTCTCTCTCTCTAAATCACAGCTTCTCTTTATCTCTCTCTCACTCACAGCTTCTCTTTCTCTCTCTCTCACTCACAGCTTCTCTTACTCTCTCTCACTCACAGCTTCTCTCTCTCTCACTCACTCACAGCTTCTAGCTCTCTCTCTCTCACTCACAGCTTCTCTTTCTCTGTCTGACTCTCTCACTCACAGCTTCTCTCTCTCTCTCTCTCTCACAGCTTCTCTTTCTCCCTCTCTCTCACTTACAGCTTCTCTCTCTCTCATAGCTTCTCTTTCTTTCTCTCTCACTAACTCACAGCTTCCCTTTTTCTCCCTCTCTCTCACAATCACAGCTTCTATTTCACCCTCTCTCTCTCACTCACAGCTTCTCTTTCTTTCTCTCTCTCTCACTCACAGCTTCTCTTTCTCTCTCTCTCACTCTCAGCTTCTCTTTCTCTCTCACTCTCTCACTCACAGCTTCTCTTTCTCTGTTTCTCTCTAACTCACAGATTCTCTTTATTTCTCTCTCTCACTTACAGCTTCTCTCTATCTGTCTCACTCACTCACACCTTCTCTTTATTTCTCTCTCTCACTCACAGCTTCTCTCTCTCTCACTCACTCACAGCTTCTCTCTCTCACTCACAGTTTCTCTCTCTCTCTCTCACAGCTTCTCTCTCTCTCTCACTCACAGCTTATCTTTCTCTTTCTCTCTCACTCACAGCTTTCTCTCTCACTCACAACTTCTCTTTCTCTCTCTCTCTCACTCACAGCTTCTCTCTCTCTCTCTCACACACAGCTTCTCTTTCTCTCTGTCTCACTCACAGCTTCTCTTTCTCTCTCTCTAACTCACAGCTTCTCTTTATCTCTCTCTCACTCAGCTTCTCTCTCTCTCTCTCACTCACAGCCTCTCTTTCTCTCTCTCACACAGCTTCTCTCTCTCTCTCACTCACAGCTTCTCCCTCTCTCTCTCACTCACAGCCTCTCTTTCCCTTTCTCTCTCACTCACAGCTTCTCTCTCTCTCTCACTCACAGCTTCTCTCTCTCTCACTCACTCACAGCTTCTATTTCTTTCTTTCCTTCTCACTCACAGCTAGTCTCTCTCTCACACAGCTTCTCTTTCTCTTTCACTCTCTCACTCACATCTTCTCTTTCTCTCTCTCTCTCTCACTCACAGCTTCTCTTTCTCTCTCTCTCACTCACAGCTTCTCTTTCTCTCTCACTCACTCACAGCTTCTATTTCTTTCTTTCTCTCTCACTCACAGCTTCTCTCTCTCACACACAGCTTCTCTTTCTCTTTCACTCTCACACTCACAGCTTCTCTTTCTCTCTCTCTCACTCACTCACAGCTTCTCTTTCTCTCTCTCTCTCACTCACAGCTTCTCTTTCTCTCTCACTCACAGCTTCTCTTTCTCTCTCTCTTACTCATAGCTTCTCTTTCTCTCTCTCACTCTCACTCAGCTTCTCTCTCTCTCTCACACACACACAGCTTCTCACTCTCTCTCTCTCTCACTCACAGCTTCTCTTTCTCTCCCTCTCTCACACAGCTTATCTTTCTCTCTCTCTCTCTCTCACAGGTTCTCTCTCTCTCTCCCTCTCTCACTGACATCTTCTCTTTCTCTCTCTCTCTCTCACTCACAGATTCTCTCTCTCTCTCACAGCTTCTCTTTCTCTCTCTCTCTCACTCACAGCTTCTCTTTCTCTCTCTCTCTAACTCACAGCTTCTCTTTATCTCTCTCTCACTCACAGCTTCTCTTTCTCTCTCTCTCTCACTCACATCTTCTCTTTCTCTCTCACTCACAGCTTCTCTCTCTCTCACTCACTCACAGCTTCTCTCTCTCTCACTCACAGCTACTCTATCTCTCTCTCTCTCACTCACAGCTTCTCTTTCTCTCTCTCACTCACAGCTTCTCTCTCTCTCACTCACTCACTCACAGATTCTCTTTCTCCCTCTCTCTCTCACTCACAGCTTCTCTTTCTTTCTCTCTCTCTCACTCACAGCTTCTCTTTCTCTCTCTCTCTCACTCACAGCTTCTCTTTCTCTCTCACTCTCTCACTCACAGCTTCTCTTTCTCTGTCTCTCTCAAACTCACAGCTTCTCTTTCTCTCTCACACACACTCACAGCTTCTCTTTCTCTCTCTCTCTCTCACTCACAGCTTCTCTTTCTCTGTTTCTCTCTATCTCACAGCTTCTCTTTATTTCTCTCTCTCACTCACAGCTTCTCTCTATCTCTCTCACTCACTCACACCTTCTCTTTATTTCTCTCTCTCACTCACAGCTTCTCTCTCTCTCACTCACTCACAGCTTCTCTCTCTCTCACTCACTCACAGTTTCTCTCTCTCTCACTCACAGCTTCTCTCTCTCTCTCACTCACAGCTTATCTTTCTCTTTCTCTCTCACTCACAGCTTTCTCTCTCACTCACAGCTTCTCTTTCTCTCTCTCTCTCTCTCACTCACAGCTTCTCTCTCTCTCACACACACACAGCTTCTCTTTCTCTCTCTCTAACTCACAGCTTCTCTTTATCTCTCTCTCACTCAGCTTCTCTCTCTCTCACTCACAGCCTCTCTTTCTCTCTCACTCACAGCTTCTCTCTCTCTCACTCACAGCTTCTCTCTCTCTCTCTCACTCACAGCCTCTCTTTCCCTTTCTCTCTCACTCACAGCTTCTCTCTCTCTCTCTCTCACTCACAGCTTCTCTCTCTCTCACTCACTCACAGCTTCTATTTCTTTATTTCTCTCTCACTCACAGCTTCTCTCTCACAGCTTCTCTTTCTCTTTCACTCTCACTCACAGCTTCTCTTTCTCTCTCTCTCTCTCACTCACAGCTTCTCTTTCTCTCTCTCTCTCACTCACAGCTTCTCTTTCTCTCTCTCTCTCACTCTCAGCTTCTCTTTCTCTCTCACTCTCTCACTCACAGCTTCTCTTTCTCTGTTTCTCTCTAACTCACAGATTCTCTTTATTTCTCTCTCTCACTTACAGCTTCTCTCTATCTGTCTCACTCACTCACACCTTCTCTTTATTTTTCTCTCTCACTCACAGCTTCTCTCTCTCTCACTCACTCACAGCTTCTCTCTCTCACTCACAGTTTCTCTCTCTCTCTCTCACAGCTTCTCTCTCTCTCTCACTCACAGCTTATCTTTCTCTTTCTCTCTCACTCACAGCTTTCTCTCTCACTCACAACTTCTCTTTCTCTCTCTCTCTTACTCACAGCTTCTCTCTCTCTCTCACACACACAGCTTCTCTTTCTCTCTGTCTCACTCACAGCTTCTCTTTCTCTCTCTCTAACTCACAGCTTCTCTTTATCTCTCTCTCACTCAGCTTCTCTCTCTCTCTCTCACTCACAGCCTCTCTTTCTCTCTCTCACACAGCTTCTCTCTCTCTCTCACTCACAGCTTCTCCCTCTCTCTCTCACTCACAGCCTCTCTTTCCCTTTCTCTCTCACTCACAGCTTCTCTCTCTCTCTCACTCACAGCTTCTCTCTCTCTCACTCACTCACAGCTTCTATTTCTTTCTTTCCTTCTCACTCACAGCTAGTCTCTCTCTCACACAGCTTCTCTTTCTCTTTCACTCTCTCACTCACATCTTCTCTTTCTCTCTCTCTCTCTCACTCACAGCTTCTCTTTCTCTCTCTCTCACTCACAGCTTCTCTTTCTCTCTCACTCACTCACAGCTTCTATTTCTTTCTTTCTCTCTCACTCACAGCTTCTCTCTCTCAGACACAGCTTCTCTTTCTCTTTCACTCTCACACTCACAGCTTCTCTTTCTCTCTCTCTCATTCACTCACAGCTTCTCTTTCTCTCTCTCTCTCACTCACAGCTTCTCTTTCTCTCTCACTCACAGCTTCTCTTTCTCTCTCTCTTACTCATAGCTTCTCTTTCTCTCTCTCACTCTCACTCAGCTTCTCTCTCTCTCACACACACACACAGCTTCTCACTCTCTCTCTCTCTCACTCACAGCTTCTCTTTCTCTCCCTCTCTCACACAGCTTATCTTTCTCTCTCTCTCTCTCTCACAGGTTCTCTCTCTCTCTCCCTCTCTCACTGACATCTTCTCTTTCTCTCTCTCTCTCTCACTCACAGATTCTCTCTCTCTCTCACAGCTTCTCTTTCTCTCTCTCTCACTCACAGCTTCTCTTTCTCTCTCTCTCTAACTCACAGCTTCTCTTTATCTCTCTCTCACTCACAGCTTCTCTTTCTCTCTCTCTCTCACTCACATCTTCTCTTTCTCTCTCACTCACAGCTTCTCTCTCTCTCACTCACTCACAGCTTCTCTCTCTCTCACTCACAGCTACTCTATCTCTCTCTCTCTCACTCACAGCTTCTCTTTCTCTCTCTCACTCACAGCTTCTCTCTCTCTCACTCACTCACTCACAGATTCTCTTTCTCCCTCTCTCTCTCACTCACAGCTTCTCTTTCTTTCTCTCTCTCTCACTCACAGCTTCTCTTTCTCTCTCTCTCTCACTCACAGCTTCTCTTTCTCTCTCACTCTCTCACTCACAGCTTCTCTTTCTCTGTCTCTCTCAAACTCACAGCTTCTCTTTCTCTCTCACACACACTCACAGCTTCTCTTTCTCTCTCTCTCTCTCACTCACAGCTTCTCTTTCTCTGTTTCTCTCTATCTCACAGCTTCTCTTTATTTCTCTCTCTCACTCACAGCTTCTCTCTATCTCTCTCACTCACTCACACCTTCTCTTTATTTCTCTCTCTCACTCACAGCTTCTCTCTCTCTCACTCACTCACAGCTTCTCTCTCTCTCACTCACTCACAGTTTCTCTCTCTCTCACTCACAGCTTCTCTCTCTCTCTCACTCACAGCTTATCTTTCTCTTTCTCTCTCACTCACAGCTTTCTCTCTCACTCACAGCTTCTCTTTCTCTCTCTCTCTCTCTCACTCACAGCTTCTCTCTCTCTCACACACACACAGCTTCTCTTTCTCTCTCTCTAACTCACAGCTTCTCTTTATCTCTCTCTCACTCAGCTTCTCTCTCTCTCACTCACAGCCTCTCTTTCTCTCTCACTCACAGCTTCTCTCTCTCTCTCACTCACAGCTTCTCTCTCTCTCTCTCACTCACAGCCTCTCTTTCCCTTTCTCTCTCACTCACAGCTTCTCTCTCTCTCTCTCTCACTCACAGCTTCTCTCTCTCTCACTCACTCACAGCTTCTATTTCTTTATTTCTCTCTCACTCACAGCTTCTCTCTCACAGCTTCTCTTTCTCTTTCACTCTCACTCACAGCTTCTCTTTCTCTCTCTCTCTCACTCACAGCTTCTCTTTCTCTCTCTCTCTCACTCACAGCTTCTCTTTCTCTCTCACTCACAGCTTCTCTTTCTCTCTCTCTCACTCATAGCTTCTCTTTCTCTCTCTCTCTCTCACTCACAGCTTCTCTCTCTCTCTCTCACTCACAGCTTCTCACTCTCTCTCTCTCACTCACAGCATCTCTTTCTCTCGCTCTCTCACACAGCTTATCTTTCTCTCTTTCTCTCACTCACAGCTTCTCTCTTTCTCTCCCTCTCTCACTGACATCTTCTCTTTCTCGCTCTCTCTCTCACTCACAGATTCTCTCTCTCACACAGCTTCTCTTTCTCTCTCTCTCACTCACAGCTTCTCTTTCTCTCTCTCTCTAACTCACAGCTTCTCTTTATCTCTCTCTCACTCACAGCTTCTCTTTCTCTCTCTCACTCACAGCTTCTCTTTCTCTCTCTCACTCACAGCTTCTCTCTCTCTCTCACTCACTCACTCACAGCTTCTCTCTCTCTCTCACTCACAGCTACTCTATCTCTCTCTCTCTCACTCACAGATTCTCTTTCTCCTTCTCTCTCTAACTCACAGCTTCTCTTTATCTCTCTCTCACTCACAGCTTCTCTTTCTCTCTCTCACTCACAGCTTCTCTTTCTCTCTCTCACTCACAGCTTCTCTCTCTCTCTCTCACTCACTCACTCACAGCTTCTCTCTCTCTCTCACTCACAGCTACTCTATCTCTCTCTCTCTCACACTCACAGATTCTCTTTCTCCCTCTCTCTCTCACTCACAGCTTCTCTTTCTCTCTTTCTCTCTCCCACTGTCACAGCTTCTATCTCTCTCACTCTCACTCACAGCTTCCCTTTTTCTCACTCTCACATTCACAGCTTCTCTTTCTCTCTCTCTCACTCACAGCTTCTCTTTCTCTCTCTCTCTCACTCACAGCTTCTCTCTCTCACTCACACCTTCTCTTTCTCTCTCTCTCACTCATAGCTTCTCTTTCTCTCTCTCTCTCTCTCTCACAGCTTCTCTCTCTCTCTCTCACTCACAGCTTCTCACTCACTCTCTCTCACTCACAGCATCTCTTTCTCTCCCTCTCTCACACAGCTTCTCTTTCTCTCTCTCTCTCACTCACAGCTTCTCTTTCTCCCTCTCTCTCTCACTCACAGCTTCTCTCTCTCTCACACACTCACAGCTTCTCTTTCTCTCTTACTCACTCCCAGCTTCTCTTTCTCTCTCTCACTCACAGCTTTTCTTTATCTCTCTCTATCACTCACAGCTTCTCTTTATCTCTCTCTCTCACTCACTCACAGCTTCTCTTTCTCTTTCTCTCTCTCACTCACATCTTCTCTCTCTCTCTCACTCACAGCTTCTCTCTCTCTCACTCACAGCTTTCTCTCTCTCACACACACCTTCTCTTTCTCTCTCTCTCTCACACAGCTTCTCTCTCTCTCACTCACAGCTTCTCTTTCTCTCTTTCTCTCTCTCACTCTCTCACTAACATCTTCTCCTTCTCTCTCTCTCTCACTCACACCTTCTCTCTCTCTCACACACACAGCTTGTCTTTCTCTCTCTCTCTCTCACTCACAGCTTCTCTTTCTCTGTCTCTCTCTCTCACAGCTTCTCTTTATCTCTCTCTCACTCACAGCTTCTCTTTCTCTCTCTCTCTCTCACTCACAGCTTCTCTTTCTCTCTCTCACTCACAGCTTCTCTCTCTCACTCACAGCTTCTCTCTCTCACACACACAGATTTTTTTTCTCTCTCTCTCTCACTCACAGCTTCTCTTTCTCTCTCTCTCTCACTCACTGCTTCCATTTCTCCCTCTCTCTCTCACTCACAGCTTCTCTCTCTCTCACTCACAGCTTCTCTATCTCTCTCTCTAACTCACAGCTTCTCTTTATATCTCTCTCACTCACAGCTTCTCTTTCTCTCTCTCTCACTCACAGCTTCTCTTTCTCTCTCTCACTCAAAGCTTCTCTCTCCCTCACTCACTCACAGCTTCTAGCTCTCTCTCTCTCACTCACAGCTTCTCTTTCTCTGTCTGTCTCTCTCACTCACAGCCTCTCTTTCTCTCTCTCACACACAGCTTCTCTTTCTCCCTCTCTCTCTCAATTACAGCTTCTCTCTCTCTCACTCATAGCTTCCCTTTCTTTCTTTCTCTCTCACTCACTGCTTCTCTTTCTCTCTCTCCCACTGTCACAGCTTCTCTCTCTCTCTCACGCTCACTCACAGCTTCCCTTTCTCTCCCTCTCTCTCACAATCACAGCTTCTCTTTATCTCTCTCTCACTCACAGCTTCTCTTTCTCTCTCTCACTCACAGTTTCTCTCTCTCTCTCACTCACAGCTTCTCTCTCTCTCTCTCACTCACAGCTTCTCTTTCTCTTTCTCTCTCACTCACAGCTTTCTCGCTCACTCACAGCTTCTCTTTCTCTCTCTCTCTCTCTCACAGCTTCTCTCTCTCACACACACACACAGCTTCTCTTTCTCTCTGTCTCACTCACAGCTTCTCTCTCTCTCTCTCTAACTCACAGCTTCTCTTTATCTCTCTCTCACTCAGCTTCTCTCTCTCTCTCTCACTCACAGCATCTCTTTCTCTCTCACTCACAGCTTCTCTCTCTCACTCACTCACAGCTTCTCTCTCTCTCTCACTGCCTCTCTTTCTCTGTCTCTCTCTCTCACAGCTTCTCTTTATCTCTCTCTCACTCACAGCTTCTCTTTCTCTTCTCTCTCTCTCACTCACAGCTTCTCTTTCTCTCTCTCACTCACAGCTTCTCTCTCTCACTCACAGCTTCTCTCTCTCACACACACAGATTTTTTTTCTCTCTCTCTCTCACTCACAGCTTCTCTTTCTCTCTCTCTCTCACTCACTGCTTCCATTTCTCCCTCTCTCTCTCACTCACAGCTTCTCTCTCTCTCACTCACAGCTTCTCTATCTCTCTCTCTAACTCACAGCTTCTCTTTATCTCTCTCTCACTCACAGCTTCTCTTTCTCTCTCTCTCACTCACAGCTTCTCTTTCTCTCTCTCACTCAAAGCTTCTCTCTCCCTCACTCACTCACAGCTTCTAGCTCTCTCTCTCTCACTCACAGCTTCTCTTTCTCTGTCTGTCTCTCTCACTCACAGCCTCTCTTTCTCTCTCTCACACACAGCTTCTCTTTCTCCCTCTCTCTCTCAATTACAGCTTCTCTCTCTCACACTCATAGCTTCCCTTTCTTTCTTTCTCTCTCACTCACTGCTTCTCTTTCTCTCTCTCCCACTGTCACAGCTTCTCTCTCTCTCTCACGCTCACTCACAGCTTCCCTTTCTCTCCCTCTCTCTCACAATCACAGCTTCTCTTTATCTCTCTCTCACTCACAGCTTCTCTTTCTCTCTCTCACTCACAGTTTCTCTCTCTCTCTCACTCACAGCTTCTCTCTCTCTCTCTCACTCACAGCTTCTCTTTCTCTTTCTCTCTCACTCACAGCTTTCTCGCTCACTCACAGCTTCTCTTTCTCTCTCTCTCTCTCTCACAGCTTCTCTCTCACACACACACACACAGCTTCTCTTTCTCTCTGTCACTCACAGCTTCTCTCTCTCTCTCTCTAACTCACAGCTTCTCTTTATCTCTCTCTCACTCAGCTTCTCTCTCTCTCTCTCACTCACAGCATCTCTTTCTCTCTCACTCACAGCTTCTCTCTCTCACTCACTCACAGCTTCTCTCTCTCTCTCACTCACAGCCTCTCTTTCCCTTTCTCTCTCACTCACAGCTTCTCTCTCTCTCACTCACTCACAGCTTCTCTCTCACTCACTCACTCACAGCTTCTATTTCTTTCTTTCTCTCTCACTCACAGCTTCTCTCTCTCTCACAGCTTCTCTTTCTCTCTCTCTCTCACTCACAGCTTCTCTTTCTCTCTCACTCTCTCACTCACAACTTCTCTTTCTCTGTTTCTCTCTAACTCACAGATTCTCTTTATTTCTCTCTCTCACTTACAGCTTCTCTCTATCTGTCTCACTCACTCACACCTTCTCTTTATTTCTCTCTCTCACTCACAGCTTCTCTCTCTCTCTCTCACTCACAGTTTCTCTTTATCTCTCTCACAGCTTCTCTCTCTCTCTCACTCACAGCTTATCTTTCTCTCTCTCTCTCACTCACAGCTTCTCTCTCTCTCACACACACACAGCTTCTCTTTCTCTCTGTCTCACTCACAGCTTCTCTTTCTCTCTCTCTAACTCACAGCTTCTCTTTATCTCTCTCTCACTCAGCTTCTCTCTCTCTCTCACTCACAGCCTCTCTTTCTCTCTCTCACACAGCTTCTCTCTCTCTCTCACTCACAGCTTCTCCCTCTCTCTCTCACTCACAGCCTCTCTTTCCCTTTCTCTCTCACTCACAGCTTCTCTCTCTCTCTCACTCACAGCTTCTCTCTCTCTCACTCACTCACAGCTTCTATTTCTTTCTTTCCTTCTCACTCACAGCTAGTCTCTCTCTCACACAGCTTCTCTTTCTCTTTCACTCTCTCACTCACAGCTTCTCTTTCTCTCTCTCTCTCTCTCACTCACAGCTTCTCTTTCTCTCTCTCTCACTCACAGCTTCTCTTTCTCTCTCACTCACTCACAGCTTCTATTTCTTTCTTTCTCTCTCACTCACAGCTTCTCTCTCACACACACATCTTCTCTTTCTCTTTCACTCTCTCACTCACAGCTTCTCTTTCTCTCTCTCTCTCTCACTCACAGCTTCTCTTTCTCTCTCTCTCTCACTCACAGCTTCTCTTTCTCTCTCACTCACAGCTTCTCTTTCTCTCTCTCTTACTCATAGCTTTCTCTCTCTCACTCTCACTCAGCTTTTCTCTCTCTCTCACACACACACAGCTTCTCACTCTCTCTCTCTCTCTCACTCACAGCTTCTCTTTCTCTCCCTCTCTCACACAGCTTATCTTTCTCTCTCTCTCTCTCACAGGTTCTCTCTCTCTCTCCCTCTCTCACTGACATCTTCTCTTTCTCTCTCTCTCTCACTCACAGATTCTCTCTCTCTCACACAGCTTCTCTTTCTCTCTCTCTCTCACTCACAGCTTCTCTTTCTCTCTCTCTAACTCACAGCTTCTCTTTATCTCTCTCTCACTCACAGCTTCTCTTTCTCTCTCTCTCTCACTCACATCTTCTCTTTCTCTCTCTCACTCACAGCTTCTCTCTCTCTCTCTCACTCACAGCTTCTCTCTCTCTCTCCCTCACAGCTACTCTATCTCTCTCTCTCTCACTCACAGCTTCTCTTTCTCTCTCTCACTCACAGCTTCTCTCTCACTCACTCACTCACTCACAGATTCTCTTTCTCCCTCTCTCTCTCACTCACAGCTTCTCTTTCTTTCTCTCTCTCTCACTCACAGCTTCTCTTTCTCTCTCTCTCTCACTCACAGCTTCTCTTTCTCTCTCACTCTCTCACTCACAGCTTCCCTTTCTCTGTCTCTCTCAAACTCACAGCTTCTCTTTCTCTCTCACACACACTCACAGCTTCTCTTTCTCTCTCTCTCTCTCACTCACAGCTTCTCTTTCTCTGTTTCTCTCTATCTCACAGCTTCTCTTTATTTTTCTCTCTCACTCACAGCTTCTCTCTATCTCTCTCACTCACTCACACCTTCTCTTTATTTCTCTCTCTCACTCACAGCTTCTCTCTCTCACTCACAGCTTCTCTCTCTCACACACACAGATTTTTTTCTCTCTCTCTCTCACTCACAGCTTCTCTTTCTCTCTCTCTCTCACTCACTGCTTCCATTTCTCCCTCTCTCTCTCACTCACAGCTTCTCTCTCTCTCACTCACAGCTTCTCTATCTCTCTCTCTAACTCACAGCTTCTCTTTATCTCTCTCTCACTCACAGCTTCTCTTTCTCTCTCTCTCACTCACAGCTTCTCTTTCTCTCTCTCACTCAAAGCTTCTCTCTCCCTCACTCACTCACAGCTTCTAGCTCTCTCTCTCTCACTCACAGCTTCTCTTTCTCTGTCTGTCTCTCTCACTCACAGCCTCTCTTTCTCTCTCTCACACACAGCTTCTCTTTCTCCCTCTCTCTCTCAATTACAGCTTCTCTCTCTCACACTCATAGCTTCCCTTTCTTTCTTTCTCTCTCACTCACTGCTTCTCTTTCTCTCTCTCCCACTGTCACAGCTTCTCTCTCTCTCTCACGCTCACTCACAGCTTCCCTTTCTCTCCCTCTCTCTCACAATCACAGCTTCTCTTTATCTCTCTCTCACTCACAGCTTCTCTTTCTCTCTCTCACTCACAGTTTCTCTCTCTCTCTCACTCACAGCTTCTCTCTCTCTCTCTCACTCACAGCTTCTCTTTCTCTTTCTCTCTCACTCACAGCTTTCTCGCTCACTCACAGCTTCTCTTTCTCTCTCTCTCTCTCTCACAGCTTCTCTCTCTCACACACACACACAGCTTCTCTTTCTCTCTGTCACTCACAGCTTCTCTCTCTCTCTCTCTAACTCACAGCTTCTCTTTATCTCTCTCTCACTCAGCTTCTCTCTCTCTCTCTCACTCACAGCATCTCTTTCTCTCTCACTCACAGCTTCTCTCTCTCACTCACTCACAGCTTCTCTCTCTCTCTCACTCACAGCCTCTCTTTCCCTTTCTCTCTCACTCACAGCTTCTCTCTCTCTCACTCACTCACAGCTTCTCTCTCACTCACTCACTCACAGCTTCTATTTCTTTCTTTCTCTCTCACTCACAGCTTCTCTCTCTCTCACAGCTTCTCTTTCTCTCTCTCTCTCACTCACAGCTTCTCTTTCTCTCTCACTCTCTCACTCACAACTTCTCTTTCTCTGTTTCTCTCTAACTCACAGATTCTCTTTATTTCTCTCTCTCACTTACAGCTTCTCTCTATCTGTCTCACTCACTCACACCTTCTCTTTATTTCTCTCTCTCACTCACAGCTTCTCTCTCTCTCTCTCACTCACAGTTTCTCTTTATCTCTCTCACAGCTTCTCTCTCTCTCTCACTCACAGCTTATCTTTCTCTCTCTCTCTCACTCACAGCTTCTCTCTCTCTCACACACACACAGCTTCTCTTTCTCTCTGTCTCACTCACAGCTTCTCTTTCTCTCTCTCTAACTCACAGCTTCTCTTTATCTCTCTCTCACTCAGCTTCTCTCTCTCTCTCACTCACAGCCTCTCTTTCTCTCTCTCACACAGCTTCTCTCTCTCTCTCACTCACAGCTTCTCCCTCTCTCTCTCACTCACAGCCTCTCTTTCCCTTTCTCTCTCACTCACAGCTTCTCTCTCTCTCTCACTCACAGCTTCTCTCTCTCTCACTCACTCACAGCTTCTATTTCTTTCTTTCCTTCTCACTCACAGCTAGTCTCTCTCTCACACAGCTTCTCTTTCTCTTTCACTCTCTCACTCACAGCTTCTCTTTCTCTCTCTCTCTCTCTCACTCACAGCTTCTCTTTCTCTCTCTCTCACTCACAGCTTCTCTTTCTCTCTCACTCACTCACAGCTTCTATTTCTTTCTTTCTCTCTCACTCACAGCTTCTCTCTCACACACACATCTTCTCTTTCTCTTTCACTCTCTCACTCACAGCTTCTCTTTCTCTCTCTCTCTCTCACTCACAGCTTCTCTTTCTCTCTCTCTCTCACTCACAGCTTCTCTTTCTCTCTCACTCACAGCTTCTCTTTCTCTCTCTCTTACTCATAGCTTTCTCTCTCTCACTCTCACTCAGCTTTTCTCTCTCTCACACACACACACAGCTTCTCACTCTCTCTCTCTCTCTCACTCACAGCTTCTCTTTCTCTCCCTCTCTCACACAGCTTATCTTTCTCTCTCTCTCTCTCACAGGTTCTCTCTCTCTCTCCCTCTCTCACTGACATCTTCTCTTTCTCTCTCTCTCTCACTCACAGATTCTCTCTCTCTCACACAGCTTCTCTTTCTCTCTCTCTCTCACTCACAGCTTCTCTTTCTCTCTCTCTAACTCACAGCTTCTCTTTATCTCTCTCTCACTCACAGCTTCTCTTTCTCTCTCTCTCTCACTCACATCTTCTCTTTCTCTCTCTCACTCACAGCTTCTCTCTCTCTCTCTCACTCACAGCTTCTCTCTCTCTCTCCCTCACAGCTACTCTATCTCTCTCTCTCTCACTCACAGCTTCTCTTTCTCTCTCTCACTCACAGCTTCTCTCTCACTCACTCACTCACTCACAGATTCTCTTTCTCCCTCTCTCTCTCACTCACAGCTTCTCTTTCTTTCTCTCTCTCTCACTCACAGCTTCTCTTTCTCTCTCTCTCTCACTCACAGCTTCTCTTTCTCTCTCACTCTCTCACTCACAGCTTCCCTTTCTCTGTCTCTCTCAAACTCACAGCTTCTCTTTCTCTCTCACACACACTCACAGCTTCTCTTTCTCTCTCTCTCTCTCACTCACAGCTTCTCTTTCTCTGTTTCTCTCTATCTCACAGCTTCTCTTTATTTTTCTCTCTCACTCACAGCTTCTCTCTATCTCTCTCACTCACTCACACCTTCTCTTTATTTCTCTCTCTCACTCACAGCTTCTCTCTCTCTCACTCACTCACAGCTTCTCTCTCTCTCACTCACTCACAGTTTCTCTCTCTCTCACTCACAGCTTCTCTCTCTCACTCACAGCTTATCTTTCTCTTTCTCTCTCACTCACAGCTTTCTCTCTCACTCACAGCTTCTCTTTCTCTCTCTCTCTCTCTCTCACTCACAGCTTCTCTCTCTCTCACACACACACAGCTTCTCTTTCTCTCTCTCTAACTCACAGCTTCTCTTTATCTCTCTCTCACTCAGCTTCTCTCTCTCTCACTCACAGCCTCTCTTTCTCTCTCACTCACAGCTTCTCTCTCTCACTCACTCACAGCTTCTCTCTCTCTCTCTCACTCACAGCCTCTCTTTCCCTTTCTCTCTCACTCACAGCTTCTCTCTCTCTCTCTCACTCACAGCTTCTCTCTCTCTCACTCACTCACAGCTTCTATTTCTTTATTTCTCTCTCACTCACAGCTTCTCTCTCACAGCTTCTCTTTCTCTTTCACTCTCTCACTCACAGCTTCTCTTTCTCTCTCTCTCTCACTCACAGCTTCTCTTTCTCTCTCACTCACAGCTTCTCTTTCTCTCTCTCTCACTCATAGCTTCTCTTTCTCTCTCTCTCTCTCACTCACAGCTTCTCTCTCTCTCTCTCACTCACAGCTTCTCACTCTCTCTCTCTCACTCACAGCATCTCTTTCTCTCCCTCTCTCACACAGCTTATCTTTCTCTCTTTCTCTCACTCACAGATTCTCTCTCTCTCTCCCTCTCTCACACAGCTTCTCTTTCTCTCTCTCTCTCACTCACAGCTTCTCTTTCTCTCTCTCTCTAACTCACAGCTTCTCTTTATCTCTCTCTCACTCACAGCTTCTCTTTCTCTCTCTCACTCACAGCTTCTCTTTCTCTCTCTCACTCACAGCTTCTCTCTCTCTCTCACTCACTCACTCACAGCTTCTCTCTCTCTCTCACTCACAGCTACTCTATCTCTCTCTCTCTCACTCACAGATTCTCTTTCTCCCTCTCTCTCTAACTCACAGCTTCTCTTTATCTCTCTCTCACTCACAGCTTCTCTTTCTCTCTCTCACTCACAGCTTCTCTTTCTCTCTCTCACTCACAGCTTCTCTCTCTCTCTCTCACTCACTGACTCACAGCTTCTCTCTCTCTCTCACTCACAGCTACTCTATCTCTCTCTCTCTCACACTCACAGATTCTCTTTCTCCCTCTCTCTCTCACTCACAGCTTCTCTTTCTCTCTTTCTCTCTCCCACTGTCACAGCTTCTATCTCTCTCACTCTCACTCACAGCTTCCCTTTTTCTCACTCTCACATTCACAGCTTCTCTTTCTCTCTCTCTCACTCACAGCTTCTCTTTCTCTCTCTCTCTCACTCACAGCTTCTCTCTCTCACTCACAGCTTCTCTATCTCTCTCTCTCACTCATAGCTTCTTTTTCTCTCTCTCTCTCTCTCTCACAGCTTCTCTCTCTCTCTCTCTCACTCACAGCTTCTCACTCACTCTCTCTCACTCACAGCATCTCTTTCTCTCCCTCTCTCACACAGCTTCTCTTTCTCTCTCTCTCTCACTCACAGCTTCTCTTTCTCCCTCTCTCTCTCACTCACAGCTTCTCTCTCTCTCACACACACACTCACAGCTTCTCTTTCTCTCTTACTCACTCCCAGCTTCTCTTTCTCTCTCTCACTCACAGCTTTTCTTTATCTCTCTCTATCACTCACAGCTTCTCTTTCTCTCTCTCTCACTCACTCACAGCTTCTCTTTCTCTTTCTCTCTCTCACTCACATCTTCTCTCTCTCTCTCACTCACAGCTTCTCTCTCTCTCACTCACAGCTTTCTCTCTCTCACACACACCTTCTCTTTCTCTCTCTCTCTCACACAGCTTCTCTCTCTCTCACTCACAGCTTCTCTTTCTCTCTCTCACTCTCTCACTAACATCTTCTCCTTCTCTCTCTCTCTCACTCACACCTTCTCTCTCTCACACACACACAGCTTGTCTTTCTCTCTCTCTCTCTCACTCACAGCTTCTCTTTCTCTGTCTCTCTCTCTCACAGCTTCTCTTTATCTCTCTCTCACTCACAGCTTCTCTTTCTCTCTCTCTCTCTCACTCACAGCTTCTCTTTCTCTCTCTCACTCACAGCTTCTCTCTCACACTCACAGATTCTCTCTCTCTCACACACACAGATTTTTTTCTCTCTCTCTCTCTCACTCACAGCTTCTCTTTCTCTCTCTCTCACTCACTGCTTCCATTTCTCCCTCTCTCTCTCACTCACATTCTCTCTCTCTCTCACTCACAGCTTCTCTTTCTCTCTCTCTCTAACTCACAGCTTCTCTTTATCTCTCTCTCACTCACAGCTTCTCTTTCTCTCTCTCTCACTCACAGCTTCTCTTTCTCTCTCTCACTCAAAGCTTCTCTCTCCCTCACTCACTCACAGCTTCTAGCTCTCTCTCTCTCACTCACAGCTTCTCTTTCTCTCTCTCACTCACAGCTTCTCTCTCTCTCTCACTCACTCACTCACAGCTTCTCTCTCTCTCTCACTCACAGCTACTCTATCTCTCTCTCTCTCACTCACAGATTCTCTTTCTCCCTCTCTCTCTAACTCACAGCTTCTCTTTATCTCTCTCTCACTCACAGCTTCTCATTCTCTCTCTCACTCACAGCTTCTCTTTCTCTCTCTCACTCACAGCTTCTCTCTCTCTCTCTCACTCACTGACTCACAGCTTCTCTCTCTCTCTCACTCACAGCTACTCTATCTCTCTCTCTCTCACACTCACAGATTCTCTTTCTCCCTCTCTCTCTCACTCACAGCTTCTCTTTCTCTCTTTCTCTCTCCCACTGTCACAGCTTCTATCTCTCTCACTCTCACTCACAGCTTCCCTTTTTCTCACTCTCACATTCACAGCTTCTCTTTCTCTCTCTCTCACTCACAGCTTCTCTTTCTCTCTCTCTCTCACTCACAGCTTCTCTCTCTCACTCACAGCTTCTCTATCTCTCTCTCTCACTCATAGCTTCTCTTTCTCTCTCTCTCTCTCACAGCTTCTCTCTCTCTCTCTCTCACTCACAGCTTCTCACTCACTCTCTCTCACTCACAGCATCTCTTTCTCTCCCTCTCTCACACAGCTTCTCTTTCTCTCTCTCTCTCACTCACAGCTTCTCTTTCTCCCTCTCTCTCTCACTCACAGCTTCTCTCTCTCTCACACACTCACAGCTTCTCTTTCTCTCTTACTCACTCCCAGCTTCTCTTTCTCTCTCTCACTCACAGCTTTTCTTTATCTCTCTCTATCACTCACAGCTTCTCTTTATCTCTCTCTCTCACTCACTCACAGCTTCTCTTTCTCTTTCTCTCTCTCACACACATCTTCTCTCTCTCTCTCACTCACAGCTTCTCTCTCTCTCACTCACAGCTTTCTCTCTCACACACACCTTCTCTTTCTCTCTCTCTCTCACACAGCTTCTCTCTCTCTCACTCACAGCTTCTCTTTCTCTCTCTCACTCTCTCACTAACATCTTCTCCTTCTCTCTCTCTCTCACTCACACCTTCTCTCTCTCACACACACACAGCTTGTCTTTCTCTCTCTCTCTCTCACTCACAGCTTCTCTTTCTCTGTCTCTCTCACACAGCTTCTCTCTCTCTCACTCACAGCTTCTCTTTCTCTCTCTCAATCTCTCACTAACATCTTCTCTTTCTCTCTCTCTCTCACTCACAGCTTCTCTCTCACACACACACAGCTTCTCTTTCACTTTCTCTCTCACTCACAGCTTCTCTTTCTCTCTCACTCACAGCTTCTCTCTCTCTCTCTCTCACTCACAGCTTCTCTTTCTCTCGCTATATCACAGCTTCTCATTCTCTCTCTCTCACTCACAGCTTCTCTTTCACTCTCTCTCTCTAACTCATAGCTTCTCTTTCTCTCTCACTCACAGCTTCTCTTTCTCTCTCTCTCACTCACAGCTTCTCTTTCTCTCTCTCTCTCACTCACAGCTTCTCTTTCTCTCACTCTCTCACTCACAGCTTCTCTCTCTCTCTCACTCACAGCTTCTCTTTCTCTCTCTCTCTCTCACTCACAGCTTCTTCTTCTCTCGCTCTCTCACTCACAGCTTCTCTTTCTCTGCCTCTCTCTAACTCACAGCTTCTCTTTATCTCACTCTCTCACTCACAGCTTCACTTTCTCTCTCTCTCTCACTCACAGCTTCTTTTTCTCTCTCACACTCACAGCTTCTCTCTCTCACACACACACAGCTTCTCTTTCTCTCTCACTCACAGGTTCTCTTTCTCACTCACTCACAGCTTTTCTCTCTCTTTCTCCCTCACAGCTTCTCTTTCTCTCGCTATCTCACAGCTTCTCATTCTCTCTCACTCACAGCTTCTCTTTCACTCTCTCTCTCTAACTCATAGCTTCTCTTTCTCTCTCACTCACAGCTTCTCTTTCTCTCTCACTCACAGCTTCTCTCTCTCTCACTCACTCACAGCTTCTCTTTCTCTCTCTCTCTCTCACTCACAGCTTCTCCTTCTCTCTCTCTCTCACTCACAGCTTCTCTCTCTCTCTCACAGCTTCTCTCTCTCTCACTCACTCACAGCTTCTCTCTCTCTCTCTCACAGCTTCTCTCTCTCTCTCTCTCACTCACTCACAGCTTCTCTTTCTCTCTCTCTCACTCACAGCTTCTCTTTCTCCCTCTATCTCTCACTCACAGCTTCTCTCTCTCTCACTCACAGCTTCTCTTTCTCTCTCTCTCTCTCTCACTCACAGTTTCTCTCTCTCTCACTCACTCACAACTTCTCTTTCTTTCTTTCTCTCTCACTCACAGCTTCTCTGTCTCTCTCTCTCACTCACAGCTTCTCTCTCACACACACTCACAGCTTCTCTTTCTCTCTCTTACTCACTCCCAGCTTCTCTTTCTCTCTCTCACTCACAGCTTTTCTTTATCTCTCTCTCTCACTCACAGCTTCTCTTTATATCTCTCACTCACTCACAGCTTCTCTTTCTCTTTCTCTCTCTCACTCACATCTTCTCTCTCTCTCTCTCACTCACAGCTTCTCTCTCTCTCACTCACAGCTTCTCTTTCTCTCTCTCACTCACACCTTCTCTTTCTCTCTCTCTCACTCACTCACAGCTTCTCTCTCTCTCACTCACAGCTTCTCTTTCTCTCTCTCAATCTCTCACTAACATCTTCTATTTCTCTCTCTCACACACACACAGCTTCTCTTTCTCTGTCTCTCTCTAACTCACAGCTTCTCTTTATCTCTCTCTCACTCACAGGTTCTCTTTCTCTCTCTCTCTCTCACTCACAGCTTCTCTTTCTCTCTCTCACTCACAGCTTTTCTCTCTCTCACTCACAGATTCTTTTTTGTCTCTCTCTCTCTCTAAATCACAGCTTCTCTTTATCTCTCTCTCACTCACAGCTTCTCTTTCTCTCTCTCTCACTCACAGCTTCTCTTACTCTCTCTCACTCACAGCTTCTCTCTCTCTCACTCACTCACAGCTTCTAGCTCTCTCTCTCTCACTCACAGCTTCTCTTTCTCTGTCTGACTCTCTCACTCACAGCTTCTCTTTATCTCACTCTCTCACTCACAGCTTCACTTTCTCTCTCTCTCTCTCACTCACAGCTTCTTTTTCTCTCTCACACTCACAGCTTCTCTCTCTCACACACACTCAGCTTCTCTTTCTCTCTCACTCACAGGTTCTCTTTCTCACTCACTCACAGCTTTTCTCTCTCTTTCTCCCTCACAGCTTCTCTTTCTCTCGCTATATCACAGCTTCTCATTCTCTCTCTCACTCACAGCTTCTCTTTCACTCTCTCTCTCTAACTCATAACTTCTCTTTCTCTCTCACTCACAGCTTCTCTTTCTCTCTCACTCACAGCTTCTCTCTCTCTCTCACTCACTCACAGCTTCTCTTTCTCTCTCTCTCTCTCACTCACAGCTTCTCCTTCTCTCTCTCTCTCACTCACAGCTTCTCTCTCTCTCTCTCACAGCTTCTCTCTCTCTCACTCACTCACAGCTTCTCTCTCTCTCTCTCTCAGCTTCTCTCTCTCTCTCTCTCTCACTCACTCACAGCTTCTCTTTCTCTCTCTCACTCACAGCTTCTCTTTCTCCCTCTCTCTCTCACTCACAGCTTCTCTCTCTCTCACTCACAGCTTCTCTTTCTCTCTCTCTCTCTCTCACTCACAGTTTCTCTCTCTCTCACTCACTCACAACTTCTCTTTCTTTCTTTCTCTCTCACTCACAGCTTCTCTGTCTCTCTCTCTCACTCACAGCTTCTCTCTCACACACACTCACAGCTTCTCTTTCTCTCTCTTACTCACTCCCAGCTTCTCTTTCTCTCTCTCACTCACAGCTTTTCTTTATCTCTCTCTCTCACTCACAGCTTCTCTTTATATCTCTCACTCACTCACAGCTTCTCTTTCTCTTTCTCTCTCTCACTCACATCTTCTCTCTCTCTCTCTCACTCACAGCTTCTCTCTCTCTCACTCACAGCTTCTCTTTCTCTCTCTCACTCACACCTTCTCTTTCTCTCTCTCTCACTCACTCACAGCTTCTCTCTCTCTCACTCACAGCTTCTCTTTCTCTCTCTCAATCTCTCACTAACATCTTCTATTTCTCTCTCTCTCTCACTCACAGCTTCTCTCTCTCACACACACACACAGCTTCTCTTTCTCTCTCTCACACACACAGCTTCTCTTTCTCTGTCTCTCTCTAACTCACAGCTTCTCTTTATCTCTCTCTCACTCACAGGTTCTCTTTCTCTCTCTCTCTCACTCACAGCTTCTCTTTCTGTCTCTCACTCACAGCTTTTCTCTCTCTCACTCACAGATTCTTTTTTGTCTCTCTCTCTCTCACTCACAGCTTCTCTTTCTCTCTCTCTCTCACTCACCGCTTCACTTTCTCCCTCCGTCTCTCACTCACAGCTTCTCTCTCTCACACACAGATTCTCTCTCTCTCTCTCTCTAAATCACAGCTTCTCTTTATCTCTCTCTCACTCACAGCTTCTCTTTCTCTCTCTCTCACTCACAGCTTCTCTTACTCTCTCTCACTCACAGCTTCTCTCTCTCTCACTCACTCACAGCTTCTAGCTCTCTCTCTCTCACTCACAGCTTCTCTTTCTCTGTCTGACTCTCTCACTCACAGCTTCTCTTTCTCTCTCTCTCTCACAGCTTCTCTTTCTCCCTCTCTCTCTCACTTACAGCTTCTCTCTCTCTCATAGCTTCTCTTTCTTTCTCTCTCACTAACTCACAGCTTCCCTTTTTCTCCCTCTCTCTCACAATCACAGCTTCTATTTCACCCTCTCTCTCTCACTCACAGCTTCTCTTTCTTTCTCTCTCTCTCACTCACAGCTTCTCTTTCTCTCTCTCTCTCTCACTCTCAGCTTCTCTTTCTCTCTCACTCTCTCACTCACAGCTTCTCTTTCTCTGTTTCTCTCTAACTCACAGATTCTCTTTATTTCTCTCTCTCACTTACAGCTTCTCTCTATCGGTCTCACTCACTCACACCTTCTCTTTATTTCTCTCTCTCACTCACAGCTTCTCTCTCTCTCACTCACTCACAGCTTCTCTCTCTCACTCACAGTTTCTCTCTCTCTCTCTCACAGCTTCTCTCTCTCTCTCACTCACAGCTTATCTTTCTCTTTCTCTCTCACTCACAGCTTTCTCTCTCACTCACAACTTCTCTTTCTCTCTCTCTCTCACTCACAGCTTCTCTCTCTCTCACACACACACAGCTTCTCTTTCTCTCTGTCTCACTCACAGCTTCTCTTTCTCTCTCTCTAACTCACAGCTTCTCTTTATCTCTCTCTCACTCAGCTTCTCTCTCTCTCTCTCACTCACAGCCTCTCTTTCTCTCTCTCACACAGCTTCTCTCTCTCTCACTCACAGCTTCTCCCTCTCTCTCTCACTCACAGCCTCTCTTTCCCTTTCTCTCTCACTCACAGCTTCTCTCTCTCTCTCACTCACAGCTTCTCTCTCTCTCACTCACTCACAGCTTCTATTTCTTTCTTTCCTTCTCACTCACAGCTAGTCTCTCTCTCACACAGCTTCTCTTTCTCTTTCACTCTCTCACTCACATCTTCTCTTTCTCTCTCTCTCTCTCACTCACAGCTTCTCTTTCTCTCTCTCTCACTCACAGCTTCTCTTTCTCTCTCACTCACTCACAGCTTCTATTTCTTTCTTTCTCTCTCACTCACAGCTTCTCTCTCACACACACAGCTTCTCTTTCTCTTTCACTCTCTCACTCACAGCTTCTCTTTCTCTCTCTCTCACTCACTCACAGCTTCTCTTTCTCTCTCTCTCTCACTCACAGCTTCTCTTTCTCTCTCACTCACAGCTTCTCTTTCTCTCTCTCTTACTCATAGCTTCTCTTTCTCTCTCTCACTCTCACTCAGCTTCTCTCTCTCTCACACACACACACAGCTTCTCACTCTCTCTCTCTCTCACTCACAGCTTCTCTTTCTCTCCCTCTCTCACACAGCTTATCTTTCTCTCTCTCTCTCTCACAGGTTCTCTCTCTCTCTCCCTCTCTCACTGACATCTTCTCTTTCTCTCTCTCTCTCACTCACAGATTCTCTCTCTCTCACACAGCTTCTCTTTCTCTCTCTCTCTCACTCACAGCTTCTCTTTCTCGCTCTCTCTAACTCACAGCTTCTCTTTATCTCTCTCTCACTCACAGCTTCTCTTTCTCTCTCTCTCTCTCACATCTTCTCTTTCTCTCTCACTCACAGCTTCTCTCTCTCTCACTCACTCACAGCTTCTCTCTCTCTCACTCACAGCTACTCTATCTCTCTCTCTCTCACTCACAGCTTCTCTTTCTCTCTCTCACTCACAGCTTCTCTCTCTCTCACTCACTCACTCACAGATTCTCTTTCTCCCTCTCTCTCTCACTCACAGCTTCTCTTTCTTTCTCTCTCTCTCACTCACAGCTTCTCTTTCTCTCTCTCTCTCACTCACAGCTTCTCTTTCTCTCTCACTCTCTCACTCACAGCTTCTCTGTCTCTGTCTCTCTCAAACTCACAGCTTCTCTTTCTCTCTCACACACACTCACAGCTTCTCTCTCTCTCTCTCTCTCTCACTCACAGCTTCTCTTTCTCTGTTTCTCTCTATCTCACAGCTCCTCTTTATTTCTCTCTCTCACTCACAGCTTCTCTCTATCTCTCTCACTCACTCACACCTTCTCTTTATTTCTCTCTCTCACTCACAGCTTCTCTCTCTCTCACTCACTCACAGCTTCTCTCTCTCTCACTCACTCACAGTTTCTCTCTCTCTCACTCACAGCTTCTCTCTCTCTCTCTCACTCACAGCTTATCTTTCTCTTTCTCTCTCACTCACAGCTTTCTCTCTCACTCACAGCTTCTCTTTCTCTCTCTCTCTCTCTCACTCACAGCTTCTCTCTCTCTCACACACACACAGCTTCTCTTTCTCTCTCTCTAACTCACAGCTTCTCTTTATCTCTCTCTCACTCAGCTTCTCTCTCTCTCACTCACAGCCTCTCTTTCTCTCTCACTCACAGCTTCTCTCTCTCTCACTCACAGCTTCTCTCTCTCTCTCTCACTCACAGCCTCTCTTTCCCTTTCTCTCTCACTCACAGCTTCTCTCTCTCTCTCTCTCACTCACAGCTTCTCTCTCTCTCACTCACTCACAGCTTCTATTTCTTTATTTCTCTCTCACTCACAGCTTCTCTCTCACAGCTTCTCTTTCTCTTTCACTCTCACTCACAGCTTCTCTTTCTCTATCTCTCTCTCACTCACAGCTTCTCTTTCTCTCTCTCTCTCACTCACAGCTTCTCTTTCTCTCTCACTCACAGCTTCTCACTCTCTCTCTCTCACTCACAGCATCTCTTTCTCTCGCTCTCTCACACAGCTTATCTTTCTCTCTTTCTCTCACTCACAGCTTCTCTCTTTCTCTCCCTCTCTCACTGACATCTTCTCTTTCTCGCTCTCTCTCTCACTCACAGATTCTCTCTCTCACACAGCTTCTCTTTCTCTCTCTCTCACTCACAGCTTCTCTTTCTCTCTCTCTCTAACTCACAGCTTCTCTTTATCTCTCTCTCACTCACAGCTTCTCTTTCTCTCTCACTCACAGCTTCTCTTTCTCTCTCTCACTCACAGCTTCTCTCTCTCTCTCACTCACTCACTCACAGCTTCTCTCTCTCTCTCACTCACAGCTACTCTATCTCTCTCTCTCTCACTCACAGATTCTCTTTCTCCCTCTCTCTCTAACTCACAGCTTCTCTTTATCTCTCTCTCACTCACAGCTTCTCTTTCTCTCTCTCTCTAACTCACAGCTTCTCTTTATCTCTCTCTCACTCACAGCTTCTCTTTCTCTCTCTCACTCACAGCTTCTCTTTCTCTCTCTCACTCACAGCTTCTCTCTCTCTCTCACTCACTCACTCACAGCTTCTCTCTCTCTCTCACTCACAGCTACTCTATCTCTCTCTCTCTCACTCACAGATTCTCTTTCTCCCTCTCTCTCTAACTCACAGCTTCTCTTTATCTCTCTCTCACTCACAGCTTCTCTTTCTCTCTCTCACTCACAGCTTCTCTTTCTCTCTCTCACTCACAGCTTCTCTCTCTCTCTCTCACTCACTCACTCACAGCTTCTCTCTCTCTCACTCACAGCTACTCTATCTCTCTCTCTCTCACACTCACAGATTCTCTTTCTCCCTCTCTCTCTCACTCACAGCTTCTCTTTCTCTCTTTCTCTCTCCCACTGTCACAGCTTCTATCTCTCTCACTCTCACTCACAGCTTCCCTTTTTCTCACTCTCACATTCACAGCTTCTCTTTCTCTCTCTCTCACTCACAGCTTCTCTTTCTCTCTCTCTCTCACTCACAGCTTCTCTCTCTCACTCACAGCTTCTCTTTCTCTCTCTCACTCATAGCTTCTCTTTCTCTCTCTCTCTCTCTCTCACAGCTTCTCTCTCTCTCTCTCACTCACAGCTTCTCACTCACTCTCTCTCACTCACAGCATCTCTTTCTCTCCCTCTCTCACACAGCTTCTCTTTCTCTCTCTCTCTCACTCACAGCTTCTCTTTCTCCCTCTCTCTCTCACTCACAGCTTCTCTCTCTCTCACACACTCACAGCTTCTCTTTCTCTCTTACTCACTCCCAGCTTCTCTTTCTCTCTCTCACTCACAGCTTTTCTTTATCTCTCTCTATCACTCACAGCTTCTCTTTATCTCTCTCTCTCACTCACTCACAGCTTCTCTTTCTCTTTCTCTCTCTCACTCACATCTTCTCTCTCTCTCTCACTCACAGCTTCTCTCTCTCTCACTCACAGCTTTCTCTCTCTCTCACACACCTTCTCTTTCTCTCTCTCTCTCACACAGCTTCTCTCTCTCTCACTCACAGCTTCTCTTTCTCTCTCTCACTCTCTCACTAACATCTTCTCCTTCTCTCTCTCACTCACACCTTCTCTCTCTCACACACACACAGCTTGTCTTTCTCTCTCTCTCTCTCACTCACAGCTTCTCTTTCTCTGTCTCTCTCTCTCACAGCTTCTCTTTATCTCTCTCTCACTCACAGCTTCTCTTTCTCTCTCTCTCTCTCACTCACAGCTTCTCTTTCTCTCTCTCACTCACAGCTTCTCTCTCTCACTCACAGCTTCTCTCTCTCACACACACAGATTTTTTTTCTCTCTCTCTCTCACTCACAGCTTCTCTTTCTCTCTCTCTCTCACTCACTGCTTCCATTTCTCCCTCTCTCTCTCACTCACAGCTTCTCTCTCTCTCACTCACAGCTTCTCTATCTCTCTCTCTAACTCACAGCTTCTCTTTATCTCTCTCTCACTCACAGCTTCTCTTTCTCTCTCTCTCACTCACAGCTTCTCTTTCTCTCTCTCACTCAAAGCTTCTCTCTCCCTCACTCACTCACAGCTTCTAGCTCTCTCTCTCTCACTCACAGCTTCTCTTTCTCTGTCTGTCTCTCTCACTCACAGCCTCTCTTTCTCTCTCTCACACACAGCTTCTCTTTCTCCCTCTCTCTCTCAATTACAGCTTCTCTCTCTCACTCATAGCTTCCATTTCTTTCTTTCTCTCTCACTCACTGCTTCTCTTTCTCTCTCTCCCACTGTCACAGCTTCTCTCTCTCTCTCACGCTCACTCACAGCTTCCCTTTCTCTCCCTCTCTCTCACAATCACAGCTTCTCTTTATCTCTCTCTCACTCACAGCTTCTCTTTCTCTCTCTCACTCACAGTTTCTCTCTCTCTCTCACTCACAGCTTCTCTCTCTCTCTCTCACTCACAGCTTCTCTTTCTCTTTCTCTCTCACTCACAGCTTTCTCGCTCACTCACAGCTTCTCTTTCTCTCTCTCTCTCTCTCACAGCTTCTCTCTCTCACACACACACACAGCTTCTCTTTCTCTCTGTCTCACTCACAGCTTCTCTCTCTCTCTCTCTAACTCACAGCTTCTCTTTATCTCTCTCTCACTCAGCTTCTCTCTCTCTCTCTCACTCACAGCATCTCTTTCTCTCTCACTCACAGCTTCTCTCTCTCACTCACTCACAGCTTCTCTCTCTCTCTCACTCACAGCCTCTCTTTCCCTTTCTCTCTCACTCACAGCTTCTCTCTCTCTCACTCACTCACAGCTTCTCTCTCTCTCACTCACTCACAGCTTCTATTTCTTTCTTTCTCTCTCACTCACAGCTTCTCTCTCTCTCACAGCTTCTCTTTCTCTCTCTCTCTCACTCACAGCTTCTCTTTCTCTCTCACTCTCTCACTCACAACTTCTCTTTCTCTGTTTCTCTCTAACTCACAGATTCTCTTTATTTCTCTCTCTCACTTACAGCTTCTCTCTATCTGTCTCACTCACTCACACCTTCTCTTTATTTCTCTCTCTCACTCACAGCTTCTCTCTCTCTCACTCACTCACAGCTTCTCTCTCTCTCTCACTCACAGTTTCTCTTTATCTCTCTCACAGCTTCTCTCTCTCTCTCACTCAAAGCTTATCTTTCTCTCTCTCTCTCACTCACAGCTTCTCTCTCTCTCACACACACACAGCTTCTCTTTCTTTCTGTCTCACTCACAGCTTCTCTTTCTCTCTCTCTAACTCACAGCTTCTCTTTATCTCTCTCTCACTCAGCTTCTCTCTCTCTCTCTCACTCACAGCCTCTCTTTCTCTCTCTCACACAGCTTCTCTCTCTCTCTCACTCACAGCTTCTCCCTCTCTCTCTCACTCACAGCCTCTCTTTCCCTTTCTCTCTCACTCACAGCTTCTCTCTCTCTCTCACTCACAGCTTCTCTCTCTCTCACTCACTCACAGCTTCTATTTCTTTCTTTCCTTCTCACTCACAGCTAGTCTCTCTCTCACACAGCTTCTCTTTCTCTTTCACTCTCTCACTCACAGCTTCTCTTTCTCTCTCTCTCTCTCTCTCACTCACAGCTTCTCTTTCTCTCTCTCTCACTCACAGCTTCTCTTTCTCTCTCACTCACTCACAGCTTCTATTTCTTTCTTTCTCTCTCACTCACAACTTCTCTCTCACACACACATCTTCTCTTTCTCTTTCACTCTCTCACTCACAGCTTCTCTTTCTCTCTCTCACTCTCACTCAGCTTTTCTCTCTCTCACACACACACACAGCTTCTCACTCTCTCTCTCTCTCACTCACAGCTTCTCTTTCTCTCCCTCTCTCACACAGCTTATCTTTCTCTCTCTCTCTCTCACAGGTTCTCTCTCTCTCTCCCTCTCTCACTGACATCTTCTCTTTCTCTCTCTCTCTCACTCACAGATTCTCTCTCTCTCACACAGCTTCTCTTTCTCTCTCTCTCTCACTCACAGCTTCTCTTTCTCTCTCTCTAACTCACAGCTTCTCTTTATCTCTCTCTCACTCACAGCTTCTCTTTCTCTCTCTCTCTCACTCACATCTTCTCTTTCTCTCTCTCACTCACAGCTTCTCTCTCTCTCTCTCACTCACAGCTTCTCTCTCTCTCTCCCTCACAGCTACTCTATCTCTCTCTCTCTCACTCACAGCTTCTCTTTCTCTCTCTCACTCACAGCTTCTCTCTCTCTCACTCACTCACTCACAGATTCTCTTTCTCCCTCTCTCTCTCACTCACAGCTTCTCTTTCTTTCTCTCTCTCTCACTCACAGCTTCTCTTTCTCTCTCTCTCTCACTCACAGCTTCTCTTTCTCTCTCACTCTCTCACTCACAGCTTCTCTTTCTCTGTCTCTCTCAAACTCACAGCTTCTCTTTCTCTCTCACACACACTCACAGCTTCTCTTTCTCTCTCTCTCTCACTCACAGCTTCTCTTTCTCTGTTTCTCTCTATCTCACAGCTTCTCTTTATTTTTCTCTCTCACTCACAGCTTCTCTCTATCTCTCTCACTCACTCACACCTTCTCTTTATTTCTCTCTCACACTCACAGCTTCTCTCTCTCTCACTCACTCACAGCTTCTCTCTCTCTCACTCACTCACAGTTTCTCTCTCTCTCACTCACAGCTTCTCTCTCTCTCTCTCACTCACAGCTTATCTTTCTCTTTCTCTCTCACTCACAGCTTTCTCTCTCACTCACAGCTTCTCTTTCTCTCTCTCTCTCTCTCACTCACAGCTTCTCTCTCTCACACACACACACAGCTTCTCTTTCTCTCTCTCTAACTCACAGCTTCTCTTTATCTCTCTCTCACTCAGCTTCTCTCTCTCTCACTCACAGCCTCTCTTTCTCTCTCACTCACAGCTTCTCTCTCTCTCTCACTCACAGCTTCTCTCTCTCTCTCACTCACAGCCTCTCTTTCCCTTTCTCTCTCACTCACAGCTTCTCTCTCTCTCTCTCACTCACAGCTTCTCTCTCTCTCACTCACTCACAGCTTCTATTTCTTTATTTCTCTCTCACTCACAGCTTCTCTCTCACAGCTTCTCTTTCTCTTTCACTCTCTCACTCACAGCTTCTCTTTCTCTCTCTCTCTCACTCACAGCTTCTCTTTCTCTCTCACTCACAGCTTCTCTTTCTCTCTCTCTCACTCATAGCTTCTCTTTCTCTCTCTCTCTCTCACTCACAGCTTCTCTCTCTCTCTCTCACTCACAGCTTCTCACTCTCTCTCTCTCACTCACAGCATCTCTTTCTCTCCCTCTCTCACACAGCTTATCTTTCTCTCTTTCTCTCACTCACAGATTCTCTCTCTCTCTCCCTCTCTCACACAGCTTCTCTTTCTCTCTCTCTCTCACTCACAGCTTCTCTTTCTCTCTCTCTCTAACTCACAGCTTCTCTTTATCTCTCTCTCACTCACAGCTTCTAGCTCTCTCTCTCTCACTCACAGCTTCTCTTTCTCTCTCTCACTCACAGCTTCTCTCTCTCTCTCTCACTCACTCACTCACAGCTTCTCTCTCTCTCTCACTCACAGCTACTCTATCTCTCTCTCTCTCACTCACAGATTCTCTTTCTCCCTCTCTCTCTAACTCACAGCTTCTCTTTATCTCTCTCTCACTCACAGCTTCTCTTTCTCTCTCTCACTCACAGCTTCTCTTTCTCTCTCTCACTCACAGCTTCTCTCTCTCTCACTCACTCACTGACTCACAGCTTCTCTCTCTCTCTCACTCACAGCTACTCTATCTCTCTCTCTCTCACACTCACAGATTCTCTTTCTCCCTCTCTCTCTCACTCACAGCTTCTCTTTCTCTCTTTCTCTCTCCCACTGTCACAGCTTCTATCTCTCTCACTCTCACTCACAGCTTCCCTTTTTCTCACTCTCACATTCACAGCTTCTCTTTCTCTCTCTCTCACTCACAGCTTCTCTTTCTCTCTCTCTCTCACTCACAGCTTCTCTCTCTCACTCACAGCTTCTCTATCTCTCTCTCTCACTCATAGCTTCTCTTTCTCTCTCTCTCTCTCTCTCACAGCTTCTTTCTCTCTCTCTCTCACTCACAGCTTCTCACTCACTCTCTCTCACTCACAGCATCTCTTTCTCTCCCTCTCTCACACAGCTTCTCTTTCTCTCTCTCTCTCACTCACAGCTTCTCTTTCTCCCTCTCTCTCTCACTCACAGCTTCTCTCTCTCTCACACACTCACAGCTTCTCTTTCTCTCTTACTCACTCCCAGCTTCTCTTTCTCTCTCTCACTCACAGCTTTTCTTTATCTCTCTCTATCACTCACAGCTTCTCTTTATCTCTCTCTCTCACTCACTCACAGCTTCTCTTTCTCTTTCTCTCTCTCACTCACATCTTCTCTCTCTCTCTCACTCACAGCTTCTCTCTCTCTCACTCACAGCTTTCTCTCACTCACACACACCTTCTCTTTCTCTCTCTCTCTCACACAGCTTCTCTCTCTCTCACTCACAGCTTCTCTTTCTCTCTCTCACTCTCTCACTAACATCTTCTCCTTCTCTCTCTCTCACTCACACCTTCTCTCTCACACACACACACAGCTTGTCTTTCTCTCTCTCTCTCTCACTCACAGCTTCTCTTTCTCTGTCTCTCTCTCTCACAGCTTCTCTTTCTCTCTCTCTCACTCACAGCTTCTCTTTCTCTCTCTCTCACTCACAGCTTCTCTTTCTCTCTCTCACTCACAGCTTCTCTCTCTCACTCACAGCTTCTCTCTCTCACACACACAGATTTTTTTTCTCTCTCTCTCTCACTCACAGCTTCTCTTTCTCTCTCTCTCTCACTCACTGCTTCCATTTCTCCCTCTCTCTCTCACTCACATTCTCTCTCTCTCTCACTCACAGCTTCTCTTTCTCTCTCTCTCTAACTCACAGCTTCTCTTTATCTCTCTCTCACTCACAGCTTCTCTTTCTCTCTCTCTCACTCACAGCTTCTCTTTCTCTCTCTCACTCAAAGGTTCTCTCTCCCTCACTCACTCACAGCTTCTAGCTCTCTCTCTCTCACTCACAGCTTCTCTTTCTCTGTCTGTCTCTCTCACTCACAGCCTCTCTTTCTCTCTCACACACACAGCTTCTCTTTCTCCCTCTCTTTCTCAATTACAGCTTCTCTCTCACTCACTCATAGCTTCCCTTTCTTTCTTTCTCTCTCACTCACTGCTTCTCTTTCTCTCTCTCCCACTGTCACAGCTTCTCTCTCTCTCTCACGCTCACTCACAGCTTCCCTTTCTCTCCCTCTCTCTCACAATCACAGCTTCTCTTTATCTCTCTCTCACTCACAGCTTCTCTTTCTCTCTCTCACTCACAGTTTCTCTCTCTCTCTCACTCACAGCTTCTCTCTCTCTCTCTCACTCACAGCTTCTCTTTCTCTTTCTCTCTCACTCACAGCTTTCTCTCTCACTCACAGCTTCTCTTTCTCTCTCTCTCTCACTCACAGCTTCTCTCTCTCTCTCACACACACAGCTTCTCTTTCTCTCTGTCTCACTCACAGCTTCTCTCTCTCTCTCTCTCTAACTCACAGCTTCTCTTTATCTCTCTCTCACTCAGCTTCTCTCTCTCTCTCTCACTCACAGCATCTCTTTCTCTCTCGCTCACAGCTTCTCTCTCTCTCACTCACAGCTTCTCTCTCTCTCTCACTCACAGCCTCTCTTTCCCTTTCTCTCTCACTCACAGCTTCTCTCTCTCTCACTCACTCACAGCTTCTCTCTCTCTCACTCACTCACAGCTTCTATTTCTTTCTTTCTCTCTCACTCACAGCTTCTCTCTCTCTCACAGCTTCTCTTTCTCTCTCTCTCTCTCACTCACAGCTTCTCTTTCTCTCTCTCACTCACAGCTTTTCTCTCTCTCACTCACAGATTCTTTTTTGTCTCTCTCTCTCTCACTCACAGCTTCTCTTTCTCTCTCTCTCTCACTCACCGCTTCACTTTCTCCCTCCGTCTCTCACTCACAGCTTCTCTCTCTCACACACAGATTCTCTCTCTCTCTCTCTCTAAATCACAGCTTCTCTTTATCTCTCTCTCACACACAGCTTCTCTTTCTCTCTCTCTCACTCACAGCTTCTCTTACTCTCTCTCACTCACAGCTTCTCTCTCTCTCACTCACTCACAGCTTCTAGCTCTCTCTCTCTCACTCACAGCTTCTCTTTCTCTGTCTGACTCTCCAACTCACAGCTTCTCTTTCTCTCTCTCTCACAGCTTCTCTTTCTCCCTCTCTCTCTCACTTACAGCTTCTCTCTCTCTCATAGCTTCTCTTTCTTTCTCTCTCACTAACTCACAGCTTCCCTTTTTCTCCCTCTCTCTCACAATCACAGCTTCTATTTCACCCTCTCTCTCTCACTCACAGCTTCTCTTTCTTTCTCTCTCTCTCACTCACAGCTTCTCTTTCTCTCTCTCTCTCACTCTCAGCTTCTCTTTCTCTCTCACTCTCTCACTCACAGCTTCTCTTTCTCTGTTTCTCTCTAACTCACAGATTCTCTTTATTTCTCTCTCTCACTTACAGCTTCTCTCTATCTGTCTCACTCACTCACACCTTCTCTTTATTTCTCTCTCTCACTCACAGCTTCTCTCTCTCTCACTCACTCACAGCTTCTCTCTCTCACTCACAGTTTCTCTCTCTCTCTCACAGCTTCTCTCTCTCTCTCACTCACAGCTTATCTTTCTCTTTCTCTCTCACTCACAGCTTTCTCTCTCACTCACAACTTTTCTTTCTCTCTCTCTCTCACTCACAGCTTCTCTCTCTCTCTCTCACACACAGCTTCTCTTTCTCTCTGTCTCACTCACAGCTTCTCTTTCTCTCTCTCTAACTCACAGCTTCTCTTTCTCTCTGTCTCACTCACAGCTTCTCTTTCTCTCTCTCTAACTCACAGCTTCTCTTTATCTCTCTCTCACTCAGCTTCTCTCTCTCTCTCTCACTCACAGCCTCTCTTTCTCTCTCTCACACAGCTTCTCTCTCTCTCTCACTCACAGCTTCTCCCTCTCTCTCTCACTCACAGCCTCTCTTTCCCTTTCTCTCTCACTCACAGCTTCTCTCTCTCTCTCACTCACAGCTTCTCTCTCTCTCACTCACTCACAGCTTCTCTTTCTCTCTCTCTCACTCACAGCTTCTCTTTCTCTCTCACTCACTCACAGCTTCTATTTCTTTCTTTCTCTCTCACTCACAGCTTCTCTCTCTCACACACAGCTTCTCTTTCTCTTTCACTCTCACACTCACAGCTTCTCTTTCTCTCTCTCTCACTCACTCACAGCTTCTCTTTCTCTCTCTCTCTCACTCACAGCTTCTCTTTCTCTCTCACTCACAGCTTCTCTTTCTCTCTCTCTTACTCATAGCTTCTCTTTCTCTCTCTCTCTCACTCACATCTTCTCTTTCTCTCTCTCACTCACAGCTTCTCTCTCTCTCTCTCACTCACAGCTTCTCTCTCTCTCTCCCTCACAGCTACTCTATCTCTCTCTCTCTCACTCACAGCTTCTCTTTCTCTCTCTCACTCACAGCTTCTCTCTCTCTCACTCACTCACTCACAGATTCTCTTTCTCCCTCTCTCTCTCACTCACAGCTTCTCTTTCTTTCCCTCTCTCTCACTCACAGCTTCTCTTTCTCTCTCTCTCACTCACAGCTTCTCTTTCTCTCTCACTCTCTCACTCACAGCTTCTCTTTCTCTGTCTCTCTCAAACTCACAGCTTCTCTTTCTCTCTCACACACACTCACAGCTTCTCTTTCTCTCTCTCTCTCTCACTCACAGCTTCTCTTTCTCTGTTTCTCTCTATCTCACAGCTTCTCTTTATTTCTCTCTCTCACTCACAGCTTCTCTCTATCTCTCTCACTCACTCACACCTTCTCTTTATTTCTCTCTCTCACTCACAGCTTCTCTCTCTCTCACTCACTCACAGCTTCTCTCTCTCTCACTCACTCACAGTTTCTCTCTCTCTCACTCACAGCTTCTCTCTCTCTCTCACTCACAGCTTATCTTTCTCTTTCTCTCTCACTCACAGCTTTCTCTCTCACTCACAGCTTCTCTTTCTCTCTCTCTCTCTCTCACTCACAGCTTCTCTCTCTCTCACACACACACAGCTTCTCTTTCTCTCTCTCTAACTCACAGCTTCTCTTTATCTCTCTCTCACTCAGCTTCTCTCTCTCTCACTCACAGCCTCTCTTTCTCTCTCACTCACAGCTTCTCTCTCTCTCTCACTCACAGCTTCTCTCTCTCTCTCTCACTCACAGCCTCTCTTTCCCTTTCTCTCTCACTCACAGCTTCTCTCTCTCTCTCTCTCTCACTCACAGCTTCTCTCTCTCTCACTCACTCACAGCTTCTATTTCTTTATTTCTCTCTCACTCACAGCTTCTCTCTCACAGCTTCTCTTTCTCTTTCACTCTCACTCACAGCTTCTCTTTCTCTCTCTCTCTCTCACTCACAGCTTCTCTTTCTCTCTCTCTCTCACTCACAGCTTCTCTTTCTCTCTCTCTCTCACTCTCAGCTTCTCTTTCTCTCTCACTCTCTCACTCACAGCTTCTCTTTCTCTGTTTCTCTCTAACTCACAGATTCTCTTTATTTCTCTCTCTCACTTACAGCTTCTCTCTATCTGTCTCACTCACTCACACCTTCTCTTTATTTCTCTCTCACACTCACAGCTTCTCTCTCTCTCACTCACTCACAGCTTCTCTCTCTCACTCACAGTTTCTCTCTCTCTCTCACAGCTTCTCTCTCTCTCACTCACAGCTTATCTTTCTCTTTCTCTCTCACTCACAGCTTTCTCTCTCACTCACAACTTCTCTTTCTCTCTCTCTCACTCACAGCTTCTCTCTCTCTCTCTCACACACAGCTTCTCTTTCTCTCTGTCTCACTCACAGCTTCTCTTTCTCTCTCTCTCTCACAGCTTCTCTTTATCTCTCTCTCACTCAGCTTCTCTCTCTCTCTCTCACTCACAGCCTCTCTTTCTCTCTCTCACACAGCTTCTCTCTCTCTCTCACTCACAGCTTCTCCCTCTCTCTCTCACTCACAGCCTCTCTTTCCCTTTCTCTCTCACTCACAGCTTCTCTCTCTCTCTCACTCACAGCTTCTCTCTCTCTCACTCACTCACAGCTTCTATTTCTTTCTTTCCTTCTCACTCACAGCTAGTCTCTCTCTCACACAGCTTCTCTTTCTCTTTCACTCTCTCACTCACATCTTCTCTTTCTCTCTCTCTCTCTCACTCACAGCTTCTCTTTCTCTCTCTCTCACTCACAGCTTCTCTTTCTCTCTCACTCACTCACAGCTTCTATTTCTTTCTTTCTCTCTCACTCACAGCTTCTCTCTCTCACACACAGCTTCTCTTTCTCTTTCACTCTCACACTCACAGCTTCTCTTTCTCTCTCTCTCACTCACTCACAGCTTCTCTTTCTCTCTCTCTCTCACTCACAGCTTCTCTTTCTCTCTCACTCACAGCTTCTCTTTCTCTCTCTCTTACTCATAGCTTCTCTTTCTCTCTCTCACTCTCACTCAGCTTCTCTCTCTCTCACACACACACACAGCTTCTCACTCTCTCTCTCTCTCACTCACAGCTTCTCTTTCTCTCCCTCTCTCACACAGCTTATCTTTCTCTCTCTCTCTCTCTCACAGGTTCTCTCTCTCTCTCCCTCTCTCACTGACATCTTCTCTTTCTCTCTCTCTCTCTCACTCACAGATTCTCTCTCTCTCACAGCTTCTCTTTCTCTCTCTCTCTCACTCACAGCTTCTCTTTCTCTCTCTCTCTAACTCACAGCTTCTCTTTATCTCTCTCTCACTCACAGCTTCTCTTTCTCTCTCTCTCTCACTCACATCTTCTCTTTCTCTCTCACTCACAGCTTCTCTCTCTCTCACTCACTCACAGCTTCTCTCTCTCTCACTCACAGCTACTCTATCTCTCTCTCTCTCACTCACAGCTTCTCTTTCTCTCTCTCACTCACAGCTTCTCTCTCTCTCACTCACTCACTCACAGATTCTCTTTCTCCCTCTCTCTCTCACTCACAGCTTCTCTTTCTTTCTCTCTCTCTCACTCACAGCTTCTCTTTCTCTCTCTCTCTCACTCACAGCTTCTCTTTCTCTCTCACACTCTCACTCACAGCTTCTCTTTCTCTGTCTCTCTCAAACTCACAGCTTCTCTTTCTCTCTCACACACACTCACAGCTTCTCTCTCTCTCTCCCTCTCTCACTGACATCTTCTCTTTCTCTCTCTCTCTCTCACTCACAGATTCTCTCTCTCTCTCACAGCTTCTCTTTCTCTCTCTCTCTCACTCACAGCTTCTCTTTCTCTCTCTCTCTAACTCACAGCTTCTCTTTATCTCTCTCTCACTCACAGCTTCTCTTTCTCTCTCTCTCACTCACATCTTCTCTTTCTCTCTCACTCACAGCTTCTCTCTCTCTCACTCACTCACAGCTTCTCTCTCTCTCACTCACAGCTACTCTATCTCTCTCTCTCTCACTCACAGCTTCTCTTTCTCTCTCTCACTCACAGCTTCTCTCTCTCTCACTCACTCACTCACAGATTCTCTTTCTCCCTCTCTCTCTCACTCACAGCTTCTCTTTCTTTCTCTCTCTCTCACTCACAGCTTCTCTCTCTCTCTCTCTCTCACTCACAGCTTCTCTCTCTCTCACTCACTCACAGCTTCTCTCTCTCTCACTCACTCACAGTTTCTCTCTCTCTCACTCACAGCTTCTCTCTCTCTCTCACTCACAGCTTATCTTTCTCTTTCTCTCTCACTCACAGCTTTCTCTCGCACTCACAGCTTCTCTTTCTCTCTCTCTCTCTCTCACTCACAGCTTCTCTCTCTCTCACACACACACAGCTTCTCTTTCTCTCTCTCTAACTCACAGCTTCTCTTTATCTCTCTCTCACTCAGCTTCTCTCTCTCTCACTCACAGCCTCTCTTTCTCTCTCACTCACAGCTTCTCTCTCTCTCTCACTCACAGCTTCTCTCTCTCTCTCTCACTCACAGCCTCTCTTTCCCTTTCTCTCTCACTCACAGCTTCTCTCTCTCTCTCTCTCTCACTCACAGCTTCTCTCTCTCTCACTCACTCACAGCTTCTATTTCTTTATTTCTCTCTCACTCACAGATTCTCTCTCACAGCTTCTCTTTCTCTTTCACTCTCACTCACAGCTTCTCTTTCTCTCTCTCTCTCTCACTCACAGCTTCTCTTTCTCTCTCTCTCTCACTCACAGCTTCTCTTTCTCTCTCTCTCTCACTCTCAGCTTCTCTTTCTCTCTCACTCTCTCACTCACAGCTTCTCTTTCTCTGTTTCTCTCTAACTCACAGATTCTCTTTATTTCTCTCTCTCACTTACAGCTTCTCTCTATCTGTCTCACTCACTCACACCTTCTCTTTATTTCTCTCTCACACTCACAGCTTCTCTCTCTCTCACTCACTCACAGCTTCTCTCTCTCACTCACAGTTTCTCTCTCTCTCTCACAGCTTCTCTCTCTCTCTCACTCACAGCTTATCTTTCTCTTTCTCTCTCACTCACAGCTTTCTCTCTCACTCACAACTTCTCTTTCTCTCTCTCTCACTCACAGCTTCTCTCTCTCTCTCTCACACACAGCTTCTCTTTCTCTCTGTCTCACTCACAGCTTCTCTTTCTCTCTCTCTCTCACAGCTTCTCTTTATCTCTCTCTCACTCAGCTTCTCTCTCTCTCTCTCACTCACAGCCTCTCTTTCTCTCTCACACACAGCTTCTCTCTCTCTCTCACTCACAGCTTCTCCCTCTCTCTCTCACTCACAGCCTCTCTTTCCCTTTCTCTCTCACTCACAGCTTCTCTCTCTCTCTCACTCACAGCTTCTCTCTCTCTCACTCACTCACAGCTTCTATTTCTTTCTTTCCTTCTCACTCACAGCTAGTCTCTCTCTCACACAGCTTCTCTTTCTCTTTCACTCTCTCACTCACATCTTCTCTTTCTCTCTCTCTCTCTCACTCACAGCTTCTCTTTCTCTCTCTCTCACTCACAGCTTCTCTTTCTCTCTCACTCACTCACAGCTTCTATTTCTTTCTTTCTCTCTCACTCACAGCTTCTCTCTCTCACACACAGCTTCTCTTTCTCTTTCACTCTCACACTCACAGCTTCTCTTTCTCTCTCTCTCACTCACTCACAGCTTCTCTTTCTCTCTCTCTCTCACTCACAGCTTCTCTTTCTCTCTCACTCACAGCTTCTCTTTCTCTCTCTCTTACTCATAGCTTCTCTTTCTCTCTCTCACTCTCACTCAGCTTCTCTCTCTCTCACACACACACACAGCTTCTCACTCTCTCTCTCTCTCACTCACAGCTTCTCTTTCTCTCCCTCTCTCACACAGCTTATCTTTCTCTCTCTCTCTCTCTCACAGGTTCTCTCTCTCTCTCCCTCTCTCACTGACATCTTCTCTTTCTCTCTCTCTCTCTCACTCACAGATTCTCTCTCTCTCTCACAGCTTCTCTTTCTCTCTCTCTCTCACTCACAGCTTCTCTTTCTCTCTCTCTCTAACTCACAGCTTCTCTTTATCTCTCTCTCACTCACAGCTTCTCTTTCTCTCTCTCTCTCACTCACATCTTCTCTTTCTCTCTCACTCACAGCTTCTCTCTCTCTCACTCACTCACAGCTTCTCTCTCTCTCACTCACAGCTACTCTATCTCTCTCTCTCTCACTCACAGCTTCTCTTTCTCTCTCTCACTCACAGCTTCTCTCTCTCTCACTCACTCACTCACAGATTCTCTTTCTCCCTCTCTCTCTCACTCACAGCTTCTCTTTCTTTCTCTCTCTCTCACTCACAGCTTCTCTTTCTCTCTCTCTCTCACTCACAGCTTCTCTTTCTCTCTCACACTCTCACTCACAGCTTCTCTTTCTCTGTCTCTCTCAAACTCACAGCTTCTCTTTCTCTCTCACACACACTCACAGCTTCTCTTTCTCTCTCTCTCTCTCACTCACAGCTTCTCTTTCTCTGTTTCTCTCTATCTCACAGCTTCTCTTTATTTCTCTCTCTCACTCACAGCTTCTCTCTATCTCTCTCACTCACTCACACCTTCTCTTTATTTCTCTCTCTCACTCACAGCTTCTCTCTCTCTCACTCACTCACAGCTTCTCTCTCTCTCACTCACTCACAGTTTCTCTCTCTCTCACTCACAGCTTCTCTCTCTCTCTCACTCACAGCTTATCTTTCTCTTTCTCTCTCACTCACAGCTTTCTCTCTCACTCACAGCTTCTCTTTCTCTCTCTCTCTCTCTCACTCACAGCTTCTCTCTCTCTCACACACACACAGCTTCTCTTTCTCTCTCTCTAACTCACAGCTTCTCTTTATCTCTCTCTCACTCAGCTTCTCTCTCTCTCACTCACAGCCTCTCTTTCTCTCTCACTCACAGCTTCTCTCTCTCTCTCACTCACAGCTTCTCTCTCTCTCTCACTCACAGCCTCTCTTTCCCTTTCTCTCTCACTCACAGCTTCTCTCTCTCTCTCTCTCACTCACAGCTTCTCTCTCTCACTCACTCACAGCTTCTATTTCTTTATTTCTCTCTCACTCACAGCTTCTCTCTCACAGCTTCTCTTTCTCTTTCACTCTCACTCACAGCTTCTCTTTCTCTCTCTCTCTCTCACTCACAGCTTCTCTTTCTCTCTCTCTCTCACTCACAGCTTCTCTTTCTCTCTCACTCACAGCTTCTCTTTCTCTCTCTCTCACTCATAGCTTCTCTTTCTCTCTCTCTCTCTCACTCACAGCTTCTCTCTCTCTCTCTCACTCACAGCTTCTCACTCTCTCTCTCTCACTCACAGCATCTCTTTCTCTCGCTCTCTCACACAGCTTATCTTTCTCTCTTTCTCTCACTCACAGCTTCTCTCTTTCTCTCCCTCTCTCACTGACATCTTCTCTTTCTCGCTCTCTCTCTCACTCACAGATTCTCTCTCTCACACAGCTTCTCTTTCTCTCTCTCTCACTCACAGCTTCTCTTTCTCTCTCTCTCTAACTCACAGCTTCTCTTTATATCTCTCTCACTCACAGCTTCTCTTTCTCTCTCTCACTCACAGCTTCTCTTTCTCTCTCTCACTCACAGCTTCTCTCTCTCTCTCACTCACTCACTCACAGCTTCTCTCTCTCTCTCACTCACAGCTACTCTATCTCTCTCTCTCTCACTCACAGATTCTCTTTCTCCCTCTCTCTCTAACTCACAGCTTCTCTTTATCTCTCTCTCACTCACAGCTTCTCTTTCTCTCTCTCACTCACAACTTCTCTTTCTCTCTCTCACTCACAGCTTCTCTCTCTCTCTCTCACTCACTCACTCACAGCTTCTCTCTCTCTCTCACTCACAGCTACTCTATCTCTCTCTCTCACACTCACAGATTCTCTTTCTCCCTCTCTCTCTCACTCACAGCTTCTCTTTCTCTCTTTCTCTCTCCCACTGTCACAGCTTCTATCTCTCTCACTCTCACTCACAGCTTCCCTTTTTCTCACTCTCACATTCACAGCTTCTCTTTCTCTCTCTCTCACTCACAGCTTCTCTTTCTCTCTCTCTCTCACTCACAGCTTCTCTCTCTCACTCACAGCTTCTCTTTCTCTCTCTCTCACTCATAGCTTCTCTTTCTCTCTCTCTCTCTCTCTCACAGCTTCTCTCTCTCTCTCACTCACAGCTTCTCTTTCTCTCTCTCTCTCACTCACAGCTTCTCTCTCTCACTCACAGCTTCTCTTTCTTTCTCTCTCTCTCACTCACAGCTTCTCTTTCTCTCTCTCTCTCACTCACAGCTTCTCTTTCTCTCTCACTCTCTCACTCACAGCTTCTCTTTCTCTGTCTCTCTCAAACTCACAGCTTCTCTTTCTCTCTCACACACACTCACAGCTTCTCTTTCTCTCTCTCTCTCTCACTCACAGCTTCTCTTTCTCTGTTTCTCTCTATCTCACAGCTTCTCTTTATTTCTCTCTCTCACTCACAGCTTCTCTCTATCTCTCTCACTCACTCACACCTTCTCTTTATTTCTCTCTCTCACTCACAGCTTCTCTCTCTCTCACTCACTCACAGCTTCTCTCTCTCTCACTCACTCACAGTTTCTCTCTCTCTCACTCACAGCTTCTCTCTCTCTCTCACTCACAGCTTATCTTTCTCTTTCTCTCTCACTCACAGCTTTCTCTCTCACTCACAGCTTCTCTTTCTCTCTCTCTCTCTCTCACTCACAGCTTCTCTCTCTCTCACACACACAGCTTCTCTTTCTCTCTCTCTAACTCACAGCTTCTCTTTATCTCTCTCTCACTCAGCTTCTCTCTCTCTCACTCACAGCCTCTCTTTCTCTCTCACTCACAGCTTCTCTCTCTCTCTCACTCACAGCTTCTCTCTCTCTCTCTCACTCACAGCCTCTCTTTCCCTTTCTCTCTCACTCACAGCTTCTCTCTCTCTCTCTCTCACTCACAGCTTCTCTCTCTCTCACTCACTCACAGCTTCTATTTCTTTATTTCTCTCTCACTCACAGCTTCTCTCTCACAGCTTCTCTTTCTCTTTCACTCTCACTCACAGCTTCTCTTTCTCTCTCTCTCTCTCACTCACAGCTTCTCTTTCTCTCTCTCTCTCACTCACAGCTTCTCTTTCTCTCTCACTCACAGCTTCTCTTTCTCTCTCTCTCACTCATAGCTTCTCTTTCTCTCTCTCTCTCTCACTCACAGCTTCTCTCTCTCTCTCTCACTCACAGCTTCTCACTCTCTCTCTCTCACTCACAGCATCTCTTTCTCTCGCTCTCTCACACAGCTTATCTTTCTCTCTTTCTCTCACTCACAGCTTCTCTCTTTCTCTCCCTCTCTCACTGACATCTTCTCTTTCTCGCTCTCTCTCTCACTCACAGATTCTCTCTCTCACACAGCTTCTCTTTCTCTCTCTCTCACTCACAGCTTCTCTTTCTCTCTCTCTCTAACTCACAGCTTCTCTTTATATCTCTCTCACTCACAGCTTCTCTTTCTCTCTCTCACTCTCAGCTTCTCTTTCTCTCTCTCACTCACAGCTTCTCTCTCTCTCTCACTCACTCACTCACAGCTTCTCTCTCTCTCTCACTCACAGCTACTCTATCTCTCTCTCTCTCACTCACAGATTCTCTCTCCCTCTCTCTCTAACTCACAGCTTCTCTTTATCTCTCTCTCACTCACAGCTTCTCTTTCTCTCTCTCACTCACAGCTTCTCTTTCTCTCTCTCACTCACAGCTTCTCTCTCTCTCTCTCACTCACTCACTCACAGCTTCTCTCTCTCTCTCACTCACAGCTACTCTATCTCTCTCTCTCTCACACTCACAGATTCTCTTTCTCCCTCTCTCTCTCACTCACAGCTTCTCTTTCTCTCTTTCTCTCTCCCACTGTCACAGCTTCTATCTCTCTCACTCTCACTCACAGCTTCCCTTTTTCTCACTCTCACATTCACAGCTTCTCTTTCTCTCTCTCTCACTCACAGCTTCTCTTTCTCTCTCTCTCTCACTCACAGCTTCTCTCTCTCACTCACAGCTTCTCTTTCTCTCTCTCTCACTCATAGCTTCTCTTTCTCTCTCTCTCTCTCTCTCACAGCTTCTCTCTCTCTCTCACTCACAGCTTCTCACTCACTCTCTCTCACTCACAGCATCTCTTTCTCTCCCTCTCTCACACAGCTTCTCTTTCTCTCTCTCTCTCACTCACAGCTTCTCTTTCTCCCTCTCTCTCTCACTCACAGCTTCTCTCTCTCTCACACACTCACAGCTTCTCTTTCTCTCTTACTCACTCCCAGCTTCTCTTTCTCTCTCTCACTCACAGCTTTTCTTTATCTCTCTCTATCACTCACAGCTTCTCTTTATCTCTCTCTCTCACTCACTCACAGCTTCTCTTTCTCTTTCTCTCTCTCACTCACATCTTCTCTCTCTCTCTCACTTACAGCTTCTCTCTATCTGTCTCACTCACTCACACCTTCTCTTTATTTCTCTCTCTCACTCACAGCTTCTCTCTCTCTCACTCACTCACAGCTTCTCTCTCTCACTCACAGTTTCTCTCTCTCTCTCTCACAGCTTCTCTCTCTCTCTCACTCACAGCTTATCTTTCTCTTTCTCTCTCACTCACAGCTTTCTCTCTCACTCACAACTTCTCTTTCTCTCTCTCTCTCACTCACAGCTTCTCTCTCTCTCTCACACACACAGCTTCTCTTTCTCTCTGTCTCACTCACAGCTTCTCTTTCTCTCTCTCTAACTCACAGCTTCTCTTTATCTCTCTCTCACTCAGCTTCTCTCTCTCTCTCTCACTCACAGCCTCTCTTTCTCTCTCACACACAGCTTCTCTCTCTCTCTCACTCACAGCTTCTCCCTCTCTCTCTCACTCACAGCCTCTCTTTCCCTTTCTCTCTCACTCACAGCTTCTCTCTCTCTCTCACTCACAGCTTCTCTCTCTCTCACTCACTCACAGCTTCTATTTCTTTCTTTCCTTCTCACTCACAGCTAGTCTCTCTCTCACACAGCTTCTCTTTCTCTTTCACTCTCTCACTCACATCTTCTCTTTCTCTCTCTCTCTCTCACTCACAGCTTCTCTTTCTCTCTCTCTCACTCACAGCTTCTCTTTCTCTCTCACTCACTCACAGCTTCTATTTCTTTCTTTCTCTCTCACTCACAGCTTCTCTCTCTCACACACAGCTTCTCTTTCTCTTTCACTCTCACACTCACAGCTTCTCTTTCTCTCTCTCTCACTCACTCACAGCTTCTCTTTCTCTCTCTCTCTCACTCACAGCTTCTCTTTCTCTCTCACTCACAGCTTCTCTTTCTCTCTCTCTTACTCATAGCTTCTCTTTCTCTCTCTCACTCTCACTCAGCTTCTCTCTCTCTCTCTCACACACACAGCTTCTCACTCTCTCTCTCTCTCACTCACAGCTTCTCTTTCTCTCCCTCTCTCACACAGCTTATCTTTCTCTCTCTCTCTCTCTCACAGGTTCTCTCTCTCTCTCCCTCTCTCACTGACATCTTCTCTTTCTCTCTCTCTCTCACTCACAGATTCTCTCTCTCTCTCACAGCTTCTCTTTCTCTCTCTCTCTCACTCACAGCTTCTCTTTCTCTCTCTCTCTAACTCACAGCTTCTCTTTATCTCTCTCTCACTCACAGCTTCTCTTTCTCTCTCTCTCTCACTCACATCTTCTCTTTCTCTCTCACTCACAGCTTCTCTCTCTCTCACTCACTCACAGCTTCTCTCTCTCTCACTCACAGCTACTCTATCTCTCTCTCTCTCACTCACAGCTTCTCTTTCTCTCTCTCACTCACAGCTTCTCTCTCTCTCACTCACTCACTCACAGATTCTCTTTCTCCCTCTCTCTCTCACTCACAGCTTCTCTTTCTTTCTTTCTCTCTCACTCACAGCTTCTCTTTCTCTCTCTCTCTCACTCACAGCTTCTCTTTCTCTCTCACTCTCTCACTCACAGCTTCTCTTTCTCTGTCTCTCTCAAACTCACAGCTTCTCTTTCTCTCTCACACACACTCACAGCTTCTCTTTCTCTCTCTCTCTCTCACTCACAGCTTCTCTTTCTCTGTTTCTCTCTATCTCACAGCTTCTCTTTATTTCTCTCTCTCACTCACAGCTTCTCTCTATCTCTCTCACTCACTCACACCTTCTCTTTATTTCTCTCTCTCACTCACAGCTTCTCTCTCTCTCACTCACTCACAGCTTCTCTCTCTCTCACTCACTCACAGTTTCTCTCTCTCTCACTCACAGCTTCTCTCTCTCTCTCACTCACAGCTTATCTTTCTCTTTCTCTCTCACTCACAGCTTTCTCTCTCACTCACAGCTTCTCTTTCTCTCTCTCTCTCTCTCACTCACAGCTTCTCTCTCTCACACACACACACAGCTTCTCTTTCTCTCTCTCTAACTCACAGCTTCTCTTTATCTCTCTCTCACTCAGCTTCTCTCTCTCTCACTCACAGCCTCTCTTTCTCTCTCACTCACAGCTTCTCTCTCTCTCTCACTCACAGCTTCTCTCTCTCTCTCACTCACAGCCTCTCTTTCCCTTTCTCTCTCACTCACAGCTTCTCTCTCTCTCTCTCTCACTCACAGCTTCTCTCTCTCTCACTCACTCACAGCTTCTATTTCTTTATTTCTCTCTCACTCACAGCTTCTCTCTCACAGCTTCTCTTTCTCTTTCACTCTCACTCACAGCTTCTCTTTCTCTCTCTCTCTCTCACTCACAGCTTCTCTTTCTCTCTCTCTCTCACTCACAGCTTCTCTTTCTCTCTCACTCACAGCTTCTCTTTCTCTCTCTCTCACTCATAGCTTCTCTTTCTCTCTCTCTCTCTCACTCACAGCTTCTCTCTCTCTCTCTCACTCACAGCTTCTCACTCTCTCTCTCTCACTCACAGCATCTCTTTCTCTCGCTCTCTCACACAGCTTATCTTTCTCTCTTTCTCTCACTCACAGCTTCTCTCTTTCTCTCCCTCTCTCACTGACATCTTCTCTTTCTCGCTCTCTCTCTCACTCACAGATTCTCTCTCTCACACAGCTTCTCTTTCTCTCTCTCTCACTCACAGCTTCTCTTTCTCTCTCTCTCTAACTCACAGCTTCTCTTTATCTCTCTCTCACTCACAGCTTCTCTTTCTCTCTCTCACTCACAGCTTCTCTTTCTCTCTCTCACTCACAGCTTCTCTCTCTCTCTCACTCACTCACTCACAGCTTCTCTCTCTCTCTCACTCACAGCTACTCTATCTCTCTCTCTCTCACTCACAGATTCTCTTTCTCCCTCTCTCTCTAACTCACAGCTTCTCTTTATCTCTCTCTCACTCACAGCTTCTCTTTCTCTCACTCACAGCTTCTCTTTCTCTCTCTCACTCACAGCTTCTCTCTCTCTCTCACTCACTCACTCACAGCTTCTCTCTCTCTCTCACTCACAGCTACTCTATCTCTCTCTCTCTCACACTCACAGATTCTCTTTCTCCCTCTCTCTCTCACTCACAGCTTCTCTTTCTCTCTTTCTCTCTCCCACTGTCACAGCTTCTATCTCTCTCACTCTCACTCACAGCTTCCCTTTTTCTCACTCTCACATTCACAGCTTCTCTTTCTCTCTCTCTCACTCACAGCTTCTCTTTCTCTCTCTCTCTCACTCACAGCTTCTCTCTCTCACTCACAGCTTCTCTTTCTCTCTCTCTCACTCATAGCTTCTCTTTCTCTCTCTCTCTCTCACAGCTTCTCTCTCTCTCTCACTCACAGCTTCTCACTCACTCTCTCTCACTCACAGCATCTCTTTCTCTCCCTCTCTCTCACAGCTTCTCTTTCTCTCTCTCTCTCACTCACAGCTTCTCTTTCTCCCTCTCTCTCTCACTCACAGCTTCTCTCTCTCTCACACACTCACAGCTTCTCTTTCTCTCTTACTCACTCCCAGCTTCTCTTTCTCTCTCTCACTCACAGCTTTTCTTTATCTCTCTCTATCACTCACAGCTTCTCTTTATCTCTCTCTCTCACTCACTCACAGCTTCTCTTTCTCTTTCTCTCTCTCACTCACATCTTCTCTCTCTCTCTCACTCACAGCTTCTCTCTCTTTCACTCACAGCTTTCTCTCTCTCACACACACCTTCTCTTTCTCTCTCTCTCTCACACAGCTTCTCTCTCTCTCACTCACAGCTTCTCTTTCTCTCTCTCACTCTCTCACTAACATCTTCTCCTTCTCTCTCTCTCTCACTCACACCTTCTCTCTCTCACACACACACAGCTTGTCTTTCTCTCTCTCTCTCTCACTCACAGCTTCTCTTTCTCTGTCTCTCTCTCTCACAGCTTCTCTTTATCTCTCTCTCACTCACAGCTTCTCTTTCTCTCTCTCTCTCTCACTCACAGCTTCTCTTTCTCTCTCTCACTCACAGCTTCTCTCTCTCACTCACAGCTTCTCTCTCTCACACACACAGATTTTTTTTTCTCTCTCTCTCTCACTCACAGCTTCTCTTTCTCTCTCTCTCTCTCTCACTCACTGCTTCCATTTCTCCCTCTCTCTCTCACTCACAGCTTCTCTCTCTCTCACTCACAGCTTCTCTATCTCTCTCTCTAACTCACAGCTTCTCTTTATCTCTCTCTCACTCACAGCTTCTCTTTCTCTCTCTCTCACTCACAGCTTCTCTTTCTCTCTCTCACTCAAAGCTTCTCTCTCCCTCACTCACTCACAGCTTCTAGCTCTCTCTCTCTCACTCACAGCTTCTCTTTCTCTGTCTGTCTCTCTCACTCACAGCCTCTCTTTCTCTCTCTCACACACAGCTTCTCTTTCTCCCTCTCTCTCTCAATTACAGCTTCTCTCTCTCTCACTCATAGCTTCCCTTTCTTTCTTTCTCTCTCACTCACTGCTTCTCTTTCTCTCTCTCCCACTGTCACAGCTTCTCTCTCTCACGCTCACTCACAGCTTCCTTTTCTCTCCCTCTCTCTCACAATCACAGCTTCTCTTTATCTCTCTCTCACTCACAGCTTCTCTTTCTCTCTCTCACTCACAGTTTCTCTCTCTCTCACTCACAGCTTCTCTCTCTCTCTCTCACTCACAGCTTCTCTTTCTCTTTCTCTCTCACTCACAGCTTTCTCGCTCACTCACAGCTTCTCTTTCTCTCTCTCTCTCTCTCACAGCTTCTCTCTCTCACACACACACACAGCTTCTCTTTCTCTCTGTCTCACTCACAGCTTCTCTCTCTCTCTCTAACTCACAGCTTCTCTTTATCTCTCTCTCACTCAGCTTCTCTCTCTCTCTCTCACTCACAGCATCTCTTTCTCTCTCACTCACAGCTTCTCTCTCTCACTCACTCACAGCTTCTCTCTCTCTCTCACTCACAGCCTCTCTTTCCCTTTCTCTCTCACTCACAGCTTCTCTCTCTCTCACTCACTCACAGCTTCTCTCTCTCTCACTCACTCACAGCTTCTATTTCTTTCTTTCTCTCTCACTCACAGCTTCTCTCTCTCTCACAGCTTCTCTTTCTCTCTCTCTCTCACTCACAGCTTCTCTTTCTCTCTCACTCTCTCACTCACAACTTCTCTTTCTCTGTTTCTCTCTAACTCACAGATTCTCTTTATTTCTCTCTCTCACTTACAGCTTCTCTCTATCTGTCTCACTCACTCACACCTTCTCTTTATTTCTCTCTCTCACTCACAGCTTCTCTCTCTCTCACTCACTCACAGCTTCTCTCTCTCTCTCTCACTCACAGTTTCTCTTTATCTCTCTCACAGCTTCTCTCTCTCTCTCACTCAAAGCTTATCTTTCTCTCTCTCTCTCACTCACAGCTTCTCTCTCTCACACACACACACAGCTTCTCTTTCTCTCTGTCTCACTCACAGCTTCTCTTTCTCTCTCTCTAACTCACAGCTTCTCTTTATCTCTCTCTCACTCAGCTTCTCTCTCTCTCTCTCACTCACAGCCTCTCTTTCTCTCTCTCACACAGCTTCTCTCTCTCTCTCACTCACAGCTTCTCCCTCTCTCTCACTCACAGCCTCTCTTTCCCTTTCTCTCACACTCACAGCTTCTCTCTCTCTCTCACTCACAGCTTCTCTCTCTCTCACTCACTCACAGCTTCTATTTCTTTCTTTCCTTCTCACTCACAGCTAGTCTCTCTCTCACACAGCTTCTCTTTCTCTCTCTCTCTCTCTCACTCACAGCTTCTCTTTCTCTCTCTCTCACTCACAGCTTCTCTTTCTCTCTCACTCACTCACAGCTTCTATTTCTTTCTTTCTCTCTCACTCACAGCTTCTCTCTCACACACACATCTTCTCTTTCTCTTTCACTCTCTCACTCACAGCTTCTCTTTCTCTCTCTCTCACTCACAGCTTCTCTTTCTCTCTCTCTCTCACTCACAGCTTCTCTTTCTCTCTCACTCACAGCTTCTCTTTCTCTCTCTCTTACTCATAGCTTTCTCTCTCTCACTCTCACTCAGCTTTTCTCTCTCTCACACACACACACAGCTTCTCTCTCTCTCTCTCTCTCACTCACAGCTTCTCTTTCTCTCCCTCTCTCACACAGCTTATCTTTCTCTCTCTCTCTCTCACAGGTTCTCTCTCTCTCTCCCTCTCTCACTGACATCTTCTCTTTCTCTCTCTCTCTCACTCACAGATTCTCTCTCTCTCACACAGCTTCTCTTTCTCTCTCTCACTCACTCACAGCTTCTCTTTCTCTCTCTCTAACTCACAGCTTCTCTTTATCTCTCTCTCACTCACAGCTTCTCTTTCTCTCTCTCTCTCACTCACATCTTCTCTTTCTCTCTCTCACTCACAGCTTCTCTCTCTCTCTCTCACTCACAGCTTCTCTCTCTCTCTCCCTCACAGCTACTCTATCTCTCTCTCTCTCACTCACAGCTTCTCTTTCTCTCTCTCACTCACAGCTTCTCTCTCTCTCACTCACTCACTCACAGATTCTCTTTCTCCCTCTCTCTCTCACTCACAGCTTCTCTTTCTTTCTCTCTCTCTCACTCACAGCTTCTCTCTCTCTCTCTCTCTCACTCACAGCTTCTCTTTCTCTCTCACTCTCTCACTCACAGCTTCTCTTTCTCTGTCTCTCTCAAACTCACAGCTTCTCTTTCTCTCTCACACACACTCACAGCTTCTCTTTCTCTCTCTCTCTCACTCACAGCTTCTCTTTCTCTGTTTCTCTCTATCTCACAGCTTCTCTTTATTTTTCTCTCTCACTCACACCTTCTCTCTATCTCTCTCACTCACTCACACCTTCTCTTTATTTCTCTCTCTCACTCACAGCTTCTCTCTCACTCACTCACTCACAGCTTCTCTCTCTCACACTCACTCACAGTTTCTCTCTCTCTCACTCACAGCTTCTCTCTCTCTCACTCACAGCTTATCTTTCTCTTTCTCTCTCACTCACAGCTTTCTCTCTCACTCACAGTTTCTCTTTCTCTCTCTCTCTCTCTCTCACTCACAGCTTCTCTCTCTCACACACACACACAGCTTCTCTTTCTCTCTCTCTAACTCACAGCTTCTCTTTATCTCTCTCTCACTCAGCTTCTCTCTCTCTCACTCACAGCCTCTCTTTCTCTCTCACTCACAGCTTCTCTCTCTCACTCACTCACAGCTTCTCTCTCTCTCTCACTCACAGCCTCTCTTTCCCTTTCTCTCTCACTCACAGCTTCTCTCTCTCTCACTCACTCACAGCTTCTCTCTCTCTCACTCACTCACAGCTTCTATTTCTTTCTTTCTCTCTCACTCACAGCTTCTCTCTCTCTCACAGCTTCTCTTTCTCTCTCTCTCTCACTCACAGCTTCTCTTTCTCTCTCACTCTCTCACTCACAACTTCTCTTTCTCTGTTTCTCTCTAACTCACAGATTCTCTTTATTTCTCTCTCTCACTTACAGCTTCTCTCTATCTGTCTCACTCACTCACACCTTCTCTTTATTTCTCTCTCTCACTCACAGCTTCTCTCTCTCTCACTCACTCACAGCTTCTCTCTCTCTCTCTCACTCACAGTTTCTCTTTATCTCTCTCACAGCTTCTCTCTCTCTCTCACTCAAAGCTTATCTTTCTCTCTCTCTCTCACTCACAGCTTCTCTCTCTCTCACACACACACAGCTTCTCTTTCTCTCTGTCTCACTCACAGCTTCTCTTTCTCTCTCTCTAACTCACAGCTTCTCTTTATCTCTCTCTCACTCAGCTTCTCTCTCTCTCTCTCACTCACAGCCTCTCTTTCTCTCTCACACACAGCTTCTCTCTCTCTCTCACTCACAGCTTCTCCCTCTCTCTCTCACTCACAGCCTCTCTTTCCCTTTCTCTCTCACTCACAGCTTCTCTCTCTCTCTCACTCACAGCTTCTCTCTCTCTCACTCACTCACAGCTTCTATTTCTTTCTTTCCTTCTCACTCACAGCTAGTCTCTCTCTCACACAGCTTCTCTTTCTCTCTCTCTCTCTCTCACTCACAGCTTCTCTTTCTCTCTCTCTCACTCACAGCTTCTCTTTCTCTCTCACTCACTCACAGCTTCTATTTCTTTCTTTCTCTCTCACTCACAGCTTCTCTCTCACACACACATCTTCTCTTTCTCTTTCACTCTCTCACTCACAGCTTCTCTTTCTCTCTCTCTCACTCACAGCTTCTCTTTCTCTCTCTCTCTCACTCACAGCTTCTCTTTCTCTCTCACTCACAGTTTCTCTTTCTCTCTCTCTTACTCATAGCTTTCTCTCTCTCACTCTCACTCAGCTTTTCTCTCTCTCTCACACACACACAGCTTCTCACTCTCTCTCTCTCTCACTCACAGCTTCTCTTTCTCTCCCTCTCTCACACAGCTTATCTTTCTCTCTCTCTCTCTCACAGGTTCTCTCTCTCCCCCTCTCTCACTGACATCTTCTCTTTCTCTCTCTCTCTCACTCACAGATTCTCTCTCTCTCACACAGCTTCTCTTTCTCTCTCTCTCTCACTCACAGCTTCTCTTTCTCTCTCTCTAACTCACAGCTTCTCTTTATCTCTCTCTCACTCACAGCTTCTCTTTCTCTCTCTCTCTCACTCACATCTTCTCTTTCTCTCTCTCACTCACAGCTTCTCTCTCTCTCTCTCACTCACAGCTTCTCTCTCTCTCTCCCTCACAGCTACTCTATCTCTCTCTCTCTCACTCACAGCTTCTCTTTCTCTCTCTCACTCACAGCTTCTCTCTCTCTCACTCACTCACTCACAGATTCTCTTTCTCCCTCTCTCTCTCACTCACAGCTTCTCTTTCTTTCTCTCTCTCTCACTCACAGCTTCTCTTTCTCTCTCTCTCTCACTCACAGCTTCTCTTTCTCTCTCACTCTCTCACTCACAGCTTCTCTTTCTCTGTCTCTCTCAAACTCACAGCTTCTCTTTCTCTCTCACACACACTCACAGCTTCTCTTTCTCTCTCTCTCTCACTCACAGCTTCTCTTTCTCTGTTTCTCTCTATCTCACAGCTTCTCTTTATTTTTCTCTCTCACTCACAGCTTCTCTCTATCTCTCTCACTCACTCACACCTTCTCTTTATTTCTCTCTCTCACTCACAGCTTCTCTCTCTCTCACTCACTCACAGCTTCTCTCTCTCTCACTCACTCACAGTTTCTCTCTCTCTCACTCACAGCTTCTCTCTCTCTCTCACTCACAGCTTATCTTTCTCTTTCTCTCTCACTCACAGCTTTCTCTCTCACTCACAGCTTCTCTTTCTCTCTCTCTCTCTCTCTCACTCACAGCTTCTCTCTCTCACACACACACACAGCTTCTCTTTCTCTCTCTCTAACTCACAGCTTCTCTTTATGTCTCTCTCACTCAGCTTCTCTCTCTCTCCCTCACAGCCTCTCTTTCTCTCTCACTCACAGCTTCTCTCTCTCTCTCACTCACAGCTTCTCTCTCTCTCTCTCACTCACAGCCTCTCTTTCCCTTTCTCTCTCACTCACAGCTTCTCTCTCTCTCTCTCACTCACAGCTTCTCTCTCTCTCACTCACTCACAGCTTCTATTTCTTTATTTCTCTCTCACTCACAGCTTCTCTCTCACAGCTTCTCTTTCACTCTCTCACTCACAGCTTCTCTTTCTCTCTCTCTCTCACTCACAGCTTCTCTTTCTCTCTCACTCACAGCTTCTCTTTCTCTCTCTCTCACTCATAGCTTCTCTTTCTCTCTCTCTCTCACTCACAGCTTCTCTCTCTCTCTCACTCACAGCTTCTCACTCTCTCTCTCTCACTCACAGCATCTCTTTCTCTCCCTCTCTCACACAGCTTATCTTTCTCACTTTCTCTCACTCACAGATTCTCTCTCTCTCTCCCTCTCTCACACAGCTTCTCTTTCTCTCTCTCTCTCACTCACAGCTTCTCTTTCTCTCTCTCTAACTCACAGCTTCTCTTTATCTCTCTCACACTCACAGCTTCTCTTTCTCTCTCTCACTCACAGCTTCTCTCTCTCTCTCACTCACTCACTCACAGCTTCTCTCTCTCTCTCACTCACAGCTACTCTATCTCTCTCTCTCTCACTCACAGATTCTCTTTCTCCCTCTCTCTCTAACTCACAGCTTCTCTTTATCTCTCTCTCACTCACAGCTTCTCTTTCTCTCTCTCACTCACAGCTTCTCTTTCTCTCTCTCACTCACAGCTTCTCTCTCTCTCTCTCACTCACTGACTCACAGCTTCTCTCTCTCTCTCACTCACAGCTACTCTATCTCTCTCTCTCTCACACTCACAGATTCTCTTTCTCCCTCTCTCTCTCACTCACAGCTTCTCTTTCTCTCTTTCTCTCTCCCACTGTCACAGCTTCTATCTCTCTCATTCTCACTCACAGCTTCCCTTTTTCTCACTCTCACATTCACAGCTTCTCTTTCTCTCTCTCTCACTCACAGCTTCTCTTTCTCTCTCTCTCTCACTCACAGCTTCTCTCTCTCACTCACAGCTTCTCTATCTCTCTCTCTCACTCATAGCTTCTCTTTCTCTCTCTCTCTCTCTCACAGCTTCTCTCTCTCTCTCTCTCACTCACAGCTTCTCACTCACTCTCTCTCACTCACAGCATCTCTTTCTCTCCCTCTCTCACACAGCTTCTCTTTCTCTCTCTCTCTCACTCACAGCTTCTCTTTCTCCCTCTCTCTCTCACTCACAGCTTCTCTCTCTCACACACACTCACAGCTTCTCTTTCTCTCTTACTCACTCCCAGCTTCTCTTTCTCTCTCTCACTCACAGCTTTTCTTTATCTCTCTCTATCACTCACAGCTTCTCTTTATCTCTCTCTCTCACTCACTCACAGCTTCTCTTTCTCTTTCTCTCTCTCACTCACATCTTCTCTCTCTCTCTCACTCACAGCTTCTCTCTCTCTCACTCACAGCTTTCTCTCTGTCTCACACACCTTCTCTTTCTCTCTCTCTCTCACACAGCTTCTCTCTCTCTCACTCACAGCTTCTCTTTCTCTCTCTCACTCTCTCACTAACATCTTCTCCTTCTCTCTCTCTCTCACTCACACCTTCTCTCTCTCACACACACACAGCTTGTCTTTCTCTCTCTCTCTCTCACTCACAGCTTCTCTTTCTCTGTCTCTCTCTCTCACAGCTTCTCTTTATCTCTCTCTCACTCACAGCTTCTCTTTCTCTCTCTCTCTCTCACTCACAGCTTCTCTTTCTCTCTCTCACTCACAGCTTCTCTCTCCCACTCACAGCTTCTCTCTCTCTCACACACAGATTTTTTTCTCTCTCTCTCTCTCACTCACAGCTTCTCTTTCTCTCTCTCTCACTCACTGCTTCCATTTCTCCCTCTCTCTCTCACTCACATTCTCTCTCTCTCTCACTCACAGCTTCTCTTTCTCTCTCTCTCTAACTCACAGCTTCTCTTTATCTCTCTCTCACTCACAGCTTCTCTTTCTCTCTCTCTCACTCACAGCTTCTCTTTCTCTCTCTCACTCAAAGCTTCTCTCTCCCTCACTCACTCACAGCTTCTAGCTCTCTCTCTCTCACTCACAGCTTCTCTTTCTCTCTCTCACTCACAGCTTCTCTCTCTCTCTCACTCACTCACTCACAGCTTCTCTCTCTCTCTCACTCACAGCTACTCTCTCTCTCTCTCTCTCACTCACAGATTCTCTTTCTCCCTCTCTCTCTAACTCACAGCTTCTCTTTATCTCTCTCTCACTCACAGCTTCTCTTTCTCTCTCTCACTCACAGCTTCTCTTTCTCTCTCTCACTCACAGCTTCTCTCTCTCTCTCTCACTCACTGACTCACAGCTTCTCTCTCTCTCTCACTCACAGCTACTCTATCTCTCTCTCTCTCACACTCACAGATTCTCTTTCTCCCTCTCTCTCTCACTCACAGCTTCTCTTTCTCTCTTTCTCTCTCCCACTGTCACAGCTTCTATCTCTCTCACTCTCACTCACAGCTTCCCTTTTTCTCACTCTCACATTCACAGCTTCTCTTTCTCTCTCTCTCACTCACAGCTTCTCTTTCTCTCTCTCTCTCACTCACAGCTTCTCTCTCTCACTCACAGCTTCTCTATCTCTCTCTCTCACTCATAGCTTCTCTTTCTCTCTCTCTCTCTCTCTCACAGCTTCTCTCTCTCTCTCTCTCACTCACAGCTTCTCACTCACTCTCTCTCACTCACAGCATCTCTTTCTCTCCCTCTCTCACACAGCTTCTCTTTCTCTCTCTCTCTCACTCACAGCTTCTCTTTCTCCCTCTCTCTCTCACTCACAGCTTCTCTCTCTCACACACACTCACAGCTTCTCTTTCTCTCTTACTCACTCCCAGCTTCTCTTTCTCTCTCTCACTCACAGCTTTTCTTTATCTCTCTCTATCACTCACAGCTTCTCTTTATCTCTCTCTCTCACTCACTCACAGCTTCTCTTTCTCTTTCTCTCTCTCACTCACATCTTCTCTCTCTCTCTCACTCACAGCTTCTCTCTCTCTCACTCACAACTTTCTCTCTCTCACACACACCTTCTCTTTCTCTCTCTCTCTCACACAGCTTCTCTCTCTCTCACTCACAGCTTCTCTTTCTCTCTCTCACTCTCTCACTAACATCTTCTCCTTCTCTCTCTCTCTCACTCACACCTACTCTCTCTCACACACACACAGCTTGTCTTTCTCTCTCTCTCTCACTCACAGCTTCTCTTTCTCTGTCTCTCTCTCTCACAGCTTCTCTTTATCTCTCTCTCACTCACAGCTTCTCTTTCTCTCTCTCTCACTCACAGCTTCTCTTTCTCTCTCTCACTCACAGCTTCTCTCTCTCACTCACAGCTTCTCTCTCTCACACACACAGATTTTTTTTCTCTCTCTCTCTCACTCACAGCTTCTCTTTCTCTCTCTCTCTCACTCACTGCTTCCATTTCTCCCTCTCTCTCTCACTCACATTCTCTCTCTCTCTCACTCACAGCTTCTCTTTCTCTCTCTCTCTAACTCACAGCTTCTCTTTATCTCTCTCTCACTCACAGCTTCTCTTTCTCTCTCTCTCACTCACAGCTTCTCTTTCTCTCTCTCACTCAAAGCTTCTCTCTCCCTCACTCACTCACAGCTTCTAGCTCTCTCTCTCTCACTCACAGCTTCTCTTTCTCTGTCTGTCTCTCTCACTCACAGCCTCTCTTTCTCTCTCTCACACACAGCTTCTCTTTCTCCCTCTCTTTCTCAATTACAGCTTCTCTCTCTCTCACTCATAGCTTCCCTTTCTTTCTTTCTCTCTCACTCACTGCTTCTCTTTCTCTCTCTCCCACTGTCACAGCTTCTCTCTCTCTCTCACGCTCACTCACAGCTTCCCTTTCTCTCCCTCTCTCTCACAATCACAGCTTCTCTTTATCTCTCTCTCACTCACAGCTTCTCTTTCTCTCTCTCACTCACAGTTTCTCTCTCTCTCTCACTCACAGCTTCTCTCTCTCTCTCTCACTCACAGCTTCTCTTTCTCTTTCTCTCTCACTCACAGCTTTCTCTCTCACTCACAGCTTCTCTTTCTCTCTCTCTCTCACTCACAGCTTCTCTCTCTCTCACACACACACAGCTTCTCTTTCTCTCTGTCTCACTCACAGCTTCTCTCTCTCTCTCTCTAACTCACAGCTTCTCTTTATCTCTCTCTCACTCAGCTTCTCTCTCTCTCTCTCACTCACAGCATCTCTTTCTCTCTCCCTCACAGCTTCTCTCTCTCTCTCACTCACAGCTTCTCTCTCTCTCTCACTCACAGCCTCTCTTTCCCTTTCTCTCTCACTCACAGCTTCTCTCTCTCTCACTCACTCACAGCTTCTATTTCTTTCTTTCTCTCTCACTCACAGCTTCTCTCTCTCTCACAGCTTCTCTTTCTCTCTCTCTCTCTCACTCACAGCTTCTCTCTCTCTCTCCCTCTCTCACTGACATCTTGTCTTTCTCTCTCTCTCTCTCTCTCACAGATTCTCTCTCTCACTCACAGCTTCTCTTTCTCTGTCTCTCTCTAACTCACAGCTTCTCTTTATCTCTCTCTCACTCACAGCATCTCTCTCTCTCTCACTCACAGATTCTTTTTTTCTCTCTCTCTCTCTCACAGCTTCTCTTTCTCTCTCTCTCTCACTCACAGCTTCTCTCTCACACACTCACAGCTTCTCTTTCTCTCTCTCTCTAACTCACAGCTTCTCTTTATCTCTCTCTCACTCACAGCTTCTCTTTCTCTCTCTCTCACTCACAGCTGCTCTTTCTCTCTCTCACTCACAGCTGCTCTCTCTCTCACTCACTCACAGCTTCTAGCTCTCTCTCTCTCACTCACAGCTTCTCTTTCTCTGTCTGTCTCTCTCACTCACAGCTTCTCTTTCTCTCCCTCTCTCACACAGCATATCTTTCTCTCTCTCTCTCACTCACAGCTTCTCTCTCTCTCTCCCTCTCTCACTGACATCTTGTCTTTCTTTCTCTCTCTCTCTCTCACTCACAGATTCTCTCTCTCTCACACAGCTTCTTTTTCTCTCTCTCTCTCACTCACAAATTCTCTTTCTCTCTCTCTCTCTCACAGCTCCTCTTTCTCTCTCTCTCTCACTCACAGCTTCTCTCTCTCTCTCTCACAGCTTCTCTTTCTTTCTCTCTCTCTCACTCACAGCTTCTCTTTCTCTCACTCACAGCCTCTCTTTCTCTCTCACTCTCACTCACAGCTTCTCTCTCTCTCACTCACTCACAGCTTCTCTTTCTCTCTCTCTCTCTCTCACACAGCTTCTTCTTCTCTCTCTCTCTCACTCACAGCTTCTCTTTCTCTGTCTCTCTCTAACTCATAGCTTCTCTTTATCTCACTCTCTCACTCACAGCTTCACTTTCTCTATCTCTCTCACTCACAGCTTCTCTTTCTCTCTCTCTCACTCACAGCTTCTCTCTCTCTCACACACACAGCTTCTCTTTCTCTCTCACTCACAGCTTCTCTTTCTCTCTCACTCACAGCTTCTCTCTCTCTCTCTCTCTCTCACAGCTTCTCTTTCTCTCGCTATCTCACAGCTTCTCATTCTCTCTCTCTCACTCACAGATTCTCTTTCATTCTCTCTCTCTAACTCATAGCTTCTCTTTCTCTCTCACTCACAGCTTCTCTTTCTCTCTCTCTCACTCACAGCTTCTCTTTCTCTCTCTCTCTCACTCACACCTTCTCTCTCTCACTCACAGCTTCTCTTTCTTTCTCTCTCTCTCACTCACAGCTTCTTCTTCTCTCTCTCTCACTCACAGCTTCTCTTTCTCTGTCTCTCTCTAACTCACAGCTTCTCTTTATCTCACTCTCTCACTCACAGCTTCACTTTCTCTCTCTCTCTCACTCACAGCTTCTCTTTCTCTCTCTCTCACTCACAGCTTCTCTCTCTCTCACACACACACAGCTTCTCTTTCTCACTCACTCACAGCTTCTCTTTCTCTCTCACTCACAGCTTCTCTCTCTCTCTCTCACTCACAGCTTCTCTTTCGCTCGCTATCTCACAGCTTCTCATTCTCTCTCTCTCTCACTCACAGCTACTCTTTCACTCTCTCTCTCTAACTCATAGCTTCTCTTTCTCTCTCACTCACAGCTTCTCTTTCTCTCTCACTCACAGCTTCTCTCTCTCTCTCACTCACAGCTTCTCTTTCTCTCTCTCTATCTCACTCACAGCTTCTCTCTCTCTCTCACACACAGCTTCTCTTTCTCTCTCTCTCTCTCTCACTCACAGCTTCTCTTTCTCTCTCTCACTCACTCACAGCTTCTCTTTCTCCCTCTCTCTCTCACTCACAGCTTCTCTCTCTCACTCACAGCTTCTCTTTCTTTCTCTCTCTCTCTCACTCACAGCTTCTCTCTCTCTCTCTCTCTCACTCACAGTTTCTCTCTCTCTCTCTCACTCACAACTTCTCTTTCTTTCTTTCTCTCTCACTCACAGCTTCTCTCTCTCACACACACACTCACAGCTTCTCTTTCTCTCTCTTACTCACTCCCAGCTTCTCTTTCTCTCTCTCACTCACAGCTTTTCTTTATCTCTCTCTATCACTCACAGCTTCTCTTTATCTCTCTCACTCACTCACAGCTTCTCTTTCTCTTTCTCTCTCTCACTCACATCTTCTCTCTCTCTCTCTCACTCACAGCTTCTCTCTCTCTCACTCACAGCTTCTCTTTCTCTCTCTCACTCACACCTTCTCTTTCTCTCTCTCTCTCTCACTCACAGCTTCTCTCTCTCTCAGTCACAGCTTCCCTTTCTCTCTCTCAATCTCTCACTAACATCTTCTCTTTCTCTCTCTCTCTCACTCACAGCTTCTCTCTCTCACACACACAGCCTCTCTTTCTCTCTCACTCACAGCTTCTCTTTCTCTGTCTCTCTCTAACTCACAGCTTCTCTTTATCTCTCTCTCACTCACAGCTTCTCTTTCTCTCTCTCTCTCACTCACAGCTTCTCTCTCTCTCTCACAGCTTCTCTTTCTTTCTCTCTCTCTCACTCACAGCTTCTCTTTCTCTCACTCACAGCTTCTCTTTCTCTCTCACTCTCACTCACAGCTTCTCTCTCTCTCACTCACAGCTTCTCTTTCTCTTTCTCTCTCACTCTCACTCACAGCTTCTCTCTCTCTCACACACAGCTTCTCTTTCTCTCTCTCTCTCTCTCTCACTCACAGCTTCTCTTTCTCTCTCACTCTCTCACTCACAGCTTCTCTTTCTCTCTCTCTCTCTCACTCACAGTTTCTCTCTCTCTCCCTCTCACTCACAACTTCTCTTTATTTCTCTCTCTCTTACTCACAGCTTCTCTCTCTCTCACTCACTCACAGCTTCTCTCTCTCTCACACACTCACAGCTTCTCTTTCTCTCTCTTACTGACTCCCAGCTTCTCTCTCTCTCTCTCACTCACAGCTTTTCTTTATCTCTCTCTAACACTCACAGCTTCTCTTTATCTCTCTCACTCACTCACAGCTTCTCTTTCTCTTTCTCTCTCTCACTCACATCTTCTCTCTCTCTCTCACTCACAGCTTCTCTCTCTCTCTCACTCACAGCTTCTCTTTCTCTCTCTCACTCACACCTTCTCTTTCTCTCTCTCTCGCTCACTCACAGCTTCTCTCTCTCTCACTCACAGCTTCTCTTTCTCTCGCTCAATCTCTCACTAACATCTTCTCTCTCTCTCTCTCTCACTCACAGCTTCTCTCTCTCACACACACAGCTTCTCTTTCTCTCTCTCTCTAACTCACAGCTTCTCTTTATCTCTCTCACTCACAGCTTCTCTTTCTCTCTCTCTCATTCACAGCTTCTCTCTCTCACTCACAGCTTCTCTTTCTTTCTCTCTCACTCACAGCTTCTCTTTCTCTCACTCACAGCTTCTCTTTCTCTCTCACTCTCACTCACAGCTTCTCTCTCTCACTCTCACTCACAGCTTCTCTCTCTCTCTCTCACTCACAGCTTCTCTTTCTCTGTCTCTCTCTAACTCACAGCTTCTCTTTATCTCACTCTCTCACTCACAGCTTCACTTTCTCTCTCTCTCTCACTCACAGCTTCTCTCTCTCTCTCTCACTCACAGCTTCTCTTTCTCTCTCTTACTCACTCCCAGCTTCTCTTTCTCTCTCTCACTCACAGCTTTTCTTTATCTCTCTCTATCACTCACAGCTTCTCTTTATCACTCTCTCTCACTCACTCACAGCTTCTCTTTCTCTTTCTCTCTCTCACACATCTTCTCTCTCTTTCTCACTCACATCTTCTCTCTCTCTCTCACTCACAGCTTCTCTTTCTCTCTCTCACACACACCTTCTCTCTCTCTCTCTCACTCACAGCTTCTCTCTCTCTCACTCACAGCTTCTCTTTCTCTCTCTCACTCTCTCACTAACATCTTCTCTTTCTCTCTCTCTCTCACTCACAACGTCTCTCTCTCACACACACACAGCTTCTCTTTCTCTCTCTCTCTCACTCACAGCTTCTCTTTCTCTGTCTCTCTCTAACTCACAGCTTCTCTTTATCTCTCTCTCACTCACAGCTTCTCTCTCTCTCTCTCTCACTCACAGATTCTTTTTTTCCTCTCTCTCTCACAACTTCTCTTTCTCTCTCTCTCTCACTCACCGCTTCACTTTCTCCCTCTCTCTCTCACTCACAGCTTCTCTCTCACACACTCACAGCTTCTCTTTCTCTCTCTCTCTAACTCACAGCTTCTCTTTCTCTCTCTCACTCACAGCTTCTCTTTCTCTCTCTCTCACTCACAGCTGCTCTTTCTCTCTCTCACTCACAGCTTCTCTCTCACTCACTCACTCACAGCTTCTAGCTCTCTCTCTCTCACTCACAGCTTCTCTTTCTCTGTCTGTCTCTCTCACTCACAGCTTCTCTTTCTCTCCCTCTCTCAGACAGCATATCTTTCTCTCTCTCTCTCACTCACAGCTTCTCTCTCTCTCCCTCTCTCACTGACATCTTGTCTTTCTTTCTCTCTCTCTCTCTCTCACTCACAGATTCTCTCTCTCTCACACAGCTTCTCTTTCTCTCTCTCTCTCACTCACAGCTTCTCTTTCTCTCTCTCTCACTCACAGCTCCTCTTTCTCTCTCTCTCTCACTCACAGCTTCTCTCTCTCTCTCACAACTTCTCTTTCTTTCTCTCTCTCACTCACAGCTTCTCTTTCTCTCACTCACAGCCTCTCTTTCTCTCTCACTCTCACTCACAGCTTCTCTCTCTCTCTCACTCACAGCTTCTCTTTCTCTCTCTCTCTCACTCACAGCTTCTTCTTCTCTCTCTCTTTCTCACTCACAGCTTCTCTTTCTCTGTCTCTCTCTAACTCACAGCTTCTCTTTATCTCACTCTCTCACTCACAGCTTCACTTTCTCTATCTCTCTCACTCACAACTTCTCTTTCTCTCTCTCTCACTCACAGCTTCTCTCTCTCTCTCTCACACACAGCTTCTCTTTCTCTCTCACTCACAGCTTCTCTTTCTCTCTCACTCACAGCTTCTCTCTCTCTCTCACTCACAGCTTCTCTTTCTCTCGCTATCTCACAGCTTCTCATTCTCTCTCTCTTTCACTCATAGATTCTCTTTCATTCTCTCTCTCTAACTCATAGCTTCTCTTTCTCTCTCACTCACAGCTTCTCTTTCTCTCTCTCTCACTCACAGCTTCTCTTTCTCTCTCTCTCTCACTCACACCTTTCTCTCACTCACAGCTTCTCTTTCTTTCTCTCTCTCTCACTCACAGCTTCTCTTTCTCTCACTCTCTCACTCACAGCTTCTCTTTCTCTCTCACTCTCACTCACAGCTTCTCTCTCTCTCTCACTCACAGCTTCTCTTTCTCTCTCTCTCTCTCACTCACAGCTTCTTCTTTCTCTCTCTCACTCACAGCTTCACTTTCTCTCTCTCTCTCACTCACAGCTTCTCTTTCTCTCTCTCTCACTCACAGCTTCTCTCTCTCTCACACACACACAGCTTCTCTTTCTCTCTCACTCACAGCTTCTCTTTCTCTCTCACTCACAGCTTCTCTCTCTCTCTCACTCACAGCTTCTCTTTCTCTCGCTATCTCACAGCTTCTCATTCTCTCTCTCTCTCACTCACAGCTTCTCTTTCACTCTCTCTCTAACTCATAGCTTCTCTTTCTCTCTCACTCACAGCATCTCTTTCTCTCTCACTCACAGCTTCTCTCTCTCTTTCACTCACAGCTTCTCTTTCTCTCTCTCTATCTCACTCACAGCTTCTCCTTCTCTCTCTCTCACTCACAGCTTCTCTCTCTCTCTCACACACAGCTTCTCTTTCTCTCTCTCTCTCTCACTCACTCATAGCTTCTCTTTCTCGCTCTCTCTCACTCACAGCTTCTCTTTCTCCCTCTCTCTCTTACTCACAGCTTCTCTCGCACTCACAGCTTCTCTTTCTTTCTCTCTCTCTCACTCACAGCTTCTCTTTCTCTCTCTCTCTCTCTAACTCACAGTTTCTCTCTCTCTCTCTCTCACTCACAACTTCTCTTTCTTTCTCTCTCTCTCACTCACAGCTTCTCTCTCTCTCACTCACAGCTTCTCTCTCTCACACACACTCACAGCTTCTCTTTCTCTCTCTTACTCACAGTTTTTCTTTATCTCTCTGTATCACTCACAGCTTCTCTTTATCTCTCTCACTCACTCACAGCTTCTCTTTCTCTTTCTCTCTCACTCACATCTTCTCTCTCTCTCTCTCACTCACAGCTTCTCTCTCTCTCTCACTCACAACTTCTCTTTCTCTCTCTCACTCACACCTTCTCTTTCTCTCTCTCTCTCTCACTCACAGCTTCTCTCTCTCAAACTCACAGCTTCCCTTTCTCTCTCTCAATCTCTCACTAAAATCTTCTCTTTCTCTCTCTCTCACTCACAGCTTCTCTCTCTCACACACACAGCTTCTCTTTCTCTTTCTCTCTCACTCACAGGTTCTCTTTCTCTGTCTCTCTCTAACTCACAGCTTCTCTTTATCTCTCTCTCACTCACAGCTTCTCTTTCTCTCTCTCTCTCACTCACAGCTTCTCTCTCTCACTCACAGCTTCTCTTTCTTTCTCTCTCTCTCACTCACAGCTTCACTTTCTCTCACTCACAGCTTCTCTTTCTCTCTCACTCTCACTCACAGCTTCTCTCTCTCTCACTCACAGCTTCTCTTTCTCTTTCTCTCTCACTCTCACTCACAGCTTCTCTCTCTCACACACACAGCTTCTCTCTCTCTCTCTCTCTCTCACTCACAGCTTCTCTTTCTCTCTCTCTCTCACTCACAGCTTCTCTTTCTCCTTCTCTCTCTCACTCACAGCTTCTCTCTCACTCACAGCTTCTCTTTCTTTCTCTCTCTCTCACAGCTTCTCTTTCTCTCTCTCTCTCTCTCACTCACAGTTTTTCTCTCTCTCTCTCACTCACAACTTCTCTTTCTTTCTCTCTCTCTCACTCACAGCTTCTCTCTCTCTCTCTCTCACTCACAGCTTCTCTCTCTCTCACACACTCACAGCTTCTCTTTCTCTCTCTTACTCACTCCCAGCTTCTATTTCTCTCTCTCACTCACAGCTTTTCTTTATCTCTCTCTATCACTCACATCTTCTCTTTATCTCTCTCACTCACTCACAGCTTCTCTTTCTCTTTCTCTCTCTCACTCACATCTTCTCTCTCTCTCTCACTCACAGCTTCTCTCTCTCTCTCACTCACAGCTTCTCTTTCTCTCTCTCACTCACACCTTCTCTTTCTCTCTTTCTCTCACTCACAGCTTCTCTCTCTCTCACTCACAGCTTCTCTTTCCCTCTCTCAATCTCTCACTAACATCTTCTGTTTCTCTCTCTCTCTCACTCACAGCTTCTCTCTCACACACACACAGCTTCTCTTTCACTTTCTCTCTCACTCACAGCTTCTCTTTCTCTGTCTCTCTCTAACTCACAGCTTCTCTTTATCTCTCTCTCACTCACAGCTTCTCTTTCTCTCTCTCTCTCACTCACAGCTTCTCTCTCTCACTCACAGCTTCTCTTTCTCTCACTCACAGCTTCTCTTTCTCTCTCACTCTCACTCACAGCTTCTCACTCTCTCTCTCACTCTCACTCACAGCTTCTCTCTCTCTCTCTCACTCACAGCTTCTCTTTCTCTGTCTCTCTCTAACTCACAGCTTCTCTTTATCTCACTCTCTCACTCACAGCTTCACTTTCTCTCTCTCTCTCACTCACAGCTTCACTTTCTCTCTCTCTCACTCACAGCTTCTCTCTCTCACACACACACAGCTTCTCTTTCTCTCTCACTCACAGCTTCTCTTTCTCTCTCACTCACAGCTTCTCTCTCTCTCTCTCACTCACAGCTTCTCTTTCTCTCGCTATATCACAGCTTCTCATTCTCTCTCTCTCACTCACAGCTTCTCTTTCACTCTCTCTCTCTAACTCATAGCTTCTCTTTCTCTCTCACTCATAGCTTCTCTTTCTCTCTCTCTCACTCACAGCTTCTCTTTCTCTCTCTCTCTCACTCACAGCTTCTCTCTCTCCCTCACAGCTTCTCTTTCTTTCTCTCTCTCTCACTCACAGCTTCTCTTTCTCTCACTCTCTCACTCATAGCTTCACTCTCTCTCTCACTCACAGCTTCACTTTCTCTCTCTCTCTCTCACTCACAGCTTCTTCTTCTCTCGCTCTCTCACTCACAGCTTCTCTTTCTCTGTCTCTCTCTAACTCACAGCTTCTCTTTATCTCACTCTCTCACTCACAGCTTCACTTTCTCTCACTCTCTCACTCACAGCTTCTTTTTCTCTCTCAAACACTCACAGCTTCTCTCTCTCTCACACACACACAGCTTCACTTTCTCTCACACTCACAGGTTCTCTTTCCCTCTCACTCACAGCTTTTCTCTCTCTTTCTCACTCACAGCTTCTCTTTCTCTCGCTATCTCACAGCTTCTCATTCTCTCTCTCTCACTCACAGCTTCTCTTTCACTCTCTCTCTCTAACTCATAGCTTCTCTTTCTCTCTCACTCACAGCTTCTCTTTCTCTCTCACTCACAGCTTCTCTCTCTCTCTCACTCACTCACAGCTTCTCTTTCTCTCTCTCTATCTCACTCACAGCTTCTCTTTCTCTCTCTCTCACTCACAGCTTCTCTCTCACACACACACACAGCTTCTCTTTCTCTCTCACTCACAGCTTCTCTTTCTCTCTCACTCACAGCTTCTCTCTCTCTCTCACTCACAGCTTCTCTTTCTCTCGCTATAGCACAGCTTCTCATTCTCTCTCTCTCACTCACAGCTTCTCTTTCACTCTCTCTCTCTAACTCATAGCTTCTCTTTCTCTCTCACTCACAGCTTCTCTTTCTCTCTCTCTCACTCACAGCTTCTCTTTCTCTCTCTCTCTCACTCACAGCTTCTCTTTCTCTCACTCTCTCACTCACAGCTTCTCTCTCTCTCTCACTCACAGCTTCTCTTTCTCTCTCTCTCTCTCACTCACAGCTTCTTCTTCTCTCGCTCTCTCACTCACAGCTTCTCTTTCTCTGCCTCTCTCTAACTCACAGCTTCTCTTTATCTCACTCTCTCACTCACAGCTTCACTTTCTCTCTCTCTCTCACTCACAGCTTCTTTTTCTCTCTCTCACACTCACAGCTTCTCTCTCTCTCACACACACAGCTTCTCTTTCTCTCTCACTCACAGGTTCTCTTTCTCTCTCACTCACAGCTTTTCTCTCTCTTTCTCACTCACAGCTTCTCTTTCTCTCGCTATCTCACAGCTTCTCATTCTCTCTCACACACAGCTTCTCTTTCACTCTCTCTCTCTAACTCATAGCTTCTCTTTCTCTCTCACTCACAGCTTCTCTTTCTCTCTCACTCACAGCTTCTCTCTCTCTCACTCACTCACAGCTTCTCTTTCTCTCTCTCTATCTCACTCACAGCTTCTCCTTCTCTCTCTCTCTCACTCACAGCTTCTCTTTCTCTCGCTATCTCACAGCTTCTCATTCTCTCTCTCACACAGCTTCTCTTTCACTCTCTCTCTCTAACTCATAGCTTCTCTTTCTCTCTCACTCACAGCTTCTCTTTCTCTCTCACTCACAGCTTCTCTCTCTCTCTCACTCACTCACAGCTTCTCTTTCTCTCTCTCTATCTCACTCACAGCTTCTCCTTCTCTCTCTCTCTCACTCACAGCTTCTCTCTCTCTCTCTCACAGCTTCTCTCTCTCACACTCACTCACAGCTTCTCTCTCTCTCTCTCACAGCTTCTCTCTCTCTCTCTCTCTCTCACTCACTCACAGCTTCTCTTTCTCTCTCTCTCACTCACAGCTTCTCTTTCTCCCTCTCTCTCTCACTCACAGCTTCTCTCTCACACACACTCACAGCTTCTCTTTCTCTCTCTTACTCACTCCCAGCTTCTCTTTCTCTCTCTCACTCACAGCTTTTCTTTATCTCTCTCTCTCTCACTCACAGCTTCTCTTTATCTCTCTCACTCACTCACAGCTTCTCTTTCTCTTTCTCTCTCTCACTCACATCTTCTCTCTCTCTCTCACTCACAGCTTCTCTCTCTCTCACTCACAGCTTCTCTTTCTCTCTCTCACTCACACCTTCTCTTTCTCTCTCTCTCACTCACTCACAGCTTCTCTCTCTCTCACTCACAGCTTCTCTTTCTCTCTCTCAATCTCTCACTAACATCTTCTATTTCTCTCTCTCTCTATCTCACAGCTTCTCTCACACACACACACACACAGCTTCTCTTTCTCTCTCTCACACACACAGCTTCTCTTTCTCTGTCTCTCTCTAACTCACAGCTTCTCTTTATCTCTCTCTCACTCACAGGTTCTCTTTCTCTCTCTCTCTCTCACTCACAGCTTCTCTTTCTCTCTCTCACTCACAGCTTTTCTCTCTCTCACTCACAGATTCTTTTTTGTCTCTCTCTCTCTCACTCACAGCTTCTCTTTCTCTCTCTCTCTCACTCACCGCTTCACTTTCTCCCTCCCTCTCTCACTCACAGCTTCTCTCTCTCACACAGAGATTCTCTTTCTCTCTCTCTCAAAATCACAGCTTCTCTTTCTCTCTCTCTCACTCACAGCTTCTCTTTCTCTCTCTCTCACTCACAGCTTCTCTTACTCTCTCTCACTCACAGCTTCTCTCTCTCTCACTCACTCACAGCTTCTAGCTCTCTCTCTCTCACTCACAGCTTCTCTTTCTCTGTCTGACTCTCTCACTCACAGCTTCTCTTTCTCTCTCTCTCTCACAGCTTCTCTTTCTCCCTCTCTCTCTCACTTACAGCTTCTCTCTCTCTCATAGCTTCTCTTTCTTTCTCTCTCACTAACTCACAGCTTCCCTTTTTCTCCCTCTCTCTCACAATCACAGCTTCTATTTCACCCTCTCTCTCTCACTCACAGCTTCTCTTTCTTTCTCTCTCTCTCACTCACAGCTTCTCTTTCTCTCTCTCTCTCACTCACAGCTTCTCTTTCTCTCTCACTCTCTCACTCACAGCTTCTCTTTCTCTGTTTCTCTCTAACTCACAGATTCTCTTTATTTCTCTCTCTCACTTACAGCTTCTCTCTATCTGTCTCACTCACTCACACCTTCTCTTTATTTCTCTCTCTCACTCACAGCTTCTCTCTCTCTCACTCACTCACAGCTTCTCTCTCTCTCTCACTCACAGTTTCTCTCTCTCTCTCACAGCTTCTCTCTCTCTCTCACTCACAGCTTATCTTTCTCTTTCTCTCTCACTCACAGCTTTCTCTCTCACTCACAACTTCTCTTTCTCTCTTTCTCTCACTCACAGCTTCTCTCTCTCTCACACACACACAGCTTCTCTTTCTCTCTGTCTCACTCACAGCTTCTCTTTCTCTCTCTCTAACTCACAGCTTCTCTTTATCTCTCTCTCACTCAGCTTCTCTCTCTCTCTCTCTCACTCACAGCCTCTCTTTCTCTCTCTCACACAGCTTCTCTCTCTCTCTCACTCACAGCTTCTCCCTCTCTCTCTCACTCACAGCCTCTCTTTCCCTTTCTCTCTCACTCACAGCTTCTCTCTCTCTCTCACTCACAGCTTCTCTCTCTCTCACTCACTCACAGCTTCTATTTCTTTCTTTCCTTCTCACTCACAGCTAGTCTCTCTCTCACACAGCTTCTCTTTCTCTTTCACTCTCTCACTCACAGCTTCACTTTCTCTCTCTCTCTCTCACTCACAGCTTCTCTTTCTCTCTCTCTCACTCACAGCTTCTCTTTCTCTCTCACTCAATCACAGCTTCTATTTCTTTCTTTCTCTCTCTCACAGCTTCTCTCTCACACACACAGCTTCTCTTTCTCTTTCACTCTCTCACTCACAGCTTCTCTTTCTCTCTCTCTCTCACTCACAGCTCTTTCTCTCTCTCTCTCACTCACAGCTTCTCTTTCTCTCTCACTCACAGCTTCTCTTTCTCTCTCTCTTACTCATAGCTTCTCTTTCTCTCTCTCACTCTCACTCAGCTTCTCTCTCTCTCACACACACACACAGCTTCTCACTCTCTCTCTCTCTCACTCACAGCTTCTCTTTCTCTCCCTCTCTCACACAGCTTATCTTTCTCTCTCTCTCTCTCTCACAGGTTCTCTCTCTCTCTCCCTCTCTCACTGACATCTTCTCTTTCTCTCTCTCTCTCACTCACAGATTCTCTCTCTCTCACAGCTTCTCTTTCTCTCTCTCACTCACTCACAGCTTCTCTTTCTCTCTCTCTCTCACAGCTTCTCTTTATCTCTCTCTCACTCACAGCTTCTCTTTCTCTCTCTCTCTCACTCACATCTTCTCTTTCTCTCTCACTCACAGCTTCTCTCTCTCTCACTCACTCACAGCTTCTCTCTCTCTCTCACTCACAGCTACTCTATCTCTCTCTCTCTCACTCACAGCTTCTCCCTCTCTCTCTCACTCACAGCTTCTCTTTCTTTCTCTCTCTCTCACTCACAGCTTCTCTTTCTCTCTCTCTCTCACTCACAGCTTCTCTTTCTCTCTCACTCTCTCACTCACAGCTTCTCTTTCTCTGTCTCTCTCAAACTCACAGCTTCTCTTTCTCTCTCACACACACTCACAGCTTCTCTCTCTCTCTCTCTCTCTCACTCACAGCTTCTCTTTCTCTGTTTCTCTCTATCTCACAGCTTCTCTTTATTTCTCTCTCTCACTCACAGCTTCTCTCTATCTCTCTCACTCACTCACACCTTCTCTTTATTTCTCTCTCTCACTCACAGCTTCTCTCTCTCTCCCTCACTCACAGCTTCTCTCTCTCTCACTCACTCACAGTTTCTCTCTCTCTCACTCACAGCTTCTCTCTCTCTCTCACTCACAGCTTATCTTTCTCTTTCTCTCTCACTCACAGCTTTCTCTCTCACTCACAGCTTCTCTTTCTCTCTCTCTCTCTCTCACTCACAGCTTCTCTCTCTCTCACACACACACACAGCTTCTCTTTCTCTCTCTCTAACTCACAGCTTCTCTTTATCTCTCTCTCACTCAGCTTCTCTCTCTCTCACTCACAGCCTCTCTTTCTCTCTCACTCACAGCTTCTCTCTCTCTCTCACTCACAGCTTCTCTCTCTCTCTCTCACTCACAGCCTCTCTTTCCCTTTCTCTCTCACTCACAGCTTCTCTCTCTCTCTCACTCACAGCTTCTCTCTCTCTCACTCACTCACAGCTTCTATTTCTTTATTTCTCTCTCACTCACAGCTTCTCTCTCACAGCTTCTCTTTCTCTTTCACTCTCTCTCACAGCTTCTCTTTCTCTCTCTCTCTCTCACTCACAGCTTCTCTTTCTCTCTCTCTCTCACTCACAGCTTCTCTTTCTCTCTCACTCACAGCTTCTCTTTCTCTCTCTCTCACTCATAGCTTCTCTTTCTCTCTCTCTCTCTCACTCACAGCTTCTCTCTCTCTCTCTCTCACTCACAGCTTCTCACTCTCTCTCTCTCACTCACAGCATCTCTTTCTCTCCCTCTCTCACACAGCTTATCTTTCTCTCTTTCTCTCACTCACAGCTTCTCTCTTTCTCTCCCTCTCTCACTGACATCTTCTCTTTCTCGCTCGCTCTCTCACTCACAGATTCTCTCTCTCACACAGCTTCTCTTTCTCTCTCTCTCTCTCACTCACAGCTTATCTTTCTCTCTCTCTCTAACTCACAGCTTCTCTTTATCTCTCTCTCACTCACAGCTTCTCTTTCTCTCTCTCACTCACAGCTTCTCTTTCTCTCTCTTACTCACAGCTTCTCTCTCTCTCTCTCACTCACTCACTCACAGCTTCTCTCTCTCTCTCACTCACAGCTACTCTATCTCTCTCTCTCACACACTCACAGATTCTCTTTCTCCCTCTCTCTCTCACTCACAGCTTCTCTTTCTCTCTTTCTCTCTCCCACTGTCACAGCTTCTATCTCTCTCACTCTCACTCACAGCTTCCCTTTTTCTCACTCTCACATTCACAGCTTCTCTTTCTCTCTCTCTCACTCACAGCTTCTCTTTCTCTCTCTCTCTCACTCACAGCTTCTCTCTCTCACTCACAGCTTCTCTTTCTCTCTCTCTCACTCATAGCTTCTCTTTCTCTCTCTCTCACAGCTTCTCTCTCTCTCTCTCTCTCACTCACAGCTTCTCACTCACTCTCTCTCACTCACAGCATCTCTTTCTCTCCCTCTCTCACACAGCTTCTCTTTCTCTCTCTCTCTCACTCACAGCTTCTCTTTCTCCCTCTCTCTCTCACTCACAGCTTCTCTCTCACACACACACTCACAGCTTCTCTTTCTCTCTTACTCACTCACAGCTTCTCTTTCTCTCTCTCACTCACAGCATTTCTTTATCTCTCTCTATCACTCACAGCTTCTCTTTATCTCTCTCTCTCACTCACTCACAGCTTCTCTTTCTCTTTCTCTTTCTCTCTCTCACTCACATCTTCTCTCTCTCTCTCACTCACAGCTTCTCTCTCTCTCACTCACAGCTTTCTCTCTCTCTCTCACACAGCTTCTCTCTCTCTCACTCACAGCTTCTCTTTCTCTCTCTCACTCTCTCACTAACATCTTCTCCTTCTCTCTCTCTCTCACTCACACCTTCTCTCTCTCACACACACACAGCTTGTCTTTCTCTCTCTCTCTCTCTCACTCACAGCTTCTCTTTCTCTGTCTCTCTCTCTCACAGCTTCTCTTTATCTCTCTCTCACTCACAGCTTCTCTTTCTCTCTCTCTCTCACTCACAGCTTCTCTTTCTCTCTCTCACTCACAGCTTCTCTCTCTCACTCACAGCTTCTCTCTCTCACACACACAGATTTTTTTCTCTGTCTCTCTCACTCACAGCTTCTCTTTCTCTCTCTCTCTCACTCACTGCTTCCATTTCTCCCTCTCTCTCTCACTCACATTCTCTCTCTCTCTCACTCACAGCTTCTCTTTCTCTCTCTCTCTCTAACTCACAGCTTCTCTTTATCTCTCTCTCACTCACAGCTTCTCTTTCTCTCTCTCTCACTCACAGCTTCTCTTTCTCTCTCTCACTCAAAGCTTCTCTCTCCCTCACTCACTCACAGCTTCTAGCTCTCTCTCTCTCACTCACAGCTTCTCTTTCTCTGTCTGTCTCTCTCACTCACAGCCTCTCTTTCTCTCTCTCACACACAGCTTCTCTTTCTCCCTCTCTCTCTCAATTACAGCTTCTCTCTCTCTCACTCATAGCTTCCCTTTCTTTCTTTCTCTCTCACTCACTGCTTCTCTTTCTCTCTCTCCCACTGTCACAGCTTCTCTCTCTCTCTCACGCTCACTCACAGCTTCCCTTTCTCTCCCTCTCTCTCACAATCACAGCTTCTCTTTATCTCTCTCTCACTCACAGCTTCTCTTTCTCTCTCTCACTCACAGTTTCTCTCTCTCTCTCACTCACAGCTTCTCTCTCTCTCTCTCACTCACAGCTTCTCTTTCTCTTTCTCTCTCACTCACAGCTTTCTCTCTCACTCACAGCTTCTCTTTCTCTCTCTCTCTCACTCACAGCTTCTCTCTCTCTCACACACACACAGCTTCTCTTTCTCTCTGTCTCACTCACAGCTTCTCTCTCTCTCTCTCTCTAACTCACAGCTTCTCTTTATCTCTCTCTCACTCAGCTTCTCTCTCTCTCTCTCACTCACAGCATCTCTTTCTCTCTCACTCACAGCTTCTCTCTCTCTCTCACTCACAGCTTCTCTCTCTCTCTCACTCACAGCCTCTCTTTCCCTTTCTCTCTCACTCACAGCTTCTCTCTCTCTCACTCACTCACAGCTTCTCTCTCTCTCACTCACTCACAGCTTCTATTTCTTTCTTTCTCTCTCACTCACAGCTTCTCTCTCTCTCACAGCTTCTCTTTCTCTCTCTCTCTCTCACTCACAGCTTCTCTTTCTCTCTCTCTCTCACTCACACCTTCTCTTTCTCTCTCTCTCTCACTCACAGCTTCTCTTTCTCTCTCACTCACAGCTTTTCTTTCTCTCTCTCTCACTCATAGCTTCTCTTTCTCTCTCTCTCTCTCACTCACAGCTTCTCTCTCTCTCACTCACTCACAGCTTCTCACTCTCTCTCTGTCTCTCTCTCACAGCTTCTCTTTCTCTCCCTCTCTCACACAGCTTATCTTTCTCTCTCTCTCTCTCACTCACAGCTTCTCTTTCTCTCTCTCACTCACAGCTTCTCTCTCTCTCACTCACTCACTCACTGCTTCTCTCTCTCTCTCACTCACAGCTACTCTCTCTCTCTCTCTCTAACTCACTCACAGATTATCTTTCTCCCTCTCTCTCTCACTCACAGCTTCTCTTTCTCTCTCTCTCACTCACAGCTTCTCTTTCTCTCACTCTCTCACTCACAGCTTCTCTTTCTCTCTCACTCTCACTCACAGCTTCTCTCTCTCTCTCACTCACAGCTTCTCTTTCTCTCTCTCTCTCTCACTCACAGATCCTTTTTCTCTCTCTCTCTCACTCACAGCTTCTCTTTCTCTGTCTCTCTCTAACTCACAGCTTCTCTTTATCTCACTCTCTCACTCACAGCTTCTCTTTCTCTCTCTCTCTCACTCACAGCTTCTCTTTCTCTCTCACTCACTCACAGCTTCTCTCTCACACACACACACAGCTTCTCTTTCTCTCTCACTCACAGCTTCTCTTTCTCTCTCACTCACAGCTTCTCACTCTCTCTCTCAATCACAGCTTCTCTTTCTCTCTCTATTTCACAGCTTCTTATTCTCTCTCTCTCTCACTCCCAGCTTCTCTTTCACTCTCTCTCTCTAACTCATAGCTTCTCTTTCTCTCTCACTCACAGCTTCTCTTTCTCTCTCACTCACAGCTTCTCTCTCTCTCACTCACAGCTTCTCTTTGTCTCTCTCTATCTCACTCACAGCTTCTCCTTCTCTCTCTCTCACGCACAGCTTCTCTCTCTCTCACACACAGCTTCTCTCTCTCTCACTCACTCACAGCTTCTATCTCTCTCTCTCACAGCTTCTCCCTCTCTCTCTCTCTCACTCACAGCTTCTCTTTCTCTCTCTCTCTCACTCACAACTTCTCTTTCTCCCTCTCTCTCTCACTCATAGCTTCTCTCTCTCTCACTCATAGCTTCTGTTTCTTTCTCTCTCACTCACTCACAGCTTATCTTTCTCTCTATCCCACTGTCACAGTTTCTCTCTCTCTCACGCTCACTCACAGCTTCCCTTTTTCTCCCTCTCTCTCACAATCACAGCTTCTCTTTCACCCTCTCTCTCTCACTCACAGCTTCTCTTACTTTCTCTCTCTCTCACTCACAGTTTCTCTTTCACCCTCTCTCTCTCACTCACAGCTTCCCTTTCTCTCACTCTCTCACTCACAGCTTCTCTTTCTCTCTCTCTCTCTCACTCACAGCATCTCTATCTCTATCTCTCTCACACTCACAGCTTCTCTCTCTCTCTCTCACTCAAGCTTCTCTTTCTCTGTCTCTCTCTAACTCACAGCTTCTCTTTATCTCTCTCTCACTCACAGCTTGTCTTTCTTTCTCTCTCTCTCTCTCACTCACAGTTTCTCTTTCTCTCTCTCACTCACATCTCTTTCTCTCTCTCTCTCACTCACAGCTTCTCTTTCTCTGTCTCTCTCTAACTCACAGCTTGTCTTTATCTCTCTCTCTCAGTCACAGCTTCTCTTTCTCTCTCTCTCACTCACAGCTTCTCTCTCTCTCTCTCACTCACACCTCTTTCTCTCTCTCACATCTTCACTTTCTCTCTCTCTCTCACTCACAGCTTCTCTTTCTTTCTCTCTCTCACACAGCTTCTCTTTCTCCATCTCTCTCTCACTCACAGCTTCTCTCTCTCTCTCACTCAATGCTTCTCTTTCTTTCTCTCTCTCTCACTCACAGCTTCTCTTTCTCTCTCTCTCTCTCTCTCTCACTCACAGTTTCTCTCTCTCTCTATCACTCACTCACTCACAGCTTCTCTTTCTCTCTCGCTCTCTCACTCACAGCTTCTCTCTCTCTCTCACTCACAGCTTCTCTTTCTCTCTCTCACTCTCTCACTATCTTCTCTTTCTCTCTCTCTCTCACTCACAGCTTCTCTCTCTCACACACACACAGCTTCTCTTTCTCTCTCTCTCTCACTCATAGCTTCTCTTTCACTGCTTCTCTCTAACTCACAGCTTCTCTTTCTCTCTCTCTCACTCACAGCTTCTCTTTCTCTCTCTCACTCAAAGCTTCTCTCTCCCTCACTCACTCACTCACAGCTTCTAGCTCTCTCTCTCTCACTCACAGCTTCTCTTTCTCTGTCTGTCTCTCTCACTCACAGCCTCTCTTTCTCTCTCTCTCACACAGCTTCTCTTTCTCCCTCTCTCTCTCAATTACAGCTTCTCTCTCTCTCACTCATAGCTTCCCTTTCTTTCTTTCTCTCTCACTCACTGCTTCTCTTTCTCTCTCTCCCACTGTCACAGCTTCTCTCTCTCTCTCACGCTCACTCACAGCTTCCCTTTCTCTCCCTCTCTCTCACAATCACAGCTTCTCTTTATCTCTCTCTCACTCACAGCTTCTCTTTCTCTCTCTCACTCACAGTTTCTCTCTCTCTCACTCACAGCTTCTCTCTCTCTCTCACTCACAGCTTCTCTTTCACTTTCTCTCTCACTCACAGCTTTCTCGCTCACTCACAGCTTCTCTTTCTCTCTCTCTTTCACTCACAGCTTCTCTCACACACACACACACACAGCTTCTCTTTCTCTCTGTCTCACTCACAGCTTCTCTTTCTCTCTCTCTCTCTAACTCACAGCTTCTCTTTATCTCTCTCTCACTCAGCTTCTCTCTCTCTCTCTCACTCACAGCATCTCTTTCTCTCTCACTCACAGCTTCTCTCTCTCTCTCACTCACAGCTTCTATTTCTTTCTTTCTCTCTCACTCACAGATTCTCTCTCTCACACACAGCTTCTCTTTCTCTCTCTCTCTCACTCACAGCTTCTCTTTCTCTCTCTCTCTAACTCACAGCTTCTCTTTATCTCTCTCTCACTCACAGCTTCTCTTTCTCTCTCTCTCTCTCACTCACAGCTTCTCTTTCTCTCTCTCACTCACAGCTTCTCTCTCTCTCACTCACTCACTCACAGCTTCTCTCTCTCACTCACAGCTACTCCCTCTCTCTCTCTCACTCACTCACAGATTATCTTTCTCCCTCTCTCTCTCACTCACAGCTTCTCTTTCTCTCTCTCACTCACAGCTTCTCGTTCTCTCACTCTCTCACTCACAGCTTCTCTTTCTCTCTCACTCTCACTAACAGCTTCTCTCTCTCTCTCACTCACAGCTTCTCTTTCTCTCTCTCTCTCACTCACAGATCCTTTTTCTCTCTCTCTCTCACTCACAGCTTCTCTTTCTCTGTCTCTCTCTAACTCACAGCTTCTCTTTATCTCACTCTCTCACTCACAGCTTCTCTTTCTCTCTCTCTCTCACTCACAGCTTCTCTTTCTCTCTCTCTCACTCACAGCTTCTCTCTCTCTCACACACACACAGCTTCTCTTTCTCTCTCACTCACAGCTTCTCTTTCTCTCTCACTCACAGCTTCTCACTCTCTCTCTCACTCACAGCTTCTCTTTCTCTCTCTATTTCACAGCTTCTTATTCTCTCTCTCTCTCACTCCCAGCTTCTCTTTCACTCTCTCTAACTCATAGCTTCTCTTTCTCTCTCACTCACAGCTTCTCTTTCTCTCTCACTCACAACCTCTCTCTCTCTCTCACTCACAGCTTCTCTTTGTCTCTCTCTATCTCACTCACAGCTTCTCCTTCTCTCTCTCTCTCACTCACAGCTTCTCTCTCTCTCTCTCTCACAGATTCACTCTCTCTCACTCACTCACAGCTTCTATCTCTCTCTCTCTCACACAGCTTCTCCCTCTCTCTCTCTCTCACTCACAGCTTCTCTTTCTCTCTCTCTCTCACTCACAACTTCTCTTTCTCCCTCTCTCTCTCACTCATAGCTTCTCTCTCTCTCACTCATAGCTTCTGTTTCTTTCTCTCTCTCTCACTCACAGCTTATCTTTCTCTCTATCCCACTGTCACAGCTTCTCTCTCTCTCACGCTCACTCACAGCTTCCCTTTTTCTCCCTCTCTCTCACAATCACAGCTTCTCTTTCACCCTCTCTCTCTCACTCACAGCTTCTCTTACTTTCTCTCTCTCACTCACAGTTTCTCTTTCACCCTCTCTCTCTCACTCACAGCTTCCCTTTCTCTCACTCTCTCACTCACAGCTTCTCTTTCTCTCTCTCTCTCTCTCACTCACAGCTTCTCTTTCTTTCTCTCTCTCTCACTCACAGCTTCTCTTTCTCTTTCTCTCTCTCTCTCTCACTCACAGTTTCTCTCTCTCTCTCACTCACTCACTCACAGCTTCTCTTTCTCTCTCGCTCTCTCACTCACAGCTTCTCTCTCTCTCTCACTCACAGCTTCTCTTTCTCTCTCTCACTCTCTCACTATCTTCTCTTTCTCTCTCTCTCACTCACAGCTTCTCTCTCTCTCACACACACAGCTTCTCTTTCTCTCTCTCTATCACTCATAGCTTCTCTTTCACTGTTTCTCTCTAACTCACAGCTTCTCTTTATCTCTCTCTCACTCACAGCTTCTCTTTCTCTCTCTCTCACTCACAGCTTCTCTTTCTCTATCTCTCTCACACCTTCGCTCTCTCTCTCTCTCTCACTGACAGCTTCTCTCTCTCTCTCTCACTCACATCTTCTCTTTCTCTCTCTCTCTCTCACTCACAGCTTCTCTTTCTCTCTCTCTCTCTCACCGCTTCTCTTGCTCCCTCTCTCTCTCACAGCTTCTCTCTCTCACTCACTCACAGCATCTCTTTCTTTCTCTCTCTCTCTCTGACAGCTTCTCTCTCTCTCTCTCTCTCACAGCTTCTCTTTCTCTCTCTCTCTCACTCACAGCTTCTCTCTCTCTCTCTCTCACTCACAGCTTCTCTCTCTCTCTCTCACTCACAGCTTCTCTTTCTTTCTCTCTCTCTCACTCACAGCTTCTCTTTCTCTCTCACACACACATCTTCTCTTTCTCTCTCTCTCTCACTCACATCTCTTTCTTTCTTTCTTTCTCTCTCACTCACAGCTTCTATCTCTCTCTCACACACACAGCTTCTCTCTCTCTCACTCACAGCTTCTCTTTCTCTCTCTCTCTCACTCACAGCTTCTCTCTCTCTCACTCACAGCATCTCTTTATCTCTCTCTATCACTCACAGCTTCTCTTTCTCATTCTCTCTCACACTCACATCTTCTCTCTCTCTCTCCTCACACCTTCTCTCTCTCTCACTCACAGATTCTCTCTCTCTCACTCACAGGTTCTCTTTCTCTCTCTCACTCTCTCACTAACATCTTCTCTTTCTCTCTCTCTCTCTCTCACTCACAGCTTCTCTCTCTCACACACACACAGCTTCTCTCTCTCTCACTCACAGCTTCTCTTTCTCTCTCTCTCTCTCACTCACAGCTTCTCTTTCTCTCTCTCACTCGCAGCTTTTATCTCTCTCTCTAACTCACAGCTTCTCTCTCTCTCTTACTCACAGATTCTCTTTCTCTCACTCTCACACTCACAGCTTCTCTTTTTCTCTCTCTCTCACTCACCGCTTCACTTTCTCCCTCTCTCTCTCACTCAAAGCTTCTCTCTCACTCACAGCTTCTCTTTCTTTCTCTCTCTCTCTCTCACTCACATCTTCTCTTTCTCTCTCTCTCACTCACAGCTTCTCTCTCTCTCACTCACAGCTCTTTCTCTCTTTCTCACTCACAGCTTCTCTTTCGCTCTCTCTCTCTCACTCACAGCTTCTCTTTCTCTCTCTCACTCACAGCTTCTATCTCTCTCTCTCACTCACAGCTTCTCTCTCTCTCTTACTCACAGATTCTCTTTCTCTCTCTCTCTCTCGCACTCACAGCTTCTCTTTTTCTCTCTCTCTCACTCACCGCTTCACTTTCTCCCTCTCTCTCTCACTCAAGGCTTCTCTCTCTCTCACTCACAGCTTCTCTTTCTTTCTCTCTCTCTCACTCACAGCTTCTCTTTCTCTCTCTCTCACTCACAGCTTCTCTTTCTCTCTCTCTCACTAACATCTCTTTCTCTCTCTCTCACTCACAGCTTCTCTCTCTCACACACACACAGCTTCTCTCTCTCACACACACACAGCTTCTCTTTATCTCTCACTCTCACTCACAGCTTCTCTTTCTCTGTTTCTCTCTAACTCACAGCTTATCTTTCTCTCTCGCTCTCTCACTCACAGCTTCTCTCTCTCTATCACTCACAGCTTCTCTTTCTCTCTCACTCTCTCACTATCTTCTCTTTCTCTCTCTCTCTCATTCACAGCTTCTCTCTCTCTCTCTCTTACTCACAGATTCTCTTTCTCCCTCTCTCTCACTCAAAGCTTCTCTCTCTCTCACTCACAGCTTCTCTTTCTTTCTCTCTCTCTCACTCACAGCATCTCTTTCTCTCTCACACACACGCACAGCTTCTCTTTCTCTCTCTCACTCACTCACAGCTTCTAGCTCTCTCTCTCTCACTCACAGTTTCTCTTTCTCTGTCTCTCTCTCACACTCACAGCTTCTCTTTCCCTCTCTCATTCACTCACAGCTTCTCTCTCTCTCTCTCTCTCGCTCATAGCTTCTCTTTCTTTCTCTCTCTCTCACTCACAGCTTCTCTTTCTCTCTCTCTCTCTCTCCCACTGTCACAGCTTCTCTCTCTCTCACGCTCACTCACAGCTTCCCTTTTTCTCCTTCTCTCTCACAATCACAGCTTCTCTTTCACCCTCTCTCTCTCACTCACAGCTTCTCTTTCTTTCTCTCTCTCTCACTCACAGCTTTTCTTTTTCTCACTCTCTCTCACTCACAGCTTCTCTATCTCTCTCTCTCACACACTCACAGCTTCTCTTTCTCTCTCTCTCTCACTCACAGCTTCTCTTTCTCTCTCTCTCTCACTAACAGCTTCTCTTTCTCTGTCTCTCTCTAACTCACAGCTTCTCTTTATCTCTCTCTCACTCACAGCTTCTCTTGCTTTCTCTCTCTCTCACTCACTCACAGTTTCTCTTTCTCTCTCTCACTCACATCTCTTTCTCTCTCTCTCTCACTCACAGCTTCTCTCTCTTTCTCACTCACAGCTATCTCTCTCTCTCTGTCTCTCTCTAACTCACAGCTTGTCTTTATCTCTCTCTCTCAGTCACAGCTTCTCTTTCTCTCTCTCTCTCACTCACAGCTTCTCTTTCTCTCTCTCTCTCTCTCTCACACCTCTTTCTCTCTCTCACTCACATCTTCACTTTCACTCTCTCTCTCACTCACAGCTTCTCTTTCTTTCTCTCTCTCTCTCACTCACAGCTTCTCTTTCTCTCTCTCTCTCTCAATCACAGCTTCTCTTACTCTCTCTCTCTCACTCACAGCTTCTCTCTCTTTCTTTCTTTCTCTCTCACTCACACCTTCTCTCTCTCTCTCACTCACACCTTCTCTCTCACTCACTCACTCACAGCTTCTCTTTCTCTCTCTCTCTCACTCACAGCTTCTCTCTCTCTCTCTCACAGCTTCTCTTTATCTCTCTTTATCACTCACAGCTTCTCTTTATCTCTCTCTCTCTCTCACTCACTCACAGCTTCTCTTTCTCTTTCTCTCTCACACTCACATCTTCTCTCTCTCTCATTGACAGCTTCTCTCTCTCTCTCTCACTCACAGCTTCTCTCTCTCTCACAGACACAACTTCTCTTTCTCTCTCTCTCTGTCACTCACAGCTTATCTCTCACTCTCACACACAGCTTCTCTTTCTCTCTCTCACTCTCTCACTAACATCTTCTCTTTCTCACTCTCTCTCACTCACAGCTTCTCTCTCTCACACACACAGCTTCTCTTTCTCTCTCTCTCACTCACAGCTTCTCTTTCTCTGTCTCTCTCTAACTCACAGCTTCTTTATCTCTCTCTCACTCACAGCTTCTCTTTCTCTCTCTCTCTCTCACTCACAGCTTCTCTTTTTCTCTCTCACACAGCTTCTCTCTTTCTCTCTCTCACTCACAGCATCTCTCTCTCTCTCACTCACAAATTCTCTTTTTCTCTCTCTCTCTCTCACTCACAGCTTCTCTTTCTCTCTCTCTCTAACTCACAGCTTCTCTTTATCTCTCTCTCACTCACAGCTTCTCTCTCTCTCTCTCTCTCACTCACAGCTTCTCTTTCTCCTACTCACTCACAGCTTCTCTCTCTCTCACTCACACACAGCTTCTAGCTCTCTCTCTCTCACTCACAGCTTCTCTTTCTCTGTCTCTCTCTCACACTCACAGCTTCTCTTTCCCTCTCTCTCTCACTCACAGTTTCTCTTTCACCCTCTCTCTCTCACTCACAGCTTCTCTTTCTCTCACTCTCTCACTCAAGCTTCTCTTTCTCTGTCTCTCTCTAACTCACAGCTTCTCTTTATCTCTCTCTCACTCGCAGCTTGTCTTTCTTTCTCTCTCTCTCTCACTCACAGTTTCTCTTTCTCTCTCTCACTCACATCTCATTCTCTCTCTCTCACTCACAGCTTCTCTTTCTCTGTCTCTCTCTAACTCACAGCTTGTCTTTATCTCTCTCTCAGTCACAGCTTCTCTTTCTCTCTCTCTCACTCACAGATTCTCTTTCTTTCTCTCTCTCACACAGCTTCTCTTTCTCCATCTCTCAATCACTCACAGCTTCTCTCTCTCACTCACAGCTTCTCTTTCTTTCTCTCTCTCTCTCCCTCACAGCTTCTCTTTCTCTCTCTCTCACTCACTCACAGTTTCTCTCTCTCTCTCTCACTCACTCACAGCTTCTCTTTCTTTCTTTCTCTCTCACTCACAGCTTCTCTCTCTCTCTCTCTCACTCACAGCTTCTCTCTCTCTCACTCACTCACAGCTTCTCTTTCTCTCTCTTACTCACTCCCAGCTTTTCTTTCTCTCTCTCACTCACAGCTTTTCTTTATCTCTCTCTATCACTCACAGCTTTTCTTTATCTCTCTCACTCACTCACAGCTTCTCTTTCTCTTTCTCTCACTCACATCTTCGCTCTCTCTCACTCACAGTTTCTCTTTCTCTCTCTCTCACTCACAGTTTCTCTCTCTCTCTCTCACTCACTCACAGCTTCTCTTTCTTTCTTTCTCTCTCACTCACAGCTTTTCTCTCTCTCTCTCTCTCACTCACAGCCTCTCTTTCTCTCTCTTACTCACTCCCAGCTTCTCTTTCTCTCTCTCACTCACAGCTTTTCTTTATCTCTCTCTATCACTCACAGCTTCTCTTTATCTCTCTCTCTCACTCACTCACAGCTTCTCTTTCTCTTTCTCTCACTCACATCTTCTCTCTCTCTCACTCACTCACATCTTCTCTCTCTCTCTCACAGCTTCTCTTTCTCTCTCACACACACACCTTCTCTTTCTCTCTCTCACTCTCTCACTAACATCTTCTCTTTCTCTGTCTCTCTCTAACTCACAGCTTCTTTATGTCTCTCTCACTCACAGCTTCTCTTTCTCTCTCTCTCACTCACACCTTCTCTTTCTCTCTCTCTCTCACTCACAGCTTCTCTTTCTCTCTCACTCACAGCTTTTCTTTCTCTCTCTCTCACTCATAGCTTCTCTTTCTCTCTCTCTCTCACTCACAGCTTCTCTCTCTCTCTCTCACTCACAGCTTCACTCTCTCTCTGTCTCTCTCTCACAGCTTCTCTTTCTCTCCCTCTCTCACACAGCTTATCTTTCTCTCTCTCTCACTCACAGATTCTCTCTCTCTCCCTCTCTCACTGACATCTTCTCTTTCTCTCTCTCTCTCTCTCTCTCTCACTCACAGATTCTCTCTCTCTCACACAGCTTCTCTTTCTCTCTCTCTCTCACTCACAGCTTCTCTTTCTCTCTCTCTCTAACTCACAGCTTCTCTTTATCTCTCTCTCACTCACAGCTTCTCTTTCTCTCTCTCTCACTCACAGCTTCTCTTTCTCTCTCTCACTCACAGCTTCTCTCTCTCTCACTCACTCACTCACAGATTCTCTTTCTCTCTCACTCTTACTCACAGCTTCTCTCTCTCTCTCTCTCTCACTCACAGCTTCTCTTTCTCTCTCTCTCTCACTCACAGATCCTTTCTCTCTCTCTCTCTCACTCACAGCTTCTCTTTCTCTGTCTCTCTCTAACTCACAGCTTCTCTTTATCTCACTCTCTCACTCACAGCTTCTCTTTCTCTCTCTCTCTCACTCACAGCTTCTCTTTCTCTCTCTCTCACTCACAGCTTCTCTTTCTCTCTCACTCACAGCTTCTCTTTCTCTCTCACTCACAGCTTCTCACTCTCTCTCTCTCACTCACAGCTTCTCTTTCTCTCTCTATTTCACAGCTTCTTATTCTCTCTCTCTCTCACTCCCAGCTTCTCTTTCACTCTCTCTAACTCATAGCTTCTCTTTCTCTCTCACTCACAGCTTCTCTTTCTCTCTCACTCACAACTTCTCTCTCTCTCTCACTCACTGCTTCACTCTCTCTCACTCACTCACAGCTTCTATCTCTCTCTCTCTCTCACAGCTTCTCCCTCTCTCTCTCTCACTCACAGCTTCTCTTTCTCTCTCTCTCTCACTCACAACTTCTCTTTCTCCCTCTCTCTCTCACTCATAGCTTCTCTCTCTCTCACTCATAGCTTCTGTTTCTTTCTCTCTCTGACTCACAGCTTATCTTTCTCTCTATCCCACTGTCACAGCTTCTCTCTCTCTCACGCTCACTCACAGCTTCCCTTTTTCTCCCTCTCTCTCACAATCACAGCTTCTCTTTCACCCTCTCTCTCTCACTCACAGCTTCTCTTACTTTCTCTCTCTCTCACTCACAGTTTCTCTTTCACCCTCTCTCTCTCACTCACAGCTTCCCTTTCTCTCACTCTCTCACTCACAGCTTCTCTTTCTCTCTCTCTCTCACTCACAGCTTCTCTTTCTCTCTCTCTCTCACTCACAGCTTCTCTCTCTCTCACTCACAGCATCTCTTTATCTCTCTCTATCACTCACAGCTTCTCTTTCTCATTCTCTCTCACACTCACATCTTCTCTCTCTCTCTCCTCACACCTTCTCTTTCTCTCACTCACAGATTCTCTCTCTCTCACTCACAGGTTCTCTTTCTCTCTCTCACTCTCTCACTAACATCTTCTCTTTCTCTCTCTCTCTCTCTCACTCACAGCTTCTCTCTCTCACACACACACAGCTTCTCTTTCTCTCTCTCTCTCACTCACAGCTTCTCTTTCTCTCTCTCTCTCTCACTCACAGCTTCTCTTTCTCTCTCTCTCTCTGACTCACAGCTTCTCTTTCTCTCTCTCACTCGCAGCTTTTATCTCTCTCTCTAACTCACAGCTTCTCTCTCTCTCTTACTCACAGATTCTCTTTCTCTCACTCTCACACTCACAGCTTCTCTTTTTCTCTCTCTCTCACTCACCGCTTCACTTTCTCCCTCTCTCTCTCTCACTCAAAGCTTCTCTCTCACTCACAGCTTCTCTTTCTTTCTTTCTCTCTCTCTCTCACTCACATCTTCTCTTTCTCTCTCTCTCACTCACAGCTTCTCTCTCTCTCACTCACAGCTCTTTCTCTCTTTCTCACTCACAGCTTCTCTTTCGCTCTCTCTCTCTCACTCACAGCTTCTCTTTCTCTCTCTCACTCACAGCTTCTATCTCTCTCTCTCTCACTCACAGCTTCTCTCTCTCTCTTACTCACAGATTCTCTTTCTCTCTCTCTCTCTCGCACTCACAGCTTCTCTTTTTCTCTCTCTCTCACTCACCGCTTCACTTTCTCCCTCTCTCTCTCACTCAAGGCTTCTCTCTCTCTCACTCACAGCTTCTCTTTCTTTCTCTCTCTCTCACTCACAGCTTCTCTTTCTCTCTCTCTCACTCACAGCTTCTCTTTCTCTCTCTCTCACTAACATCTCTTTCTCTCTCTCTCACTCACAGCTTCTCTCTCTCACACACACACAGCTTCTCTCTCTCACACACACACAGCTTCTCTTTCTCTCTCTCTCTCACTCACAGCTTCTCTTTCTCTGTTTCTCTCTAACTCACAGCTTATCTTTCTCTCTCGCTCTCTCACTCACAGCTTCTCTCTCTCTATCACTCACAGCTTCTCTTTCTCTCTCTCTCACTATCTTCTCTTTCTCTCTCTCTCTCATTCACAGCTTCTCTCTCTCTCTCTCTCTTACTCACAGATTCTCTTTCTCCCTCTCTCTCTCACTCAAAGCTTCTCTCTCTCTCACTCACAGCTTCTCTTTCTTTCTCTCTCTCTCACTCACAGCATCTCTTTCTCTCTCTCACACACGCACAGCTTCTCTTTCTCTCCCTCACTCACTCACAGCTTCTAGCTCTCTCTCTCTCACTCACAGTTTCTCTTTCTCTGTCTCTCTCTCACACTCACAGCTTCTCTTTCCCTCTCTCTCACTCACAGCTTCTCTCTCTCTCTCTCTCGCTCATAGCTTCTCTTTCTTTCTCTCTCTCTCACTCACAGCTTCTCTTTCTCTCTCTCTCTCTCCCACTGTCACAGCTTCTCTCTCTCTCACGCTCACTCACAGCTTCCCTTTTTCTCCTTCTCTCTCACAATCACAGCTTCTCTTTCACCCTCTCTCTCTCACTCACAGCTTCTCTTTCTTTCTCTCTCTCTCACTCACAGCTTCTCTTTCTCTCACTCCCTCACTTACAGCTTTTCTTTCTCTCACTCTCTCTCACTCACAGCTTCTCTATCTCTCTCTCTCACACACTCACAGCTTCTCTTTCTCTCTCTCTCTCACTCACAGCTTCTCTTTCTCTCTCTCTCTCACTAACAGCTTCTCTTTCTCTGTCTCTCTCTAACTCACAGCTTCTCTTTATCTCTCTCTCACTCACAGCTTCTCTTGCTTTCTCTCTCTCTCTCTCACTCACAGTTTCTCTTTCTCTCTCTCACTCACATCTCTTTCTCTCTCTCTCTCACTCACAGCTTCTCTCTCTTTCTCACTCACAGCTATCTCTCTCTCTCTGTCTCTCTCTAACTCACAGCTTGTCTTTATCTCTCTCTCTCAGTCACAGCTTCTCTTTCTCTCTCTCTCTCACTCACAGCTTCTCTTTCTCTCTCTCTCTCTCTCACACCTCTTTCTCTCTCTCACTCACATCTTCACTTTCACTCTCTCTCTCACTCACAGCTTCTCTTTCTTTCTCTCTCTCTCTCACTCACAGCTTCTCTTTCTCTCTCTCTCTCTCACTCACAGCTTCTCTTACTCTCTCTCTCTCACTCACAGCTTCTCTCTCTTTCTTTCTTTCTCTCTCACTCACAGCTTCTCTCTCTCTCTCTCACTCACACCTTCTCTCTCACTCACTCACTCACAGCTTCTCTTTCTCTCTCTCTCTCACTCACAGCTTCTCTCTCTCTCTCTCACAGCTTCTCTTTATCTTTCTTTATCACTCACAGCTTCTCTTTATCTCTCTCTCTCTCTCACTCACTCACAGCTTCTCTTTCTCTTTCTCTCTCACACTCACATCTTCTCTCTCTCTCTCTCATTGACAGCTTCTCTCTCTCTCTCACTCACAGCTTCTCTCTCTCTCACACACACAACTTCTCTTTCTCTCTCTCTCTGTCACTCACAGCTTATCTCTCACTCTCACACACAGCTTCTCGTTCTCTCTCTCACTCTCTCACTAACATCTTCTCTTTCTCTCTCTCTCTCACTCACAGCTTCTCTCTCTCACACACACAGCTTCTCTTTCTCTCTCTCTCACTCACAGCTTCTCTTTCTCTGTCTCTCTCTAACTCACAGCTTCTTTATCTCTCTCTCACTCACAGCTTCTCTTTCTCTCTCTCTCTCACTCACAGCTTCTCTTTTTCTCTCTCACACAGCTTCTCTCTTTCTCTCTCTCACTCACAGCATCTCTCTCTCTCTCTCACTCACAAATTCTCTTTTTTTCTCTCTCTCTCTCACTCACAGCTTCTCTTTCTCTCTCTCTCTAACTCACAGCTTCTCTTTATCTCTCTCTCACTCACAGCTTCTCTCTCTCTCTCTCTCTCACTCACAGCTTCTCTTTCTCTCACTCACTCACAGCTTCTCTCTCTCTCACTCACACACAGCTTCTAGCTCTCTCTCTCTCACTCACAGCTTCTCTTTCTCTGTCTCTCTCTCACACTCACAGCTTCTCTTTCCCTCTCTCTCTCACTCACAGCTTCTCTTTCTCCCTCTCTCTCTCACTCACAGCTTCTCTCTCTCACTCATAGCTTCTCTTTCTTTCTTTCTTTCTCTCTCTCTCACTCACAGCTTCTCTTTCTCTCTCTCTCTCCCACTGTCACACCTTCTCTCTCTCTCTCTCACGCTCACTCACAGCTTCCCTTTTTCTCCCTCTCTCTCACACACAGTTTCTCTTTCACCCTCTCTCTCTCACTCACAGCTTCTCTTTCTCTCACTCTCTCACTCAAGCTTCTCTTTCTCTGTCTCTCTCTAACTCACAGCTTCTCTTTATCTCTCTCTCACTCGCAGCTTGTCTTTCTTTCTCTCTCTCTCTCACTCACAGTTTCTCTTTCTCTCTCTCACTCACATCTCATTCTCTCTCTCTCTCACTCACAGCCCTCTTTCTCTGTCTCTCTCTAACTCACAGCTTGTCTTTATCTCTCTCTCAGTCACAGCTTCTCTTTCTCTCTCTCTCACTCACAGATTCTCTTTCTTTCTCTCTCTCACACAGCTTCTCTTTCTCCATCTCTCAATCACTCACAGCTTCTCTCTCTCTCACTCACAGCTTCTCTTTCTTTCTCTCTCTCTCTCCCTCACAGCTTCTCTTTCTCTCTCTCTCACTCACTCACAGTTTTTCTCTCTCTCTCTCACTCACTCACAGCTTCTCTTTCTTTCTTTCTCTCTCACTCACAGCTTCTCTCTCTCTCTCTCTCACTCACAGCTTCTCTCTCTCTCACTCACTCACAGCTTCTCTTTCTCTCTCTTACTCACTCCCAGCTTTTCTTTCTCTCTCTCACTCACAGCTTTTCTTTATCTCTCTCTATCACTCACAGCTTTTCTTTATCTCTCTCACTCACTCACAGCTTCTCTTTCTCTTTCTCTCACTCACATCTTCGCTCTCTCTCACTCACAGTTTCTCTTTCTCTCTCACTCACAATTTCTCTCTCTCTCTCACTCACTCACAGCTTCTCTTTCTTTCTTTCTCTCTCACTCACAGCTTTTCTCTCTCTCTCTCTCTCACTCACAGCCTCTCTTTCTCTCTCTTACTCACTCCCAGCTTCTCTTTCTCTCTCTCACACACAGCTTTTCTTTATCTCTCTCTATCACTCACAGCTTCTCTTTATCTCTCTCTCTCACTCACTCACAGCTTCTCTTTCTCTTTCTCTCACTCACATCTTCTCTCTCTCTCACTCACTCACATCTTCTCTCTCTCTCTCACAGCTTCTCTTTCTCTATCACACACACACCTTCTCTTTCTCTCTCTCACTCTCTCACTAACATCTTCTCTTTCTCTGTCTCTCTCTAACTCACAGCTTCTTTATGTCTCTCTCACTCACAGCTTCTCTTTCTCTCTCTCTCACTCACAGCTTCTCTTTATCTCTCTCACTCACAGCTTCTCTCTTTCTCTCTCTCACTCACAGATTCTCTTTTTCTCTCTCTCTCTCTCTCACTCACAGCTTCTCTTTCTCTCTCTCTCTCTAACTCACAGCTTCTCTTTATCTCTCTCTCACTCACAACTTCTCTTTCTCTCTCTCTCTCACTCACAACTTCTCTTTCTCTCACTCACTCACAGCTTCTCTTTCTCTCACTCACTCACAGCTTCTAGCTCTCTCTCTCTCACTCACAGCTTCTCTTTCTCTGTCTCTCTCTCACACTCACAGCTTCTCTTTCCCTCTCTCTCTCACTCATAGCTTCTCTTTCTCCCTCTCTCTCTCACTCACAGCTTCTCTCTCTCACTCATAGCTTCTCTTTCTTTCTTTCTCTCTCTCTCTCTCTCCCACTGTCACACCTTCTCTCTCTCTCTCTCTCTCACGCTCACTCACAGCTTCCCTTTTTCTCCCTCTCTCTCACACACAGTTTCTCTTTCACCCTCTCCCTCTCACTCACAGCTTCTCTTTCTCTCACTCTCTCACTCACAGCTTCTCTTTCTCTCTCTCTCACTCACAGCTTCTCTATCTCTATCTCTCTCACACTCACAGCTTCTCTCTCTCTCTCACTCACAGCTTCTCTTTCTCTGTCTCTCTCTAACTCACAGCTTCTCTTTATCTCTCTCTCACTCACAGCTTGTCTTTCTTTCTCTCTCTCTCTCACTCACAGTTTCTCTTTCTCTCTCACTCACAGCTTCTCTTTCTCTCTCTTACTCACTCCCAGCTTCTCTTTCTCTCTCTCACTCACAGCTTGTCTTTATCTCTCTCTCTCAGTCACAGCTTCTCTTTCTCTCTCTCTCTCACTCACAGCTTCTCTCTCTCTCTCTCACTCACACCTCTTTCTCTCTCTCACATCTTCACTTTCTCTCTCTCTCTCACCCACAGCTTCTCTTTCTTTCTCTCTCTCACACGGCTTCTCTTTCTCCATCTCTCTCTCACTCACAGCTTCTCTCTCTCTCTCACTCACAGCTTCTCTTTCTTTCTCTCTCTCTCACTCACAGCTTCTCTTTCTCTCTCTCTCTCTCTCACTCAAAGTTTATCTCTCTCTCTCTCACTCACTCACAGCTTCTCTTTCTTTCTTTCTCTCTCACTCACAGCTTCTCTCTCTCTCTCTCTCACTCACAGCTTCTCTCTCTCTCTCACTCACAGCTTCTCTTTCTCTCTCTTACTCACTCCCAGCTTCTCTTTCTCTCTCTCACTCACAGCTTTTCTTTATCTCTCTCTAACACTCACAGCTTCTCTTTATCTCTCTCTCTCACTCACTCACAGCTTCTCTTTCTCCTTCTCTCACTTACATCTTCTCTCTCTCACTCACTCACATCTTCTCTCTCTCTCTCACTCACAGCTTCTCTTTCTCTCTCACACACACCTTCTCTTTCTCTCTCTCTCTCTCACTCACAGCTTCTCTTTCTCTCTCTCACTCTCTCACTAACATCTTCTCTTTCTCTCTCTCTCTCACTCACAGCTTCTCTCTGTCACACACAGCTTCTCTTTCTCTCTCTCTCTCACTCACAGCTTCTCTTTCTCTGTCTCTCTCTAACTCACAGCTTCTCTTTATCTCTCTCTCACTCACAGCTTCTCTTGCTTTCTCTCTCTCTCACTCACTCACATTTTCTCTTTCTCTCTCTCACTCACATCTCTTTCTCTCTCTCTCTCACTCACAGCTTCTCTCTCTTTCTCACTCACAGCTATCTCTCTCTCTCTGTCTCTCTCTAACTCACAGCTTGTCTTTATCTCTCTCTCTCAGTCACAGCTTCTCTTTCTCTCTCTCTCTCACTCACAGCTTCTCTTTCTCTCTCTCTCTCTCTCACACACCTCTTTCTCTCTCTCACTCACATCTTCACTTTCACTCTCTCTCTCACTCACAGCTTCTCTTTCTTTCTCTCTCTCTCTCACTCACAGCTTCTCTTTCTCCCTCTCTCTCTCACTCACAGCTTCTCTCTCTCTCTCTCTCTAACTCACAGCTTTTCTTTATCTCTCTCTCACTCACAGCTTCTCTTTCTCTCTCTCTCTCACTCACAGCTTCACTTTCTCTCTCCCACTCACAGCTTCTCTCTCTCTCACTCACTCACAGCTTCTAGCTCTCTCTCTCTCACTCACAGCTTCTCTTTCTCTGTCTGTCTCTCTCACTCACAGTTTCTCTTTCTCTCTCTCTCTCACAGCTTCTCTTTCTCCCTCTCTCTCTCACTTACAGCTTCTCTCTCTCACTCATAGCTTCTCTTTCTTTCTCTCTCACACACTCACAGCTTCTCTTTCTCTCTCTCACTCACAGCTTCTCTCTCCCTCACTCACTCACAACTTCTAGCTCTCTCTCACTCACAGATTCTCTTTCTCTGTCTCTCTCTCACACTCACAGCTTCTCTTTCTCTATCACTCTCACAGCTTCTCTTTCTCCCTCTCTCTGTCACTTACAGCTTCTCTCTCTCTCACTCATAGCTTCTCTTTCTTTCTCTCTCACTCACTCACAGCTACTCTTTCTCTCTCTCCCACTGTCACAGCTTCTCTCTCTCTCTCACGCTCACTGACAGCTTCCCTTTTTCTCCCTCTCTCTCACAATCACAGCTTCTCTTTCACCCTCTCTCTCTCACTTACAGCATCTCTTTCTTTCTCTCTCTCTCACTCACAGCTTCTCTTTCTCTCTCACTCACAGCTTCTCTTTCTCTCTCACTCTCACTCACAGCTTCTCTTTCTCTGTCTCTCTCTAACTCACAGCTTCTCTTTATCTCTCTCTCACACTCACAGCTTCTCTTTCTCTCTCTCTCTCACTCACAGCTTCTCTTTCTCTGTTTCTCTCTGACTCACAGCTTCTCTTTATTTCTCTCTCTCACTCACAGCTTCTCTCTATCTCTCTCACTCACTCACAGCTTCTCTTTATTTCTCTCTCACACTCACAGCTTCTCTCTCTCTCTCTCTCTCACTCACTCACAGCTTCTCTCTCTCTCACTCACAGTTTCTCTCTCTCTCACTCACTCACAGCTTCTCTCTCTCTCACTCACAGCTTCTCTTTCTCTTTCTCTCTCACTCACAGCTTTCTCTCTCACTCACAGCTTCTCTTTCTCTCTCTCTCTCTCACTCACAGATTCTCTCTCTCTGACACACACACAGCTTCTCTTTCTCTCTGTCTCACTCACAGCTTCTCTCTCACTCTCTCTAACTCACAGCTTCTCTTTATCTCTCTCTCACTCAGCTTCTCTCTCTCTCTCACTCACAGCCTCTCTTTCTCTCTCACTCACAGCTTCTCTCTCTCTCTCACTCACAGCTTCTCTCTCTCTCTCTCACTCACAGCTTCTCTTTCTCTGTCTCTCTCTAACTCACAGCTTCTCTTTATCTCTCTCTCACTCACAGCTTCTCTTTCTCTCTCTCTCTCACTCACAGCTTCTCTTTCTCTCTCTCACTCACAGCTTCTCTCTCTCTCTCTCACTCACAGCTTCTCTCTCTCACTCACAGATTCTTTTTTTCTTGCTCTCTCTCTCACTCACAGCTTCTCTGTCTCTCTCTCTCTCACTCACCGCTTCACTTTCTCCCTCTCTCTCTCACTCACAGCTTCTCTCTCTCTCACTCACAGCTTCTCTTTCTCTCTCTCTCTAACTCACAGCTTCTCTTTATCTCTCTCTCACTCACAGCTTCTCTCTCTCTTTCTCTCTCACTCACAGCTTCTCTTTCTCTCTCTCACTCACAGCTTCTCTCTCTCTCACTCACTCACAGCTTCTAGCTCTCTCTCTCTCACTCACAGCTTCTCTTTCTCTGTCTGTCTCTCTCACTCACAGCTTCTCTTTCCCTCTCTCTCTCCCAGCTTCTCTTTCTCCCTCTCTCTCACATTTACAGCTTCTCTCTCTCACACTCATAGCTTCTCTTTCTTTCTTCTCACTCACTCACAGCTTCTCTTTCTCTCTCTCCCACTGTCACAGCTTCTCGCTCTCTCTCACGCTCACTGACAGCTTTTTCTCCCTCTCTCTCACAATCACAGCTTCTCTTTCACCCTCTCTCTCACTCACAGCATCTCTTTCTTTCTCTCTCTCTCACTCACAGCTTCTCTTTCTCTCTCTCTCTCACTCACAGCTTCTCTTTCTCTCTCACTCTCTCACTCACAGCTTCTCTTTCTCTGTCTCTCTCTAACTCACAGCTTCTCTTTATCTCTCTCTCACACTCACAGCTTCTCTTTCTCTCTCTCTCTCTCACTCACAGATTCTCTCTCTCTGACACACACACAGCTTCTCTTTCTCTCTTTCTCACTCACAGCTTCTCTCTCTCTCTCTCTCTCTAACTCACAGCTTCTCTTTATCTCTCTCTCACTCACAGCTTCTCTTTCTCTCTCTCACACACTCTCAGCTTCTCTTTCTCTCTCTCTCTCACAGCTTCTCTCTCTCTCTCTCACTCACAGCTTCTCTCTCTCACTCACAGATTCTTTTTTTCTTGCTCTCTCTCTCACTCACAGCTTCTCTGTCTCTCTCTCTCTCACTCACCGCTTCACTTTCTCCTTCTCTCTCTCACTCACAGCTTCTCTCTCTCACTCACAGCTTCTCTTTCTCTCTCTCTCTAACTCACAGCTTCTCTTTATCTCTCTCTCACTCACAGCTTCTCTTTCTCTCTCTCTCTCACTCACAGCTTCTCTTTCTCTCTCTCACTCACAGCTTCTCTCTCTCTCACTCACTCACAGCTTCTAGCTCTCTCTCTCTCACTCACAGCTTCTCTTTCTCTGTCTGTCTCTCTCACTCACAGCTTCTCTTTCCCTCTCTCTCTCACAGCTTCTCTTTCTCCCTCTCTCTCACATTTACAGCTTCTCTCTCTCTCACTCATAGCTTCTCTTTCTTTCTTCTCACTCACTCACAGCTTCTCTTTCTCTCTCTCCCACTGTCACAGCTTCTCGCTCTCTCACACGCTCACTGACAGCTTTTTCTCCCTCTCTCTCACAATCACAGCTTCTCTTTCACCCTCTCTCTCTCACTCACAGCATCTCTTTCTTTCTCTCTCTCTCACTCACAGCTTCTTTCTCTCTCTCTCTCACTCACAGCTTCTCTTTCTCTCTCACTCTCTCAGTCACAGCTTCTCTTTCTCTGTCTCTCTCTAACTCACAGCTTCTCTTTATCTCTCTCTCACACTCACAGCTTCTCTTTCTCTCTCTCTCACTCACAGCTTCTCATTCTCTGTTTCTCTCTAACTCACAGCTTCTCTTTATTTCTCTCTCACACACACAGCTTCTCTCTCTCTCACTCACTCACTCACAGCTTCTCTCTCTCTCTCACTCACAGTTTCTCTCTCTCTCTCTCTCACTCACAGCTTCTCGCTCTCTCTCTCACTCACAGCTTCTCTTTTTCTCTCTCTCTCTCACTCAAAGCTTCTCTCTCACACACACACACAGCTTCTCTTTCTCTCTGTCTCACTCACAGCTTCTCTTTCTCCCTCTCTCTCTAACTCACAGCTTCTCTTTATCTCTCTCTCACTCAGCTTCTCTCTCTCTTTCTCACTCACAGCCTCTCTTTCTCTCTCACTCACAGCTTTCTCTCTCTCTCTCACAGCTTCTCTCTCTCTCTGTCACTCACAGCCTCTCTTTCCCTTTCTCTCTCACTCACAGCTTCTCTCTCTCTCTCTCACTGACAGCTTCTCTCTCTCTCACTCACTCACAGCTTCTATTTCTTTCTTTCTCTCTCACTCACAGCTTCTCTCTCTCTCTCTCACTCACAGCTTCTCTCTCTCTCTCTCTCTCACAGCTTCTCTTTCTCTCTCTCTCTCACTCACAGCTTCTCTTTCTCTCTCTCTCTCTCTCTCTCTCACAGCCTCTCTTTCCCTTTCTCTCTCACTCACAGCTTCTCTTTTTCTCTCTCTCACTCACAGCTTCTCTTTCTCTCTCTCACTCACAGCTTCTCTTTCTCTCTCACTCACTGCTTCTCTTTCTCTCTCTCACAGCTTCTCTTTCTCTCTCTCTCTCACTCACAGCTTCTCTTTTTCTCTCTCTCACTCACAGCTTCTCTTTCTCTCTCTCTCACTCACAGCTTCTCTTTCTCTCTCACTCACAGCTTCTCTTTCTCTCTCTCACAGCTTCTCTTTCTCTCTCTCTCTCTCACTCACAGCTTCTCTTTCTCTCTCTCTCTTTCTCTCACTCACAGTTTCTCTCTCTCTCTCTCACTCACTCACAGCTTCTCTTTCTTTCTTTTTTTCTCACTCACAGCTTCTCTCTCTCTCACTCACAGCTTCTCTCTCTCTCTCACTCACCGCTTCACTTTCTCCCTCTCTCTCTCACTCACAGCTTCTCTCTCTCTCACTCACAGCTTCTCTTTCTCTCTCTCTCTAACTCACAGCTTCTCTTTATCTCTCTCTCACTCACAGCTTCTCTTTCTCTCTCTCTCTCACTCACAGCTTCTCTTTCTCTCTCTCACTCACAGCTTCTCTCTCCCTCACTCACTCACAACTTCTAGCTCTCTCTCTCTCACTCACAGGTTCTCTTTCTCTGTCTCTCTCTCTCACTCACAGCTTCTCTTTCTCTATCTCTCTCACAGCTTCTCTTTCTCCCTCTCTCTCTCACTTACAGCTTCTCTCTCTCTCACTCATAGCTTCTCTTTCTTTCTCTCTCACTCACTCACAGCTTCTCTTTCTCTCTCTCCTACTGTCACAGATTCTCTCTCTCTCTCACGCTCACTGACAGCTTCCCTTTTTCTCCCTCTCTCTCACAATCACAGCTTCTCTTTCACCCTCTCTCTCTCACTCACAGCATCTCTTTCTTTCTCTCTCTCTCACTCACAGCTTCTCTTTCTCTCTCTCTCTCACTCACAGCTTCTCTTTCTCTCTCACTCTCTCACTCACAGCTTCTCTTTCTTTGTCTCTAACTCACAGCTTCTCTTTATCTCTCTCACACTCACAGCTTCTCTCTCTCTCTCTCACTCACTCACAGCTTCTCTTTCTCTGTTTCTCTCTAACTCACAGCTTCTCTTTATTTCTCTCTCACTCACAGCTTCTCTCTCTCTCACTCACTCACAGCTTCTCTTTCTCTCTCTTACTCACTCCCAGCTTTTCTTTCTCTCTCTCACTCACAGCTTTTCTTTATCTCTCTCTATCACTCACAGCTTTTCTTTATCTCTCTCACTCACTCACAGCTTCTCTTTCTCTTTCTCTCACTCACATCTTCGCTCTCTCTCACTCACAGTTTCTCTTTCTCTCTCACTCACAGTTACTCTCTCTCTCTCTCACTCACTCACAGCTTCTCTTTCTTTCTTTCTCTCTCACTCACAGCTTTTCTCTCTCTCTCTCTCACTCACAGCCTCTCTTTCTCTCTCTTACTCACTCCCAGCTTCTCTTTCTCTCTCTCACTCACAGCTTTTCTTTATCTCTCTCTATCACTCACAGCTTCTCTTTATCTCTCTCTCTCACTCACTCACAGCTTCTCTTTCTCTTTCTCTCACTCACATCTTCTCTCTCTCTCACTCACTCACATCTTCTCTCTCTCTCTCACAGCTTCTCTTTCTCTCTCACACACAGCTTCTCTTTCTCTCTCTCACTCTCTCACTAACATCTTCTCTTTCTCTGTCTCTCTCTAACTCACAGCTTCTTTATGTCTCTCTCACTCACAGCTTCTCTTTCTCTCTCTCTCACTCACAGCTTCTCTTTATCTCTCTCACTCACAGCTTCTCTCTTTCTCTCTCTCACTCACAGATTCTCTTTTTCTCTCTCTCTCTCTCTCTCACTCACAGCTTCTCTTTCTCTCTCTCTCTCTAACTCACAGCTTCTCTTTATCTCTCTCTCACTCACAACTTCTCTTTCTCTCACTCTCACACTCACAACTTCTCTTTCTCTCACTCACTCACAGCTTCTCTTTCTCTCACTCACTCACAGCTTCTAGCTCTCTCTCTCTCACTCATAGCTTCTCTTTCTCTGTCTCTCTCTCACACTCACAGCTTCTCTTTCCCTCTCTCTCTCACTCATAGCTTCTCTTTCTCCCTCTCTCTCTCACTCACAGCTTCTCTCTCTCACTCATAGCTTCTCTTTCTTTCTTTCTCTCTCTCTCTCTCTCCCACTCACTCACAGCTTCCCTTTTTCTCCCTCTCTCTCACACACAGTTTCTCTTTCACCCTCTCCCTCTCACTCACAGCTTCTCTTTCTCTCACTCTCTCACTCACAGCTTCTCTTTCTCTCTCTCTCACTCACAGCTTCTCTATCTCTATCTCTCTCACACTCACAGCTTCTCTCTCTCTCACTCACAGCTTCTCTTTCTCTGTCTCTCTCTCACTCACAGCTTGTCTTTCTTTCTCTCTCTCTCACTCACAGTTTCTCTTTCTCTCTCTCACTCACATCTCTTTCTCTCTCTCTCTCACTCACAGCTTCTCTCTCTCTCTCACTCACAGCTTCTCTTTCTCTCTCTTACTCACTCCCAGCTTCTCTTTCTCTCTCTCACTCACAGCTTGTCTTTATCTCTCTCTCTCAGTCACAGCTTCTCTTTCTCTCTCTCTCTCACTCACAGCTTCTCTCTCTCTCTCACTCACACCTCTTTCTCTCTCTCACATCTTCACTTTCTCTCTCTCTCTCACCCACAGCTTCTCTTTCTTTCTCTCTCTCACACGGCTTCTCTTTCTCCATCTCTCTCTCACTCACTGCTTCTCTCTCTCTCTCACCCACAGCTTCTCTTTCTTTCTCTCTCTCTCACTCACAGCTTCTCTTTCTCTCTCTCTCTCTCTCACTCACAGTTTATCTCTCTCTCTCTCACTCACTCACAGCTTCTCTTTCTTTCTTTCTCTCTCACTCACAGCTTCTCTCTCTCTCTCTCTCACTCACAGCTTCTCTCTCTCTCTCACTCACAGCTTCTCTTTCTCTCTCTTACTCACTCCCAGCTTCTCTTTCTCTCTCTCACTCACAGCTTTTCTTTATCTCTCTCTAACACTCACAGCTTCTCTTTATCTCTCTCTCTCACTCACTCACAGCTTCTCTTTCTCCTTCTCTCACTTACATCTTCTCTCTCTCACTCACTCACATCTTCTCTCTCTCTCTCACTCACAGCTTCTCTTTCTCTCTCACACACACCTTCTCTTTCTCTCTCTCTCTCTCACTCACAGCTTCTCTTTCTCTCTCTCACTCTCTCACTAACATCTTCTCTTTCTCTCTCTCTCTCACTCACAGCTTCTCTCTGTCACACACAGCTTCTCTTTCTCTCTCTCTCTCACTCACAGCTTCTCTTTCTCTGTCTCTCTCTAACTCACAGCTTCTCTTTATCTCTCTCTCACTCACAGCTTCTCTTTCTCTCTCTCTCTCACTCACCGCTTCACTTTCTCCATCTCTCTCTCACTCACAGCTTCTCTCTCTCTCACTCACAGCTTCTCTTTCTCTCTCTCTCTAACTCACAGCTTCTCTTTCTCTCTCCCACTCACAGCTTCTCTCTCTCTCACTCACTCACAGCTTCTAGCTCTCTCTCTCTCACTCACAGCTTCTCTTTCTCTGTCTGTCTCTCTCACTCACAGCTTCTCTTTCTCTCTCTCTCACAGCTTCTCTTTCTCCCTCTCTCTCTCACTTACAGCTTCTCTCTCTCACTCATAGCTTCTCTTTCTTTCTCTCTCACACACTCACAGCTTCTCTTTCTCTCTCTCACTCACAGCTTCTCTCTCCCTCACTCACTCACAACTTCTAGCTCTCTCTCACTCACAGATTCTCTTTCTCTGTCTCTCTCTCTCACTCACAGCTTCTCTTTCTCTATCTCTCTCACAGCTTCTCTTTCTCCCTCTCTCTGTCACTTACAGCTTCTCTCTCTCTCACTCATAGCTTCTCTTTCTTTCTCTCTCACTCACTCACAGCTACTCTTTCTCTCTCTCCCACTGTCACAGGTTCTCTCTCTCTCTCACGCTCACTGACAGCTTCCCTTTTTCTCCCTCTCTCTCACAATCACAGCTTCTCTTTCACCCTCTCTCTCTCACTTACAGCATCTCTTTCTTTCTCTCTCTCTCACTCACAGCTTCTCTTTCTCTCTCTCTCTCACTCACAGCTTCTCTTTCTCTCTCACTCTCTCACTCACAGCTTCTCTTTCTCTGTCTCTCTCTAACTCACAGCTTCTCTTTATCTCTCTCTCACACTCACAGCTTCTCTTTCTCTCTCTCTCTCACTCACAGCTTCTCTTTCTCTGTTTCTCTCTGACTCACAGCTTCTCTTTATTTCTCTCTCTCACTCACAGCTTCTCTCTATCTCTCTCACTCACTCACAGCTTCTCTTTATTTCTCTCTCTCACTCACAGCTTCTCTCTCTCTCACTCACTCACTCACAGCTTCTCTCTCTCTCACTCACAGTTTCTCTCTCTCTCACTCACTCACAGCTTCTCTCTCTCTCACTCACAGCTTCTCTTTCTCTTTCTCTCTCACTCACAGCTTTCTCTCTCACTCACAGCTTCTCTTTCTCTCTCTCTCTCTCTCACTCACAGATTCTCTCTCTCTGACACACACACAGCTTCTCTTTCTCTCTGTCTCACTCACAGCTTCTCTCTCTCTCTCTCTCTCTAACTCACAGCTTCTCTTTATCTCTCTCTCACTCAGCTTCTCTCTCTCTCTCACTCACAGCCTCTCTTTCTCTCTCACTCACAGCTTCTCTCTCTCTCTCACTCACAGCTTCTCTCTCTCTCTCTCACTCACAGCTTCTCTTTCTCTGTCTCTCTCTAACTCACAGTTCTCTTTATCTCTCTCTCACTCACAGCTTCTCTTTCTCTCTCTCTCTCACTCACAGCTTCTCTTTCTCTCTCTCACTCACAGCTTCTCTCTCTCTCTCACTCACAGCTTCTCTCTCTCACTCACAGATTCTTTTTTTCTTGCTCTCTCTCTCACTCACAGCTTCTCTGTCTCTCTCTCTCTCACTCACCGCTTCACTTTCTCCCTCTCTCTCTCACTCACAGCTTCTCTCTCTCTCACTCACAGCTTCTCTTTCTCTCTCTCTAACTCACAGCTTCTCTTTATCTCTCTCTCACTCACAACTTCTCTTTCTCTCTCTCTCTCACTCACAGCTTCTCTTTCTCTCTCTCACTCACAGCTTCTCTCTCTCTCACTCACTCACAGCTTCTAGCTCTCTCTCTCTCACTCACAGCTTCTCTTTCTCTGTCTGTCTCTCTCACTCACAGCTTCTCTTTCCCTCTCTCTCTCACAGCTTCTCTTTCTCCCTCTCTCTCACATTTACAGCTTCTCTCTCTCTCACTCATAGCTTCTCTTTCTTTCTTCTCACTCACTCACAGCTTCTCTTTCTCTCACTCCCACTGTCACAGCTTCTCTCTCTCTCTCACGCTCACTGACAGCTTTTTCTCCCTCTCTCTCACAATCACAGCTTCTCTTTCACCCTCTCTCTCTCACTCACAGCATCTCTTTCTTTCTCTCTCTCTCACTCACAGCTTCTCTTTCTCTCTCTCTCTCACTCACAGCTTCTCTTTCTCTCTCACTCTCTCACTCACAGCTTCTCTTTCTCTGTCTCTCTCTAACTCACAGCTTCTCTTTATCTCTCTCTCACACTCACAGCTTCTCTTTCTCTCTCTCTCTCTCTCACTCACAGATTCTCTCTCTCTGACACACACACAGCTTCTCTTTCTCTCTGTCTCACTCACAGCTTCTCTCTCTCTCTCTCTCTAACTCACAGCTTCTCTTTATCTCTCTCTCACTCAGCTTCTCTCTCTCTCTCTCACTCACAGCCTCTCTTTCTCTCTCACTCACAGCTTCTCTCTCTCTCTCATTCACAGCTTCTCTCTCTCTCTCTCTCTCTCACAGCTTCTCTTTCTCTCTCTCTCTCTCTCACTCACAGTTTATCTCTCTCTCTCACTCACTCACAGCTTCTCTTTCTTTCTTTCTCTCTCACTCACAGCTTCTCTCTCTCTCTCACTCACAGCTTCTCTCTCTCTCTCACTCACAGCTTCTCTTTCTCTCTCTTACTCACTCCCAGCTTCTCTTTCTCTCTCTCACTCACAGCTTTTCTTTATCTCTCTCTAACACTCACAGCTTCTCTTTATCTCTCTCTCTCACTCACTCACAGCTTCTCTTTCTCCTTCTCTCACTTACATCTTCTCTCTCTCACTCACTCACATCTTCTCTCTCTCTCTCTCACTCACAGCTTCTCTTTCTCTCTCACACACACCTTCTCTTTCTCTCTCTCTCTCTCACTCACAGCTTCTCTTTCTCTCTCTCACTCTCTCACTAACATCTTCTCTTTCTCTCTCTCTCTCACTCACAGCTTCTCTCTGTCACACACAGCTTCTCTTTCTCTCTCTCTCTCTCACTCACAGCTTCTCTTTCTCTGTCTCTCTCTAACTCACAGCTTCTCTTTATCTCTCTCTCACTCACAGCTTCTCTTTCTCTCTCTCTCTCACTCACCGCTTCACTTTCTCCATCTCTCTCTCACTCACAGCTTCTCTCTCTCTCACTCACAGCTTCTCTTTCTCTCTCTCTCTAACTCACAGCTTCTCTTTATCTCTCTCTAACTCACAGCTTCTCTTTCTCTCTCTCACTCACTCACAGCTTCTCTTTCTCTCTCCCACTCACAGCTTCTCTCTCACTCACTCACTCACAGCTTCTAGCTCTCTCTCTCTCACTCACAGCTTCTCTTTCTCTGTCTGTCTCTCTCACTCACAGCTTCTCTTTCTCTCTCTCTCACAGCTTCTCTTTCTCCCTCTCTCTCTCACTTACAGCTTCTCTCTCTCACTCATAGCTTCTCTTTCTTTCTCTCTCACACACTCACAGCTTCTCTTTCTCTCTCTCACTCACAGCTTCTCTCTCCCTCACTCACTCACAACTTCTAGCTCTCTCTCACTCACAGATTCTCTTTCTCTGTCTCTCTCTCTCACTCACAGCTTCTCTTTCTCTATCTCTCTCACAGCTTCTCTTTCTCCCTCTCTCTGTCACTTACAGCTTCTCTCTCTCTCACTCATAGCTTCTCTTTCTTTCTCTCTCACTCACTCACAGCTACTCTTTCTCTCTCTCCCACTGTCACAGGTTCTCTCTCTCTCTCACGCTCACTGACAGCTTCCCTTTTTCTCCCTCTCTCTCACAATCACAGCTTCTCTTTCACCCTCTCTCTCTCACTTACAGCATCTCTTTCTTTCTCTCTCTCTCACTCACAGCTTCTCTTTCTCTCTCTCTCTCACTCACAGCTTCTCTTTCTCTCTCACTCTCTCACTCACAGCTTCTCTTTCTCTGTCTCTCTCTAACTCACAGCTTCTCTTTATCTCTCTCTCACACTCACAGCTTCTCTTTCTCTCTCTCTCTCACTCACAGCTTCTCTTTCTCTGTTTCTCTCTGACTCACAGCTTCTCTTTATTTCTCTCTCTCACTCACAGCTTCTCTCTATCTCTCTCACTCACTCACAGCTTCTCTTTATTTCTCTCTCTCACTCACAGCTTCTCTCTCTCTCACTCACTCACTCACAGCTTCTCTCTCTCTCACTCACAGTTTCTCTCTCTCTCACTCACTCACAGCTTCTCTCTCTCTCACTCACAGCTTCTCTTTCTCTTTCTCTCTCACTCACAGCTTTCTCTCTCACTCACAGCTTCTCTTTCTCTCTCTCTCTCTCTTACTCACAGATTCTCTCTCTCTGACACACACACAGCTTCTCTTTCTCTCTGTCTCACTCACAGCTTCTCTCTCTCTCTCTCTCTCTCTAACTCACAGCTTCTCTTTATCTCTCTCTCACTCAGCTTCTCTCTCTCTCTCACTCACAGCCTCTCTTTCTCTCTCACTCACAGCTTCTCTCTCTCTCTCACTCACAGCTTCTCTCTCTCTCTCTCACTCACAGCTTCTCTTTCTCTGTCTCTCTCTAACTCACAGTTCTCTTTATCTCTCTCTCACTCACAGCTTCTCTTTCTCTCTCTCTCTCACTCACAGCTTCTCTTTCTCTCTCTCACTCACAGCTTCTCTCTCTCTCTCACTCACAGCTTCTCTCTCTCACTCACAGATTCTTTTTTTCTTGCTCTCTCTCTCACTCACAGCTTCTCTGTCTCTCTCTCTCTCACTCACCGCTTCACTTTCTCCCTCTCTCTCTCACTCACAGCTTCTCTCTCTCTCACTCACAGCTTCTCTTTCTCTCTCTCTAACTCACAGCTTCTCTTTATCTCTCTCTCACTCACAGCTTCTCTTTCTCTCTCTCTCTCACTCACAGCTTCTCTTTCTCTCTCTCACTCACAGCTTCTCTCTCTCTCACTCACTCACAGCTTCTAGCTCTCTCTCTCTCACTCACAGCTTCTCTTTCTCTGTCTGTCTCTCTCACTCACAGCTTCTCTTTCCCTCTCTCTCTCACAGCTTCTCTTTCTCCCTCTCTCTCACATTTACAGCTTCTCTCTCTCTCACTCATAGCTTCTCTTTCTTTCTTCTCACTCACTCACAGCTTCTCTTTCTCTCTCTCCCACTGTCACAGCTTCTCGCTCTCTCTCACGCTCACTGACAGCTTTTTCTCCCTCTCTCTCACAATCACAGCTTCTCTTTCACCCTCTCTCTCTCACTCACAGCATCTCTTTCTTTCTCTCTCTCTCACTCACAGCTTCTCTTTCTCTCTCTCTCTCACTCACAGCTTCTCTTTCTCTCTCACTCTCTCACTCACAGCTTCTCTTTCTCTGTCTCTCTCTAACTCACAGCTTCTCTTTATCTCTCTCTCACACTCACAGCTTCTCTTTCTCTCTCTCTCTCTCTCACTCACAGATTCTCTCTCTCTGACACACACACAGCTTCTCTTTCTCTCTGTCTCACTCACAGCTTCTCTCTCTCTCTCTCTCTAACTCACAGCTTCTCTTTATCTCTCTCTCACTCAGCTTCTCTCTCTCTCTCTCACTCACAGCCTCTCTTTCTCTCTCACTCACAGCTTCTCTCTCTCTCTCTCACTCACAGCTTCTCTCTCTCTCTCTCTCTCTCACAGCTTCTCTTTCTCTGTCTCTCTCTAACTCACAGCTTCTCTTTATCTCTCTCTCACTCACAGCTTCTCTTTCTCTCTCTCACTCACTCACAGCTTCTCTTTCTCTCTCTCACTCACAGCTTCTCTCTCTCTCTCACTCACAGCTTCTCTCTCTCACTCACAGATTCTTTTTTTCTTGCTCTCTCTCTCACTCACAGCTTCTCTGTCTCTCTCTCACTCACTCACCGCTTCACTTTCTCCCTCTCTCTCTCACTCACAGCTTCTCTCTCTCTCACTCACAGCTTCTCTTTCTCTCTCTCTCTAACTCACAGCTTCTCTTTATCTCTCTCTCACTCACAGCTTCTCTTTCTCTCTCTCACTCACAGCTTCTCTCTCTCTCACTCACTCACAGCTTCTAGCTCTCTCTCTCTCACTCACAGCTTCTCTTTCTCTGTCTGTCTCTCTCACTCACAGCTTCTCTTTCCCTCTCTCTCTCACAGCTTCTCTTTCTCCCTCTCTCTCACATTTACAGCTTCTCTCTCTCTCACTCATAGCTTCTCTTTCTTTCTTCTCACTCACTCACAGCTTCTCTTTCTCTCTCTCCCACTGTCACAGCTTCTCGCTCTCTCTCACGCTCACTGACAGCTTTTTCTCCCTCTCTCTCACAATCACAGCTTCTCTTTCACCCTCTCTCTCTGTCTCTCTCTAACTCACAGCTTCTCTTTATCTCTCTCTCACTCACAGCTTCTCTTTCTCTCTCTCTCTCACTCACAGCTTCTCTTTCTCTCTCTCACTCACAGCTTCTCTCTCTCTCTCACTCACAGCTTCTCTCTCTCACTCACAGATTCTTTTTTTCTTGCTCTCTCTCTCACTCACAGCTTCTCTCTCTCTCTCTCTCTCTCTCACAGCCTCTCTTTCCCTTTCTCTCTCACTCACAGCTTCTCTTTTTCTCTCTCTCACTCACAGCTTCTCTTTCTCTCTCTCTCACTCACAGCTTCTCTTTCTCTCTCACTCACTGCTTCTCTTTCTCTCTCTCACAGCTTCTCTTTCTCTCTCTCTCTCACTCACAGCTTCTCTTTTTCTCTCTCTCACTCACAGCTTCTCTTTCTCTCTCTCTCACTCACAGCTTCTCTTTCTCTCTCACTCACAGCTTCTCTTTCTCTCTCTCACAGCTTCTCTTTCTCTCTCTCTCTCTCTCACTCACAGCTTCTCTTTCTCTCTCTCTCTTTCTCTCACTCACAGTTTCTCTCTCTCTCTCTCTCACTCACTCACAGCTTCTCTTTCTTTCTTTTTTTCTCACTCACAGCTTCTCTCTCTCTCTCACTCACAGCTTCTCTCTCTCTCTCACTCACCGCTTCACTTTCTCCCTCTCTCTCTCTCTCACAGCTTCTCTCTCTCTCACTCACAGCTTCTCTTTCTCTCTCTCTCTAACTCACAGCTTCTCTTTATCTCTCTCTCACTCACAGCTTCTCTTTCTCTCTCTCTCTCACTCACAGCTTCTCTTTCTCTCTCTCACTCACAGCTTCTCTCTCCCTCACTCACTCACAACTTCTAGCTCTCTCTCTCTCACTCACAGGTTCTCTTTCTCTGTCTCTCTCTCTCACTCACAGCTTCTCTTTCTCTATCTCTCTCACAGCTTCTCTTTCTCCCTCTCTCTCTCACTTACAGCTTCTCTCTCTCTCACTCATAGCTTCTCTTTCTTTCTCTCTCACTCACTCACAGCTTCTCTTTCTCTCTCTCCTACTGTCACAGCTTCTCTCTCTCTCTCACGCTCACTGACAGCTTCCCTTTTTCTCCCTCTCTCTCACAATCACAGCTTCTCTTTCACCCTCTCTCTCTCACTCACAGCATCTCTTTCTTTCTCTCTCTCTCCCTCACAGCTTCTCTTTCTCTCTCTCTTTCACTCACAGCTTCTCTTTCTCTCTCACTCTCTCACTCACAGCTTCTCTTTCTTTGTCTCTCTCTAACTCACAGCTTCTCTTTATCTCTCTCTCACACTCACAGCTTCTCTCTCTCTCTCTCACTCACTCACAGCTTCTCTTTCTCTGTTTCTCTCTAACTCACAGCTTCTCTTTATTTCTCTCTCACTCACAGCTTCTCTCTCTCTCACTCACTCACAGCTTCTCTTTCTCTCTCTTACTCACTCCCAGCTTTTCTTTCTCTCTCTCACTCACAGCTTTTCTTTATCTCTCTCTATCACTCACAGCTTTTCTTTATCTCTCTCACTCACTCACAGCTTCTCTTTCTCTTTCTCTCACTCACATCTTCGCTCTCTCTCACTCACAGTTTCTCTTTCTCTCTCACTCACAGTTACTCTCTCTCTCTCTCACTCACTCACAGCTTCTCTTTCTTTCTTTCTCTCTCACTCACAGCTTTTCTCTCTCTCTCTCTCACTCACAGCCTCTCTTTCTCTCTCTTACTCACTCCCAGCTTCTCTTTCTCTCTCTCACTCACAGCTTTTCTTTATCTCTCTCTATCACTCACAGCTTCTCTTTATCTCTCTCTCTCACTCACTCACAGCTTCTCTTTCTCTTTCTCTCACTCACATCTTCTCTCTCTCTCACTCACTCACATCTTCTCTCTCTCTCTCACAGCTTCTCTTTCTCTCTCACACACACACCTTCTCTTTCTCTCTCTCACTCTCTCACTAACATCTTCTCTTTCTCTGTCTCTCTCTAACTCACAGCTTCTTTATGTCTCTCTCACTCACAGCTTCTCTTTCTCTCTCTCTCACTCACAGCTTCTCTTTATCTCTCTCACTCACAGCTTCTCTCTTTATCTCTCTCACTCACAGATTCTCTTTTTTTTCTCTCTCTCTCTCAATCACAGCTTCTCTTTCTGTCTCTCTCTCTAACTCACAGCTTCTCTTTATCTCTCTCTCACTCACAACTTCTCTTTCTCTCACTCTCACACTCACAACTTCTCTTTCTCTCACTCATTCACAGCTTCTCTTTCTCTCACTCACTCACAGCTTCTAGCTCTCTCTCTCTCTCACTCACAGCTTCTCTTTCTCTGTCTCTCTCTCACACTCACAGCTTCTCTTTCCCTCTCTCTCTCACTCATAGCTTCTCTTTCTCCCTCTCTCTCTCACTCACAGCTTCTCTCTCTCACTCATAGCTTCTCTTTCTTTCTTTCTCTCTCTCTCTCTCTCCCACTGTCACACCTTCTCTCTCTCTCTCTCTCACGCTCACTCACAGCTTCCCTTTTTCTCCCTCTCTCTCACACACAGTTTCTCTTTCACCCTCTCCCTCTCAATCACAGCTTCTCTTTCTCTCACTCTCTCACTCACAGCTTCTCTTTCTCTCTCTCTCACTCACAGCTTCTCTATCTCTATCTCTCTCACACTCACAGCTTCTCTCTCTCTCACTCACAGCTTCTCTTTCTCTGTCTCTCTCTAACTCACAGCTTCTCTTTATCTCTCTCTCACTCACAGCTTGTCTTTCTTTCTCTCTCTCTCTCACTCACAGTTTCTCTTTCTCTCTCTCACTCACATCTCTTTCTCTCTCTCTCTCACTCACAGCTTCTCTCTCTCTCTCACTCACAGCTTCTCTTTCTCTCTCTTACTCACTCCCAGCTTCTCTTTCTCTCTCTCACTCACAGCTTGTCTTTATCTCTCTCTCTCAGTCACAGCTTCTCTTTCTCTCTCTCTCTCACTCACAGCTTCTCTCTCTCTCTCACTCACACCTCTTTCTCTCTCTCACATCTTCACTTTCTCTCTCTCTCTCACCCACAGCTTCTCTTTCTTTCTCTCTCTCACACGGCTTCTCTTTCTCCATCTCTCTCTCACTCACAGCTTCTCTCTCTCTCTCACTCACAGCTTCTCTTTCTTTCTCTCTCTCTCACTCACAGCTTCTCTTTCTCTCTCTCTCTCTCTCACTCACAGTTTATCTCTCTCTCTCACTCACTCACAGCTTCTCTTTCTTTCTTTCTCTCTCACTCACAGCTTCTCTCTCTCTCTCTCTCACTCACAGCTTCTCTCTCTCTCTCACTCACAGCTTCTCTTTCTCTCTCTCTCTCACTCACAGATCCTTTCTCTCTCTCTCTCTCACTCACAGCTTCTCTTTCTCTGTCTCTCTCTAACTCACAGCTTCTCTTTATCTCACTCTCTCACTCACAGCTTCTCTTTCTCTCTCTCTCACACTCACAGCTTCTCTTTCTCTCTCTCTCACTCACAGCTTCTCTTTCTCTCTCACTCACAGCTTCTCTTTCTCTCTCACTCACAGCTTCTCACTCTCTCTCTCTCACTCACAGCTTCTCTTTCTCTCTCTATTTCACAGCTTCTTATTCTCTCTCTCTCTCACTCCCAGCTTCTCTTTCACTCTCTCTAACTCATAGCTTCTCTTTCTCTCTCACTCACAGCTTCTCTTTCTCTCTCACTCACAACTTCTCTCTCTCTCTCACTCACAGCTTCTCTTTGTCTCTCTCTATCTCACTCACAGCTTCTCCTTCTCTCTCTCTCTCACTCACAGCTTCTCTCTCTCTCTCTCTCACTGCTTCACACTCTCTCACTCACTCACAGCTTCTATCTCTCTCTCTCTCTCACAGCTTCTTCCTCTCTCTCTCTCTCACTCACAGCTTCTCTTTCTCTCTCTCTCTCACTCACAACTTCTCTTTCTCCCTCTCTCTCTCACTCATAGCTTCTCTCTCTCTCACTCATAGCTTCTGTTTCTTTCTCTCTCTGACTCACAGCTTATCTTTCTCTCTATCCCACTGTCACAGCTTCTCTCTCTCTCACGCTCACTCACAGCTTCCCTTTTTCTCCCTCTCTCTCACAATCACAGCTTCTCTTTCACCCTCTCTCTCTCACTCACAGCTTCTCTTACTTTCTCTCTCTCTCACTCACAGTTTCTCTTTCACCCTCTCTCTCTCACTCACAGCTTCCCTTTCTCTCACTCTCTCACTCACAGCTTCTCTTTCTCTCTCTCTCTCACTCACAGCTTCTCTTTCTCTCTCTCTCTCACTCACAGCTTCTCTCTCTCTCACTCACAGCATCTCTTTATCTCTCTCTATCACTCACAGCTTCTCTTTCTCATTCTCTCTCACACTCACATCTTCTCTCTCTCTCTCCTCACACCTTCTCTCTCTCTCACTCACAGATTCTCTCTCTCTCACTCACAGGTTCTCTTTCTCTCTCTCACTCTCTCACTAACATCTTCTCTTTCTCTCTCTCTCTCTCTCTCACTCACAGCTTCTCTCTCTCTCACACACACAGCTTCTCTTTCTCTCTCTCTCTCACTCACAGCTTCTCTTTCTCTCTCTCTCTCTCACTCACAGCTTCTCTTTCTCTCTCTCTCTCTGACTCACAGCTTCTCTTTCTCTCTCTCACTCGCAGCTTTTATCTCTCTCTCTAACTCACAGCTTCTCTCTCTCTCTTACTCACAGATTCTCTTTCTCTCACTCTCACACTCACAGCTTCTCTTTTTCTCTCTCTCTCACTCACCGCTTCACTTTCTCCCTCTCTCTCTCTCACTCAAAGCTTCTCTCTCACTCACAGCTTCTCTTTCTTTCTTTCTCTCTCTCTCTCACTCACATCTTCTCTTTCTCTCTCTCTCACTCACAGCTTCTCTCTCTCTCACTCACAGCTCTTTCTCTCTTTCTCACTCACAGCTTCTCTTTCGCTCTCTCTCTCACTCACAGCTTCTCTTTCTCTCTCTCACTCACAGCTTCTATCTCTCTCTCTCTCACTCACAGATTCTCTTTCTCTCTCTCTCTCTCGCACTCACAGCTTCTCTGTTTCTCTCTCTCTCACTCACCGCTTCACTTTCTCCCTCTCTCTCTCACTCAAGGCTTCTCTCTCTCTCACTCACAGCTTCTCTTTCTTTCTCTCTCTCTCACTCACAGCTTCTCTTTCTCTCTCTCTCACTCACAGCTTCTCTTTCTCTCTCTCTCACTAACATCTCTTTCTCTCTCACTCACTCACAGCTTCTCTCTCTCACACACACACAGCTTCTCTCTCTCACACACACACAGCTTCTCTTTCTCTCTCTCTCTCACTCACAGCTTCTCTTTCTCTGTTTCTCTCTAACTCACAGCTTATCTTTCTCTCTCGCTCTCTCACTCACAGCTTCTCTCTCTCTATCACTCACAGCTTCTCTTTCTCTCTCACTCTCTCACTATCTTCTCTTTCTCTCTCTCTCTCATTCACAGCTTCTCTCTCTCTCTCTCTCTTACTCACAGATTCTCTTTCTCCCTCTCTCTCACTCAAAGCTTCTCTCTCTCTCACTCACAGCTTCTCTTTCTTTCTCTCTCTCTCACTCACAGCATCTCTTTCTCTCTCACACACACACACAGCTTCTCTTTCTCTCTCTCACTCACTCACAGCTTCTAGCTCTCTCTCTCTCACTCACAGTTTCTCTTTCTCTGTCTCTCTCTCACACTCACAGCTTCTCTTTCCCTCTCTCTCACTCACAGCTTCTCTCTCTCTCTCTCTCGCTCATAGCTTCTCTTTCTTTCTCTCTCTCTCACTCACAGCTTCTCTTTCTCTCTCTCTCTCTCCCACTGTCACAGCTTCTCTCTCTCTCACGCTCACTCACAGCTTCCCTTTTTCTCCTTCTCTCTCACAATCACAGCTTCTCTTTCACCCTCTCTCTCTCACTCACAGCTTCTCTTTCTTTCTCTCTCTCTCACTCACAGCTTCTCTTTCTCTCACTCCCTCACTCACAGCTTTTCTTTCTCTCACTCTCTCTCACTCACAGCTTCTCTATCTCTCTCTCTCACACACTCACAGCTTCTCTTTCTCTCTCTCTCTCACTCACAGCTTCTCTTTCTCTCTCTCTCTCACTAACAGCTTCTCTTTCTCTGTCTCTCTCTAACTCACAGCTTCTCTTTATCTCTCTCTCACTCACAGCTTCTCTTGCTTTCTCTCTCTCTCTCTCACTCACAGTTTCTCTTTCTCTCTCTCACTCACATCTCTTTCTCTCTCTCTCTCACTCACAGCTTCTCTCTCTTTCTCACTCACAGCTATCTCTCTCTCTCTGTCTCTCTCTAACTCACAGCTTGTCTTTATCTCTCTCTCTCAGTCACAGCTTCTCTTTCTCTCTCTCTCTCACTCACAGCTTCTCTTTCTCTCTCTCTCTCTCTCACACCTCTTTCTCTCTCTCACTCACATCTTCACTTTCACTCTCTCTCTCACTCACAGCTTCTCTTTCTCTCTCTCTCTCTCTCACTCACAGCTTCTCTTTCTCTCTCTCTCTCTCACTCACAGCTTCTCTTACTCTCTCTCTCTCACTCACAGCTTCTCTCTCTTTCTTTCTTTCTCTCTCACTCACAGCTTCTCTCTCTCTCTCTCACTCACACCTTCTCTCTCACTCACTCACTCACAGCTTCTCTTTCTCTCTCTCTCTCACTCACAGCTTCTCTCTCTCTCTCTCACAGCTTCTCTTTATCTCTCTTTATCACTCACAGCTTCTCTTTATCTCTCTCTCTCTCTCACTCACTCACAGCTTCTCTTTCTCTTTCTCTCTCACACTCACATCTTCTCTCTCTCTCTCTCATTGACAGCTTCTCTCTCTCTCTCTCACTCACAGCTTCTCTCTCTCTCACACACACAACTTCTCTTTCTCTCTCTCTCTGTCACTCACAGCTTATCTCTCACTCTCACACACAGCTTCTCTTTCTCTCTCTCACTCTCTCACTAACATCTTCTCTTTCTCTCTCTCTCTCACTCACAGCTTCTCTCTCTCACACACACAGCTTCTCTTTCTCTCTCTCTCACTCACAGCTTCTCTTTCTCTGTCTCTCTCTAACTCACAGCTTCTTTATCTCTCTCTCACTCACAGCTTCTCTTTCTCTCTCTCTCTCACTCACAGCTTCTCTTTTTCTCTCTCACACAGCTTCTCTCTTTCTCTCTCTCACTCACAGCATCTCTCTCTCTCTCTCACTCACAAATTCTCTTTTTCTCTCTCTCTCTCTCACTCACAGCTTCTCTTTCTCTCTCTCTCTAACTCACAGCTTCTCTTTATCTCTCTCTCACTCACAGCTTCTCTCTCTCTCTCTCTCACTCACAGCTTCTCTTTCTCTCACTCACTCACAGCTTCTCTCTCTCTCACTCACACACAGCTTCTAGCTCTCTCTCTCTCACTCACAGCTTCTCTTTCTCTGTCTCTCTCTCACACTCACAGCTTCTCTTTCCCTCTCTCTCTCACTCACAGCTTCTCTTTCTCCCTCTCTCTCTCACTCACAGCTTCTCTCTCACTCATAGCTTCTCTTTCTTTCTTTCTTTCTCTCTCTCTCACTCACAGCTTCTCTTTCTCTCTCTCTCTCCCACTGTCACACCTTCTCTCTCTCTCTCTCACGCTCACTCACAGCTTCCCTTTTTCTCCCTCTCTCTCACACACAGTTTCTCTTTCACCCTCTCTCTCTCACTCACAGCTTCTCTTTCTCTCACTCTCTCACTCAAGCTTCTCTTTCTCTGTCTCTCTCTAACTCACAGCTTCTCTTTATCTCTCTCTCACTCGCAGCTTGTCTTTCTTTCTCTCTCTCTCTCACTCACAGTTTCTCTTTCTCTCTCTCACTCACATCTCATTCTCTCTCTCTCTCACTCACAGCCCTCTTTCTCTGTCTCTCTCTAACTCACAGCTTGTCTTTATCTCTCTCTCAGTCACAGCTTCTCTTTCTCTCTCTCTCACTCACAGATTCTCTTTCTTTCTCTCTCTCACACAGCTTCTCTTTCTTTCTCTCTCTCTCTCCCTCACAGCTTCTCTTTCTCTCTCTCTCACTCACTCACAGTTTTTCTCTCTCTCTCTCACTCACTCACAGCTTCTCTTTCTTTCTTTCTCTCTCACTCACAGCTTCTCTCTCTCTCTCACTCACTCACAGCTTCTCTCTCTCTCACTCACTCACAGCTTCTCTTTCTCTCTCTTACTCACTCCCAGCTTTTCTTTCTCTCTCTCACTCACAGCTTTTCTTTATCTCTCTCTATCACTCACAGCTTTTCTTTATCTCTCTCACTCACTCACAGCTTCTCTTTCTCTTTCTCTCACTCACATCTTCGCTCTCTCTCACTCACAGTTTCTCTTTCTCTCTCTCTCTCACTCACAGTTTCTCTCTCTCTCTCTCACTCACTCACAGCTTCTCTTTCTTTCTTTCTCTCTCACTCACAGCTTTTCTCTCTCTCTCTCTCACTCACAGCCTCTCTTTCTCTCTCTTACTCACTCCCAGCTTCTCTTTCTCTCTCTCACTCACAGCTTTTCTTTATCTCTCTCTATCACGCACAGCTTCTCTTTATCTCTCTCTCTCACTCACTCACAGCTTCTCTTTCTCTTTCTCTCACTCACATCTTCTCTCTCTCTCACTCACTCACATCTTCTGTCTCTCTCTCACAGCTTCTCTTTCTCTCTCACACACACACCTTCTCTTTCTCTCTCTCACTCTCTCACTAACATCTTCTCTTTCTCTGTCTCTCTCTCACTCACAGCTTCTTTATGTCTCTCTCACTCACAGCTTCTCTTTCTCTCTCTCTCACTCACAGCTTCTCTTTCTCTCTCTCACTCACAGCTTCTCTTTCTCTCTTTCTCTCTCACTCACACCTTCTCTTTCTCTCTCTCTCTCACTCACAGCTTCTCTTTCTCTCACTCACAGCTTTTCTTTCTCTCTCTCTCACTCATAGCTTATCTTTCTCTCTCTCTCTCACTCACAGCTTCTCTCTCTCTCTCTCACTCACAGCTTCACTCTCTCTCTGTCTCTCTCTCACAGCTTCTCTTTCTCTCCCTCTCTCACACAGCTTATCTTTCTCTCTCTCTCACTCACAGATTCTCTCTCTCTCCCTCTCTCACTGACATCTTCTCTTTCTCTCTCTCTCTCTCTCTCTCACTCACAGATTCTCTCTCTCTCACACAGCTTCTCTTTCTCTCTCTCTCTCACACAGAGCTTCTCTTTCTCTCTCTCTCTAACTCACAGCTTCTCTTTATCTCTCTCTCACTCACAGCTTCTCTTTCTCTCTCTCTCACTCACAGCTTCTCTTTCTCTCTCTCACTCACAGCTTCTCTCTCTCTCACTCACTCACTCACAGCTTCTCTCTCTCTCTCACTCACAGCTACTCTCTCTCTCTCTCTCTCACTCACAGATTATCTTTCTCCCTCTCTCTCTCACTCACAGCTTCTCTTTCTTTCTCTCTCTCACTCACAGCTTCTCGTTCTCTCACTCTCTCACTCACAGATTCTCTTTCTCTCTCCGTCTCACTCACAGCTTCTCTCTCTCTCACTCACTCACAGCTTCTCTTTCTCTCTCTCTCTCTCACTCACAGATCCTTTTTCTCTCTCTCTCTCACTCACAGCTTCTCTTTCTCTGTCTCTCTCTAACTCACAGCTTCTCTTTATCTCACTCTCTCACTCACAGCTTCTCTTTCTCTCTCTCTCTCACTCACAGCTTCTCTTTCTCTCTCTCTCACTCACAGCTTCTCTCTCTCTCACACACACACAGCTTCTCTTTCTCTCTCACTCACAGCTTCTCTTTCTCTCTCACTCACAGCTTCTCACTCTCTCTCACTCACAGCTTCTCTTTCACCCTCTCTCTCTCACTCACAGCTTCTCTTTCTCTCACTCTCTCACTCAAGCTTCTCTTTCTCTGTCTCTCTCTAACTCACAGCTTCTCTTTATCTCTCTCTCACTCGCAGCTTGTCTTTCTTTCTCTCTCTCTCTCACTCACAGTTTCTCTTTCTCTCTCTCACTCACATCTCATTCTCTCTCTCTCTCACTCACAGCCCTCTTTCTCTGTCTCTCTCTAACTCACAGCTTGTCTTTATCTCTCTCTCAGTCATAGCTTCTCTTTCTCTCTCTCTCACTCACAGATTCTCTTTCTTTCTCTCTCTCACACAGCTTCTCTTTCTCCATCTCTCAATCACTCACAGCTTCTCTCTCTCTCTCACTCACAGCTTCTCTTTCTTTCTCTCTCTCTCTCCCTCACAGCTTCTCTTTCTCTCTCTCTCACTCACTCACAGTTTCTCTCTCTCTCTCTCACTCACTCACAGCTTCTCTTTCTTTCTTTCTCTCTCACTCACAGCTTCTCTCTCTCTCTCTCTCACTCACAGCTTCTCTCTCTCTCACTCACTCACAGCTTCTCTTTCTCTCTCTTACTCACTCCCAGCTTCTCTTTCACTCTCTCTAACTCATAGCTTCTCTTTCTCTCTCACTCACAGCTTCTCTTTCTCTCTCACTCACAACTTCTCTCTCTCTCTCACTCACAGCTTCTCTCTCTCTCTCACTGCTTCACTCTCTCTCACTCACTCACAGCTTCTATCTCTCTCTCTCTCACAGCTTCTCCCTCTCTCTCTCTCACTCACAGCTTCTCTTTCTCTCTCTCTCTCACTCACAACTGTTCTTTCTCCCTCTCTCTCTCACTCATAGCTTCTCTCTCTCTCACTCATAGCTTCTGTTTCTTTCTCTCTCTGACTCACAGCTTATCTTTCTCTCTATCCCACTGTCACAGCTTCTCTCTCTTTCACGCTCACTCACAGCTTCCCTTTTTCTCCCTCTCTCTCACAATCACAGCTTCTCTTTCACCCTCTCTCTCTCACTCACAGCTTCTCTTACTTTCTCTCTCTCTCACTCACAGTTTCTCTTTCACCCTCTCTCTCTCACTCACAGCTTCCCTTTCTCTCACTCTCTCACTCACAGCTTCTCTTTCTCTCTCTCTCTCACTCACAGCTTCTCTTTCTTTCTCTCTCTCTCTCACTCAAAGCTTCTCTTTCTCTTTCTCTCTCTCTCTCTCACTCACAGTTTCTCTCTCTCTCTCTCTCACTCACTCACAGCTTCTCTCTCTCTCACTCACAGCTTCTCTTTCTCTCTCTCACTCTCTCACTATCTTCTCTTTCTCTCTCTCTCTCACTCACAGCTTCTCTCTCTCTCACACACACAGCTTCTCTTTCTCTCTCTCTCTCACTCATAGCTTCTCTTTCACTGTTTCTCTCTAACTCACAGCTTCTCTTTATCTCTCTCTCACTCACAGCTTCTCTTTCTCTCTCTCTCACTCACAGCTTCTCTTTCTCTATCTCTCTCACAGCTTCGCTCTCTCTCTCTCTCTCACTCACAGCTTCTCTCTCTCTCTCTCACTCACATCTTCTCTTTCTCTCTCTCTCTCACCGCTTCTCATGCTCCCTCTCTCTCTCACAGCTTCTCTCTCTCACTCACTCACAGCTTCTCTCTCTCTCTCTCACTCACAGCTTCTCTTTCTTTCTCTCTCTCTCACTCACAGCTTCTCTTTCTCTCTCACACACACATCTTCTCTTTCTCTCTCTCTCTCACTCACATCTCTTTCTTTCTTTCTTTCTCTCTCACTCACAGCTTCTATCTCTCTCTCACACACACAGCTTCTCTCTCTCTCACTCACAGCTTCTCTTTCTCTCTCTCTCTCACTCACAGCTTCTCTCTCTCTCACTCACAGCATCTCTTTATCTCTCTCTATCACTCACAGCTTCTCTTTATCTATCTCTCTCACTCACTCACTCACAGCTTCTCTTTCTCATTCTCTCTCACACTCACATCTTCTCTCTCTCTCTCCTCACACCTTCTCTCTCTCTCACTCACAGATTCTCTCTCTCTCACTCACAGGTTCTCTTTCTCTCTCTCACTCTCTCACTAACATCTTCTCTTTCTCTCTCTCTCTCTCTCACTCACAGCCTCTCTCTCTCACACACACACAGCTTCTCTTTCTCTCTCTCTCTCACTCACAGCTTCTCTTTCTCTCTCTCTCTCTCACTCACAGCTTCTCTTTCTCTCTCTCTCTCACTCACAGCTTCTCTTTCTCTCTCTCACTCGCAGCTTTTATCTCTCTCTCTAACTCACAGCTTCTCTCTCTCTCTTACTCACAGATTCTCTTTCTCTCACACTCTCACAGTCACAGCTTCTCTTTTTCTCTCTCTCTCACTCACCGCTTCACTTTCTCCCTCTCTCTCTCTCACTCAAAGCTTCTCTCTCACTCACAGCTTCTCTTTCTTTCTTTCTCTCTCTCTCTCACTCACATCTTCTCTTTCTCTCTCTCTCACTCACAGCTTCTCTCTCTCTCACTCACAGCTCTTTCTCTCTTTCTCACTCACAGCTTCTCTTTCGCTCTCTCTCTCTCACTCACAGCTTCTCTTTCTCTCTCTCCCTCACAGCTTCTATCTCTCTCTCTCACTCACAGCTTCTCTCTCTCTTACTCACAGATTCTCTTTCTCTCTCTCTCTCTCGCACTCACAGCTTCTCTTTTTCTCTCTCTCTCACTCACCGCTTCACTTTCTCCCTCTCTCTCTCACTCAAGGCTTCTCTCTCTCTCACTCACAGCTTCTCTTTCTTTCTCTCTCTCTCACTCACAGCTTCTCTTTCTCTCTCTCTCACTCACAGCTTCTCTTTCTCTCTCTCTCACTAACATCTCTTTCTCTCTCTCTCACTCACAGCTTCTCTCTCTCACACACACACAGCTTCTCTCTCACACACACACACAGCTTCTCTTTCGCTCTCTCTCTCACTCACAGCTTCTCTTTCTCTGTTACTCTCTAACTCACTGCTTATCTTTCTCTCTCGCTCTCTCACTCACAGCTTCTCTCTCTCTATCACTCACAGCTTCTCTTTCTCTCTCACTCTCTCACTATCTTCTCTTTCTCTCTCTCTCTCATTCACAGCTTCTCTCTCTCTCTCTCTCTTACTCACAGATTCTGTTTCCCCTCTCTCTCACTCAAAGCTTCTCTCTCTCTCACTCACAGCTTCTCTTTCTTTCTCTCTCTCTCACTCACTGCATCTCTTTCTCTCTCTCACACACACACAGCTTCTCTTTCTCTCTCTCACTCACTCACAGCTTCTAGCTCTCTCTCTCTCACTCACAGTTTCTCTTTCTCTGTCTCTCTCTCTCACTCACAGCTTCTCTTTCCCTCTCTCTCTCACTCAAGCTTCTCTCTCTCTCTCTCTCTCGCTCATAGCTTCTCTTCTTTCTCTCTCTCACTCACAGCTTCTCTTTCTCTCTCTCTCTCTCCCACTGTCACAGCTTCTCTCTCTCTCACGCTCACTCACAGCTTCCCTTTTTCTCCTTCTCTCTCACAATCACAGCTTCTCTTTCACCCTCTCTCTCTCACTCACAGCTTCTCTTTCTTTCTCTCTCTCTCACTCACAGCTTCTCTTTCTCTCTCTCTCTCACTAACAGCTTCTCTTTCTCTGTCTCTCTCTAACTCACAGCTTCTCTTTATCTCTCTCTCACTCACAGCTTCTCTTGCTTTCTCTCTCTCTCTCTCACTCACAGTTTCTCTTTCTCTCTCTCACACACATCTCTTTCTCTCTCTCTCTCACTCACAGCTTCTCTCTCTTTCTCACTCACAGCTCTCTCTCTCTCTCTGTCTCTCTCTAACTCACAGCTTGTCTTTATCTCTCTCTCTCAGTCACAGCTTCTCTTTCTCTCTCTCTCTCACTCACAGCTTCTCTTTCTCTCTCTCTCTCTCACACCTCTTTCTCTCTCTCACTCACATCTTCACTTTCTCTCTCTCTCTCACTCACAGCTTCTCTTTCTTTCTCTCTCTCTCTCACTCACAGCTTCTCTTTCTCTCTCTCTCTCACTCACAGCTTCTCTTACTCTCTCTCTCTCACTCACAGCTTCTCTCTCTTTCTTTCTCTCTCACTCACAGCTTCTCTCTCTCTCTCTCACTCACACCTTCTCTCTCACTCACTCACTCACAGCTTCTCTTTCTCTCTCTCTCTCACTCACAGCTTCTCTCTCTCTCTCTCACAGCTTCTCTTTATCTCTCTTTATCACTCACAGCTTCTCTTTATCTCTCTCTCTCTCACTCACTCACAGCTTCTCTTTCTCTTTCTCTCTCACACTCACATCTTCTCTCTCTCTCTCTCATTGACAGCTTCTCTCTCTCTCTCTCACTCACAGCTTCTCTCTCTCTCACACACACAACTTCTCTTTCTCTCTCTGTCACTCATAGCTTATCTCTCACTCTCACACACAGCTTCTCTTTCTCTCTCTCACTCTCTCACTAACATCTTCTCTTTCTCTCTCTCTCACTCACAGCTTCTCTCTCTCACACACACAGCTTCTCTTTCTCTCTCTCTCACTCACAGCTTCTCTTTCTCTGTCTCTCTCTAACTCACAGCTTCTTTATCTCTCTCTCACTCACAGCTTCTCTTTCTCTCTCTCTCTCTCACTCACAGCTTCTCTTTTTCTCTCTCACACAGCTTCTCTCTTTCTCTCTCTCACTCACAGCATCTCTCTCTCTCTCTCACTCACAAATTCTCTTTTTCTCTCTCTCTCTCTCACTCACAGCTTCTCTTTCTCTCTCTCTCTAACTCACAGCTTCTCTTTATCTCACTCACTCACAGCTTCTCTCTCTCTCACTCACACACAGCTTCTAGCTCTCTCTCTCTCACTCACAGCTTCTCTTTCTCTGTCTCTCTCTCACACTCACAGCTTCTCTTTCCCTCTCTCTCTCACTCACAGCTTCTCTTTCTCCCTCTCTCTCTCACAGCTTCTCTCTCTCACTCATAGCTTCTCTTTCTTTCTTTCTTTCTCTCTCTCTCACTCACAGCTTCTCTTTCTCTCTCTCTCTCCCACTGTCACACCTTCTCTCTCTCTCTCTCATGCTCACTCACAGCTTCCCTTTTTCTCCCTCTCTCTCACACACAGTTTCTCTTTCACCCTCTCTCTCTCACTCACAGCTTCTCTTTCTCTCACTCTCTCACTCAAGCTTCTCTTTCTCTGTCTCTCTCTAACTCACAGCTTCTCTTTATCTCTCTCTCACTCGCAGCTTGTCTTTCTTTCTCTCTCTCTCTCACTCACAGTTTCTCTTTCTCTCTCTCACTCACATCTCATTCTCTCTCTCTCTCACTCACAGCTTCTCTTTCTCTGTCTCTCTCTAACTCACAGCTTGTCTTTATCTCTCTCTCAGTCACAGCTTCTCTTTCTCTCTCTCTCACTCACAGATTCTCTTTCTTTCTCTCTCTCACACAGCTTCTCTTTCTCCATCTCTCTCTCACTCACAGCTTCTCTCTCTCTCTCACTCACAGCTTCTCTTTCTTTCTCTCTCTCTCTCACTCACAGCTTCTCTTTCTCTCTCTCTCACTCACTCACAGTTTCTCTCTCTCTCTCTCACTCACTCACAGCTTCTCTTTCTTTCTCTCTCACTCACAGCTTCTCTCTCTCTCTCTCACTCACAGCTTCTCTCTCTCTCACTCACTCACAGCTTCTCTTTCTCTCTCTTACTCACTCCCAGCTTTTCTTTCTCTCTCTCACTCACAGCTTTTCTTTATCTCTCTCTATCACTCACAGCTTTTCTTTATCTCTCTCACTCACTCACAGCTTCTCTTTCTCTTTCTCTCACTCACATCTTCGCTCTCTCTCACTCACAGTTTCTCTTTCTCTCTCACTCACAGTTTCTCTCTCTCTCTCACTCACTCACAGCTTCTCTTTCTTTCTTTCTCTCTCACTCACAGCTTTTCTCTCTCTCTCTCTCTCACTCACAGCCTCTCTTTCTCTCTCTTACTCACTCCCAGCTTCTCTTTCTCTCTCTCACTCACAGCTTTTCTTTATCTCTCTCTATCACTCACAGCTTCTCTTTATCTCTCTCTCTCACTCACTCACAGCTTCTCTTTCTCTTTCTCTCACTCACATCTTCTCTCTCTCTCACTCACTCACATCTTCTCTCTCTCTCTCACAGCTTCTCTTTCTCTATCACACACACACCTTCTCTTTCTCTCTCTCACTCTCTCACTAACATCTTCTCTTTCTCTGTCTCTCTCTAACTCACAGCTTCTTTATGTCTCTCTCACTCACAGCTTCTCTTTCTCTCTCTCTCACTCACAGCTTCTCTTTATCTCTCTCACTCACAGCTTCTCTCTTTCTCTCTCTCACTCACAGATTCTCTTTTTCTCTCTCTCTCTCTCTCACTCACAGCTTCTCTTTCTCTCTCTCTCTCTAACTCACAGCTTCTCTTTATCTCTCTCTCACTCACAACTTCTCTTTCTCTCTCTCTCTCACTCACAACTTCTCTTTCTCTCACTCACTCACAGCTTCTCTTTCTCTCACTCACTCACAGCTTCTAGCTCTCTCTCTCTCACTCACAGCTTCTCTTTCTCTGTCTCTCTCTCACACTCACAGCTTCTCTTTCCCTCTCTCTCTCACTCATAGCTTCTCTTTCTCCCTCTCTCTCTCACTCACAGCTTCTCTCTCTCACTCATAGCTTCTCTTTCTTTCTTTCTCTCTCTCTCTCTCTCCCACTGTCACACCTTCTCTCTCTCTCTCTCTCACGCTCACTCACAGCTTCCCTTTTTCTCCCTCTCTCTCACACACAGTTTCTCTTTCACCCTCTCCCTCTCACTCACAGCTTCTCTTTCTCTCACTCTCTCACTTACAGCTTCTCTTTCTCTCTCTCTCACTCACAGCTTCTCTATCTCTATCTCTCTCACACTCACAGCTTCTCTCTCTCTCTCACTCACAGCTTCTCTTTCTCTGTCTCTCTCTAACTCACAGCTTCTCTTTATCTCTCTCTCACTCACAGCTTGTCTTTCTTTCTCTCTCTCTCTCAGTCACAGTTTCTCTTTCTCTCTCTCACAAAGCTTCTCTTTCTCTCTCTTACTCACTCCCAGCTTCTCTTTCTCTCTCTCACTCACAGCTTGTCTTTATCTCTCTCTCTCAGTCACAGCTTCTCTTTCTCTCTCTCTCTCACTCACAGCTTCTCTCTCTCTCTCTCACTCACACCTCTTTCTCTCTCTCACATCTTCACTTTCTCTCTCTCTCTCACCCACAGCTTCTCTTTCTTTCTCTCTCTCACACGGCTTCTCTTTCTCCATCTCTCTCTCACTCACAGCTTCTCTCTCTCTCTCACTCACAGCTTCTCTTTCTTTCTCTCTCTCTCACTCACAGCTTCTCTTTCTCTCTCTCTCTCTCTCACTCACAGTTTATCTCTCTCTCTCTCACTCACTCACAGCTTCTCTTTCTTTCTTTCTCTCTCACTCACAGCTTCTCTCTCTCTCTCTCTCACTCACAGCTTCTCTCTCTCTCTCACTCACAGCTTCTCTTTCTCTCTCTTACTCACTCCCAGCTTCTCTTTCTCTCTCTCACTCACAGCTTTTCTTTATCTCTCTCTAACACTCACAGCTTCTCTTTATCTCTCTCTCTCACTCACTCACAGCTTCTCTTTCTCCTTCTCTCACTTACATCTTCTCTCTCTCACTCACTCACATCTTCTCTCTCTCTCTCACTCACAGCTTCTCTTTCTCTCTCACACACACCTTCTCTTTCTCTCTCTCTCTCTCACTCACAGCTTCTCTTTCTCTCTCTCACTCTCTCACTAACATCTTCTCTTTCTCTCTCTCTCTCACTCACAGCTTCTCTCTGTCACACACAGCTTCTCTATCTCTCTCTCTCTCTCACTCACAGCTTCTCTTTCTCTGTCTCTCTCTAACTCACAGCTTCTCTTTATCTCTCTCTCACTCACAGCTTCTCTTGCTTTCTCTCTCTCTCACTCACTCACAGTTTCTCTTTCTCTCTCTCACTCAAATCTCTTTCTCTCTCTCTCTCACTCACAGCTTCTCTCTCTTTCTCACTCACATCTATCTCTCTCTCTCTGTCTCTCTCTAACTCACAGCTTGTCTTTATCTCTCTCTCTCAGTCACAGCTTCTCTTTCTCTCTCTCTCTCACTCACAGCTTCTCTTTCTCTCTCTCTCTCTCTCTCTCAACTCTTTCTCTCTCTCACTCACATCTTCACTTTCACTCTCTCTCTCACTCACAGCTTCTCTTTCTCTCTCTCTCTCTCTCACTCACAGCTTCTCTTTCTCCCTCTCTCTCTCACTCACAGCTTCTCTCTCTCTCTCTCTCTAACTCACAGCTTTTCTTTATCTCTCTCTCACTCACAGCTTCTCTTTCTCTCTCTCTCTCACTCACAGCTTCTCTTTCTCTCTCCCACTCACAGCTTCTCTCTCTCTCACTCACTCACAGCTTCTAGCTCTCTCTCTCTCACTCACAGCTTCTCTTTCTCTGTCTGTCTCTCTCACTCACAGTTTCTCTTTCTCTCTCTCTCTCACAGCTTCTCTTTCTCCCTCTCTCTCTCACTTACAGCTTCTCTCTCTCACTCATAGCTTCTCTTTCTTTCTCTCTCACACACTCACAGCTTCTCTTTCTCTCTCTCACTCACAGCTTCTCTCTCCCTCACTCACTCACAACTTCTAGCTCTCTCTCACTCACAGATTCTCTTTCTCTGTCTCTCTCTCACACTCACAGCTTCTCTTTCTCTATCTCTCTCACAGCTTCTCTTTCTCCCTCTCTCTGTCACTTACAGCTTCTCTCTCTCTCACTCATAGCTTCTCTTTCTTTCTCTCTCACTCACTCACAGCTACTCTTTCTCTCTCTCCCACTGTCACAGCTTCTCTCTCTCTCTCACGCTCACTGACAGCTTCCCTTTTTCTCCCTCTCTCTCACAATCACAGCTTCTCTTTCACCCTCTCTCTCTCACTTACAGCATCTCTTTCTTTCTCTCTCTCTCACTCACAGCTTCTCTTTCTCTCTCTCTCTCACTCACAGCTTCTCTTTCTCTCTCACTCTCACTCACAGCTTCTCTTTCTCTGTCTCTCTCTAACTCACAGCTTCTCTTTATCTCTCTCTCACACTCACAGCTTCTCTTTCTCTCTCTCTCTCACTCACAGCTTCTCTTTCTCTGTTTCTCTCTGACTCACAGCTTCTCTTTATTTCTCTCTCTCACTCACAGCTTCTCTCTATCTCTCTCACTCACTCACAGCTTCTCTTTATTTCTCTCTCTCACTCACAGCTTCTCTCTCTCTCTCACTCACTCACTCACAGCTTCTCTCTCTCTCACTCACAGTTTCTCTCTCTCTCACTCACTCACAGCTTCTCTCTCTCTCACTCACAGCTTCTCTTTCTCTTTCTCTCTCACTCACAGCTTTCTCTCTCACTCACAGCTTCTCTTTCTCTCTCTCTCTCTCACTCACAGATTCTCCCTCTCTGACACACACACAGCTTCTCTTTCTCTCTGTCTCACTCACAGCTTCTCTCTCTCTCTCTCTAACTCACAGCTTCTCTTTATCTCTCTCTCACTCAGCTTCTCTCTCTCTCTCACTCACAGCCTCTCTTTCTCTCTCACTCACAGCTTCTCTCTCTCTCTCACTCACAGCTTCTCTCTCTCTCTCTCACTCACAGCTTCTCTTTCTCTGTCTCTTTCTAACTCACAGCTTCTCTTTATCTCTCTCTCACTGACAGCTTCTCTTTCTCTCTCTCTCTCACTCACAGCTTCTCTTTCTCTCTCACTCACAGCTTCTCTCTCTCTCTCTCTCACTCACAGCTTCTCTCTCTCACTCACAGATTCTTTTTTTCTTGCTCTCTCTCTCACTCACAGCTTCTCTGTCTCTCTCTCTCTCACTCACCGCTTCACTTTCTCCCTCTCTCTCTCACTCACAGCTTCTCTCTCTCTCACTCACAGCTTCTCTTTCTCTCTCTCTCTAACTCACAGCTTCTCTTTATCTCTCTCTCACTCACAGCTTCTCTTTCTCTCTCTCTCTCACTCACAGCTTCTCTTTCTCTCTCTCACTCACAGCTTCTCTCTCTCTCACTCACTCACAGCTTCAAGCTCTCTCTCTCTCACTCACAGCTTCTCTTTCTCTGTCTGTCTCTCTCACTCACAGCTTCTCTTTCCCTCTCTCTCTCCCAGCTTCTCTTTCTCCCTCTCTCTCACATTTACAGCTTCTCTCTCTCTCACTCATAGCTTCTCTTTCTTTCTTCTCACTCACTCACAGCTTCTCTTTCTCTCTCTCCCACTGTCACAGTTTCTCGCTCTCTCTCACGCTCACTGACAGCTTTTTCTCCCTCTCTCTCACAATCACAGCTTCTCTTTCACCCTCTCTCTCACTCACAGCATCTCTTTCTTTCTCTCTCTCTCACTCACAGCATCTCTTTCTCTCTCTCTCTCTCACTCACAGCTTCTCTCTCTCACTCACAGATTCTTTTTTTCTTGCTCTCTCTCTCACTCACAGCTTCTCTGTCTCTCTCTCTCTCACTCACCGCTTCACTTTCTCCTTCTCTCTCTCACTCACAGCTTCTCTCTCTCACTCACAGCTTCTCTTTCTCTCTCTCTCTAACTCACAGCTTCTCTTTATCTCTCTCTCACTCACAGCTTCTCTTTCTCTCTCTCTCTCACTCACAGCTTCTCTTTCTCTCTCTCACTCACAGCTTCTCTCTCTCTCACTCACTCACAGCTTCTAGCTCTCTCTCTCTCACTCACAGCTTCTCTTTCTCTGTCTGTCTCTCTCACTCACAGCTTCTCTTTCCCTCTCTCTCTCACAGCTTCTCTTTCTCCCTCTCTCTCACATTTACAGCTTCTCTCTCTCTCACTCATAGCTTCTCTTTCTTTCTTCTCACTCACTCACAGCTTCTCTTTCTCTCTCTCCCACTGTCACAGCTTCTCGCTCTCTCTCATGCTCACTGACAGCTTTTTCTCCCTCTCTCTCACAATCACAGCTTCTCTTTCACCCTCTCTCTCTCACTCACAGCATCTCTTTCTTTCTCTCTCTCTCACTCACAGCTTCTTTCTCTCTCTCTCTCACTCACAGCTTCTCTTTCTCTCTCACTCTCTCAGTCACAGCTTCTCTTTCTCTGTCTCTCTCTAACTCACAGCTTCTCTTTATCTCTCTCTCACACTCACAGCTTCTCTTTCTCTCTCTCTCACTCACAGCTTCTCATTCTCTGTTTCTCTCTAACTCACAGCTTCTCTTTATTTCTCTCTCTCACACACAGCTTCTCTCTCTCTCACTCACTCACTCACAGCTTCTCTCTCTCTCTCACTCACAGTTTCTCTCTCTCTCTCTCTCACTCACAGCTTCTCGCTCTCTCTCTCACTCACAGCTTCTCTTTTTCTCTCTCTCTCTCACTCAAAGCTTCTCTCTCACACACACACACACAGCTTCTCTTTCTCTCTGTCTCACTCACAGCTTCTCTTTCTCCCTCTCTCTCTAACTCACAGCTTCTCTTTATCTCTCTCTCACTCAGCTTCTCTCTCTCTTTCTCACTCACAGCCTCTCTTTCTCTCTCACTCACAGCTTCTCTCTCTCTCTCTCTCACAGCTTCTCTCTCTCTGTCACTCACAGCCTCTCTTTCCCTTTCTCTCTCACTCACAGCTTCTCTCTCTCTCTCACTGACAGCTTCTCTCTCTCTCACTCACTCACAGCTTCTATTTCTTTCTTTCTCTCTCACTCACAGCTTCTCTCTCTCTCTCTCACTCACAGCTTCTCTCTCTCTCTCTCTCACAGCTTCTCTCTCTCTGTCACTCACAGCCTCTCTTTCCCTTTCTCTCTCACTCACAGCTTCTCTCTCTCTCTCACTGACAGCTTCTCTCTCTCTCACTCACTCACAGCTTCTATTTCTTTCTTTCTCTCTCACTCACAGCTTCTCTCTCTCTCTCTCACTCACAGCTTCTCTCTCTCTCTCTCTCACAGCTTCTCTCTCTCTCACTCACTCACTCACAGCTTCTCTCTCTCTCTCACTCACAGTTTCTCTCTCTCTCTCTCTCACTCACAGCTTCTCGCTCTCTCTCTCACTCACAGCTTCTCTTTTTCTCTCTCTCTCTCACTCAAAGCTTCTCTCTCACACACACACACACAGCTTCTCTTTCTCTCTGTCTCACTCACAGCTTCTCTTTCTCCCTCTCTCTCTAACTCACAGCTTCTCTTTATCTCTCTCTCACTCAGCTTCTCTCTCTCTTTCTCACTCACAGCCTCTCTTTCTCTCTCACTCACAGCTTCTCTCTCTCTCTCTCTCACAGCTTCTCTCTCTCTGTCACTCACAGCCTCTCTTTCCCTTTCTCTCTCACTCACAGCTTCTCTCTCTCTCTCACTGACAGCTTCTCTCTCTCTCACTCACTCACAGCTTCTATTTCTTTCTTTCTCTCTCACTCACAGCTTCTCTCTCTCTCTCTCACTCACAGCTTCTCTCTCTCTCTCACTCACAGCTTCTCTCTCTCTCACTCACAGCTTCTCTTTCTCTCTCTCTCTAACTCACAGCTTCTCTTTATCTCTCTCTCACTCACAGCTTCTCTTTCTCTCTCTCTCTCACTGACAGCTTCTCTTTCTCTCTCTCACTCACAGCTTCTCTCTCCCTCACTCACTCACAACTTCTAGCTCTCTCTCTCTCACTCACAGGTTCTCTTTCTCTGTCTCTCTCTCTCACTCACAGCTTCTCTTTCTCTATCTCTCTCACAGCTTCTCTTTCTCCCTCTCTCTCTCACTTACAGCTTCTCTCTCTCACACTCATAGCTTCTCTTTCTTTCTCTCTCACTCACTCACAGCTTTTCTTTCTCTCTCTCCTACTGTCACAGCTTCTCTCTCTCTCTCACGCTCACTGACAGCTTCCCTTTTTCTCCCTCTCTCTCACAATCACAGCTTCTCTTTCACCCTCTCTCTCTCACTCACAGCATCTCTTTCTTTCTCTCTCTCTCACTCACAGCTTCTCTTTCTCTCTCTCTCTCACTCACAGCTTCTCTTTCTCTCTCACTCTCTCACTCACAGCTTCTCTTTCTTTGTCTCTAACTCACAGCTTCTCTTTATCTCTCTCTCACACTCACAGCTTCTCTCTCTCTCTCTCACTCACTCACAGCTTCTCTTTCTCTGTTTCTCTCTAACTCACAGCTTCTCTTTATTTCTCTCTCACTCACAGCTTCTCTCTCTCTCACTCACTCACAGCTTCTCTTTCTCTCTCTTACTCACTCCCAGCTTTTCTTTCTCTCTCTCACTCACAGCTTTTCTTTATCTCTCTCTATCACTCACAGCTTTTCTTTATCTCTCTCACTCACTCACAGCTTCTCTTTCTCTTTCTCTCACTCACATCTTCGCTCTCTCTCACTCACAGTTTCTCTTTCTCTCTCACTCACAGTTACTCTCTCTCTCTCTCACTCACTCACAGCTTCTCTTTCTTTCTTTCTCTCTCACTCACAGCTTTTCTCTCTCTCTCTCTCTCACTCACAGCCTCTCTTTCTCTCTCTTACTCACTCCCAGCTTCTCTTTCTCTCTCTCACTCACAGCTTTTCTTTATCTCTCTCTATCACTCACAGCTTCTCTTTATCTCTCTCTCTCACTCACTCACAGCTTCTCTTTCTCTTTCTCTCACTCACATCTTCTCTCTCTCTCACTCACTCACATCTTCTCTCTCTCTCACACAGCTTCTCTTTCTCTCTCACACACAGCTTCTCTTTCTCTCTCTCACTCTCTCACTAACATCTTCTCTTTCTCTGTCTCTCTCTAACTCACAGCTTCTTTATGTCTCTCTCACTCACAGCTTCTCTTTCTCTCTCTCTCACTCACAGCTTCTCTTTATCTCTCTCACTCACAGCTTCTCTCTTTCTCTCTCTCACTCACAGATTCTCTTTTTCTCTCTCTCTCTCTCTCACTCACAGCTTCTCTTTCTCTCTCTCTCTCTAACTCACAGCTTCTCTTTATCTCTCTCTCACTCACAACTTCTCTTTCTCTCACTCTCACACTCACAACTTCTCTTTCTCTCACTCACTCACAGCTTCTCTTTCTCTCACTCACTCACAGCTTCTAGCTCTCTCTCTCTCACTCATAGCTTCTCTTTCTCTGTCTCTCTCTCACACTCACAGCTTCTCTTTCCCTCTCTCTCTCACTCATAGCTTCTCTTTCTCCCTCTCTCTCTCACTCACAGCTTCTCTCTCTCACTCATACCTTCTCTTTCTTTCTTTCTCTCTCTCTCTCTCTCCCACTGTCACACCTTCTCTCTCTCTCTCTCTCTCACACTCACTCACAGCTTCCCTTTTTCTCCCTCTCTCTCACACACAGTTTCTCTTTCACCCTCTCCCTCTCACTCACAGCTTCTCTTTCTCTCACTCTCTCACTCACAGCTTCTCTTTCTCTCTCTCTCACTCACAGCTTCTCTATCTCTATCTCTCTCACACTCACAGCTTCTCTCTCTCTCACTCACAGCTTCTCTTTCTCTGTCTCTCTCTAACTCACAGCTTCTCTTTATCTCTCTCTCACTCACAGCTTGTCTTTCTTTCTCTCTCTCTCTCACTCACAGTTTCTCTTTCTCTCTCTCACTCACATCTCTTTCTCTCTCTCTCTCACTCACAGCTTCTCTCTCTCTCTCACTCACAGCTTCTCTTTCTCTCTCTTACTCACTCCCAGCTTCTCTTTCTCTCTCTCACTCACAGCTTGTCTTTAACTCTCTCTCTCAGTCACAGCTTCTCTTTCTCTCTCTCTCTCACTCACAGCTTCTCTCTCTCTCTCACTCACACCTCTTTCTCTCTCTCTCACATCTTCACTTTCTCTCTCTCTCTCACCCACAGCTTCTCTTTCTTTCTCTCTCTCACATGGCTTCTCTTTCTCCATCTCTCTCTCACTCACAGCTTCTCTCTCTCTCTCACTCACAGCTTCTCTTTCTTTCTCTCTCTCTCACTCACAGCTTCTCTTTCTCTCTCTCTCTCTCTCACTCACAGTTTATCTCTCTCTCTCTCACTCACTCACAGCTTCTCTTTCTTTCTTTCTCTCTCACTCACAGCTTCTCTCTCTCTCTCTCTCACTCACAGCTTCTCTCTCTCTCTCACTCACAGCTTCTCTTTCTCTCTCTTACTCACTCCCAGCTTCTCTTTCTCTCTCTCACTCACAGCTTTTCTTTATCTCTCTCTAACACTCACAGCTTCTCTTTATCTCTCTCTCTCTCACTCACTCACAGCTTCTCTTTCTCCTTCTCTCACTTACATCTTCTCTCTCTCACTCACTCACATCTTCTCTCTCTCTCTCTCACAGCTTCTCTTTCTCTCTCACACACACCTTCTCTTTCTCTCTCTCTCTCTCACTCACAGCTTCTCTTTCTCTCTCTCACTCTCTCACTAACATCTTCTCTTTCTCTCTCTCTCTCACTCACAGCTTCTCTCTGTCACACACAGCTTCTCTTTCTCTCTCTCTCTCTCACTCACAGCTTCTCTTTATCTGTCTCTCTCTAACTCACAGCTTCTCTTTATCTCTCTCTCACTCACAGCTTCTCTTTCTCTCTCTCTCTCACTCACCGCTTCACTTTCTCCATCTCTCTCTCACTCACAGCTTCTCTCTCTCTCACTCACAGCTTCTCTTTCTCTCTCTCTCTAACTCACAGCTTCTCTTTATCTCTCTCTCACTCACAGCTTCTCTTTCTCTCTCTCTCTCACTCACAGCTTCTCTTTCTCTCTCCCACTCACAGCTTCTCTCTCTCTCACTCACTCACAGCTTCTAGCTCTCTCTCTCTCACTCACAGCTTCTCTTTCTCTGTCTGTCTCTCTCACTCACAGCTTCTCTTTCTCTCTCTCTCTCACAGCTTCTCTTTCTCCCTCTCTCTCTCACTTACAGCTTCTCTCTCTCACTCATAGCTTCTCTTTCTTTCTCTCTCACACACTCACAGCTTCTCTTTCTCTCTCTCACTCACAGCTTCTCTCTCCCTCACTCACTCACAACTTCTAGCTCTCTCTCACTCACAGATTCTCTTTCTCTGTCTCTCTCTCTCACTCACAGCTTCTCTTTCTCTATCTCTCTCACAGCTTCTCTTTCTCCCTCTCTCTGTCACTTACAGCTTCTCTCTCTCTCACTCATAGCTTCTCTTTCTTTCTCTCTCACTCACTCACAGCTACTCTTTCTCTCTCTCCCACTGTCACAGGTTCTCTCTCTCTCTCACGCTCACTGACAGCTTCCCTTTTTCTCCCTCTCTCTCACAATCACAGCTTCTCTTTCACCCTCTCTCACTTACAGCATCTCTTTCTTTCTCTCTCTCTCACTCACAGCTTCTCTTTCTCTCTCTCTCTCACACACAGCTTCTCTTTCTCTCTCACTCTCTCACTCACAGCTTCTCTTTCTCTGTCTCTCTCTAACTCACAGCTTCTCTTTATCTCTCTCTCACACTCACAGCTTCTCTTTCTCTCTCTCTCTCACTCACAGCTTCTCTTTCTCTGTTTCTCTCTGACTCACAGCTTCTCTTTATTTCTCTCTCTCAGTCACAGCTTCTCTCTATCTCTCTCACTCACTCACAGCTTCTCTTTATTTCTCTCTCTCACTCACAGCTTCTCTCTCTCTCACTCACTCACTCACAGCTTCTCTCTCTCTCACTCACAGTTTCTCTCTCTCTCACTCACTCACAGCTTCTCTCTCTCTCACTCACAGCTTCTCTTTCTCTTTCTCTCTCACTCACAGCTTCTCTTTCTCTCTCTCTCTCTCTCACTCACAGATTCTCTCTCTCTGACACACACACAGCTTCTCTTTCTCTCTGTCTCACTCACAGCTTCTCTCTCTCTCTCTCTCTAACTCACAGCTTCTCTTTATCTCTCTCTCACTCAGCTTCTCTCTCTCTCTCTCACTCACAGCCTCTCTTTCTCTCTCACTCACAGCTTCTCTCTCTCTCTCACTCACAGCTTCTCTCTCTCTCTCTCTCACTCACAGCTTCTCTTTCTCTGTCTCTCTCTAACTCACAGCTTCTCTTTATCTCTCTCTCACTCACAGCTTCTCTTTCTCTCTCTCTCTCACTCACAGCTTCTCTTTCTCTCTCTCACTCACAGCTTCTCTCTCTCTCTCTCACTCACAGCTTCTCTCTCTCACTCACAGATTCTTTTTTTCTTGCTCTCTCTCTCACTCACAGCTTCTCTGTCTCTCTCTCTCTCACTCACCGCTTCACTTTCTCCCTCTCTCTCTCACTCACAGCTTCTCTCTCTCTCACTCATAGCTTCTCTTTCTTTCTTCTCACTCACTCACAGCTTCTCTTTCTCTCTCTCCCACTGTCACAGCTTCTCGCTCTCTCTCACGCTCACTGACAGCTTTTTCTCCCTCTCTCTCACAATCACAGCTTCTCTTTCACCCTCTCTCTCTGTCTCTCTCTAACTCACAGCTTCTCTCTCTCTCTCACTCACTCACAGCTTCTCTTTCTTTCTTTCTCTCTCACTCACAGCTTTTCTCTCTCTCTCTCTCACTCACAGCCTCTCTTTCTCTCTCTTACTCACTCCCAGCTTCTCTTTCTCTCTCTCACTCACAGCTTTTCTTTATCTCTCTCTATCACTCACAGCTTCTCTTTATCTCTCTCTCTCACTCACTCACAGCTTCTCTTTCTCTTTCTCTCACTCACATCTTCTCTCTCTCTCACTCACTCACATCTTCTCTCTCTCTCTCACAGCTTCTCTTTCTCTCTCACACACAGCTTCTCTTTCTCTCTCTCACTCTCTCACTAACATCTTCTCTTTCTCTGTCTCTCTCTAACTCACAGCTTCTTTATGTCTCTCTCACTCACAGCTTCTCTTTCTCTCTCTCTCACTCACAGCTTCTCTTTATCTCTCTCACTCACAGCTTCTCTCTTTCTCTCTCTCACTCACAGATTCTCTTTTTCTCTCTCTCTCTCTCACTCACAGCTTCTCTTTCTCTCTCTCTCTCTAACTCACAGCTTCTCTTTATCTCTCTCTCACTCACAACTTCTCTTTCTCTCACTCTCACACTCACAACTTCTCTTTCTCTCACTCACTCACAGCTTCTCTTTCTCTCACTCACTCACAGCTTCTAGCTCTCTCTCTCTCACTCATAGCTTCTCTTTCTCTGTCTCTCTCTCACACTCACAGCTTCTCTTTCCCTCTCTCTCTCACTCATAGCTTCTCTTTCTCCCTCTCTCTCTCACTCACAGCTTCTCTCTCTCACTCATAGCTTCTCTTTCTTTCTTTCTCTCTCTCTCTCTCTCTCCCACTGTCACACCTTCTCTCTCTCTCTCTCTCTCACACTCACTCACAGCTTCCCTTTTTCTCCCTCTCTCTCACACACAGTTTCTCTTTCACCCTCTCCCTCTCACTCACAGCTTCTCTTTCTCTCACTCTCTCACTCACAGCTTCTCTTTCTCTCTCTCTCACTCACAGCTTCTCTATCTCTATCTCTCTCACACTCACAGCTTCTCTCTCTCTCACTCACAGCTTCTCTTTCTCTGTCTCTCTCTAACTCACAGCTTCTCTTTATCTCTCTCTCACTCACAGCTTGTCTTTCTTTCTCTCTCTCTCTCACTCACAGTTTCTCTTTCTCTCTCTCACTCACATCTCTTTCTCTCTCTCTCTCACTCACAGCTTCTCTCTCTCTCTCACTCACAGCTTCTCTTTCTCTCTCTTACTCACTCCCAGCTTCTCTTTCTCTCTCTCACTCACAGCTTGTCTTTATCTATCTCTCTCAGTCACAGCTTCTCTTTCTCTCTCTCTCTCACTCACAGCTTCTCTCTCTCTCTCACTCACACCTCTTTCTCTCTCTCACATCTTCACTTTCTCTCTCTCTCTCACCCACAGCTTCTCTTTCTTTCTCTCTCTCACACGGCTTCTCTTTCTCCATCTCTCTCTCACTCACAGCTTCTCTCTCTCTCTCACTCACAGCTTCTCTTTCTTTCTCTCTCTCTCACTCACAGCTTCTTTTTCTCTCTCTCTCTCTCTCACTCACAGTTTATCTCTCTCTCTCTCACTCACTCACAGCTTCTCTTTCTTTCTTTCTCTCTCACTCACAGCTTCTCTCTCTCTCTCTCACTCACAGCTTCTCTCTCTCTCACTCACAGCTTCTCTTTCTCTCTCTTACTCACTCCCAGCTTCTCTTTCTCTCTCTCACTCACAGCTTTTCTTTATCTCTCTCTAACACTCACAGCTTCTCTTTATCTCTCTCTCTCACTCACTCACAGCTTCTCTTTCTCCTTCTCTCACTTACATCTTCTCTCTCTCACTCACTCACATCTTCTCTCTCTCTCTCACTCACAGCTTCTCTTTCTCTCTCTCACACACCTTCTCTTTCTCTCTCTCTCTCTCACTCACAGCTTCTCTTTCTCTCTCTCACTCTCTCACTAACATCTTCTCTTTCTCTCTCTCTCTCACTCACAGCTTCTCTCTGTCACACACAGCTTCTCTTTCTCTCTCTCTCTCTCACTCACAGCTTCTCTCTCTCTCACTCACAGCTTCTCTTTCTCTCTCTCTCTAACTCACAGCTTCTCTTTATCTCTCTCTCACTCACAGCTTCTCTTTCTCTCTCTCTCTCACTCACAGCTTCTCTTTCTCTCTCCCACTCACAGCTTCTCTCTCTCTCACTCACTCACAGCTTCTAGCTCTCTCTCTCTCACTCACAGCTTCTCTTTCTCTGTCTGTCTCTCTCACTCACAGCTTCTCTTTCTCTCTCTCTCTCACAGCTTCTCTTTCTCCCTCTCTCTCTCACTTACAGCTTCTCTCTCTCACTCATAGCTTCTCTTTCTTTCTCTCTCACACACTCACAGCTTCTCTTTCTCTCTCTCACTCACAGCTTCTCTCTCCCTCACTCACTCACAACTTCTAGCTCTCTCTCACTCACAGATTCTCTTTCTCTGTCTCTCTCTCTCACTCACAGCTTCTCTTTCTCTATCTCTCTCACAGCTTCTCTTTCTCCCTCTCTCTGTCACTTACAGCTTCTCTCTCTCTCACTCATAGCTTCTCTTTCTTTCTCTCTCACTCACTCACAGCTACTCTTTCTCTCTCTCCCACTGTCACAGGTTCTCTCTCTCTCTCACGCTCACTGACAGCTTCCCTTTTTCTCCCTCTCTCTCACAATCACAGCTTCTCTTTCACCCTCTCTCTCTCACTTACAGCATCTCTTTCTTTCTCTCTCTCTCACTCACAGCTTCTCTTTCTCTCTCTCTCTCACTCACAGCTTCTCTTTCTCTCTCACTCTCTCACTCACAGCTTCTCTTTCTCTGTCTCTCTCTAACTCACAGCTTCTCTTTATCTCTCTCTCACACTCACAGCTTCTCTTTCTCTCTCTCTCTCACTCACAGCTTCTCTTTCTCTGTTTCTCTCTGACTCACAGCTTCTCTTTATTTCTCTCTCTCACTCACAGCTTCTCTCTATCTCTCTCACTCACTCACAGCTTCTCTTTATTTCTCTCTCTCACTCACAGCTTCTCTCTCTCTCACTCACTCACTCACAGCTTCTCTCTCTCTCACTCACAGTTTCTCTCTCTCTCACTCACTCACAGCTTCTCTCTCTCTCACTCACAGCTTCTCTTTCTCTTTCTCTCTCACTCACAGCTTTCTCTCTCACTCACAGCTTCTCTTTCTCTCTCTCTCTCTCTCTCACTCACAGATTCTCTCTCTCTGACACACACACAGCTTCTCTTTCTCTCTGTCTCACTCACAGCTTCTCTCTCTCTCTCTCTCTAACTCACAGCTTCTCTTTATCTCTCTCTCACTCAGCTTCTCTCTCTCTCTCTCACTCACAGCCTCTCTTTCTCTCTCACTCACAGCTTCTCTCTCTCTCACTCACAGCTTCTCTCTCTCTCTCTCACTCACAGCTTCTCTTTCTCTGTCTCTCTCTAACTCACAGCTTCTCTTTATCTCTCTCTCACTCACAGCTTCTCTTTCTCTCTCTCTCTCTTACTCACAGCTTCTCTTTCTCTCTCTCACTCACAGCTTCTCTCTCTCTCTCACTCACAGCTTCTCTCTCTCACTCACAGATTCTTTTTTTCTTGCTCTCTCTCTCACTCACAGCTTCTCTGTCTCTCTCTCTCACTCACCGCTTCACTTTCTCCCTCTCTCTCTCACTCACAGCTTCTCTCTCTCTCACTCACAGCTTCTCTTTCTCTCTCTCTAACTCACAGCTTCTCTTTATCTCTCTCTCACTCACAGCTTCTCTTTCTCTCTCTCTCTCACTCACAGCTTCTCTTTCTCTCTCTCACTCACAGCTTCTCTCTCTCTCACTCACTCACAGCTTCTAGCTCTCTCTCTCTCACTCACAGCTTCTCTTTCTCTGTCTGTCTCTCTCACTCACAGCTTCTCTTTCCCTCTCTCTCTCACAGCTTCTCTTTCTCCCTCTCTCTCACATTTACAGCTTCTCTCTCTCTCACTCATAGCTTCTCTTTCTTTCTTCTCACTCACTCACAGCTTCTCTTTCTCTCTCTCCCACTGTCACAGCTTCTCGCTCTCTCTCACGCTCACTGACAGCTTTTTCTCCCTCTCTCTCACAATCACAGCTTCTCTTTCACCCTCTCTCTCTCACTCACAGCATCTCTTTCTTTCTCTCTCTCTCACTCACAGCTTCTCTTTCTCTCTCTCTCTCACTCACAGCTTCTCTTTCTCTCTCACTCTCTCACTCACAGCTTCTCTTTCTCTGTCTCTCTCTAACTCACAGCTTCTCTTTATCTCTCTCTCACACTCACAGCTTCTCTTTCTCTCTCTCTCTCTCTCACTCACAGATTCTCTCTCTCTGACACACACACAGCTTCTCTTTCTCTCTGTCTCACTCACAGCTTCTCTCTCTCTCTCTCTCTAACTCACAGCTTCTCTTTATCTCTCTCTCACTCAGCTTCTCTCTCTCTCTCTCACTCACAGCCTCTCTTTCTCTCTCACTCACAGCTTCTCTCTCTCTCTCTCACTCACAGCTTCTCTCTCTCTCTCTCTCTCTCACAGCTTCTCTTTCTCTGTCTCTCTCTAACTCACAGCTTCTCTTTATCTCTCTCTCACTCACAGCTTCTCTTTCTCTCTCTCACTCACTCACAGCTTCTCTTTCTCTCTCTCACAGCTTCTCTCTCTCTCACACTCACAGCTTCTCTCTCTCACTCACAGATTCTTTTTTTCTTGCTCTCTCTCTCACTCACAGCTTCTCTGTCTCTCTCTCTCTCACTCACCGCTTCACTTTCTCCCTCTCTCTCTCACTCACAGCTTCTCTCTCTCTCACTCACAGCTTCTCTTTCTCTCTCTCTCTAACTCACAGCTTCTCTTTATCTCTCTCTCACTCACAGCTTCTCTTTCTCTCTCTCTCTCACTCACAGCTTCTCTTTCTCTCTCTCACTCACAGCTTCTCTCTCTCTCACTCACTCACAGCTTCTAGCTCTCTCTCTCTCACTCACAGCTTCTCTTTCTCTGTCTGTCTCTCTCAATCACAGCTTCTCTTTCCCTCTCTCTCTCACAGCTTCTCTTTCTCCCTCTCTCTCACATTTACAACTTCTCTCTCTCTCACTCATAGCTTCTCTTTCTTTCTTCTCACTCACTCACAGCTTCTCTTTCTCTCTCTCCCACTGTCACAGCTTCTCGCTCTCTCTCACGCTCACTGACAGCTTTTTCTCCCTCTCTCTCACAATCACAGCTTCTCTTTCACCCTCTCTCTCTGTCTCTCTCTAACTCACAGCTTCTCTTTATCTCTCTCTCACTCACAGCTTCTCTTTCTCTCTCTCTCTCACTCACAGCTTCTCTTTCTCTCTCTCACTCACAGCTTCTCTCTCTCTCTCACTCACAGCTTCTCTCTCTCACTCACAGATTCTTTTTTTCTTGCTCTCTCTCTCACTCACAGCTTCTCTGTCTCTCTCTCTCTCTCTCTCTCACAGCCTCTCTTTCCCTTTCTCTCTCACTCACAGCTTCTCTTTTTCTCTCTCTCACTCACAGCTTCTCTTTCTCTCTCTCTCACTCACAGCTTCTCTTTCTCTCTCACTCACTGCTTCTCTTTCTCTCTCTCACAGCTTCTCTTTCTCTCTCTCTCTCACTCACAGCTTCTCTTTTTCTCTCTCTCACTCACAGCTTCTCTTTCTCTCTCTCTCACTCACAGCTTCTCTTTCTCTCTCACTCACAGCTTCTCTTTCTCTCTCTCACAGCTTCTCTTTCTCTCTCTCTCTCTCACTCACAGCTTCTCTTTCTCTCTCTCTCTTTCTCTCACTCACAGTTTCTCTCTCTCTCTCTCTCACTCACTCACAGCTTCTCTTTCTTTCTTTTTTTCTCACTCACAGCTTCTCTCTCTCTCTCACTCACAGCTTCTCTCTCTCTCTCACTCACCGCTTCACTTTCTCCCTCTCTCTCTCACTCACAGCTTCTCTCTCTCTCACTCACAGCTTCTCTTTCTCTCTCTCTCTAACTCACAGCTTCTCTTTATCTCTCTCTCACTCACAGCTTCTCTTTCTCTCTCTCTCTCACTCACAGCTTCTCTTTCTCTCTCTCACTCACAGCTTCTCTCTCCCTCACTCACTCACAACTTCTAGCTCTCTCTCTCTCACTCACAGGTTCTCTTTCTCTGTCTCTCTCTCTCACTCACAGCTTCTCTTTCTCTATCTCTCTCACAGCTTCTCTTTCTCCCTCTCTCTCTCACTTACAGCTTCTCTCTCTCTCACTCATAGCTTCTCTTTCTTTCTCTCTCACTCACTCACAGCTTCTCTTTCTCTCTCTCCTACTGTCACAGCTTCTCTCTCTCTCTCACGCTCACTGACAGCTTCCCTTTTTCTCCCTCTCTCTCACAATCACAGCTTCTCTTTCACCCTCTCTCTCTCACTCACAGCATCTCTTTCTTTCTCTCTCTCTCACTCACAGCTTCTCTTTCTCTCTCTCTCTCACTCACAGCTTCTCTTTCTCTCTCACTCTCTCACTCACAGCTTCTCTTTATTTGTCTCTCTCTAACTCACGACTTCTCTTTATCTCTCTCTCACACTCACAGCTTCTCTCTCTCTCTCTCACTCACTCACAGCTTCTCTTTCTCTGTTTCTCTCTAACTCACAGCTTCTCTTTATTTCTCTCTCACTCACAGCTTCTCTCTCTCTCACTCACTCACAGCTTCTCTTTCTCTCTCTTACTCACTCCCAGCTTTTCTTTCTCTCTCTCACTCACAGCTTTTCTTTATCTCTCTCTATCACTCACAGCTTTTCTTTATCTCTCTCACTCACTCACAGCTTCTCTTTCTCTTTCTCTCACTCACATCTTCGCTCTCTCTCACTCACAGTTTCTCTTTCTCTCTCACTCACAGTTACTCTCTCTCTCTCTCACTCACTCACAGCTTCTCTTTCTTTCTTTCTCTCTCACTCACAGCTTTTCTCTCTCTCTCTCTCACTCACAGCCTCTCTTTCTCTCTCTTACTCACTCCCAGCTTCTCTTTCTCTCTCTCACTCACAGCTTTTCTTTATCTCTCTCTATCACTCACAGCTTCTCTTTATCTCTCTCTCTCACTCACTCACAGCTTCTCTTTCTCTTTCTCTCACTCACATCTTCTCTCTCTCTCACTCACTCACATCTTCTCTCTCTCTCTCACAGCTTCTCTTTCTCTCTCACACACACACCTTCTCTTTCTCTCTCTCACTCTCTCACTAACATCTTCTCTTTCTCTGTCTCTCTCTAACTCACAGCTTCTTTATGTCTCTCTCACTCACAGCTTCTCTTTCTCTCTCTCTCACTCACAGCTTCTCTTTATCTCTCTCACTCACAGCTTCTCTCTTTCTCTCTCTCACTCACAGATTCTCTTTTTTTTTCTCTCTCTCTCTCAATCACAGCTTCTCTTTCTGTCTCTCTCTCTAACTCACAGCTTCTCTTTATCTCTCTCTCACTCACAACTTCTCTTTCTCTCACTCTCACACTCACAACTTCTCTTTCTCTCACTCATTCACAGCTTCTCTTTCTCTCACTCACTCACAGCTTCTAGCTCTCTCTCTCTCACTCACAGCTTCTCTTTCTCTGTCTCTCTCTCACACTCACAGCTTCTCTTTCCCTCTCTCTCTCACTCATAGCTTCTCTTTCTCCCTCTCTCTCTCACTCACAGCTTCTCTCTCTCACTCATAGCTTCTCTTTCTTTCTTTCTCTCTCTCTCTCTCTCCCACTGTCACACCTTCTCTCTCTCTCTCTCTCTCAATCTCACTCACAGCTTCCCTTTTTCTCCCTCTCTCTCACACACAGTTTTTCTTTCACCCTCTCTCTCACAATCACAGCTTCTCTTTCACCCTCTCTCTCTCACTCACAGCATCTCTTTCTTTCTCTCTCTCTCACTCACAGCTTCTCTTTCTCTCTCTCTCTCACTCACAGCTTCTCTTTCTCTCTCACTCTCTCACTCACAGCTTCTCTTTATTTGTCTCTCTCTAACTCACAGCTTCTCTTTATCTCTCTCTCACACTCACAGCTTCTCTCTCTCTCTCTCACTCACTCACAGCTTCTCTTTCTCTGTTTCTCTCTAACTCACAGCTTCTCTTTATTTCTCTCTCACTCACAGCTTCTCTCTCTCTCACTCACTCACAGCTTCTCTTTCTCTCTCTTACTCACTCCCAGCTTTTCTTTCTCTCTCTCACTCACAGCTTTTCTTTATCTCTCTCTATCACTCACAGCTTTTCTTTATCTCTCTCACTCACTCACAGCTTCTCTTTCTCTTTCTCTCACTCACATCTTCGCTCTCTCTCACTCACAGTTTCTCTTTCTCTCTCACTCACAGTTACTCTCTCTCTCTCTCACTCACTCACAGCTTCTCTTTCTTTCTTTCTCTCTCACTCACAGCTTTTCTCTCTCTCTCTCTCACTCACAGCCTCTCTTTCTCTCTCTTACTCACTCCCAGCTTCTCTTTCTCTCTCTCACTCACAGCTTTTCTTTATCTCTCTCTATCACTCACAGCTTCTCTTTATCTCTCTCTCTCACTCACTCACAGCTTCTCTTTCTCTTTCTCTCACTCACATCTTCTCTCTCTCTCACTCACTCACATCTTCTCTCTCTCTCTCACAGCTTCTCTTTCTCTCTCACACACACACCTTCTCTTTCTCTCTCTCACTCTCTCACTAACATCTTCTCTTTCTCTGTCTCTCTCTAACTCACAGCTTCTTTATGTCTCTCTCACTCACAGCTTCTCTTTCTCTCTCTCTCACTCACAGCTTCTCTTTATCTCTCTCACTCACAGCTTCTCTCTTTCTCTCTCTCACTCACAGATTCTCTTTTTTTTCTCTCTCTCTCTCAATCACAGCTTCTCTTTGTGTCTCTCTCTCTAACTCACAGCTTCTCTTTATCTCTCTCTCACTCACAACTTCTCTTTCTCTCACTCTCACACTCACAACTTCTCTTTCTCTCACTCATTCACAGCTTCTCTTTCTCTCACTCACTCACAGCTTCTAGCTCTCTCTCTCCCTCACAGCTTCTCTTTCTCTGTCTCTCTCTCACACTCACAGCTTCTCTTTCCCTCTCTCTCTCACTCATAGCTTCTCTTTCTCCCTCTCTCTCTCACTCACAGCTTCTCTCTCTCACTCATAGCTTCTCTTTCTTTCTTTCTCTCTCTCTCTCTCTCCCACTGTCACACCTTCTCTCTCTCTCTCTCTCTCAATCTCACTCACAGCTTCCCTTTTTCTCCCTCTCTCTCACACACAGTTTTTCTTTCACCCTCTCCCTCTCAATCACAGCTTCTCTTTCTCTCACTCTCTCACTCACAGCTTCTCTTTCTCTCTCTCTCACTCACAGCTTCTCTATCTCTATCTCTCTCACACTCACAGCTTCTCTCTCTCTCACTCACAGCTTCTCTTTCTCTGTCTCTCTAACTCACAGCTTCTCTTTATCTCTCTCTCACTCACAGCTTGGATTTCTTTCTCTCTCTCTCTCACTCACAGTTTCTCTTTCTCTCTCTCACTCACATCTCTTTCTCTCTCTCTCTCACTCACAGCTTCTCTCTCTCTCTCACTCACAGCTTCTCTTTCTCTCTCTTACTCACTCCCAGCTTCTCTTTCTCTCTCTCACTCACAGCTTGTCTTTATCTCTCTCTCTCAGTCACAGCTTCTCTTTCTCTCTCTCTCTCACTCACAGCTTCTCTCTCTCTCTCACTCACACCTCTTTCTCTCTCTCACATCTTCACTTTCTCTCTCTCTCTCACCCACAGCTTCTCTTTCTTTCTCTCTCTCACACGGCTTCTCTTTCTCCATCTCTCTCTCACTCACAGCTTCTCTCTCTCTCTCTCACTCACAGCTTCTCTTTCTTTCTCTCTCTCTCACTCACAGCTTCTCTTTCTCTCTCTCTCTCTCTCACTCACAGTTTATCTCTCTCTCTCTCACTCACTCACAGCTTCTCTTTCTTTCTTTCTCTCTCACTCACAGCTTCTCTCTCTCTCTCTCTCACTCACAGCTTCTCTCTCTCTCTCACTCACAGCTTCTCTTTCTCTCTCTTACTCACTCCCAGCTTTTCTTTCTCTCTCTCACTCACAGCTTTTCTTTATCTCTCTCTAACACTCACAACTTCTCTTTATCTCTCTCTCTCACTCACTCACAGCTTCTCTTTCTCCTTCTCTCACTTACATCTTCTCTCTCTCACTCACTCACATCTTCTCTCTCTGTCTCACTCACAGCTTCTCTTTCTCTCTCACACACACCTTCTCTTTCTCTCTCTCTCTCACTCACAGCTTCTCTTTCTCTCTCTCACTCTCTCACTAACATCTTCTCTTTCTCTCTCTCTCTCACTCACAGCTTCTCTCTGTCACACACAGCTTCTCTTTCTCTCTCTCTCTCTCACTCACAGCTTCTCTTTCTCTGTCTCTCTCTAACTCACAGCTTCTCTTTATCTCTCTCTCACTCACAGCTTCTCTTTCTCTCTCTCTCTCACTCACCGCTTCACTTTCTCCATCTCTCTCTCACTCACAGCTTCTCTCTCTCTCACTCACAGCTTCTCTTTCTCTCTCTCTCTAACTCACAGCTTCTCTTTATCTCTCTCTCACTCACAGCTTCTCTTTCTCTCTCTCTCTCTCACTCACAGCTTCTCTTTCTCTCTCCCACTCACAGCTTCTCTCTCTCTCACTCACTCACAGCTTCTAGTTCTCTCTCTCTCACTCACAGCTTCTCTTTCTCTGTCTGTCTCTCTCACTCACAGTTTCTCTTTCTCTCTCTCTCTCACAGCTTCTCTTTCTCCCTCTCTCTCTCACTTACAGCTTCTCTCTCTCACTCATAGCTTCTCTTTCTTTCTCTCTCACACACTCACAGCTTCTCTTTCTCTCTCTCACTCACAGCTTCTCTCTCCCTCACTCACTCACAACTTCTAGCTCTCTCTCACTCACAGATTCTCTTTCTCTGTCTCTCTCTCTCACTCACAGCTTCTCTTTCTCTATCTCTCTCACAGCTTCTCTTTCTCCCTCTCTCTGTCACTTACAGCTTCTCTCTCTCTCACTCATAGCTTCTCTTTCTTTCTCTCTCACTCACTCACAGCTACTCTTTCTCTCTCTCCCACTGTCACAGCTTCTCTCTCTCTCTCACGCTCACTGACAGCTTCCCTTTTTCTCCCTCTCTCTCACAATCACAGCTTCTCTTTCACCCTCTCTCTCTCACTTACAGCATCTCTTTCTTTCTCTCTCTCTCACTCACAGCTTCTCTCTCTCTCTCACTCACAGCTTCTCTCTCTCTCTCACAGCTTCTCTTTCTCTCTCACTCTCTCACTCACAGCTTCTCTTTCTCTGTCTCTCTCTAACTCACAGCTTCTCTTTATCTCTCTCTCACACTCACAGCTTCTCTTTCTCTCTCTCTCTCACTCACAGCTTCTCTTTCTCTGTTTCTCTCTGACTCACAGCTTCTCTTTATTTCTCTCTCTCACTCACAGCTTCTCTCTATCTCTCTCACTCACTCACAGCTTCTCTTTATTTCTCTCTCTCACTCACAGCTTCTCTCTCTCTCACTCACTCACTCACAGCTTCTCTCTCTCTCACTCACAGTTTCTCTCTCTCTCACTCACTCACAGCTTCTCTCTCTCTCACTCACAGCTTCTCTTTCTCTTTCTCACTCACAGCTTTCTCTCTCACTCACAGCTTCTCTTTCTCTCTCTCTCTCTCACTCACAGATTCTCTCTCTCTGACACACACACAGCTTCTCTTTCTCTCTGTCTCACTCACAGCTTCTCTCTCTCTCTCTCTAACTCACAGCTTCTCTTTATCTCTCTCTCACTCAGCTTCTCTCTCTCTCTCTCACTCACAGCCTCTCTTTCTCTCTCACTCACAGCTTCTCTCTCTCTCTCTCACTCACAGCTTCTCTCTCTCTCTCTCACTCACAGCTTCTCTTTCTCTGTCTCTCTCTAACTCACAGCTTCTCTTTATCTCTCTCTCACTCACAGCTTCTCTTTCTCTCTCTCTCTCACTCACAGCTTCTCTTTCTCTCTCTCACTCACAGCTTCTCTCTCTCTCTCACTCACAGCTTCTCTCTCTCACTCACAGATTCTTTTTTTCTTGCTCTCTCTCTCACTCACAGCTTCTCTGTCTCTCTCTCTCTCACTCACCGCTTCACTTTCTCCCTCTCTCTCTCACTCACAGCTTCTCTCTCTCTCACTCACAGCTTCTCTTTCTCTCTCTCTAACTCACAGCTTCTCTTTATCTCTCTCTCACTCACAGCTTCTCTTTCTCTCTCTCTCTCACTCACAGCTTCTCTTTCTCTCTCTCACTCACAGCTTCTCTCTCTCTCACTCACTCACAGCTTCTAGCTCTCTCTCTCTCACTCACAGCTTCTCTTTCTCTGTCTGTCTCTCTCACTCACAGCTTCTCTTTCCCTCTCTCTCTCACAGCTTCTCTTTCTCCCTCTCTCTCACATTTACAGCTTCTCTCTCTCTCACTCATAGCTTCTCTTTCTTTCTTCTCACTCACTCACAGCTTCTCTTTCTCTCTCTCCCACTGTAACAGCTTCTCGCTCTCTCTCACGCTCACTGACAGCTTTTTCTCCCTCTCTCTCACAATCACAGCTTCTCTTTCACCCTCTCTCTCTCACTCACAGCATCTCTTTCTTTCTCTCTCTCTCACTCACAGCTTCTCTTTCTCTCTCTCTCTCACTCACAGCTTCTCTTTCTCTCTCACTCTCTCACTCACAGCTTCTCTTTCTCTGTCTCTCTCTAACTCACAGCTTCTCTTTATCTCTCTCTCACACTCACAGCTTCTCTTTCTCTCTCTCTCACTCACAGCTTCTCATTCTCTGTTTCTCTCTAACTCACAGCTTCTCTTTATTTCTCTCTCTCTCACACAGCTTCTCTCTCTCTCACTCACTCACTCACAGCTTCTCTCTCTCTCTCACTCACAGTTTCTCTCTCTCTCTCTCACTCACAGCTTCTCGCTCTCTCTCTCACTCACAGCTTCTCTTTTTCTCTCTCTCTCTCACTCAAAGCTTCTCTCTCACACACACACACAGCTTCTCTTTCTCTCTGTCTCACTCACAGCTTCTCTTTCTCCCTCTCTCTCTAACTCACAGCTTCTCTTTATCTCTCTCTCACTCAGCTTCTCTCTCTCTTTCTCACTCACAGCCTCTCTTTCTCTCTCACTCACAGCTTCTCTCTCTCTCACACACACAGCTTCTCTCTCTGTCACTCACAGCCTCTCTTTCCCTTTCTCTCTCACTCACAGCTTCTCTCTCTCTCTCTCACTGACAGCTTCTCTCTCTCTCACTCACTCACAGCTTCTATTTCTTTCTTTCTCTCTCACTCACAGCTTCTCTCTCTCTCTCTCACTCACAGCTTCTCTCTCTCTCTCTCTCACTCACAGCTTCTCTTTCTCTCTCACTCACAGCTTCTCTCTCTCTCACTCACAGCTTCTATTTCTTTCTTTCTATCTCACTCACAGCTTCTCTCTCTCTCTCACACAGCTTCTCTTTCTCTCTCTCTCTCTCACTCACAGCTTCTCTTTCTCTCTCTCTCACTCACAGCTTCTCTTTCTCTCTCTCTCTCTCTCACTCACAGCCTCTCTTTCCCTTTCTCTCTCACTCACAGCTTCTCTTTTTCTCTCTCTCACTCACAGCTTCTCTTTCTCTCTCTCTCACTCACAGCTTCTCTTTCTCTCTCACTCACTGCTTATCTTTCTCTCTCTCACAGCTTCTCTTTCTCTCTCTCTCACTCACAGCTTCTCTTTTTCTCTCTCTCACTCACAGCTTCTCTTTCTCTCTCTCTCACTCACAGCTTCTCTTTCTCTCTCACTCACAGCTTCTCTTTCTCTCTCTCACAGCTTCTCTTTCTCTCTCTCTCTCTCTCACTCACAGCTTCTCTTTCTCTCTCTCTCTTTCTCTCACTCACAGTTTCTCTCTCTCTCTCTCTCTCACTCACAGCTTCTCTTTCTTTCTTTTTTTCTCACTCACAGCTTCTCTCTCTCTCTCACTCACAGCTTCTCTCTCTCTCTCACTCACCGCTTCACTTTCTCCCTCTCTCTCTCACTCACAGCTTCTCTCTCTCTCACTCACAGCTTCTCTTTCTCTCTCTCTCTAACTCACAGCTTCTCTTTATCTCTCTCTCACTCACAGCTTCTCTTTCTCTCTCTCTCTCACTCACAGCTTCTCTTTCTCTCTCTCACTCACAGCTTCTCTCTCCCTCACTCACTCACAACTTCTAGCTCTCTCTCTCTCACTCACAGCTTCTCTTTCTCTGTCTCTCTCTCTCACTCACAGCTTCTCTTTCTCTATCTCTCTCACAGCTTCTCTTTCTCCCTCTCTCTCTCACTTACAGCTTCTCTCTCTCTCACTCATAGCTTCTCTTTCTTTCTCTCTCACTCACTCACAGCTTCTCTTTCTCTCTCTCCTACTGTCACAGCTTCTCTCTCTCTCTCACGCTCACTGACAGCTTCCCTTTTTCTCCCTCTCTCTCACAATCACAGCTTCTCTTTCACCCTCTCTCTCTCTCTCTCACTCACAGCATCTCTTTCTTTCTCTCTCTCTCACTCACAGCTTCTCTTTCTCTCTCTCTCTCACTCACAGCTTCTCTTTCTCTCTCACTCTCTCACTCACAGCTTCTCTTTCTTTGTCTCTCTCTAACTCACAGCTTCTCTTTATCTCTCTCTCACACTCACAGCTTCTCTTTCTCTCTCTCTCTCACTCACAGCTTCTCTTTCTCTGTTTCTCTCTAACTCACAGCTTCTCTTTATTTCTCTCTCTCACTCACAGCTTCTCTCTATCTCTCTCACTCACTCACAGCTTCTCTTTATTTCTCTCTCTCACTCACAGCTTCTCTCTCTCTCACTCACTCACTCACAGCTTCTCTCTCTCTCACTCACAGTTTCTCTCTCTCTCTCACTCTCAGCTTCTCTCTCTCACACTCACAGCTTCTCTTTCTCTTTCTCTCTCACTCACAGCTTTCTCTCTCACTCACAGCTTCTCTTTCTCTCTCTCTCTCACTCACAGATTCTCTCTCTCTGACACACACACAGCTTCTCTTTCTCTCTGTCTCACTCACAGCTTCTCTTTCTCTCTCTCTAACTCACAGCTTCTCTTTATCTCTCTCTCACTCAGCTTCTCTCTCTCTCTCACTCACAGCCTCTCTTTCTCTCTCACTCACAGCTTCTCTCTCTCTCTCACTCACAGCTTCTCTCTCTCTCTCTCACTCACAGCTTCTCTTTCTCTGTCTCTCTCTAACTCGCAGCTTCTCTTTATCTCTCTCTCACTCACAGCTTCTCTTTCTCTCTCTCTCTCACTCACAGCTTCTCTTTCTCTCTCTCACTCACAGCTTCTCTCTCTCTCTCTCACTCACAGCTTCTCTCTCTCTCTCTCACTCACAGAATCTTTTTTTCTCGCTCTCTCTCTCACTCGCAGCTTCTCTGTCTCTCTCTCTCTCACTCACCGCTTCACTTTCTCCCTCTCTCTCTCACTCACAGCTTCTCTCTCTCTCACTCACAGCTTCTCTTTCTCTCTCTCTCTAACTCACAGCTTCTCTTTATCTCTCTCTCACTCACAGCTTCTCTTTCTCTCTCTCTCTCTCACTCACAGCTTCTCTTTCTCTCTCTCACTCACAGCTTCTCTCTCTCTCACTCACTCACAGCTTCTAGCTCTCTCTCTCTCACTCACAGCTTCTCTTTCTCTATCTGTCTCTCTCACTCACAGCTTCTCTTTCTCTCTCTCTCTCACAGCTTCTCTTTCTCCCTCTCTCTCTCACTTACAGCTTCTCTCTCACTCACTCATAGCTTCTCTTTCTTTCTCTCTCACTCACTCACAGCTTCTCTTTCTCTCTCTCACTCACTCACAGCTTCTCTTTCTCTCTCACTCTCTCACTCACAGCTTCTCTTTCTCTGTCTCTCTCTAACTCACAGCTTCTCTTTATCTCTCTCTCACACTCACAGCTTCTCTTTCTCTCTCTCACTCACAGCATCTCTTTCTCTGTTTCTCTCTAACTCACAGCTTCTCTTTATTTCTCTCTCTCTCACACAGCTTCTCTCTCTCTCACTCACTCACTCACAGCTTCTCTCTCTCTCGCACTCACAGTTTCTCTCTCTCTCACTCACAGCTTCTCGCTCTCTCTCTCACTCACAGCTTCTCTTTTTCTCTCTCTCTCACTCACAGCTTCTCTCTCTCTCACACACACACAGCTTCTCTTTCTCTCTGTCTCACTCACAGCTTCTCTTTCTCTCTCTCTCTCTCTAACTCACAGCTTCTCTTTATCTCTCTCTCACTCAGCTTCTCTCTCTCTCTCACTCACAGCCTCTCTTTCTCTCTCACTCACAGCTTCTCTCTCTCACTCACTCACAGCTTCTCTCTCTCTCTGTCACTCACAGCCTCTCTTTCCCTTTCTCTCTCACTCACAGCTTCTCTCTCTCTCTCACACTCATAGCTTCTCTCTCTCTCACTCACTCACAGCTTCTATTTCTTTCTTTCTCTCTCACTCACAGCTTCTCTCTCTCTCTCACAGCTTCTCTTTCTCTCTCTCTCACTCACAGCTTCTCTCTCTCTCTCTCACTCACAGCTTCTCTTTCTCTCTCACTCACAGCTTCTCTCTCTCTCTCACAGCTTCTCTTTCTCTCTCTCTCTCTCACTCACAGCTTCTCTCTCTCTCTCTCTCTCTCTCTCACTCACAGCTTCTCTCTCTCTCTCACTCACAGCTTCTCTCTCTCTCACTCACTCACAGCTTCTCTTTCTCTCTCTCTCTCACAGCTTCTCTTTCTCCCTCTCTCTCTCACTTACAGCTTCTCTCTCTCTCACTCATAACTTCTCTTTCTTTCTCTCTCTCTCACTCACAGCTTCTCTCTCTCTCTCTCACTCACTCACAGCTTCTCTCTCTCTCTCACTCACAGTTTCTCTCTCTCTCTCTCACTCACAGCTTCTCTCTCTCTCTCACTCACAGCCTCTCTTTCTCTTTCTCTCTCACTCACAGCTTTCTCTCTTACTCACAGCTTCTCTTTCTCTCTCTCTCACTCACAGCTTCTCTCTCTCTCACACACACACAGCTTCTCTTTCTCTCTGTCTCACTCACTGCTTCTCTTTCTCTCTCTCTCTAACTCACAGCTTCTCTTTATCTCTCTCTCACACAGCTTCTCTCTCTTTCTCTCTCTCTCTCTAACTCACAGCTTCTCTTTATCTCTCTCTCACTCAGCTTCTCTCTCTCTCTCACTCAGCTTCTCTCTCTCTCACTCACAGCCTCTCTTTCTCTCACACTCACAGCTTCTCTCTCTCTCTTACTCACAGCTTCTCTCTCTCTCTTTCACTCACAGCCTCTCTTTCCCTTTCTCTCTCACTCACAGCTTCTCTCTCTCACTCACTCACAGCTTCTCTCTCTCTCACTCACTCACAGCTTCTATTTCTTTCTTTCTCTCTCACTCACAGCTTCTCTCTCTCTCACAGCTTCTCTTTCTCTCTCTCTATCTCTCACTCACAGCTTCTCTCTCTCTCTCACACACACAGCTTCTCTTTCTCTCTCTCTCACTCACAGCTTCTCTTTCTCTCTCACTCACAGCTTCCCTTTCTCTCTCTCACAACTTCTCTTTCTCTCTCTCACTCACAGCTTCTCTTTCTCTCTCTCTCTCTCACTCACAGCTTCTCTCTCTCTCTCACTCACAGCTTCTCTCTCTCTCACTCACTCACAGCTTCTATTTCTTTCTTTCTCTCTCACTCACAGCTTCTCTCTCTCTCTCACAGCTTCTCTTTCTCTCTCTCTCTCTCACTCACAGCTTCTCTTTCTCTCTCTCTCTCTCACTCACAGCCTCTCTTTCCCTTTCTCTCTCACTCACAGCTTCTCTCTCTCTCTCTCACTCACAGCTTCTCTCTCTCTCACTCACTCACAGCTTCTATTTCTTTCTTTCTCTCTCACTCACAGCTTCTCTCTCTCTCACAGCTTCTCTTTCTCTCTCTCACTCACAGCTTCTCTTTCTCTCTCTCACAGCTTCTCTTTCTCTCTCTCTCTCTCACAGCTTCTCTTTCTCTCTCACTCACAGCTTCTCTTTCTCTCTCTCACAGCTTCTCTTTCTCTCTCTCTCTCACTCACAGCTTCTCTTTCTCTCTCTCTCTCTCACTCACAGCTTCTCTCTCTCTCTCACTCACAGCTTCTCTCTCTCTCACTCACTCACAGCTTCTATTTCTTTCTTTCTCTCTCACTGACAGCTTCTCTCTCTCTCTCACAGCTTCTCTTTCTCTCTCTCTCTCACTCACAGCTTCTCTTTCTCTCTCTCTCTCTCACTCACAGCTTCTCTCTCTCTCTCTCACTCACAGCTTCTCACTCTCTCTCTCTCACTCACAGCTTCTCTTTCTCTCCCTCTCTCACACAGCTTATCTTTCTCTCTCTCTCTCACTCACAGCTTCTCTCTCTCTCTCTCCCTCTCTCACTGACATCTTCTCTTTCTTTCTCTCTTTCTCTCTCTCACTCACAGATTCTCTCTCACACACAGCTTCTCTTTCTCTCTCTCTCTCACTCACAGCTTCTCTTTCTCTCTCTCTCTAACTCACAGCTTCTCTTTATCTCTCTCTCACTCACAGCTTCTCTTTCTCTCTCTCTCTTTCTCTCACTCACAGCTTCTCTTTCTCTCTCTCACTCACAGCTTCTCTCTCTCTCTCACTCACAGCTACTCTCTCTCTCTCTCACTCACAGATTCTCTTTCTCCTTCTCTCTCTCACTCACAGCTTCTCTCTCTCTCACTCATAACTTCTCTTTCTTTCTCTCTCTCTCACTCACAGCTTCTCTTTCTCTCTTTCTCTCTCCCACTGTCACAGCTTCTCTCTCTCATGCTCACTCACAGCTTCCCTTTTTCTCACTCTCTCTCACACTCACAGCTTCGTTTTCTCTCTCTCTCACTCAGAGCTTATCTTTCTCTCTCTCTCACTCACAGCTTCTCTCTCTCACTCACAGCTTCTCTTTCTTTCTCTCTCTCTCACTCACAGCTTCTCTTTCTCTCTCACTCTCACTCACAGCTTCTCTCTCTCTCTCTCACTCACAGCTTCTCTTTCTCTCTCTCTCTCTCTCACTCACAGCTTCTCTCTCTCAATCACTCACAGTTTCTCTCTCTCTCTCTCACTCACAGCTTCTCGCTCTCTCTCTCAATCACAGCTTCTCTTTTTCTCTCTCTCTCACTCACAGCTTCTCTCTCTCACACACACACACAGCTTCTCTTTCTCTCTGTCTCACTCACAGCTTCTCTTTCTCTCTCTCTCTAACTCACAGCTTCTCTTTATCTCTCTCTCACTCAGCTTCTCTCTCTCTCTCTCACTCACAGCCTCTCTTTCTCTCTCACTCACAGCTTCTCTCTCTCTCTCACTCACAGCTTCTCTCTCTCTCGCTGTCACTCACAGCCTCTCTTTCCCTTTCTCTCTCACTCACAGCTTCTCTCTCTCTCTCACTCACAGCTTCTCTCTCTCTCACTCACTCACAGCTTCTATTTCTTTCTTTCTCTCTCACTCACAGCTTCTCTCTCTCTCTCACAGCTTCTCTTTCTCTCTCTCTCACTCACAGCTTCTCTCTCTCTCTCTCTCACTCACAGCTTCTCTTTTTTCTCTCTCTCTCACTCACAGCTTCTCTTTCTCTCTCACTCACAGCTTCTCTCTCTCTCTCACAGCTTCTCTTTCTCTCTCTCTCTCTCACTCACAGCTTCTCTCTCTCTCTCTCTCACTCACAGCTTCTCTCTCTCTCACTCACAGCTTCTCTCTCTCTCACTCACTCACAGCTTCTATTTCTTTCTTTCTATCTCACTCACAGCTTCTCTCTCTCTCTCTCACAGCTTCTCTTTCTCTCTCTCTCTCCCTCACAGCTTCTCTTTCTCTCTCTCTCTCTCTCACTCACAGCCTCTCTTTCCCTTTCTCTCTCACTCACAGCTTCTCTCTCTCTCTCTCTCACTCACAGCTTCTCTCGCTCTCACTCACACACAGCTTCTATTTCTTTCTTTCTCTCTCACTCACAGCTGCTCTCTCTCTCTCTCACAACTTCTCTTTCTCTCTCTCTCTCTCACTCACAGCTTCTCTTTCTCTCTCTCTCACTCACAGCTTCTTCTTTCTCTCTCTCTCTCACTCACAGCTTCTCTTTCTCTCTCACTCACAGCTTCTCTTTCTCTCTCTCACAGCTTCTCTTTCTCTCTCTCTCTCTCACTCACAGCTTCTCTTTCTCTCTCTCTCTCACTCACAGTTTCTCTCTCTCTCACTCTCTCACTCACTCACAGCTTCTCTTTCTTTCTTTCTCTCTCACTCACAGCTTCTCCCTCTCTCTCACTCACAGCTTCTCTCTCTCTCACTCACTCACAGCTTCTCTTTCTCTCTCTTACTCACTCCCAGCTTCTCTTTCTCTCTCTCACTCACAGCTTTTCTTTATCTCTCTCTATCACTCACAGCTTCTCTTTATCTCTCTCTCTCACTCACTCACAGCTTCTCTTTCTCTTTCTCTCACTCACATCTTCTCTCTCTCTCTCACTCACATCTTCTCTCTCTCTCTCACTCACATCTTCTCTCTCTCTCTCACTCACAGCTTCTCTTTCTCTCTCACACACACACCTTCTCTTTCTCTCTCTCTCTCTCACTCACAACTTCTCTTTCTCTCTCTCACTCTCTCACTAACATCTTCTCTTTCTCTCTCTCTCTCACTCACAGCTTCTCTCTCTCTCAAACACACAGCTTCTCTTTCTCTCTCTCTCTCTCTCACTCACAGCTTCTCTTTCTCTGTCTCTCTCTAACTCACAGCTACTCTTTATCTTTCTCGCACTCACAGCTTCTCTTTCTCTCTCTCTCTCACTCACAGCTTCTCTTTCTCTCTCTCACTCACAGCTTCTCTCTCTCTCACTCACTCACAGCTTCTAGCTCTCTCTCTCTCACTCACAGCTTCTCTTTCTCTGTCTGTCCCTCTCACTCACAGCTTCTCTTTCTCTCTCTCTCTCACAGCTTCTCTTTCTCCCTCTCTCTCTCACTTACAGCTTCTCTGTCTCTCACTCATAACCTCTTTCTTTCTCTCTCTCTCACTCACAGCTTCTCTCTCTCTCACTCACTCACTTACAGCTTCTCTCTCTCTCTCTCACTCACAGTTTCTCTCTCTCTCTCACTCACAGCTTCTCTCTCTCACTCACTCAAAGCTTCTCTTTCTCTTTCTCTCTCACTCACAGCTTTCTCTCTCACTCACAGCTTCTCTTTCTCTCTCTCTCACTCACAGCTTCTCTCTCTCTCACACACACACAGCTTCTCTTTCTCTCTGTCTCACTCACAGCTTCTCTTTCTCTCTCTCTCTAACTCACAGCTTCTCTTTATCTCTCTCTCACTCAGCTTCTCTCTCTCTCACTCACAGCCTCTCTTTCTCTCACACTCACAGCTTCTCTCTCTCTCTTACTCACAGCTTCTCTCTCTCTCTCTTTCACTCACAGCCTCTCTTTCCCTTTCTCTCTCACTCACAGCTTCTCTCTCTCACTCACTCACAGCTTCTATTTCTTTCTTTCTCTCTCACTCACAGCTTCTCTCTCTCTCACAGCTTCTCTTTCTCTCTCTCTCTCTCACTCACAGCTTCTCTCTCTCTCTCACAGCTTCTCTTTCTCTCTCTCTCACTCACAGCTTCTCTTTCTCTCTCTCTCACTCACAGCTTCTCTTTCTCTCTCTCTCTCTCACTCACAGCTTCTCTTTCTCTCTCACTCACAGCTTCTCTTTCTCTCTCTCACAGCTTCTCTTTCTCTCTCTCTCTCTCACTCACAGCTTCTCTTTCTCTCTCTCTCTCACTCACAGTTTCTCTCTCTCTCACTCTCTCACTCACTCACAGCTTCTCTTTCTTTCTTTCTCTCTCACTCACAGCTTCTCCTTCTCTCTCACTCACAGCTTCTCTCTCTCTCACTCACTCACAGCTTCTCTTTCTCTCTCTTACTCACTCCCAGCTTCTCTTTCTCTCTCTCACTCACAGCTTTTCTTTATCTCTCTCTATCACTCACAGCTTCTCTTTATCTCTCTCTCTCACTCACTCACAGCTTCTCTTTCTCTCACTCACATCTTCTCTCTCTCTCTCACTCACATCTTCTCTCTCTCTCACTCACATCTTCTCTCTCTCTCTCACTCACAGCTTCTCTCTCTCTCACACACACACACCTTCTCTTTCTCTCTCTCTCTCTCACTCACAGCTTCTCTCACTCACAACTTCTCTTTCTCTCTCTCACTCTCTCACTAACATCTTCTCTTTCTCTCTCTCTCTCACTCACAGCTTCTCTCTCTCACAAACACACAGCTTCTCTTTCTCTCTCTCTCTCTCACTCACAGCTTCTCTTTCTCTGTCTCTCTCTAACTCACAGCTACTCTTTATCTTTCTCTCACTCACAGCTTCTCTTTCTCTCTCTCTCTCACACACAGCTTCTCTTTCTCTCTGTCTCACTCACAGCTTCTCTTTCTCTCTCTCTCTCTAACTCACAGCTTCTCTTTATCTCTCTCTCACTCAGCTTCTCTCTCTCTCTCACTCACAGCCTCTCTTTCTCTCACACTCACAGCTTCTCTCTCTCTCTTACTCACAGCTTCTCTCTCTCTCTTTCACTCACAGCCTCTCTTTCCCTTTCTCTCTCACTCACAGCTTCTCTCTCTCACTCACTCACAGCTTCTCTCTCTCTCACTCACTCACAGCTTCTATTTCTTTCTTTCTCTCTCACTCACAGCTTCTCTCTCTCTCACAGCTTCTCTTTCTCTCTCTCTCTCTCACTCACAGCTTCTCTCTCTCTCTCTCTCTCACAGCTTCTCTTTCTCCCTCTCTCACTCACAGCTTCTCTTTCTCTCTCACTCACAGCATCCCTTTCTCTCTCTCACAACTTCTCTTTCTCTCTCTCACTCACAGCTTCTCTTTCTCTCTCTCTCTCTCACTCACAGCTTCTCTCTCTCTCTCACTCACAGCTTCTCTCTCTCTCACTCACTCACAGCTTCTATTTCTTTCTTTCTCTCTCACTCACAGCTTCTCTCTCTCTCACACAGCTTCTCTTTCTCTCTCTCTCTCTCACTCACAACTTCTCTTTCTCTCTCTCTCTCTCTCACTCACAGCCTCTCTTTCCCTTTCTCTCTCACTCACAGCTTCTCTATCTCTCTCACTCACAGCTTCTCTCTCTCTCACTCACTCACAGCTTCTATTTCTTTCTTTCTCTCTCACTCACAGCTTCTCTCTCTCTCACAGCTTCTCTTTCTCTCTCTCTCTCTCACTCACAGCTTCTCTTTCTCTCTCTCACTCACAGCTTCTCTTTCTCTCTCTCTCACTCACAGCTTCTCTTTCTCTCTCACTCACAGCTCCTCTTTCTCTCTCTCACAGCTTCTCTTTCTCTCTCTCTCTCACTCACAGCTTCTCTTTCTCTCTCTCTCTCTCACTCACAGCTTCTCTCTCTCTCTCACTCACAGCTTCTCTCTCTCTCACTCACTCACAGCTTCTATTTCTTTCTTTCTCTCTCACTCACAGCTTCTCTCTCTCTCTCACAGCTTCTCTTTCTCTCTCTCTCTCACTCACAGCTTCTCTTTCTCTCTCTCTCTCTCACTCACAGCTTCTCTCTCTCTCTCTCACTCACAGCTTCTCACTCTCTCTCTCTCACTCACAGCTTCTCTTTCTCTCCCTCTCTCACACAGCTTATCTTTCTCTCTCTCTCTCACTCACAGCTTCTCTCTCTCTCTCTCCCTCTCTCACTGACATCTTCTCTTTCTTTCTCTCTCTCTCACTCACAGATTCTCTCTCTCACACAGCTTCTCTTTCTCTCTCTCTCTCACAGCTTCTCTTTCTCTCTCTCTCTAACTCACAGCTTCTCTTTATCTCTCTCTCACTCACAGCTTCTCTTTCTCTCTCTCTCTTTCTCTCACTCACAGCTTCTCTTACTCTCTATCACTCACAGCTTCTCTCTCTCTCTCACTCACTCACAGCTTCTCTCTCTCTCTCACTCACAGCTACTCTCTCTCTCTCTCTCACTCACAGATTCTCTTTCTCCTTCTCTCTCTCACTCACAGCTTCTCTCTCTCACTCATAACTTCTCTTTCTCTCTCTCTCACTCACAGCTTCTCTTTCTCTCTTTCTCTCTCCCACTGTCACAGCTTCTCTCTCTCACGCTCACTCACAGCTTCCCTTTTTCTCACTCTCTCTCACACTCACAGCTTCTCTTTCTCTCTCTCTCACTCAGAGCTTCTCTTTCTCTCTCTCTCACTCACAGCTTCTCTCTCTCACTCACAGCTTCTCTTTCTTTCTCTCTCTCTCACTCACAGCTTCTCTTTCTCTCACTCTCTCACTCACAGCTTCTCTTTCTCTCTCACTCTCACTCACAGCTTCTCTCTCTCTCTCTCACTCACAGCTTCTCTTTCTCTCTCTCTCTCTCTCACTCACAGCTTCTTTTTTTCTCTCTCTCTCTCACAGCTTGTCTTTCTCTGTCTCTCTCTAACTCACATCTTCTCTTTATCTCACTCTGTCACTCACAGCTTCTCTTTCTCTCTCTCTCTCTCACTCACAGCTTCTTTTTTTCTCTCGCTCTCATTCACAGCTTCTCTTTCTCTGCCTCTCTCTAACTCACAGCTTCACTTTCTCTCTCTCTCTCACTCACAGCTTCTCTTTCTCTCTCTCTCACTCACAGCTTCTCACTCTCACACACACACAGCTTCTCTTTCTCTCTCACTCACAGTTTCTCTCTCTCTCTCACTCACAGCTTCTCTTTCTCTCTCTATCTCACAGCTCCTCACTCTCTCTCTCTCTCTCACTCACAGCTTCTCTTTCACTCTCTCTCTCTAACTCATAGCTTCTCTTTCTCTGTCACTCACAACTTCTCTTTCTCTCTCACTCACAGCTTCTCTCTCTCTCTCACTCACAGCTTCTCTTTCTCTCTCTCTATCTCACTCACAGCTTCTCCTTCTCTCTCTTTCTCTCTCACTCACAGCTTCTCTCACAGCTTCTCTCTCTCTCACTCACTCACAACTTCTCTCTCTCTCACAGCTTCTCTTTCTCTCTCTCACTCACAGCTTCTCTTTCTCTCTCTCTCACTCACAGCTTCTCTTTCTCCCTCTCTCTCTCACTCACAGCTTCTCTCTCTCTCACTCACAGCTTCTCTTTCTCTCTCTCTCTCACTCACAGCTTCTCTTTCTCTCTCTCTCTCACTCACAGCTTCTCTTTCTCTCTCTCTCTCTCACTCACAGCTTCTCTTTCTCTCTCTCTCTCACTCACAGCTTCTCTCTCTCTCTCACTCACAGCTTCTCTCTCTCTCTCACAGCTTCTCTTCCTCTCTCTCTCTCTCACTCACACCTTCTCTTTCTCTCTCTCTCTCTCTCACTCACAGCTTCTCTTTCCCTTTCTCTCTCACTCACAGCTTCTCTCTCTCTCACTCACAGCTTCTCTCTCTCTCACTCACTCACAGCTTCTATTTCTTTCTTTCTCTCTCACTCACAGCTTCTCTCTCTCTCTCTCTCACAGCTTCTCTTTCTCTCTCTCTCACTCACAGCTTCTCTTTCTCTCTCTCTCACTCACAGCTTCTCTTTCTCTCTCTCTCTCACTCACAGCTTCTCTTTCTCTCTCTCAGAGCTTCTCTCTCTCTCTCTCTCTCACTCACAGCTTCTCTCTCTCTCTCTCACTCACAGCTTCTATTTCTTTCTTTCTCTCTCACTCACAGCTTCTCTCTCTCTCTCACACAGCTTCTCTTTCTCTTTCTCTCTCTCTCTCACTCACAGCATCTCTTTCTCTCTCTCTCTCTCACTCACACCTCTTTCTCTCTCTCACTCTCTCACTCACATCTTCTCTCTCTCTCTCTCTCACTCACAGCTTCTCACTCTCTCTCTCACTCACAGCTTCTCTTTCTCTCCCTCTCTCACACAGCTTATCTTTCTCTCTCTCTCTCACTCACAGCTACTCTCTCTCTCTCCCTCTCTCACTGACATCTTCTCTTTCTTTCTCTCTCTCTCTCACTCACAGATTCTCTCTCTCACACAGCTTCTCTTTCTCTCTCTCTCTCACTCACAGCTTCTCTTTCTCTCTCTCTCACTCACAGCTTCTCTTTCTCTCTCTCACTCACAGCTTCTCTTTCTCTCTCACTCACAGCTTCTCTCTCTCTCACTCACTCACAGCTTCTATTTTTTCTTTCTCTCTCACTAACAGCTTCTCTCTCTCTCTCACAGCTTCTCTTTCTCTCTCTCTCTCTCACTCACAGCTTCTCTTTCTCTCTCTCTCTCTCTCTCTCTCACTCACAGCTTCTCTCTCTCTCACTCACAGATTCTCACACTCTCTCTCTCTCTCTCACTCACAGCTTCTCTTTCTCTCCCTCTCTCACACAGCTTATCTTTCTCTCTCTCTCTCACTCACAGCTTCTCTCTCTCTCTCCCTCACTCACTGACATCTTCTCTTTCTTTCTCTCTCTCTCTCACTCACAGATTCTCTCTCTCACACAGCTTCTCTTTCTCTCTCTCTCACTCACAGCTTCTCTTTTTCTCTCTCTCTAACTCACAGCTTCTCTATCTCTCTCTCTCACTCACAGCTTCTCTTTCTCTCTCTCTCTCTCTCACTCACAGCTCTTTCTCTGTCTCTCTCTAACTCACAGCTTCTCATTATCTCTCTCTCACTCACAGCTTCTCTTTCTCACTCTCTCTCTTTCACTCACAGCATCTCTTTCTCTCTCTCTCTCTCTCACTCACAGCTTCTCTTTCTCTCTCTTACTCACAGCTTCTCTCTCTCTCTCACTCAGAGATTCTCTTTTTCTCTCTCTCTCTCACTCACAGCTTCTCTCTCTCTCTCTCTCTAACTCACAGCTTCTCTTTATCTCTCTCTCACTCACAGCTTCTCTTTCTCTCTCTCTCGCACTCACAGCTTCTCTTTCTCTCTCTCACTCACAGCTTCTCTCTCTCACTCACTCACTCACTCACAGCTTCTCTCTCTCTCTCTCACTCACAGCTACTCTCTCTCTCTCACTCACAGATTCTCTTTCTCCTTCTCTCTCTCACTCACAGCTTCTCTCTCTCACGCTCACTCACAGCTTCCCTTTTTCTCACTCTCTCTCACACTCACAGCTTCTCTTTCTCTCTCTCTCACTCAGAGCTTCTCTTTCTCTCTTTCTCTCTCCCACTGTCACAGCTTCTCTCTCTCACGCTCACTCACAGCTTCCCTTTTTCTCACTCTCTCTCACACTCACAGCTTCTCTTTCTCTCTCTCTCACTCAGAGCTTCTCTTTCTCTCTCTCTCACTCACAGCTTCTCTCTCTCACTCACAGCTTCTCTTTCTTTCTCTCTCTCTCACTCACAGCTTCTCTTTCTCTCACTCTCTCACTCACAGCTTCTCTTTCTCTCTCACTCTCACTCACAGCTTCTCTCTCTCTCTCTCACTCACAGCTTCTCTCTCTCTCTCTCTCTCTCTCACTCACAGCTTCTTTTTTTCTCTCTCTCTCACTCACAGCTTCTCTTTCTCTGTCTCTCTCTAACTCACAGCTTCTCTTTATCTCACTCTGTCACTCACAGCTTCTCTTTCTCTCTCTCTCACTCACAGCTTCTCTTTCTCTGTCTCTCTCTAACTCACAGCTTCTCTTTCTCTCTCTCTCTCACTCACAGCTTCTCTTTCTCTCTCTCTCACTCACAGCTTCTCTCTCTCACACACACACACAGCTTCTCTTTCTCTCTCACTCACAGCTTCTCTTTCTCTCTCTCTCTCACTCACAGCTTCTCTTTCTCTCCCTCACTCACACAGCTTATCTTTCTCTCTCTCTCTCACTCACAGCTTCTCTTTCTCTCTCTCTTTCTCTCACTCACAGCTTCTCTCTCTCTCACTCACTCACAGCTTCTATTTCTTTCTTTCTCTCTCACTCACAGCTTCTCTCTCTCTCTCTCACAGCTTCTCTTTCTCTCTCTCTCTCACTCACAGCTTCTCTTTCTCTCTCTCTCTCTCACTCACAGCTTCTCTCTCTCTCTCTCACTCACAGCTTCTCATTCTCTCTCTCTCTCACTCACAGCTTCTCTTTCTCTCTCTCTCTCACTCACAGCTTCTCTCTCTCTCTCCCTCTCTCACTGACATCTTCTCTTTCTTTCTCTCTCTCTCTCTCTCACTCACAGATTCTCTCTCTCACACAGCTTCTCTTTCTCTCTCTCTCTCACTCACAGCTTCTCTTTCTCTCTCTCTCTAACTCACAGCTTCTCTTTCTCTCCCTCTCTCACACAGCTTATCTTTCTCTCTCTCTCACTCACAGCTTCTCTCTCTCTCTCTCCCTCTCTCACTGACATCTTCTCTTTCTTTCTCTCTCTCTCTCACTCACAGATTCTCTCTCTCACACAGCTTCTCTTTCTCTCTCTCTCTCACTCACAGCTTCTCTTTCTCTCTCACTCACAGCTTCTCTTTCTCTCTCTCACAGCTTCTCTTTCTCTCTCTCTCTCACTCACACCTTCTCTTTCTCTCTCTCTCTCACTCACAGCTTCTCTCTCTCTCTCACTCACAGCTTCTCTCTCTCTCACTCACTCACAGCTTCTATTTTTTCTTTCTCTCTCACTAACAGCTTCTCTCTCTCTCTCACACAGCTTCTCTTTCTCTCTCTCTCTCTCACTCACAGCTTCTCTTTCTCTCTCTCTCTCTCTCACTCACAGCTTCTCTCTCTCTCTCACAGATTCTCACACTCTCTCTCTCTCTCTCACTCACAGCTTCTCTTCCTCTCCCTCTCTCACACAGCTTATCTTTCTCTCTCTCTCTCACTCACAGCTTCTCTCTCTCTCTCCCTCACTCACTGACATCTTCTCTTTCTTTCTCTCTCTCTCACTCACAGATTCTCTCTCTCACACAGCTTCTCTTTCTCTCTCTCTCACTCACAGCTTCTCTTTCTCTCTCTCTCTAACTCACAGCTTCTCTATATCTCTCTCTCACTCACAGCTTCTCTTTCTCTCTCTCTCTCTCTCACTCACAGCTCTTTCTCTGTCTCTCTCTAACTCACAGCTTCTCATTATCTCTATCTCACTCACAGCTTCTCTTTCTCTCTCTCTCTCTTTCACTCACAGCATCTCTTTCTCTCTCTCTCTCTCACTCACAGCTTCTCTTTCTCTCTCTTACTCACAGCTTCTCTCTCTTCTCACTCAGAGATTCTCTTTCTCTCTCTCTCTTTCACTCACAGCATCTCTTTCTCTCTCTCTCTCTCTCACTCACAGCTTCTCTTTCTCTCTCTTACTCACAGCTTCTCTCTCTCTCTCACTCAGAGATTCTCTTTTTCTCTCTCTCTCTCACTCACAGCTTCTCTCTCTCTCTCTCTAACTCACAGCTTCTCTTTATCTCTCTCTCACTCACAGCTTCTCTTTCTCTCTCTCTCTCGCACTCACAGCTTCTCTTTCTCTCTCTCACTCACAGCTTCTCTCTCTCTCTCACTCACTCACTCACAGCTTCTCTCTCTCTCTCTCACTCACAGCTACTCTCTCTCTCTCTCACTCACAGATTCTCTTTCTCCTTCTCTCTCTCACTCACAGCTTCTCTCTCTCTCACTCATAACTTCTCTTTCTTTCTCTCTCTCTCACTCACAGCTTCTCTTTCTCTCTTTCTCTCTCCCACTGTCACAGCTTCTCTCTCTCACGCTCACTCACAGCTTCCCTTTTTCTCACTCTCTCTCACACTCACAGCTTCTCTTTCTCTCTCTCTCACTCAGAGCTTCTCTTTCTCTCTCTCTCACTCACAGCTTCTCTCTCTCACTCACAGCTTCTCTTTCTTTCTCTCTCTCTCACTCACAGCTTCTCTTTCTCTCACTCTCTCACTCACAGCTTCTCTTTCTCTCTCACTCTCACTCACAGCTTCTCTCTCTCTCTCTCACTCACAGCTTCTCTTTCTCTCTCTCTCTCTCTCACTCACAGCTTCTTTTTTTCTCTCTCTCTCACTCACAGCTTCTCTTTCTCTGTCTCTCTCTAACTCACAGCTTCTCTTTATCTCACTCTGTCACTCACAGCTTCTCTTTCTCACTCTCTCACTCACAGCTTCTCTTTCTCTCTCTCTCTCTCACGCTCACTGACAGCTTCCCTTTTTCTCCCTCTCTCTCACAATCACAGCTTCTCTTTCACCCTCTCTCTCTCACTTACAGCATCTCTTTCTTTCTCTCTCTCTCACTCACAGCTTCTCTTTCTCTCTCTCTCTCACTCACAGCTTCTCTTTCTCTCTCACTCTCTCACTCACAGCTTCTCTTTCTCTGTCTCTCTCTAACTCACAGCTTCTCTTTATCTCTCTCTCACACTCACAGCTTCTCTTTCTCTCTCTCTCTCACTCACAGCTTCTCTTTCTCTGTTTCTCTCTGACTCACAGCTTCTCTTTATTTCTCTCTCTCACTCACAGCTTCTCTCTATCTCTCTCACTCACTCACAGCTTCTCTTTATTTCTCTCTCTCACTCACAGCTTCTCTCTCTCTCACTCACTCACTCACAGCTTCTCTCTCTCTCACTCACAGTTTCTCTCTCTCTCACTCACTCACAGCTTCTCTCTCTCTCACTCACAGCTTCTCTTTCTCTTTCTCTCTCACTCACAGCTTTCTCTCTCACTCACAGCTTCTCTTTCTCTCTCTCTCTCTCTCACTCACAGATTCTCTCTCTCTGACACACACACAGCTTCTCTTTCTCTCTGTCTCACTCACAGCTTCTCTCTCTCTCTCTCTCTCTAACTCACAGCTTCTCTTTATCTCTCTCTCACTCAGCTTCTCTCTCTCTCTCACTCACAGCCTCTCTTTCTCTCTCACTCACAGCTTCTCTCTCTCTCTCACTCACAGCTTCTCTCTCTCTCTCTCACTCACAGCTTCTCTTTCTCTGTCTCTCTCTAACTCACAGTTCTCTTTATCTCTCTCTCACTCACAGCTTCTCTTTCTCTCTCTCTCTCACTCACAGCTTCTCTTTCTCTCTCTCACTCACAGCTTCTCTCTCTCTCTCACTCACAGCTTCTCTCTCTCACTCACAGATTCTTTTTTTCTTGCTCTCTCTCTCACTCACAGCTTCTCTGTCTCTCTCTCTCTCACTCACCGCTTCACTTTCTCCCTCTCTCTCTCACTCACAGCTTCTCTCTCTCTCACTCACAGCTTCTCTTTCTCTCTCTCTAACTCACAGCTTCTCTTTATCTCTCTCTCACTCACAGCTTCTCTTTCTCTCTCTCTCTCACTCACAGCTTCTCTTTCTCTCTCTCACTCACAGCTTCTCTCTCTCTCACTCACTCACAGCTTCTAGCTCTCTCTCTCTCACTCACAGCTTCTCTTTCTCTGTCTGTCTCTCTCACTCACAGCTTCTCTTTCCCTCTCTCTCTCACAGCTTCTCTTTCTCCCTCTCTCTCACATTTACAGCTTCTCTCTCTCTCACTCATAGCTTCTCTTTCTTTCTTCTCACTCACTCACAGCTTCTCTTTCTCTCTCTCCCACTGTCACAGCTTCTCGCTCTCTCTCACGCTCACTGACAGCTTTTTCTCCCTCTCTCTCACAATCACAGCTTCTCTTTCACCCTCTCTCTCTCACTCACAGCATCTCTTTCTTTCTCTCTCTCTCACTCACAGCTTCTCTTTCTCTCTCTCTCACACTCACAGCTTCTCTTTCTCTCTCTCTCTCTCACTCACAGATTCTCTCTCTCTGACACACACACAGCTTCTCTTTCTCTCTGTCTCACTCACAGCTTCTCTCTCTCTCTCTAACTCACAGCTTCTCTTTATCTCTCTCTCACTCAGCTTCTCTCTCTCTCTCTCACTCACAGCCTCTCTTTCTCTCTCACTCACAGCTTCTCTCTCTCTCTCATTCACAGCTTCTCTCTCTCTCTCTCTCTCTCACAGCTTCTCTTTCTCTCTCTCTCTCTCTCACTCACAGTTTATCTCTCTCTCTCACTCACTCACAGCTTCTCTTTCTTTCTTTCTCTCTCACTCACAGCTTCTCTCTCTCTCTCTCTCACTCACAGCTTCTCTCTCTCTCTCACTCACAGCTTCTCTTTCTCTCTCTTACTCACTCCCAGCTTCTCTTTCTCTCTCTCACTCACAGCTTTTCTTTATCTCTCTCTAACACTCACAGCTTCTCTTTATCTCTCTCTCTCACTCACTCACAGCTTCTCTTTATCCTTCTCTCACTTACATCTTCTCTCTCTCACTCACTCACATCTTCTCTCTCTCTCTCTCACTCACAGCTTCTCTTTCTCTCTCACACACACCTTCTCTTTCTCTCTCTCTCTCTCACTCACAGCTTCTCTTTCTCTCTCTCACTCTCTCACTAACATCTTCTCTTTCTCTCTCTCTCTCACTCACAGCTTCTCTCTGTCACACACAGCTTCTCTTTCTCTCTCTCTCTCTCACTCACAGCTTCTCTTTCTCTGTCTCTCTCTAACTCACAGCTTCTCTTTATCTCTCTCTCACTCACAGCTTCTCTTTCTCTCTCTCTCTCACTCACCGCTTCACTTTCTCCATCTCTCTCTCACTCACAGCTTCTCTCTCTCTCACTCACAGCTTCTCTTTCTCTCTCTCTCTAACTCACAGCTTCTCTTTATCTCTCTCTAACTCACAGCTTCTCTTTCTCTCTCTCACTCACTCACAGCTTCTCTTTCTCTCTCCCACTCACAGCTTCTCTCTCACTCACTCACTCACAGCTTCTAGCTCTCTCTCTCTCACTCACAGCTTCTCTTTCTCTGTCTGTCTCTCTCACTCACAGCTTCTCTTTCTCTCTCTCTCACAGCTTCTCTTTCTCCCTCTCTCTCTCACTTACAGCTTCTCTCTCTCACTCATAGCTTCTCTTTCTTTCTCTCTCACACACTCACAGCTTCTCTTTCTCTCTCTCACTCACAGCTTCTCTCTCCCTCACTCACTCACAACTTCTAGCTCTCTCTCACTCACAGATTCTCTTTCTCTGTCTCTCTCTCTCACTCACAGCTTCTCTTTCTCTATCTCTCTCACAGCTTCTCTTTCTCCCTCTCTCTGTCACTTACAGCTTCTCTCTCTCTCACTCATAGCTTCTCTTTCTTTCTCTCTCACTCACTCACAGCTACTCTTTCTCTCTCTCCCACTGTCACAGGTTCTCTCTCTCTCTCACGCTCACTGACAGCTTCCCTTTTTCTCCCTCTCTCTCACAATCACAGCTTCTCTTTCACCCTCTCTCTCTCACTTACAGCATCTCTTTCTTTCTCTCTCTCTCACTCACAGCTTCTCTTTCTCTCTCTCTCTCACTCACAGCTTCTCTTTCTCTCTCACTCTCTCACTCACAGCTTCTCTTTCTCTGTCTCTCTCTAACTCACAGCTTCTCTTTATCTCTCTCTCACACTCACAGCTTCTCTTTCTCTCTCTCTCTCACTCACAGCTTCTCTTTCTCTGTTTCTCTCTGACTCACAGCTTCTCTTTATTTCTCTCTCTCACTCACAGCTTCTCTCTATCTCTCTCACTCACTCACAGCTTCTCTTTATTTCTCTCTCTCACTCACAGCTTCTCTCTCTCTCACTCACTCACTCACAGCTTCTCTCTCTCTCACTCACAGTTTCTCTCTCTCTCACTCACTCACAGCTTCTCTCTCTCTCACTCACAGCTTCTCTTTCTCTTTCTCTCTCACTCACAGCTTTCTCTCTCACTCACAGCTTCTCTTTCTCTCTCTCTCTCTCTTACTCACAGATTCTCTCTCTCTGACACACACACAGCTTCTCTTTCTCTCTGTCTCACTCACAGCTTCTCTCTCTCTCTCTCTCTCTAACTCACAGCTTCTCTTTATCTCTCTCTCACTCAGCTTCTCTCTCTCTCTCACTCACAGCCTCTCTTTCTCTCTCACTCACAGCTTCTCTCTCTCTCTCACTCACAGCTTCTCTCTCTCTCTCTCATTCACAGCTTCTCTTTCTCTGTCTCTCTCTAACTCACAGTTCTCTTTATCTCTCTCTCACTCACAGCTTCTCTTTCTCTCTCTCTCTCACTCACAGCTTCTCTTTCTCTCTCTCACTCACAGCTTCTCTCTCTCTCTCACTCACAGCTTCTCTCTCTCACTCACAGATTCTTTTTTTCTTGCTCTCTCTCTCACTCACAGCTTCTCTGTCTCTCTCTCTCTCACTCACCGCTTCACTTTCTCCCCCTCTCTCTCACTCACAGCTTCTCTCTCTCTCACTCACAGCTTCTCTTTCTCTCTCTCTAACTCACAGCTTCTCTTTATCTCTCTCTCACTCACAGCTTCTCTTTCTCTCTCTCTCTCACTCACAGCTTCTCTTTCTCTCTCTCACTCACAGCTTCTCTCTCTCTCACTCACTCACAGCTTCTAGCTCTCTCTCTCTCACTCACAGCTTCTCTTTCTCTGTCTGTCTCTCTCACTCACAGCTTCTCTTTCCCTCTCTCTCTCACAGCTTCTCTTTCTCCCTCTCTCTCACATTTACAGCTTCTCTCTCTCTCACTCATAGCTTCTCTTTCTTTCTTCTCACTCACTCACAGCTTCTCTTTCTCTCTCTCCCACTGTCACAGCTTCTCGCTCTCTCTCACGCTCACTGACAGCTTTTTCTCCCTCTCTCTCACAATCACAGCTTCTCTTTCACCCTCTCTCTCTCACTCACAGCATCTCTTTCTTTCTCTCTCTCACTCACAGCTTCTCTTTCTCTCTCTCTCTCACTCACAGCTTCTCTTTCTCTCTCACTCTCTCACTCACAGCTTCTCTTTCTCTGTCTCTCTCTAACTCACAGATTCTCTTTATCTCTCTCTCACACTCACAGCTTCTCTTTCTCTCTCTCTCTCTCTCACTCACAGATTCTCTCTCTCTGACACACACACAGCTTCTCTTTCTCTCTGTCTCACTCACAGCTTCTCTCTCTCTCTCTCTCTAACTCACAGCTTCTCTTTATCTCTCTCTCACTCAGCTTCTCTCTCTCTCTCTCACTCACAGCCTCTCTTTCTCTCTCACTCACAGCTTCTCTCTCTCTCTCTCACTCACAGCTTCTCTCTCTCTCTCTCTCTCTCACAGCTTCTCTTTCTCTGTCTCTCTCTAACTCACAGCTTCTCTTTATCTCTCTCTCACTCACAGCTTCTCTTTCTCTCTCTCACTCACTCACAGCTTCTCTTTCTCTCTCTCACTCACAGCTTCTCTCTCTCTCTCACTCACAGCTTCTCTCTCTCACTCACAGATTCTTTTTTTCTTGCTCTCTCTCTCACTCACAGCTTCTCTGTCTCTCTCTCACTCACTCACCGCTTCACTTTCTCCCTCTCTCTCTCACTCACAGCTTCTCTCTCTCTCACTCACAGCTTCTCTTTCTCTCTCTCTCTAACTCACAGCTTCTCTTTATCTCTCTCTCACTCACAGCTTCTCTTTCTCTCTCTCACTCACAGCTTCTCTCTCTCTCACTCACTCACAGCTTCTAGCTCTCTCTCTCTCACTCACAGCTTCTCTTTCTCTGTCTGTCTATCTCACTCACAGCTTCTCTTTCCCTCTCTCTCTCACAGCTTCTCTTTCTCCCTCTCTCTCACATTTACAGCTTCTCTCTCTCTCACTCATAGCTTCTCTTTCTTTCTTCTCACTCACTCACAGCTTCTCTTTCTCTCTCTCCCACTGTCACAGCTTCTCGCTCTCTCTCACGCTCACTGACAGCTTTTTCTCCCTCTCTCTCACAATCACAGCTTCTCTTTCACCCTCTCTCTCTGTCTCTCTCTAACTCACAGCTTCTCTTTATCTCTCTCTCACTCACAGCTTCTCTTTCTCTCTCTCTCTCACTCACAGCTTCTCTTTCTCTCTCTCACTCACAGCTTCTCTCTCTCTCTCACTCACAGCTTCTCTCTCTCACTCACAGATTCTTTTTTTCTTGCTCTCTCTCTCACTCACAGCTTCTCTGTCTCTCTCTCTCTCTCTCTCACAGCCTCTCTTTCCCTTTCTCTCTCACTCACAGCTTCTCTTTTTCTCTCTCTCACTCACAGCTTCTCTTTCTCTCTCTCTCACTCACAGCTTCTCTTTCTCTCTCACTCACTGCTTCTCTTTCTCTCTCTCACAGCTTCTCTTTCTCTCTCTCTCTCACTCACAGCTTCTCTTTTTCTCTCTCTCACTCACAGCTTCTCTTTCTCTCTCTCTCACTCACAGCTTCTCTTTCTCTCTCACTCACAGCTTCTCTTTCTCTCTCTCACAGCTTCTCTTTCTCTCTCTCTCTCTCTCACTCACAGCTTCTCTTTCTCTCTCTCTCTTTCTCTCACTCACAGTTTCTCTCTCTCTCTCTCTCACTCACTCACAGCTTCTCTTTCTTTCTTTTTTTCTCACTCACAGCTTCTCTCTCTCTCTCACTCACAGCTTCTCTCTCTCTCTCACTCACCGCTTCACTTTCTCCCTCTCTCTCTCTCTCACAGCTTCTCTCTCTCTCACTCACAGCTTCTCTTTCTCTCTCTCTCTAACTCACAGCTTCTCTTTATCTCTCTCTCACTCACAGCTTCTCTTTCTCTCTCTCTCTCACTCACAGCTTCTCTTTCTCTCTCTCACTCACAGCTTCTCTCTCCCTCACTCACTCACAACTTCTAGCTCTCTCTCTCTCACTCACAGGTTCTCTTTCTCTGTCTCTCTCTCTCACTCACAGCTTCTCTTTCTCTATCTCTCTCACAGCTTCTCTTTCTCCCTCTCTCTCTCACTTACAGCTTCTCTCTCTCTCACTCATAGCTTCTCTTTCTTTCTCTCTCACTCACTCACAGCTTCTCTTTCTCTCTCTCCTACTGTCACAGCTTCTCTCTCTCTCTCACGCTCACTGACAGCTTCCCTTTTTCTCCCTCTCTCTCACAATCACAGCTTCTCTTTCACCCTCTCTCTCTCACTCACAGCATCTCTTTCTTTCTCTCTCTCTCCCTCACAGCTTCTCTTTCTCTCTCTCTTTCACTCACAGCTTCTCTTTCTCTCTCACTCTCTCACTCACAGCTTCTCTTTCTTTGTCTCTCTCTAACTCACAGCTTCTCTTTATCTCTCTCTCACACTCACAGCTTCTCTCTCTCTCTCTCACTCACTCACAGCTTCTCTTTCTCTGTTTCTCTCTAACTCACAGCTTCTCTTTATTTCTCTCTCACTCACAGCTTCTCTCTCTCTCACTCACTCACAGCTTCTCTTTCTCTCTCTTACTCACTCCCAGCTTTTCTTTCTCTCTCTCACTCACAGCTTTTCTTTATCTCTCTCTATCACTCACAGCTTTTCTTTATCTCTCTCACTCACTCACAGCTTCTCTTTCTCTTTCTCTCACTCACATCTTCGCTCTCTCTCACTCACAGTTTCTCTTTCTCTCTCACTCACAGTTACTCTCTCTCTCTCTCACTCACTCACAGCTTCTCTTTCTTTCTTTCTCTCTCACTCACAGCTTTTCTCTCTCTCTCTCTCACTCACAGCCTCTCTTTCTCTCTCTTACTCACTCCCAGCTTCTCTTTCTCTCTCTCACTCACAGCTTTTCTTTATCTCTCTCTATCACTCACAGCTTCTCTTTATCTCTCTCTCTCACTCACTCACAGCTTCTCTTTCTCTTTCTCTCACTCACATCTTCTCTCTCTCTCACTCACTCACATCTTCTCTCTCTCTCTCACAGCTTCTCTTTCTCTCTCACACACACACCTTCTCTTTCTCTCTCTCACTCTCTCACTAACATCTTCTCTTTCTCTGTCTCTCTCTAACTCACAGCTTCTTTATGTCTCTCTCACTCACAGCTTCTCTTTCTCTCTCTCTCACTCACAGCTTCTCTTTATCTCTCTCACTCACAGCTTCTCTCTTTCTCTCTCTCACTCACAGATTCTCTTTTTTTCTCTCTCTCTCTCAATCACAGCTTCTCTTTCTGTCTCTCTCTCTAACTCACAGCTTCTCTTTATCTCTCTCTCACTCACAACTTCTCTTTCTCTCACTCTCACACTCACAACTTCTCTTTCTCTCACTCATTCACAGCTTCTCTTTCTCTCACTCACTCACAGCTTCTAGCTCTCTCTCTCTCACTCACAGCTTCTCTTTCTCTGTCTCTCTCTCACACTCACAGCTTCTCTTTCCCTCTCTCTCTCACTCATAGCTTCTCTTTCTCCCTCTCTCTCTCACTCACAGCTTCTCTCTCTCACTCATAGCTTCTCTTTCTTTCTTTCTCTCTCTCTCTCTCTCCCACTGTCACACCTTCTCTCTCTCTCTCTCTCACGCTCACTCACAGCTTCCCTTTTTCTCCCTCTCTCTCACACACAGTTTCTCTTTCACCCTCTCCCTCTCAATCACAGCTTCTCTTTCTCTCACTCTCTCACTCACAGCTTCTCTTTCTCTCTCTCTCACTCACAGCTTCTCTATCTCTATCTCTCTCACACTCACAGCTTCTCTCTCTCTCACTCACAGCTTCTCTTTCTCTGTCTCTCTCTAACTCACAGCTTCTCTTTATCTCTCTCTCACTCACAGCTTGTCTTTCTTTCTCTCTCTCTCTCACTCACAGTTTCTCTTTCTCTCTCTCACTCACATCTCTTTCTCTCTCTCTCTCACTCACAGCTTCTCTCTCTCTCTCACTCACAGCTTCTCTTTCTCTCTCTTACTCACTCCCAGCTTCTCTTTCTCTCTCTCACTCACAGCTTGTCTTTATCTCTCTCTCTCAGTCACAGCTTCTCTTTCTCTCTCTCTCTCACTCACAGCTTCTCTCTCTCTCTCACTCACACCTCTTTCTCTCTCTCACATCTTCACTTTCTCTCTCTCTCTCACCCACAGCTTCTCTTTCTTTCTCTCTCTCACACGGCTTCTCTTTCTCCATCTCTCTCTCACTCACAGCTTCTCTCTCTCTCTCACTCACAGCTTCTCTTTCTTTCTCTCTCTCTCACTCACAGCTTCTCTTTCTCTCTCTCTCTCTCTCACTCACAGTTTATCTCTCTCTCTCACTCACTCACAGCTTCTCTTTCTTTCTTTCTCTCTCACTCACAGCTTCTCTCTCTCTCTCTCTCACTCACAGCTTCTCTCTCTCTCTCACTCACAGCTTCTCTTTCTCTCTCTCTCTCACTCACAGATCCTTTCTCTCTCTCTCTCTCACTCACAGCTTCTCTTTCTCTGTCTCTCTCTAACTCACAGCTTCTCTTTATCTCACTCTCTCACTCACAGCTTCTCTCTCTCTCTCACTCACACCTCTTTCTCTCTCTCACATCTTCACTTTCTCTCTCTCTCTCACCCACAGCTTCTCTTTCTTTCTCTCTCTCACACGGCTTCTCTTTCTCCATCTCTCTCTCACTCACAGCTTCTCTCTCTCTCTCACTCACAGCTTCTCTTTCTTTCTCTCTCTCTCACTCACAGCTTCTCTTTCTCTCTCTCTCTCTCTCACTCACAGTTTATCTCTCTCTCTCACTCACTCACAGCTTCTCTTTCTTTCTTTCTCTCTCACTCACAGCTTCTCTCTCTCTCTCTCTCACTCACAGCTTCTCTCTCTCTCTCACTCACAGCTTCTCTTTCTCTCTCTCTCTCACTCACAGATCCTTTCTCTCTCTCTCTCTCACTCACAGCTTCTCTTTCTCTGTCTCTCTCTAACTCACAGCTTCTCTTTATCTCACTCTCTCACTCACAGCTTCTCTTTCTCTCTCTCTCTCACTCACAGCTTCTCTTTCTCTCTCTCTCACTCACAGCTTCTCTTTCTCTCTCACTCACAGCTTCTCTTTCTCTCTCACTCACAGCTTCTCACTCTCTCTCTCTCACTCACAGCTTCTCTTTCTCTCTCTATTTCACAGCTTCTTATTCTCTCTCTCTCTCACTCCCAGCTTCTCTTTCACTCTCTCTAACTCATAGCTTCTCTTTCTCTCTCACTCACAGCTTCTCTTTCTCTCTCACTCACAACTTCTCTCTCTCTCTCACTCACAGCTTCTCTTTGTCTCTCTCTATCTCACTCACAGCTTCTCCTTCTCTCTCTCTCTCACTCACAGCTTCTCTCTCTCTCTCTCTCACTGCTTCACACTCTCTCACTCACTCACAGCTTCTATCTCTCTCTCTCTCTCACAGCTTCTTCCTCTCTCTCTCTCTCACTCACAGCTTCTCTTTCTCTCTCTCTCTCACTCACAACTTCTCTTTCTCCCTCTCTCTCTCACTCATAGCTTCTCTCTCTCTCACTCATAGCTTCTGTTTCTTTCTCTCTCTGACTCACAGCTTATCTTTCTCTCTATCCCACTGTCACAGCTTCTCTCTCTCTCACGCTCACTCACAGCTTCCCTTTTTCTCCCTCTCTCTCACAATCACAGCTTCTCTTTCACCCTCTCTCTCTCACTCACAGCTTCTCTTACTTTCTCTCTCTCTCACTCACAGTTTCTCTTTCACCCTCTCTCTCTCACTCACAGCTTCCCTTTCTCTCACTCTCTCACTCACAGCTTCTCTTTCTCTCTCTCTCTCACTCACAGCTTCTCTTTCTCTCTCTCTCTCACTCACAGCTTCTCTCTCTCTCACTCACAGCATCTCTTTATCTCTCTCTATCACTCACAGCTTCTCTTTCTCATTCTCTCTCACACTCACATCTTCTCTCTCTCTCTCCTCACACCTTCTCTCTCTCTCACTCACAGATTCTCTCTCTCTCACTCACAGGTTCTCTTTCTCTCTCTCACTCTCTCACTAACATCTTCTCTTTCTCTCTCTCTCTCTCTCTCACTCACAGCTTCTCTCTCTCTCACACACACAGCTTCTCTTTCTCTCTCTCTCTCACTCACAGCTTCTCTTTCTCTCTCTCTCTCTCACTCACAGCTTCTCTTTCTCTCTCTCTCTCTGACTCACAGCTTCTCTTTCTCTCTCTCACTCGCAGCTTTTATCTCTCTCTCTAACTCACAGCTTCTCTCTCTCTCTTACTCACAGATTCTCTTTCTCTCACTCTCACACTCACAGCTTCTCTTTTTCTCTCTCTCTCACTCACCGCTTCACTTTCTCCCTCTCTCTCTCTCACTCAAAGCTTCTCTCTCACTCACAGCTTCTCTTTCTTTCTTTCTCTCTCTCTCTCACTCACATCTTCTCTTTCTCTCTCTCTCACTCACAGCTTCTCTCTCTCTCACTCACAGCTCTTTCTCTCTTTCTCACTCACAGCTTCTCTTTCGCTCTCTCTCTCACTCACAGCTTCTCTTTCTCTCTCTCACTCACAGCTTCTATCTCTCTCTCTCTCACTCACAGATTCTCTTTCTCTCTCTCTCTCTCGCACTCACAGCTTCTCTGTTTCTCTCTCTCTCACTCACCGCTTCACTTTCTCCCTCTCTCTCTCACTCAAGGCTTCTCTCTCTCTCACTCACAGCTTCTCTTTCTTTCTCTCTCTCTCACTCACAGCTTCTCTTTCTCTCTCTCTCTCTCACAGCTTCTCTTTATCTCTCTTTATCACTCACAGCTTCTCTTTATCTCTCTCTCTCACTCACTCACTCACAGCTTCTCTTTCTCTTTCTCTCTCACACTCACATCTTCTCTCTCTCTCTCTCATTGACAGCTTCTCTCTCTCTCTCTCACTCACAGCTTCTCTCTCTCTCACACACACAACTTCTCTTTCTCTCTCTCTCTGTCACTCACAGCTTATCTCTCACTCTCACACACAGCTTCTCTTTCTCTCTCTCACTCTCTCACTAACATCTTCTCTTTCTCTCTCTCTCTCACTCACAGCTTCTCTCTCTCACACACACAGCTTCTCTTTCTCTCTCTCTCACTCACAGCTTCTCTTTCTCTGTCTCTCTCTAACTCACAGCTTCTTTATCTCTCTCTCACTCACAGCTTCTCTTTCTCTCTCTCTCTCACTCACAGCTTCTCTTTTTCTCTCTCACACAGCTTCTCTCTTTCTCTCTCTCACTCACAGCATCTCTCTCTCTCTCTCACTCACAAATTCTCTTTTTCTCTCTCTCTCTCTCACTCACAGCTTCTCTTTCTCTCTCTCTCTAACTCACAGCTTCTCTTTATCTCTCTCTCACTCACAGCTTCTCTCTCTCTCTCTCTCTCACTCACAGCTTCTCTTTCTCTCACTCACTCACAGCTTCTCTCTCTCTCACTCACACACAGCTTCTAGCTCTCTCTCTCTCACTCACAGCTTCTCTTTCTCTGTCTCTCTCTCACACTCACAGCTTCTCTTTCCCTCTCTCTCTCACTCACAGCTTCTCTTTCTCCCTCTCTCTCTCACTCACAGCTTCTCTCTCACTCATAGCTTCTCTTTCTTTCTTTCTTTCTCTCTCTCTCACTCACAGCTTCTCTTTCTCTCTCTCTCTCCCACTGTCACACCTTCTCTCTCTCTCTCTCACGCTCACTCACAGCTTCCCTTTTTCTCCCTCTCTCTCACACACAGTTTCTCTTTCACCCTCTCTCTCTCACTCACAGCTTCTCTTTCTCTCACTCTCTCACTCAAGCTTCTCTTTCTCTGTCTCTCTCTAACTCACAGCTTCTCTTTATCTCTCTCTCACTCGCAGCTTGTCTTTCTTTCTCTCTCTCTCTCACTCACAGTTTCTCTTTCTCTCTCTCACTCACATCTCATTCTCTCTCTCTCTCACTCACAGCCCTCTTTCTCTGTCTCTCTCTAACTCACAGCTTGTCTTTATCTCTCTCTCAGTCACAGCTTCTCTTTCTCTCTCTCTCACTCACAGATTCTCTTTCTTTCTCTCTCTCACACAGCTTCTCTTTCTTTCTCTCTCTCTCTCCCTCACAGCTTCTCTTTCTCTCTCTCTCACTCACTCACAGTTTTTCTCTCTCTCTCTCACTCACTCACAGCTTCTCTTTCTTTCTTTCTCTCTCACTCACAGCTTCTCTCTCTCTCTCTCACTCACAGCTTCTCTCTCTCTCACTCACTCACAGCTTCTCTTTCTCTCTCTTACTCACTCCCAGCTTTTCTTTCTCTCTCTCACTCACAGCTTTTCTTTATCTCTCTCTATCACTCACAGCTTTTCTTTATCTCTCTCACTCACTCACAGCTTCTCTTTCTCTTTCTCTCACTCACATCTTCGCTCTCTCTCACTCACAGTTTCTCTTTCTCTCTCTCTCTCACTCACAGTTTCTCTCTCTCTCTCTCACTCACTCACAGCTTCTCTTTCTTTCTTTCTCTCTCACTCACAGCTTTTCTCTCTCTCTCTCTCACTCACAGCCTCTCTTTCTCTCTCTTACTCACTCCCAGCTTCTCTTTCTCTCTCTCACTCACAGCTTTTCTTTATCTCTCTCTATCACGCACAGCTTCTCTTTATCTCTCTCTCTCACTCACTCACAGCTTCTCGTTCTCTTTCTCTCACTCACATCTTCTCTCTCTCTCACTCACTCACATCTTCTGTCTCTCTCTCACAGCTTCTCTTTCTCTCTCACACACACACCTTCTCTTTCTCTCTCTCACTCTCTCACTAACATCTTCTCTTTCTCTGTCTCTCTCTCACTCACAGCTTCTTTATGTCTCTCTCACTCACAGCTTCTCTTTCTCTCTCTCTCACTCACAGCTTCTCTTTCTCTCTCTCACTCACAGCTTCTCTTTCTCTCTTTCTCTCTCACTCACACCTTCTCTTTCTCTCTCTCTCTCACTCACAGCTTCTCTTTCTCTCACTCACAGCTTTTCTTTCTCTCTCTCTCACTCATAGCTTATCTTTCTCTCTCTCTCTCACTCACAGCTTCTCTCTCTCTCTCTCACTCACAGCTTCACTCTCTCTCTGTCTCTCTCTCACAGCTTCTCTTTCTCTCCCTCTCTCACACAGCTTATCTTTCTCTCTCTCTCACTCACAGATTCTCTCTCTCTCCCTCTCTCACTGACATCTTCTCTTTCTCTCTCTCTCTCTCTCTCTCACTCACAGATTCTCTCTCTCTCACACAGCTTCTCTTTCTCTCTCTCTCTCACACACAGCTTCTCTTTCTCTCTCTCTCTAACTCACAGCTTCTCTTTATCTCTCTCTCACTCACAGCTTCTCTTTCTCTCTCTCTCACTCACAGCTTCTCTTTCTCTCTCTCACTCACAGCTTCTCTCTCTCTCACTCACTCACTCACAGCTTCTCTCTCTCTCTCACTCACAGCTACTCTCTCTCTCTCTCTCTCACTCACAGATTATCTTTCTCCCTCTCTCTCTCACTCACAGCTTCTCTTTCTTTCTCTCTCTCACTCACAGCTTCTCGTTCTCTCACTCTCTCACTCACAGATTCTCTTTCTCTATCCGTCTCACTCACAGCTTCTCTCTCTCTCTCTCACTCACAGCTTCTCTTTCTCTCTCTCTCTCTCACTCACAGATCCTTTTTCTCTCTCTCTCTCACTCACAGCTTCTCTTTCTCTGTCTCTCTCTAACTCACAGCTTCTCTTTATCTCACTCTCTCACTCACAGCTTCTCTTTCTCTCTCTCTCTCACTCACAGCTTCTCTTTCTCTCTCTCTCACTCACAGCTTCTCTCTCTCTCACACACACACAGCTTCTCTTTCTCTCTCACTCACAGCTTCTCTTTCTCTCTCACTCACAGCTTCTCACTCTCTCTCACTCACAGCTTCTCTTTCACCCTCTCTCTCTCACTCACAGCTTCTCTTTCTCTCACTCTCTCACTCAAGCTTCTCTTTCTCTGTCTCTCTCTAACTCACAGCTTCTCTTTATCTCTCTCTCACTCGCAGCTTGTCTTTCTTTCTCTCTCTCTCTCACTCACAGTTTCTCTTTCTCTCTCTCACTCACATCTCATTCTCTCTCTCTCTCACTCACAGCCCTCTTTCTCTGTCTCTCTCTAACTCACAGCTTGTCTTTATCTCTCTCTCAGTCACAGCTTCTCTTTCTCTCTCTCTCACTCACAGATTCTCTTTCTTTCTCTCTCTCACACAGCTTCTCTTTCTCCATCTCTCAATCACTCACAGCTTCTCTCTCTCTCTCACTCACAGCTTCTCTTTCTTTCTCTCTCTCTCTCCCTCACAGCTTCTCTTTCTCTCTCTCTCACTCACTCACAGTTTCTCTCTCTCTCTCTCACTCACTCACAGCTTCTCTTTCTTTCTTTCTCTCTCACTCACAGCTTCTCTCTCTCTCTCTCTCACTCACAGCTTCTCTCTCTCTCACTCACTCACAGCTTCTCTTTCTCTCTCTTACTCACTCCCAGCTTCTCTTTCACTCTCTCTAACTCATAGCTTCTCTTTCTCTCTCACTCACAGCTTCTCTTTCTCTCTCACTCACAACTTCTCTCTCTCTCTCACTCACAGCTTCTCTCTCTCTCTCTCACTGCTTCACTCTCTCTCACTCACTCACAGCTTCTATCTCTCTCTCTCTCACAGCTTCTCCCTCTCTCTCTCTCACTCACAGCTTCTCTTTCTCTCTCTCTCTCACTCACAACTGTTCTTTCTCCCTCTCTCTCTCACTCATAGCTTCTCTCTCTCTCACTCATAGCTTCTGTTTCTTTCTCTCTCTGACTCACAGCTTATCTTTCTCTCTATCCCACTGTCACAGCTTCTCTCTCTTTCACGCTCACTCACAGCTTCCCTTTTTCTCCCTCTCTCTCACAATCACAGCTTCTCTTTCACCCTCTCTCTCTCACTCACAGCTTCTCTTACTTTCTCTCTCTCTCACTCACAGTTTCTCTTTCACCCTCTCTCTCTCACTCACAGCTTCCCTTTCTCTCACTCTCTCACTCACAGCTTCTCTTTCTCTCTCTCTCTCACTCACAGCTTCTCTTTCTTTCTCTCTCTCTCTCACTCAAAGCTTCTCTTTCTCTTTCTCTCTCTCTCTCTCACTCACAGTTTCTCTCTCTCTCTCTCTCACTCACTCACAGCTTCTCTCTCTCTCACTCACAGCTTCTCTTTCTCTCTCTCACTCTCTCACTATCTTCTCTTTCTCTCTCTCTCTCACTCACAGCTTCTCTCTCTCTCACACACACAGCTTCTCTTTCTCTCTCTCTCTCACTCATAGCTTCTCTTTCACTGTTTCTCTCTAACTCACAGCTTCTCTTTATCTCTCTCTCACTCACAGCTTCTCTTTCTCTCTCTCTCACTCACAGCTTCTCTTTCTCTATCTCTCTCACAGCTTCGCTCTCTCTCTCTCTCTCACTCACAGCTTCTCTCTCTCTCTCTCACTCACATCTTCTCTTTCTCTCTCTCTCTCACCGCTTCTCATGCTCCCTCTCTCTCTCACAGCTTCTCTCTCTCACTCACTCACAGCATCTCTTTCTTTCTCTCTCTCTCTCTGACAGCTTCTCTTTCTCTCTCTCTCACAGCTTCTCTTTCTCTCTCTCTCTCACTCACAGCTTCTCTCTCTCTCTCTCTCACTCACAGCTTCTCTCTCTCTCTCTCACTCACAGCTTCTCTTTCTTTCTCTCTCTCTCACTCACAGCTTCTCTTTCTCTCTCACACACACATCTTCTCTTTCTCTCTCTCTCTCACTCACATCTCTTTCTTTCTTTCTATCTCTCTCTCACACACACAGCTTCTCTCTCTCTCACTCACAGCTTCTCTTTCTCTCTCTCTCTCACTCACAGCTTCTCTCTCTCTCACTCACAGCATCTCTTTATCTCTCTCTATCACTCACAGCTTCTCTTTATCTATCTCTCTCACTCACTCACTCACAGCTTCTCTTTCTCATTCTCTCTCACACTCACATCTTCTCTCTCTCTCCTCACACCTTCTCTCTCTCTCACTCACAGATTCTCTCTCTCTCACTCACAGGTTCTCTTTCTCTCTCTCACTCTCTCACTAACATCTTCTCTTTCTCTCTCTCTCTCTCACTCACAGCCTCTCTCTCTCACACACACACAGCTTCTCTTTCTCTCTCTCTCTCACTCACAGCTTCTCTTTCTCTCTCTCTCTCTCACTCACAGCTTCTCTTTCTCTCTCTCTCTCACTCACAGCTTCTCTTTCTCTCTCTCACTCGCAGCTTTTATCTCTCTCTCTAACTCACAGCTTCTCTCTCTCTCTTACTCACAGATTCTCTTTCTCTCACACTCTCACACTCACAGCTTCTCTTTTTCTCTCTCTCTCACTCACCGCTTCACTTTCTCCCTCTCTCTCTCTCACTCAAAGCTTCTCTCTCACTCACAGCTTCTCTTTCTTTCTTTCTCTCTCTCTCTCACTCACATCTTCTCTTTCTCTCTCTCTCACTCACAGCTTCTCTCTCTCTCACTCACAGCTCTTTCTCTCTTTCTCACTCACAGCTTCTCTTTCGCTCTCTCTCTCTCACTCACAGCTTCTCTTTCTCTCTCTCCCTCACAGCTTCTATCTCTCTCTCTCACTCACAGCTTCTCTCTCTCTTACTCACAGATTCTCTTTCTCTCTCTCTCTCTCGCACTCACAGCTTCTCTTTTTCTCTCTCTCTCACTCACCGCTTCACTTTCTCCCTCTCTCTCTCACTCAAGGCTTCTCTCTCTCTCACTCACAGCTTCTCTTTCTTTCTCTCTCTCTCACTCACAGCTTCTCTTTCTCTCTCTCTCACTCACAGCTTCTCTTTCTCTCTCTCTCACTAACATCTCTTTCTCTCTCTCTCACTCACAGCTTCTCTCTCTCACACACACACAGCTTCTCTCTCACACACACACACAGCTTCTCTTTCGCTCTCTCTCTCACTCACAGCTTCTCTTTCTCTGTTACTCTCTAACTCACTGCTTATCTTTCTCTCTCGCTCTCTCACTCACAGCTTCTCTCTCTCTATCACTCACAGCTTCTCTTTCTCTCTCACTCTCTCACTATCTTCTCTTTCTCTCTCTCTCTCATTCACAGCTTCTCTCTCTCTCTCTCTTACTCACAGATTCTGTTTCCCCTCTCTCTCACTCAAAGCTTCTCTCTCTCTCACTCACAGCTTCTCTTTCTTTCTCTCTCTCTCACTCACTGCATCTCTTTCTCTCTCACACACACACACAGCTTCTCTTTCTCTCTCTCACTCACTCACAGCTTCTAGCTCTCTCTCTCTCACTCACAGTTTCTCTTTCTCTGTCTCTCTCTCTCACTCACAGCTTCTCTTTCCCTCTCTCTCTCACTCAAGCTTCTCTCTCTCTCTCTCTCTCGCTCATAGCTTCTCTTCTTTCTCTCTCTCACTCACAGCTTCTCTCTCTCTCTCTCTCTCCCACTGTCACAGCTTCTCTCTCTCTCACGCTCACTCACAGCTTCCCTTTTTCTCCTTCTCTCTCACAATCACAGCTTCTCTTTCACCCTCTCTCTCTCACTCACAGCTTCTCTTTCTTTCTCTCTCTCTCACTCACAGCTTCTCTTTCTCTCTCTCTCTCACTAACAGCTTCTCTTTCTCTGTCTCTCTCTAACTCACAGCTTCTCTTTATCTCTCTCTCACTCACAGCTTCTCTTGCTTTCTCTCTCTCTCTCTCACTCACAGTTTCTCTTTCTCTCTCTCACACACATCTCTTTCTCTCTCTCTCTCACTCACAGCTTCTCTCTCTTTCTCACTCACAGCTCTCTCTCTCTCTCTGTCTCTCTCTAACTCACAGCTTGTCTTTATCTCTCTCTCTCAGTCACAGCTTCTCTTTCTCTCTCTCTCTCACTCACAGCTTCTCTTTATCTCTCTCTCTCTCACACCTCTTTCTCTCTCTCACTCACATCTTCACTTTCTCTCTCTCTCTCACTCACAGCTTCTCTTTCTTTCTCTCTCTCTCTCACTCACAGCTTCTCTTTCTCTCTCTCTCTCTCACTCACAGCTTCTCTTACTCTCTCTCTCTCACTCACAGCTTCTCTCTCTTTCTTTCTCTCTCACTCACAGCTTCTCTCTCTCTCTCTCACTCACACCTTCTCTCTCACTCACTCACTCACAGCTTCTCTTTCTCTCTCTCTCTCACTCACAGCTTCTCTCTCTCTCTCTCACAGCTTCTCTTTATCTCTCTTTATCACTCACAGCTTCTCTTTATCTCTCTCTCTCTCACTCACTCACAGCTTCTCTTTCTCTTTCTCTCTCACACTCACATCTTCTCTCTCTCTCTCTCATTGACAGCTTCTCTCTCTCTCTCTCACTCACAGCTTCTCTCTCTCTCACACACACAACTTCTCTTTCTCTCTCTGTCACTCATAGCTTATCTCTCACTCTCAAACACAGCTTCTCTTTCTCTCTCTCACTCTCTCACTAACATCTTCTCTTTCTCTCTCTCTCACTCACAGCTTCTCTCTCTCACACACACAGCTTCTCTTTCTCTCTCTCTCACTCACAGCTTCTCTTTCTCTGTCTCTCTCTAACTCACAGCTTCTTTATCTCTCTCTCACTCACAGCTTCTCTTTCTCTCTCTCTCTCTCACTCACAGCTTCTCTTTTTCTCTCTCACACAGCTTCTCTCTTTCTCTCTCTCACTCACAGCATCTCTCTCTCTCTCTCACTCACAAATTCTCTTTTTCTCTCTCTCTCTCTCACTCACAGCTTCTCTTTCTCTCTCTCTCTAACTCACAGCTTCTCTTTATCTCACTCACTCACAGCTTCTCTCTCTCTCACTCACACACAGCTTCTAGCTCTCTCTCTCTCACTCACAGCTTCTCTTTCTCTGTCTCTCTCTCACACTCACAGCTTCTCTTTCCCTCTCTCTCTCACTCACAGCTTCTCTTTCTCCCTCTCTCTCTCACAGCTTCTCTCTCTCACTCATAGCTTCTCTTTCTTTCTTTCTTTCTCTCTCTCTCACTCACAGCTTCTCTTTCTCTCTCTCTCTCCCACTGTCACACCTTCTCTCTCTCTCTCTCTCATGCTCACTCACAGCTTCCCTTTTTCTCCCTCTCTCTCACACACAGTTTCTCTTTCACCCTCTCTCTCTCACTCACAGCTTCTCTTTCTCTCACTCTCTCACTCAAGCTTCTCTTTCTCTGTCTCTCTCTAACTCACAGCTTCTCTTTATCTCTCTCTCACTCGCAGCTTGTCTTTCTTTCTCTCTCTCTCTCACTCACAGTTTCTCTTTCTCTCTCTCACTCACATCTCATTCTCTCTCTCTCTCACTCACAGCTTCTCTTTCTCTGTCTCTCTCTAACTCACAGCTTGTCTTTATCTCTCTCTCAGTCACAGCTTCTCTTTCTCTCTCTCTCACTCACAGATTCTCTTTCTTTCTCTCTCTCACACAGCTTCTCTTTCTCCATCTCTCTCTCACTCACAGCTTCTCTCTCTCTCTCACTCACAGCTTCTCTTTCTTTCTCTCTCTCTCTCACTCACAGCTTCTCTTTCTCTCTCTCTCACTCACTCACAGTTTCTCTCTCTCTCTCTCACTCACTCACAGCTTCTCTTTCTTTCTCTCTCACTCACAGCTTCTCTCTCTCTCTCTCACTCACAGCTTCTCTCTCTCTCACTCACTCACAGCTTCTCTTTCTCTCTCTTACTCACTCCCAGCTTTTCTTTCTCTCTCTCACTCACAGCTTTTCTTTATCTCTCTCTATCACTCACAGCTTTTCTTTATCTCTCTCACTCACTCACAGCTTCTCTTTCTCTTTCTCTCACTCACATCTTCGCTCTCTCTCACTCACAGTTTCTCTTTCTCTCTCACTCACAGTTTCTCTCTCTCTCTCACTCACTCACAGCTTCTCTTTCTTTCTTTCTCTCTCACTCACAGCTTTTCTCTCTCTCTCTCTCTCACTCACAGCCTCTCTTTCTCTCTCTTACTCACTCCCAGCTTCTCTTTCTCTCTCTCACTCACAGCTTTTCTTTATCTCTCTCTATCACTCACAGCTTCTCTTTATCTCTCTCTCTCACTCACTCACAGCTTCTCTTTCTCTTTCTCTCACTCACATCTTCTCTCTCTCTCACTCACTCACATCTTCTCTCTCTCTCTCACAGCTTCTCTTTCTCTATCACACACACACCTTCTCTTTCTCTCTCTCACTCTCTCACTAACATCTTCTCTTTCTCTGTCTCTCTCTAACTCACAGCTTCTTTATGTCTCTCTCACTCACAGCTTCTCTTTCTCTCTCTCTCACTCACAGCTTCTCTTTATCTCTCTCACTCACAGCTTCTCTCTTTCTCTCTCTCACTCACAGATTCTCTTTTTCTCTCTCTCTCTCTCTCACTCACAGCTTCTCTTTCTCTCTCTCTCTCTAACTCACAGCTTCTCTTTATCTCTCTCTCACTCACAACTTCTCTTTCTCTCTCTCTCTCACTCACAACTTCTCTTTCTCTCACTCACTCACAGCTTCTCTTTCTCTCACTCACTCACAGCTTCTAGCTCTCTCTCTCTCACTCACAGCTTCTCTTTCTCTGTCTCTCTCTCACACTCACAGCTTCTCTTTCCCTCTCTCTCTCACTCATAGCTTCTCTTTCTCCCTCTCTCTCACTCACAGCTTCTCTCTCTCACTCATAGCTTCTCTTTCTTTCTTTCTCTCTCTCTCTCTCTCCCACTGTCACACCTTCTCTCTCTCTCTCTCTCTCACGCTCACTCACAGCTTCCCTTTTTCTCCCTCTCTCTCACACACAGTTTCTCTTTCACCCTCTCCCTCTCACTCACAGCTTCTCTTTCTCTCACTCTCTCACTCACAGCTTCTCTTTCTCTCTCTCTCACTCACAGCTTCTCTATCTCTATCTCTCTCACACTCACAGCTTCTCTCTCTCTCTCACTCACAGCTTCTCTTTCTCTGTCTCTCTCTAACTCACAGCTTCTCTTTATCTCTCTCTCACTCACAGCTTGTCTTTCTTTCTCTCTCTCTCTCAGTCACAGTTTCTCTTTCTCTCTCTCACACAGCTTCTCTTTCTCTCTCTTACTCACTCCCAGCTTCTCTTTCTCTCTCTCACTCACAGCTTGTCTTTATCTCTCTCTCTCAGTCACAGCTTCTCTTTCTCTCTCTCTCTCACTCACAGCTTCTCTCTCTCTCTCTCACTCACACCTCTTTCTCTCTCTCACATCTTCACTTTCTCTCTCTCTCTCACCCACAGCTTCTCTTTCTTTCTCTCTCTCACACGGCTTCTCTTTCTCCATCTCTCTCTCACTCACAGCTTCTCTCTCTCTCTCACTCACAGCTTCTCTTTCTTTCTCTCTCTCTCACTCACAGTTTCTCTTTCTCTCTCTCTCTCTCTCACTCACAGTTTATCTCTCTCTCTCTCACTCACTCACAGCTTCTCTTTCTTTCTTTCTCTCTCACTCACAGCTTCTCTCTCTCTCTCTCTCACTCACAGCTTCTCTCTCTCTCTCACTCACAGCTTCTCTTTCTCTCTCTTACTCACTCCCAGCTTCTCTTTCTCTCTCTCACTCACAGCTTTTCTTTATCTCTCTCTAACACTCACAGCTTCTCTTTATCTCTCTCTCTCACTCACCCACAGCTTCTCTTTCTCCTTCTCTCACTTACATCTTCTCTCTCTCACTCACTCACATCTTCTCTCTCTCTCTCACTCACAGCTTCTCTTTCTCTCTCACACACACCTTCTCTTTCTCTCTCTCTCTCTCACTCACAGCTTCTCTTTCTCTCTCTCACTCTCTCACTAACATCTTCTCTTTCTCTCTCTCTCTCACTCACAGCTTCTCTCTGTCACACACAGCTTCTCTATCTCTCTCTCTCTCACTCACAGCTTCTCTTTCTCTGTCTCTCTCTAACTCACAGCTTCTCTTTATCTCTCTCTCACTCACAGCTTCTCTTGCTTTCTCTCTCTCTCACTCACTCACAGTTTCTCTTTCTCTCTCTCACTCAAATCTCTTTCTCTCTCTCTCTCACTCACAGCTTCTCTCTCTTTCTCACTCACATCTATCTCTCTCTCTCTGTCTCTCTCTAACTCACAGCTTGTCTTTATCTCTCTCTCTCAGTCACAGCTTCTCTTTCTCTCTCTCTCTCACTCACAGCTTCTCTTTCTCTCTCTCTCTTTCTCTCTCAACTCTTTCTCTCTCTCACTCACATCTTCACTTTCACTCTCTCTCTCACTCACAGCTTCTCTTTCTTTCTCTCTCTCTCTCACTCACAGCTTCTCTTTCTCCCTCTCTCTCTCACTCACAGCTTCTCTCTCTCTCTCTCTCTAACTCACAGCTTTTCTTTATCTCTCTCTCACTCACAGCTTCTCTTTCTCTCTCTCTCTCACTCACAGCTTCTCTTTCTCTCTCCCACTCACAGCTTCTCTCTCTCTCACTCACTCACAGCTTCTAGCTCTCTCTCTCTCACTCACAGCTTCTCTTTCTCTGTCTGTCTCTCTCACTCACAGTTTCTCTTTCTCTCTCTCTCTCACAGCTTCTCTTTCTCCCTCTCTCTCTCACTTACAGCTTCTCTCTCTCACTCATAGCTTCTCTTTCTTTCTCTCTCACACACTCACAGCTTCTCTTTCTCTCTCTCACTCACAGCTTCTCTCTCCCTCACTCACTCACAACTTCTAGCTCTCTCTCACTCACAGATTCTCTTTCTCTGTCTCTCTCTCACACTCACAGCTTCTCTTTCTCTATCTCTCTCACAGCTTCTCTTTCTCCCTCTCTCTGTCACTTACAGCTTCTCTCTCTCTCACTCATAGCTTCTCTTTCTTTCTCTCTCACTCACTCACAGCTACTCTTTCTCTCTCTCCCACTGTCACAGCTTCTCTCTCTCTCTCACGCTCACTGACAGCTTCCCTTTTTCTCCCTCTCTCTCACAATCACAGCTTCTCTTTCACCCTCTCTCTCTCACTTACAGCATCTCTTTCTTTCTCTCTCTCTCACTCACAGCTTCTCTTTCTCTCTCTCTCTCTCACTCACAGCTTCCCTTTCTCTCACTCTCTCACTCACAGCTTCTCTTTCTCTCTCTCTCTCACTCACAGCTTCTCTTTCTTTCTCTCTCTCTCTCACTCAAAGCTTCTCTTTCTCTTTCTCTCTCTCTCTCTCACTCACAGTTTCTCTCTCTCTCTCTCTCACTCACTCACAGCTTCTCTCTCTCTCACTCACAGCTTCTCTTTCTCTCTCTCACTCTCTCACTATCTTCTCTTTCTCTCTCTCTCTCACTCACAGCTTCTCTCTCTTTCACACACACAGCTTCTCTTTCTCTCTCTCTCTCACTCATAGCTTCTCTTTCACTGTTTCTCTCTAACTCACAGCTTCTCTTTATCTCTCTCTCACTCACAGCTTCTCTTTCTCTCTCTCTCACTCACAGCTTCTCTTTCTCTATCTCTCTCACAGCTTCGCTCTCTCTCTCTCTCTCACTCACAGCTTCTCTCTCTCTCTCTCACTCACATCTTCTCTTTCTCTCTCTCTCTCACCGCTTCTCATGCTCCCTCTCTCTCTCACAGCTTCTCTCTCTCACTCACTCACAGCATCTCTTTCTTTCTCTCTCTCTCTCTGACAGCTTCTCTTTCTCTCTCTCTCACAGCTTCTCTTTCTCTCTCTCTCTCACTCACAGCTTCTCTCTCTCTCTCACTCACTCACAGCTTCTCTCTCTCTCTCTCACTCACAGCTTCTCTTTCTTTCTCTCTCTCTCACTCACAGCTTCTCTTTCTCTCTCACACACACATCTTCTCTTTCTCTCTCTCTCTCACTCACATCTCTTTCTTTCTTTCTTTCTCTCTCACTCACAGCTTCTATCTCTCTCTCACACACACAGCTTCTCTCTCTCTCACTCACAGCTTCTCTTTCTCTCTCTCTCTCACTCACAGCTTCTCTCTCTCTCACTCACAGCATCTCTTTATCTCTCTCTATCACTCACAGCTTCTCTTTATCTATCTCTCTCACTCACTCACTCACAGCTTCTCTTTCTCATTCTCTCTCACACTCACATCTTCTCTCTCTCTCTCCTCACACCTTCTCTCTCTCTCACTCACAGATTCTCTCTCTCTCACTCACAGGTTCTCTTTCTCTCTCTCACTCTCTCACTAACATCTTCTCTTTCTCTCTCTCTCTCTCACTCACAGCCTCTCTCTCTCTCACACACACAGCTTCTCTTTCTCTCTCTCTCTCACTCACAGCTTCTCTTTCTCTCTCTCTCTCTCACTCACAGCTTCTCTTTCTCTCTCTCTCTCACTCACAGCTTCTCTTTCTCTCTCTCACTCGCAGCTTTTATCTCTCTCTCTAACTCACAGCTTCTCTCTCTCTCTTACTCACAGATTCTCTTTCTCTCACACTCTCACACTCACAGCTTCTCTTTTTCTCTCTCTCTCACTCACCGCTTCACTTTCTCCCTCTCTCTCTCTCACTCAAAGCTTCTCTCTCACTCACAGCTTCTCTTTCTTTCTTTCTCTCTCTCTCTCACTCACATCTTCTCTTTCTCTCTCTCTCACTCACAGCTTCTCTCTCTCTCACTCACAGCTCTTTCTCTCTTTCTCACTCACAGCTTCTCTTTCGCTCTCTCTCTCTCACTCACAGCTTCTCTTTCTCTCTCTCCCTCACAGCTTCTATCTCTCTCTCTCACTCACAGCTTCTCTCTCTCTTACTCACAGATTCTCTTTCTCTCTCTCTCTCTCGCACTCACAGCTTCTCTTTTTCTCTCTCTCTCACTCACCGCTTCACTTTCTCCCTCTCTCTCTCACTCAAGGCTTCTCTCTCTCTCACTCACAGCTTCTCTTTCTTTCTCTCTCTCTCACTCACAGCTTCTCTTTCTCTCTCTCTCTCACTCACAGCTTCTCTTTCTCTCTCTCTCACTAACATCTCTTTCTCTCTCTCTCACTCACAGCTTCTCTCTCTCACACACACACAGCTTCTCTCTCACACACACACACAGCTTCTCTTTCGCTCTCTCTCTCACTCACAGCTTCTCTTTCTCTGTTACTCTCTAACTCACTGCTTATCTTTCTCTCTCGCTCTCTCACTCACAGCTTCTCTCTCTCTATCACTCACAGCTTCTCTTTCTCTCTCACTCTCTCACTATCTTCTCTTTCTCTCTCTCTCTCATTCACAGCTTCTCTCTCTCTCTCTCTTACTCACAGATTCTGTTTCCCCTCTCTCTCACTCAAAGCTTCTCTCTCTCTCACTCACAGCTTCTCTTTCTTTCTCTCTCTCTCACTCACTGCATCTCTTTCTCTCTCTCACACACACACAGCTTCTCTTTCTCTCTCTCACTCACTCACAGCTTCTAGCTCTCTCTCTCTCACTCACAGTTTCTCTTTCTCTGTCTCTCTCTCTCACTCACAGCTTCTCTTTCCCTCTCTCTCTCACTCAAGCTTCTCTCTCTCTCTCTCTCTCGCTCATAGCTTCTCTTCTTTCTCTCTCTCACTCACAGCTTCTCTTTCTCTCTCTCTCTCTCCCACTGTCACAGCTTCTCTCTCTCTCACGCTCACTCACAGCTTCCCTTTTTCTCCTTCTCTCTCACAATCACAGCTTCTCTTTCACCCTCTCTCTCTCACTCACAGCTTCTCTTTCTTTCTCTCTCTCTCACTCACAGCTTCTCTTTCTCTCTCTCTCTCACTAACAGCTTCTCTTTCTCTGTCTCTCTCTAACTCACAGCTTCTCTTTATCTCTCTCTCACTCACAGCTTCTCTTGCTTTCTCTCTCTCTCTCTCACTCACAGTTTCTCTTTCTCTCTCTCACACACATCTCTTTCTCTCTCTCTCTCACTCACAGCTTCTCTCTCTTTCTCACTCACAGCTCTCTCTCTCTCTCTGTCTCTCTCTAACTCACAGCTTGTCTTTATCTCTCTCTCTCAGTCACAGCTTCTCTTTCTCTCTCTCTCTCACTCACAGCTTCTCTTTCTCTCTCTCTCTCTCACACCTCTTTCTCTCTCTCACTCACATCTTCACTTTCTCTCTCTCTCTCACTCACAGCTTCTCTTTCTTTCTCTCTCTCTCTCACTCACAGCTTCTCTTTCTCTCTCTCTCTCTCACTCACAGCTTCTCTTACTCTCTCTCTCACTCACAGCTTCTCTCTCTTTCTTTCTCTCTCACTCACAGCTTCTCTCTCTCTCTCTCACTCACACCTTCTCTCTCACTCACTCACTCACAGCTTCTCTTTCTCTCTCTCTCTCACTCACAGCTTCTCTCTCTCTCTCTCACAGCTTCTCTTTATCTCTCTTTATCACTCACAGCTTCTCTTTATCTCTCTCTCTCTCACTCACTCACAGCTTCTCTTTCTCTCTCTCTCTCTCACTCACAGCTTCTCTCTCTCTCACACACACAACTTCTCTTTCTCTCTCTGTCACTCATAGCTTATCTCTCACTCTCACACACAGCTTCTCTTTCTCTCTCTCACTCTCTCACTAACATCTTCTCTTTCTCTCTCTCTCACTCACAGCTTCTCTCTCTCACACACACAGCTTCTCTTTCTCTCTCTCTCACTCACAGCTTCTCTTTCTCTGTCTCTCTCTAACTCACAGCTTCTTTATCTCTCTCTCACTCACAGCTTCTCTTTCTCTCTCTCTCTCTCACTCACAGCTTCTCTTTTTCTCTCTCACACAGCTTCTCTCTTTCTCTCTCTCACTCACAGCATCTCTCTCTCTCTCTCACTCACAAATTCTCTTTTTCTCTCTCTCTCTCTCACTCACAGCTTCTCTTTCTCTCTCTCTCTAACTCACAGCTTCTCTTTATCTCACTCACTCACAGCTTCTCTCTCTCTCACTCACACACAGCTTCTAGCTCTCTCTCTCTCACTCACAGCTTCTCTTTCTCTGTCTCTCTCTCACACTCACAGCTTCTCTTTCCCTCTCTCTCTCACTCACAGCTTCTCTTTCTCCCTCTCTCTCTCACAGCTTCTCTCTCTCACTCATAGCTTCTCTTTCTTTCTTTCTTTCTCTCTCTCTCACTCACAGCTTCTCTTTCTCTCTCTCTCTCCCACTGTCACACCTTCTCTCTCTCTCTCTCTCATGCTCACTCACAGCTTCCCTTTTTCTCCCTCTCTCTCACACACAGTTTCTCTTTCACCCTCTCTCTCTCACTCACAGCTTCTCTTTCTCTCACTTTCTCACTCAAGCTTCTCTTTCTCTGTCTCTCTCTAACTCACAGCTTCTCTTTATCTCTCTCTCACTCGCAGCTTGTCTTTCTTTCTCTCTCTCTCTCACTCACAGTTTCTCTTTCTCTCTCTCACTCACATCTCATTCTCTCTCTCTCTCACTCACAGCTTCTCTTTCTCTGTCTCTCTCTAACTCACAGCTTGTCTTTATCTCTCTCTCAGTCACAGCTTCTCTTTCTCTCTCTCTCACTCACAGATTCTCTTTCTTTCTCTCTCTCACACAGCTTCTCTTTCTCCATCTCTCTCTCACTCACAGCTTCTCTCTCTCTCTCACTCACAGCTTCTCTTTCTTTCTCTCTCTCTCTCACTCACAGCTTCTCTTTCTCTCTCTCTCACTCACTCACAGTTTCTCTCTCTCTCTCTCACTCACTCACAGCTTCTCTTTCTTTCTCTCTCACTCACAGCTTCTCTCTCTCTCTCTCACTCACAGCTTCTCTCTCTCTCACTCACTCACAGCTTCTCTTTCTCTCTCTTACTCACTCCCAGCTTTTCTTTCTCTCTCTCACTCACAGCTTTTCTTTATCTCTCTCTATCACTCACAGCTTTTCTTTATCTCTCTCACTCACTCACAGCTTCTCTTTCTCTTTCTCTCACTCACATCTTCGCTCTCTCTCACTCACAGTTTCTCTTTCTCTCTCACTCACAGTTTCTCTCTCTCTCTCACTCACTCACAGCTTCTCTTTCTTTCTTTCTCTCTCACTCACAGCTTTTCTCTCTCTCTCTCTCTCTCACTCACAGCCTCTCTTTCTCTCTCTTACTCACTCCCAGCTTCTCTTTCTCTCTCTCACTCACAGCTTTTCTTTATCTCTCTCTATCACTCACAGCTTCTCTTTATCTCTCTCTCTCACTCACTCACAGCTTCTCTTTCTCTTTCTCTCACTCACATCTTCTCTCTCTCTCACTCACTCACATCTTCTCTCTCTCTCTCACAGCTTCTCTTTCTCTATCACACACACACCTTCTCTTTCTCTCTCTCACTCTCTCACTAACATCTTCTCTTTCTCTGTCTCTCTCTAACTCACAGCTTCTTTATGTCTCTCTCACTCACAGCTTCTCTTTCTCTCTCTCTCACTCACAGCTTCTCTTTATCTCTCTCACTCACAGCTTCTCTCTTTCTCTCTCTCACTCACAGATTCTCTTTTTCTCTCTCTCTCTCTCTCACTCACAGCTTCTCTTTCTCTCTCTCTCTCTAACTCACAGCTTCTCTTTATCTCTCTCTCACTCACAACTTCTCTTTCTCTCTCTCTCTCACTCACAACTTCTCTTTCTCTCACTCACTCACAGCTTCTCTTTCTCTCACTCACTCACAGCTTCTAGCTCTCTCTCTCTCACTCACAGCTTCTCTTTCTCTCTCTCTCTCTCACACTCACAGCTTCTCTTTCCCTCTCTCTCTCACTCATAGCTTCTCTTTCTCCCTCTCTCTCTCACTCACAGCTTCTCTCTCTCACTCATAGCTTCTCTTTCTTTCTTTCTCTCTCTCTCTCTCTCCCACTGTCACACCTTCTCTCTCTCTCTCTCTCTCACGCTCACTCACAGCTTCCCTTTTTCTCCCTCTCTCTCACACACAGTTTCTCTTTCACCCTCTCCCTCTCACTCACAGCTTCTCTTTCTCTCACTCTCTCACTCACAGCTTCTCTTTCTCTCTCTCTCACTCACAGCTTCTCTATCTCTATCTCTCTCACACTCACAGCTTCTCTCTCTCTCTCACTCACAGCTTCTCTTTCTCTGTCTCTCTCTAACTCACAGCTTCTCTTTATCTCTCTCTCACTCACAGCTTGTCTTTCTTTCTCTCTCTCTCTCAGTCACAGTTTCTCTTTCTCTCTCTCACACAGCTTCTCTTTCGCTCTCTTACTCACTCCCAGCTTCTCTTTCTCTCTCTCACTCACAGCTTGTCTTTATCTCTCTCTCTCAGTCACAGCTTCTCTTTCTCTCTCTCTCTCACTCACAGCTTCTCTCTCTCTCTCTCACTCACACCTCTTTCTCTCTCTCACATCTTCACTTTCTCTCTCTCTCTCACCCACAGCTTCTCTTTCTTTCTCTCTCTCACACGGCTTCTCTTTCTCCATCTCTCTCTCACTCACAGCTTCTCTCTCTCTCTCACTCACAGCTTCTCTTTCTTTCTCTCTCTCTCACTCACAGCTTCTCTCTCTCTCTCTCTCTCTCTCACTCACAGTTTATCTCTCTCTCTCTCACTCACTCACAGCTTCTCTTTCTTTCTTTCTCTCTCACTCACAGCTTCTCTCTCTCTCTCTCACTCACAGCTTCTCTCTCTCTCTCACTCACAGCTTCTCTTTCTCTCTCTTACTCACTCCCAGCTTCTCTTTCTCTCTCTCACTCACAGCTTTTCTTTATCTCTCTCTAACACTCACAGCTTCTCTTTATCTCTCTCTCTCACTCACTCACAGCTTCTCTTTCTCCTTCTCTCACTTACATCTTCTCTCTCTCACTCACTCACATCTTCTCTCTCTCTCTCACTCACAGCTTCTCTTTCTCTCTCACACACACCTTCTCTTTCTCTCTCTCTCTCTCACTCACAGCTTCTCTTTCTCTCTCTCACTCTCTCACTAACATCTTCTCTTTCTCTCTCTCTCTCACTCACAGCTTCTCTCTGTCACACACAGCTTCTCTATCTCTCTCTCTCTCACTCACAGCTTCTCTTTCTCTGTCTCTCTCTAACTCACAGCTTCTCTTTATCTCTCTCTCACTCACAGCTTCTCTTGCTTTCTCTCTCTCTCACTCACTCACAGTTTCTCTTTCTCTCTCTCACTCAAATCTCTTTCTCTCTCTCTCTCACTCACAGCTTCTCTCTCTTTCTCACTCACATCTATCTCTCTCTCTCTGTCTCTCTCTAACTCACAGCTTGTCTTTATCTCTCTCTCTCAGTCACAGCTTCTCTTTCTCTCTCTCTCTCACTCACAGCTTCTCTTTCTCTCTCTCTCTCTCTCTCTCAACTCTTTCTCTCTCTCACTCACATCTTCACTTTCACTCTCTCTCTCACTCACAGCTTCTCTTTCTTTCTCTCTCTCTCTCACTCACAGCTTCTCTTTCTCCCTCTCTCTCTCACTCACAGCTTCTCTCTCTCTCTCTCTCTAACTCACAGCTTTTCTTTATCTCTCTCTCACTCACAGCTTCTCTTTCTCTCTCTCTCTCACTCACAGCTTCTCTTTCTCTCTCCCACTCACAGCTTCTCTCTCTCTCACTCACTCACAGCTTCTAGCTCTCTCTCTCTCACTCACAGCTTCTCTTTCTCTGTCTGTCTCTCTCACTCACAGTTTCTCTTTCTCTCTCTCTCTCACAGCTTCTCTTTCTCCCTCTCTCTCTCACTTACAGCTTCTCTCTCTCACTCATAGCTTCTCTTTCTTTCTCTCTCACACACTCACAGCTTCTCTTTCTCTCTCTCACTCACAGCTTCTCTCTCCCTCACTCACTCACAACTTCTAGCTCTCTCTCACTCACAGATTCTCTTTCTCTGTCTCTCTCTCACACTCACAGCTTCTCTTTCTCTATCTCTCTCACAGCTTCTCTTTCTCCCTCTCTCTGTCACTTACAGCTTCTCTCTCTCTCACTCATAGCTTCTCTTTCTTTCTCTCTCACTCACTCACAGCTACTCTTTCTCTCTCTCCCACTGTCACAGCTTCTCTCTCTCTCTCACGCTCACTGACAGCTTCCCTTTTTCTCCCTCTCTCTCACAATCACAGCTTCTCTTTCACCCTCTCTCTCTCACTTACAGCATCTCTTTCTTTCTCTCTCTCTCACTCACAGCTTCTCTTTCTCTCTCTCTCACTCACTCACAGTTTCTCTCTCTCTCTCTCACTCACTCACAGCTTCTCTTTCTTTCTTTCTCTCTCACTCACAGCTTCTCTCTCTCTCTCTCTCACTCACAGCTTCTCTCTCTCTCACTCACTCACAGCTTCTCTTTCTCTCTCTTACTCACTCCCAGCTTCTCTTTCACTCTCTCTAACTCATAGCTTCTCTTTCTCTCTCACTCACAGCTTCTCTTTCTCTCTCACTCACAACTTCTCTCTCTCTCTCACTCACAGCTTCTCTCTCTCTCTCTCACTGCTTCACTCTCTCTCACTCACTCACAGCTTCTATCTCTCTCTCTCTCACAGCTTCTCCCTCTCTCTCTCTCACTCACAGCTTCTCTTTCTCTCTCTCTCTCACTCACAACTGTTCTTTCTCCCTCTCTCTCTCACTCATAGCTTCTCTCTCTCTCACTCATAGCTTCTGTTTCTTTCTCTCTCTGACTCACAGCTTATCTTTCTCTCTATCCCACTGTCACAGCTTCTCTCTCTTTCACGCTCACTCACAGCTTCCCTTTTTCTCCCTCTCTCTCACAATCACAGCTTCTCTTTCACCCTCTCTCTCTCACTCACAGCTTCTCTTACTTTCTCTCTCTCTCACTCACAGTTTCTCTTTCACCCTCTCTCTCTCACTCACAGCTTCCCTTTCTCTCACTCTCTCACTCACAGCTTCTCTTTCTCTCTCTCTCTCACTCACAGCTTCTCTTTCTTTCTCTCTCTCTCTCACTCAAAGCTTCTCTTTCTCTTTCTCTCTCTCTCTCTCACTCACAGTTTCTCTCTCTCTCTCTCTCACTCACTCACAGCTTCTCTCTCTCTCACTCACAGCTTCTCTTTCTCTCTCTCACTCTCTCACTATCTTCTCTTTCTCTCTCTCTCACTCACAGCTTCTCTCTCTCTCACACACACAGCTTCTCTTTCTCTCTCTCTCTCACTCATAGCTTCTCTTTCACTGTTTCTCTCTAACTCACAGCTTCTCTTTATCTCTCTCTCACTCACAGCTTCTCTTTCTCTCTCTCTCACTCACAGCTTCTCTTTCTCTATCTCTCTCACAGCTTCGCTCTCTCTCTCTCTCTCACTCACAGCTTCTCTCTCTCTCTCTCACTCACATCTTCTCTTTCTCTCTCTCTCTCACCGCTTCTCATGCTCCCTCTCTCTCTCACAGCTTCTCTCTCTCACTCACTCACAGCATCTCTTTCTTTCTCTCTCTCTCTCTGACAGCTTCTCTTTCTCTCTCTCTCACAGCTTCTCTTTCTCTCTCTCTCTCACTCACAGCTTCTCTCTCTCTCTCTCTCACTCACAGCTTCTCTCTCTCTCTCTCACTCACAGCTTCTCTTTCTTTCTCTCTCTCTCACTCACAGCTTCTCTTTCTCTCTCACACACACATCTTCTCTTTCTCTCTCTCTCTCACTCACATCTCTTTCTTTCTTTCTATCTCTCTCTCACACACACAGCTTCTCTCTCTCTCACTCACAGCTTCTCTTTCTCTCTCTCTCTCACTCACAGCTTCTCTCTCTCTCACTCACAGCATCTCTTTATCTCTCTCTATCACTCACAGCTTCTCTTTATCTATCTCTCTCACTCACTCACTCACAGCTTCTCTTTCTCATTCTCTCTCACACTCACATCTTCTCTCTCTCTCCTCACACCTTCTCTCTCTCTCACTCACAGATTCTCTCTCTCTCACTCACAGGTTCTCTTTCTCTCTCTCACTCTCTCACTAACATCTTCTCTTTCTCTCTCTCTCTCTCACTCACAGCCTCTCTCTCTCACACACACACAGCTTCTCTTTCTCTCTCTCTCTCACTCACAGCTTCTCTTTCTCTCTCTCTCTCTCACTCACAGCTTCTCTTTCTCTCTCTCTCTCACTCACAGCTTCTCTTTCTCTCTCTCACTCGCAGCTTTTATCTCTCTCTCTAACTCACAGCTTCTCTCTCTCTCTTACTCACAGATTCTCTTTCTCTCACACTCTCACACTCACAGCTTCTCTTTTTCTCTCTCTCTCACTCACCGCTTCACTTTCTCCCTCTCTCTCTCTCACTCAAAGCTTCTCTCTCACTCACAGCTTCTCTTTCTTTCTTTCTCTCTCTCTCTCACTCACATCTTCTCTTTCTCTCTCTCTCACTCACAGCTTCTCTCTCTCTCACTCACAGCTCTTTCTCTCTTTCTCACTCACAGCTTCTCTTTCGCTCTCTCTCTCTCACTCACAGCTTCTCTTTCTCTCTCTCCCTCACAGCTTCTATCTCTCTCTCTCACTCACAGCTTCTCTCTCTCTTACTCACAGATTCTCTTTCTCTCTCTCTCTCTCGCACTCACAGCTTCTCTTTTTCTCTCTCTCTCACTCACCGCTTCACTTTCTCCCTCTCTCTTTCACTCAAGGCTTCTCTCTCTCTCACTCACAGCTTCTCTTTCTTTCTCTCTCTCTCACTCACAGCTTCTCTTTCTCTCTCTCTCACTCACAGCTTCTCTTTCTCTCTCTCTCACTAACATCTCTTTCTCTCTCTCTCACTCACAGCTTCTCTCTCTCACACACACACAGCTTCTCTCTCACACACACACACAGCTTCTCTTTCGCTCTCTCTCTCACTCACAGCTTCTCTTTCTCTGTTACTCTCTAACTCACTGCTTATCTTTCTCTCTCGCTCTCTCACTCACAGCTTCTCTCTCTCTATCACTCACAGCTTCTCTTTCTCTCTCACTCTCTCACTATCTTCTCTTTCTCTCTCTCTCTCATTCACAGCTTCTCTCTCTCTCTCTCTCTTACTCACAGATTCTGTTTCCCCTCTCTCTCACTCAAAGCTTCTCTCTCTCTCACTCACAGCTTCTCTTTCTTTCTCTCTCTCTCACTCACTGCATCTCTTTCTCTCTCTCACACACACACAGCTTCTCTTTCTCTCTCTCACTCACTCACAGCTTCTAGCTCTCTCTCTCTCACTCACAGTTTCTCTTTCTCTGTCTCTCTCTCTCACTCACAGCTTCTCTTTCCCTCTCTCTCTCACTCAAGCTTCTCTCTCTCTCTCTCTCTCGCTCATAGCTTCTCTTCTTTCTCTCTCTCACTCACAGCTTCTCTCTCTCTCTCTCTCTCCCACTGTCACAGCTTCTCTCTCTCTCACGCTCACTCACAGCTTCCCTTTTTCTCCTTCTCTCTCACAATCACAGCTTCTCTTTCACCCTCTCTCTCTCACTCACAGCTTCTCTTTCTTTCTCTCTCTCTCACTCACAGCTTCTCTTTCTCTCTCTCTCTCACTAACAGCTTCTCTTTCTCTGTCTCTCTCTAACTCACAGCTTCTCTTTATCTCTCTCTCACTCACAGCTTCTCTTGCTTTCTCTCTCTCTCTCTCACTCACAGTTTCTCTTTCTCTCTCTCACACACATCTCTTTCTCTCTCTCTCTCACTCACAGCTTCTCTCTCTTTCTCACTCACAGCTCTCTCTCTCTCTCTGTCTCTCTCTAACTCACAGCTTGTCTTTATCTCTCTCTCTCAGTCACAGCTTCTCTTTCTCTCTCTCTCTCACTCACAGCTTCTCTTTATCTCTCTCTCTCTCACACCTCTTTCTCTCTCTCACTCACATCTTCACTTTCTCTCTCTCTCTCACTCACAGCTTCTCTTTCTTTCTCTCTCTCTCTCACTCACAGCTTCTCTTTCTCTCTCTCTCTCTCACTCACAGCTTCTCTTACTCTCTCTCTCTCACTCACAGCTTCTCTCTCTTTCTTTCTCTCTCACTCACAGCTTCTCTCTCTCTCTCTCACTCACACCTTCTCTCTCACTCACTCACTCACAGCTTCTCTTTCTCTCTCTCTCTCACTCACAGCTTCTCTCTCTCTCTCTCACAGCTTCTCTTTATCTCTCTTTATCACTCACAGCTTCTCTTTATCTCTCTCTCTCTCACTCACTCACAGCTTCTCTTTCTCTTTCTCTCTCACACTCACATCTTCTCTCTCTCTCTCTCATTGACAGCTTCTCTCTCTCTCTCTCACTCACAGCTTCTCTCTCTCTCACACACACAACTTCTCTTTCTCTCTCTGTCACTCATAGCTTATCTCTCACTCTCAAACACAGCTTCTCTTTCTCTCTCTCACTCTCTCACTAACATCTTCTCTTTCTCTCTCTCTCACTCACAGCTTCTCTCTCTCACACACACAGCTTCTCTTTCTCTCTCTCTCACTCACAGCTTCTCTTTCTCTGTCTCTCTCTAACTCACAGCTTCTTTATCTCTCTCTCACTCACAGCTTCTCTTTCTCTCTCTCTCTCTCACTCACAGCTTCTCTTTTTCTCTCTCACACAGCTTCTCTCTTTCTCTCTCTCACTCACAGCATCTCTCTCTCTCTCTCACTCACAAATTCTCTTTTTCTCTCTCTCTCTCTCACTCACAGCTTCTCTTTCTCTCTCTCTCTAACTCACAGCTTCTCTTTATCTCACTCACTCACAGCTTCTCTCTCTCTCACTCACACACAGCTTCTAGCTCTCTCTCTCTCACTCACAGCTTCTCTTTCTCTGTCTCTCTCTCACACTCACAGCTTCTCTTTCCCTCTCTCTCTCACTCACAGCTTCTCTTTCTCCCTCTCTCTCTCACAGCTTCTCTCTCTCACTCATAGCTTCTCTTTCTTTCTTTCTTTCTCTCTCTCTCACTCACAGCTTCTCTTTCTCTCTCTCTCTCCCACTGTCACACATTCTCTCTCTCTCTCTCTCATGCTCACTCACAGCTTCCCTTTTTCTCCCTCTCTCTCACACACAGTTTCTCTTTCACCCTCTCTCTCTCACTCACAGCTTCTCTTTCTCTCACTCTCTCACTCAAGCTTCTCTTTCTCTGTCTCTCTCTAACTCACAGCTTCTCTTTATCTCTCTCTCACTCGCAGCTTGTCTTTCTTTCTCTCTCTCTCTCACTCACAGTTTCTCTTTCTCTCTCTCACTCACATCTCATTCTCTCTCTCTCTCACTCACAGCTTCTCTTTCTCTGTCTCTCTCTAACTCACAGCTTGTCTTTATCTCTCTCTCAGTCACAGCTTCTCTTTCTCTCTCTCTCACTCACAGATTCTCTTTCTTTCTCTCTCTCACACAGCTTCTCTTTCTCCATCTCTCTCTCACTCACAGCTTCTCTCTCTCTCTCACTCACAGCTTCTCTTTCTTTCTCTCTCTCTCTCACTCACAGCTTCTCTTTCTCTCTCTCTCACTCACTCACAGTTTCTCTCTCTCTCTCTCACTCACTCACAGCTTCTCTTTCTTTCTCTCTCACTCACAGCTTCTCTCTCTCTCTCTCACTCACAGCTTCTCTCTCTCTCACTCACTCACAGCTTCTCTTTCTCTCTCTTACTCACTCCCAGCTTTTCTTTCTCTCTCTCACTCACAGCTTTTCTTTATCTCTCTCTATCACTCACAGCTTTTCTTTATCTCTCTCACTCACTCACAGCTTCTCTTTCTCTTTCTCTCACTCACATCTTCGCTCTCTCTCACTCACAGTTTCTCTTTCTCTCTCACTCACAGTTTCTCTCTCTCTCTCACTCACTCACAGCTTCTCTTTCTTTCTTTCTCTCTCACTCACAGCTTTTCTCTCTCTCTCTCTCTCACTCACAGCCTCTCTTTCTCTCTCTTACTCACTCCCAGCTTCTCTTTCTCTCTCTCACTCACAGCTTTTCTTTATCTCTCTCTATCACTCACAGCTTCTCTTTATCTCTCTCTCTCACTCACTCACAGCTTCTCTTTCTCTTTCTCTCACTCACATCTTCTCTCTCTCTCACTCACTCACATCTTCTCTCTCTCTCTCACAGCTTCTCTTTCTCTATCACACACACACCTTCTCTTTCTCTCTCTCACTCTCTCACTAACATCTTCTCTTTCTCTGTCTCTCTCTAACTCACAGCTTCTTTATGTCTCTCTCACTCACAGCTTCTCTTTCTCTCTCTCTCACTCACAGCTTCTCTTTATCTCTCTCACTCACAGCTTCTCTCTTTCTCTCTCTCACTCACAGATTCTCTTTTTCTCTCTCTCTCTCTCTCACTCACAGCTTCTCTTTCTCTCTCTCTCTCTAACTCACAGCTTCTCTTTATCTCTCTCTCACTCACAACTTCTCTTTCTCTCTCTCTCTCACTCACAACTTCTCTTTCTCTCACTCACTCACAGCTTCTCTTTCTCTCACTCACTCACAGCTTCTAGCTCTCTCTCTCTCACTCACAGCTTCTCTTTCTCTGTCTCTCTCTCACACTCACAGCTTCTCTTTCCCTCTCTCTCTCACTCATAGCTTCTCTTTCTCCCTCTCTCTCACTCACAGCTTCTCTCTCTCACTCATAGCTTCTCTTTCTTTCTTTCTCTCTCTCTCTCTCTCCCACTGTCACACCTTCTCTCTCTCTCTCTCTCTCACGCTCACTCACAGCTTCCCTTTTTCTCCCTCTCTCTCACACACAGTTTCTCTTTCACCCTCTCCCTCTCACTCACAGCTTCTCTTTCTCTCACTCTCTCACTCACAGCTTCTCTTTCTCTCTCTCTCACTCACAGCTTCTCTATCTCTATCTCTCTCACACTCACAGCTTCTCTCTCTCTCTCACTCACAGCTTCTCTTTCTCTGTCTCTCTCTAACTCACAGCTTCTCTTTATCTCTCTCTCACTCACAGCTTGTCTTTCTTTCTCTCTCTCTCTCAGTCACAGTTTCTCTTTCTCTCTCTCACACAGCTTCTCTTTCTCTCTCTTACTCACTCCCAGCTTCTCTTTCTCTCTCTCACTCACAGCTTGTCTTTATCTCTCTCTCTCAGTCACAGCTTCTCTTTCTCTCTCTCTCTCACTCACAGCTTCTCTCTCTCTCTCTCACTCACACCTCTTTCTCTCTCTCACATCTTCACTTTCTCTCTCTCTCTCACCCACAGCTTCTCTTTCTTTCTCTCTCTCACACGGCTTCTCTTTCTCCATCTCTCTCTCACTCACAGCTTCTCTCTCTCTCTCACTCACAGCTTCTCTTTCTTTCTCTCTCTCTCACTCACAGCTTCTCTTTCTCTCTCTCTCTCTCTCACTCACAGTTTATCTCTCTCTCTCTCACTCACTCACAGCTTCTCTTTCTTTTTTCTCTCTCACTCACAGCTTCTCTCTCTCTCTCTCTCACTCACAGCTTCTCTCTCTCTCTCACTCACAGCTTCTCTTTCTCTCTCTTACTCACTCCCAGCTTCTCTTTCTCTCTCTCACTCACAGCTTTTCTTTATCTCTCTCTAACACTCACAGCTTCTCTTTATCTCTCTCTCTCACTCACCCACAGCTTCTCTTTCTCCTTCTCTCACTTACATCTTCTCTCTCTCACTCACTCACATCTTCTCTCTCTCTCTCACTCACAGCTTCTCTTTCTCTCTCACACACACCTTCTCTTTCTCTCTCTCTCTCTCACTCACAGCTTCTCTTTCTCTCTCTCACTCTCTCACTAACATCTTCTCTTTCTCTCTCTCTCTCACTCACAGCTTCTCTCTGTCACACACAGCTTCTCTATCTCTCTCTCTCTCACTCACAGCTTCTCTTTCTCTGTCTCTCTCTAACTCACAGCTTCTCTTTATCTCTCTCTCACTCACAGCTTCTCTTGCTTTCTCTCTCTCTCACTCACTCACAGTTTCTCTTTCTCTCTCTCACTCAAATCTCTTTCTCTCTCTCTCTCACTCACAGCTTCTCTCTCTTTCTCACTCACATCTATCTCTCTCTCTCTGTCTCTCTCTAACTCACAGCTTGTCTTTATCTCTCTCTCTCAGTCACAGCTTCTCTTTCTCTCTCTCTCTCACTCACAGCTTCTCTTTCTCTCTCTCTCTTTCTCTCTCAACTCTTTCTCTCTCTCACTCACATCTTCACTTTCACTCTCTCTCTCACTCACAGCTTCTCTTTCTTTCTCTCTCTCTCTCACTCACAGCTTCTCTTTCTCCCTCTCTCTCTCACTCACAGCTTCTCTCTCTCTCTCTCTCTAACTCACAGCTTTTCTTTATCTCTCTCTCACTCACAGCTTCTCTTTCTCTCTCTCTCTCACTCACAGCTTCTCTTTCTCTCTCCCACTCACAGCTTCTCTCTCTCTCACTCACTCACAGCTTCTAGCTCTCTCTCTCTCACTCACAGCTTCTCTTTCTCTGTCTGTCTCTCTCACTCACAGTTTCTCTTTCTCTCTCTCTCTCACAGCTTCTCTTTCTCCCTCTCTCTCTCACTTACAGCTTCTCTCTCTCACTCATAGCTTCTCTTTCTTTCTCTCTCACACACTCACAGCTTCTCTTTCTCTCTCTCACTCACAGCTTCTCTCTCCCTCACTCACTCACAACTTCTAGCTCTCTCTCACTCACAGATTCTCTTTCTCTGTCTCTCTCTCACACTCACAGCTTCTCTTTCTCTATCTCTCTCACAGCTTCTCTTTCTCCCTCTCTCTGTCACTTACAGCTTCTCTCTCTCTCACTCATAGCTTCTCTTTCTTTCTCTCTCACTCACTCACAGCTACTCTTTCTCTCTCTCCCACTGTCACAGCTTCTCTCTCTCTCTCACGCTCACTGACAGCTTCCCTTTTTCTCCCTCTCTCTCACAATCACAGCTTCTCTTTCACCCTCTCTCTCTCACTTACAGCATCTCTTTCTTTCTCTCTCTCTCACTCACAGCTTCTCTTTCTCTCTCTCTCTCTCACTCACAGCTTCCCTTTCTCTCACTCTCTCACTCACAGCTTCTCTTTCTCTCTCTCTCTCACTCACAGCTTCTCTTTCTTTCTCTCTCTCTCTCACTCAAAGCTTCTCTTTCTCTTTCTCTCTCTCTCTCTCACTCACAGTTTCTCTCTCTCTCTCTCTCACTCACTCACAGCTTCTCTCTCTCTCACTCACAGCTTCTCTTTCTCTCTCTCACTCTCTCACTATCTTCTCTTTCTCTCTCTCTCTCACTCACAGCTTCTCTCTCTCTCACACACACAGCTTCTCTTTCTCTCTCTCTCTCACTCATAGCTTCTCTTTCACTGTTTCTCTCTAACTCACAGCTTCTCTTTATCTCTCTCTCACTCACAGCTTCTCTTTCTCTCTCTCTCACTCACAGCTTCTCTTTCTCTATCTCTCTCACAGCTTCGCTCTCTCTCTCTCTCTCACTCACAGCTTCTCTCTCTCTCTCTCACTCACATCTTCTCTTTCTCTCTCTCTCTCACCGCTTCTCATGCTCCCTCTCTCTCTCACAGCTTCTCTCTCTCACTCACTCACAGCATCTCTTTCTTTCTCTCTCTCTCTCTGACAGCTTCTCTTTCTCTCTCTCTCACAGCTTCTCTTTCTCTCTCTCTCTCACTCACAGCTTCTCTCTCTCTCTCACTCACTCACAGCTTCTCTCTCTCTCTCTCACTCACAGCTTCTCTTTCTTTCTCTCTCTCTCACTCACAGCTTCTCTTTCTCTCTCACACACACATCTTCTCTTTCTCTCTCTCTCTCACTCACATCTCTTTCTTTCTTTCTTTCTCTCTCACTCACAGCTTCTATCTCTCTCTCACACACACAGCTTCTCTCTCTCTCACTCACAGCTTCTCTTTCTCTCTCTCTCTCACTCACAGCTTCTCTCTCTCTCACTCACAGCATCTCTTTATCTCTCTCTATCACTCACAGCTTCTCTTTATCTATCTCTCTCACTCACTCACTCACAGCTTCTCTTTCTCATTCTCTCTCACACTCACATCTTCTCTCTCTCTCTCCTCACACCTTCTCTCTCTCTCACTCACAGATTCTCTCTCTCTCACTCACAGGTTCTCTTTCTCTCTCTCACTCTCTCACTAACATCTTCTCTTTCTCTCTCTCTCTCTCACTCACAGCCTCTCTCTCTCTCACACACACAGCTTCTCTTTCTCTCTCTCTCTCACTCACAGCTTCTCTTTCTCTCTCTCTCTCTCACTCACAGCTTCTCTTTCTCTCTCTCTCTCACTCACAGCTTCTCTTTCTCTCTCTCACTCGCAGCTTTTATCTCTCTCTCTAACTCACAGCTTCTCTCTCTCTCTTACTCACAGATTCTCTTTCTCTCACACTCTCACACTCACAGCTTCTCTTTTTCTCTCTCTCTCACTCACCGCTTCACTTTCTCCCTCTCTCTCTCTCACTCAAAGCTTCTCTCTCACTCACAGCTTCTCTTTCTTTCTTTCTCTCTCTCTCTCACTCACATCTTCTCTTTCTCTCTCTCTCACTCACAGCTTCTCTCTCTCTCACTCACAGCTCTTTCTCTCTTTCTCACTCACAGCTTCTCTTTCGCTCTCTCTCTCTCACTCACAGCTTCTCTTTCTCTCTCTCCCTCACAGCTTCTATCTCTCTCTCTCACTCACAGCTTCTCTCTCTCTTACTCACAGATTCTCTTTCTCTCTCTCTCTCTCGCACTCACAGCTTCTCTTTTTCTCTCTCTCTCACTCACCGCTTCACTTTCTCCCTCTCTCTCTCACTCAAGGCTTCTCTCTCTCTCACTCACAGCTTCTCTTTCTTTCTCTCTCTCTCACTCACAGCTTCTCTTTCTCTCTCTCTCACTCACAGCTTCTCTTTCTCTCTCTCTCACTAACATCTCTTTCTCTCTCTCTCACTCACAGCTTCTCTCTCTCACACACACACAGCTTCTCTCTCACACACACACACAGCTTCTCTTTCGCTCTCTCTCTCACTCACAGCTTCTCTTTCTCTGTTACTCTCTAACTCACTGCTTATCTTTCTCTCTCGCTCTCTCACTCACAGCTTCTCTCTCTCTATCACTCACAGCTTCTCTTTCTCTCTCACTCTCTCACTATCTTCTCTTTCTCTCTCTCTCTCATTCACAGCTTCTCTCTCTCTCTCTCTTACTCACAGATTCTGTTTCCCCTCTCTCTCACTCAAAGCTTCTCTCTCTCTCACTCACAGCTTCTCTTTCTTTCTCTCTCTCTCACTCACTGCATCTCTTTCTCTCTCTCACACACACACAGCTTCTCTTTCTCTCTCTCACTCACTCACAGCTTCTAGCTCTCTCTCTCTCACTCACAGTTTCTCTTTCTCTGTCTCTCTCTCTCACTCACAGCTTCTCTTTCCCTCTCTCTCTCACTCAAGCTTCTCTCTCTCTCTCTCTCTCGCTCATAGCTTCTCTTCTTTCTCTCTCTCACTCACAGCTTCTCTTTCTCTCTCTCTCTCTCCCACTGTCACAGCTTCTCTCTCTCTCACGCTCACTCACAGCTTCCCTTTTTCTCCTTCTCTCTCACAATCACAGCTTCTCTTTCACCCTCTCTCTCTCACTCACAGCTTCTCTTTCTTTCTCTCTCTCTCACTCACAGCTTCTCTTTCTCTCTCTCTCTCACTAACAGCTTCTCTTTCTCTGTCTCTCTCTAACTCACAGCTTCTCTTTATCTCTCTCTCACTCACAGCTTCTCTTGCTTTCTCTCTCTCTCTCTCACTCACAGTTTCTCTTTCTCTCTCTCACACACATCTCTTTCTCTCTCTCTCTCACTCACAGCTTCTCTCTCTTTCTCACTCACAGCTCTCTCTCTCTCTCTGTCTCTCTCTAACTCACAGCTTGTCTTTATCTCTCTCTCTCAGTCACAGCTTCTCTTTCTCTCTCTCTCTCACTCACAGCTTCTCTTTCTCTCTCTCTCTCTCACACCTCTTTCTCTCTCTCACTCACATCTTCACTTTCTCTCTCTCTCTCACTCACAGCTTCTCTTTCTTTCTCTCTCTCTCTCACTCACAGCTTCTCTTTCTCTCTCTCTCTCTCACTCACAGCTTCTCTTACTCTCTCTCTCACTCACAGCTTCTCTCTCTTTCTTTCTCTCTCACTCACAGCTTCTCTCTCTCTCTCTCACTCACACCTTCTCTCTCACTCACTCACTCACAGCTTCTCTTTCTCTCTCTCTCTCACTCACAGCTTCTCTCTCTCTCTCTCACAGCTTCTCTTTATCTCTCTTTATCACTCACAGCTTCTCTTTATCTCTCTCTCTCTCACTCACTCACAGCTTCTCTTTCTCTCTCTCTCTCTCACTCACAGCTTCTCTCTCTCTCACACACACAACTTCTCTTTCTCTCTCTGTCACTCATAGCTTATCTCTCACTCTCACACACAGCTTCTCTTTCTCTCTCTCACTCTCTCACTAACATCTTCTCTTTCTCTCTCTCTCACTCACAGCTTCTCTCTCTCACACACACAGCTTCTCTTTCTCTCTCTCTCACTCACAGCTTCTCTTTCTCTGTCTCTCTCTAACTCACAGCTTCTTTATCTCTCTCTCACTCACAGCTTCTCTTTCTCTCTCTCTCTCTCACTCACAGCTTCTCTTTTTCTCTCTCACACAGCTTCTCTCTTTCTCTCTCTCACTCACAGCATCTCTCTCTCTCTCTCACTCACAAATTCTCTTTTTCTCTCTCTCTCTCTCACTCACAGCTTCTCTTTCTCTCTCTCTCTAACTCACAGCTTCTCTTTATCTCACTCACTCACAGCTTCTCTCTCTCTCACTCACACACAGCTTCTAGCTCTCTCTCTCTCACTCACAGCTTCTCTTTCTCTGTCTCTCTCTCACACTCACAGCTTCTCTTTCCCTCTCTCTCTCACTCACAGCTTCTCTTTCTCCCTCTCTCTCTCACAGCTTCTCTCTCTCACTCATAGCTTCTCTTTCTTTCTTTCTTTCTCTCTCTCTCACTCACAGCTTCTCTTTCTCTCTCTCTCTCCCACTGTCACACCTTCTCTCTCTCTCTCTCTCATGCTCACTCACAGCTTCCCTTTTTCTCCCTCTCTCTCACACACAGTTTCTCTTTCACCCTCTCTCTCTCACTCACAGCTTCTCTTTCTCTCACTCTCTCACTCAAGCTTCTCTTTCTCTGTCTCTCTCTAACTCACAGCTTCTCTTTATCTCTCTCTCACTCGCAGCTTGTCTTTCTTTCTCTCTCTCTCTCACTCACAGTTTCTCTTTCTCTCTCTCACTCACATCTCATTCTCTCTCTCTCTCACTCACAGCTTCTCTTTCTCTGTCTCTCTCTAACTCACAGCTTGTCTTTATCTCTCTCTCAGTCACAGCTTCTCTTTCTCTCTCTCTCACTCACAGATTCTCTTTCTTTCTCTCTCTCACACAGCTTCTCTTTCTCCATCTCTCTCTCACTCACAGCTTCTCTCTCTCTCTCACTCACAGCTTCTCTTTCTTTCTCTCTCTCTCTCACTCACAGCTTCTCTTTCTCTCTCTCTCACTCACTCACAGTTTCTCTCTCTCTCTCTCACTCACTCACAGCTTCTCTTTCTTTCTCTCTCACTCACAGCTTCTCTCTCTCTCTCTCACTCACAGCTTCTCTCTCTCTCACTCACTCACAGCTTCTCTTTCTCTCTCTTACTCACTCCCAGCTTTTCTTTCTCTCTCTCACTCACAGCTTTTCTTTATCTCTCTCTATCACTCACAGCTTTTCTTTATCTCTCTCACTCACTCACAGCTTCTCTTTCTCTTTCTCTCACTCACATCTTCGCTCTCTCTCACTCACAGTTTCTCTTTCTCTCTCACTCACAGTTTCTCTCTCTCTCTCACTCACTCACAGCTTCTCTTTCTTTCTTTCTCTCTCACTCACAGCTTTTCTCTCTCTCTCTCTCTCACTCACAGCCTCTCTTTCTCTCTCTTACTCACTCCCAGCTTCTCTTTCTCTCTCTCACTCACAGCTTTTCTTTATCTCTCTCTATCACTCACAGCTTCTCTTTATCTCTCTCTCTCACTCACTCACAGCTTCTCTTTCTCTTTCTCTCACTCACATCTTCTCTCTCTCTCACTCACTCACATCTTCTCTCTCTCTCTCACAGCTTCTCTTTCTCTATCACACACACACCTTCTCTTTCTCTCTCTCACTCTCTCACTAACATCTTCTCTTTCTCTGTCTCTCTCTAACTCACAGCTTCTTTATGTCTCTCTCACTCACAGCTTCTCTTTCTCTCTCTCTCACTCACAGCTTCTCTTTATCTCTCTCACTCACAGCTTCTCTCTTTCTCTCTCTCACTCACAGATTCTCTTTTTCTCTCTCTCTCTCTCTCACTCACAGCTTCTCTTTCTCTCTCTCTCTCTAACTCACAGCTTCTCTTTATCTCTCTCTCACTCACAACTTCTCTTTCTCTCTCTCTCTCACTCACAACTTCTCTTTCTCTCACTCACTCACAGCTTCTCTTTCTCTCACTCACTCACAGCTTCTAGCTCTCTCTCTCTCACTCACAGCTTCTCTTTCTCTGTCTCTCTCTCACACTCACAGCTTCTCTTTCCCTCTCTCTCTCACTCATAGCTTCTCTTTCTCCCTCTCTCTCACTCACAGCTTCTCTCTCTCACTCATAGCTTCTCTTTCTTTCTTTCTCTCTCTCTCTCTCTCCCACTGTCACACCTTCTCTCTCTCTCTCTCTCTCACGCTCACTCACAGCTTCCCTTTTTCTCCCTCTCTCTCACACACAGTTTCTCTTTCACCCTCTCCCTCTCACTCACAGCTTCTCTTTCTCTCACTCTCTCACTCACAGCTTCTCTTTCTCTCTCTCTCACTCACAGCTTCTCTATCTCTATCTCTCTCACACTCACAGCTTCTCTCTCTCTCTCACTCACAGCTTCTCTTTCTCTGTCTCTCTCTAACTCACAGCTTCTCTTTATCTCTCTCTCACTCACAGCTTGTCTTTCTTTCTCTCTCTCTCTCAGTCACAGTTTCTCTTTCTCTCTCTCACACAGCTTCTCTTTCTCTCTCTTACTCACTCCCAGCTTCTCTTTCTCTCTCTCACTCACAGCTTGTCTTTATCTCTCTCTCTCAGTCACAGCTTCTCTTTCTCTCTCTCTCTCACTCACAGCTTCTCTCTCTCTCTCTCACTCACACCTCTTTCTCTCTCTCACATCTTCACTTTCTCTCTCTCTCTCACCCACAGCTTCTCTTTCTTTCTCTCTCTCACACGGCTTCTCTTTCTCCATCTCTCTCTCACTCACAGCTTCTCTCTCTCTCTCACTCACAGCTTCTCTTTCTTTCTCTCTCTCTCACTCACAGCTTCTCTTTCTCTCTCTCTCTCTCTCACTCACAGTTTATCTCTCTCTCTCTCACTCACTCACAGCTTCTCTTTCTTTTTTCTCTCTCACTCACAGCTTCTCTCTCTCTCTCTCTCACTCACAGCTTCTCTCTCTCTCTCACTCACAGCTTCTCTTTCTCTCTCTTACTCACTCCCAGCTTCTCTTTCTCTCTCTCACTCACAGCTTTTCTTTATCTCTCTCTAACACTCACAGCTTCTCTTTATCTCTCTCTCTCACTCACCCACAGCTTCTCTTTCTCCTTCTCTCACTTACATCTTCTCTCTCTCACTCACTCACATCTTCTCTCTCTCTCTCACTCACAGCTTCTCTTTCTCTCTCACACACACCTTCTCTTTCTCTCTCTCTCTCTCACTCACAGCTTCTCTTTCTCTCTCTCACTCTCTCACTAACATCTTCTCTTTCTCTCTCTCTCTCACTCACAGCTTCTCTCTGTCACACACAGCTTCTCTATCTCTCTCTCTCTCACTCACAGCTTCTCTTTCTCTGTCTCTCTCTAACTCACAGCTTCTCTTTATCTCTCTCTCACTCACAGCTTCTCTTGCTTTCTCTCTCTCTCACTCACTCACAGTTTCTCTTTCTCTCTCTCACTCAAATCTCTTTCTCTCTCTCTCTCACTCACAGCTTCTCTCTCTTTCTCACTCACATCTATCTCTCTCTCTCTGTCTCTCTCTAACTCACAGCTTGTCTTTATCTCTCTCTCTCAGTCACAGCTTCTCTTTCTCTCTCTCTCTCACTCACAGCTTCTCTTTCTCTCTCTCTCTTTCTCTCTCAACTCTTTCTCTCTCTCACTCACATCTTCACTTTCACTCTCTCTCTCACTCACAGCTTCTCTTTCTTTCTCTCTCTCTCTCACTCACAGCTTCTCTTTCTCCCTCTCTCTCTCACTCACAGCTTCTCTCTCTCTCTCTCTCTAACTCACAGCTTTTCTTTATCTCTCTCTCACTCACAGCTTCTCTTTCTCTCTCTCTCTCACTCACAGCTTCTCTTTCTCTCTCCCACTCACAGCTTCTCTCTCTCTCACTCACTCACAGCTTCTAGCTCTCTCTCTCTCACTCACAGCTTCTCTTTCTCTGTCTGTCTCTCTCACTCACAGTTTCTCTTTCTCTCTCTCTCTCACAGCTTCTCTTTCTCCCTCTCTCTCTCACTTACAGCTTCTCTCTCTCACTCATAGCTTCTCTTTCTTTCTCTCTCACACACTCACAGCTTCTCTTTCTCTCTCTCACTCACAGCTTCTCTCTCCCTCACTCACTCACAACTTCTAGCTCTCTCTCACTCACAGATTCTCTTTCTCTGTCTCTCTCTCACACTCACAGCTTCTCTTTCTCTATCTCTCTCACAGCTTCTCTTTCTCCCTCTCTCTGTCACTTACAGCTTCTCTCTCTCTCACTCATAGCTTCTCTTTCTTTCTCTCTCACTCACTCACAGCTACTCTTTCTCTCTCTCCCACTGTCACAGCTTCTCTCTCTCTCTCACGCTCACTGACAGCTTCCCTTTTTCTCCCTCTCTCTCACAATCACAGCTTCTCTTTCACCCTCTCTCTCTCACTTACAGCATCTCTTTCTTTCTCTCTCTCTCACTCACAGCTTCTCTTTCTCTCTCTCTCTCTCACTCACAGCTTCCCTTTCTCTCACTCTCTCACTCACAGCTTCTCTTTCTCTCTCTCTCTCACTCACAGCTTCTCTTTCTTTCTCTCTCTCTCTCACTCAAAGCTTCTCTTTCTCTTTCTCTCTCTCTCTCTCACTCACAGTTTCTCTCTCTCTCTCTCTCACTCACTCACAGCTTCTCTCTCTCTCACTCACAGCTTCTCTTTCTCTCTCTCACTCTCTCACTATCTTCTCTTTCTCTCTCTCTCTCACTCACAGCTTCTCTCTCTCTCACACACACAGCTTCTCTTTCTCTCTCTCTCTCACTCATAGCTTCTCTTTCACTGTTTCTCTCTAACTCACAGCTTCTCTTTATCTCTCTCTCACTCACAGCTTCTCTTTCTCTCTCTCTCACTCACAGCTTCTCTTTCTCTATCTCTCTCACAGCTTCGCTCTCTCTCTCTCTCTCACTCACAGCTTCTCTCTCTCTCTCTCACTCACATCTTCTCTTTCTCTCTCTCTCTCACCGCTTCTCATGCTCCCTCTCTCTCTCACAGCTTCTCTCTCTCACTCACTCACAGCATCTCTTTCTTTCTCTCTCTCTCTCTGACAGCTTCTCTTTCTCTCTCTCTCACAGCTTCTCTTTCTCTCTCTCTCTCACTCACAGCTTCTCTCTCTCTCTCACTCACTCACAGCTTCTCTCTCTCTCTCTCACTCACAGCTTCTCTTTCTTTCTCTCTCTCTCACTCACAGCTTCTCTTTCTCTCTCACACACACATCTTCTCTTTCTCTCTCTCTCTCACTCACATCTCTTTCTTTCTTTCTTTCTCTCTCACTCACAGCTTCTATCTCTCTCTCACACACACAGCTTCTCTCTCTCTCACTCACAGCTTCTCTTTCTCTCTCTCTCTCACTCACAGCTTCTCTCTCTCTCACTCACAGCATCTCTTTATCTCTCTCTATCACTCACAGCTTCTCTTTATCTATCTCTCTCACTCACTCACTCACAGCTTCTCTTTCTCATTCTCTCTCACACTCACATCTTCTCTCTCTCTCTCCTCACACCTTCTCTCTCTCTCACTCACAGATTCTCTCTCTCTCACTCACAGGTTCTCTTTCTCTCTCTCACTCTCTCACTAACATCTTCTCTTTCTCTCTCTCTCTCTCACTCACAGCCTCTCTCTCTCTCACACACACAGCTTCTCTTTCTCTCTCTCTCTCACTCACAGCTTCTCTTTCTCTCTCTCTCTCTCACTCACAGCTTCTCTTTCTCTCTCTCTCTCACTCACAGCTTCTCTTTCTCTCTCTCACTCGCAGCTTTTATCTCTCTCTCTAACTCACAGCTTCTCTCTCTCTCTTACTCACAGATTCTCTTTCTCTCACACTCTCACACTCACAGCTTCTCTTTTTCTCTCTCTCTCACTCACCGCTTCACTTTCTCCCTCTCTCTCTCTCACTCAAAGCTTCTCTCTCACTCACAGCTTCTCTTTCTTTCTTTCTCTCTCTCTCTCACTCACATCTTCTCTTTCTCTCTCTCTCACTCACAGCTTCTCTCTCTCTCACTCACAGCTCTTTCTCTCTTTCTCACTCACAGCTTCTCTTTCGCTCTCTCTCTCTCACTCACAGCTTCTCTTTCTCTCTCTCCCTCACAGCTTCTATCTCTCTCTCTCACTCACAGCTTCTCTCTCTCTTACTCACAGATTCTCTTTCTCTCTCTCTCTCTCGCACTCACAGCTTCTCTTTTTCTCTCTCTCTCACTCACCGCTTCACTTTCTCCCTCTCTCTCTCACTCAAGGCTTCTCTCTCTCTCACTCACAGCTTCTCTTTCTTTCTCTCTCTCTCACTCACAGCTTCTCTTTCTCTCTCTCTCACTCACAGCTTCTCTTTCTCTCTCTCTCACTAACATCTCTTTCTCTCTCTCTCACTCACAGCTTCTCTCTCTCACACACACACAGCTTCTCTCTCACACACACACACAGCTTCTCTTTCGCTCTCTCTCTCACTCACAGCTTCTCTTTCTCTGTTACTCTCTAACTCACTGCTTATCTTTCTCTCTCGCTCTCTCACTCACAGCTTCTCTCTCTCTATCACTCACAGCTTCTCTTTCTCTCTCACTCTCTCACTATCTTCTCTTTCTCTCTCTCTCTCATTCACAGCTTCTCTCTCTCTCTCTCTTACTCACAGATTCTGTTTCCCCTCTCTCTCACTCAAAGCTTCTCTCTCTCTCACTCACAGCTTCTCTTTCTTTCTCTCTCTCTCACTCACTGCATCTCTTTCTCTCTCTCACACACACACAGCTTCTCTTTCTCTCTCTCACTCACTCACAGCTTCTAGCTCTCTCTCTCTCACTCACAGTTTCTCTTTCTCTGTCTCTCTCTCTCACTCACAGCTTCTCTTTCCCTCTCTCTCTCACTCAAGCTTCTCTCTCTCTCTCTCTCTCGCTCATAGCTTCTCTTCTTTCTCTCTCTCACTCACAGCTTCTCTTTCTCTCTCTCTCTCTCCCACTGTCACAGCTTCTCTCTCTCTCACGCTCACTCACAGCTTCCCTTTTTCTCCTTCTCTCTCACAATCACAGCTTCTCTTTCACCCTCTCTCTCTCACTCACAGCTTCTCTTTCTTTCTCTCTCTCTCACTCACAGCTTCTCTTTCTCTCTCTCTCTCACTAACAGCTTCTCTTTCTCTGTCTCTCTCTAACTCACAGCTTCTCTTTATCTCTCTCTCACTCACAGCTTCTCTTGCTTTCTCTCTCTCTCTCTCACTCACAGTTTCTCTTTCTCTCTCTCACACACATCTCTTTCTCTCTCTCTCTCACTCACAGCTTCTCTCTCTTTCTCACTCACAGCTCTCTCTCTCTCTCTGTCTCTCTCTAACTCACAGCTTGTCTTTATCTCTCTCTCTCAGTCACAGCTTCTCTTTCTCTCTCTCTCTCACTCACAGCTTCTCTTTCTCTCTCTCTCTCTCACACCTCTTTCTCTCTCTCACTCACATCTTCACTTTCTCTCTCTCTCTCACTCACAGCTTCTCTTTCTTTCTCTCTCTCTCTCACTCACAGCTTCTCTTTCTCTCTCTCTCTCTCACTCACAGCTTCTCTTACTCTCTCTCTCACTCACAGCTTCTCTCTCTTTCTTTCTCTCTCACTCACACCTTCTCTCTCACTCACTCACTCACAGCTTCTCTTTCTCTCTCTCTCTCACTCACAGCTTCTCTCTCTCTCTCTCACAGCTTCTCTTTATCTCTCTTTATCACTCACAGCTTCTCTTTATCTCTCTCTCTCTCACTCACTCACAGCTTCTCTTTCTCTCTCTCTCTCTCACTCACAGCTTCTCTCTCTCTCACACACACAACTTCTCTTTCTCTCTCTGTCACTCATAGCTTATCTCTCACTCTCACACACAGCTTCTCTTTCTCTCTCTCACTCTCTCACTAACATCTTCTCTTTCTCTCTCTCTCACTCACAGCTTCTCTCTCTCACACACACAGCTTCTCTTTCTCTCTCTCTCACTCACAGCTTCTCTTTCTCTGTCTCTCTCTAACTCACAGCTTCTTTATCTCTCTCTCACTCACAGCTTCTCTTTCTCTCTCTCTCTCTCACTCACAGCTTCTCTTTTTCTCTCTCACACAGCTTCTCTCTTTCTCTCTCTCACTCACAGCATCTCTCTCTCTCTCTCACTCACAAATTCTCTTTTTCTCTCTCTCTCTCTCACTCACAGCTTCTCTTTCTCTCTCTCTCTAACTCACAGCTTCTCTTTATCTCACTCACTCACAGCTTCTCTCTCTCTCACTCACACACAGCTTCTAGCTCTCTCTCTCTCACTCACAGCTTCTCTTTCTCTGTCTCTCTCTCACACTCACAGCTTCTCTTTCCCTCTCTCTCTCACTCACAGCTTCTCTTTCTCCCTCTCTCTCTCACAGCTTCTCTCTCTCACTCATAGCTTCTCTTTCTTTCTTTCTTTCTCTCTCTCTCACTCACAGCTTCTCTTTCTCTCTCTCTCTCCCACTGTCACACCTTCTCTCTCTCTCTCTCTCATGCTCACTCACAGCTTCCCTTTTTCTCCCTCTCTCTCACACACAGTTTCTCTTTCACCCTCTCTCTCTCACTCACAGCTTCTCTTTCTCTCACTTTCTCACTCAAGCTTCTCTTTCTCTGTCTCTCTCTAACTCACAGCTTCTCTTTATCTCTCTCTCACTCGCAGCTTGTCTTTCTTTCTCTCTCTCTCTCACTCACAGTTTCTCTTTCTCTCTCTCACTCACATCTCATTCTCTCTCTCTCTCACTCACAGCTTCTCTTTCTCTGTCTCTCTCTAACTCACAGCTTGTCTTTATCTCTCTCTCAGTCACAGCTTCTCTTTCTCTCTCTCTCACTCACAGATTCTCTTTCTTTCTCTCTCTCACACAGCTTCTCTTTCTCCATCTCTCTCTCACTCACAGCTTCTCTCTCTCTCTCACTCACAGCTTCTCTTTCTTTCTCTCTCTCTCTCACTCACAGCTTCTCTTTCTCTCTCTCTCACTCACTCACAGTTTCTCTCTCTCTCTCTCACTCACTCACAGCTTCTCTTTCTTTCTCTCTCACTCACAGCTTCTCTCTCTCTCTCTCACTCACAGCTTCTCTCTCTCTCACTCACTCACAGCTTCTCTTTCTCTCTCTTACTCACTCCCAGCTTTTCTTTCTCTCTCTCACTCACAGCTTTTCTTTATCTCTCTCTATCACTCACAGCTTTTCTTTATCTCTCTCACTCACTCACAGCTTCTCTTTCTCTTTCTCTCACTCACATCTTCGCTCTCTCTCACTCACAGTTTCTCTTTCTCTCTCACTCACAGTTTCTCTCTCTCTCTCACTCACTCACAGCTTCTCTTTCTTTCTTTCTCTCTCACTCACAGCTTTTCTCTCTCTCTCTCTCTCACTCACAGCCTCTCTTTCTCTCTCTTACTCACTCCCAGCTTCTCTTTCTCTCTCTCACTCACAGCTTTTCTTTATCTCTCTCTATCACTCACAGCTTCTCTTTATCTCTCTCTCTCACTCACTCACAGCTTCTCTTTCTCTTTCTCTCACTCACATCTTCTCTCTCTCTCACTCACTCACATCTTCTCTCTCTCTCTCACAGCTTCTCTTTCTCTATCACACACACACCTTCTCTTTCTCTCTCTCACTCTCTCACTAACATCTTCTCTTTCTCTGTCTCTCTCTAACTCACAGCTTCTTTATGTCTCTCTCACTCACAGCTTCTCTTTCTCTCTCTCTCACTCACAGCTTCTCTTTATCTCTCTCACTCACAGCTTCTCTCTTTCTCTCTCTCACTCACAGATTCTCTTTTTCTCTCTCTCTCTCTCTCACTCACAGCTTCTCTTTCTCTCTCTCTCTCTAACTCACAGCTTCTCTTTATCTCTCTCTCACTCACAACTTCTCTTTCTCTCTCTCTCTCACTCACAACTTCTCTTTCTCTCACTCACTCACAGCTTCTCTTTCTCTCACTCACTCACAGCTTCTAGCTCTCTCTCTCTCACTCACAGCTTCTCTTTCTCTCTCTCTCTCTCACACTCACAGCTTCTCTTTCCCTCTCTCTCTCACTCATAGCTTCTCTTTCTCCCTCTCTCTCTCACTCACAGCTTCTCTCTCTCACTCATAGCTTCTCTTTCTTTCTTTCTCTCTCTCTCTCTCTCCCACTGTCACACCTTCTCTCTCTCTCTCTCTCTCACGCTCACTCACAGCTTCCCTTTTTCTCCCTCTCTCTCACACACAGTTTCTCTTTCACCCTCTCCCTCTCACTCACAGCTTCTCTTTCTCTCACTCTCTCACTCACAGCTTCTCTTTCTCTCTCTCTCACTCACAGCTTCTCTATCTCTATCTCTCTCACACTCACAGCTTCTCTCTCTCTCTCACTCACAGCTTCTCTTTCTCTGTCTCTCTCTAACTCACAGCTTCTCTTTATCTCTCTCTCACTCACAGCTTGTCTTTCTTTCTCTCTCTCTCTCAGTCACAGTTTCTCTTTCTCTCTCTCACACAGCTTCTCTTTCGCTCTCTTACTCACTCCCAGCTTCTCTTTCTCTCTCTCACTCACAGCTTGTCTTTATCTCTCTCTCTCAGTCACAGCTTCTCTTTCTCTCTCTCTCTCACTCACAGCTTCTCTCTCTCTCTCTCACTCACACCTCTTTCTCTCTCTCACATCTTCACTTTCTCTCTCTCTCTCACCCACAGCTTCTCTTTCTTTCTCTCTCTCACACGGCTTCTCTTTCTCCATCTCTCTCTCACTCACAGCTTCTCTCTCTCTCTCACTCACAGCTTCTCTTTCTTTCTCTCTCTCTCACTCACAGCTTCTCTCTCTCTCTCTCTCTCTCTCACTCACAGTTTATCTCTCTCTCTCTCACTCACTCACAGCTTCTCTTTCTTTCTTTCTCTCTCACTCACAGCTTCTCTCTCTCTCTCTCACTCACAGCTTCTCTCTCTCTCTCACTCACAGCTTCTCTTTCTCTCTCTTACTCACTCCCAGCTTCTCTTTCTCTCTCTCACTCACAGCTTTTCTTTATCTCTCTCTAACACTCACAGCTTCTCTTTATCTCTCTCTCTCACTCACTCACAGCTTCTCTTTCTCCTTCTCTCACTTACATCTTCTCTCTCTCACTCACTCACATCTTCTCTCTCTCTCTCACTCACAGCTTCTCTTTCTCTCTCACACACACCTTCTCTTTCTCTCTCTCTCTCTCACTCACAGCTTCTCTTTCTCTCTCTCACTCTCTCACTAACATCTTCTCTTTCTCTCTCTCTCTCACTCACAGCTTCTCTCTGTCACACACAGCTTCTCTATCTCTCTCTCTCTCACTCACAGCTTCTCTTTCTCTGTCTCTCTCTAACTCACAGCTTCTCTTTATCTCTCTCTCACTCACAGCTTCTCTTGCTTTCTCTCTCTCTCACTCACTCACAGTTTCTCTTTCTCTCTCTCACTCAAATCTCTTTCTCTCTCTCTCTCACTCACAGCTTCTCTCTCTTTCTCACTCACATCTATCTCTCTCTCTCTGTCTCTCTCTAACTCACAGCTTGTCTTTATCTCTCTCTCTCAGTCACAGCTTCTCTTTCTCTCTCTCTCTCACTCACAGCTTCTCTTTCTCTCTCTCTCTCTCTCTCTCAACTCTTTCTCTCTCTCACTCACATCTTCACTTTCACTCTCTCTCTCACTCACAGCTTCTCTTTCTTTCTCTCTCTCTCTCACTCACAGCTTCTCTTTCTCCCTCTCTCTCTCACTCACAGCTTCTCTCTCTCTCTCTCTCTAACTCACAGCTTTTCTTTATCTCTCTCTCACTCACAGCTTCTCTTTCTCTCTCTCTCTCACTCACAGCTTCTCTTTCTCTCTCCCACTCACAGCTTCTCTCTCTCTCACTCACTCACAGCTTCTAGCTCTCTCTCTCTCACTCACAGCTTCTCTTTCTCTGTCTGTCTCTCTCACTCACAGTTTCTCTTTCTCTCTCTCTCTCACAGCTTCTCTTTCTCCCTCTCTCTCTCACTTACAGCTTCTCTCTCTCACTCATAGCTTCTCTTTCTTTCTCTCTCACACACTCACAGCTTCTCTTTCTCTCTCTCACTCACAGCTTCTCTCTCCCTCACTCACTCACAACTTCTAGCTCTCTCTCACTCACAGATTCTCTTTCTCTGTCTCTCTCTCACACTCACAGCTTCTCTTTCTCTATCTCTCTCACAGCTTCTCTTTCTCCCTCTCTCTGTCACTTACAGCTTCTCTCTCTCTCACTCATAGCTTCTCTTTCTTTCTCTCTCACTCACTCACAGCTACTCTTTCTCTCTCTCCCACTGTCACAGCTTCTCTCTCTCTCTCACGCTCACTGACAGCTTCCCTTTTTCTCCCTCTCTCTCACAATCACAGCTTCTCTTTCACCCTCTCTCTCTCACTTACAGCATCTCTTTCTTTCTCTCTCTCTCACTCACAGCTTCTCTTTCTCTCTCTCTCTCACTCACAGCTTCTCTTTCTCTCTCACTCTCACTCACAGCTTCTCTTTCTCTGTCTCTCTCTAACTCACAGCTTCTCTTTATCTCTCTCTCACACTCACAGCTTCTCTTTCTCTCTCTCTCTCACTCACAGCTTCTCTTTCTCTGTTTCTCTCTGACTCACAGCTTCTCTTTATTTCTCTCTCTCACTCACAGCTTCTCTCTATCTCTCTCACTCACTCACAGCTTCTCTTTATTTCTCTCTCTCACTCACAGCTTCTCTCTCTCTCTCTCACTCACTCACTCACAGCTTCTCTCTCTCTCACTCACAGTTTCTCTCTCTCTCACTCACTCACAGCTTCTCTCTCTCTCACTCACAGCTTCTCTTTCTCTTTCTCTCTCACTCACAGCTTTCTCTCTCACTCACAGCTTCTCTTTCTCTCTCTCTCTCTCACTCACAGATTCTCCCTCTCTCACACACTCACAGCTTCTCTTTCTCTCTCTCACTCACAGCTTCTCTCTCCCTCACTCACTCACAACTTCTAGCTCTCTCTCACTCACAGATTCTCTTTCTCTGTCTCTCTCTCACACTCACAGCTTCTCTTTCTCTATCTCACTCACAGCTTCTCTCTCTCTCTCTCTAACTCACAGCTTCTCTTTATCTCTCTCTCACTCAGCTTCTCTCTCTCTCTCTCACTCACAGCCTCTCTTTCTCTCTCACTCACAGCTTCTCTCTCTCTCTCACTCACAGCTTCTCTCTCTCTCTCTCACTCACAGCTTCTCTTTCTCTGTCTCTCTCTAACTCACAGCTTCTCTTTATCTCTCTCTCACTGACAGCTTCTCTTTCTCTCTCTCTCTCACTCACAGCTTCTCTTTCTCTCTCACTCACAGCTTCTCTCTCTCTCTCTCTCACTCACAGCTTCTCTCTCTCACTCACAGATTCTTTTTTTCTTGCTCTCTCTCTCACTCACAGCTTCTCTGTCTCTCTCTCTCTCACTCACCGCTTCACTTTCTCCCTCTCTCTCTCACTCACAGCTTCTCTCTCTCTCACTCACAGCTTCTCTTTCTCTCTCTCTCTAACTCACAGCTTCTCTTTATCTCTCTCTCACTCACAGCTTCTCTTTCTCTCTCTCTCTCACTCACAGCTTCTCTTTCTCTCTCTCACTCACAGCTTCTCTCTCTCTCACTCACTCACAGCTTCTCTTTCTCTGTCTCTCTCTAACTCACAGCTTCTCTTTATCTCTCTCTCACTGACAGCTTCTCTTTCTCTCTCTCTCTCACTCACAGCTTCTCTTTCTCTCTCACTCACAGCTTCTCTCTCTCTCTCTCTCACTCACAGCTTCTCTCTCTCACTCACAGCTTCTCTTTCTCTGTCTGTCTCTCTCACTCACAGCTTCTCTTTCCCTCTCTCTCTCCCAGCTTCTCTTTCTCCCTCTCTCTCACATTTACAGCTTCTCTCTCTCTCACTCATAGCTTCTCTTTCTTTCTTCTCACTCACTCACAGCTTCTCTTTCTCTCTCTCCCACTGTCACAGCTTCTCGCTCTCTCTCACGCTCACTGACAGCTTTTTCTCCCTCTCTCTCACAATCACAGCTTCTCTTTCACCCTCTCTCTCACTCACAGCATCTCTTTCTTTCTCTCTCTCTCACTCACAGCATCTCTTTCTCTCTCTCTCTCTCACTCACAGCTTCTCTCTCTCACTCACAGATTCTTTTTTTCTTGCTCTCTCTCTCACTCACAGCTTCTCTGTCTCTCTCTCTCTCACTCACCGCTTCACTTTCTCCTTCTCTCTCTCACTCACAGCTTCTCTCTCTCACTCACAGCTTCTCTTTCTCTCTCTCTCTAACTCACAGCTTCTCTTTATCTCTCTCTCACTCACAGCTTCTCTTTCTCTCTCTCTCTCACTCACAGCTTCTCTTTCTCTCTCTCACTCACAGCTTCTCTCTCTCTCACTCACTCACAGCTTCTAGCTCTCTCTCTCTCACTCACAGCTTCTCTTTCTCTGTCTGTCTCTCTCACTCACAGCTTCTCTTTCCCTCTCTCTCTCACAGCTTCTCTTTCTCCCTCTCTCTCACATTTACAGCTTCTCTCTCTCTCACTCATAGCTTCTCTTTCTTTCTTCTCACTCACTCACAGCTTCTCTTTCTCTCTCTCCCACTGTCACAGCTTCTCGCTCTCTCTCATGCTCACTGACAGCTTTTTCTCCCTCTCTCTCACAATCACAGCTTCTCTTTCACCCTCTCTCTCTCACTCACAGCATCTCTTTCTTTCTCTCTCTCTCACTCACAGCTTCTTTCTCTCTCTCTCTCACTCACAGCTTCTCTTTCTCTCTCACTCTCTCAGTCACAGCTTCTCTTTCTCTGTCTCTCTCTAACTCACAGCTTCTCTTTATCTCTCTCTCACACTCACAGCTTCTCTTTCTCTCTCTCTCACTCACAGCTTCTCATTCTCTGTTTCTCTCTAACTCACAGCTTCTTTTTATTTCTCTCTCTCACACACAGCTTCTCTCTCTCTCACTCACTCACTCACAGCTTCTCTCTCTCTCTCTCACTCACAGTTTCTCTCTCTCTCTCTCTCTCACTCACAGCTTCTCGCTCTCTCTCTCACTCACAGCTTCTCTTTTTCTCTCTCTCTCTCACTCAAAGCTTCTCTCTCACACACACACACACAGCTTCTCTTTCTCTCTGTCTCACTCACAGCTTCTCTTTCTCCCTCTCTCTCTAACTCACAGCTTCTCTTTATCTCTCTCTCACTCAGCTTCTCTCTCTCTTTCTCACTCACAGCCTCTCTTTCTCTCTCACTCACAGCTTCTCTCTCTCTCTCTCTCACAGCTTCTCTCTCTCTCTGTCACTCACAGCCTCTCTTTCCCTTTCTCTCTCACTCACAGCTTCTCTCTCTCTCTCACTGACAGCTTCTCTCTCTCTCACTCACTCACAGCTTCTATTTCTTTCTTTCTCTCTCACTCACAGCTTCTCTCTCTCTCTCTCACTCACAGCTTCTCTCTCTCTCTCTCTCACAGCTTCTCTTTCTCTCTCTCTCTCACTCACAGCTTCTCTTTCTCTCTCTCTCTCTCTCTCTCTCTCACAGCCTCTCTTTCCCTTTCTCTCTCACTCACAGCTTCTCTTTTTCTCTCTCTCACTCACAGCTTCTCTTTCTCTCTCTCTCACTCACAGCTTCTCTTTCTCTCTCACTCACTGCTTCTCTTTCTCTCTCTCACAGCTTCTCTTTCTCTCTCTCTCTCACTCACAGCTTCTCTTTTTCTCTCTCTCACTCACAGCTTCTCTTTCTCTCTCTCTCACTCACAGCTTCTCTTTCTCTCTCACTCACAGCTTCTCTTTCTCTCTCTCACAGCTTCTCTTTCTCTCTCTCTCTCTCTCACTCACAGCTTCTCTTTCTCTCTCTCTCTTTCTCTCACTCACAGTTTCTCTCTCTCTCTCTCACTCACTCACAGCTTCTCTTTCTTTCTTTTTTTCTCACTCACAGCTTCTCTCTCTCTCTCACTCACAGCTTCTCTCTCTCTCTCACTCACCGCTTCACTTTCTCCCTCTCTCTCTCACTCACAGCTTCTCTCTCTCTCACTCACAGCTTCTCTTTCTCTCTCTCTCTAACTCACAGCTTCTCTTTATCTCTCTCTCACTCACAGCTTCTCTTTCTCTCTCTCTCTCACTCACAGCTTCTCTTTCTCTCTCTCACTCACAGCTTCTCTCTCCCTCACTCACTCACAACTTCTAGCTCTCTCTCTCTCACTCACAGGTTCTCTTTCTCTGTCTCTCTCTCTCACTCACAGCTTCTCTTTCTCTATCTCTCTCACAGCTTCTCTTTCTCCCTCTCTCTCTCACTTACAGCTTCTCTCTCTCACACTCATAGCTTCTCTTTCTTTCTCTCTCACTCACTCACAGCTTTTCTTTCTCTCTCTCCTACTGTCACAGCTTCTCTCTCTCTCTCACGCTCACTGACAGCTTCCCTTTTTCTCCCTCTCTCTCACAATCACAGCTTCTCTTTCACCCTCTCTCTCTCACTCACAGCATCTCTTTCTTTCTCTCTCTCTCACTCACAGCTTCTCTTTCTCTCTCTCTCTCACTCACAGCTTCTCTTTCTCTCTCACTCTCTCACTCACAGCTTCTCTTTCTTTGTCTCTAACTCACAGCTTCTCTTTATCTCTCTCTCACACTCACAGCTTCTCTCTCTCTCTCTCACTCACTCACAGCTTCTCTTTCTCTGTTTCTCTCTAACTCACAGCTTCTCTTTATTTCTCTCTCACTCACAGCTTCTCTCTCTCTCACTCACTCACAGCTTCTCTTTCTCTCTCTTACTCACTCCCAGCTTTTCTTTCTCTCTCTCACTCACAGCTTTTCTTTATCTCTCTCTATCACTCACAGCTTTTCTTTATCTCTCTCACTCACTCACAGCTTCTCTTTCTCTTTCTCTCACTCACATCTTCGCTCTCTCTCACTCACAGTTTCTCTTTCTCTCTCACTCACAGTTACTCTCTCTCTCTCTCACTCACTCACAGCTTCTCTTTCTTTCTTTCTCTCTCACTCACAGCTTTTCTCTCTCTCTCTCTCTCACTCACAGCCTCTCTTTCTCTCTCTTACTCACTCCCAGCTTCTCTTTCTCTCTCTCACTCACAGCTTTTCTTTATCTCTCTCTATCACTCACAGCTTCTCTTTATCTCTCTCTCTCACTCACTCACAGCTTCTCTTTCTCTTTCTCTCACTCACATCTTCTCTCTCTCTCACTCACTCACATCTTCTCTCTCTCTCTCACAGCTTCTCTTTCTCTCTCACACACAGCTTCTCTTTCTCTCTCTCACTCTCTCACTAACATCTTCTCTTTCTCTGCCTCTCTCTAACTCACAGCTTCTTTATGTCTCTCTCACTCACAGCTTCTCTTTCTCTCTCTCTCACTCACAGCTTCTCTTTATCTCTCTCACTCACAGCTTCTCTCTTTCTCTCTCTCACTCACAGATTCTCTTTTTCTCTCTCTCTCTCTCTCACTCACAGCTTCTCTTTCTCTCTCTCTCTCTAACTCACAGCTTCTCTTTATCTCTCTCTCACTCACAACTTCTCTTTCTCTCACTCTCACACTCACAACTTCTCTTTCTCTCACTCACTCACAGCTTCTCTTTCTCTCACTCACTCACAGCTTCTAGCTCTCTCTCTCTCACTCATAGCTTCTCTTTCTCTGTCTCTCTCTCACACTCACAGCTTCTCTTTCCCTCTCTCTCTCACTCATAGCTTCTCTTTCTCCCTCTCTCTCTCACTCACAGCTTCTCTCTCTCACTCATACCTTCTCTTTCTTTCTTTCTCTCTCTCTCTCTCTCCCACTGTCACACCTTCTCTCTCTCTCTCTCTCTCACACTCACTCACAGCTTCCCTTTTTCTCCCTCTCTCTCACACACAGTTTCTCTTTCACCCTCTCCCTCTCACTCACAGCTTCTCTTTCTCTCACTCTCTCACTCACAGCTTCTCTTTCTCTCTCTCTCACTCACAGCTTCTCTATCTCTATCTCTCTCACACTCACAGCTTCTCTCTCTCTCACTCACAGCTTCTCTTTCTCTGTCTCTCTCTAACTCACAGCTTCTCTTTATCTCTCTCTCACTCACAGCTTGTCTTTCTTTCTCTCTCTCTCTCACTCACAGTTTCTCTTTCTCTCTCTCACTCACATCTCTTTCTCTCTCTCTCTCACTCACAGCTTCTCTCTCTCTCTCACTCACAGCTTCTCTTTCTCTCTCTTACTCACTCCCAGCTTCTCTTTCTCTCTCTCACTCACAGCTTGTCTTTAACTCTCTCTCTCAGTCACAGCTTCTCTTTCTCTCTCTCTCTCACTCACAGCTTCTCTCTCTCTCTCACTCACACCTCTTTCTCTCTCTCTCACATCTTCACTTTCTCTCTCTCTCTCACCCACAGCTTCTCTTTCTTTCTCTCTCTCACACGGCTTCTCTTTCTCCATCTCTCTCTCACTCACAGCTTCTCTCTCTCTCTCACTCACAGCTTCTCTTTCTTTCTCTCTCTCTCACTCACAGCTTCTCTTTCTCTCTCTCTCTCTCACTCACAGTTTATCTCTCTCTCTCTCACTCACTCACAGCTTCTCTTTCTTTCTTTCTCTCTCACTCACAGCTTCTCTCTCTCTCTCTCTCACTCACAGCTTCTCTCTCTCTCTCACTCACAGCTTCTCTTTCTCTCTCTTACTCACTCCCAGCTTCTCTTTCTCTCTCTCACTCACAGCTTTTCTTTATCTCTCTCTAACACTCACAGCTTCTCTTTATCTCTCTCTCTCTCACTCACTCACAGCTTCTCTTTCTCCTTCTCTCACTTACATCTTCTCTCTCTCACTCACTCACATCTTCTCTCTCTCTCTCTCACAGCTTCTCTTTCTCTCTCACACACACCTTCTCTTTCTCTCTCTCTCTCTCACTCACAGCTTCTCTTTCTCTCTCTCACTCTCTCACTAACATCTTCTCTTTCTCTCTCTCTCTCACTCACAGCTTCTCTCTGTCACACACAGCTTCTCTTTCTCTCTCTCTCTCTCACTCACAGCTTCTCTTTCTCTGTCTCTCTCTAACTCACAGCTTCTCTTTATCTCTCTCTCACTCACAGCTTCTCTTTCTCTCTCTCTCTCACTCACCGCTTCACTTTCTCCATCTCTCTCTCACTCACAGCTTCTCTCTCTCTCACTCACAGCTTCTCTTTCTCTCTCTCTCTAACTCACAGCTTCTCTTTATCTCTCTCTCACTCACAGCTTCTCTTTCTCTCTCTCTCTCACTCACAGCTTCTCTTTCTCTCTCCCACTCACAGCTTCTCTCTCTCTCACTCACTCACAGCTTCTAGCTCTCTCTCTCTCACTCACAGCTTCTCTTTCTCTGTCTGTCTCTCTCACTCACAGCTTCTCTTTCTCTCTCTCTCTCACAGCTTCTCTTTCTCCCTCTCTCTCTCACTTACAGCTTCTCTCTCTCACTCATAGCTTCTCTTTCTTTCTCTCTCACACACTCACAGCTTCTCTTTCTCTCTCTCACTCACAGCTTCTCTCTCCCTCACTCACTCACAACTTCTAGCTCTCTCTCACTCACAGATTCTCTTTCTCTGTCTCTCTCTCTCACTCACAGCTTCTCTTTCTCTATCTCTCTCACAGCTTCTCTTTCTCCCTCTCTCTGTCACTTACAGCTTCTCTCTCTCTCACTCATAGCTTCTCTTTCTTTCTCTCTCACTCACTCACAGCTACTCTTTCTCTCTCTCCCACTGTCACAGGTTCTCTCTCTCTCTCACGCTCACTGACAGCTTCCCTTTTTCTCCCTCTCTCTCACAATCACAGCTTCTCTTTCACCCTCTCTCACTTACAGCATCTCTTTCTTTCTCTCTCTCTCACTCACAGCTTCTCTTTCTCTCTCTCTCTCACACACAGCTTCTCTTTCTCTCTCACTCTCTCACTCACAGCTTCTCTTTCTCTGTCTCTCTCTAACTCACAGCTTCTCTTTATCTCTCTCTCACACTCACAGCTTCTCTTTCTCTCTCTCTCTCACTCACAGCTTCTCTTTCTCTGTTTCTCTCTGACTCACAGCTTCTCTTTATTTCTCTCTCTCAGTCACAGCTTCTCTCTATCTCTCTCACTCACTCACAGCTTCTCTTTATTTCTCTCTCTCACTCACAGCTTCTCTCTCTCTCACTCACTCACTCACAGCTTCTCTCTCTCTCACTCACAGTTTCTCTCTCTCTCACTCACTCACAGCTTCTCTCTCTCTCACTCACAGCTTCTCTTTCTCTTTCTCTCTCACTCACAGCTTTCTCTCTCACTCACAGCTTCTCTTTCTCTCTCTCTCTCTCTCACTCACAGATTCTCTCTCTCTGACACACACACAGCTTCTCTTTCTCTCTGTCTCACTCACAGCTTCTCTCTCTCTCTCTCTAACTCACAGCTTCTCTTTATCTCTCTCTCACTCAGCTTCTCTCTCTCTCTCTCACTCACAGCCTCTCTTTCTCTCTCACTCACAGCTTCTCTCTCTCTCTCACTCACAGCTTCTCTCTCTCTCTCTCTCACTCACAGCTTCTCTTTCTCTGTCTCTCTCTAACTCACAGCTTCTCTTTATCTCTCTCTCACTCACAGCTTCTCTTTCTCTCTCTCTCTCACTCACAGCTTCTCTTTCTCTCTCTCACTCACAGCTTCTCTCTCTCTCTCACTCACAGCTTCTCTCTCTCACTCACAGATTCTTTTTTTCTTGCTCTCTCTCTCACTCACAGCTTCTCTGTCTCTCTCTCTCTCACTCACCGCTTCACTTTCTCCCTCTCTCTCTCACTCACAGCTTCTCTCTCTCTCACTCATAGCTTCTCTTTCTTTCTTCTCACTCACTCACAGCTTCTCTTTCTCTCTCTCCCACTGTCACAGCTTCTCGCTCTCTCTCACGCTCACTGACAGCTTTTTCTCCCTCTCTCTCACAATCACAGCTTCTCTTTCACCCTCTCTCTCTGTCTCTCTCTAACTCACAGCTTCTCTCTCTCTCTCACTCACTCACAGCTTCTCTTTCTTTCTTTCTCTCTCACTCACAGCTTTTCTCTCTCTCTCTCTCACTCACAGCCTCTCTTTCTCTCTCTTACTCACTCCCAGCTTCTCTTTCTCTCTCTCACTCACAGCTTTTCTTTATCTCTCTCTATCACTCACAGCTTCTCTTTATCTCTCTCTCTCACTCACTCACAGCTTCTCTTTCTCTTTCTCTCACTCACATCTTCTCTCTCTCTCACTCACTCACATCTTCTCTCTCTCTCACAGCTTCTCTTTCTCTCTCACACACAGCTTCTCTTTCTCTCTCTCACTCTCTCACTAACATCTTCTCTTTCTCTGTCTCTCTCTAACTCACAGCTTCTTTATGTCTCTCTCACTCACAGCTTCTCTTTCTCTCTCTCTCACTCACAGCTTCTCTTTATCTCTCTCACTCACAGCTTCTCTCTTTCTCTCTCTCACTCACAGATTCTCTTTTTTTCTCTCTCTCTCTCACTCACAGCTTCTCTTTCTCTCTCTCTCTCTAACTCACAGCTTCTCTTTATCTCTCTCTCACTCACAACTTCTCTTTCTCTCACTCTCACACTCACAACTTCTCTTTCTCTCACTCACTCACAGCTTCTCTTTCTCTCACTCACTCACAGCTTCTAGCTCTCTCTCTCTCACTCATAGCTTCTCTTTCTCTGTCTCTCTCTCACACTCACAGCTTCTCTTTCCCTCTCTCTCTCACTCATAGCTTCTCTTTCTCCCTCTCTCTCTCACTCACAGCTTTTCTCTCTCACTCATAGCTTCTCTTTCTTTCTTTCTCTCTCTCTCTCTCTCCCACTGTCACACCTTCTCTCTCTCTCTCTCTCTCACACTCACTCACAGCTTCCCTTTTTCTCCCTCTCTCTCACACACAGTTTCTCTTTCACCCTCTCCCTCTCACTCACAGCTTCTCTTTCTCTCACTCTCTCACTCACAGCTTCTCTTTCTCTCTCTCTCACTCACAGCTTCTCTATCTCTATCTCTCTCACACTCACAGCTTCTCTCTCTCTCACTCACAGCTTCTCTTTCTCTGTCTCTCTCTAACTCACAGCTTCTCTTTATCTCTCTCTCACTCACAGCTTGTCTTTCTTTCTCTCTCTCTCTCACTCACAGTTTCTCTTTCTCTCTCTCACTCACATCTCTTTCTCTCTCTCTCTCACTCACAGCTTCTCTCTCTCTCTCACTCACAGCTTCTCTTTCTCTCTCTTACTCACTCCCAGCTTCTCTTTCTCTCTCTCACTCACAGCTTGTCTTTATCTATCTCTCTCAGTCACAGCTTCTCTTTCTCTCTCTCTCTCACTCACAGCTTCTCTCTCTCTCTCACTCACACCTCTTTCTCTCTCTCACATCTTCACTTTCTCTCTCTCTCTCACCCACAGCTTCTCTTTCTTTCTCTCTCTCACACGGCTTCTCTTTCTCCATCTCTCTCTCACTCACAGCTTCTCTCTCTCTCTCACTCACAGCTTCTCTTTCTTTCTCTCTCTCTCACTCACAGCTTCTTTTTCTCTCTCTCTCTCTCTCACTCACAGTTTATCTCTCTCTCTCTCACTCACTCACAGCTTCTCTTTCTTTCTTTCTCTCTCACTCACAGCTTCTCTCTCTCTCTCTCTCACTCACAGCTTCTCTCTCTCTCTCACTCACAGCTTCTCTTTCTCTCTCTTACTCACTCCCAGCTTCTCTTTCTCTCTCTCACTCACAGCTTTTCTTTATCTCTCTCTAACACTCACAGCTTCTCTTTATCTCTCTCTCTCACTCACTCACAGCTTCTCTTTCTCCTTCTCTCACTTACATCTTCTCTCTCTCACTCACTCACATCTTCTCTTTCTCTCTCACTCACAGCTTCTCTTTCTCTCTCACACACACCTTCTCTTTCTCTCTCTCTCTCTCACTCACAGCTTCTCTTTCTCTCTCTCACTCTCTCACTAACATCTTCTCTTTCTCTCTCTCTCTCACTCACAGCTTCTCTCTGTCACACACAGCTTCTCTTTCTCTCTCTCTCTCTCACTCACAGCTTCTCTCTCTCTCACTCACAGCTTCTCTTTCTCTCTCTCTCTAACTCACAGCTTCTCTTTATCTCTCTCTCACTCACAGCTTCTCTTTCTCTCTCTCTCTCACTCACAGCTTCTCTTTCTCTCTCCCACTCACAGCTTCTCTCTCTCTCACTCACTCACAGCTTCTAGCTCTCTCTCTCTCACTCACAGCTTCTCTTTCTCTGTCTGTCTCTCTCACTCACAGCTTCTCTTTCTCTCTCTCTCTCACAGCTTCTCTTTCTCCCTCTCTCTCTCACTTACAGCTTCTCTCTCTCACTCATAGCTTCTCTTTCTTTCTCTCTCACACACTCACAGCTTCTCTTTCTCTCTCTCACTCACAGCTTCTCTCTCCCTCACTCACTCACAACTTCTAGCTCTCTCTCACTCACAGATTCTCTTTCTCTGTCTCTCTCTCTCACTCACAGCTTCTCTTTCTCTATCTCTCTCACAGCTTCTCTTTCTCCCTCTCTCTGTCACTTACAGCTTCTCTCTCTCTCACTCATAGCTTCTCTTTCTTTCTCTCTCACTCACTCACAGCTACTCTTTCTCTCTCTCCCACTGTCACAGGTTCTCTCTCTCTCTCACGCTCACTGACAGCTTCCCTTTTTCTCCCTCTCTCTCACAATCACAGCTTCTCTTTCACCCTCTCTCTCTCACTTACAGCATCTCTTTCTTTCTCTCTCTCTCACTCACAGCTTCTCTTTCTCTCTCTCTCTCACTCACAGCTTCTCTTTCTCTCTCACTCTCTCACTCACAGCTTCTCTTTCTCTGTCTCTCTCTAACTCACAGCTTCTCTTTATCTCTCTCTCACACTCACAGCTTCTCTTTCTCTCTCTCTCTCACTCACAGCTTCTCTTTCTCTGTTTCTCTCTGACTCACAGCTTCTCTTTATTTCTCTCTCTCACTCACAGCTTCTCTCTATCTCTCTCACTCACTCACAGCTTCTCTTTATTTCTCTCTCTCACTCACAGCTTCTCTCTCTCTCACTCACTCACTCACAGCTTCTCTCTCTCTCACTCACAGTTTCTCTCTCTCTCACTCACTCACAGCTTCTCTCTCTCTCACTCACAGCTTCTCTTTCTCTTTCTCTCTCACTCACAGCTTTCTCTCTCACTCACAGCTTCTCTTTCTCTCTCTCTCTCTCTCACTCACAGATTCTCTCTCTCTGACACACACACAGCTTCTCTTTCTCTCTGTCTCACTCACAGCTTCTCTCTCTCTCTCTCTCTAACTCACAGCTTCTCTTTATCTCTCTCTCACTCAGCTTCTCTCTCTCTCTCTCACTCACAGCCTCTCTTTCTCTCTCACTCACAGCTTCTCTCTCTCTCTCACTCACAGCTTCTCTCTCTCTCTCTCACTCACAGCTTCTCTTTCTCTGTCTCTCTCTAACTCACAGCTTCTCTTTATCTCTCTCTCACTCACAGCTTCTCTTTCTCTCTCTCTCTCTTACTCACAGCTTCTCTTTCTCTCTCTCACTCACAGCTTCTCTCTCTCTCTCACTCACAGCTTCTCTCTCTCACTCACAGATTCTTTTTTTCTTGCTCTCTCTCTCACTCACAGCTTCTCTGTCTCTCTCTCTCACTCACCGCTTCACTTTCTCCCTCTCTCTCTCACTCACAGCTTCTCTCTCTCTCACTCACAGCTTCTCTTTCTCTCTCTCTAACTCACAGCTTCTCTTTATCTCTCTCTCACTCACAGCTTCTCTTTCTCTCTCTCTCTCACTCACAGCTTCTCTTTCTCTCTCTCACTCACAGCTTCTCTCTCTCTCACTCACTCACAGCTTCTAGCTCTCTCTCTCTCACTCACAGCTTCTCTTTCTCTGTCTGTCTCTCTCACTCACAGCTTCTCTTTCCCTCTCTCTCTCACAGCTTCTCTTTCTCCCTCTCTCTCACATTTACAGCTTCTCTCTCTCTCACTCATAGCTTCTCTTTCTTTCTTCTCACTCACTCACAGCTTCTCTTTCTCTCTCTCCCACTGTCACAGCTTCTCGCTCTCTCTCACGCTCACTGACAGCTTTTTCTCCCTCTCTCTCACAATCACAGCTTCTCTTTCACCCTCTCTCTCTCACTCACAGCATCTCTTTCTTTCTCTCTCTCTCACTCACAGCTTCTCTTTCTCTCTCTCTCTCACTCACAGCTTCTCTTTCTCTCTCACTCTCTCACTCACAGCTTCTCTTTCTCTGTCTCTCTCTAACTCACAGCTTCTCTTTATCTCTCTCTCACACTCACAGCTTCTCTTTCTCTCTCTCTCTCTCTCACTCACAGATTCTCTCTCTCTGACACACACACAGCTTCTCTTTCTCTCTGTCTCACTCACAGCTTCTCTCTCTCTCTCTCTCTAACTCACAGCTTCTCTTTATCTCTCTCTCACTCAGCTTCTCTCTCTCTCTCTCACTCACAGCCTCTCTTTCTCTCTCACTCACAGCTTCTCTCTCTCTCTCTCACTCACAGCTTCTCTCTCTCTCTCTCTCTCACAGCTTCTCTTTCTCTGTCTCTCTCTAACTCACAGCTTCTCTTTATCTCTCACTCACTCACAGCTTCTCTTTCTCTCTCTCACTCACTCACAGCTTCTCTTTCTCTCTCTCACAGCTTCTCTCTCTCTCACACTCACAGCTTCTCTCTCTCACTCACAGATTCTTTTTTTCTTGCTCTCTCTCTCACTCACAGCTTCTCTGTCTCTCTCTCTCTCACTCACCGCTTCACTTTCTCCCTCTCTCTCTCACTCACAGCTTCTCTCTCTCTCACTCACAGCTTCTCTTTCTCTCTCTCTCTAACTCACAGCTTCTCTTTATCTCTCTCTCACTCACAGCTTCTCTTTCTCTCTCTCTCTCACTCACAGCTTCTCTTTCTCTCTCTCACTCACAGCTTCTCTCTCTCTCACTCACTCACAGCTTCTAGCTCTCTCTCTCTCACTCACAGCTTCTCTTTCTCTGTCTGTCTCTCTCACTCACAGCTTCTCTTTCCCTCTCTCTCTCACAGCTTCTCTTTCTCCCTCTCTCTCACATTTACAACTTCTCTCTCTCTCACTCATAGCTTCTCTTTCTTTCTTCTCACTCACTCACAGCTTCTCTTTCTCTCTCTCCCACTGTCACAGCTTCTCGCTCTCTCTCACGCTCACTGACAGCTTTTTCTCCCTCTCTCTCACAATCACAGCTTCTCTTTCACCCTCTCTCTCTGTCTCTCTCTAACTCACAGCTTCTCTTTATCTCTCTCTCACTCACAGCTTCTCTTTCTCTCTCTCTCTCACTCACAGCTTCTCTTTCTCTCTCTCACTCACAGCTTCTCTCTCTCTCTCACTCACAGCTTCTCTCTCTCACTCACAGATTCTTTTTTTCTTGCTCTCTCTCTCACTCACAGCTTCTCTGTCTCTCTCTCTCTCTCTCTCTCACAGCCTCTCTTTCCCTTTCTCTCTCACTCACAGCTTCTCTTTTTCTCTCTCTCACTCACAGCTTCTCTTTCTCTCTCTCTCACTCACAGCTTCTCTTTCTCTCTCACTCACTGCTTCTCTTTCTCTCTCTCACAGCTTCTCTTTCTCTCTCTCTCTCACTCACAGCTTCTCTTTTTCTCTCTCTCACTCACAGCTTCTCTTTCTCTCTCTCTCACTCACAGCTTCTCTTTCTCTCTCACTCACAGCTTCTCTTTCTCTCTCTCACAGCTTCTCTTTCTCTCTCTCTCTCTCACTCACAGCTTCTCTTTCTCTCTCTCTCTTTCTCTCACTCACAGTTTCTCTCTCTCTCTCTCTCACTCACTCACAGCTTCTCTTTCTTTCTTTTTTTCTCACTCACAGCTTCTCTCTCTCTCTCACTCACAGCTTCTCTCTCTCTCTCACTCACCGCTTCACTTTCTCCCTCTCTCTCTCACTCACAGCTTCTCTCTCTCTCACTCACAGCTTCTCTTTCTCTCTCTCTCTAACTCACAGCTTCTCTTTATCTCTCTCTCACTCACAGCTTCTCTTTCTCTCTCTCTCTCACTCACAGCTTCTCTTTCTCTCTCTCACTCACAGCTTCTCTCTCCCTCACTCACTCACAACTTCTAGCTCTCTCTCTCTCACTCACAGGTTCTCTTTCTCTGTCTCTCTCTCTCACTCACAGCTTCTCTTTCTCTATCTCTCTCACAGCTTCTCTTTCTCCCTCTCTCTCTCACTTACAGCTTCTCTCTCTCTCACTCATAGCTTCTCTTTCTTTCTCTCTCACTCACTCACAGCTTCTCTTTCTCTCTCTCCTACTGTCACAGCTTCTCTCTCTCTCTCACGCTCACTGACAGCTTCCCTTTTTCTCCCTCTCTCTCACAATCACAGCTTCTCTTTCACCCTCTCTCTCTCACTCACAGCATCTCTTTCTTTCTCTCTCTCTCACTCACAGCTTCTCTTTCTCTCTCTCTCTCACTCACAGCTTCTCTTTCTCTCTCACTCTCTCACTCACAGCTTCTCTTTATTTGTCTCTCTCTAACTCACAGCTTCTCTTTATCTCTCTCTCACACTCACAGCTTCTCTCTCTCTCTCTCACTCACTCACAGCTTCTCTTTCTCTGTTTCTCTCTAACTCACAGCTTCTCTTTATTTCTCTCTCACTCACAGCTTCTCTCTCTCTCACTCACTCACAGCTTCTCTTTCTCTCTCTTACTCACTCCCAGCTTTTCTTTCTCTCTCTCACTCACAGCTTTTCTTTATCTCTCTCTATCACTCACAGCTTTTCTTTATCTCTCTCACTCACTCACAGCTTCTCTTTCTCTTTCTCTCACTCACATCTTCGCTCTCTCTCACTCACAGTTTCTCTTTCTCTCTCACTCACAGTTACTCTCTCTCTCTCTCACTCACTCACAGCTTCTCTTTCTTTCTTTCTCTCTCACTCACAGCTTTTCTCTCTCTCTCTCTCACTCACAGCCTCTCTTTCTCTCTCTTACTCACTCCCAGCTTCTCTTTCTCTCTCTCACTCACAGCTTTTCTTTATCTCTCTCTATCACTCACAGCTTCTCTTTATCTCTCTCTCTCACTCACTCACAGCTTCTCTTTCTCTTTCTCTCACTCACATCTTCTCTCTCTCTCACTCACTCACATCTTCTCTCTCTCTCTCACAGCTTCTCTTTCTCTCTCTCACACACACCTTCTCTTTCTCTCTCACTCTCTCACTAACATCTTCTCTTTCTCTGTCTCTCTCTAACTCACAGCTTCTTTATGTCTCTCTCACTCACAGCTTCTCTTTCTCTCTCTCTCACTCACAGCTTCTCTTTATCTCTCTCACTCACAGCTTCTCTCTTTCTCTCTCTCACTCACAGATTCTCTTTTTTTTCTCTCTCTCTCTCAATCACAGCTTCTCTTTCTGTCTCTCTCTCTAACTCACAGCTTCTCTTTATCTCTCTCTCACTCACAACTTCTCTTTCTCTCACTCTCACACTCACAACTTCTCTTTCTCTCACTCATTCACAGCTTCTCTTTCTCTCACTCACTCACAGCTTCTAGCTCTCTCTCTCTCACTCACAGCTTCTCTTTCTCTGTCTCTCTCTCACACTCACAGCTTCTCTTTCCCTCTCTCTCTCACTCATAGCTTCTCTTTCTCCCTCTCTCTCTCACTCACAGCTTCTCTCTCTCACTCATAGCTTCTCTTTCTTTCTTTCTCTCTCTCTCTCTCTCCCACTGTCACACCTTCTCTCTCTCTCTCTCTCTCAATCTCACTCACAGCTTCCCTTTTTCTCCCTCTCTCTCACACACAGTTTTTCTTTCACCCTCTCCCTCTCAATCACAGCTTCTCTTTCTCTCACTCTCTCACTCACAGCTTCTCTTTCTCTCTCTCTCACTCACAGCTTCTCTATCTCTATCTCTCTCACACTCACAGCTTCTCTCTCTCTCACTCACAGCTTCTCTTTCTCTGTCTCTCTCTAACTCACAGCTTCTCTTTATCTCTCTCTCACTCACAGCTTGGATTTCTTTCTCTCTCTCTCTCACTCACAGTTTCTCTTTCTCTCTCTCACTCACATCTCTTTCTCTCTCTCTCTCACTCACAGCTTCTCTCTCTCTCTCACTCACAGCTTCTCTTTCTCTCTCTTACTCACTCCCAGCTTCTCTTTCTCTCTCTCACTCACAGCTTGTCTTTATCTCTCTCTCTCAGTCACAGCTTCTCTTTCTCTCTCTCTCTCACTCACAGCTTCTCTCTCTCTCTCACTCACACCTCTTTCTCTCTCTCACATCTTCACTTTCTCTCTCTCTCTCACCCACAGCTTCTCTTTCTTTCTCTCTCTCACACGACTTCTCTTTCTCCATCTCTCTCTCACTCACAGCTTCTCTCTCTCTCTCTCACTCACAGCTTCTCTTTCTTTCTCTCTCTCTCACTCACAGCTTCTCTTTCTCTCTCTCTCTCTCTCACTCACAGTTTATCTCTCTCTCTCTCACTCACTCACAGCTTCTCTTTCTTTCTTTCTCTCTCACTCACAGCTTCTCTCTCTCTCTCTCTCACTCACAGCTTCTCTCTCTCTCTCACTCACAGCTTCTCTTTCTCTCTCTTACTCACTCCCAGCTTCTCTTTCTCTCTCTCACTCACAGCTTTTCTTTATCTCTCTCTAACACTCACAACTTCTCTTTATCTCTCTCTCTCACTCACTCACAGCTTCTCTTTCTCCTTCTCTCACTTACATCTTCTCTCTCTCACTCACTCACATCTTCTCTCTCTGTCTCACTCACAGCTTCTCTTTCTCTCTCACACACACCTTCTCTTTCTCTCTCTCTCTCTCACTCACAGCTTCTCTTTCTCTCTCTCACTCTCTCACTAACATCTTCTCTTTCTCTCTCTCTCTCACTCACAGCTTCTCTCTGTCACACACAGCTTCTCTTTCTCTCTCTCTCTCTCACTCACAGCTTCTCTTTCTCTGTCTCTCTCTAACTCACAGCTTCTCTTTATCTCTCTCTCACTCACAGCTTCTCTTTCTCTCTCTCTCTCACTCACCGCTTCACTTTCTCCATCTCTCTCTCACTCACAGCTTCTCTCTCTCTCACTCACAGCTTCTCTTTCTCTCTCTCTCTAACTCACAGCTTCTCTTTATCTCTCTCTCACTCACAGCTTCTCTTTCTCTCTCTCTCTCACTCACAGCTTCTCTTTCTCTCTCCCACTCACAGCTTCTCTCTCTCTCACTCACTCACAGCTTCTAGTTCTCTCTCTCTCACTCACAGCTTCTCTTTCTCTGTCTGTCTCTCTCACTCACAGTTTCTCTTTCTCTCTCTCTCTCACAGCTTCTCTTTCTCCCTCTCTCTCTCACTTACAGCTTCTCTCTCTCACTCATAGCTTCTCTTTCTTTCTCTCTCACACACTCACAGCTTCTCTTTCTCTCTCTCACTCACAGCTTCTCTCTCCCTCACTCACTCACAACTTCTAGCTCTCTCTCACTCACAGATTCTCTTTCTCTGTCTCTCTCTCTCACTCACAGCTTCTCTTTCTCTATCTCTCTCACAGCTTCTCTTTCTCCCTCTCTCTGTCACTTACAGCTTCTCTCTCTCTCACTCATAGCTTCTCTTTCTTTCTCTCTCACTCACTCACAGCTACTCTTTCTCTCTCTCCCACTGTCACAGCTTCTCTCTCTCTCTCACGCTCACTGACAGCTTCCCTTTTTCTCCCTCTCTCTCACAATCACAGCTTCTCTTTCACCCTCTCTCTCTCACTTACAGCATCTCTTTCTTTCTCTCTCTCTCACTCACAGCTTCTCTCTCTCTCACTCACAGCTTCTCTCTCTCACTCACAGCTTCTCTTTCTCTCTCACTCTCTCACTCACAGCTTCTCTTTCTCTGTCTCTCTCTAACTCACAGCTTCTCTTTATCTCTCTCTCACACTCACAGCTTCTCTTTCTCTCTCTCTCTCACTCACAGCTTCTCTTTCTCTGTTTCTCTCTGACTCACAGCTTCTCTTTATTTCTCTCTCTCACTCACAGCTTCTCTCTATCTCTCTCACTCACTCACAGCTTCTCTTTATTTCTCTCTCTCACTCACAGCTTCTCTCTCTCTCACTCACTCACTCACAGCTTCTCTCTCTCTCACTCACAGTTTCTCTCTCTCTCACTCACTCACAGCTTCTCTCTCTCTCACTCACAGCTTCTCTTTCTCTTTCTCTCTCACTCACAGCTTTCTCTCTCACTCACAGCTTCTCTTTCTCTCTCTCTCTCTCACTCACAGATTCTCTCTCTCTGACACACACACAGCTTCTCTTTCTCTCTGTCTCACTCACAGCTTCTCTCTCTCTCTCTCTAACTCACAGCTTCTCTTTATCTCTCTCTCACTCAGCTTCTCTCTCTCTCTCTCACTCACAGCCTCTCTTTCTCTCTCACTCACAGCTTCTCTCTCTCTCTCTCACTCACAGCTTCTCTCTCTCTCTCTCACTCACAGCTTCTCTTTCTCTGTCTCTCTCTAACTCACAGCTTCTCTTTATCTCTCTCTCACTCACAGCTTCTCTTTCTCTCTCTCTCTCACTCACAGCTTCTCTTTCTCTCTCTCACTCACAGCTTCTCTCTCTCTCTCACTCACAGCTTCTCTCTCTCACTCACAGATTCTTTTTTTCTTGCTCTCTCTCTCACTCACAGCTTCTCTGTCTCTCTCTCTCTCACTCACCGCTTCACTTTCTCCCTCTCTCTCTCACTCACAGCTTCTCTCTCTCTCACTCACAGCTTCTCTTTCTCTCTCTCTAACTCACAGCTTCTCTTTATCTCTCTCTCACTCACAGCTTCTCTTTCTCTCTCTCTCTCACTCACAGCTTCTCTTTCTCTCTCTCACTCACAGCTTCTCTCTCTCTCACTCACTCACAGCTTCTAGCTCTCTCTCTCTCACTCACAGCTTCTCTTTCTCTGTCTGTCTCTCTCACTCACAGCTTCTCTTTCCCTCTCTCTCTCACAGCTTCTCTTTCTCCCTCTCTCTCACATTTACAGCTTCTCTCTCTCTCACTCATAGCTTCTCTTTCTTTCTTCTCACTCACTCACAGCTTCTCTTTCTCTCTCTCCCACTGTCACAGCTTCTCGCTCTCTCTCACGCTCACTGACAGCTTTTTCTCCCTCTCTCTCACAATCACAGCTTCTCTTTCACCCTCTCTCTCTCACTCACAGCATCTCTTTCTTTCTCTCTCTCTCACTCACAGCTTCTCTTTCTCTCTCTCTCTCACTCACAGCTTCTCTTTCTCTCTCACTCTCTCACTCACAGCTTCTCTTTCTCTGTCTCTCTCTAACTCACAGCTTCTCTTTATCTCTCTCTCACACTCACAGCTTCTCTTTCTCTCTCTCTCACTCACAGCTTCTCATTCTCTGTTTCTCTCTAACTCACAGCTTCTCTTTATTTCTCTCTCTCTCACACAGCTTCTCTCTCTCTCACTCACTCACTCACAGCTTCTCTCTCTCTCTCACTCACAGTTTCTCTCTCTCTCTCTCTCACTCACAGCTTCTCGCTCTCTCTCTCACTCACAGCTTCTCTTTTTCTCTCTCTCTCTCACTCAAAGCTTCTCTCTCACACACACACACAGCTTCTCTTTCTCTCTGTCTCACTCACAGCTTCTCTTTCTCCCTCTCTCTCTAACTCACAGCTTCTCTTTATCTCTCTCTCACTCAGCTTCTCTCTCTCTTTCTCACTCACAGCCTCTCTTTCTCTCTCACTCACAGCTTCTCTCTCTCTCACACACACAGCTTCTCTCTCTCTCTGTCACTCACAGCCTCTCTTTCCCTTTCTCTCTCACTCACAGCTTCTCTCTCTCTCTCTCACTGACAGCTTCTCTCTCTCTCACTCACTCACAGCTTCTATTTCTTTCTTTCTCTCTCACTCACAGCTTCTCTCTCTCTCTCTCACTCACAGCTTCTCTCTCTCTCTCTCTCACTCACAGCTTCTCTTTCTCTCTCACTCACAGCTTCTCTCTCTCTCACTCACAGCTTCTATTTCTTTCTTTCTATCTCACTCACAGCTTCTCTCTCTCTCTCACACAGCTTCTCTTTCTCTCTCTCTCTCTCACTCACAGCTTCTCTTTCTCTCTCTCTCACTCACAGCTTCTCTTTCTCTCTCTCTCTCTCTCACTCACAGCCTCTCTTTCCCTTTCTCTCTCACTCACAGCTTCTCTTTTTCTCTCTCTCACTCACAGCTTCTCTTTCTCTCTCTCTCACTCACAGCTTCTCTTTCTCTCTCACTCACTGCTTATCTTTCTCTCTCTCACAGCTTCTCTTTCTCTCTCTCTCACTCACAGCTTCTCTTTTTCTCTCTCTCACTCACAGCTTCTCTTTCTCTCTCTCTCACTCACAGCTTCTCTTTCTCTCTCACTCACAGCTTCTCTTTCTCTCTCTCACAGCTTCTCTTTCTCTCTCTCTCTCTCTCTCACTCACAGCTTCTCTTTCTCTCTCTCTCTTTCTCTCACTCACAGTTTCTCTCTCTCTCTCTCTCTCACTCACAGCTTCTCTTTCTTTCTTTTTTTCTCACTCACAGCTTCTCTCTCTCTCTCACTCACAGCTTCTCTCTCTCTCTCACTCACCGCTTCACTTTCTCCCTCTCTCTCTCACTCACAGCTTCTCTCTCTCTCACTCACAGCTTCTCTTTCTCTCTCTCTCTAACTCACAGCTTCTCTTTATCTCTCTCTCACTCACAGCTTCTCTTTCTCTCTCTCTCTCACTCACAGCTTCTCTTTCTCTCTCTCACTCACAGCTTCTCTCTCCCTCACTCACTCACAACTTCTAGCTCTCTCTCTCTCACTCACAGCTTCTCTTTCTCTGTCTCTCTCTCTCACTCACAGCTTCTCTTTCTCTATCTCTCTCACAGCTTCTCTTTCTCCCTCTCTCTCTCACTTACAGCTTCTCTCTCTCTCACTCATAGCTTCTCTTTCTTTCTCTCTCACTCACTCACAGCTTCTCTTTCTCTCTCTCCTACTGTCACAGCTTCTCTCTCTCTCTCACGCTCACTGACAGCTTCCCTTTTTCTCCCTCTCTCTCACAATCACAGCTTCTCTTTCACCCTCTCTCTCTCTCTCACTCACAGCATCTCTTTCTTTCTCTCTCTCTCACTCACAGCTTCTCTTTCTCTCTCTCTCTCACTCACAGCTTCTCTTTCTCTCTCACTCTCTCACTCACAGCTTCTCTTTCTTTGTCTCTCTCTAACTCACAGCTTCTCTTTATCTCTCTCTCACACTCACAGCTTCTCTTTCTCTCTCTCTCTCACTCACAGCTTCTCTTTCTCTGTTTCTCTCTAACTCACAGCTTCTCTTTATTTCTCTCTCTCACTCACAGCTTCTCTCTATCTCTCTCACTCACTCACAGCTTCTCTTTATTTCTCTCTCTCACTCACAGCTTCTCTCTCTCACTCACTCACTCACAGCTTCTCTCTCTCTCACTCACAGTTTCTCTCTCTCTCTCACTCTCAGCTTCTCTCTCTCACACTCACAGCTTCTCTTTCTCTTTCTCTCTCACTCACAGCTTTCTCTCTCACTCACAGCTTCTCTTTCTCTCTCTCTCTCACTCACAGATTCTCTCTCTCTGACACACACACAGCTTCTCTTTCTCTCTGTCTCACTCACAGCTTCTCTTTCTCTCTCTCTAACTCACAGCTTCTCTTTATCTCTCTCTCACTCAGCTTCTCTCTCTCTCTCACTCACAGCCTCTCTTTCTCTCTCACTCACAGCTTCTCTCTCTCTCTCACTCACAGCTTCTCTCTCTCTCTCTCACTCACAGCTTCTCTTTCTCTGTCTCTCTCTAACTCGCAGCTTCTCTTTATCTCTCTCTCACTCACAGCTTCTCTTTCTCTCTCTCTCTCACTCACAGCTTCTCTTTCTCTCTCTCACTCACAGCTTCTCTCTCTCTCTCTCACTCACAGCTTCTCTCTCTCTCTCTCACTCACAGAATCTTTTTTTCTCGCTCTCTCTCTCACTCGCAGCTTCTCTGTCTCTCTCTCTCTCACTCACCGCTTCACTTTCTCCCTCTCTCTCTCACTCACAGCTTCTCTCTCTCTCACTCACAGCTTCTCTTTCTCTCTCTCTCTAACTCACAGCTTCTCTTTATCTCTCTCTCACTCACAGCTTCTCTTTCTCTCTCTCTCTCTCACTCACAGCTTCTCTTTCTCTCTCTCACTCACAGCTTCTCTCTCTCTCACTCACTCACAGCTTCTAGCTCTCTCTCTCTCACTCACAGCTTCTCTTTCTCTATCTGTCTCTCTCACTCACAGCTTCTCTTTCTCTCTCTCTCTCACAGCTTCTCTTTCTCCCTCTCTCTCTCACTTACAGCTTCTCTCTCACTCACTCATAGCTTCTCTTTCTTTCTCTCTCACTCACTCACAGCTTCTCTTTCTCTCTCTCCCACTGTCACAGCTTCTCTCTCTCTCTCACGCTCACTGACAGCTTTTTCTCCCTCTCTCTCACAATCACAGCTTCTCTTTCACCCTCTCTCTCTCACTCACAGCATCTCTTTCTTTCTCTCTCTCTCACAGCTTCTCTCTCTCTCTCTCACTCACTCACAGCTTCTCTTTCTCTCTCACTCTCTCACTCAGCTTCTCTTTCTCTGTCTCTCTCTAACTCACAGCTTCTCTTTATCTCTCTCTCACACTCACAGCTTCTCTTTCTCTCTCTCACTCACAGCATCTCTTTCTCTGTTTCTCTCTAACTCACAGCTTCTCTTTATTTCTCTCTCTCTCACACAGCTTCTCTCTCTCTCACTCACTCACTCACAGCTTCTCTCTCTCTCGCACTCACAGTTTCTCTCTCTCTCACTCACAGCTTCTCGCTCTCTCTCTCACTCACAGCTTCTCTTTTTCTCTCTCTCTCACTCACAGCTTCTCTCTCACACACACACACACAGCTTCTCTTTCTCTCTGTCTCACTCACAGCTTCTCTTTCTCTCTCTCTCTCTCTAACTCACAGCTTCTCTTTATCTCTCTCTCACTCAGCTTCTCTCTCTCTCTCACTCACAGCCTCTCTTTCTCTCTCACTCACAGCTTCTCTCTCTCACTCACTCACAGCTTCTCTCTCTCTCTGTCACTCACAGCCTCTCTTTCCCTTTCTCTCTCACTCACAGCTTCTCTCTCTCTCTCACACTCATAGCTTCTCTCTCTCTCACTCACTCACAGCTTCTATTTCTTTCTTTCTCTCTCACTCACAGCTTCTCTCTCTCTCTCACAGCTTCTCTTTCTCTCTCTCTCACTCACAGCTTCTCTCTCTCTCTCTCACTCACAGCTTCTCTTTCTCTCTCACTCACAGCTTCTCTCTCTCTCTCACAGCTTCTCTTTCTCTCTCTCTCTCTCACTCACAGCTTCTCTCTCTCTCTCTCTCTCTCTCTCACTCACAGCTTCTCTCTCTCTCTCACTCACAGCTTCTCTCTCTCTCACTCACTCACAGCTTCTATTTCTTTCTTTCTATCTCACTCACAGCTTCTCTCTCTCTCTCACAGCTTCTCTTTCTCTCTCTCTCTCTCACTCACAGCTTCTCTTTCTCTCTCTCTCTCTCTCACTCACAGCCTCTCTTTCCCTTTCTCTCTCACTCACAGCTTCTCTCTCGCTCTCTCACTCACAGCTTCTCTCGCTCTCACTCACTCACAGCTTCTATTTCTTTCTTTCTCTCTCACTCACAGCTGCTCTCTCTCTCTCACAGCTTCTCTTTCTCTCTCTCTCTCACTCACAGCTTCTCTTTCTCTCTCTCTCACTCACAGCTTCTCTTTCTCTCTCTCTCTCACTCACAGCTTCTCTTTCTCTCTCACTCACAGCTTCTCTTCCTCTCTCTCACAGCTTCTCTTTCTCTCTCTCTCTCTCACTCACAGCTTCTCTTTCTCTCTCTCTCTCACTCACAGTTTCTCTCTCTCTCACTCTCTCACTCACTCACAGCTTCTCTTTCTTTCTTTCTCTCTCACTCACAGCTTCTCTCTCTCTCTCACTCACAGCTTCTCTCTCTCTCACTCACTCACAGCTTCTCTTTCTCTCTCTTACTCACTCCCAGCTTCTCTTTCTCTCTCTCACTCACAGCTTTTCTTTATCTCTCTCTCTCACTCACAGCTTCTCTTTATCTCTCTCTCTCACTCACTCACAGCTTCTCTTTCTCTTTCTCTCACTCACATCTTCTCTCTCTCTCTCACTCACATCTTCTCTCTCTCACTCACAGCTTCTCTTTCTCTCTCTCACACACACCTTCTCTTTCTCTCTCTCTCTCTCACTCACAGCTTCTCTCTCTCTCACTCACAACTTCTCTTTCTCTCTCTCACTCTCTCACTAACATCTTCTCTTTCTCTCTCTCTCTCACTCACAGCTTCTCTCTCTCTCAAACACACAGCTTCTCTTTCTCTCTCTCTCTCTCACTCACAGCTTCTCTTTCTCTGTCTCTCTCTAACTCACAACTTCTCTTTATCTTTCTCTCACTCACAGCTTCTCTCTCTCTCTCTCTCACTCACAGCTTCTCTTTCTCTCTCTCACTCACAACTTCTCTCTCTCTCTCTCTCACTCACAGATTCTCTCTCTCTCTCTCACTCACAGATTCTTTTTTTCTCTCTCTCTCTCTCACTCACAGCTTCTCTCTCTCTCTCACTCACCGCTTCACTTTCTCCCTCACTCTCTCACTCACAGCTTCTCTCTCTCTCACTCACAGCTTCTCTTTCTCTCTCTCTAACTCACAACTTCTCTTTATCTCTCTCTCACTCACAGCTTCTCTTTCTCTCTCTCTCACTCACAGCTTCTCTTTCTCTCTCTCACTCACAGCTTCGCTCTCTCTCACTCACTCACAGCTTCTAGCTCTCTCTCTCTCACTCACAGCTTCTCTTTCTCTATCTGTCTCTCTCACTCACAGCTTCTCTTTCTCTCTCTCTCTCACAGCTTCTCTTTCTCCCTCTCTCTCTCACTTACAGCTTCTCTCTCTCTCACTCATAACTTCTCTTTCTTTCTCTCTCTCTCACTCACAGCTTCTCTCTCTCTCTCTCACTCACTCACAGCTTCTCTCTCTCTCTCACTCACAGTTTCTCTCTCTCTCTCTCACTCACAGCTTCTCTCTCTCTCTCACTCACAGCCTCTCTTTCTCTTTCTCTCTCACTCACAGCTTTCTCTCTTACTCACAGCTTCTCTTTCTCTCTCTCTCACTCACAGCTTCTCTCTCTCTCACACACACACAGCTTCTCTTTCTCTCTGTCTCACTCACTGCTTCTCTTTCTCTCTCTCTCTAACTCACAGCTTCTCTTTATCTCTCTCTCACACAGCTTCTCTCTCTTTCTCTCTCTCTCTCTAACTCACAGCTTCTCTTTATCTCTCTCTCACTCAGCTTCTCTCTCTCTCTCACTCAGCTTCTCTCTCTCTCACTCACAGCCTCTCTTTCTCTCACACTCACAGTTTCTCTCTCTCTCTTACTCACAGCTTCTCTCTCTCTCTTTCACTCACAGCCTCTCTTTCCCTTTCTCTCTCACTCACAGCTTCTCTCTCTCACTCACTCACAGCTTCTCTCTCTCTCACTCACTCACAGCTTCTATTTCTTTCTTTCTCTCTCACTCACAGCTTCTCTCTCTCTCACAGCTTCTCTTTCTCTCTCTCTATCTCTCACTCACAGCTTCTCTCTCTCTCTCACACACACAGCTTCTCTTTCTCTCTCTCTCACTCACAGCTTCTCTTTCTCTCTCACTCACAGCTTCCCTTTCTCTCTCTCACAACTTCTCTTTCTCTCTCTCACTCACAGCTTCTCTTTCTCTCTCTCTCTCTCACTCACAGCTTCTCTCTCTCTCTCACTCACAGCTTCTCTCTCTCTCACTCACTCACAGCTTCTATTTCTTTCTTTCTCTCTCACTCACAGCTTCTCTCTCTCTCTCACAGCTTCTCTTTCTCTCTCTCTCTCTCACTCACAACTTCTCTTTCTCTCTCTCTCTCTCACTCACAGCCTCTCTTTCCCTTTCTCTCTCACTCACAGCTTCTCTCTCTCTCTCTCACTCACAGCTTCTCTCTCTCTCACTCACTCACAGCTTCTATTTCTTTCTTTCTCTCTCACTCACAGCTTCTCTCTCTCTCACAGCTTCTCTTTCTCTCTCTCACTCACAGCTTCTCTTTCTCTCTCTCACAGCTTCTCTTTCTCTCTCTCTCACTCACAGCTTCTCTTTCTCTCTCACTCACAGCTTCTCTTTCTCTCTCTCACAGCTTCTCTTTCTCTCTCTCTCTCACTCACAGCTTCTCTTTCTCTCTCTCTCTCTCACTCACAGCTTCTATCTCTCTCTCACTCACAGCTTCTCTCTCTCTCACTCACTCACAGCTTCTATTTCTTTCTTTCTCTCTCACTGACAGCTTCTCTCTCTCTCACAGCTTCTCTTTCTCTCTCTCTCTCACTCACAGCTTCTCTTTCTATCTCTCTCTCTCACTCACAGCTTCTCTCTCTCTCTCTCACTCACAGCTTCTCACTCTCTCTCTCTCACTCACAGCTTCTCTTTCTCTCCCTCTCTCACACAGCTTATCTTTCTCTCTCTCTCTCACTCACAGCTTCTCTCTCTCTCTCTCCCTCTCTCACTGACATCTTCTCTTTCTTTCTCTCTTTCTCTCTCTCACTCACAGATTCTCTCTCACACACAGCTTCTCTTTCTCTCTCTCTCTCACTCACAGCTTCTCTTTCTCTCTCTCTCTAACTCACAGCTTCTCTTTATCTCTCTCTCACTCACAGCTTCTCTTTCTCTCTCTCTCTTTCTCTCACTCACAGCTTCTCTTTCTCTCTCTCACTCACAGCTTCTCTCTCTCTCTCTCACTCACAGCTACTCTCTCTCTCTCTCACTCACAGATTCTCTTTCTCCTTCTCTCTCTCACTCACAGCTTCTCTCTCTCTCACTCATAACTTCTCTTTCTTTCTCTCTCTCTCACTCACAGCTTCTCTTTCTCTCTTTCTCTCTCCCACTGTCACAGCTTCTCTCTCTCATGCTCACTCACAGCTTCCCTTTTTCTCACTCTCTCTCACACTCACAGCTTCGTTTTCTCTCTCTCTCACTCAGAGCTTATCTTTCTCTCTCTCTCACTCACAGCTTCTCTCTCTCACTCACAGCTTCTCTTTCTTTCTCTCTCTCTCACTCACAGCTTCTCTTTCTCTCTCACTCTCACTCACAGCTTCTCTCTCTCTCTCTCACTCACAGCTTCTCTTTCTCTCTCTCTCTCTCTCACTCACAGCTTCTCTCTCTCAATCACTCACAGTTTCTCTCTCTCTCTCTCACTCACAGCTTCTCGCTCTCTCTCTCAATCACAGCTTCTCTTTTTCTCTCTCTCTCACTCACAGCTTCTCTCTCTCACACACACACACAGCTTCTCTTTCTCTCTGTCTCACTCACAGCTTCTCTTTCTCTCTCTCTCTAACTCACAGCTTCTCTTTATCTCTCTCTCACTCAGCTTCTCTCTCTCTCTCTCACTCACAGCCTCTCTTTCTCTCTCACTCACAGCTTCTCTCTCTCTCTCACTCACAGCTTCTCTCTCTCTCGCTGTCACTCACAGCCTCTCTTTCCCTTTCTCTCTCACAGCTTCTCTCTCTCTCTCACTCACAGCTTCTCTCTCTCTCACTCACTCACAGCTTCTATTTCTTTCTTTCTCTCTCACTCACAGCTTCTCTCTCTCTCTCACAGCTTCTCTTTCTCTCTCTCTCACTCACAGCTTCTCTCTCTCTCTCTCTCACTCACAGCTTCTCTTTTTTCTCTCTCTCTCACTCACAGCTTCTCTTTCTCTCTCACTCACAGCTTCTCTCTCTCTCTCACAGCTTCTCTTTCTCTCTCTCTCTCTCACTCACAGCTTCTCTCTCTCTCTCTCTCACTCACAGCTTCTCTCTCTCTCACTCACAGCTTCTCTCTCTCTCACTCACTCACAGCTTCTATTTCTTTCTTTCTATCTCACTCACAGCTTCTCTCTCTCTCTCTCACAGCTTCTCTTTCTCTCTCTCTCTCCCTCACAGCTTCTCTTTCTCTCTCTCTCTCTCTCTCACTCACAGCCTCTCTTTCCCTTTCTCTCTCACTCACAGCTTCTCTCTCTCTCTCTCTCACTCACAGCTTCTCTCGCTCTCACTCACACACAGCTTCTATTTCTTTCTTTCTCTCTCACTCACAGCTGCTCTCTCTCTCTCTCACAACTTCTCTTTCTCTCTCTCTCTCTCACTCACAGCTTCTCTTTCTCTCTCTCTCACTCACAGCTTCTTCTTTCTCTCTCTCTCTCACTCACAGCTTCTCTTTCTCTCTCACTCACAGCTTCTCTTTCTCTCTCTCACAGCTTCTCTTTCTCTCTCTCTCTCTCACTCACAGCTTCTCTTTCTCTCTCTCTCTCACTCACAGTTTCTCTCTCTCTCACTCTCTCACTCACTCACAGCTTCTCTTTCTTTCTTTCTCTCTCACTCACAGCTTCTCCCTCTCTCTCACTCACAGCTTCTCTCTCTCTCACTCACTCACAGCTTCTCTTTCTCTCTCTTACTCACTCCCAGCTTCTCTTTCTCTCTCTCACTCACAGCTTTTCTTTATCTCTCTCTATCACTCACAGCTTCTCTTTATCTCTCTCTCTCACTCACTCACAGCTTCTCTTTCTCTTTCTCTCACTCACATCTTCTCTCTCTCTCTCACTCACATCTTCTCTCTCTCTCTCACTCACATCTTCTCTCTCTCTCTCACTCACAGCTTCTCTTTCTCTCTCACACACACACCTTCTCTTTCTCTCTCTCTCTCTCACTCACAACTTCTCTTTCTCTCTCTCACTCTCTCACTAACATCTTCTCTTTCTCTCTCTCTCTCACTCACAGCTTCTCTCTCTCTCAAACACACAGCTTCTCTTTCTCTCTCTCTCTCTCTCACAGCTTCTCTTTCTCTGTCTCTCTCTAACTCACAGCTACTCTTTATCTTTCTCGCACTCACAGCTTCTCTTTCTCTCTCTCTCTCACTCACAGCTTCTCTTTCTCTCTCTCACTCACAGCTTCTCTCTCTCTCACTCACTCACAGCTTCTAGCTCTCTCTCTCTCACTCACAGCTTCTCTTTCTCTGTCTGTCCCTCTCACTCACAGCTTCTCTTTCTCTCTCTCTCTCACAGCTTCTCTTTCTCCCTCTCTCTCTCACTTACAGCTTCTCTGTCTCTCACTCATAACTTCTCTTTCTTTCTCTCTCTCTCACTCACAGCTTCTCTCTCTCTCACTCACTCACTCACAGCTTCTCTCTCTCTCTCTCACTCACAGTTTCTCTCTCTCTCTCACTCACAGCTTCTCTCTCTCACTCACTCAAAGCTTCTCTTTCTCTTTCTCTCTCACTCACAGCTTTCTCTCTCACTCACAGCTTCTCTTTCTCTCTCTCTCACTCACAGCTTCTCTCTCTCTCACACACACACAGCTTCTCTTTCTCTCTGTCTCACTCACAGCTTCTCTTTCTCTCTCTCTCTAACTCACAGCTTCTCTTTATCTCTCTCTCACTCAGCTTCTCTCTCTCTCACTCACAGCCTCTCTTTCTCTCACACTCACAGCTTCTCTCTCTCTCTTACTCACAGCTTCTCTCTCTCTCTCTTTCACTCACAGCCTCTCTTTCCCTTTCTCTCTCACTCACAGCTTCTCTCTCTCACTCACTCACAGCTTCTATTTCTTTCTTTCTCTCTCACTCACAGCTTCTCTCTCTCTCACAGCTTCTCTTTCTCTCTCTCTCTCTCACTCACAGCTTCTCTCTCTCTCTCACAGCTTCTCTTTCTCTCTCTCTCACTCACAGCTTCTCTTTCTTTCTCTCTCACTCACAGCTTCTCTTTCTCTCTCTCTCTCTCACTCACAGCTTCTCTTTCTCTCTCACTCACAGCTTCTCTTTCTCTCTCTCACAGCTTCTCTTTCTCTCTCTCTCTCTCACTCACAGCTTCTCTTTCTCTCTCTCTCTCACTCACAGTTTCTCTCTCTCTCACTCTCTCACTCACTCACAGCTTCTCTTTCTTTCTTTCTCTCTCACTCACAGCTTCTCCTTCTCTCTCACTCACAGCTTCTCTCTCTCTCACTCACTCACAGCTTCTCTTTCTCTCTCTTACTCACTCCCAGCTTCTCTTTCTCTCTCTCACTCACAGCTTTTCTTTATCTCTCTCTATCACTCACAGCTTCTCTTTATCTCTCTCTCTCACTCACTCACAGCTTCTCTTTCTCTCACTCACATCTTCTCTCTCTCTCTCACTCACATCTTCTCTCTCTCTCACTCACATCTTCTCTCTCTCTCTCACTCACAGCTTCTCTCTCTCACACACACACACACCTTCTCTTTCTCTCTCTCTCTCTCACTCACAGCTTCTCTCACTCACAACTTCTCTTTCTCTCTCTCACTCTCTCACTAACATCTTCTCTTTCTCTCTCTCTCTCACTCACAGCTTCTCTCTCTCACAAACACACAGCTTCTCTTTCTCTCTCTCTCTCTCACTCACAGCTTCTCTTTCTCTGTCTCTCTCTAACTCACAGCTACTCTTTATCTTTCTCTCACTTACAGCTTCTCTTTCTCTCTCTCTCTCACACACAGCTTCTCTTTCTCTCTGTCTCACTCACAGCTTCTCTTTCTCTCTCTCTCTCTAACTCACAGCTTCTCTTTATCTCTCTCTCACTCAGCTTCTCTCTCTCTCTCACTCACAGCCTCTCTTTCTCTCACACTCACAGCTTCTCTCTCTCTCTTACTCACAGCTTCTCTCTCTCTCTTTCACTCACAGCCTCTCTTTCCCTTTCTCTCTCACTCACAGCTTCTCTCTCTCACTCACTCACAGCTTCTCTCTCTCTCACTCACTCACAGCTTCTATTTCTTTCTTTCTCTCTCACTCACAGCTTCTCTCTCTCTCACAGCTTCTCTTTCTCTCTCTCTCTCTCACTCACAGCTTCTCTCTCTCTCTCTCTCTCACAGCTTCTCTTTCTCCCTCTCTCACTCACAGCTTCTCTTTCTCTCTCACTCACAGCATCCCTTTCTCTCTCTCACAACTTCTCTTTCTCTCTCTCACTCACAGCTTCTCTTTCTCTCTCTCTCTCTCACTCACAGCTTCTCTCTCTCTCTCACTCACAGCTTCTCTCTCTCTCACTCACTCACAGCTTCTATTTCTTTCTTTCTCTCTCACTCACAGCTTCTCTCTCTCTCACACAGCTTCTCTTTCTCTCTCTCTCTCACTCACAACTTCTCTTTCTCTCTCTCTCTCTCTCACTCACAGCCTCTCTTTCCCTTTCTCTCTCACTCACAGCTTCTCTATCTCTCTCACTCACAGCTTCTCTCTCTCTCACTCACTCACAGCTTCTATTTCTTTCTTTCTCTCTCACTCACAGCTTCTCTCTCTCTCACAGCTTCTCTTTCTCTCTCTCTCTCTCACTCACAGCTTCTCTTTCTCTCTCTCACTCACAGCTTCTCTTTCTCTCTCTCTCACTCACAGCTTCTCTTTCTCTCTCACTCACAGCTCCTCTTTCTCTCTCTCACAGCTTCTCTTTCTCTCTCTCTCTCACTCACAGCTTCTCTTTCTCTCTCTCTCTCTCTCACTCACAGCTTCTCTCTCTCTCTCTCTCACAGCTTCTCTCTCTCTCACTCACTCACAGCTTCTATTTCTTTCTTTCTCTCTCACTCACAGCTTCTCTCTCTCTCTCACAGCTTCTCTTTCTCTCTCTCTCTCACTCACAGCTTCTCTTTCTCTCTCTCTCTCTCACTCACAGCTTCTCTCTCTCTCTCTCACTCACAGCTTCTCACTCTCTCTCTCTCACTCACAGCTTCTCTTTCTCTCCCTCTCTCACACAGCTTATCTTTCTCTCTCTCTCTCACTCACAGCTTCTCTCTCTCTCTCTCCCTCTCTCACTGACATCTTCTCTTTCTTTCTCTCTCTCTCACTCACAGATTCTCTCTCTCACACAGCTTCTCTTTCTCTCTCTCTCTCACAGCTTCTCTTTCTCTCTCTCTCTAACTCACAGCTTCTCTTTATCTCTCTCTCACTCACAGCTTCTCTTTCTCTCTCTCTCTTTCTCTCACTCACAGCTTCTCTTACTCTCTATCACTCACAGCTTCTCTCTCTCTCTCACTCACTCACAGCTTCTCTCTCTCTCTCACTCACAGCTACTCTCTCTCTCTCTCTCACTCACAGATTCTCTTTCTCCTTCTCTCTCTCACTCACAGCTTCTCTCTCTCACTCATAACTTCTCTTTCTCTCTCTCTCACTCACAGCTTCTCTTTCTCTCTTTCTCTCTCCCACTGTCACAGCTTCTCTCTCTCACGCTCACTCACAGCTTCCCTTTTTCTCACTCTCTCTCACACTCACAGCTTCTCTTTCTCTCTCTCTCACTCAGAGCTTCTCTTTCTCTCTCTCTCACTCACAGCTTCTCTCTCTCACTCACAGCTTCTCTTTCTTTCTCTCTCTCTCACTCACAGCTTCTCTTTCTCTCACTCTCTCACTCACAGCTTCTCTTTCTCTCTCACTCTCACTCACAGCTTCTCTCTCTCTCTCTCACTCACAGCTTCTCTTTCTCTCTCTCTCTCTCTCACTCACAGCTTCTTTTTTTCTCTCTCTCTCTCACAGCTTGTCTTTCTCTGTCTCTCTCTAACTCACATCTTCTCTTTATCTCACTCTGTCACTCACAGCTTCTCTTTCTCTCTCTCTCTCTCACTCACAGCTTCTTTTTTTCTCTCGCTCTCATTCACAGCTTCTCTTTCTCTGCCTCTCTCTAACTCACAGCTTCACTTTCTCTCTCTCTCTCACTCACAGCTTCTCTTTCTCTCTCTCTCACTCACAGCTTCTCACTCTCACACACACACAGCTTCTCTTTCTCTCTCACTCACAGTTTCTCTCTCTCTCTCACTCACAGCTTCTCTTTCTCTCTCTATCTCACAGCTCCTCACTCTCTCTCTCTCTCTCACTCACAGCTTCTCTTTCACTCTCTCTCTCTAACTCATAGCTTCTCTTTCTCTCTCACTCACAACTTCTCTTTCTCTCTCACTCACAGCTTCTCTCTCTCTCTCACTCACAGCTTCTCTTTCTCTCTCTCTATCTCACTCACAGCTTCTCCTTCTCTCTCTTTCTCTCTCACTCACAGCTTCTCTCACAGCTTCTCTCTCTCTCACTCACTCACAACTTCTCTCTCTCTCACAGCTTCTCTTTCTCTCTCTCACTCACAGCTTCTCTTTCTCTCTCTCTCACTCACAGCTTCTCTTTCTCCCTCTCTCTCTCACTCACAGCTTCTCTCTCTCTCACTCACAGCTTCTCTTTCTCTCTCTCTCTCACTCACAGCTTCTCTTTCTCTCTCTCTCTCACTCACAGCTTCTCTTTCTCTCTCTCTCTCTCACTCACAGCTTCTCTTTCTCTCTCTCTCTCACTCACAGCTTCTCTCTCTCTCTCACTCACAGCTTCTCTCTCTCTCTCACAGCTTCTCTTCCTCTCTCTCTCTCTCACTCACACCTTCTCTTTCTCTCTCTCTCTCTCTCACTCACAGCTTCTCTTTCCCTTTCTCTCTCACTCACAGCTTCTCTCTCTCTCACTCACAGCTTCTCTCTCTCTCACTCACTCACAGCTTCTATTTCTTTCTTTCTCTCTCACTCACAGCTTCTCTCTCTCTCTCTCTCACAGCTTCTCTTTCTCTCTCTCTCACTCACAGCTTCTCTTTCTCTCTCTCTCACTCACAGCTTCTCTTTCTCTCTCTCTCTCACTCACAGCTTCTCTTTCTCTCTCTCACAGCTTCTCTCTCTCTCTCTCTCTCACTCACAGCTTCTCTCTCTCTCTCTCACTCACAGCTTCTATTTCTTTCTTTCTCTCTCACTCACAGCTTCTCTCTCTCTCTCACACAGCTTCTCTTTCTCTTTCTCTCTCTCTCTCACTCACAGCATCTCTTTCTCTCTCTCTCTCTCTCACTCACACCTCTTTCTCTCTCTCACTCTCTCACTCACATCTTCTCTCTCTCTCTCTCTCACTCACAGCTTCTCACTCTCTCTCTCACTCACAGCTTCTCTTTCTCTCCCTCTCTCACACAGCTTATCTTTCTCTCTCTCTCTCACTCACAGCTACTCTCTCTCTCTCCCTCTCTCACTGACATCTTCTCTTTCTTTCTCTCTCTCTCTCACTCACAGATTCTCTCTCTCACACAGCTTCTCTTTCTCTCTCTCTCTCACTCACAGCTTCTCTTTCTCTCTCTCTCACTCACAGCTTCTCTTTCTCTCTCTCACTCACAGCTTCTCTTTCTCTCTCACTCACAGCTTCTCTTTCTCTCTCTCACAGTTTCTCTTTCTCTCTCTCTCTCTCACTCACACCTTCTCTTTCTCTCTCTCTCTCACTCACAGCTTCTCTCTCTCTCTCACTCAGCTTCTCTCTCTCTCACGCACTCACAGCTTCTATTTCTTTCTTTCTCTCTCACTAACAGCTTCTCTCTCACACACACACAGCTTCTCTTTCTCTCTCTCTCTCTCACTCACAGCTTCTCTTTCTCTCTCTCTCTCTCTCACTCACAGCTTCTCTCTCTCTCACTCACAGATTCTCACACTCTCTCTCTCTCTCTCACTCACAGCTTCTCTTTCTCTCCCTCTCTCACACAGCTTATCTTTCTCTCTCTCTCTCACTCACAGCTTCTCTCTCTCTCTCTCCCTCACTCACTGACATCTTCTCTTTCTTTCTCTCTCTCTCTCACTCACAGATTCTCTCTCTCACACAGCTTCTCTTTCTCTCTCTCTCACTCACAGCTTCTCTTTTTCTCTCTCTCTAACTCACAGCTTCTCTATATCTCTCTCTCACTCACAGCTTCTCTTTCTCTCTCTCTCTCTCACTCACAGCTCTTTCTCTGTCTCCCTCTAACTCACAGCTTCTCTTTATCTCTCTCTCACTCACAGCTTCTCTTTCTCTCTCTCTCACTCAGAGATTCTCTTTTTCTCTCTCTCTCTCACTCACAGCTTCTCTTTCTCTCTCTCTCTAACTCACAGCTTCTCTTTATCTCTCTCTCACTCACAGCTTCTCTTTCTCTCTCTCTCTCTCGCACTCACAGCTTCTCTTTCTCTCTCTCACTCACAGCTTCTCTCTCTCTCTTACTCACAGCTTCTCTCTCTCTCTTTCACTAACAGCCTCTCTTTCCCTTTCTCTCTCACTCACAGCTTCTCCCTCTCACTCACTCACAGCTTCTCTCTCTCTCACTCACTCACAGCTTCTATTTCTTTCTTTCTCTCTCACTCACAGCTTCTCTCTCTCTCACAGCTTCTCTTCAATCTCTCTCTCTCACTCACAGCTTCTCTCTCTCTCTCACAGCTTCTCTTTCTCTCTCTCTCACTCACAGCTTCTCTTTCTCTCTCACTCACAGCTTCCCTTTCTTTCTCTCACAACTTCTCTTTCTCTCTATCACTCACAGCTTCTCTTTCTTTCTCTCTCTCTCTCTCTCTCTCTCACAGCTTCTCTCTCTCTCTCACTCACAGCTTCTCTCTCTCTCACTCAGTCACAGCTTCTATTTCTTTCTTTCTCTCTCACTCACAGCTTCTCTCTCTCTCACACACAGCTTCTCTTTCTCTCTCTCTCTCTCTCTCACTCACAGCCTCTCTTTCCCTTTCTCTCTCACTCACAGCTTCTCTCTCTCTCTCTCACTCACAGCTTCTCTCTCTCTCACTCACTCACAGCTTCTATTTCTTTCTTTCTCTCTCACTCACAGCTTCTCTCTCTCTCTCTCACAGCTTCTCTTTCTCTCTCTCTCTCACTCACAGCTTCTCTTTCTCTCTCTCACTCACCGCTTCTCTTTCTCTCTCTCTCACTCACAGCTTCTCTTTCTCTCTCACTCACAGCTTCTCTTTCTCTCTCTCACAGCTTCTCTTTCTCTCTCTCTCTCACTCACAGCTTCTCTTTCTCTCTCTCTTTCTCTCACTCACAGCTTCTCTCTCTCTCTCACTCACAGCTTCTCTCTCTCTCACTCACTCACAGCTTCTATTTCTTTCTTTCTCTCTCACTCAAAGCTTCTCTCTCTCTCTCTCACAGCTTCTCTTTCTCTCTCTCTCTCACTCACAGCTTCTCTTTCTTTCTCTCTCTCTCACTCACAGCTTCTCTCTCTCTCTCTCACTCACAGCTTCTCATTCTCTCTCTCTCTCACTCACAGCTTCTCTTTCTCTCCCTCACTCACACAGCTTATCTTTCTCTCTCTCTCTCACTCACAGCTTCTCTCTCTCTCTCTCCCTCTCTCACTGACATCTTCTCTTTCTTTCTCTCTCTCTCTCTCTCACTCACAGATTCTCTCTCTCACACAGCTTCTCTTTCTCTCTCTCTCTCACTCACAGCTTCTCTTTCTCTCTCTCTCTAACTCACAGCTTCTCTTTCTCTCCCTCTCTCACACAGCTTATCTTTCTCTCTCTCTCACTCACAGGTTCTCTCTCTCTCTCTCTCCCTCTCTCACTGACATCTTCTCTTTCTTTCTCTCTCTCTCTCACTCACAGATTCTCTCTCTCACACAGCTTCTCTTTCTCTCTCTCTCTCACTCACAGCTTCTCTTTCTCTCTCTCTCACTCACAGCTTCTCTTTCTCTCTCTCACTCACAGCTTCTCTTTCTCTCTCACTCACAGCTTCTCTTTCTCTCTCTCACAGCTTCTCTTTCTCTCTCTCTCACTCACACCTTCTCTTTCTCTCTCTCTCTCACTCACAGCTTCTCTCTCTCTCTCACTCACAGCTTCTCTCTCTCTCACTCACTCACAGCTTCTATTTTTTCTTTCTCTCTCACTAACAGCTTCTCTCTCTCTCTCACAGCTTCTCTTTCTCTCTCTCTCTCTCACTCACAGCTTCTCTTTCTCTCTCTCTCTCTCTCACTCACAGCTTCTCTCTCTCTCACTCACAGATTCTCACACTCTCTCTCTCTCTCTCACTCACAGCTTCTCTTTCTCTCCCTCTCTCACACAGCTTATCTTTCTCTCTCTCTCTCACTCACAGCTTCTCTCTCTCTCTCCCTCACTCACTGACATCTTCTCTTTCTTTCTCTCTCTCTCTCACTCACAGATTCTCTCTCTCACACAGCTTCTCTTTCTCTCTCTCTCACTCACAGCTTCTCTTTCTCTCTCTCTCTAACTCACAGCTTCTCTATATCTCTCTCTCACTCACAGCTTCTCTTTCTCTCTCTCTCTCTCTCACACAGCTCTTTCTCTGTCTCTCTCTAACTCACAGCTTCTCATTATCTCTCTCTCACTCACAGCTTCTCTTTCTCACTCTCTCTCTTTCACTCACAGCATCTCTTTCTCTCTCTCTCTCTCTCACTCACAGCTTCTCTTTCTCTCTCTTACTCACAGCTTCTCTCTCTCTCACTCAGAGATTCTCTTTTTCTCTCTCTCTCTCACTCACAGCTTCTCTCTCTCTCTCTCTAACTCACAGCTTCTCTTTATCTCTCTCTCACTCACAGCTTCTCTTTCTCTCTCTCTCGCACTCACAGCTTCTCTTTCTCTCTCTCACTCACAGCTTCTCTCTCTCACTCACTCACTCACTCACAGCTTCTCTCTCTCTCTCTCACTCACAGCTACTCTCTCTCTCTCACTCACAGATTCTCTTTCTCCTTCTCTCTCTCACTCACAGCTTCTCTCTCTCTCACTCATAACTTCTCTTTCTTTCTCTCTCTCTCACTCACAGCTTCTCTTTCTCTCTTTCTCTCTCCCACTGTCACAGCTTCTCTCTCTCACGCTCACTCACAGCTTCCCTTTTTCTCACTCTCTCTCACACTCACAGCTTCTCTTTCTCTCTCTCTCACTCAGAGCTTCTCTTTCTCTCTCTCTCACTCACAGCTTCTCTCTCTCACTCACAGCTTCTCTTTCTTTCTCTCTCTCTCACTCACAGCTTCTCTTTCTCTCACTCTCTCACTCACAGCTTCTCTTTCTCTCTCACTCTCACTCACAGCTTCTCTCTCTCTCTCTCACTCACAGCTTCTCTTTCTCTCTCTCTCTCTCTCTCACACAGCTTCTTTTTTTCTCTCTCTCTCACTCACAGCTTCTCTTTCTCTGTCTCTCTCTAACTCACAGCTTCTCTTTATCTCACTCTGTCACTCACAGCTTCTCTTTCTCTCTCTCTCACTCACAGCTTCTCTTTCTCTGTCTCTCTCTAACTCACAGCTTCTCTTTCTCTCTCTCTCTCACTCACAGCTTCTCTTTCTCTCTCTCTCACTCACAGCTTCTCTCTCTCACACACACACACAGCTTCTCTTTCTCTCTCACTCACAGCTTCTCTTTCTCTCTCTCTCTCACTCACAGCTTCTCTTTCTCTCCCTCACTCACACAGCTTATCTTTCTCTCTCTCTCTCACTCACAGCTTCTCTTTCTCTCTCTCTTTCTCTCACTCACAGCTTCTCTCTCTCTCACTCACTCACAGCTTCTATTTCTTTCTTTCTCTCTCACTCACAGCTTCTCTCTCTCTCTCACAGCTTCTCTTTCTCTCTCTCTCTCACTCACAGCTTCTCTTTCTCTCTCTCTCTCTCACTCACAGCTTCTCTCTCTCTCTCTCACTCACAGCTTCTCATTCTCTCTCTCACTCACAGCTTCTCTTTCTCTCTCTCTCTCACTCACAGCTTCTCTCTCTCTCCCTCTCTCACTGACATCTTCTCTTTCTTTCTCTCTCTCTCTCTCTCACTCACAGATTCTCTCTCTCACACAGCTTCTCTTTCTCTCTCTCTCTCACTCACAGCTTCTCTTTCTCTCTCTCTCTAACTCACAGCTTCTCTTTCTCTCCCTCTCTCACACAGCTTATCTTTCTCTCTCTCTCACTCACAGCTTCTCTCTCTCTCTCTCCCTCTCTCACTGACATCTTCTCTTTCTTTCTCTCTCTCTCTCACTCACAGATTCTCTCTCTCACACAGCTTCTCTTTCTCTCTCTCTCTCACTCACAGCTTCTCTTTCTCTCTCACTCACAGCTTCTCTTTCTCTCTCTCACAGCTTCTCTTTCTCTCTCTCTCTCACTCACACCTTCTCTTTCTCTCTCTCTCTCACTCACAGCTTCTCTCTCTCTCTCACTCACAGCTTCTCTCTCTCTCACTCACTCACAGCTTCTATTTTTTCTTTCTCTCTCACTAACAGCTTCTCTCTCTCTCTCACACAGCTTCTCTTTCTTTCTCTCTCTCTCACTCACAGCTTCTCTTTCTCTCTCTCTCTCTCTCACTCACAGCTTCTCTCTCTCTCTCACAGATTCTCACACTCTCTCTCTCTCTCTCACTCACAGCTTCTCTTCCTCTCCCTCTCTCACACAGCTTATCTTTCTCTCTCTCTCTCACTCACAGCTTCTCTCTCTCTCTCCCTCACTCACTGACATCTTCTCTTTCTTTCTCTCTCTCTCACTCACAGATTCTCTCTCTCACACAGCTTCTCTTTCTCTCTCTCTCACTCACAGCTTCTCTTTCTCTCTCTCTCTAACTCACAGCTTCTCTATATCTCTCTCTCACTCACAGCTTCTCTTTCTCTCTCTCTCTCTCTCACTCACAGCTCTTTCTCTGTCTCTCTCTAACTCACAGCTTCTCATTATCTCTCTCTCACTCACAGCTTCTCTTTCTCTCTCTCTCTCTTTCACTCACAGCATCTCTTTCTCTCTCTCTCTCTCACTCACAGCTTCTCTTTCTCTCTCTTACTCACAGCTTCTCTCTCTCTCTCACTCAGAGATTCTCTTTCTCTCTCTCTCTTTCACTCACAGCATCTCTTTCTCTCTCTCTCTCTCTCACTCACAGCTTCTCTTTCTCTCTCTTACTCACAGCTTCTCTCTCTCTCTCACTCAGAGATTCTCTTTTTCTCTCTCTCTCTCACTCACAGCTTCTCTCTCTCTCTCTAACTCACAGCTTCTCTTTATCTCTCTCTCACTCACAGCTTCTCTTTCTCTCTCTCTCTCGCACTCACAGCTTCTCTTTCTCTCTCTCACTCACAGCTTCTCTCTCTCTCTCACTCACTCACTCACAGCTTCTCTCTCTCTCTCTCACTCACAGCTACTCTCTCTCTCTCTCACTCACAGATTCTCTTTCTCCTTCTCTCTCTCACTCACAGCTTCTCTCTCTCTCACTCATAACTTCTCTTTCTTTCTCTCTCTCTCACTCACAGCTTCTCTTTCTCTCTTTCTCTCTCCCACTGTCACAGCTTCTCTCTCTCACGCTCACTCACAGCTTCCCTTTTTCTCACTCTCTCTCACACTCACAGCTTCTCTTTCTCTCTCTCTCACTCAGAGCTTCTCTTTCTCTCTCTCTCACTCACAGCTTCTCTCTCTCACTCACAGCTTCTCTTTCTTTCTCTCTCTCTCACTCACAGCGTCTCTTTCTCTCACTCTCTCACTCACAGCTTCTCTTTCTCTCTCACTCTCACTCACAGCTTCTCTCTCTCTCTCTCACTCACAGCTTCTCTTTCTCTCTCTCTCTCTCTCACTCACAGCTTCTTTTTTTCTCTCTCTCTCACTCACAGCTTCTCTTTCTCTGTCTCTCTCTAACTCACAGCTTCTCTTTATCTCACTCTGTCACTCACAGCTTCTCTTTCTCACTCTCTCACTCACAGCTTCTCTTTCTCTCTCTCTCTCTCACTCACAGCTTCTTTTTTTCTCTCTCTCTCACTCACAGCTTCTCTTTCTCTGTCTCTCTCTAACTCACAGCTTCTCTTTCTCTCTCTCTCTCACTCACAGCTTCTCTTTCTCTCTCTCTCACTCACAGCTTCTCTCTCTCTCACACACACACAGCTTCTCTTTCTCTCTCACTCACAGCTTCTCTTTCTCTCTCACTCACAGTTTTTCTCTCTCTATCTCACTCACAGCTTCTCTTTCTCTCTCTATCTCACAGCTCCTCACTCTCTCTCTCTCTCACTCACAGCTTCTCTTTCACTCTCTCTCTCTAACTCATAGCTTCTCTTTCTCTCTCACTCACAACTTCTCTTTCTCTCTCACTCACAGCTTCTCTCTCTCTCACTCACAGCTTCTCTCTCTCTCTCTCTATCTCACTCACAGCTGCTCCTTCTCTCTCTTTCTCTCTCACTCACAGCTTCTCTCACAGCTTCTCTCTCTCTCACTCACTCACAACTTCTCTCTCTATCACAGCTTCTCTTTCTCTCTCTCACTCACAGCTTCTCTTTTTCTCTCTCTCACTCACAGCTTCTCTTTCTCCCTCTCTCTCTCACTCACAGCTTCTCTCTCTCTCACTCACAGCTTCTCTTTCTCTCTCTCTCTCTCACTCACAGCTTCTCTCTCTCTCTCTCACTCACAGCATCTCTTTCCCTTTCTCTCTCACTCACAGCTTCTCTCTCTCTCTCACTCACAGCTTCTCTCTCTCTCACTCACTCACAACTTCTATTTCTTTCTTTCTCTCTCACTCACAGCTTCTCTCTCTCTCACACAGCTTCTCTTTCTCTCTCTCTCTCTCTCACTCACAGCTTCTCTTTCTCTCTCTCACTCACAGCTTCTCTTTCTCTCTCTCTAACTCACAGCTTCTCTTTCTCTCTCACTCACAGTTTCTCTTTCTCTCTCTCACAGCTTCTCTTTCTCTCTCTCTCTCACTCACAGCTTCTCTTTCTCTCTCTCTCTCTCACTCACAGCTTCTCTCTCTCTCACTCACAGCTTCTCTCTCTCTCACTCACTCACAGCTTCTATTTCTTTCTTTCTCTCTCACTCACAGCTTCTCTCTCTCTCACAGCTTCTCTTTCTCTCTCTCTCTCACTCACAGCTTCTCTTTCTCTCTCTCTCTCTCACTCACAGCTTCTCTCTCTCTCTCTTTCACTCACAGCTTCTCACTCTCTCTCTCTCTCTCACTCACAGCTTCTCTTTCTCTCCCTCTCTCACACAGCTTATCTTTCTCTCTCTCTCTCACTCACAGCTTCTCTCTCTCTCTCTCTCTCATTGACATCTTCTCTTTCTTTCTCTCTCTCTCTCTCTCAATCACAGATTCTCTCTCTCACACAGCTTCTCTTTCTCTCTCTCTCTCACTCACAGCTTCTCTTTCTCTCTCTCTAACTCACAACTTCTCTTTCTCTCCCTCTCTCACACAGCTTATCTTTCTCTCTCTCTCTCACTCACAGCTTCTCTCTCTCTCTCTCCCTCTCTCACTGACATCTTCTCTTTCTTTCTCTCTCTCTCTCACTCACAGATTCTCTCTCTCACACAGCTTCTCTTTCTCTTTCTCTTTCTCTCACTCACAGCTTCTCTTTCTCTCTCTCTCACTCACAGCTTCTCTTTCTCTCTCTCACTCACAGCTTCTCTTTCTCTCTCACTCACAGCTTCTCTTTCTCTCTCTCACAGCTTCTCTTTCTCTCTCTCTCTCTCACTCACACCTTCTCTTTCTCTCTCTCTCTCACTCACAGCTTCTCTCTCTCTCTCACTCACAGCTTCTCTCTCTCTCACTCACTCACAGCTTCTATTTCTTTCTTTCTCTCTCACTAACAGCTTCTCTCTCTCTCACACACAGCTTCTCTTTCTCTCTCTCTCACTCACAGCTTCTCTTTCTCTCTCTCTCTCTCTCACTCACAGCTTCTCTCTCTCTCACTCACAGATTCTCACACTCTCTCTCTCTCTCACTCACAGCTTCTCTTTCTCTCCCTCTCTCACACAGCTTATCTTTCTCTCTCTCTCTCACTCACAGCTTCTCTCTCTCTCTCCCTCACTCACTGACATCTTCTCTTTCTTTCTCTCTCTCTCTCACTCACAGATTCTCTCTCTCACACAGCTTCTCTTTCTCTCTCTCTTACTCACAGCTTCTCTTTCTCTCTCTCTCTAACTCACAGCTTCTCTATATCTCTCTCTCACTCACAGCTTCTCTTTCTCTCTCTCTCTCTCTCTCACTCACAGCTCTTTCTCTGTCTCTCTCTAACTCACAGCTTCTCATTATCTCTCTCTCACTCACAGCTTCTCTTTCTCTCTCTCTCTCTTTCACTCACAGCATCTCTTTCTCTCTCTCTCTCTCACTCACATTCTCACTCTTACTCACAGCTTCTCTCTGTCTCTCACTCAGAGATTCTTTTTTTCTCTCTCTCTCTCACTCACAGCTTCTCTTTCTCTCTCTCACTCTAACTCACAGCTTCTCTTTATCTCTCTCTCACTCACAGCTTCTCTTTCTCTCTCTCTCGCACTCACAGCTTCTCTTTCTCTCTCTCACTCACAGCTTCTCTCTCTCACTCACTCACTCACTCACAGCTTCTCTCTCTCTCTCTCACTCACAGCTACTCTCTCTCTCTCACTCACAGATTCTCTTTCTCCTTCTCTCTCTCACTCACAGCTTCTCTCTCTCTCACTCATAACTTCTCTTTCTTTCTCTCTCTCTCACTCACAGCTTCTCTTTCTCTCTTTCTCTCTCCCACTGTCACAGCTTCTCTCTCTCACGCTCACTCACAGCTTCCCTTTTTCTCACTCTCTCTCACACTCACAGCTTCTCTTTCTCTCTCTCTCACTCAGAGCTTCTCTTTCTCTCTCTCTCACTCACAGCTTCTCTCTCTCACTCACAGCTTCTCTTTCTTTCTCTCTCTCTCACTCACAGCTTCTCTTTCTCTCACTCTCTCACTCACAGCTTCTCTTTCTCTCTCACTCTCACTCACAGCTTCTCTCTCTCTCTCTCACTCACAGCTTCTCTTTCTCTCTCTCTCTCTCTCTCTCACAGCTTCTTTTTTTCTCTCTCTCTCACTCACAGCTTCTCTTTCTCTGTCTCTCTCTAACTCACAGCTTCTCTTTATCTCACTCTGTCACTCACAGCTTCTCTTTCTCTCTCTCTCACTCACAGCTTCTCTTTCTCTGTCTCTCTCTAACTCACAGCTTCTCTTTCTCTCTCTCTCTCACTCACAGCTTCTCTTTCTCTCTCTCTCACTCACAGCTTCTCTCTCTCACACACACACACAGCTTCTCTTTCTCTCTCACTCACAGCTTCTCTTTCTCTCTCTCTCTCACTCACAGCTTCTCTTTCTCTCCCTCACTCACACAGCTTATCTTTCTCTCTCTCTCTCACTCACAGCTTCTCTTTCTCTCTCTCTTTCTCTCACTCACAGCTTCTCTCTCTCTCACTCACTCACAGCTTCTATTTCTTTCTTTCTCTCTCACTCACAGCTTCTCTCTCTCTCTCACAGCTTCTCTTTCTCTCTCTCTCTCACTCACAGCTTCTCTTTCTCTCTCTCTCTCTCACTCACAGCTTCTCTCTCTCTCTCTCACTCACAGCTTCTCATTCTCTCTCTCACTCACAGCTTCTCTTTCTCTCTCTCTCTCACTCACAGCTTCTCTCTCTCTCCCTCTCTCACTGACATCTTCTCTTTCTTTCTCTCTCTCTCTCTCTCACTCACAGATTCTCTCTCTCACACAGCTTCTCTTTCTCTCTCTCTCTCACTCACAGCTTCTCTTTCTCTCTCTCTCTAACTCACAGCTTCTCTTTCTCTCCCTCTCTCACACAGCTTATCTTTCTCTCTCTCTCACTCACAGCTTCTCTCTCTCTCTCTCCCTCTCTCACTGACATCTTCTCTTTCTTTCTCTCTCTCTCTCACTCACAGATTCTCTCTCTCACACAGCTTCTCTTTCTCTCTCTCTCTCACTCACAGCTTCTCTTTCTCTCTCACTCACAGCTTCTCTTTCTCTCTCTCACAGCTTCTCTTTCTCTCTCTCTCTCACTCACACCTTCTCTTTCTCTCTCTCTCTCACTCACAGCTTCTCTCTCTCTCTCACTCACAGCTTCTCTCTCTCTCACTCACTCACAGCTTCTATTTTTTCTTTCTCTCTCACTAACAGCTTCTCTCTCTCTCTCACACAGCTTCTCTTTCTTTCTCTCTCTCTCACTCACAGCTTCTCTTTCTCTCTCTCTCTCTCTCACTCACAGCTTCTCTCTCTCTCTCACAGATTCTCACACTCTCTCTCTCTCTCTCACTCACAGCTTCTCTTCCTCTCCCTCTCTCACACAGCTTATCTTTCTCTCTCTCTCTCACTCACAGCTTCTCTCTCTCTCTCCCTCACTCACTGACATCTTCTCTTTCTTTCTCTCTCTCTCACTCACAGATTCTCTCTCTCACACAGCTTCTCTTTCTCTCTCTCTCACTCACAGCTTCTCTTTCTCTCTCTCTCTAACTCACAGCTTCTCTATATCTCTCTCTCACTCACAGCTTCTCTTTCTCTCTCTCTCTCTCTCACTCACAGCTCTTTCTCTGTCTCTCTCTAACTCACAGCTTCTCATTATCTCTCTCTCACTCACAGCTTCTCTTTCTCTCTCTCTCTCTTTCACTCACAGCATCTCTTTCTCTCTCTCTCTCTCACTCACAGCTTCTCTTTCTCTCTCTTACTCACAGCTTCTCTCTCTCTCTCACTCAGAGATTCTCTTTCTCTCTCTCTCTTTCACTCACAGCATCTCTTTCTCTCTCTCTCTCTCTCACTCACAGCTTCTCTTTCTCTCTCTTACTCACAGCTTCTCTCTCTCTCTCACTCAGAGATTCTCTTTTTCTCTCTCTCTCTCACTCACAGCTTCTCTCTCTCTCTCTAACTCACAGCTTCTCTTTATCTCTCTCTCACTCACAGCTTCTCTTTCTCTCTCTCTCTCGCACTCACAGCTTCTCTTTCTCTCTCTCACTCACAGCTTCTCTCTCTCTCTCACTCACTCACTCACAGCTTCTCTCTCTCTCTCTCACTCACAGCTACTCTCTCTCTCTCTCACTCACAGATTCTCTTTCTCCTTCTCTCTCTCACTCACAGCTTCTCTCTCTCTCACTCATAACTTCTCTTTCTTTCTCTCTCTCTCACTCACAGCTTCTCTTTCTCTCTTTCTCTCTCCCACTGTCACAGCTTCTCTCTCTCACGCTCACTCACAGCTTCCCTTTTTCTCACTCTCTCTCACACTCACAGCTTCTCTTTCTCTCTCTCTCACTCAGAGCTTCTCTTTCTCTCTCTCTCACTCACAGCTTCTCTCTCTCACTCACAGCTTCTCTTTCTTTCTCTCTCTCTCACTCACAGCGTCTCTTTCTCTCACTCTCTCACTCACAGCTTCTCTTTCTCTCTCACTCTCACTCACAGCTTCTCTCTCTCTCTCTCACTCACAGCTTCTCTTTCTCTCTCTCTCTCTCTCACTCACAGCTTCTTTTTTTCTCTCTCTCTCACTCACAGCTTCTCTTTCTCTGTCTCTCTCTAACTCACAGCTTCTCTTTATCTCACTCTGTCACTCACAGCTTCTCTTTCTCACTCTCTCACTCACAGCTTCTCTTTCTCTCTCTCTCTCTCACTCACAGCTTCTTTTTTTCTCTCTCTCTCACTCACAGCTTCTCTTTCTCTGTCTCTCTCTAACTCACAGCTTCTCTTTCTCTCTCTCTCTCACTCACAGCTTCTCTTTCTCTCTCTCTCACTCACAGCTTCTCTCTCTCTCTCACACACACAGCTTCTCTTTCTCTCTCACTCACAGCTTCTCTTTCTCTCTCACTCACAGTTTTTCTCTCTCTATCTCACTCACAGCTTCTCTTTCTCTCTCTATCTCACAGCTCCTCACTCTCTCTCTCTCTCACTCACAGCTTCTCTTTCACTCTCTCTCTCTAACTCATAGCTTCTCTTTCTCTCTCACTCACAACTTCTCTTTCTCTCTCACTCACAGCTTCTCTCTCTCTCACTCACAGCTTCTCTCTCTCTCTCTCTATCTCACTCACAGCTGCTCCTTCTCTCTCTTTCTCTCTCACTCACAGCTTCTCTCACAGCTTCTCTCTCTCTCACTCACTCACAACTTCTCTCTCTATCACAGCTTCTCTTTCTCTCTCTCACTCACAGCTTCTCTTTTTCTCTCTCTCACTCACAGCTTCTCTTTCTCCCTCTCTCTCTCACTCACAGCTTCTCTCTCTCTCACTCACAGCTTCTCTTTCTCTCTCTCTCTCTCACTCACAGCTTCTCTCTCTCTCTCTCACTCACAGCATCTCTTTCCCTTTCTCTCTCACTCACAGCTTCTCTCTCTCTCTCACTCACAGCTTCTCTCTCTCTCACTCACTCACAACTTCTATTTCTTTCTTTCTCTCTCACTCACAGCTTCTCTCTCTCTCACACAGCTTCTCTTTCTCTCTCTCTCTCTCTCACTCACAGCTTCTCTTTCTCTCTCTCACTCACAGCTTCTCTTTCTCTCTCTCTAACTCACAGCTTCTCTTTCTCTCTCACTCACAGTTTCTCTTTCTCTCTCTCACAGCTTCTCTTTCTCTCTCTCTCTCACTCACAGCTTCTCTTTCTCTCTCTCTCTCTCACTCACAGCTTCTCTCTCTCTCACTCACAGCTTCTCTCTCTCTCACTCACTCACAGCTTCTATTTCTTTCTTTCTCTCTCACTCACAGCTTCTCTCTCTCTCACAGCTTCTCTTTCTCTCTCTCTCTCACTCACAGCTTCTCTTTCTCTCTCTCTCTCACTCACAGCTTCTCTCTCTCTCTCTTTCACTCACAGCTTCTCACTCTCTCTCTCTCTCTCACTCACAGCTTCTCTTTCTCTCCCTCTCTCACACAGCTTATCTTTCTCTCTCTCTCTCACTCACAGCTTCTCTCTCTCTCTCTCTCTCATTGACATCTTCTCTTTCTTTCTCTCTCTCTCTCTCTCAATCACAGATTCTCTCTCTCACACAGCTTCTCTTTCTCTCTCTCTCTCACTCACAGCTTCTCTTTCTCTCTCTCTAACTCACAACTTCTCTTTCTCTCCCTCTCTCACACAGCTTATCTTTCTCTCTCTCTCTCACTCACAGCTTCTCTCTCTCTCTCTCCCTCTCTCACTGACATCTTCTCTTTCTTTCTCTCTCTCTCTCACTCACAGATTCTCTCTCTCACACAGCTTCTCTTTCTCTTTCTCTTTCTCTCACTCACAGCTTCTCTTTCTCTCTCTCTCACTCACAGCTTCTCTTTCTCTCTCTCACTCACAGCTTCTCTTTCTCTCTCACTCACAGCTTCTCTTTCTCTCTCTCACAGCTTCTCTTTCTCTCTCTCTCTCTCACTCACACCTTCTCTTTCTCTCTCTCTCTCACTCACAGCTTCTCTCTCTCTCTCACTCACAGCTTCTCTCTCTCTCACTCACTCACAGCTTCTATTTCTTTCTTTCTCTCTCACTAACAGCTTCTCTCTCTCTCACACACAGCTTCTCTTTCTCTCTCTCTCTCACTCACAGCTTCTCTTTCTCTCTCTCTCTCTCTCACTCACAGCTTCTCTCTCTCTCACTCACAGATTCTCACACTCTCTCTCTCTCTCACTCACAGCTTCTCTTTCTCTCCCTCTCTCACACAGCTTATCTTTCTCTCTCTCTCTCACTCACAGCTTCTCTCTCTCTCTCCCTCACTCACTGACATCTTCTCTTTCTTTCTCTCTCTCTCTCACTCACAGATTCTCTCTCTCACACAGCTTCTCTTTCTCTCTCTCTTACTCACAGCTTCTCTTTCTCTCTCTCTCTAACTCACAGCTTCTCTATATCTCTCTCTCACTCACAGCTTCTCTTTCTCTCTCTCTCTCTCTCTCACTCACAGCTCTTTCTCTGTCTCTCTCTAACTCACAGCTTCTCATTATCTCTCTCTCACTCACAGCTTCTCTTTCTCTCTCTCTCTCTTTCACTCACAGCATCTCTTTCTCTCTCTCTCTCTCACTCACAGCTTCTCTTTCTCACTCTTACTCACAGCTTCTCTCTGTCTCTCACTCAGAGATTCTTTTTTTCTCTCTCTCTCTCACTCACAGCTTCTCTTTCTCTCTCTCACTCTAACTCACAGCTTCTCTTTATCTCTCTCTCACTCACAGCTTCTCTTTCTCTCTCACTCGCACTCACAGCTTCTCTTTCTCTCTCTCACTCACAGCTTCTCTCTCTCTCTCACTCACTCACAGCTTCTCTCTCTCTCACTCACTCACAGCTACTCTCTCTCTCTCTCACTCACAGATTCTCTTTCTCCTTCTCACTCTCACTCACAGCTTCTCTCTCTCTCACTCATAACTTCTCTTTCTTTCTCTCTCTCTCACTCACAGCTTCTCTTTCTCTCTTTCTCTCTCCCACTGTCACAGCTTCTCTCTCTCACGCTCACTCACAGCTTCCCTTTTTCTCACTCTCTCTCACACTCACAGCTTCTCTTTCTCTCTCTCTCACTCAGAGCTTCTCTCTCTCTCTCTCTCTCACTCACAGCTTCTCTCTCTCACTCACAGCTTCTCTTTCTTTCTCTCTCTCTCACTCACAGCTTCTCTTTCTCTCACTCTCTCACTCACAGCTTCTCTTTCTCTCTCACTCTCACTCACAGCTTCTCTCTCTCTCTCTCACTCACAGCTTCTCTTTCTCTCTCTCTGTCTCTCACTCACAGCTTCTTTTTTTCTCTCTCTCTCACTCACAGCTTCTCTTTCTCTGTCTCTCTCTAACTCACAGCTTCTCTTTATCTCACTCTGTCACTCACAGCTTCTCTTTCTCTCTCTCTCACTCACAGCTTCTCTTTCTCTCTCTCTCTCTCTCACTCACAGGTTCTTTTTTTCTCTCTCTCTCACTCACAGCTTCTCTTTCTCTGTCTTTCTCTAACTCACAGCTTCTCTTTCTCTCTCTCTCTCACTCACAGCTTCTCTTTCTCTCTCTCTCACTCACAGCTTCTCTCTCTCTCACACACACACAGCTTCTCTTCCTCTCTCACTCACAGCTTCTCTTTCTCTCTCACTCACAGTTTCTCTCTCTCTCTCTCACTCACAGCTTCTCTTTCTCTCTCTATCTCACAGCTCCTCACTCTCTCTCTCTCTCACTCACAGCTTCTCTTTCACTCTCTCTCTCTAACTCATAGCTTCTCTTTCTCTCTCACTCACAACTTCTCTTTCTCTCTCACTCACAGCTTCTCTCTCTCTCTCACTCACAGCTTCTCTTTCTCTCTCTCTATCTCACTCACAGCTGCTCCTTCTCTCTCTTTCTCTCTCACTCACAGCTTCTCTCACAGCTTCTCTCTCTCTCACTCACTCACAACTTCTCTCTCTCTCACAGCTTCTCTTTCTCTCTCTCACTCACAGCTTCTCTTTCTCTCTCTCTCACTCACAGCTTCTCTTTCTCTCTCTCTCTCTCACTCACAGCTTCTCTCTCTCTCACTCACAGCTTCTCTTTCTTTCTCTCTCTCTCTCACTCACAGCTTCTCTTTCTCTCTCTCTCTCTCACTCACAGCTTCTCTTTCTCTCTCTCTCTCACTCACAGCTTCTCTTTCTCTCTCACTCACAGCTTCTCTTTCTCTCTCTCACAGCTTCTCTTTCTCTCTCTCTCTCTCACTCACAGCTTCTCTTTCTCTCACTCTCACTCACAGCTTCTCTCTCTCTCACTCACAGCTTCTCTCTCTCTCACTCACTCACAGCTTCTATTTCTTTATTTCTCTCTCACTCACAGCTTCTCTCTCTCTCTCACAGCTTCTCTTCCTCTCTCTCTCTCTCACTCACACCTTCTCTCTCTCTCTCTCTCTCTCTCACAGCCTCTCTTTCCCTTTCTCTCTCACTCATAGCTTCTCTCTCTCACTCACAGCTTCTCTCTCTCTCACTCACTCACAGCTTCTATTTCTTTCTTTCTCTCTCACTCACAGCTTCTCTCTCTCTCTCTCTCACAGCTTCTCTTTCTCTCTCTCTCACTCACAGCTTCTCTTTCTCTCTCTCTCACTCACAGCTTCTCTTTCTCTCTCTCTCTCTCATTCACAGCTTCTCTTTCTCTCTCTCACAGCTTTTCTTTCTCTCTCTCTCTCTCACTCACAGCTTCTCTCTCTCTCTCACTCACTCACAGCTTCTCTCTCTCACACACACAGCTTCTCTCTCTCTCACTCACTCACAGCTTCTATTTCTTTCTTTCTCTCTCACTCACAGCTTCTCTCTCTCTCTCTCACAGCTTCTCTTTCTCTCTCTCTCTCTCACTCACAGCTTCTCTTTCTCTCTCTCTCTCTCTCTCACTCACACCTCTTTCTCTCTCTCACTCTCTCACTCACATCTTCTCTCTCTCTCTCTCTCACTCACAGCTTCTCACTCTCTCTCTCACTCACAGCTTCTCTTTCTCTCCCTCTCTCACACAGCTTATCTTTCTCTCTCTCTCTCACTCACAGCTTCTCTCTCTCTCTCTCCCTCTCTCACTGACATCTTCTCTTTCTTTCTCTCTCTCTCTCTCACTCACAGATTCTCTCTCTCACACAGCTTCTCTTTCTCTCTCTCTCTCACTCACAGCTTCTCTTTCTCTCTCTCTCACTCACAGCTTCTCTTTCTCTCTCTCACTCACAGCTTCTCTTTCTCTCTCACTCACAGCTTCTCTTTCTCTCTCTCACAGCTTCTCTCTCTCTCTCTCTCTCACTCACAGCTTCTCTTTCTCTCTCTCTCACTCACAGCTTCTCTTTCTCCCTCTCTCTCTCACTCACAGCTTCTCTCTCTCTCACTCACAGCTTCTCTTTCTTTCTCTCTCTCTCTCACTCACAGCTTCTCTTTCTCTCTCTCTCTCACTCACAGCTTCTCTTTCTCTCTCTCTCTCACTCACAGCTTCTCTTTCTCTCTCACTCACAGCTTCTCTTTCTCTCTCTCACAGCTTCTCTTTCTCTCTCTCTCTCTCACTCACAGCTTCTCTTTCTCTCTCTCTCACTCACAGCTTCTCTCTCTCTCACTCACAGCTTCTCTCTCTCTCACTCACTCACAGCTTCTATTTCTTTATTTCTCTCTCACTCACAGCTTCTCTCTCTCTCACACAGCTTCTCTTCCTCTCTCTCTCTCTCACTCACACCTTCTCTCTCTCTCTCTCTCTCTCTCTCACAGCCTCTCTTTCCCTTTCTCTCTCACTCACAGCTTCTCTCTCTCACTCACAGCTTCTCTCTCTCTCACTCACTCACAGCTTCTATTTCTTTCTTTCTCTCTCACTCACAGCTTCTCTCTCTATCTCTCTCACAGCTTCTCTTTCTCTCTCTCTCACTCACAGCTTCTCTTTCTCTCTCTCTCACTCACAGCTTCTCTTTCTCTCTCCCTCTCACTCACAGCTTCTCTTTCTCTCTCTCACAGCTTTTCTTTCTCTCTCTCTCTCTCTCTCACTCACAGCTTCTCTCTCTCTCTCACTCACTCACAGCTTCTCTCTCTCACACACACAGCTTCTCTCTCTCTCACTCACTCACAGCTTCTATTTCTTTCTTTCTCTCTCACTCACAGCTTCTCTCTCTCTCTCTCACAGCTTCTCTTTCTCTCTCTCTCTCTCACTCACAGCTTCTCTTTCTCTCTCTCTCTCTCTCACTCACACCTCTTTCTCTCTCTCACTCTCTCACTCACATCTTCTCTCTCTCTCTCTCTCACTCACAGCTTCTCACTCTCTCTCTCACTCACAGCTTCTCTTTCTCTCCCTCTCTCACACAGCTTATCTTTCTCTCTCTCTCTCACTCACAGCTTCTCTCTCTCTCTCCCTCTCTCACTGACATCTTCTCTTTCTTTCTCTCTCTCTCTCTCACTCACAGATTCTCTCTCTCACACAGCTTCTCTTTCTCTCTCTCTCTCACTCACAGCTTCTCTTTCTCTCTCTCTCACTCACAGCTTCTCTTTCTCTCTCTCACTCACAGCTTCTCTTTCTCTCTCACTCACAGCTTCTCTTTCTCTCTCTCACAGCTTCTCTCTCTCTCTCTCTCTCTCACTCACACCTTCTCTTTCTCTCTCTCTCTCACTCACAGCTTCTCTCTCTCTCTCACTCACAGCTTCTCTCTCACTCACTCACTCACAGCTTCTATTTCTTTCTTTCTCTCTCACTAACAGCTTCTCTGTCTCTCTCTCACAGCTTCTCTTTCTCTCTCTCTATCTCACTCACAGCTTCTCTTTCTCTCTCTCTCTCTCTCACTCACAGCTTCTCTCTCTCTCACTCACAGATTCTCACACTCTCTCTCTCTCTCTCACTCACAGCTTCTCTTTCTCTCCCTCTCTCACACAGCTTATCTTTCTCTCTCTCTCTCACTCACAGCTTCTCTCTCTCTCTCCCTCACTCACTGACATCTTCTCTTTCTCTCTCTCTCTCTCTCACTCACAGATTCTCTCTCTCACACAGCTTCTCTTTCTCTCTCTCACACTCACAGCTTCTCTTTCTCTCTCTCTAACTCACAGCTTCTCTATATCTCTCTCTCACTCACAGCTTCTCTTTCTCTCTCTCTCTCTCACTCACAGCTCTTTCTCTGTCTCTCTCTAACTCACAGCATCTCTTTATCTCTCTCTCACTCACAGCTTCTCTTTCTCTCTCTCTCTCTTTCACACACAGCATCTCTTTCTCTCTCTCTCTCTCACTCACAGCTTCTCTTTCTCTCTCTTACTCACAGCTTCTCTCTCTCTCACTCAGAGATTCTCTTTTTCTCTCTCTCTCTCACTCACAGCTTCTCTTTCTCTCTCTCTCTCTAACTCACAGCTTCTCTTTATCTCTCTCTCACTCACAGCTACTCTTTCTCTCTCTCGCACTCACAGCTTCTCTTTCTCTCTCTCACTCACTCACAGCTTCTAGCTCTCTCTCTCACTCACAGCTTCTCTTTCTCTGTCTCTCTTTCTCACTCACAGCTTCTCTTTCCCTCTCTTCTCACTCACAGCTTCTCTTTCTCCCTTTCTCTCTCACTCACAGCTTCTCTCTCTCTCTCTCTCTCGCTCATAGCTTCTCTTACTTTCTCTCTCTCTCACTCACAGCTTCTCTTTCTCTCTCTCTCTCTCCCACTGTCACAGCTTCTCTTTCTCTCTCTCTCACGCTCACTCACACCTTCCCTTTTTCTTCCTCTCTCTCACAATCACAGCTTCTCTTTCACCCTCTCTCTCTCACTCACAGCTTCTCTCTCTTTCTCTCATACTCACAGCTTCTCTTTCTCTCACTCCCTCACTCACAGCTTTTCTCTCTCTCTCTCTCTCACTCACAGCTTCTCTCTCTCTCACACACACTCACAGCTTCTCTTTCTCTCTCTCTCACTCACAGCTTCTCTTTCTCTCTCTCTCACTCACAGCTTCTCTTTCTTTCTCTCTCTCTCTCTCACTCACAGATTCTCTTTCTCTCTCTCACTCACATCTCTTTCTCTCTCTCTCACTCACAGCTTCTCTCTCTTTCTCACACAGCTACTCTCTCTCTCTCACTGTCTCTCTCTATCCCACAGCTTGTCTTTATCTCTCTCTCAGTCACAGCTTCTCTTTCTCTCTCTCTCTCACTCACAGCTTCTCTTTCTCTCTCTCACTCTCTCACTAACATATTCTCTTTCTCTCTCTCACTCACTCACAGCTTCTCTCTCTCACACACACAGCTTCTCTTTCTCTCTCTCTTTCACTCACAGCTTCTGTTTCTCTGTCTCTCTCTAACTCACAGCTTCTCTTTATCTCTCTCACTCACAGCTTCTCTTTCTTTCTTTCTCTCTCTCTCACTCACAGCTTCTCTTTCTCTCTCTCTCTCACTCACAGCTTCTCTTTCTCTCTCTCTCTCACTCACAGCTTCTCTATCTTTCTTTCTCTCTCACTCACAGCTTCTCTCTCTCTCTCTCACTCACACCTTGTCTCTCACTCACTCACTCACAGCTTCTCTTTCTCTCTCTCTCACTCACAGCTTCTCTCTCTCTCACTCACTCACTCACAGCTTCTCTCTCTCTCTCTCACTCACAGTTTCTCTCTCTCTCACTCACAGCTTCTCTCTCTCTCTCACTCACAGCTTCTCTTTCTCTTTCTCTTTCACTCACAGCTTTCTCTCTCACTCACAGCTTCTCTTTCTCTCTCTCTCACTCACAGCTTCTCTCTCTCTCTCTCACACACAGCTTCTCTTTCTCTCTGTCTCACTCACAGCTTCTCTTTCTCTCTCTCTCTCTAACTCACAGCTTCTCTCTCTCTCTCCCTCACTCACTGACATCTTCTCTTTCTTTCTCTCTCTCTCTCTCACTCACAGATTCTCTCTCTTACACAGCTTCTCTTTCTCTCTCTCTCACTCACAGCTTCTCTTTCTCTCTCTCTCTCTCACTCACAGCTCTTTCTCTGTCTCTCTCTAACTCACAGCTTCTCTTTATCTCTCTCTCACTCACAGCTTCTCTTTCTCTCTCTCTCTTTCACTCACAGCATCTCTTTCTCTCTCTCTCTCTCTCACTCACAGCTTCTCTTTCTCTCTCTTACTCACAGCTTCTCTCTCTCTCACTCAGATATTCTCTTTTTCTCTCTCTCTCTCACTCACAGCTTCTCTTTCTCTCTCTCTCTCTAACTCACAGCTTCTCTTTATCTCTCTCTCACTCATACCTTCTCTTTCTCTCTCTCTCGCACTCACAGCTTCTCTTTCTCTCTCTCACTCACTCACAGCTTCTAGCTCTCTCTCTCTCACTCACAGCTTCTCTTTCTCTGTCTCTCTTTCTCACTCACAGCTTCTCTTTCCCTCTCTTCTCACTCACAGCTTCTCTTTCTCCCTCTCTCTCTCACTCACAGCTTCTCTCTCTCTCTCTCTCGCTCATAGCTTCTCTTTCTCTCTCTCTCTCTCACTCACAGCTTCTCTTTCTCTCTCTCTCTCTCCCACTGTCACAGCTTCTCTATCTCTCTCTCACGCTCACTCACACCTTCCCTTTTTCTTCCTCTCTCTCACAATCACAGCTTCTCTTTCTCCCACTCTCTCTCACTCACAGCTTCTCTCTCTTTCTCTCATACTCACAGCTTCTCTTTCTCTCACCCTCACTCACAGCTTTTCTCTCTCTCTTTCTCTCACTCACAGCTTCTCTCTCTCTCACACACACACTCACAGCTTCTCTTTCTCTCTCTCTCTCACTCACAGCTTCTCTTTATCTCTCTCTAACTCACAGCTTCTCTTTATATCTCTCTCACTCACAGCTTCTCTTTCTTTCTCTCTCTCTCTCTCACTCACAGATTCTCTTTCTCTCTCTCACTCACATCTCTTTCTCTCTCTCTCACTCACAGCTTCTCTCTCTTTCTCACTCACAGCTACTCTCTCTCTCTCTGTCTCTCTCTAACTCACAGCTTGTCTTTATCGCTCTCTCAGTCACAGCTTCTCTTTCTCTCTCTCTCTCACTCACAGCTTCTCTTTCTCTCTCTCACTCTCTCACTAACATATTCTCTTTCTCTCTCTCACTCACTCACAGCTTCTCTCTCTCACACACACAGCTTCTCTTTCTCTCTCTCTCTCACTCACAGCTTCTGTTTCTCTGTCTCTCTCTAACTCACAGCTTCTCTTTATCTCTCTCACTCACACCTTCTCTTTCTTTCTCTCTCTCTCACTCACAGCTCTTTCTCTCTCTCTCTCTCTCACTCACAGCTTCTCTTTCTCTCTCTCTCACTCACAGCTTCTCTATCTTTCTTTCTCTCTCACTCACAGCTTCTCTCTCTCTCTCTCACTCACACCTTGTCTCTCACTCACTCACTCACAGCTTCTCTTTCTCTCTCTCTCTCACTCACAGCTTCTCTCTCTCTCACTCACTCACTCACAGCTTCTCTCTCTCTCTCTCTCACTCACAGTTTCTCTCTCTCTCTCACTCACAGCTTCTCTCTCTCTCTCACTCACAGCTTCTCTTTCTCTTTCTCGCTCACTCACAGCTTTCTCTCTCACTCACAGCTTCTTTTTCTCTCTCTCTCACTCACAGCTTCTCTCTCTCACACACACACAGCTTCGCTTTCTCTCTGTCTCACTCACAGCTTCTCTTTCTCTCTCTCTCTCTCTCACAGCTTCTCTTTATCTCTCTCTCACTCAGCTTCTCTCTCTCTCTCACTCACAGCCTCTCTTTCTCTCACACTCACAGCTTCTCTCTCTCTCTTACTCACAGCTTCTCTCTCTCTCTCTTTCACTCGCAGCCTCTCTTTCCCTTTCTATCTCACTCACAGTTTCTCTCTCTCTCACTCACTCACAGCTTCTCTCTCTCTCACTCACTCACAGCTTCTATTTCTTTCTTTCTCTCTCACTCACAGCTTCTCTCTCTCTCACAGCTTCTCTTTCTCTCTCTCTCTCACTCACAGCTTCTCTCTCTCATTCTCTCTCACAGCTTCTCTTTCTCTCTCTCTCACTCACAGCTTCTCTTTCTCTCTCACTCACAGCTTCCCTTTCTCTCTCTCACAACTTCTCTTTCTCTCTCTCACTCACAGCTTCTCTTTCTTTCTCTCTCTCTCACTCACAGCTTCTCTCTCTCTCACTCACAGCTTCTCTCTCTCTCACTCACTCACAGCTTCTATTTCTTTCTTTCTCTCTCACTCACAGCTTCTCTCTCTCTCTCACAGCTTCTTTTTCTCTCTCTCTCTCTCACTCACACCTTCTCTTTCTCTCTCTCTCTCTCTCACTCACAGCCTCTCTTTCCCTTTCTCTCTCACTCACAGCTTCTCTCTCTCTCTCTCACTCACAGCTTCTCTCTCTCTCACTCACTCACAGCTTCTATTTCTTTCTTTCTCTCTCACTCACAGCTTCTCTCTCTCTCTCTCTCACTCACAGCTTCTCTTTCTCTCTCTCACTCACAGCTTCTCTTTCTCTCTCTCTCACTCACAGCTTCTCTTTCTCTCTCACTCACAGCTTCTCTTTCTCTCTCTCACAGCTTCTCTTTCTCTCTCTCTCTCACTCACAGCTTCTCTTTCTCTCTCTCTCTCACTCACAGCTTCTCTCTCTCTCTCACTCACAGCTTCTCTCTCTCTCACTCACTCACAGCTTCTATTTCTTTCTTTCTCTCTCACTCACAGCTTCTCTCTCTCTCTCACAGCTTCTCTTTCTCTCTCTCTCTCACTCACAGCTTCTCTTTCTCTCTCTTTCTCTCACTCACAGCTTCTCTCTCTCTCTCTCACTCACAGCTTCTCACTCTCTCCCTCTCTCTCACTCACAGCTTCTCTTTCTCTCCCTCTCTCACACAGCTTCTCTTTCTCTCTCTCTCTCACTCACAGCTTCTCTCTCTCTCTCTCCCTCTCTCACTGACATCTTCTCTTTCTTTCTCTCTCTCTCTCTCACTCACAGATTCTCTCTCTCACACAGTTTCTCTTTCTCTCTCTCTCTCACTCACAGCTTCTCTTTCTCTCTCTCTCTAACTCACAGCTTCTCTTTATCTCTCTCTCACTCACAGCTTCTCTTTCTCTCTCTCTCTTTCTCTCACTCACAGCTTCTCTTTCTCTCTCTCACTCACAGCTTCTCTCTCTCTCTCACTCACTCACAGCTTCTCTCTCTCTCTCTCACTCACAGCTTCTCTCTCTCTCTCTCTCTCTCGCTCATAGCTTCTCTTTCTTTCTCTCTCTCTCACTCACAGCTTCTCTTTCTCTCTCTCTCTCTCCCACTGTCACAGCTTCTCTCTCTCTCTCACGCTCACTCACAGCTTCCCTTCTTCTTCCTCTCTCTCACAATCACAGCTTCTCTTTCACCCTCTCTCTCTCACTCACAGCTTCTCTCTCTTTCTCACTCTCATACTCACAGCTTCTCTTTCTCTCACTCCCTCACTCACAGCTTTTCTCTCTCTCTCTCTCTCTCACTCACAGCTTCTCTCTCTCTCACACACACTCACAGCTTATCTTTCTCTCTCTCTCACTCACAGCTTCTCTTTATCTCTCTCTAACTCACAGCTTCTCTTTATCTCTCTCTCACTCACAGCTTCTCTTACTTTCTCTCTCTCTCTCACTCACAGATTCTCTTTCTCTCTCTCACTCACATCTCTTTCTCTCTCTCTCACTCACAGCTTCTCTCTCTTTCTCACTCACAGCTACTCTCTCTCTCTCTCTCTAACTCACAGCTTGTCTTTATCTCTCTCTCAGTCACAGCTTCTCTTTCTCTCTCTCTCTCACTCACAGCTTCTCTTTCTCTCTCTCACTCTCTCACTAACATATTCTCTTTCTCTCTCTCACTCACTCACAGCTTCTCTCTCTCACACACACAGCTTCTCTTTCTCTCTGTCTCTCACTCACAGCTTCTGTTTCTCTGTCTCTCTCTAACTCACAGCTTCTCTTTATCTCTCTCACTCACAGCTTCTCTTTCTTTCTCTCTCTCACTCACAGCTTCTCTTTCTCTCTCTCTCTCACTCACAGCTTCTCTTTCTCTCTCTCTCTCACTCACAGCTTCTCTATCTTTCTTTCTCTCTCACTCACAGCTTCTCTCTCTCTCTCTCACTCACACCTTGTCTCTCACTCACTCACTCACAGCTTCTCTTTCTCTCTTTCTCTCTCCCACTGTCACAGCTTCTCTCTCTCACGCTCACTCACAGCTTCCCTTTTTCTCACTCTCTCTCACACTCACAGCTTCTCTTTCTCTCTCTCTCACTCAGAGCTTCTCTTTCTCTCTCTCACTCACAGCTTCTCTCTCTCACTCACAGCTTCTCTTTCTTTCTCTCTCTCTCACTCACAGCTTCTCTTTCTCTCACTCTCTCACTCACAGCTTCTCTTTCTCTCTCACTCTCACTCACAGCTTCTCTCTCTCTCTCTCACTCACAGCTTCTTTTTTTCTCCCTCTCTCACTCACAGCTTCTCTTTCTCTGTCTCTCTCTAACTCACAGCTTCCCTTTATCTCACTCTCTCACTCACAGCTTCTCTTTCTCTCTCTCACACACTCACAGCTTCTCTTTCTCTCTCTCACACTCACAGCTTCTCTCTCTCACACACACACACAGCTTCTCTTTCTCTCTCACTCACAGCTTCTCTTTCTCTCTCACTCACAGTTTCTCTCTCTCTCTCTCACTCACAGCTTCTCTTTCTCTCTCTATCTCACAGCTCCTCACTCTCTCTCTCTCTCACTCACAGCTTCTCTTTCACTCTCTCTCTCTAACTCATAGCTTCTCTTTCTCTCTCACTCACAACTTCTCTTTCTCTCTCACTCACAGCTTCTCTCTCTCTCTCACTCACAGCTTCTCTTTCTCTCTCTATCTCACTCACAGCTTCTCCTTCTCTCTCTTTCTCTCTCACTCACAGCTTCTCTCTCTCTCTCTCACACAGCTTCTCTCTCTCTCACTCACTCACAACTTCTTTCTCTCTCACAGCTTCTCTTTCTCTCTCTCTCTCACTCACAGCTTCTCTTTCTCTCTCTCTCACTCACAGCTTCTCTTTCTCCCTCTCTCTCTCACTCACAGCTTCTCTCTCTCTCACTCACAGCTTCTCTTTCTTTCTCTCTCTCTCTCACTCACAGCTTCTCTCTCTCACACTCACAGCTTCTCTCTCTCTCACTCACAGCTTCTCTTTCTCTCTCTCTCACTCACAGCTTCTCTTTCTCTCTCTCTCTCTCACAGCTTCTCTTTCTCTTTCTCACTCACAGCTTCTCTTTCTCCCTCTCTCTCTCACTCACAGCTTCTCTCTCTCACACTCACAGCTTCTCTCTCTCTCTCTCACTCACAGCTTCTCTTTCTCTATCTCTCTCTAACTCACAGCTTCTCTTTATCTCTCTCTCACTCACAGCTTGTCTTTCTTTCTCTCTCTCTCTCTCACTCACAGTTTCTCTTTCTCTCTCTCACTCACATCTCTTTCTCTCTCTCACTCACAGCTTCTCTTTCTCTGTCTCTCTCTAACTCACAGCTTGTCTTTATCTCTCTCTCTCAGTCACAGCTTCTCTTTCTCTCTCTCTCTCACTCACAGCTTCTCTCTCTCTCTCACTCACTCACACCTCTTTCTCTCTCCCACATCTTCACTTTCTCTCTCTCTCTCACTCACAGCTTCTCTTTCTTTCTCTCTCTCACACAGCTTCTCTTTCTCTCTCTCACTAACAGCTTCTCTTTCTCTCTCTCTCTCTCTCACTCACAGCTTCTCTCTCTCTCTCACTCACAGCTTCTCTCTCTCTCACTCACTCACAGCTTCTATTTCTTTCTTTCTCTCTCACTCACAGCTTCTCTCTCTCTCTCACAGCTTCTCTTTCTCTCTCTCTATCTCACTCACACCTTCTCTTTCTCTCTCTCTCTCTCACTCACAGCCTCTCTTTCCCTTTCTCTCTCACTCACAGCTTCTCTCTCTCTCACTCACTCACAGCTTCTCTCTCTCTCACTCACTCACAGCTTCTATTTCTTTCTTTCTCTCTCACTCACAGCTTCTCTCTCTCTCTCTCTCACTCACAGCTTCTCTTTCTCTCTCTCTCACTCACAGCTTCTCTTTCTCTCTCTCTCACTCACAGCTTCTCTTTCTCTCTCATTCACAGCTTCTCTCTCTCTCTCTCACAGCTTCTCTTTCTCTCTCTCTCTCACTCACAGCTTCTCTTTCTCTCTCTCTCTCACTCACAGCTTCTCTCTCTCTCACTCACAGCTTCTCTCTCTCTCACTCACTCACAGCTTCTATTTCTTTCTTTCTCTCTCACTCACAGCTTCTCTCTCTCTCTCTCACAGCTTCTCTTTCTCTCTCTCTCTCACTCACAGCTTCTCTTTCTCTCTCTCTTTCTCTCACTCACAGCTTCTCTCTCTCTCTCTCACTCACAGCTTCTCACTCTCTCTCTCTCTCTCTCTCACTCACAGCTTCTCTTTCTCTCCCTCTCTCACACAGCTTATCTTTCTCTCTCTCTCACAGCTTCTCTCTCTCTCTCTCCCTCTCTCACTGACATCTTCTCTTTCTTTCTCTCTCTCTCTCACTCACAGATTCTCTCTCTCACACAGCTTGTCTTTCTCTCTCTCACTCACTCACAGCTTCTCTTTCTCTCTCTCTAACTCACAGCTTCTCTTTATCTCTCTCACTCACAGCTTCTCTTTCTCTCTCTCTCTTTCTCTCACTCACAGCTTCTCTTTCTCTCACACACTCACAGCTTCTCTCTCTCTCTCACTCACTCACAGCTTCTCTCTCTCTCTCTCACTCACAGCTACTCTCTCTCTCTCTCTCACTCACAGATTCTCTTTCTCCTTCTCTCTCTCACTCACAGCTTCTCTCTCTCTCACTCATAACTTCTCTTTCTTTCTCTCTCTCTCACTCACAGCTTCTCTTTCTCTCTTTCTCTCTCCCACTGTCACAGCTTCTCTCTCTCACGCTCACTCACAGCTTCACTTTTTCTCACTCTCTCTCACACTCACAGCTTCTCTTTCTCTCTCTCTCACTCAGAGCTTCTCTTTCTCTCTCTCTCACTCACAGCTTCTCTCTCTCACTCACAGCTTCTCTTTCTTTCTCTCTCTCTCACTCACAGCTTCTCTTTCTCTCACTCTCTCACTCACAGCTTCTCTTTCTCTCTCACTCTCACTCACAGCTTCTCTCTCTCTCTCTCACTCACAGCTTCTCTTCCTCTCTCTCTCTCTCTCTCACTCACAGCTTCTTTTTTCTCTCTCTCTCACTCACAGCTTCTCTTTCTCTGTCTCTCTCTAACTCACAGCTTCTCTTTATCTCACTCTCTCACTCACAGCTTCTCTTTCTCTCTCTCTCACTCACAGCTTCTCTTTCTCTCTCTCTCACTCACAGCTTCTCTCTCTCTCACACACACACAGCTTCTCTTTCTCTCTCACTCACAGTTTCTCTCTCTCTCTCACTCACAGCTTCTCTTTCTCTCTCTATCTCACAGCTCCTCACTCTCTCTCTCTCTCACTCACAGCTTCTCTTTCACTCTCTCTCTCTAACTCATAGCTTCTCTTTCTCTCTCACTCACAACTTCTCTTTCTCTCTCACTCACAGCTTCTCTCTCTCTCTCACTCACAGCTTCTCTTTCTCTCTCTCTCTCTCACTCACAGCTTCTCCTTCTCTCTCTTTCTCTCTCACTCACAGCTTCTCTCTCTCTCTCTCTCTCACAGCTTCTCTCTCTCTCACTCACTCACAACTTCTTTCTCTCTCACAGCTTCTCTTTCTCTCTCTCTCTCACTCACAGCTTCTCTTTCTCTCTCTCTCACTCACAGCTTCTCTTTCTCCCTCTCTCTCTCACTCACAGCTTCTCTCTCTCTCACTCACAGCTTCTCTTTCTTTCTCTCTCTCTCTCACTCACAGCTTCTCTTTCTCTCTCTCTCTCTCACTCACAGCTTCTCTTTCTCTCTCTCTCTCTCACTCTCAGCTTCTCTTTCTCTCTCACTCACAGCTTCTCTTTCTCTCTCTCACAGCTTCTCTTTCTCTCTCTCTCACTCACAGCTTCTCTTTCTCTCTCTCTCTCTCACTCACAGCTTCTCTCTCTCACTCACTCACAGCTTCTCTCTCTCTCACTCACTCACAGCTTCTAGTTCTTTCTTTCTCTCTCACTCACAGCTTCTCTCTCTCACACAGCTTCTCTTTCTCTCTCTCTCTCTCACTCACAGCTTCTCTTTCTCTCACTCACTCACAGCTTCTCTCTCTCTCTCATTCACAGCTTCTAGCTCTCTCTCTCTCACTCACAGCTTCTCTTTCTCTGTCTCTCTCTCACACTCACAGCTTCTCTTTCCCTCTCTCTCTCACTCACAGCTTCTCTTTCTCCGTCTCTCTCTCACTCACAGCTTCTCTCTCTCTCACACTCACAGCTTCTCTTTCTTTCTCTCTCTCACACAGCTCCTCTTTCTCCATCTCTCTCTCACTCACAGCTTCTCTTTCTTTCTCTCTCTCACACAGCTTCTCTTTCTCCATCTCTCTCTCACTCACAGCTTCTCTCTCTCTCTCACTCACAGCTTCTCTTTCTTTCTTTCTCTCTCTCTCACTCACAGCTTCTCTTTCTCTCTCTCTCTCCCACTGTCACACCTTCTCTCTCTCTCTCACGCTCACTCACAGCTTCCCTTTTTCTCCCTTTCTCTTACACACAGTTTCTCTTTCACCCTCTCTCTCTCACTCACAGTTTCTCTTTCTCTCACTCTCTCTCACTCACAGCTTCTCTATCTCTATCTCTCTCACACTCACAGCTTCTCTCTCTCTCTCACTCACAGCTTCTCTTTCTCTGTCTCTCTCTAACTCACAGCTTCTCTTTATCTCTCTCTCACTCACAGCTTGTCTTTCTTTCTCTCTCTCTCTCTCACTCACAGTTTCTCTTTCTCTCTCTCACTCACATCTCTATCTCTCTCTCACTCACAGCTTCTCTTTCTCTGTCTCTCTCTAACTCACAGCTTGTCTTTATCTCTCTCTCTCAGTCACAACTTCTCTTTCTCTCTCTCTCTCACACTCACAGCTTCTCTTTCTCTCTCTCACTCTCTCACTAACATCTATTCTTTCTCTCTCTCTCACTCACAGCTTCTCTCTCTCTCACAGCTTCTCTTTCTCTCTCTCTCTCACTCACAGCTCTTTCTCTGTCTCTCTCTAACTCACAGCTTCTCTTTATCTCTCTCTCACTCACAGCTTCTCTTTCTCTCTCTCTCTCTTTCACTCACAGCATCTCTTTCTCTCTCTCTCTCTCTCACTCACAGCTTCTCTTTCTCTCTCTTACTCACAGCTTCTCTCTCTCTCACTCAGAGATTCTCTTTTTCTCTCTCTCTCTCACTCACAGCTTCTCTTTCTCTCTCTCTCTAACTCACAGCTTCTCTTTATCTCTCTCTCACTCACAGCTTCTCTTTCTCTCTCTCTCGCACTCACAGCTTCTCTTTCTCTCTCTCACTCACTCACATCTTCTAGCTCTCTCTCTCTCTCACTCAGAGCTTCTCTTTCTCTGTCTCTCTTTCTCACTCACAGCTTCTCTTTCCCTCTCTTCTCACTCACAGCTTCTCTTTCTCCCTCTCTCTCTCACTCACAGCTTCTCTCTCTCTCTCTCTCACTCATAGCTTCTCTTTCTTTCTCTCTCTCTCACTCACAGCTTCTCTTTCTCTCTCTCTCTCTCCCACTGTCACAGCTTCTCTCTCTCTCTCACGCTCACTCACAGCTTCCCTTCTTCTTCCTCTCTCTCACAATCACAGCTTCTCTTTCACCCTCTCTCTCTCACTCACAGCTTCTCTCTCTTTCTCACTCTCATACTCACAGCTTCTCTTTCTCTCACTCCCTCACTCACAGCTTTTCTCTCTCTCTCTCTCTCACTCACAGCTTCTCTCTCTCTCTCTCTCACTCACAGCTTCTCTTTCTCTCTCACTCACAGCTTCTCTTTATCTCTCTCTAACTCACAGCTTCTCTTTATCTCTCTCTCACTCACAGCTTCTCTTTCTTTCTCTCTCTCTCTCTCACTCACAGATTCTCTTTCTCTCTCTCACTCACATCTCTTTCTCTCTCTCTCACTCACAGCTTCTCTCTCTTTCTCACTCACAGCTGCTCTCTCTCTCTGTCTCTCTCTAACTCACAGCTTGTCTTTATCTCTCTCTCAGTCACAGCTTCTCTTTCTCTCTCTCTCTCACTCACAGCTTCTCTTTCTCTCTCTCACTCTCTCACTAACATATTCTCTTTCTCTCTCTCACTCACTCACAGCTTCTCTCTCTCACACACACAGCTTCTCTTTCTCTCTGTCTCTCACTCACAGCTTCTGTTTCTCTGTCTCTCTCTAACTCACAGCTTCTCTTTATCTCTCTCACTCACAGCTTCTCTTTCTTTCTCTCTCTCTCACTCACAGCTTCTCTTTCTCTCTCTCTCTCACTCACAGCTTCTCTTTCACTCTCTCTCTCACTCACAGCTTCTCTATCTTTCTTTCTCTCTCACTCACAGCTTCTCTCTCTCTCTCTCTCACTCACACCTTGTCTCTCACTCACTCACTCACAGCTTCTCTTTCTCTCTTTCTCTCTCCCACTGTCACAGCTTCTCTCTCTCACGCTCACTCACAGCTTCCCTTTTTCTCACTCTCTCTCACACTCACAGCTTCTCTTTCTCTCTCTCTCACTCAGAGCTTCTCTTTCTCTCTCTCTCACTCACAGCTTCTCTCTCTCACTCACAGCTTCTCTTTCTTTCTCTCTCTCTCACTCACAGCTTCTCTTTCTCTCTCTCTCTCTCTCACTCACAGCTTCTCTTTCTCTGTCTCTCTCTAACTCACAGCTTCTCTTTATCTCACTCTCTCACTCACAGCTTCTCTTTCTCTCTCTCTCACACTCACAGCTTCTCTTTCTCTCTCTCACACTCACAGCTTCTCTCTCTCACACACACACACAGCTTCTCTTTCTCTCTCACTCACAGCTTCTCTTTCTCTCTCACTCACAGTTTCTCTCTCTCTCTCACTCACAGCTTCTCTTTCTCTCTCTATCTCACAGCTCCTCACTCTCTCTCTCTCTCACTCACAGCTTCTCTTTCACTCTCTCTAACTCATAGCTTCTCTTTCTCTCTCACTCACAACTTCTCTTTCTCTCTCACTCACAGCTTCTCTCTCTCTCTCACTCACAGCTTCTCTTTCTCTCTCTCTATCTCACTCACAGCTTCTCCTTCTCTCTTTCTCTCTCACTCACAGCTTCTCTCTCTCTCTCTCACAGCTTCTCTCTCTCTCACTCACTCACAACTTCTTTCTCTCTCACAGCTTCTCTTTCTCTCTCTCTCTCTCACTCACAGCTTCTCTTTCTCTCTCTCTCACTCACAGCTTCTCTTTCTCCCTCTCTCTCTCACTCACAGCTTCTCTCTCTCTCACTCACAGCTTCTCTTTCTTTCTCTCTCTCTCTCACTCACAGCTTCTCTTTCTCTCTCTCCTTCTCTCACTCACAGCTTCTCTTTCTCTCTCTCTCTCACTCTCAGCTTCTCTTTCTCTCTCACTCACAGCTTCTCTTTCTCTCTCTCACAGCTTCTCTTTCTCTCTCTCTCACTCACAGCTTCTATTTCTCTCTCTCTCTATCTCACTCACAGCTTCTCTCTCTCTCACTCACAGCTTCTCTCTCTCTCACTCACTCACAGCTTCTATTTCTTTCTTTCTCTCTCACTCACAGCTTCTCTCTCTCACAGCTTCTCTTTCTCTCTCTCTCACTCACAGCTTCTCTTTCTCTCACTCACAGCTTCTCTCTCTCTCTCACTCACAGCTTCTAGCTCTCTCTCTCTCACTCACAGCTTCTCCTTCTCTGTCTCTCTCTCACACTCACAGCTTCTCTTTCCCTCTCTCTCTCACTCACAGCTTCTCTTTCGCCATCTCTCTCTCACTCACAGCTTCTCTCTCTCTCTCACTCACAGCTTCTCTTTCTTTCTCTCTCTCACACAGCTCCTCTTTCTCCATCTCTCTCTCACTCACAGCTTCTCTTTCTTTCTCTCTCTCACACAGCTTCTCTTTCTCCATCTCTCTCTCACTCACAGCTTCTCTCTCTCTCACTCACAGCTTCTCTTTCTTTCTTTCTCTCTCTCTCACTCACAGCTTCTCTTTCTCTCTCTCTCTCCCACTGTCACACCTTCTCTCTCTCTCTCACGCTCACTCACAGCTTCCCTTTTTCTCCCTCTCTCTCACACACAGTTTCTCTTTCACCCTCTCTCTCTCACTCACAGTTTCTCTTTCTCTCACTCTCTCACTCACAGCTTCTTTCTCTCTCTCTCTCTCACTCACAGCTTCTCTATCTCTATCTCTCTCACACTCACAGCTTCTCTCTCTCTCTCACTCACAGCTTCTCTTTCTCTGTCTCTCTCTAACTCACAGCTTCTCTTTATCTCTCTCTCACTCACAGCTTGTCTTTCTTTCTCTCTCTCTCTCTCACTCACAATTTCTCTTTCTCTCTCTCACTCACATCTCTTTCTCTCTCTCACTCACAGCTTCTCTTTCTCTGTCTCTCTCTAACTCACAGCTTGTCTTTATCTCTCTCTCTCAGTCACAGCTTCTCTTTCTCTCTCTCTCTCACTCACAGCTTCTCTCTCTCTCTCACTCACTCACACCTCTTTCTCTCTCCCACATCTTCACTTTCTCTCTCTCTCTCACTCACAGCTTCTCTTTCTTTCTCTCTCTCACACAGCTTCTCTTTCTCCATCTCTCTCTCACTCACAGCTTCTCACTCTCTCACTCACAGCTTCTCTTTCTTTCTCTCTCACTCACATCTTCTCTTTCTCTCTCTCTCTCTCTCACTCACAGTTTCTCTCTCTCACTCACTCACAGTTTCTCTTTCTCTCTCTCTCTCACTCACAGCTTCTCTATCTCTATCTCTCTCACACTCACAGCTTCTCTCTCTCTCTCTCACTCACAGCTTCTCTTTCTCTGTCTCTCTCTAACTCACAGCTTCTCTTTATCTCTCTCTCACTCACAGCTTGTCTTTCTTTCTCTCTCTCTCTCACTCACAGTTTCTCTTTCTCTCTCTCACTCACATCTCTTTCTCTCTCTCACTCACAGCTTCTCTTTCTCTGTCTCTCTCTAACTCACAGCTTGTCTTTATCTCTCTCTCTCAGTCACAGCTTCTCTTTCTCTCTCTCTCTCACTCACAGCTTCTCTCTCTCTCTCTCTCACTCACACCTCTTTCTCTCTCCCACATCTTCACTTTCTCTCTCTCTCTCACTCACAGCTTCTCTTTCTTTCTCTCTCACACAGCTTCTCTTTCTCCATCTCTCTCTCACTCACAGCTTCTCTCTCTCTCACTCACAGCTTCTCTTTCTTTCTCTCTCACTCACAGCTTCTCTTTCTCTCTCTCTCTCTCACTCACAGTTTCTCTCTCTCACTCACTCACAGTTTCTCTTTCTTTCTTTCTCTCTCACTCACAGCTTCTCTCTCTCTCTCACTCACAGCTTCTCTCTCTCTCTCTCACTCACAGCTTCTCTTTCTCTCTCTTACTCACTCCCAGCTTCTCTTTCTCTCTCTCACTCACAGCTTTTCTTTATCTCTCTCTATCACTCACAGCTTCTCTTTATCACTCTCTCTCACTCACTCACAGCTTCTCTTTCTCTTTCTCTCTCTCACTCACATCTTCTCTCTCTCTCTCACTCACAGCTTCTCTCTCTCTCACTCACAGCTTCTCTTTCTCTCTCACACACACACCTTCTCTTTCTCTCTCTCTCTCTCACTCACAGCTTCTCTCTCTCTCACTCACAGCTTCTCTTTCTCTCTCTCACTCTCTCACTAACATCTTCTCTTTCTCTCTCTCTCTCACTCACAGCTTCTCTCTCTCACACACACACAGCTTCTCTTTCTCTCTCTCTCTCACTCACAGCTTCTCTTTCTCTGTCTCTCTCTAACTCACAGCTTCTCTTTATCTCTCTCTCACTCACAGCTTCTCTCTCTCTCTCTCTCACTCACAGATTCTTTTTCTCTCTCTCTCTCTCTCACAGCTTCTCTTTCTCTCTCTCTCTCACTCACCGCTTCACTTTCTCCCTCTCTCTCTCACTCACAGCTTCTCTCTCACACACTCACAGCTTCTCTTTCTCTTCTCTCTCTAACTCACAGCTTCTCTTTATCTCTCTCTCACTCACAGCTTCTCTTTCTCTCTCTCTCACACACAGCTGCTCTTTCTCTCTCTCACTCACAGCTTCTCTCTCTCTCACTCACTCACAGCTTCTAGCTCTCTCTCTCTCACTCACAGCTTCTCTTTCTCTGTCTGTCTCTCTCACTCACAGCTTCTCTTTCTCTCCCTCTCTCACACAGCATATCTTTCTCTCTCTCTCTCACTCACAGCTTCTCTCTCTCTCTCCCTCTCTCACTGACATCTTGTCTTTCTTTCTCTCTCTCTCTCTCACTCACAGATTCTCTCTCTCTCACACAGCTTCTCTTTCTCTCTCTCTCTCACTCACAGCTTCTCTTTCTCTCTCTCTCACTCACAGCTCCTCTTTCTCTCTCTCTCACTCACAGCTTCTCTCTCTCTCTCACAGCTTCTCTTTCTTTCTCTCTCTCTCACTCACAGCTTCTCTTTCTCTCACTCACAGCCTCTCTTTCTCTCTCACACTACTCACAGCTTCTCTCGCTCTCTCTCACTCACAGCTTCTCTTTCTCTCTCTCTCTCTCTCACTCACAGCTTCTCTTTCTCTGTCTCTCTCTAACTCACAGCTTCTCTTTATCTCACTCTCTCACTCACAGCTTCACTCTCTCTCTCTCTCACTCACAGATTCTTTTTTTTTCTCTCTCTCTCTCACAGCTTCTCTTTCTCTCTCTCTCTCACTCACCGCTTCACTTTCTCCCTCTCTCTCTCACTCACAGCTTCTCTCTCACACACTCACAGCTTCTCTTTATCTCTCTCTCTCACTCACAGCTTCTCTTTATCTCTCTCTCACTCACAGCTTCTCTTTCTCTCTCTCTCACTCACAGCTGCTCTTTCTCTCTCTCACTCACAGCTTCTCTCTCTCTCACTCACAGCTTCTAATTCTCTCTCTCTCACTCACAGCTGCTCTTTCTCTCTCTCACTCACAGCTTCTCTCTCTCTCACTCACTCACAGCTTCTAGCTCTCTCTCTCTCACTCACAGCTTCTCTTTCTCTGTCTGTCTCTCTCACTCCCAGCTTCTCTTTCTCTCCCTCTCTCACACAGCATTTCTTTCTCTCTTTGTCTCACTCACAGCTTCTCTCTCTCTCTCCCTCTCTCACTGACATCCATTCTTTCTTTCTCTCTCTCTCACTCACAGCTTCTCTCTCTCTCTCTCTCTCACAGCTACTTCTTCTCTCTCTCTCTCACTCACAGCCTCTTTCTCTGTCACTCTCTAACTCACAGCTTCTCTTTATCTCACTCTCTCACTCACAGCTTCTCTTTCTCTGTCTCTCACTCACAGCTGCTCTTTCTCTCTCTCACTCACAGCTTCTCTTTCTCTCTCACTCACAGCTTCTCTCTCTCTCACTCACATCTTCTCTTTCTCTCGCTGTCTCACAGCTTCTCATTCTCTCTCTCTCTCACTCACAGATTCTCTTTCATTCTCTCTCTCTAACTCATAGCTTCTCTTTCTCTCTCACTCACAGCTTCTCTCTCTCTCTCACTCACAGCTTCTCTTTTTCTCTCTCTCTCACTCACACCTTCTCTCTCTCACTCACAGCTTCTTTCTCTCTCTCTCTCATTCACAGCTTCTCTATCTCTATCTCTCTCACACTCACAGCTTCTCTCTCTCTCTCTCACTCACAGCTTCTCTTTCTCTGTCTCTCTCTAACTCACAACTTCTCTTTATCTCTCTCTCACTCACAGCTTGTCTTTCTTTCTCTCTCTCTCTCTCACTCACAGTTTCTCTTTCTCTCTCTCACTCACATCTCTTTCTCTCTCTCACTCACAGCTTCTCTTTCTCTGTCTCTCTCTAACTCACAGCTTGTCTTTATCTCTCTCTCTCAGTCACAGCTTCTCCTTCTCTCTCTCTCTCACTCACAGCTTCTCTCTCTCTCTCACTCACTCACACCTCTTTCTCTCTCCCACATCTTCACTTTCTCTCTCTCTCACTCACAGCTTCTCTTTCTTTCTCTCTCTCACACAGCTTCTCTTTCTCCATCTCTCTCTCACTCACAGCTTCTCTCTCTCTCACTCACAGCTTCTCTTTCTTTCTCTCTCACTCACAGCTTCTCTTTCTCTCTCTCTCTCTCTCACTCACAGTTTCTCTCTCTCACTCACTCACAGTTTCTCTTTCTCTCTCTCTCTCACTCACAGCTTCTCTATCTCTATCTCTCTCACACTCACAGCTTCTCTCTCTCTCTCTCACTCACAGCTTCTCTTTCTCTGTCTCTCTCTCACTCACAGCTTCTATTTCTATCTCTCTCTCTCACTCACAGCTTTTCTCTCTCTCTCACACACACACACAGCTTCTCTTTCTCTCTCTCTCACTCCCAGCATCTCTTTCTCTCTCTTACACACACAGCTTCTCTCTCTCTCACTCACAGCTTCTCTTTCTCTCTCTCTCTGTCTCACTCACAGCTTCTCTTTCTCTCTCTCTCACTCACAGCTTTTCTTTCTCTCTCTGACTCAAAACTTCTCTTTCTCTCTCTCTCACTCACAGCTTCTCTGTCTCTCTCACTCACAGCTTCTCTCTCTCATACACACACAGCTTCTCTTTCTCTCTCTCTCTCACTCACAGCTCCTCTTTCTCTCTTTCTCTCTCACTCTCAGCTTCTCTTTCTCTC